>JAOWBW010000124.1:582329-1867441 GCA_026119855.1 Campanula takesimana
TTTTTTTCCTATTATAAACCCAGCAATCCAGACCGTGTGCCGACCATTTCTGATCTTCCCTCTTTCTCTCTCTTTAACCAGTGTTGGCAGGATCTAGCAGAAGCCTAGAATCTCTTCTTCCCACTACTACCCACCCCACCCCACCCCACCACTACATATCAAAACAATTTCAGACCCCCAAGAAACAGAGCACACCACTATAAATACACACTCATCAACACACACTTGTACCCATCACATAACCCACTTCACCTACAACTTCTTTTCAAATTCCAACACAAACCCATTTCAATTCGCCTGATTTCAATCAAACCCATTTAATATCCCCAATTTTCATAAACGAATTCATGGGTAATTCAAGAGGTTTCAGGATCAGGCACAAGCTCGTAAAGATCTTCAATTGGTCCGTACACCGACGAACAAACTCATCCGGGTACAAGAGATTGACCCGGCCAGGGTGTACGGCGAAAGCGGTGTCGAAAATATGCGATTTGGGGCGGTGTTTGAAGAGGGGAGCTAAGGAGCTCTGTTTTTTCAAGTCGGGTCCAGGTTATGTTCGGGTGGGTAATGAGGAAAAACCCGTTTGTAATGTGCCTAAAGGGCATTTGGCGGTTTACGTTGGGGAGAAAGAAGATGATGCACATAGAGTTTTGGTGCCTGTGATTTTCTTTAATCATCCTCTGTTTGAGAATTTGTTGAGGGAAGCTGAGAAAGGTTTACGGGTTCAATCATTCGGGTGGGATCCAGATACCTTGTCGGATATCCGAATTTGAGAATGTACAAACGAAAATTATAAACGGCGGCAGCGGCGGAAGCTGGAGTAAAGGGCGGAGAAGGCTTACTTACGGGTGAGAGAGAGGGAGTTGGACGTGAATAGTTTGACCCTTTCGAGATTTTTTTTTTTTTTTTTTTTTGTTGCTTTTATTTCTTTCCTTTTAAATGTAATCATGGATTAGTTGTATAGTTTTCCTTTTTAACATTTTGGTTAAAAGGAAAAATAATTAGTGAAATTTTAACCTTTGAAGATATTGGCCAATTGATGGTTCTATTTTTTTTTTAAGATTCATTATATTCATGGATCGGGAGTTGATCATAACATTTTAGGAACTTACAGTTTCAGTGAGATTTGACTACATCACTCATACTCCCTCCGTTTCATGTGAATTAGTACTTATTTCCTTTTTCGTCCGTTTCACATTAATTCTCCCTCTTCATTTTCCATCACTCATTTTATCCAACCAACACTACTATTTACCCCACTCATTCTCTCTCTTCATTTCCCACAACACATTCACTACTTTCTCTTAATTATTGTGTCTTTTTTTTAGTCTCAATTCACATGAAACGGAGTGAGTATTTGGATATTTATAATTACTTTACTTTTACCATTAGGACAGTTACTAATAATGCAGAAAACTTGACAATACCCTCGATGAGCGTTAAGGTTCGATCCCTCTCTTCGTCTCTTTCTAGCGTAGCGTTGACATCGTTAAAAAAAAAAAAAAAAAAAAAAAAAAAAAAGGAAAATGAAGCATTGGCTACTATTTGTTACTTCCCTCCGTCACAAATTAGATGTCGTTTTGGGAGTTAATTTTTGTCTCAAAATACTTGTCGTTTTACAATTTTCAAGGCTTATTTATTATTGTATACCAATTCTACCCTTATTAATGATGAGGAATTATCTCTTGCACAAGCATTTAATAGTCTAGGTAATTGAATAACTTTAGGGGTATATAAGACATTTTCACATACATTAATTGCATTTCTTAATATGTGTGAAAGTGTCTAAAACGACATCTATTTTGAGACGGAGTGAGTACTAATGATATTTATTGCTATTGGTTTTAAATATGAGTGACCTTTGGATGAACGTGAAAAATTATGAGTTAAATAAATATCTAAAGCATAAATACTTCATAAATTAAATTATCGGTCAACGTTGGAGTCTCATTTGGTTGACTGTTGAAATAGCTATTCTAAGAGAATTTTTCTTGCATGAAGCTAACAAAAGAAATTTAATTTGTTCATTATGCATGATGTCTTGAATAGAATAGTGTTTGAGCTTGACATACTAGTATATGAATAGGGTATAATTGAGGAGGTTTCATCGGGCTACACTAATAATCTAGCTCAAGATATATAAATCTCTAAATTATTGAATTGACCTTTATGTTTTAAGAGTAGGTTTGGGGAAAACTAGTTTCTCCATAAATCATAAAAAGTTTATTTTTTAATATTAGTATTACCCGTAGACAAAGACATGGGTGAGACCGTCTCACCTTGTGAGACGGATCCACCCATGGATCATCCATGGATCATGCTCACAACCCACAAACCTAACCCGCCCAGCAGCCCCCTTCCTCTTCCCAGCGCGCGACATGTGGCACACATTTAAAAAAAACTCCCATAATTTTAAAATGCAATATCTTGTATTTTGAAGTCGGAAAAAAAATCTAAAAATACTGGTGTATTCGAATAAAACTAGATAGGTCATGATATAGTTTGATTTTTTTAAAAAAAAAAAACATACTTTTTAACACACAAAAAAATTGGGCTGCTCGTCTCCTGAGTGTAACACGTTCTTATGAAGAAAGTAACAGTTTGGTCTTTAAAAAGTAACACTTTATTGTAAGCTGTAACAGCAGTTTCGTAAAATAATATAAATAGTTTTTGTGGTTAGAATAAGTAATAATTGAATGTAACACAGTGCATATATTATTTGTTTTTTTTTTTTTTTTTTTTTTTTTTAAGAGGATCGATAGTGGTTCCCCACTTACCCCCTTATAATAATAATGTCCTAGGAGGCATGGAAGGGATCGAACCCGGGACCTCACACATTGTGAAGTTTGGCTCTACCACTGAGCCACTCCTTATGGACTGCATATATGATTGTAATATGTTATATAGATGAATGTAACAGTTTATAGGTTAATTGTTATATTTTTTTTTCAAAAGAGTAAAAAATCATGAATATAAGCGGTTTTGTATTTCAATTGAATGTAAAACCCTAAAAAAGTGTTACAATTGAGAAAAAAAAAGGTTACATTCATTTATTATAAAATGTAACATTAGTTTTGCTGTCTATCTTATGTTACCTTTAATCAATTTCAGCAAAATTGTGGTACATTTTTTGGGGAAAAAATGTTTACATTTCTTTACAGAAAGTGTTACTTTTGCTGGCGAGCAAAAAATGGTCAGGAAAAAAAAGTTGGAAGACAAAAAAAAAAAAAAAAAAAACGGCATGGCTGCCTGTGAGCCGTCTCTCACGCCGTGAGACGGTCTCACAGGAGACCGCCCCTTACCCTTACCCTTAAACCCTAAACCCTATAAAAAACGTGACTTTTTATAACTTATGAAAAACTAGTTTCCCCCTCCCAAAAAATTTGATGTTTTAATATACGATCTACAATACATCATATTAAAATATAAAAGGCCAACTTAGAGATTTTGAAGTGTGCATAACAATAGTCAAATTCATCTCTTAAAATTTTCTAGATTCTTTTCAAAAAAAAAAAAAAAAAATCTAGATAGGGTTGACATGTAAGAACTTATAATCCATCTTAATTAAAATCTTAGCATTATTATCAATTTAAAAAGTTACATAAACTCTAAATTACTTAATTAACCCTTCATACTTTAATTTTTTATGTACAATATATCAGATTAAAATATATAGTTGTCTACTTAGAAAATTGTAAGTCTATATAACAAAAATAGGCACCTAAGGCCTCTTGGCGTAATAGTATTCGAGTGCTTGTGTAAGGCCTCCACATAGTGGAGGTTTCAGGTTCGACTCCTTCTGGGAGCAAGTGGAGAACCGTGCTATGCCCCTTTGAGGGCGGCCGTGATATACATGTAATCATTCAGATGGCATGTGACGTCTCTGGCAAGAAGACTACCAGATGGCGCGGGACGGCTATGAGAGATTTCTAGAGAGGCAGTATCACTCGCTGTAATAGGTTCCAATCGTAAGCAAAAGATCTGTAATAGACTTAATAGTAGTTGGTAACACAATGACAATTTCCTTGAATGAATGATACGTAACTAGCTTGTCAAAAAAAAAAAAAAAGGCAAAATCTTATCATAAGATTTCCTAGATAAGTTTCCACTTAAGCACTTAATATTCATCTATTTAATTGGAATCTTAACATTCTTTAAAGCGTATCATAAGATTTTTTTTAGATAAGTGTCCACTTAAGCACTTATAATTCACCTTATTTGGAATCTTAACATTTTGTGTTTCAAGGTTCAAATTCATATCTTTTCTAATTGTTCAATGTAAATATTATTGGTACAATTGCTTTGGATAATAAAATTAGCTTTTCAAGTGATGATTCTTTTCAAAATCAACTTAAAATCTCAAAAGGGCACTTATATTAAAGGAGAAAATAACAATCTTGAGGGAGACAAATGGGTCAATAATTCATGCTAAATTAAAAATCAATCAATGTCAAAGACTATTATAAGCCAATTGGAACATGGAATGAGTTTATTTCATGATGTTGATGATTTCCTAATTGGAACTTCTGCATTCTTATCTCAATCTTAAATCATTCTCTCTCCCTCCCTCCCTCCTCCCTCTCTCTCTCTCTCTCACACACACACACACAAAAATGAAGTCTTGTGTGAGACGGTAAATGGACTTGCACCACCAGCCGTAGGAGAGTAAACCATTTACTCTCTCAACGAGACCCGTCTCATATGTAAGCTTGTCTCACGCAAGTTTTTGTGTAGAAAAAATAAAGGAATTATATTGTTACCAAGAGCATACTTAATAGTAATGAGTTCTTCCTTTTTTCAACTCCACTAAATATAGTAGAAATAGACCAAGTTTATACTCTTAAAAGTCAATTTTCCATTATACTCCATCCGTCACAGAAGTGAGATTAGTAACCAACTTAATTACACTTTGATTAATTTTTTAAATAAAATAATTATTTGATGAAAATCTAAAAAAAATATGAAATATTATAAATGGTGATACAAATTGCTCAAATTTTAATTAAGTTGACCAATCTAACTTCTGCTGAACGGAGAGAATACTCCCTCCGTCCCACTAAAGTGAGACTTCTTTCCTTGGGCCGTCCCACTTAAAGTGAGACTACCCAAATGGAATGTTTTAATTACTTATATTCATCATTCCCACTATTAACCCCACTCATTATCTCTCTTCATTTTCCAACACTCATTTATTCAACCCACACCACTATTTACCCCACTCATTCTCTCTCTTCATTTTCTACCATATATATCACTTTATCTTAAATATCGTGCCCACTGATCAATCCTCTAGTCTCACTCTCATGACGGAGGGATTATTCAATTATTCTTAAATTACGTGTTTGACCCATAATAAGTGTAATAGTTTCTTTATTTTTTTTCCCAAAATAATTTTCACTTGTCAGGATAAAAGAATAATCCAAATGCAATTTCACAACGGTTCAAACAGTGTACAAAAAAATAAAACAGATTTATTAAAAAATTGACACGTCAACTGCGACAACATATGCATGTTTGTATAACACAGCCAGACCAACTCACACTAGTCCTCTCTTACGCCCAGTAAAAAGGTTCAAAAATGACATTAAGCTTTAATTAAAACATACAGTAGACAAAAAACAATGCAGCAGTCATAAACAGATCTGTATTATTCATCTGCATTTATCCATCTCCCCTTTCAATACTTAGATTCTTATTTCAAAACTAAAGCAGAACACAGGATTAAATCAGTGTTTAGCATAATCCCATGTTTTACTACAACGAGCGAGTCGATCTTAAGCTATAATCTGACTCGGTTATTACAAAACTCGAAAACAAAACAACCTTGATCAAGCACTATAACCAAGAACCGAAGGGTCCCACTTCCCCAAATCCTTCCCTTCACAAGCATTCTTCGCAGCCGCCTCTACTGCATCATTAGTGGCACCAGCATTGCAGACGTTGGCAAACTGTCGCATAAACTTTGCGCCATACTGAGATAAGGATCCACAGTATGTTTCAAACGAACGAATCTGTGGGGAAAAAAAGAAGATGAAACCTTTGATTAGACAAACTATTTGGTCAAATTAAGGATGCAAGAAAGGGTCTTTGTGTAATTTTACCGTAGATTTCAGGCAGCTCCAGTCATCCGCAAGGGGAATTCCTTCGGCTCTGACATTGTCTATGATTGAAAGGTATGTTTCTTTTCCAAATAAATTCAACACCATTTCTTGAACGTTGATATCTAGACTTGATCTGTGTTTGTATTCTTCGCTTATTTGTGCGAGAAGCTCTCCCTTTTCTTCTGAGTTGTCAGGTAATTTATCAACCTGCAGGACATTTATATTAAGTCAAATAATACTCCCTCCGTCCCAAAATGATACTGTAGTCCCATTTCCCCTTGTTTGTCTCAGAAGTTAGTCTCATTTCCAAAATGAAGGCTTCAAAACAAAATTTCAAAACTTATAATGTAACCTTGAAATGTTCGAAACGTCAAAGAGGACTCTATCATTTTGGGACTGAGGGACTATGAAATACACCCTTTGTCCGGAAAAATTGTCACATTGGACTTTTGATGGTCAACACTAGTGAACTTTGACCAAACATTAATGTCAGTCTCAGTCTAATCATCCCAATGAATGGAGCACGGAGTACTAGTTACTTAATCCGTGCTCCTATGTTATGCAACAATGACCATTCTTACCCTTGTTTGCATAGCGTAAACATCAGCCCATCTTTGGTCATAACCGCCCATAGCATAGTCATATGTAGTAACAGATGAAATAGGACCGGATGAACCTTGATAAAGGTAAAGATCTTCGGATTTCAGACCCTTAGAACCATACTCCATAACATGAGATCCTATCGAACTGTGGTTATTGTATGTCCTCAACTTCACCTTCATATATCAAATATCAAATAATATGTCATTTGCAAATCCCATATATCTATCAGAAAGAAGGGATGAAATATTCTATTACTTACATTCTCAAACTGTTCGGATAGAGTTTCAGTCCTCAAGTCGTGTGCATCACTGTCCTCTAACCAAGAAATGCTGTACAAATCTCCTAAGCAAACATCAAGATCGGGAGGGGGAGGAGGGTGCATCCCTGGGCAATATGCTGCCCAGCTACTTTCGTTTGGATTTGATGCAGTCGTGACATAAATATTAAAATTTTCCGGCATTAAACCATCAAACATGCTTCCACTTTCACACGCTTCTACGTATATAACCTATGAAGAACGAGTAAATTTCATAAGCAACAAAGATCTCCAGCTCAAGTGCATCAGGTATATCTTTCTATACTGAAATGTCAGGATAATTAGTCAAAAACAATTAAAAGAACCCACTTTAAAAAAATAATAAGAAGAAGAAGAAGAAATTTCATTAAGTATAACCAAAGCAAATTATCAAGAAGTTAAATTTGTACCATTTCCTTGTAGGAACCAGAAGCATGTTTCTTCGTCAAAAGATCCATCAAATCATTAGCGTAAAGCCATGGTAAGGTTGGCATACCTACAATAAAAACACGAGAATTCATTCATAAATCTATAAAAAGAAATTAAACGGCGAATTTAAGATAAGGAAAACTTTTACTATAGACTTACAAAGGACTCCGGGACCTCCATGATCAGTATGGTAGTAAAAGATCCGATCCTCTGGTTTACTATCCACAACCTTTCCGCTGCCTCCTGTCACTCCTGTTTTGTTACCAAGAAGCACAGCAACCAGGTTCGCAACAGTCACGTCATCTCCCGTGTAGTCCTGCACCACCATAGATATCGTTTGTGTATTTACAATACTACCCTCAATATAAGCTCAGCAATTTTCTAGAAAGTCGTAAAAATGCTCTTACCTTGGGGACACCAGCATATACATCACTACCATTTGGGCTGTTGATTATAACACCGGGTCTTGGATTGAGGGTATTATTGGCAATATCGTCGTACATGAACACTATAATGTTCTCGTCTTTCAATCCTCCTCTCTTTAGTATTTGATACGCGTGACAAACATCTGCCTACATTACACGAAAAAAAATCATTTTTATTTAGAATACACAAAACAATAGAGATGAAAAAGATCAGTATGAAGTCGAAAAAATAGTTACCTGATGCCTATAATTATAGAACCCATTTGAGCCAGCAACAAGAACAGCCCATGTCGTGCCATTCCCTTGTGGTTCATCCTCTTCAATTGCAGACAAAAATGATGCTCGGTTCAGTAAATTGAGCTTACCACCTCTAGCTGCTTCAGAAGGTAATGTAACCAGCACAAGTGCTAGCAACAAGCTTAGGTGAGGAACAAATCTCCGTCCCGTCATTTTGGCTGATCAATCCAGAGAACTCTAAAGAAAGTGAGAAGTTGAGATGAAGTATTTGCACTAAAGCATATGAGAATATATAGTGTAAACATTTACGTGCAAAACAAGATATGAACACAATATTACGGGATTTTAAGATGAGTCTAAACAAGAACTGACATGGATGGTCATTGTGGGATTCGCCACTCTGATAAATTGTCGAGAGAAAGAGAAAAGCGTGTTCCATTTTTGTTGTTTGCTTCGCCATGGCTGACTTTGTAAAATGTACGAGGAAGATTTGTATATTAGAGTTTGGACTTTTAGGCTTTAGCAACATTCTTCTTTGGAATTTTCTCAGCATCTATTTTTCATTTGATGTTAAACAGCATAAGGTCAAAGGAGAAGGACAATTTATCATTTGCATGAAAAAAAAAATGGTTTTAAAACATAGATAAAAACAATGTAACTGTGTATTTGTCACTGGTAATCTTATTTGGATATAACGGGTATATTCTCCTCCTGTGTAAGGATGTTTGACTTTCCATTGACTTTCTTATATTTTTCAAGATCCAAGTACAAAGTCAGCTAATGAACTAGTACCCTTCTTCTCCCTTTTTCTTACAAGGGAACATTTAAATATGAAACATTGTGCAATATGTGCTACAAGAGAAACATTTATATTTATTAACGCCTCTGACTTACAAGTTTAGTCGCTCGCGCATGAAATAATCTCTGTTATTTTTTTTTATTTTTTTTTTGCTACATATATACCATAATCAAGCAGTATAACCTTTATTTATCGGGTTCCACTGTCCCAAGTTATATCCTGTACATGCCTCCTTAATAGCCTCCTCTATAGCTGATGTGGCAACACCATTGTTGCATACATTGGCGAATGCTCGCATATATTTCAAGCCATAGGAGGTCAATATCCCACAGTGTGTCTCAAACGTACGAACCTATGGTTAAAATAACTATAAATAAGGGTTCATGCTCAATAATCTCTCAAAATCATTGGAAATTGACTTATTCGAAACTCAAAAATTATATGCAAGGAAAGAGGATTATCAAGCTTACCGTAGATTTGAGGCATCCCCAATCATCCACAACAGGAAAACCCGCAGCTCTGATGTAACCAAGGACTGAATTTCCCTTGTCTTGACCAAATAAAAGCGAGCCAATTTTTTCTATGCTGCAAGCCATATGTGTTCTATGATTTGTTATATCTGTAATCTGTGGTGAGAAGCTTTGCCTTCTGTTCTTATTAATCTATACTGCAAAAGAAGGTTTTACATTACAAGTTTGGTCAACTAAATTACGCCCATAAGTCAACGTAGCTTTCACTAGTAAAGAGCATTCAAGAAAAATACTCCCTCCGTCCCGGATAGATAGTGAGATGCTCTCATTTGACTTTTTAAGGTCAATACCAAATGGTCCAAGCATCAAAGTCAATCTAATCATCCAAAGAAAATTCTAAAATTGTGATTGATAAATCACTTAATGATTTATCAACTACAACCTTTAGAATTTCACTAGGACGATTTAGATTGACATTAATACTTTGTCAAAGTTAACGTGATGACCATACAAAGGTCAAATGAGACTGTCTTTTTCCGGGACGGAGGGAATACCTTTCTGCGGAGGTAAATGAGATCGGCCTCTCTTTGGTCAACGAGATAAGTCTGCAGAAGAATTCTTGGCAGAAAAACCTTGATAGAGATAAAGTCCCTCGAATTTCAAGCTTTTGGTGCCATACTCCATTACATGAGATCCATATTTGCTGATTGAAAGTCCTCTTCTTTACCTATACAAAACGCGGGTTCTAATTCAACAGAAATGTTTGACTATCCCGATAAGAAAAACATATGAAAGAATGGAGTTTGTAGTACTAACGTTGTTGTATTGTTGCCCTAATGTTTCTGTCTTCAAGTCGTGTGTCTCACTGCAGGGGAGCCAAAGTTGCAAATAAAGATCTAGTTAGAACTTAGATTAAGCTGCAGAGATATCAAGCACCAAAATGAAGAACACGTGGGAGGAAGGGAGAGTGTAACGGAGGAAGCATATGCGGTCAAGAGAAGGGGAGTATGTGCGGTCAAGTAGAGTGTAGGTGCGGTCATGTTGAAGTAGAGATGCAGTCAAGGTAGAGTAGTTAAGGTGCTGTCAAGATGAGGTAGTAGAGATGGAACAATTGCGGTCAAGTCTAGGTGAGGTCGAACGGAAGGACTTGGTAGTAATTTTGTTAAGAGACCACCTGAAGAACATGTGAGGTAGTTGAAAGCATGTAAAAGTCTCGTGAGGTTGTTGAGAGCACGTGGCCACGTGAAGGACTCGTGTGGCGGTTATCTCCAACAAACTTGCACATGGAATTCACTATAAAAGAGGCACAAGAGGCGTGATTGAAGTGTGGATGATATTGCTATTTATCTTTCTTCTTAGTTTAGCCATAGCTGAGTTTAGCTAGCGTTTCCTTCATAGTTTAGCTAGTAGTTGATTTCACATGTTAGCACATGCTTGCATATATATCAAGCCGTGTCTAGTCAATGACCCGCAGTATATCTCAAAAGTCCTAACATGTTGTGAAAAAAGTCATCTACCAACAATCCTATATGTCCAACAACCTTTCTTGAAATCGAACAAATTATAAACAAGGAAAAGAAAGCAGAGACAAGGATCGAAGTTTTGTTTGAGGATTTACACGCGCGCACACACACATATATATACTCTCTCCGTCCTATAACAATGTCCACAAATTTCCCTTTTGGCGTCTGATTAATCACACTTTCCCAAAATGAAAAAGCTAAACGTGCTGCATACAACAATTCTAATAAAATAATAATGATTAATGTCTATCTCACAATGATGGATATGTTTAATAGATTATTGTTGAAGCATTATCTCTTCTTAGCACTATAATAAGTACTACAATCTGCAGACACAAAGTCCTATTAATTGCATTGCATCCATGATTAGGACTAAATTACCAATCTACAAATTCTTTCTTATGTAATTCTAATACTTATTACTGATTCACCATTAAGAATACATGTGAGAATCATGCATTTTACATTATAGCTTGTGCATCTTACATATATATGTGTTTATATGTAGTATGGAATTAATGTGTGAAAATTTGGGACATATGCTTGACATGTGTTGAGTTCTATGAGATTTATGTGAAGTCATGTGTCAATTGAGAAGTGTTATAAGAGTCATGTTTGTTGAAGTGAACTCAGCGGGTGCGGAAATTGACGGGGGCCCGCACAAGCGGTGGAGCACGTGGTTTAATTCAATGCAAAGCTTTATGATGAATGATCTTATATTACCTCTAATTGAATTCTATACAATATATTGGGGATGATAATTAAATGGAATGGTTTGGAACTATATGTTCAAGTTTTGACAATCTATTAGTCATGAAATAGTGGAATTGTGTATGAACAAGAATCCAAGGTGGGATTCACAAGGGAAAATGAGTATGTACATGGATATGGATCTGATGTGGGATTCAACTTATATATATGATTGTGAATATTGTTATATAGAAGTGACTGGTGAATGGAAACTCGATCGACACCAAACGGGGATATTGTGATTTCATAAATGTTTCATTATTATAGTGATACTTTTTGATATTGAGGTGTGTTACAAATGTTTGTTAATTAAGTGTTAGTATTTCAATGATTGTGTGTCATTATATATACTAAATCAAGTTGTATGTTTCATAGACTTTATTTAAAGGATCTTACTCGTTGTTTATATTGTCTTCCTTAGATTCCAGTCAAGCGAGGAGTCCGAATAAGTGACAACTATCAAGTTCGGGAAGATAGAAGGAGAAGGTTACAATTATAATGCAAACTTTTTACTTATATTACGTCGTAAGGCTACAACAGACTGATTCATGTCATCTTAATCAATCCCATTTACATTGAAAGGATAGATGCTTGAGCTAGTGGGACCGACATTGCTATTTTGCAATGTTGAAAACGTAGATTATGAAATAATCTCCTTTTCTTTGACACGTACCATAATCAAGCACTGTATCCTGCATTTGCAGGATTCCACTGTCCCAAGTTATATCCTTTGCATGCCTCCTTACTCGCCTCCTCCATTGCTAATATGGTGATCCCATTGTTGCACACGTTGGCAAATGCCCGCATATGTTTCATGCCGTATTGTGTCAATGACCCACAATGCATCTCAAATGTCCGCACCTGTCATTAATAATTATCAGTAAATTAAACACCATCAACTATGACTTCTAAAAATCAAAAACGATGTGTGTGTGTATATATATTTACATATATATGTGTGTTTTCATGTGTGTATGGAAGAATTTGTTTACCATAGATTTAAGGCATCCCCAATCATCTACAAGAGGCAAACCCTGACTTCTTATGGAACTGAGGACAAAATTGCCGTTATGGGAACCGAACAAATGTGACCCAATCTTGTATAAGCTATCAGCCAAATGTGACCTATGACTTGTCATATCAGTAATCTTAGCGAGAAGCTGTACCTTCTCTTGTGATCCATCTGCTAATTTATTGTACTGCAAAAAGAAGAATATATTGATATCAAGTTATCAACAGTATTTACACCAACCAGCATCCTCTAAGAGATGAAGCCAATTCTACTTAATTATGAAATCTATACCTAACTCCATGTTTTCAGTAATCTAAGCAGGGAATGAACCGCATTGAGAATGGTAGGGGACTGCTAGTGCCAAGGATCACACGCTTTTAAATTGATCCTATACAAAACAAATATTCCGTACGCCCCAGAATGATAATCTCATTTATCATATTTGTTTGTTCCGAAAAGATGGTCCAATATCTAAGATGGAGTAGTTTAAGTCGCTAAACTTCCAAATTTGCCCAATGTGGAAATATAAAGGGGCAAACTCCGTTTTGATCCATTGTACTTTCAAGCGTGTTTCACTTTTACATCGAACTTAATTTTTTTCATTGAATGGTCAAATGAGACTATCTTTATGGGACGGAGGGAGTAAGAAAATAATAACATGGGACAATTACCTTTCGCCTGAGGTATATAAGATCAGCATCTCTTTGTTCAACACCAGTCATCACACCATTGTATAAGTTAGACGAAACTACCGAGGAGTTTCTGGCGGAAAGACCTTGATAGAGATAAAGGTTCTCAGAACTTAAACCCTTAGTCCCGTACTCCATCACATGAGATCCAGTTTCACTGTTGTTATTAATGGTCCTGACCTTTACCTAAACAAATATTCGTTTTGTGTAAAAAAAAAAAACATACTGAAAATTGAATAAACCATAATCTCAAAAAGACGGGAATTTATAATACTAACGTTCTTGTATTGTTGTTTTAACGTTTCAATCGTTGAGTCATGCGTATCACTGGGAGCCAAAGTCACGAGAAGAAAAGATTAAAAATCAGGTGCAAAATATTTTAATACCAGTATAGAACATAGGAGCACAAATATTTATATACATACCTGTCCTCCATCCAAGCTACACTATATAAATCTCCTAAGCAAGTATCGTACTCAGATGGTGGAGGAGGATCCATATCGGGACAGTAAGTTGCCCAGCTACTCTCGTTTGCATTTGATGCTGTTGTCACATAGATGTTAAGGTTTTCAGGCAGCAAGCCTTCAAAGATGCTTCCACTTTCACATGCTTCAACGTATATAACCTATGTAACATCAAAACTATTCAGTAATCATCAAAAAAATTATTACTAAAGCGACATCCACAAATAGAGTATAAGCATATAGTGCACTACCATCTCTTTGTAAGTGCCAGCTGCATGCTTTCTTTCCAAAACTTTAATGAAGTCATCAGCATAAACATCAGGCGAGTTTGGCATCCCTACAACAACACAAACAGAATTCATTAATCCTCAAATGCTTCAATACTCGAACAATAGATTCGTTTAACAAGATAACCGTCTTGCCTAATACTCCATCCGTCCCAGAGCAAGAGTCCTACTTTCTATTTTGGTACGTCCCAGAGTAAGAGTCCATTTCCTAAAATGGCAAAGAATATTTACTATTCCTCCCACTCATTCTCTCTCTTACTTTACTTTTATACTCACAACACTAATCAACTTACTATTCCCTCCCACTCATTCCCTCTCTTCCTTTACTTTTACAATCACAACACTTACTTTACTTCCACCATTTCTTAATCTCCGTGCAAATGGGAGGTAGGACTCTTCCTCCGGGATGGAGGGAGTAGATAGTTATACTATTACATTCATCTCGGAAAAAAAAAAATGTTTTAAGAATGTAGATTTATTTGTCTAAAAATGCGACTCTTTTTTTGGGAACAATGAAAAAAGGAAATTGAGACAATTTTAGTGAGACACAAGGAGTATCTCCCTATTTCTAAATTCAACATGGCAATTCACAGAGTGACAAATTCTTGAATTGATGTGCATTCCTAAACATTGCTTTACCATACTTCAAACTTTTGCTCCGAAATTCGGTTCAGCTGTAATGTGAAAAATCAAAAAGTAGACTTGTGTTGGTTCACATTAGAATCCTAGTACACCAATGCGGCCATACAAAATTGGCAGACCCAACATCACCCAGCTAGACAATTCTACAAACAGTTGAGCTGCATCCAAACTCAAAGACAATTACGCAAAACTAACATTCAAATCAAATTAAACCCACAATCCAGATTACAGGAAACGAAATAAAGAATCAATCAAATCATAAGCTTACCAAGAGTGCCAGGACCCCCATGATCGGTGTAATAAATGAAGATTCTGTCCTCAGGTTTTGTATCAAGAACTTTGCCGCTTCCACCTTTTAGACCAGTCTTGTTTGCAAGAAGTACAGCGTACAGATTATCTGCTGTAGCATGCTTCCCGGTGTAGTCCTGCCATTTACGATTTCATCCACATCAATTTTATCTTCTTTTTTTTTTTTTTTTTAAAGAATGGATCCTATTTGAGATAGATTTTAAGAAATAGATTATTGAATTAAGCTATAATTTATTGTGATTTTCAGAAAATGAAACTAAGATAGTTCATGGCGAATGTCTCAATTGCCCAGAACGTCTCAAAATAATAGATGTCGTTTTGAGAGTTAATTTTTGTCTTAAAATACTTGTCGTTTGACTATTTTCAAAGTTTTTTTAATGCTCTATGCCAATTATACCCTTAATAATGATAATGAACTATCTCTTACCTAACCATTAAATTACCCGAGTAGTTGAATTATTTTAGGGGTATTTGAGACTTCTTCACATGCATTAATGGCATTTTTTTAATATGTGTTAAACACTCCAAAACGACATCTATTGTGATACGGAGAGAGTACGGTAGATTTTTTCATTTAGCTAACATAATTTTAAAAAAAATAAAATAAAATAAAAATTAAAAATACCAAACATCTTGATTTAGCATGGAACCGTAGCACAATTGGACTGTGGGTAATTAATGCTATCTAAGTGTCCGGATCAACCATTTACAAATCGGATAGACTCTGTTGCATTGTGAAGGTTAAAACCTTTATAATTAAAATGTCCATAAATAATGGCACGGAATGTCCGTGGCAAACGGACTACCAGATGACGTAAGAACGTCTACAGCAGAAGACTACCAGATGATGCGGGACGTCTATAGACGAGCAAGTAAAAGAAAGTATCATTTCGCTGTAATAATAGATTCAATAGGAAATTGTAATAAACAGTGCCGTAGATCTGTAATAGACTCCATAAAAATTTGTAAACGATGACAATTGCCTTGAAATGAAATGATACGTTACAACGTAAAAAAAAACATTTCTCATGACGGAGATAATATTATTGTTCAGTAGACTTGGAGTCTTCCACCCACAAGTGCAAAAACAACACACACTACTAACACCACTTTGTTAAATCTGGAACGATAGTGGAATATAAGTAGGAAAAGATGGATGGTGGGTAGTTAAGAAAAAATTATTGTATTTATAATGCAAAGAGACTTATCTTTTTGACCCAAAATTTCCCTATGTCAAAAGTGTGTTTTTAATGGTCACAAATTGTAAGATATTACCATGCAAATTACTATGAAAATGATCTCCACAAATTATAACAATTGAGAAATAGTTATGGATAAGTTGAACAAATTAGGATTGGTCACACATAGTCGCATTATTTGGAAGTCCTGATCTTGGAAATACTCCTCCCCTCTAAAACAACTTGTATCAATTTTTTATTTTTTATTTTTGAATGTTTTATTCATTTCTTAAAATATCTATCTTATATTATTCTTTTATTAACACTGTCTTATCATACTTATACACTTAAATTGTGACTCTTTTCACACTCACAATATTTTTGAATATATACTCTCTTAATTTTGTGCCCAAAAAAAAAAAATAATGCAAGTTGTTTTTAGACGAATGAATGAAGTATAGTTTACTCACCTTTGACATTGAGTATTGTAGGTAGAGTAATATATAAACGAGTCCAAATATGGGAAGCTACAATTAGTGAAAATTTCGAGAAAAACTTGTTTTAGACTCGCTTTAGTGTAAAACATGTTTTCATTTCTTAATGCAAAACATAATCTCTTATGTAAAACAGGTTTTACACATCGTAAAACAGGTTTTTCATAAAACCGACTTATTATTAGACAATCAATCAGCTATGTACAAGGAAAAAAATAATCCTACCAAATTAATCTTTGATCAGTATCCCATGATCTCCGTTAACACTGTACCCTTAATTGTGATCATTGATTTTGATAAATAATTCTAGCTGGTCATTTTAAAAAAAAAAATTTGCATCTCATCCTCCATTTAACATAAACGGCTGGTTAATTTATCCTAGATTTAATCTTAATACTTTATTTTTATGATCTGTCTACAATTAGATTACCACAATTCTAATTAAATTATTTTGTCCAATTAAAAAGAATCATTGATAGTAACACTCAGTATGAAAACAACCTTAACTTACCTTCATTGGAAAGACAAGGTGCATGTCACTATTGCTTATGCATATTAAAAAGAATCATTGATAGTAACACTCAGTATGATTATGACCACTACAATAATTCAATCCCAATTTGACCAAAATATTTTGTGTTTCACTGTGCCTCCACTTACTATTTTTATTTTTTAAAAAATTCAGTCTCGTACACGAAAAACCTGTTTTATACTAATAGATGTCTAAAACATGTTAACATTTAAAATTTTTATTTTACATTAAAAGATAAAAACATGTTTTACACTAAAACGAGTTTAAAACAAGTTTGTTTTTTTAGATTTTCACTTTAAAAAAAAAACAATTTCCACTTATTTTAGCAAGTAAAAATAGGAAAGTTAGTTTTACCTTTGGCACTCCGGCATAGACATCGCTGCCGTTAGGATGGTTAATTATAACGCCAGGCCTCGGATTTTCGGAATTTTTTGCGATATCATCATACATAAAAACTATTATATTCTCGTCCTTTAATCCACCTCGTTTTAGTATTTGGTATGCATGACAAACATCCGCCTATATATAAACACAATAATATTAATCAAATTTGAATATAACCATATGAAAATGACTAAGAAAATAAGTGTGTGAGTCAACTGTTAGCTGACTTCAGTCAACTCGCAAAGAACTTATGGTATACTCTCTCCATCTCAGTTGGAGTTTTTTACTTTAGTTTTACTTTACACCGAGATTAAAAAAAATTAATTGTTATGAGTATGATAAGTAAAGTAGGAGAGAGAAAGTGGTCTGGAGTTTTTGTTGTGAGAATGAAAAGTGGGTTTTATTGTCCATTTTAAGTAATAAAGCAACTAAGAACCTTAAACTAAGACGGACTTAAATGGAAAGCAAGAATCTTTTAGGACGAAGAGATTATATAAGTAAAAACCTGATGTCGGTAGTTATAGAATTCGTTTGAACCAGCAACAAGAACGGCCCAATTGGTGCCACTTTTGCCTGATTCGTTATCATTAACGAGTTTGTCGCTTCCCGATCGACTAAGCCATAGCGGTCGATGGTTGTTAGATGTGGCTACATAAGGAAGTATGACAAGAACAAGTAGCAAAAAGCTATGGTAGAACATAAACTTAGGAATAGCCATTGAAGGAGAAGGAGAAGGAGAGTGAGAGATGAGTTTTTGAGTTTTTTGCTTGAATATGCACCATAATATATAGGGATTCAATGTGCCATGCAAAGCAAGATAATGTGAACGGACAATAGAAGGTGGGCTTTTTAGTGGGTTGAGTCCAAAAGAGAAAGGCCAAGTCAAGTCTTTATTAATCATTTCGTATAGCCTTGATGGGCTGCCAAGACTTAACCATTTCCTTATTTTAAATTTTAAAATTTATAATGAAATTTTAAAATAATTAAAAAAAACATACAAAATTATCATTTTAGGGACGGAAGTTATATAAATTCAGGGTCTTGTATGACTTTTGATCAACTTTTCATAAAATTGTGATCGAATAAAAAAAAAAATTAAGTTTATAAAGATAACTATTAAAATACTACTCATATAAAATTTAGGGACATTTTCTTAAAAGCCCTTCATTCTAACTTTTATTTCTAAAGAAGACACAATATTTTTCTAATTGCTCAAAACCCCAAGGGACAAAAATAGCTAAGAATACCCCTAACTACCCCTTATAAGGGTGCTCCCCCTTTCCAAGCCATATTTTCAAGTCATATTTTCATCCCGCTCTGAGATTCATGTCTCAGACTCTTAGAAACACTGAGAATCATGTCTCAAACCTATAAAAACACTAAAAAGCCATATCATAAACGTATAAAAACACTGAGAGACATGTCGCATGCTTATAAAAACATTGAAAGTCATGTCACATACCTATAAAAACACTTAGAACCATATCACATACATACAAAAACACTTAGAACCATGTCACACATCAATAAAAACACTTAGAACCATATCACATACCTATAAAAACATTTGGAACCATGTCACATGTCAATTAAAACACTTAGAACCACGTCACATATCTATAAAAACACTGAGAGACATGTCACACACACATAAAAACACATAGAAGCATACCACATATCTCTAAAAACATTGAGAGCTAGGTCACAAACCTATAAAAACACTGAGAGTCATGCCGCAGGCCTATAAAAACTCTGAGATACATGTCACAAACCTATAAAAACATTGAGAGTCATGTCTCCGACTTGTAAAAACACTAAGATACATGTCACATACATATAAAAACACTGAGAGCTATGTCACATACCTATAAAAATACTGAGACAAGTGTCTCAGACCTATAAAAACACTGAGAGACGTGTCTCAGACCTATAAAAACACTGAGAGACGTGTCTCAGACCTATAAAAACACTGAGACACATATCTCAGACCTATAAAAACACTGAGAGACGTGTCGCATACCTATAAAACACTGAGAGACATGTCACATACGTATAAAAAACACTTAAAACTATGTCACAAACCATTAAAACACTGAGAAACGTGTCTCATACTTATAACAATACTGACAGACATGTCACATACTTATAAAAACACTGAGAGATATGTCGCAGACCTATAAAAATAGTGAAAGACAAGTCACATACCCCTAAAAACATTGAGAGTCATGTCGCATATCTATAAAAACACTAAGAGACATGTCACAGACCTATAACCATGTCTTACACCTGTTAAAACACTGAGAGCCATGTTGTAGACGAATAAAAACATTGATATCCATGTCTCAAACCTATAAAAACATTGAGAGTCATGTCTCCGACTTATAAAAACACTGAGATACATGTCACATACATATAAAAACACTAAGAGCTATGTCACATACCTATAAAAATACTGAGACAAGTGTCTCAGACCTATAAAAACACTGAGAGACATATCTCAAACCTATAAAAACACTGAGAGTCGTGTCTCAGACCTATAAATACACTGAGAGATGTGTCTCGGACCTATAAAAACACTGGGAGACATATCTCAGACCTATAGAAATACTGAGAGATGTGTCGCAGACCTATGAAAACACTGAGAGACATGTCACATATGTCACAAACCTATAAAAACACTGAGAAACGTGTCGCAGACCTATAACAATACTGAGAGACATGTCACATACCTATAAAAACACTGAGAGACATGTCACACCTATAAAAACACTAAAAGACATATCACAAACCTATAGCCATGTCTTACACCTGTTAAAACACTGAGAGCCATGTCGTAGACCAATAAAAACATTGATATCCATGTCTCAGACCTATAAAAATATTGAGACACAAGTCACATACCTATAAAAACACTGAGAGATATGTCGCATACCAATAAAACACTGAGAGCCATGTCTCAGACCTATAAAAACGCTGAGACACAAGTCACATGCCTATTGAAAAGAATGAGAGACGTGTCGCAGACCTTTAAAAACACTGAGAGACGTGTCATAGACCTATAAAAAATACTGAGAGATATGTCACATACCTATAAAAACACTGAGAGTCATGTCACAAACCTATAAAAACATTTAGAATTAACTCTCAAAGTAAAAATTCTACTGTCTCTTAGAACAAAAAAAAGATGAAGAAATTGAAGAAAATATTCAAGTTCTTAGTTGAAAATAATAATCTGAGACACAAGTCTCAAATAGGAGTGGCCAATGGCACAAATCCAAAGTAGCCAACCATATGCGCACCGTACTAAGTGTACTTATTGGTATCCCGTACCAATTTAACGTTTATATGTATTAATTAAATTTCTTAATATGTTTGAAGAGGTTTAAAACGACGTGTATTTTGAAACTGAGGGAGTAGTAGAATAAGACACCTTAGGCTCCGTCTGGTACACAATTCTACAAACGGAGAGTTCTATAAACTGAGCAGATTTGAAACGGGGCTTTTGTAAACGAACTTTTTTTATATGTAAAAGTGTCTGGTGTATCATCTTAAAATGCTAATTTATGTATTTAAATATTTGTTTACAATGACATTTTTACCCTTGTATAACACTTCAATATGGTTGAGGAAGTTCATCACCAATTATGTAACAAATGCTTAGAGTGTTACTCCCTCCGTCCCAGAGTAAGTGTCCACTTTTTTTGCATGTTAGCATGAAGTAACTTTGAGCAATAACTTTAGCTTGATTTAATTATCTTAATGAAAATTTAAAATTTGCTATTGATAGTATATAATGGTGTCTAAGAAACAAGTTTTATATTTTCACTATGATAATTAAATCAACCTAAGATTATAGATTAAAGTTCCTTCGTGCTAACATGCAAAAAAGGTGGACACTTACTCTGGGACTGAGATAGTTAAAAAAAACATTGATATTTTTACATAACAGTTGTCAAAATATTTTTTTTTCAAAAGAATGAATAAAATACTATAAAAGTAAAATAAAATTTGTGACATTTTTTTAAAAACAAAAGTAGTTGCTTAAACAAGTAGTATTGGCTTTAAAAAAAAAAAAAAAAAAAAAAAAACACACACACACACACAGGACTGTAGGTGTAAACACAAAAAAAAAGATAAAAATTTGTGTGAGACGGTCTCACACATGAGACAGGTCTTATTGAGAAAGTAAAAGGTTTGCCCCTTATGAGCGGGACGAGGCAAACTTATTTTCTTTCTCATCAAGACATGTCTCATGTGTGAGACGGTCTCACACAACAATTCTTAGAAAAAATAAAAAAAAATCCATATGCATACTGTATATGCTAAACAAATTAAATTACATTCTCTCGGTCAACACAAGTTCCTCATCTTCTTCTCTCTCCCTACCCCAGACTTCCCAGTTTGCTTCTCTCTCACTCACGAAAAAGAAAAAAAGCAATTTTGTGACCCAACCTTTTGTAACCCAACCCAAAAGTGATGGCCTCAAACTTCTTCTTCTTCTATCCTCCGACACTCACCTTATTCTTCAAAAACGGATCTCAAAACCCTTCTTCCTTCTTCAAGTTCTGGCCATGGGTATAGTCGTACAGATCTAAATCAACTCCATTCTCATCCCAAATTTCAGACGTTAATTTTGTCAAAATCATTTTTTTCGTGCGTTCTAATTTTGCCGTTCTTGAAGACACTACAATTTGTAGCGTTGTAAATGGAGGCCTCCGTTCCAAAAAACTGCAGATCTGGACGCTATATTGATACGCTTAATTGCCCAAACGGTGCGTTTCAAAACCCGTTTCACTCTCAAACGCTGCACCAGACAGTCTTGTTGATCTCTCACTCTCACCATTTTACTTTTCCCTCTACATTTATTAGGACGGTCTCCGACAACGAAAATAACAACATTCCTCCAGCAGTTTTGATTTCTTTGCCTCGTCTCTAGCTCCTTCTGCCTCTCTATGTCCCTTAATTAGTTTCACAACCGTTTGAACTCCATTCACTGCCTTTCGCCCTTTCCGCCTCCTCTCATCTCCACTTGATTGCGTTTCGCCGGATTCTCATCTTGTTCAGTTCAGACCGATTTCGAATGGTACGACCGGTTTACGGCGGTTTAGAATGGAAAATTAGATGATGAAACGGAACTTTACCGAGTTAAATACCTAATTCGTCCTTAAACTATTTAAGTTTTTACCTTTCCGTCACTAAACAATTTTTTTTTTACCTTTTCATCCTTGACCTTCGTTTTTTAGGATTATGACGTCCTTCCGTCAATTAGCCGTTCAAATATCCGTTAAATCCATCCTATGTGGCAAATGAGTGCAAACATAGACATTGACTATGCCTAGGTGGAACTTCTTAGTGCAATAATTTGCCAATATGGAAATGTAAGGAGGGAAAGTGTAAATATTGCTGAAAAATCTGAAATTGTTTTTTTTTTTTTTTTTTTTTTTGAAAAAGCAGTAAAAAATTAACATTTGAAATACATTACTCCCTCTAGTCCAAAATAACTGTGACTTTTCAAACAGATGTAAGTTTGACCAATAAATTTAAATAAAAAATAATGAATGTAATAAAAATATAAAAATTGTTATTAAAAGTATTATTAATTATAATACAATGACAAATTTTAGATTTTTATTAGCATAATTTTTTTTTTGAAGATTGTATAGTATTTTCAATGAATTGTATAGTATTTTTTTAATGATTTTTTTTGAAGATTTTTTTTTAATATTATTTTTGAATTGATAATTACAACCCATCTTCATTACTATCTCTCTCCCTCTAATCATCACCACCACAGGTGCCCATGATCCACCACCGCCTTCACCAGTCATTACCTCCACCACCATCAACATCCTCACCACACCCAGCAAAACACAATCTGAGAATCAGATACAAAAAATCAAAAATGCACACACCTAAATTACACAAACACACAGACGCACACATTCAAAGCCAGATCTAAAAATCAAATGGAAAATTTAAAACGCATCTCTGCAAATTAAATTCATAAACAAAAACATCACACACAGATTTCGAATTCAAAATCGAAATCTGAACACAAATTAAAAAAAAAAAAAAAAAAAAAACTTCAGAAACACCATCGTAAACAGAGAAATCAAACCCAGATTTGGGTTCGCTCAATTTCATAAATTCGGATTTTAAAATCTGGGAACGACGGACGGCTTGATGATGGTGCAAAACTCGAAATCTTATTTGAAATCCCCATTTCAAAATCCCATTTGCAGATCTAGAATGGGGATTTCAACATTCAACGCCGGATTGGAGCAAGGCAGAGGCGGAGCTGTGTGGATCTGGAAGAGAGAGAGAGACAGAGAAAGAGGGGTGGGTTTGTTGACGACGAAGACGGTGTGGTGGAGGACGCGGCGGCCATGGGAGGGTGGGGGATGGCTTCGATTTGGACGAGAGACGGAGAAGTGACTGGAAGGAAGGGGTGACGTCAGATTGGAGTGGGCTCGAGGTGGGAGAAGATAAGGAGGAGGAGGCGTGGGAGAATAGAGAGAAGAAGCAGAGGAGTGCTGGGAAAGGGAGGCGACATCGACGGCAACGGCGGCGACGACGGAGGGCGGTGGAGCAGAAGAAGAAGAAAGAGGGGTCTTTTTTTTCTGCGTTATTGCAGATCTTTTTTTTTTTTAAAGGGGGTTATAGGTTAGGGTTCTTTTATTTGCATTTTAGGATCACTAGTTTAATATAAACAATTTCAGATTTTTCAGCAATATTTACACTTTCCTTCCTTACATTTCCATATTGGCAAATTATTGCACTAAGAAGTTCCACCTAGGCATAGTCAATGTCCATGTATGCACTCATTTGCCACATAGGATGGATTTAACAGATATTTGAACGGCTAATTGACGGAAGGACGTCATAATCCTCAAACACGAAGGTCAAGGATGAAAAGGTAAAAAAAAAATTGTTTAGTGACGGAAAGGTAAAAACTTAAATAGTTTAAGGACGAATTAGGTATTTAACTCGAACTTTACCCATTCTGCATCAGATTTTGGCCGGCCAGTACCAAACGGGAATGATAACTATGATTAGAATAGATCGAGCAACGCTATGGTGGAACGCCGGTGTTGGAAGGAGTGACTGATGAACAGCGCCAGAGAAAAAGGGGGTGAACGACGTCGGAGGGAGAGGGGAACAGCACCTGAGAAGAAGGGGAATGGGAAGAGATAGAGAGAGAAAGTGTGTGTGTCGTAAATGAGCGAGGGGGAGGGTTCACGTGTTTTAGGGTTGGGTGGGAGGGGTAGTTTCGGGATTAAATGATTTCACTAAAAAAGCAGGGGACCTAATGGAAATAAGCTTTCCATCTAGTGGACCCAAACAAAATAAACGAAATTATGTGTCCTATTTAAAAAATTTGTTTTGTTTAGAGGACTTTTGAGAAATTTTTCCTTAAAATTTATTAGAATAAATAAATAATATTAATGTTCGATCAAATTTTTATTTTAAATTCTCATGATTGAAGAAATAATAATTTGTTTTCTATTTCTTTTCAGAAGCTAGAAGATGAAATTTATTAAATTCATAATTATAAATATATTTGTCTAATATAAAGTTAATAAGTTTTAGCCAGTAATATTATTTGGATATATATTTCAAATTCTTTTCCCTACAACAAAAAGAAGTACTATAGGTTAAAGCAGCATTATCTTAACATAAGTTCAATCAAAAGGATTCTATATTTTTATTTTGCATAAAAAAAAGTGATGTAAAAAAATTATAACTCAAATATAAGGTATATCTTCAAATATCTTGTAATAAATTAAATTATTAAATAACAAAAAAATAAAATTCATTAAATAATCATAATAAACAAAATAAAAGAACATACACATATAATTGACATGTTTGCCTTCTTATTTTTGGTTTTTGCTTTGTCTTCATTTTCTCCAATTATTGTAGTATCAGAAATATTGAGTGCCGGCAATAATTACTAGGACCGAATGACTAATCTAAGAAAAAGAAATGGTGATGTATGTATCAATGAAAACAAAAATATCCACACCTTACCAATTAAAGATTAACAATTATTTTATTATAACCATAAAATCAATAAAATCATTTTGGGCATTATTTATATTTTTTTTGCATATCAAGCTTTGTTTTTTCACATTGTAAAAATCTTAAAATTGATATTTAGCTCTACAAATAGACGGACATACCCATTCGTCTTATAACACATATACTCCCTCCGTCCCAACTCCCTCCGTCCCAGTATAAGTAGGACTAGAGGAGTGAGTATAATAATTAAGAGAAAATTAGTGAATGTGTGGTAGAAAATGAAGAGAGAGAATGAGTGGAGTAACTAGTAGTGTTGGTTGAATAAAATGAGTGGTGAGAAATGAAAAGAAAGAATGAGTGAAGTTAAATGGTGAGGTTGGTTGAATATAAATATATTAAAACATTTTCATTTTAAGCAGTCTCAATTGTTTTGGGATGACCTAAAAGAGAAAGAAGTCATTCTCGTGCTGGGACAGAGGGAGTATACCCCATCTTCTAAAACTCATGATATTTCCACTTTTATGTCTTACTACAAATGGAATTTTAGTAATAACTACAAGTATAAATTAATTTCATTAAAGAAAATTTAAAATTTTTTATTAATATATTATCAATAATATATTTTAAATTTTATTAGTATAACGAAATCAATTTATAATTGTTACTCAAACGATAAAATATGAGAAAATCATTTTGAGACATAAGAAGTATTATACTCTTTCCGTTTCATAAATAATACATGTCATTTTAAAAATTAATTTTTAGCAATTATACCACAAAAAATGCTCTTGTATAAACATTTAATTGCCTATGTAACTAAATTCTTTTAAGGTACATAAGTCATTTTAATATGTATTAATTGTGTTTTTTAATATATGCGAAAAATTTTAATGTTGGGATTGAAGTCAAAACCAAGGAGAGGATCAAAACCAAGAAAAGAGAAGAAGCGTGAATCGGACCGCAAAAGGAGTGTGCGGCCACCCACACCATCACGAAGTCGGAGACGGAGCCGTGAGTAGGGTCAAAATTGAAAAATAATCCGTTTTCTAATTCCTTTGAACGTGGAGGAGAAGAAATGAATTTGTTTCTTTAGTAAATTGGGTCTCCTTATTAGTTAGGAGTTATTCTCCTTCCGTCTCTAGGACTCCGGGTAATTAAGTTTTAATCAGGATTAGGTTTTGTATCTCTATAAATATATGAGGGGGTCTCCTGTGCAACGGTTGCACCGTGCAACAGGAGCCCCTTCCTTTTTTTTTTTTTTCCTTTCTTCCGCTGAGATGATTTTTTTTTCTGCCACCCCAACTTTTTTTCCTCCCAACAAAAGTAACACTTATTATAACGAAATGTAACATTTTTTTCTTTTCAAATGTAACACTTTTTTTTTTTCAAAATGTACCACAATTTTGCTGCAATAGATTAAAGATAACATAAAGATTGACAACTAAACCAATGTCACACTTTTTATAAAGGAATGTAACACTCTGTTTTTCAAATGTAACACTTTTTTTTCAAAATGAACATAAGATTAAAAACTAAACTAATGTTACATTTGATAAAAAAATAAATGTAACATTTTTTATCTCAATTGTAACAGTTTATATTCTTAAATGTAACATTATATCTTAAATGTAACAATTTTTTATTGAGAAAGTAACAATTGAAATGCAACTCGAATATATATATGAATTTCTACTCTTTTTTCAAAGAAGAAAAGTAACATTTACTAAATAAAAATGTTACATTCATCTATATAAAAATTTATAATTATATATTCACTTTGTTACACTTCAAATATTACTTTTTCTAACCACAAAAACTATCAAAACAATTTAATTTTTTTTGTAAATTTGCTGTTACATTTGACTGTAAAAGTGTTACTTTTTGAATATGAAACTGTTACTTTTATTAGAACAGAGTGTTACATCTCAGCTGACAAGCAACTCAAACTTTTTGTGTGTAAAAAAATATGTTTTTTTTTTTAAAAAAAAAAACCATATCATGACCTATGTAATTTTATTCGTCTCGTCGAGACGAACACAACGGTATTTTTAATTTTTTTTTTCGAGTTATAAATCTCAAGATATAACATTTTAAAGTTAATGGAGGGTTTTTTTTTTAGACTTGCCACGTGTCGCAATCTGGGAGGGTGGAAGAGGCTGGGCTGGACGGGTTGCTGGGCTGGGCGGGTTGACCCACGGGTTTGGCCCGTTGCACCATGGTGCAACGGTTGTATATAAGAATTTGTCTAAATATATTATGACAGCCACCACAATATTTAGTACTTACTTTGTGTTAGAAGAAAATTAGGATATCAAGAGAGAGCCACAAAATAGTGTCAAGGAGGGGGCCGAGGCCTAGGAGAGCCATAGAGGCGATCTTACAACCCGGCCATGCCCGTATTGTGTGTTTGTTCTTGAGGGAGGTGAGATGATAATATATAGGTGAGAGAGATTGTGTTTGAAGAGCAGCATGTTTAGATCTTAGTGATTGCATGTGCAAAGTTAACGGTCTTCATATATTTTTATAGTGATTCCTGGCTTGGTGCCCCCAGATATAGCCACATGTTGGTGAACTGGGTTATCAAATATCGGTGTTATGTTCTTTCATGTTATTTCATGTGTTGAATTATTTTCTCCATGTTTGAACTGTAGTATGGGCTAGGCGGATATATGGAGATCCCCCAAATCCCTTACATCTAAAACCACATGTATTATGAAACGGATGGAGTATTTTTTTATTGTGTTGGGGTGTCAATCCAAGTCCTACATCGACAATTGCAAAAAGAAATACATAGTATATAAATATGTTCTCCCACTTCATTAGTACGAGACTTTTGAGAAATGCACAAAAACAATCCATAATGTGGACAATCATATTAGTGTGGAGTGATGGAGGTGATCGCTATCCCAACAACATGTATCAAGGCTTGGTCCCGACGCAGCGGATAAGCGGCGTGTTTGAGTAAATTGAAGTTTGTCGGGGCGTCAACTCAAGTAAATGATACCGTGTCAATGACACACACTGCATCACAAAACAACTAGACCTCCAATACAATATGTAATCACTAAACATAATGCTTAATGCTTTATTGTATTAGAATCTACTTAAGAATCTTTGTATTCCCCTCTTATTCGTTATTCGTTCTATTGTACTACAAACATAACAACATACCAAATAATCAAGTAACTTTCTTAGTTTTTTAGATTCGGAGAAAAAAGTCAAACATAACAAAAAAAAAAAAAAAAAAAAGTACCCTTTGTCATAGGAATATGAGATCCAATTCTCTTTTATTAACACCTTCCACTCACTTATCAAAATGAGGTAAGTTAACAATCAAAACCTTGATACAAATAAACATTCTTTGATTTAAAAGTTTAAGTGTTATACTCCATCGTTCAATATTCAACATTGCAAGTGTTGTAATTTGAAGAGTATGAGCATACTCGTCTTTTTCTTTAAGTATCTTTGTGATTCTGATTGGTTTATATTGTTAGTTAGTGTAAATATTTAGGTAAGTTTAAGGTTGATTTATTTGACTAACATACTAATACTTATCTTTGGTAAGTGGATATATTTTTAGGTGTTTTATTTTAGGAAGACTCTCAAATGGAAAGGAGGATCTCTTGGAGTGCAAGGGTGCGGCCAAACATGTATAAATACAAGCCGACTCATTCATTGATTACTACTGATTCTACGCAATACATTGAGTGCATTAAGTTCTTGAGAGAGTCTTGTTTTCTTAGAGTTTCTTGTGAAGAAGAACTCTAAGGTGTTGGATGTTTTCATTCGATCTAGAGTTTTAGATCAATTTGTTCTTTTGATACTTTTGTTTTCTTTCATTTGATTTGTACTCTGCAAATCGCTTTTAATATATGAAAGTTTTCCAGCAAGTATTCTTGCTGAAGTTTTAATTGTTATTAAGTTCTTTATTTTCCGCTGCAAATCTGATAACTGTTAAGACAACTGTCTGGACAACTGTTAGCACGTTTGAATACATAGTTGTTCACACAGTTGGTCAATTCCCAGAACAGTCCTAGCCGCCTGATTTCTTTCAATTGGCACCAGAGCCTGGTCTCGATACACTGAGATCGATCTGTTATGGCCAGTATGGACTGTTCTCATACTCGTAATAAGCCGCCTACTCTGGATGGTTCTAACTATACCATTTGGAAGGCTAAGATGATCATGTACATCAAGAACATTGATCATCGGGCATGGGTCAGCATTCTAGTGGGATACACATCCCCTACTATGGAATGGGTTGATCCAAAAGGCAAAGCATCTGCATCTGATGAAGAAAAAAAAGATAAAATTTTTGTTCCAAAACCCGAGCAAGACTGGAATGCAGAAGAGATTGCTCTTGCTAACTTCAATGCTAAGGCAATGGCTGCAATCTCTGATCATGTTGATCATAATCTGTATAGGTTCTTCTCTAACCATACTGTGGCTAAGAATGCTTGGGACATTTTACAACTTCACTGTGAAGGGTCAGATAGTGTTAAACAAACTAAACTGAGAAGACTTATGACTGAGTTTGAGAATCTAAGGATGGGAGAAGATGAGACTATTCAAAATTACTCTGCAAAATTGATGGATATCTCTAATGAATCCTTTGCATTAGGAGAATCTATTTCCAATGCGAGGCTTGTGAGTAAAGTCTTGAGGACTCTCCCAGAAAAGTTTAATATCAAGGTTTTGTTGGGTTTTGAGCAAACATGCGCAGCGGAATAAACCCAAAAGCCTATATCCGATCACGATGATTAAATTAATATGGAGATGAATTTAGAACACTAACCGTGACAGAGCTTTAAAATTCTGAGATCTTCAATCTTTGTTCTTCGCGCTTCTTCGAATCACGAACGTAGGAACGACCGCAAAACTTGGATCACGAACTTTGAAGGAGTTGAGGCCAACACCCTCTATGTTTATCCACACGCGAACGAATTTCAAGAACGATTCTTGAACCGGATTGCTAGACCCAATAGAAACTATTTCTATTATGAAGGCTATATGAAAAATCAATGTTCTTGTTCTTGAGGAAGAAAAAGAACTTATTTTTCTCTCTCTTGGAGGCTCTCTAATTGATATGGAATCAATACATACTGATTAGGTCGTTGTTAGAGGTTTATATACTTATTAGTCCTAAACCGTTTAGGAGAAATAGGTTAAAACCCGTCACAACACGAAATCAGTTTTTGGGCCCGAACAGGGCCTGCTCGGCCGAGTCCTTTAAGGTGCTCGGCCGAGCACCTTTGCTCCAGAAAATCTGACCTTCTGATTTCCCATGCTCGGCCGAGTCATATGAGGTGCTCGGCCGAGCACCACCAGAATTCCGATTTTAGCCTTTTAAACAATTCGTCCTTTTGTGTGTGACCCCATAGGATTATATTAAGTTGGCAATGAGCCCAAACACATTTGTGCTCATAAATCATGAGCGGACTCTAGCAAGCCATCATGACTACCAAATTAATATAACTTGTATAAGTTCGTGAATCCTTTATAGAACATATTACAATCTCTTTGTTTCACGATGTCTATTGAACGTAAGCCATGGTCAATGGTCAACTTACAATGTTCAATGCTTTCTCGATCCAGAATGTATTGATAGTACAAATCTTATTTGAGCACGGCCATGCATTTCATCAACACCATTCTTCGAGTGGCCAAAGCTTGACATCTCTCTCTTACGAGGAACAAATCCCTTCTTGATTTATTACCTTTCCCTACATGAATCCGATTACGCCAATCACATTCTTTATAGCTACCCGATTAGGGGTAACGTTTGAATATGTCAAACGTAATGTTCATCGAGTGAAAGACTGTGATAATCTCAGGTCTAAAGATTCCAGTAATATAACTATATGAGACTTAATTATGACATTGTGACCATGACATAAATCTCATATGGGTCAGTCCAGTATTTGGTCTCCAACAAATACCCATAAGTTTAATTGTATCCCATACACCATAATCATCATATGATTATCCATTAAACTTATACTAACAATTAATCATAATTATCAGGGACGGGGATTATTATAATAAACATGCAAAGGATATAATAATCAAACATTTAATATCTTTAATATATAAATAACATTAATCGTTTTACAAAACGTGCCTAGAGCATACAACACCAACAATCTCCCACTTGCACTAGGCCTAATTAATGTATCGAATACCCATAGACCTAACATGACCATCATGCTTTGCTTGTGGAAGACCCTTTGTCAATGGGTCGGCAATGTTATCATCAGTCGGTACTCTGCATATATTCACGTCACCTCTGTTAATGATTTCTCGAATGACATGGTAACGCCTAAGTATGTGTTTGGACTTCTGATGGTTTCTTGGTTCCCTTGCTTGAGCAATAGCACCATTATTATCACAATAAAGGTCTATTGGATCAGCAATGCTAGGAACTACCTCTAGTTCAGTTATGAACTTCTTGATCCAAACAGCTTCTTTAGCAGCATCGGATGCAGCAATATACTCAGCTTCCGTTGTAGAATCAGCGACAGTACTTTGCTTAGAACTCTTCCAGCTAACAGCACCTCCATTAAGCACAAATACAAATCCAGATTGCGATCTAAAATCATCCTTGTCGGTTTGGAAGCTTGCATCTGTGTAACCACTTACAACAAGATCACCTTCCACACCTCCATACACCAAGAACGAATCTTTAGTCCTTCGCAAGTACTTAAGAATCGTCTTGACTGCAATCCAATGATTTTCACCAGGATTTGATTGGTATCTACTTGTCATGCTTAAAGCATACGAGACATCTGGTCTAGTACATATCATGGCATACATGATTGATCCGATTGCGGAAGCATATGGAATCCCAATCATTCTCTTATGCTCATCAGTTGTCTTAGGACACTGATTCTTGCTTAGAGTTATGCCATGTCCCACTGGCAAATTTCCTCTCTTAGAGTTTTCCATGCAGAATCTCTTAAGAACTTTGTCAATATATGTATCTTGACTTAAACCAATCAATTTCTTGGATCTATCACGATAGATCCTAATGCCAAGGATATAAGCGGCTTCTCCCATATCTTTCATAGAGAAACACTTTCCTAACCAAGTCTTTACAGACTGTAGTGCGGGAATGTCGTTTCCTATGATCAATATGTCATCAACATATAGTACCAGAAATAATACTACGCTCCCACTAATCTTCTTGTAAACGCAAGATTCATCTTCGTTCTTGATGAAGCCAAACTCTTTGACCGATTCATCAAATCGAAGATTCCAACTCCTAGAGGCTTGCTTCAATCCATAAATGGATCGTTGCAATTTGCATACTTTGTTAGAATTTTCTGGAATTACAAAACCTTCAGGTTGTGTCATGTAAACATCCTCAAGTAAGTTCCCGTTAAGGAACGCTGTTTTGACATCCATTTGCCATATCTCATAGTCAAAATATGCGGCTATGGCAAGTAAAATTCTTATAGACTTGATCATTGCTACGGGCGAAAAGGTTTCATCATAGTCGATACCATGAATCTGCCTATAGCCTTTCGCTACAAGTCTAGCTTTATAAGTATGCACCTTTCCATCCATGTCAGTTTTCTTTTTGAAAACCCATTTGCATCCTATGGTTTTTACACCTTCGGGCGCATCAATCAAGTTCCAAACTTGATTATCATACATGGATTTAATTTCAGATTCCATGGCTCCAAGCCATTTATCTGAATCAGGAGCGGACATCGCTTCTTGGTAGGAAGTAGGTTCGTCATCAACTATGACTTCTACTTCATTGCTATCCGTCATGAGAAATCCATATCTCTCAGGTTCAGATCGCACCCTACCAGTTCTGCGAGGAACTTGAGTATTCTGAGTAGGTTCCATAACTCTTTGTGAAACTTGTTCAGATCCAACATTTTGTTCCATGTAATTTTCGGGTTCTCGAATTTCTTCGAGATTAATTTTACTCCCACTAATTCCTTTGGAGAGAAACTCTTTCTCTAGAAAGGTACCATGACGGGCAACAAACACTTTGTTTTCCGTGCGGTTGTAAAAGTAATAACCCTTAGTTTCCTTAGGGTAACCAACGAAAATACATTTATCAGATTTAGGTGTGAGTTTGTCAGATATGAGCTTCTTAACAAATGCTTCACAACCCCAAATCTTCATGAAAGACAAACTAGGTTTTCTTCCAGTCCACATCTCATGTGGAGTCTTTGGAACAGATTTTGTTGGAACATTATTTAGTGTTAGTGCAGCAGTTTCTAGTGCATGTTCCCAAAAGGTTAAAGGAAGATTAACTTGACTCATCATGGAGCGGACCATATCCAATAAAGTCATATTTCTCCGTTCGGACACACCATTCCATTGTGGTGTCCCAGGTGGAGTTAATTGTGAAACAATTCCACAATCTTTCAGATGATTGTCAAATTCTTGGCTTAAATATTCTCCACAACGATCTGATCGAAGTGCTTTAATAGTTTTGCCAAGTTGATTTTGTACTTCATTTTGAAATATTCTAAATATCTCAAAAGATTCACTTTTATGTTTCATTAAGTAGACATAGCCATATCTACTAAAATCATCAGTAAAAGTTATGAAGTATTGATATCCTCCCCTAGCATTGCAACTCATTGGTCCACACACATCAGTATGTATGAGGGCCAATAAGTCATTAGCCCTTTCACTACTCTTAGTAAAAGGTGCCTTAGTCATCTTTCCAAGTAAACATGACTCACAAGTTTCATATGATTCAAAATCATGTGAATCTAGAAGTCCGTCCCCATGGAGTTTTGAGATACGCTTCTCATTAATATGACCAAGACGGCAATGCCACAAATAAGTATGATTTACATCATTAGGTTTGGATTTCTTATTTACATTATAAACATTCTCATTATTCCCTTTTTCAACATCAAGAACATAAAGGCCATTAAATGAACATGCAGTACAATAAAGCATATCATTTAAATAAATAGAAAACTTCTTATTTTCAATAAGAAACTTAAAACCTTCATTATCCAAACAAGAAATTGAAATAATATTTCTACTTAAATCCGGAACGTAATAACAATTGTTCAAAACAAGAATTAATCCGCTAGGTAAAATGACATTATATGTTCCTACGGCTAATGCAGCAACTCTTGCTCCATTTCCCACGCGTAGGTCCACTTCGCCATCTTTAAGTAGCCTTCTATTCCTTAGTCCCTGCACATTTAAACAAATGTGAGATCCACATCCAGTATCTAATACCCAGGAGCTAGAAGTAGAGAGTAGATTATCTATAACATAGATACCTGAAGTAGATGCAGTCCCACCGCTCTTCTTCTTCTTTAACTCTTCCTTGTAAACCTTGCAATTTTGTTTCCAATGTCCAATCTCATTGCAGTGGAAACAAATTGCATCCTTTTGGGAAGCAGGTTTAGCCACATTAGCTTTGGCAACAATTGCCTTGCTAATCTTGGGTTTGACAACTTTTGCCTTACCCTTTCCTTTGCCTTTTTGGCCCTTTCCTTCCTTAGACACAATGAGTACAGGAGCGGTCTCTTTACCGATTTTCTTTTCTGCCTACTTAAGCATCCCATGCAATTCAGACATAGTCTTATCCATCCCTTGCATATTAAAGTTCATGACGAACTGATTATAGCTTTTGGGCAATGAATTAAGAATAAAATCGGTAGCCAACTCAATCTCAATTGGATGGCCAAGCCTCTCTAGTTTCTCAAAGTAAGCATTCATTTTCAAAACATGAGGGCTCACAGACTGTCCTTCGCTCATCTTGCATGAGACTAGGGCAGCTATGGTGTCGAACCTCTCTTGCCTTGCTTGTTCTTGGAACATATCTTTTAATGTAGCAGCAAGGTCATATGCTTCCAAGTGTTCAAGAATCTTCTGAAGTTCTGAACACATGGCCGCAAGCATAAGACAACCCACCTCACGAGAATCATTCACATGTTTCTTGTAGGCGTTTCTCTCATCCTTGGGTGCATTAGAAGCAGGTTCTTCTTCAGGAACGGGCTCATCAAGAATATAGAGCTTATCCTCATGCTTTAGAACAATTCTATGGCTACGGATCCAATACGTATAGTTAGCTCCATCTTCTTGAAGTTTCTCTTTCTCAAGGATAGATCGCAGTGATAAATTTGTATTCTGAGCCATTATCTACAATTATGCAAACATATAATTAAATATAAGTACCAACTTAATTAAAGATATTAAATTAATAGTATTTTACAAATACTCCCACTAAATTATATAACCTTCATATACATCCAATGTATAATATAATTTGAATGGGCTAAGATCCATATTTCACTTAACTTTGAGTCGGCTAGGGCACGACTGCTCAAAATAAGTTATTTAGGTAGACAACTCCTTGTCAATCATATCGTATATGACTCTTAGATCTTTTATGAGATTTTAGATATCGTATATCTAACATGTTTTAATCTCATCTGTGCCTTAGGCCCAAAACTGTTTTGATAGCCTAATTAAGTTAAACCATTTTAAACGTATAGGAATCACTGTTTCCTCATCTTGCTCATAAATGGATAGAATCAATGCACCTACGCTAGGGCGTAACCCACACAAAACTACCCACGTACTCACAAGTGTTTTAATCATGGATTGGTACGGAACTTAAATTTTAAAGAAGGTTCATGACATATAGCATGGTCAATGTTTATAGTCACATAATATAAACACATAAAGCAACGGTTAATAATTTAACTAATCTCATTAATTAAATTAAGATTTCATGTGATTGATTTATGGGGATAAATTCTTTAACACATTATTGAGAGCACGATTGTACGGTCGAAACTAAGCCAAAAGGCATCCACAATCCCGTACCAAATTTAGAAACTAGAAGAAACAACTATGTGGTCGAAACTAAGCCAATAGGCATCCACAATCCCTTACATAAAGTAACTCGATTCTAAATTCTTTTGTCCCATCAATTCATTACTTTGACCTTGATATTTGTTTTCAGGAAAAACGGTTTCTCAAACCAGCCATCTGACAAACAAATTCAATCCAAAGTGATTTTAAACAAGCCATTTAATCTCAGGAAACACGGTTTCTAGAACCAGCCATCTGAAAAACAAATTCTGTCCAAAATCAACCTGCTCGGTCGAGTCCTCTAAGGTGCTCGGCCGAGCGCCTCTGTGTTCCAGAAAACCCTTTGCTTCTGACGACTCTGCTCGGCCGAGTCTTATAGCCTTCTCGGCCGAGCACCACGAACAGAACAGATTTTCTTGTCGAATTTTAATTCTAAGATTGCTTTCCCGATTCATTTAGGATTTGGTGTTCATAATGATCATATCATCATGTTCATCAAAACCTTGAATAAACGATTTATTCATGAATCAAAGATCATCAACAAATCAATCCAATTAATTTTTGATAATCTAAAGGAACATAATAATCAAATTATTATTGCAATCGTAGATCCCACATAACGTATTTAAACGGTGCGATTTTATGATTTCAATATATCTCATATACAAACATAAAACTCAGATCACATAAACATCTTGAATCCAAATTCACATAGCATGCCAAAACATATAATCCAATTATATCATTAACATGTTATTATTAAAATAATCATGTTGAACGGGGCTCTGATACCACTGTTGGGTTTTGAGCAAACATGCGCAGCGGAATAAACCCAAAAGCCTAGATCCGATCACGATGATTAAATTAATATGGAGATGAATTTAGAACACTAACCGTGACAGAGCTTTAAAATTCTGAGATCTTCAATCTTTGTTCTTCGCGCTTCTTCGAATCACGAACGTAGGAACGACCGCAAAACTTGGATCACGAACTTTGAAAGAGTTGAGGCCAACACCCTCTATGTTTATCCACACGCGAACGAATTTCAAGAACGATTCGAGAACCGGATTGCTAGACCCAATAGAAACTATTTCTATTATGAAGGCTATATGAAAAATCAATGTTCTTGTTCTTGAGGAAGAAGAAGAACTTATTTTTCTCTCTCTTGGAGGCTCTCTAATTGATATGGAATCAATACATACTGATTAGGTCGTTGTTAGAGGTTTATATACTTATTAGTCCTAAACCGTTTAGGAGAAATAGGTTAAAACCCGTCACAACACGAAATCAGTTTTTGGGCCCGAACAGGGCCTGCTCGGCCGAGTCCTTTAAGGTGCTCGGCCGAGCACCTTTGCTCCAGAAAATCTGACCTTCTGATTTCCCATGCTCGGCCGAGTCATATGAGGTGCTCGGCCGAGCACCACCAGAATTCCGATTTTAGCCTTTTAAACAATTCGTCCTTTTGTGTGTGACCCCATAGGATTATATTAAGTTGGCAATGAGCCCAAACACATTTGTGCTCATAAATCATGAGCGGACTCTAGCAAGCCATCATGACTACCCAATTAATATAACTTGTATAAGTTCGTGAATCCTTTATAGAACATATTACAATCTCTTTGTTTCACGATGTCTATTGAACGTAAGCCATGGTCAATGGTCAACTTACAATGTTCAATGCTTTCTCGATCCAGAATGTATTGATAGTACAAATCTTATTTGAGCACGGCCATGCATTTCATCAACACCATTCTTCGAGTGGCCAAAGCTTGACATCTCTCTCTTACGAGGAACAAATCCCTTCTTGATTTATTACCTTTCCCTACATGAATCCGATTACGCCAATCACATTCTTTATAGCTACCCGATTAGGGGTAACATTTGAATATGTCAAACGTAATGTCCATCGAGTGAAAGACTGTGATAATCTCAGGTCTAAAGATTCCAGTAATATAACTATATGAGACTTAATTATGACATTGTGACCATGACATAAATCTCATATGGGTCAGTCCAGTATTTGGTCTCCAACAAATACCCATAAGTTTAATTGTATCCCATACACCATAATCATCATATGATTATCCATTAAACTTATACTAACAATTAATCATAATTATCAGGGACGGGGATTATTATAATAAACATGCAAAGGATATAATAATCAAACATTTAATATCTTTAATATATAAATAACATTAATCGTTTTACAAAACGTGCCTAGAGCATACAACACCAACAGGTTTCTGTCATTGAAGAAACCTGTGACACGAGGACAGTGAGTCTTGAAAAGGTTCTGAGTATTCTTACTACGTTTGAACTGAACCTTGAAGTACAAAAGACTAGCAAAGCAAATTCAATTGCTCTTGCCAGTGCTCTAACTGTGTCCAAAGATCTTGTGGAACTGTCTAAAGACATGGATGAGTCAACCCTGGAGGAAGATGAGTGTGCTATGATCACTCAAAAGTTTAAAAATGTGTTGAATAAAAAACGACAACAGAGATTTCCTAACAAAGGATTCACTCCTTCCACCAAGGCTGAACCATTCAAAAAGGACTCCGGTGTGACAAAACCGGGATTTGAAGACAAAAAACCGATTGAGTCGGTTCAGTGTAGGGCGTGTCAGGGATACGACCACTATGCAAATGAGTGTGCTAACACACTTAAAAAGAGAGGGATGAGCTTAACTGCTACCTTGAGTGATTCAGATGATGATGAAGAGATTGCTAATCTCTCATGTCTTCATTCATCTTTGTCGTCTCTCTCTGACAGTAAAAGTGATAGTGAGGTTGTGCAGTCAGATGACAGATCAACTGACTATGAACAGAGAAGGTTTTTGGTGTTAATCATTGTTTTTGAAAACATAAAAATGAAGGAGAGTGAAACTGTGATTGATTTTACTGAAACTATAGAAAAAATTGCTCATGAGTTAGAAGTATTAGGAGAATCTTTTTCTGATACTAGGCTTGTAAACAAGGTGTTAACATCCATCCCAAGAGGTTTTGATGGGATAATTTATGTGATGAAAGAATTCTATGATCTAGAACATATGAGTTTCATGGAACTTAGAAGGAGATTAATTATTCATGAAACTTCTTTTTTAAAATCATCACCTCCTTCATCTTCGAATTCTGAAAGAAAATCGTGTGTGTATGCTAGTCATAGTGATAGTGAATATGACAGTGACGATGAAAAGTCAAGTGTCAGCACATAAGAAGTTACTGAATATACTTGCTTGAACTCCACATGTGCAGGTAAAGATGATGAGTCAAAGCAGGAAGAGGATGATTTCCTTTCGTATGAGGAACTACATGAGAACTATGTTGAGTTGTTCGCAGATTGGTCCAAGCGAATGGAACAACTCAATGAGTTCAAGAAGGTAAATAAAAAGCTCACCTCTGAAATTTTGATACTCAAAACTGAGAATGAAAGGTTGTCGAGTGAAAGTGAGATTCAGAAGGACTCCATGGCTAGGTTAGAGGTCATGCTTACCAAGAAAGACAATGAGAGTGAAAAATATAAGAGGGAACTTGAAAAAGAAACTAATGCTCTCATGAAACTTAACAAAGGCAAGGCTAAATTAGAAGAGGCTCTGAACATGGGAAACCAAGGAAGAACAGGAATAGGCTATGGAGATCCATTGTTTGTTAAAGAAGGTTAGGGTACCTCGAAAAACAAAGAGATTTTGAATGATAATCAAGTATCTTTTCACAAAAATAGGAGAAACAGCAAGAGGAGATTTGTGTGTCATCATTGTTTTGTTCCTGGACACATTCGTCCATTTTGTTTTAAATTGAAACAGGAACTCGGACTGGACAAGAACAGCAGCCACTTGAGCAGACAACTATGGGCACAATCTAACAGTCAGTTGCCCAGTCAAGTGCTCAGTCAGCAGCAGCAGGTAAGAAAGGTATGGGTAAAGAAAAATACTCAGCAATACAAAGTGGCTCTCACCTCCTTCAAGAGTTGTGTGGAAGAAGGATGGTACTTCGACAGTGGCTGTTTTCGCCATATGACAGGTGCTCGTGAGAATCTCAAAGACTATGAGGCATTCAAAGGTGGAAAAGTCAACTTTGGTGGAGGTGCAAAAGGACAGGTAATCGGCAAAGGTAAGTTAAATGTTAATGGTTTGCCCAACTTGCAAAATGTTTTGCTTGTTGATGGTCTCAAGTCAAACCTGACCAGCATTAGTCAACTTTGTGACGATGACTTGTTTGTTCGGTTTGATAAGTCTAAATGTGAAGTGTTTGATTCCAAAAGTATGTGTGTTATGTCAGGCATTCGATCTTCCGAAAATTGCTATAAAATTGGTGAACCTGACTCTTGTTTTTCTGCAAAATCAAATGAACTTGAAATTTGGCATCAAAAACTTGGACATGCCAGTGAGAGAAAAATAAGTGAGTTGATTAAATTCGGGGCAGCTAAAGATTTGCCAAAATTGGATTTGAAAAAATTAAGTGTGTGTGGACCTTGTCAAAAGGGAAAACAAATAAAGTCAAGTCACAAAAAGGTTCAAACTTTTGGAACTTCTAGGTGTTTGGAATTGATTCACACTGATTTAATGGGTCCAATGGAAGTCGAAAGCGTGTCTAGAAAGAAATATTGCTTTGTATGTGTGGATGATTTCTCCCGTTATACTTGGGTCATTTTTTTGAGAGAAAAATCCAACACTATTGAAGAATTTAAAATTTGGTACAAGAAAGTGAAAAATCTCTATGGTTTAAAAGCCATTAGGATTAGATCTGATCATGGTACTGAATTTGAAAATTCTGTTTTTTCCTCTTTTTGCGATTCGAAGGGAATTACTCATGAGTTCTCTGCCCCCAAAACTCCTCAACAAAATGGAGTAGCTGAAAGGAAGAATCGTACATTACAAGAAATGGCCAGAGTCATGTTGAGTGCTAAAAACTTGTCAAAAAGGTTTTGGGCAGAAGCAGTTAATACGGCTTGTCACATAGGTAATCGTGTCTTTCTAAGAATTGGAAGTACCATCACGCCCTATGAAATCTTACTTGGAAAGAAACCCACAGTCAAATATTTCCATGTCTTTGGATGCATTTGCTATATTTTAAATGACCGTGAGTATCTCTCCAAGTTCGACTCTAAAAGTGACAAGGCCATTTTCATCGGATATTCTCAGAATAGTAGAGCCTATAGAGTCTATAATTTGAAAACCAAAACTATTATGGAATCTATAAATGTTATATTTGATGATGCTACTGATCTTAATGTCAAATCTGCTGAGGATGATGTTTCAGGGTGCACTTGGGAGCACGAGCAGATTAACGATGAATCTGGACCACAGACTACCAACGAATCTGGAGAAACACAAACTGTGAGAACAACTGACAGACAGGATGAACAGTCAGTTGACCTCTCAGATGGTCAAACAGCAGTCGATTCTGATTCAGATTCTGAAATCGAAAGAGATCAAGTGAGCAATGGCAAAGATCCATCCTCAAGGATTCATGAAGACCATCCAACTTCCCAGGTGATTGGGGGGGTGAACACAGAAAGAAAAACAAGAGGTAAGAGAATCAATTACCGGGAATTGGCCGGCTTAATATGCATGAATTCCGCATATCACCAGGTAAACTCTTGTTGCTTTGTGGCTGATTATGAGCCCAAAAACGTGTCTGAAGCCTTGAGAGATGATAATTGGATCAACGCCATGCAAGAGGAATTGATCCAATTTGAAAAGAATGAAGTTTGGTTCTTGGTCCCTAGGCCCTCTAATATCAATGTTATTGGGACCAAGTGGATATTTAAGAATAAATCTGACGAACTAGGCAAAATTATAAGGAACAAAGCACGTCTAGTGGCTCATGGTTACACTCAATTAGAGGGTGTGGACTTTGATGAGACTTTTGCCCCGGTAGCCCGCATTGAGTCCATTAGACTGCTATTAGCAATCTCATGCTATTTAAAGATCACTCTACATCAAATGGATGTAAAAAGTGCGTTCCTAAATGGTTTTTTAAATGAGGAAGTGTTTGTTGAGCAACCTAAGGGGTTTGAGGATCCCCATAAGCCAAATCATGTTTTTAAGTTAAATAAGGCACTCTATGGTCTGAAACAAGCCCCACGTGCTTGGTATGGGAGACTAACAGAGCACCTTATTCAAATTGGCTTTAAAAGGGGAGAGGTTGATAAAACCTTATTTATTTTGAAAAACAAAAAGGATATTCTCGTGGCCCAAATTTATGTGGATGACATAGTCTTTGGATCTACTTCTAAAACTATGCTTGACATGTTTACTGAGAGTATGACGTCCACATTTGAAATGAGCATGGTTGGGGAATTGAAATTCTTTCTTGGATTACAAATATCTCAAACTAATGAAGGAATGTCAATCTCCCAATCAAAGTATGCCAAAAATTTGGTTAAAAAATTCGGCCTCGAGAATGCCTCTCATTTGAAAACCCCCATGGGATCCTCTCAAAAATTGTTTAAGGACGAGGATGGAGAGAGTGTTGATCAAACACTATATCGGAGTATGATAGGTAGCTTGCTGTACCTTACAGCGAGCCGCCCCGATATCATGTTTAGTGTCTGCCTTTGTGCTAGGTATCAGGCTGATCCCAAGGTATCCCACTTAACTGCAGTTAAACGTATAATTAGATATGTGAGTGGTACCACAACTCTGGGGTTAAGCTATACGAGGGACACAAACACAAATATAGTTGGGTTTAGTGATTCAGACTGGGCTGGGAGCACTGATGATAGAAAAAGCACCACGGGTGGGTGTTTTTATCTTGGGAATAATCTTGTGTCTTGGTTTAGTAAGAAACAAAACTGTGTTTCTTTGTCAACTGCTGAATCTGAATACATCGCAGTTGGTAGCTGTTGTACCCAATTATTGTGGATGAATCAAATGATAAAAGATTATGGTCTTAAAAGTGAAACCTTGATGGTATATTGTGATAGTCTAAGTGCTCATAACATTGCCAAGAATCCTGTACAACACTCTCGAACCAAGCACATAGACATTAGACATCATTTTATTAGAGATCTCGTTGAACAAAAAATCATTACTTTGGAACATGTAAGTACAACGGATCAACTTGCTGATATCTTTACAAAAGCGTTGGATTTCGAGAGATTTTCTTCTCTTAAGAAGTCTCTCGGATTGTGTGTTACCAGTTGACTGCACCACAGTGCGGACAACTGTCTGCATTTCTGTATAATGGTATAATACAGTTAACACAAAAAAAATAAAAAAATAAATAAATAAATAAAAAAAAATGCATTCATTCTAGCACGATTGTCTCTTGTGATCACTTGTTCTTCTTTAGTTCCTTGACTCCGAGTTTTGACCCGTGAATGTGAGACCCTTCTTGACTTGATAATAAAATTATCTTGTTAATTCCTTCGTGTTGTTTATCATGGAGTGGACATCAAATCTAAGCTTGCGGGAAGAACAAGCTGCCTCCAATCTTTGCAGTTACTACTCATTTAGGCAAAAAGCTGAAGTGTTTAAATACATAACTTGAGATCAAGGGTAACACTGTATTGTGAGAGTGAATAGCTCTTCCCGTAACAGATTCATTGGAGATATGCCTTTAAAAAGGGGGTGTTCTAAAAGCTACATGATTGAAGGTGTAATCTCATTGAATTCTTGTGAGTTGAGACCGAGTCAAGAACTAAGTTGATCATACTTTGTCACGCCCAAATTGAGACAATCTTCACTTGTGTGTTTAGGCATATTTTCCTTAAGTTTTTTTTCTCTTTTGTATTTATATCAGCAAATTGAACTGTTTTTCCTTCTTGTTACAGATTTAGTGATTTCATGTGTTCATCGATAATCCAATAACGTGATGTTCAAGTTTCATGTAGGGAGTGATTTTTTTTGTGGAATGAAGGATTCTGTGGTATTATGGCAAGTTTCATTTTGAGTAACTGAGATTTTTCACAATGTTTATCAAGATCTCTCTTGAGGAATCACAATCCCAGTCTTATTTGGATTTTTAAAAGGGTGTCCAGCACTAAAAAGGAGCCACAAATCGTTTTCTCCCTCATTCAGTGCACCGGGTTGTGTCTGAGTTCTTTCCCTCCTGGATATCTCTCTTGTCTTGTCAACTGTAAGGGCACACCTCCCTCCTCATAAGTACCGTCAACCACTTCCTTCCCTCATCATCAGAAATTTCTTCTCATTATTCTTCTTTCTCTCTAATTTGCTGTTGAAAGTTCATTACACCGGGTTTGTGTTTACAATTTGTGCAGAAAATCTCCATGGCAGCTTCGTCTTCACCAGCTCCGGCGCTCACCTCTTGTGTCGCCAGTGTCGCCGACTTAATCAATGTCCCACAATCCGATTTGGCGGTCGATCCTCGATTTCTAGGGTTGCCGGAGCATGCAATCGACGTCGACAACTCTCTCCAGGTCTCAGCCTTGTCCAAAGCTCGCAAAGTCATGGCTCCCGGGTCTCGCCGTTCCGACCGTCTCGAAAAATTGGGAACAGGGGCCTCTTATGGGTCTTTCAAACCCAATGAAGTTCGTGCCACCATGGATGCCGAGGCAAGAAAGGCGAAATCATCAGTCAAAAGTGGTTCACGTCGACGGTTGACTTTGGCAGAATCAGAGGAAGAAGACCCTCCGTCTTCTCCGGCGCCGGCAACCAATGCCGACGATTTTGATGAAGATGTGCCGGTGGTGACTCTATTCCGGGCAACAAGGGCGAGAAAAGGTACTCCATTCAAAAATCCACCTCTGTCTACATCATCTCCGACAATTCCTAGGGTGCAAACCCGAAGTGCTAAAAGGAAGGTTCTGGAAACTTCCATGCAAGAAGAGGGGTCCACGTCTCAGCATGACGATTCTAGTGACAAAGATGTTGAGGTTGACTCTGAGGAAACCCCATCCGAGCAAGAGGGCCCACGCCGTGTTAGTCAGTATGCATCTTCTGGGGTCAAAGCATCTGACAGGTCAACTGTGAGGAAAACTGTAGGTTCATCTCAGCCCGCAGTTAGACAGTCAAGGGGTTCGGCTGGAATTTCAAAAAGGGTACGTAAATTCTCCTCTCTTATTCCCAGTGTCCCATTTAATCTAGACCTTCCCCATGATCCAAAGTTTTATTATCCTTCTTCTGCTGAGCGGTTTGCAAAATATTTTAAAAGAAAATTTTCTGTTGAAAGGGTAAAGGATGATTGTAGTTTTGGGAAGTTGTTTTTGATTGATTTTCTGAGTGAAAGAAAACTGGTCAAGTCTTTATCGTTTGCTAAAGCCTTCTCTCGTCAAGTAGTGACTGAGTTTTATGCCAATCTCTCACGTGATGTGGCTCTGTCAGAATCACCAAATTTCCATCGCACTTTTATTAGGGATAGGGTAATAGAGTTCTCACCTCAGTCAATCAATGCTTTTCTTGAAACATCAAACACTCCTCTCTCTGATATTCCGAATGACCTGGATGAGGCTGTTAGGACCATTACTGGTCATTCCGTGTTATCTTGGCCATCTGATCTTAGGTCCACTTCTCTTTCCCGTCGTTTCAATTGTCTTCACCACATCATGGTCACCAACTGGAAACCCTCATCCCAACCTTCTATTGTGACAAAAGAGCAGACTCTCCTTCTGTATCAAATTGGGGTAAATAAGTTTAATCTGGGTTCTGAAATTTTTGAGACTATTGTGAGTTATTCTGAAACTCCTGATTCTCTATACCGTCTTCCTCATCCCTGCTTGATTTCAGCCCTATTGGATGTTCATGGGATTTCTGCTAATCCAGATGACGATTTCATCTCTCTTCCTCCTAAAATTGTCCAACCCAAAACAATGTTTGCTCCAAATCGTTTCAATGACTGGCCTATGCCAGTTGACACTCCTGTTGACAGGACATCTGCCAGTGCATCTGTTCCTCCAGTTCAGCCATCAGTTCATCCATCAGATTCCTCCCAAGCTATTCTGCAGGCTCAAATTGATTCAGTAAGTGATCAGATTGCTGCACACAAGGCAAATATTTTAGCCAAACAGATTATTGTTTCTGGATTGGAACACACTCTCATTGAGCTTCGCAGAGCATTGAATGGTTCTAAACAAAAAGGGGGAGAAAGCTTGCATGAAGGGGGAGCAGCAGCTGGTACAAATGCAGGGGGAGAAAATGCGGGTGCTATGATTGTTGCTGGTCCAAGTGGGACTCAAGATGATGATTTAGAATTTTCTTTCGAAAGGGACATAGCCACTGCGGTTGAAGATGAAGTTCTTGGAGAAGACCTATATTCTGGACTTTAAAGTTTATTTTTGTTTTTTTTGGGTTTGTAAAAACATTGACAGTTTTTTTTATTTCTGTTCTAGCTGGTTATAAATTGTTCTTGGGAAATATGTTTTTGTTAATTTTTGCAGGTTTTGTTCAGAACCACAAAGATAGGGGGAGATTGAAGAGTATGGGCATACTCGTCTTTTTCTTTAAGTATCTTTGTGATTCTGATTGGTTTATATTGTTAGTTAGTGTAAATATTTAGGTAAGTTTAAGGTTGATTTATTTGACTAACATACTAATACTTATCTTTGGTAAGTGGATATATTTTTAGGTGTTTTATTTTAGGAAGACTCTCAAATGGAAAGGAGGATCTCTTGGAGTGCAAGGGTGCGGCCAAACATGTATAAATACAAGCCGACTCATTCATTGATTACTACTGATTCTACGCAATACATTGAGTGCATTAAGTTCTTGAGAGAGTCTTGTTTTCTTAGAGTTTCTTGTGAAGAAGAACTCTAAGGTGTTGGATGTTTTCATTCGATCTAGAGTTTTAGATCAATTTGTTCTTTTGATACTTTTGTTTTCTTTCATTTGATTTGTACTCTGCAAATCGCTTTTAATATATGAAAGTTTTCCAGCAAGTATTCTTGCTGAAGCTTTAATTGTTATTAAGTTCTTTATTTTCCGCTGCAAATCTGATAACTGTTAAGACAACTGTCTGGACAACTGTTAGCACGTTTGAATACATAGTTGTTCACACAGTTGGTCAATTCCCAGAACAGTCCTAGCCGCCTGATTTCTTTCATAATTGGACGTCCTAACTTTGACCTTGTACACGAAAATGTACATTTATAATATACGTATGACTAAACTAATACTAATAAGCTAATCAGACACTTTATTTATTTATTTGAAATAAATTAAACATTTATTGGCAATGACAAATAGGAATGAGTTGACTATCCACATAGTTTGGAAGTTTAACCCAAATTTGAGAGTTAACAAAACATGACAATGAAAACGATTTAATTACAAACCAAATGCGATCGTCATCACGTCGTAACCACAGGTCATCACATATTTGGACTGATTCCCTCGGGCCTATCTTCAATCGAACTTAATTCCTTGCAATATCTTGAAATGCGCAGATACCCCTACAAGAGAAACTTGGACACCGCCTAAAATTGGCATTCAAAAAATCCACACATGGAAAAGATATGGGTTTTAGCACAATAGTAATTAGCGCATCTGGGTTAGCGATGAGCCACCAACCGAGCCTCACAAGCATTGTAGGAATCATCAACAGTTGATACATGAATACAAAGTACAAATCACAAAAGGCTCTCAACAAATCGGAGAGGATACAACGGCTCTCAACAAACGGGGAGAATGCAACGGCTATCAACAAATGGAGAGAAGACAAGATACAATAAAGGATTGGTAACATAAATATCGAATTCATTGAAGATGTTAGATGACGACACAGCACGGAAGCGATAGGTATTCGTGATTAGCGCACTAAACAAAAGAATTCACAAGCGATGAATCCTTAAACACAAATAACTGGAATCCACCAGAAAAGAGAAGAAATTCTCTATGAACAAAGTTCAATTGAATAAAATAAGTTGTAACCCTAGAATAATGAAACAAAAGTATTTATACTCCTAAAAAATAACCCTAGTCTAACAAAATACCTAAACAAACAATAATACCGAAAATAACCCTAATTCTGCGCGTAAACAGTATAAAACGTAAACTGGTCACATTCTGCGCGTAAACCAAGCGGGCGCTTGATTACACCCCGGCGGGCGCTCAACACGGCCGAAACATCAGTCGTCCAGAAATCAATTCCAGGCGGGCGCTTGATGGCTAGCGAGCGGGCACCTGGTCTACGATGCTGGATTTCTCGCCTGGTCTGCTCCTACATCAGTCACCCCTTCTTCAAATGAACTCGTCCCCGAGTTCATCTCCGAAGCTTGGAAAGTTCCGTCCCACTTGAATAAATACTTGGAATAAAGATATCTTCGAAGCACAATAGGAAACAAATGAAGTTTCTCCGGATAAAAGATCATTTTTTCCGTCTCACCATCGTCTTCAAAAATTAAATTCTTTACCAATTCACCCCTTTGTCGATCATCCTCCACAACCATAAAATCATCATCAATAAAATCGCTCCAAACAATATTTGATTTTGTAACAATAATTCCATACCAATCTCCTTGTTTGGATCGAAAAATATACCATCCATTCCAACCTCCTTGTACTGATCTTCCTCCCCATCCTTCAAACTCTCCTTAGCCTCGCAAATAACCCCCTCAACAATAGCTTCTTCCTCCTCCGGATCTGAATCTTCTATTTTCGGAGCCAATAATTTCTGCAACTGCGCCTCCAATCGCCGAATTTGCTTGGAATAAAAATAGGCTTTGTAATAATAAACATCAGATTTCGCCCAATACATTCTCATATGTCCGACTATCCTCGGCATCAAGTGGTCCGAGATTTTTGCGCATCTGTTGATCATGATAGTTGCCCTTCTCCGAAAATTCTGCTTCCTTTGCAAAGAAATATTTTTCTTGTTGTCGCGCATGATCAAGACAAGATTGATTTTAAGAATAACCTCGTCATCGGAACTAGAACTGGAATCCCCATCATCTCGATTTTATGTCCCTTGAGGACGTCGTGCCCTGTATCTCTCACCATGACAGTTCTGGTTAACATTCTGACCCTATTGAGTGGCAACCAACGCTGCAATCTGCGTTGTCAAGTAAGTGATACCAGCCTTTGTTGCCTGATCCCCCATATACTTCAGTATGATGCAAAAGACAGGATACGGCGTGCTCTGATGCCAACTGACGCAGCACGGAAGCGATAGGTATTCGTGATTAGCGCACTAAACAAAAGAATTCACAAGCGATGAATCCTTAAACACAAATAACTGGAGTCCACCAGAAAAGAGAAGAAATTCTCTATGAACAAAGTTCAATTGAATAAAATAAGTTGTAACCCTAGAATAATGAAACAAAAGTATTTATACTCCTAACAAATAACCCTAGTCTAACAAAATACCTAAACAAACAATAATACCAAAAATAACCCTAATTCTGCACGTAAACAGTAAAAAACGTAAACTGGTCACATTTTGCGCATAAACCAAGCGGGCGCTTGGTTACACCCAGGCGGGTGCTCAACACGGACGAAACATCAGCCGTCCAGAAATCAATTCCAGGCGGGCGCTTGATGGCTAGCGAGCGGGCGTCTGGTCTGCGATGCTGGATTTCTCGCCTGGTCTGCTCCTACATCAGTTACCCTTTCTTCAAAAGAACTCACCCACGAGTTCATCTCTGAAGCTTGGAAAGTTCCGTCCTACTTGAATAAATATTTGGAATAAAGATATCTTCGAAGCACAATAGGAAACAAACGAAGTTTCTCCGGATAAAAGATCATTTTTTCCGTCTCACCATCGTCTTCAAAAATTAAATTCTTTACCAATTCACCCCTTTGTCGATCATCCTCCACAACCATAAAATCATCATCAATAAAATCGCTCCAAACAATGTTTGATTTTGTAACAATAATTCCATACAAATCCATACCAATCTCCTTGTTTGGATCGAAAAATATACCATCCAGTCCAACCTCCTTATACTGATCTTCCTCCCCATCCTTCAAACCCTCCTTAGCCTCACAAATAACCCCCTCAACAACAGCTTCTTCCTCCTCCGGATCTGAATCTTCTATTTTCGGAGCCAATAATTTCTGCAACTGCACCTCCAATCGCCGAATTTGCTTGGAATAAAAATAGGCATTGTAATAATAAACATCAGATTTCGCCAAATATTCATTCTCATCTGTCCGACTATCCTCGGCATCAAGTGGCCCGAGATTTTTGCGCATCTGTTGATCATGATAGTAGCCATTCTCCGAAAATTCTGCTTCCTTTGCAAAGAAATATTTTTCTTGTTGTCGCGCATGATCAAGACTAAGATTGATTTTAAGAATAACCTCGTCATCGGAACTGGAACTGGAATCCCCATCATCCCGATTTTCTGTTCCTTGAGGACGTCGTACCCTGTCTCTCTCACCATGACCGTTCTGATTAACATTCTGACCCTGTTGAGCGGCAACCAACGCTGCAATCTGCGTTGTCAAGGAAGTGATACCAGCCTTTGTTGCCTGATCCCCCATTTACTTCAGTATGATGTAAAAAACAGGATATGGCCTGCTCTGATGCCAACTGACGCAGCACGGAAGCGATAGGTATTTGTTATTAGCGCACTAAACACAAGAATTCACAAGCGACGAATCCTTAAACACAAATAACTAGAATCCACCAGAAAAGAGAAGAAATTCTCTATGAACAAAGTTCAATTGAATAAAATAAGTTGTAACCCTAGAATAATGAAACAAAAGTATTTATACTCCTAACAAATAACCCTAGTCTAACAAAATACCTAAACAAACAATAATACCGAAAATAACCCTAATTCTGTGCGTAAACAGTAAAAAACGTAAATTGGTCACATTCTGCGCATAAACCAAGCGGGCGCTTGGTTACACCCAGGCGGGCTCTCAACACGGCCGAAACATCAGCCGTCCAGAAATCAATTCTAGGCGGGCGCTTGATGGCTAGCGAGTGGGCGCCTGGTCTGCGATGCTGAATTTCTCGCCTGGTCTGCTCCTACATCATTAGATCATACTAAAAACTAAATTATAAAAACTAAAAACAAATTAATCTGAAAGATTAAATCCCTTATTTCACAATTATTAATTGACAAAGTGACAATTAATAAAAGTGAAATAAAGGAAGAATCAAAACAAACAAAAGCAAAAGAAGAAGAATCCGTAGAAGAAGAAGATGGATTGAAGATCGATATATAGAGAGAATGAGGGACCAAATCAGACACTTTATGTCTATGTAAGTTCAGCCTATCCTATACTCCCCGTCTCACTCAAATTAAGATTTTTGGTCAATCTAGTTATACTTTTGACCAATAATTTGAAGAAAAATGATGATGCTAATAAAATTTTAAAATTTGTTATTGTATCATGGTTACTAATAAATTCAATAACTATTTTTAGATTTTTATTAAGATAATTATTTTTCTTCAAATTATTGGTCAAAGTATAATTAGTTTGACCAAGAATCCTAATTCGTGTGGGACGGATGAGGAGTATAAGGTAAACAAAGTCATAAGCCTAACCTTATCATATGCTAGTTCTTCAAGGTTTCTTTGTTCACATTATGAAATTGCCAAATTTTCTGAATAGTCAGCATTTTTATTAATTTTGAATGGAAAACTAACGGTAGTTAAATTTGTTGTAATAATGAATATTTCTAGAAAATCGTCACTCCAGAATATTGTATTAGTAGCATCTAGATCCTAGCTAAACTTGTACCATTAAATTTACATGTAGTTGTAATGTGGTGCACATGTAGCAAAAGTTGCAATTTAGACCTCTATATTCATAATTAATTATAATCTAGTGCAAAATTTGACGACCTACATAAAATATTAACAATATTGATGGAAAAACTTAACGATTTTTTTTTTTTAAAAATAAATTAAATTGATCATCTCCCCCTTCAATTCCTTCCACACCAGTTCAACTTCCATGTCCTTCTTCTCCAACCTTTCCACTTTTATGGCCTCCACTCCTCTGCCCTATTGGTCTCCAGCTCCACCACCTCTAACCCCGTCACAACTTGTCACCCCATGATTGCCTCCTCAATCCCCTTCCATCACCCCTGTCAAAACCCACCCCACCCCTTCATCTCTTCAACTTTTATGCTGAACTCAATTGAGGGATTCCAAACCCAAATAAACCAACCGTCCACTAGATTTGAGCCTTAACCCAAAATATTCCTTCTCAATTTAGAGCTCGTGGTGGGTTTCAATTTCTGACTTGGACCTCTCGCTCTTTTTCACCATTTTCAAAGCTATTTTTGTTAAAGAAACAATGTCTTATGTAGTGGGCCGGGTGGTGGTGGTGGTGGTTTCCATCTCAATGCTAATAAAAGTGTTTTAATTTCAGTTTGGGGTGCAATCAGGGGCCGCGGACCCAAGAAGGTTTAAGGGGTGGAAGTGAACCCCCTAATTTTATGTTGACAGTTAAAAAAATATATTTTTTATTTTTTTAGTACTAAGTGAATCCCATTTGCTAGTTTCAGCCCACCCCCTTGCCAAAACAAAATAAAAGAACATAAAAGGAGAGAAATTTGTATATAATTTTTGTCTAATGTATTTTGTGAACCCCTTGATTTTGGAGCTGGGTCCGCCCCTGAGTGCAATTGAGGTTGACAAATTTTGAAGCTTGGGGTCTTTTGTGATTTAGGATTTGGATTTTGAGTATATTCTTGAAACCTACTGGTGATTCTGAATGTGGTTGTTATAGTGATGTTGTTGATTGTGGTGGTGGTAGTTTCAGTGGGTGGGAAATGATGGTTTCTATTAAACCGATGCTATTATGGTAGTGGTATTTTTTGTGATGATGAAGATTGCAGAGATGCTTATGGTAAACATGGTGGTGGGAGTGTTGCAAATGTAAGTGATGTTAACGGATGTCGTAATGGTGTCCAATGCAAATTATAAAGAGGTTTGTTAATGGGTATATTATAAAAATAATTAACAGAATTGTAACATTGAAAACTTGTTGAAGGTGACCAATACAATTTTTTGGAAAAACTCGTTAACCTTTCCGTTAATATTGTTAATGTTTTCAACGGCCGTCCAATTTTACACCGAAGTACAATTAATTGTGAATATAAATGCTTAAATTGCAAGTTTTGATACATTGTGTATCACATTGCAACTGTATGAAAGAAAAGTGCAATTTGCAAAAAAATTGAACTACACATTGCACCCTTGGTAATACCAAACATTCCTTAACAACCCCTTCCACAGAACTTTCCAGAAACACCCCAATTCTTCCCCGACCTATCTCGTCAAACACCACTCTCCCTCTTTTAAAACCCTTCCCCTTGCCTCTTTATCTCTCTACCGAAGAAGATATTCTTTTTTTTGAAAGAGAAACAAATCGAGCCACTGCTCCCGACGACGACTACTATGGCCGACGAAGCCAAGGCCAAAGGCAACGCCGCCTTCTCCGCCGGAAAATATACTGAAGCCATCACACACTTCACCGAAGCTATCAATCTCGCTCCTACTAATCATGTCCTCTATTCCAATCGATCCGCCGCCTACGCCTCGTTGAACCAATTCGAAGAGGCTTTGACCGACGCTCAAAAGACCGTCGACCTCAAGCCGGACTGGTCCAAAGGCTACTCTCGGCTCGGCGCCGCTTTCCACGGCCTTCACCAGTATACTGAAGCGATTTCTGCTTATAAGAAGGGGCTTGAGGTCGATCCTAACAATGAGACTTTGAAATCCGGACTTGCCGATGCTCAATCTGCTGCTAGGTCTCGTGGACCGCCGCCGTCGTCGTCGGCGAATTTGTTCGGAGATGCGTTTGGGCCTGATATGTGGGCGAAGCTTACCGCCGATCCGGCGACTAGGTTGTTTATGCAGCAGCCTGATTTTGTTAAAATGATGCAGGAGCTGCAGCGAAACCCTAGCAATTTGAATCTGTATTTGAAGGATCAAAGAGTTATGCAGGCGCTTAGTGTGTTGTTGAACATTAAGCTGCAGACTCAATCTCCGGAAGATATGGATATGCCTGATGTTCCGTCGCCTGAGAGGAAGCGGTCAGCTGAGGAAACTGAGACGGTGAAGGAGAAGAAGCGTGAGCCTGAGCCCGAACCTGAGCCAGAACCTATGGAAGTTCCTGAAGAGGAGAGGGAAGCTAGAGAGAGGAAGGCACAGGCTCAGAAGGAGAAGGAGGCGGGGAATGCAGCTTACAAGAAGAAGGATTTTGAAACGGCCATTGAAAAGTATACCAAAGCAATTGAATTGGATGATGAGGATGTCTCATTCCTTACTAATCGGGCTGCAGTGTTCTTGGAGATGGGAAAGGTATGGACTTTTACAGCTTTTCTATAGTTTATGCATACTTTTGTTGCTGTGTGCTTAACCTATCCGTAGTTATTGGCTTGCTTAATTTGCATCAGTTACAGCTTAGACTTTTAGTTGTTGTGTATGTGGTCGAGTAAGCTTGGCTCTTCCTAACAACCTCCCTATGATACTTCGCATTTACTATATCGATGATGCACCTTGCATAAATTTGTTATTCATATTGCGTTGCATGATTGATTAGCATCAATGTGTATAGTAGCCTATAGTATGTACTTTTAGTTGACGTGTTAGAGCAAGAATTGATTATGTCTGAATGTGTATGAGATGTTTTTAGCTTGGTCTTGCTAACAACTGTGCCTAAGATGCTTGGGGCTTGCTATAATACATGTTTGGTGGAATTATTAATGCAATGGGTGATGTCTGCGTTGCACCCATTTCTGTAACTAATAGTTATCATATAGACACTCAACATTTCATGGCATTGCTTCTATTTGCCTCTTCAAGTTTGGTTGCATGTTTGGAGCTTGGTCATAGGGCTTGACATATCCTTTTGACAGAACCCTTTTTTGCGCTGTGTATTTATGAGATTCTTTGTTAGTTTAATACAAGTTGGATGAGTATATAAGCTTAGCTTGTTGGTTTATCTTGTTGCTGTATGAACAAGGACAACACTGCTTTACTTCGAGTTAAGGTTTATGGTTCTATTTTGCATTTCCTTTAGCTGGAAATTAGCTTGAGGTTGTTTCTTACCATACTTTTGCTGGTTATTTATATTCACGAGGATAAATTTTTTGGGACGTGTACGGATTTATTGATCTATTTCTGAAGTTGTAGTATTGCTATTGACTTGTTATATACTCCCTCCGTCCCACCACAAGTGAGACCAACTTGTGGGGCACAATAATTAAGAAAAAGGTAGTGTATGTGTGGTAGAAAATAAAGAGAGAGAATGAGTGGGCAAATAGTAGTGTTGGTTGAATAAAATGAGTGGTGAAAAATGAAGAGAGAGAATGAGTGGGGTTAAATCGTAGGGTTGGTTGAATATAAATATATTAAAACATTTCCATTTTGGGCAGTCTCACTTGTGGTGGGACGGACCGAAAAGGAAATTAGTCTCACTTGTGGTGGGACGGAGGGAGTATTTGGCTAGTCTTATTTTCTGCTCGTAACATGTGGTCTGTGTTCTTTTTGCCTTTCCAATGCTTTAGCTAGTTGCTGTTTCCCGCGTGAGTTAATTTAAGATTTAACTATTTTATGTACCAACCCAACCTTTTGAGCGGGCACCAATTGAAAGTTGGCGCATCTTAGAGATTCTAAACTACCCTAGGAAGTTTAAGTTGTAACCAACAACCAATAAACATGTGGAGCAATAAAAAGTAGCTTAGGTTGGAGATAGCTGTAGGTTAAATTAAAAAAGCTTCTTGAGATTGCTTGGACACTTGCTCCCATTTTACTCTAGTGTTCCGGTTACTTGTCCCGGATTGGGGAGTGAGATCGTATAACTATGAAAACTGACGTTGAGAAGGATATTAGCAAACACATATTAGAATGAGCGACAGCTGCTACAATAGCCGAGAACTAACTGGTGGGTGTTTGACATATTGCATTGGGGCTATTAAACTTGCAGAAACTGGAAAAAGGATTTAGATTTGTGTTACGAGTCCTATATGTCACCTAGAAAGGCAGGGTTGAGTTGAGCTTCTTATTTTGTCCTATGTTAGGATTGTTGCTGGAACTTTGGGTGAATTGCAAGCTAAGTAACTTAGTTGAAAGGAAAGTAGGGCCCTTTGACTTAGTTTTTTTTTTTTTTTTTTTTTTTTTTTTTTTTTTAGTTTGAACATGTAAATATACAACAAAAATTAAAAGTTTGACCTTCAAATGTGGACTACGAACAATGTGCCCCAGTATGAGCTTGTAATGATGTTATCTGTTCTCTGAGTTACTAAATATTGGCCTATGGGTTGAGTCCGTTAATTTTCCATAAAACGGAAAGGGCAAATTATCAAGGTCAAGAGAGAAGTATGCTTAAAGTCTTCTAATAAATGTGGTGTTGGGGGTGTCGGTAGGTTGTAGTCATTGTTGGTAGTGAGCTCCGGCGATTAATTATATTCATGGTGGCCAACGTAACCTATTGATTTCTAGCAAAAGAAAGAAAAACTTTTATCTTGAGCTTCCATGTCCTAACAAGTGGCCATTTCAATTGTTCCCAGTATGATGAATGCATCAAGGATTGTGACAAAGCTGTAGAAAGAGGGAGAGAGCTTAGGTCAGACTACAAGATGGTTGCAAGGGCTTTGACAAGAAAAGGAACCGCTCTTGTGAAAATGGCTAAAACCTCAAAAGATTTTGAACCTGCAATCGAGTGCTTCCAGAAAGCACTCACAGAGCACCGTAATCCCGACACATTAAAGAAGCTAAATGATGCTCAGAAAGCAAAGAAAGATTTGGAGCAACAAGAGTACTATGATCCCAAAATAGCTGACGAGGAGCGTGAAAAAGGTAAAGATCATACTTTAATTGGTCGAGTTATTTCCCGTCTATTACTCGTGTTATCTCCGTCATTTAAGTGCTAAACTAGTCCAAACTACTATTTGTTTCAGGCAATGAATATTTCAAAGAACAGAAGTATCCAGAGGCTATTAAGCACTATACAGAAGCTTTGAGAAGAAACCCTAAAGACCCAAAGGTACTTTGCCCTCTAAATCTTCTCTCATTTTTACACTCGAACTATTTTTCTGTGTGCACAAACTGCTTTTTACTGTGGAAAGCTGGGATTTTGATGAATGCTGGATGTTGTTTGTGCAGGCATATAGCAATAGGGCTGCTAGCTACACGAAACTTGGGGCAATGCCCGAGGGGTTAAAGGATGCAGAGAAGTGCATTGAACTTGATCCAACTTTTGCCAAGGGGTATACAAGAAAAGGTGCAGTCCAGTTTTTCATGAAAGAGTATGACAAAGCTTTGGAAACGTATCAGGAAGGATTGAAACATGATCCCCAGAACCAGGAACTGAAAGATGGCATTAGGAGGTAAGGCTATTATCCATATAATGTATCCCTCCGTGTCAAGCGTATTCTCTTTAAATATTCTAACCAAACCGTTGAAATATTTTTTTTTTCCAGATGCATTGAACAAGTTAACAGGGCCAGCCGAGGGGACTTGAGCCCAGATGAGCTTAAGGAGAGACAGGTTTGATAACTGTTCTTATTGAAATTGTTTGCAAATGGTTGATACCATAGTATTACTTACATTAATCTGATTTGCAGGCCAAGGCAATGCAGGACCCAGAAATTCAAAGCATCCTAACCGATCCAGTCATGGCACAGGTAAGAATTCTTTTTTTTTTTTACGGGTTAGATTTGTGAAAATTGTCATAAATTGATGATATGGGTTGTTGTCGTTTGTGAATAGGTGTTGAAGGATCTGCAGGAGAATCCAAAGGCTGCACAAGACCATATGAAGAACCCGTCGGTCATGAACAAAATTCAGAAACTGATCAGTTCTGGAATTGTGCAAATGAGGTGATTTGATTACTGGATTTTGTGTTGGTCGGGTTTGTAATTCCAGTGAATTGATGCCAAACTGGTTTAACTTTTAACGTTTTTGAGATGAAATTATAATGGTTTTCAAGATTTTTCGTTTGCAAATTGTGTGTGAAAACAAAACAATCGATATTTATTGATGCTGTTGTGTTTATAGCAACTCTACTGTTGTTGCCTAAATCAAAGATGACCAGTGGCCTTAGCATGTTAATGAAATGTGAAATTTGATAGGCACTTAATAATTGCAGTGAATTTTAGTTCTTGACAACTCCAAAATTAAAAGGTTTGATGTCCCTCAATTGAAACAACTAGTACTAGATAAATTGGTTTGTTTGTTTCAGCTGAGTTACTGACAAAGATAAGAAAACAAACTTCAAATATGGATGTAACGAAAGACGACCCCGAGGGGATGCAATCCTAAAGCAAAAGTGGTGGAAGCCTGGAACGCGTAAATGAGGAAACATGCACCTGTACCTATACCTATAATATATCTTTCGTACGAGTCAGTCGTCAGCACGGACATAGAAAAATTAACCATACATGATCAATCACGCCACACCGAGTATGTTCGCATTCCATATACAAATTTAATTAGGGGAAAAAAAAAATTATTGGTTTTTCGTTTCAACTCTACCATTACACAAAATTTAGTAAAAAAATAAATAAAGAGAGTGAGATGTTGAACCAGATCATGCTGCAACAGCTTCATCCTTCTTTGTCGTAAGCTTATCCTGGATGTGCTGAGGTACAACATCAAATTGAGCTAACTGCATACTGTATGAAGCCCGACCTTTTGTCATCCCACGTAGCGTGCTCACGTATTGAAACATTTCCGAAAGTGGGACCAGCGCATCAACCACCTGCATTAACAAATAAAAGGATCATCTGTGTTGTTGTTTAATCCTGCAACCCAAAATGATATACTCCCTCCGTCCTGGAATTATAGTCCCATTTGCCTTTTGATAGTCAACACAAGTGAATATTGACCAAAAAAAAAAATAGTGTCAATCTAATCATCCTAGTGTAATTCTAAAGATTATTATTCATAAATCAAAATTTTAAGAATTTCACTAGGATAATTAGATTGACACTAATTTTTAGTCAAAGTTCATTTGTGTTGACCATCAAAAGGCAAATGAGACTATCTTTATTGGGACGGAGGAAGTAATTACTGATATCACGTAGTACCTTGAGGCCACCAGGTTTGTCAGTGAAGCTATTAATCTGCCCTCTCCTCGAGTTAAGATCACCAATCACATCTCCCAAGTGCTCTTCCGGTGTAACAACTTCGACTTTCATGGTAGGCTCCAACATCCTGGGCCCCGCTTTCCTAACCCCTTCCCTGAAAGCTCCTCTCGCTGCCAGCTGGAACGCCAGCACACTCGAATCAACATCGTGATACGAGCCATCCACTAATACGGCACGGACATCAACAAGTGGAAAGCCAGCTAGGACTCCGTTTGACATGCACTCTTCTAGTCCTTTCATAACACCGGGGATGTATTCTTTGGGTACCACCCCTCCTTTAATTTCACTCTTGAATTCGTACCCACCACCTGTTTCTAAAGGCTCGAATCTCACGGTCACGTCAGCAAACTGTCCCGACCCACCTGACTGTTTCTTGTGAATGTACCTTACTTCTGAGACCCTGGAAATGCTTTCACGGTAGTTCACTTGTGGTGCACCAACATTCGCTTCAACCTAACAGATGATAGTCAAGAGATGACAATTTCAGATATGTACTACATAAATAAAATCATACTCCCTCCGTCCGAAAAGTATCCCTCTTTTTCATTGTTACTTTGAATGAACTTTGAGTAATAATTTAGGTTACGTTTAATTATCCTAGTGAGAATCTAAAAATTGTTATTGATAACATACATAATAGTGTATCAATAACAAGTTTTACATTTTCATTACAATAATTAAACGTAACCTAAATTACTGCTCAAAGTTCATTCAAACTGATAACGAAAATGAGGGACTGACTTTCTGGGATGGAGGGAGTAACATTATTCATAAAAAAAACATGCAACGCTTGTAGTAGAGTACAAACCTTGAACTCCCTTTTGAGACGATCAACAATAATCTCGAGATGCAATTCTCCCATTCCTTCAATGACTGTTTGGTTGCTCTCTTTATCAATTGAGAAGTGGAAAGACGGATCTTCCTGAGCAAGTTTGACCAAGCCAGCTGACATTCTATCGATATCCACTTTAGTTTTGGGCTCAATAGCAACCTTAATTACAGGATCAGGGAAATCCATCCGTTCAAGTACAACTGGATGGTCAGGATCACACAATGTCTCTCCCGTAACAGTATCTTTAAGCCCAGCAAGAGCAACAATATCACCCGTTACAGCAACCTTAACATCTTCTCTACTATTAGCATGCATTTCCAAAAGTCTACCAATTCTCTCTTTCTTTCCCTTGTTGGAATTCAGTACATACGACCCCGCTGCAAGCTTCCCCGCGTATACCCTTACAAATGTAAGGGACCCCACAAAAGAGTCGTTCATAATCTTGAAAGCGAGCCCCGAAAAGGGTTCGTCATCGCTTGCAATTCTATCAATGACAATCTCAGGGTTCTCCGGGTCCGTCCCTTTCATAGGTGGCAAGTCAGCGGGTGAAGGTAAATAGTCAACAACAGCATCAAGTAAAGGTTGAACCCCTTTGTTCTTGAAAGCCGAGCCACATAAAACGGGTACAAAACTTGCTCCAATTGTTCCTTTTCTAATTAACCTCTTGATTGTATTCTCATCAGGCTCGACTCCTTCAAGATAAGCCTCCATGACCTCATCATCCAATTCAACAACCAACTCAAGCATCTGTGACCGATAATCCGCAGCCAAATCTTGAAGATCGGACGGTATATCTTCATAAGAAAACTTGGCCCCTAATTCCTCACCGGACCAAATTATCGCTTTCATTTTCAAAATATCAATAACCCCTTCAAATCTTTCCTCCGCCCCAATAGGAATTTGAAGCACCAACGGTTTAGCACCCAAGTTTGTGACAATCATATCTCTTGTTCTAAAAAAATTCGCCCCAAGTCGGTCCATTTTGTTGACAAAACAAATTCGTGGGACCCCATATCTATCAGCCTGTCTCCACACAGTTTCAGACTGAGGCTCCACACCAGCAACACTATCGAACAAGCATATCGCACCATCCAAAACTCTTAGAGCTCGTTCCACTTCAAGTGTGAAGTCAACATGGCCCGGAGTATCGATAATGTTGATTCGGTGATTGTTCCAAAATGTTGTTGTTGCAGCTGAAGTTATGGTGATACCTCTCTCCTGTTCTTGCTCCATCCAGTCCATTGTGGCGGTACCCTCATGGACCTCACCGATTTTGTAGTTTCTACCGGTATAGAAAAGGATACGTTCTGTTGTAGTAGTTTTTCCCGCGTCAATGTGGGCCATGATTCCTATGTTTCGATAGTCTTGTAGGGGAATCGTGCGCTCTGGACAAAAAGGAAAAGTTTGACATGTAAGAATTAACCAAAATTATAAAGCCTCGAAGAACAAAACATACAATCTCTTGACCTAAAGTGATAAGAACTAAAGATAAAAATAGTGGTACGTTATGGAGCCATTAGTTAGAATTCGAATAACATGTTTATAGCAATATTACATGAATTCATGTCAAAAATTAAGCATGACTCTTCCGCATAAACTTGGCTTGCACTTGTTGAATATACGAAAACACATAACACATCATACTTTTCATACTCAAAACACCCACTCAACTACTAATATAAAATATTTTTCCTTAATACTAGTGCCCGGAGCAAAGTGTGAACAGCTTAAAAAGACGGAGGGAGTACATAGAAAGGGCTTACAGCCATACATCAATCAGAAGTACTACGAGTAACATTTAAACCCACCAACTTCCTAATTTTCGAGACAAAAACACGCGTAGAACGATCTCATGTACATAATACATTATCTTTCGCAATTACACACCCTTTTAGCAATCAAATGAACAAGGTCAGTTATCAAACCAAAATTCTATCACGACATTCCTAAACTACAAACTGCTAACTCCAAACTCCAAAAACTAGAACCCATAATAACATGTAATCAAGATTTCATATTTAACCAATAAAATGGTTACTTACATGTATCTCAAACTCAAACTATATGCGATACTCAGAGCAGGCACGCGCACACACACAGATGAAATTCTTAACAAATACACTAATCAATTACACTGATAATACAATTGATATACCAAATTCAATTTCACACACTAATCATACTCTAAATCTGTAAATTCAATAACCAAAACCCAATATAACATGTATCAAAGTATTAAGAATTTCCAGTTTTGTAACAACACAAGCAATCCCACTCACACACACAATTATCATTATCAAATCGCATTTCGCACATACCCATCAAATAATTACTTCAAGAAACACCACATTTATTTAATAAACAATATATAAGCACACACTGACCTTCACCAGCCATGGCGACCACAGAAAGACTCCTATTTTTTTGAGGGCCGGAGGAGAAAGTTGAAAACTTTGACGGCGTAGAAATGAGGCGAAGATTCCCAAAGAATTCAGAAACAGGAGAATAACTGGAGCTCCGGCTATGTCTTTGCCGGAGGGCATTAGAAGCGAGGACTTGATAACGGCGAGGAGATAGACGGAGGGGATTTCTTGAAGAGCCACCATTGTTGTTGAAGCTTCGAATTGAAGAAGAAGAGGTTGTCCTCAATGCTTCTGCCGCCATTTTTAGTGTGTGAATTTCTCTGTTAAGGTTTGAAGAAGGGATAACGAAAAGGAAACATTTTGTAATGGGGGTTTGGATTTTAGAAGTCGATAGGGGGATAATTTTTTTGTGGTCTATACTTTACGAAAATAGCCATTTTTACCCCTTCTACAATCAAAAGATGACAATCCAGTAAGGTCCTTTTTTTTTTTTTTTTTCTTAAATTTTATTTGCTAATGAAAAATCCATTTTCCATAAGACTAATAAATATTGGCAATTAAAGGCTTTAAAACTGGCAAGACACAAGTTAAAACAGTCATTTAGGAAATTAAAATCAATAGTTAAAAACAAGATTTTTGTAAATAATTTTTTTGTGAACGTTTTCTTTTTAAAATTATACTCCTTCCGTTTCAAAATAATTATCGTTTTAAGAATAAAAATTTGTTTCAAAATATTTGTCACTTTACTATTATCACGTCATCTTTGCTCATTTGTGTCAATTTACCCTTATTATTAAGGATAATTAAGTCTTTTTTTAAGATGTACTTCCTCCGTCACACCTCACTTGACACTTAAGAAGTGGGCACAACAACTAAGAAAAAAGAATAAAATAAGGAAAATATGTGGTAGAAAATGAAGAGAGGGAATGAGTGGGGTAAATAGTATTGTTGATTGAATAAATTGAGTGGTGGAAAAGGAAAAGAGAGAATGAGTGGTGGGTTAGAGTGAATATAAAATTTAAAAAAACTATACTATTTTGGGAAATGTCAAGTGAGCTGGGGCAGACCAAAATGAAAATAAGTGTCAAGTAAGTTGGAACAAATGGAGTATTATATTTTTTTTATTTGTGTGAAAGAGGCTAAAGCAGCGACCAATATTTTAAAACAGATGGAGTATACAAACGAGAAAGAGCCTGTCTCGCGTACAACGGCCGCACGCTGTGCGGCGGCGCCGAGCCGAGCCATTTTTATTTTTATTTTTATTATTATTATTTTTTTGCCGAGAACTTTTTTTTTTTTTTTTTTGCCACCCTAACCTTTTTCCTCCAACAAAAAGTAACACTTATTATAACGAAATGTAACACTTTTTTTATTCAAATGTAACACTTTTTTAACAAACAAATGTACCACAATTTTGCTGCAATAAATAAAGATAACATAAAGATTAACAACTAAACTAATGTAACACTTGTTCTAAAAGAATGTAACACTCATTTTTTTCAAATGTAACACTTTTTCCCCCAACATTAACATAGGATTGACAACTAAACTAATGTTACTTTTTATAAAAAATGAATGTAACATTTTTTTTCTCAATTGTAACATTTTACATTCTTAAATGTAACATTATATATGAAATGTAACAAATTTTTATTGAGAAAGTAACAATTGAAATGCAAACCCAATTTTTTTTTGTAAAAACTGCTGTTACATTTAACAGTAGAAAGTGTTACTTTTTGAAGATAAAAGTGTTACTTGTATCAGAACAGAGTGTTACATTTGAGCTGACAAGCAGATCAATTTTTTTATGTCTTAAAAAGTATGTTTTTTTTAAAAAAAAATCAAACCATATCATGACCTATGTAGTTTTCTTCTTCTCGACGAGACGAACACAGCGGTATTTTTATTTTATTTTTTTGAGTTATAAATCTCAAGATATAGCATTTTAAAGTTTTTGGTTTTTTTTAAGGAGGACACGTGGTAGTGCATGGCTGGGTGAACCAGCGAGTGGCTCACAGCGCGCCACGTGTCGCTCTGTGGCTGGAAGAAACACGGGTCGGGTGGGGCGGGTCGGCCCGCCGCACGCCGTACAACAGCCGCACGGAAGAATTTGTCTCCGAGAAAAACCAAACTTTCGTGGTATCCGAAATGAGAAATGCTAGGGGCACAAAATAAGGTCACAAAATCTTGCTCACAAAATGAGGCGGTGATAATTTATTAGTTGCATCGATAATGGACTCGCTACACTCTAATTAAAAATACCAATAAAATCATGACACCTTGAATTTTATGAGCAAAATTTTGTGAATTTTTTGTGCCCGTATTATTCAACCGAAATATCTTGTACAACTTCCACGTCTCTACTCTTTATATCCTCAAATAAAAGAACCAAGTGGGGCCTAAAAAGTGTCCTTATTTCCTCATCCATCATTTTTGTGGAATCTGATGTCTGAATGGCCCAATTTGTTTCAGTAGTCCCAATTTGTTCACTTGGCTATTTTGTTTCATTAAGCCCAATTTGTTTGTTTGCTCTATTCTTGGGCCAGGTTGATGCATGGCCCAGAATGTCATATACTATTCTCAATGATCTGCACACGTTTAATTATTCGATCTCTTTTTATGGATACGAACATTTACTTTTCTTTATGAATATGAATATTTGCTTTACTATGCACATTGTGTTTATGCACATATCCGCTCCCGAAGGGAGAGAAAAGAAGTGGAGGGGAGGGGAGGGAAAGGGATGAGAGAGAATTTAAAATCTTTCTAATGTGCTCCCGAGTTAAGAAGAAAAGGGGAGGAAACATTCAACTTTCCCTCCTCATGCTCCTGAGTTTGAGAGAAAATGAGAGGAAATATAAAAAAAGTAGGCTTATTTTACACTTCTTATCCAAATATTCTCTGAAAAAGTTGCTCTAATTAGAAATATCAAAATAGTGTTCAGTCAGTCAATAATTTGTGTTGTCACATCGTCATTGTGTACAATGAATATGTGTGTTATTTTACATGTTCGGTTTTATAAATAAATTTATAATGTAAAAAAATATAAAATTGCTTAAACTACAAAAAACTTTGTCGCGTTAAAAACTTTAGGTGACAAACGTAAATCTTGGTCACAATTCTCTCACTTACTATGGTGACAAAATATATTGTCACTAAATTTTTGTCACCTTGAAGGTTTTAGGTGACCGATACAAAATATTTGTCACCTTAAACTTGAGGATAAGGGGTCTGGGTGACAAATATTTTGTGATAAAGTTTTGTCCCCTAGATTTAAGCTGTCAAAAAAGACACTTAGGTGACCTTTTTTCTTGGTCACCAAAACAGTGATTTCTAGTAGTGCGAGAGCACTATAGCGAAATTATTTCGAATGAGAAACTATATTTCCAGCAACAATGTAGGTGAGATCTAGTTACAGCTTCATCCTCAAAACACCCTAGTCCATCCATAGTTGTATGTACTACTCCCTCTATACCAAAATACCAAAATGATTTTTCTATTTCTATTTTATTTTTTTATTTTTTTGATTGATTGAAAAAATTAAATTATTTTTAAATTTAAGTATAAAAGTGCATAAATAAAATATGACTAGTGTATCATGTTTCGATAATTTTAAAAAAGTTTGAATAGTGAAATGTGAAAATTATTTTGGTACGGATAAAATATTTCTGAAGTCCGACATAGAACCAATTATTTAGATCAACTGTGGTTGATCGATTAAGTGAACCCAACTATTCTTAAATTTGTATCCACGGCTAGTCCAAATAATTTTCCGCTTCATATTTCATGACACCATTTTGATCACTACAATCACAAAAGTGTGTGAACGAGTGGACATCAAGATGAAGATAATCATAAATATGTAACTTAAAAAAAAGCAATTTGTTTTCTTCTTTAATCGTTTTGAAAACAATTACATTGACAAATATCATACACTTTCAACCACTATTGTGACAAATATAAATATACACTTGTACATTTGCATCCTTACACGAGTACAATTGGGTTCCACCTCTTAATACCAAAAGAAGCCACCACCACAAATCTTATACCAATAATTATAACTACTAGTATTCCTCATTGGCCATAAGTAATGATTTAAACATAAATTACTATTGTAAAAAATGGAAAAATTTGGCAGGACCAAATCATAACCGATGGCTGCTGCAGCAGTCACAAATCTCAATAATAATCGTAACATATATTATCCCACATCAAAAACATGAAGCAAATATTCAACTTGAAGCATAATGATTGACAAGAGCCAAGGCAACACTAGTCAATTGAGCAACCTTCAAAACAAGTCCCTTAACAACAACCTTAACCTCCCCATTCATATAATTACCAGAAAAGCCATCCATACAAGTATCCTCATCAGTTAAGGCTGCACTAACCCATGTTTGTATATCACTCATCATCAACTTAAACTTGGGCCAGGACCGCGACCCGATCCGCCCCATCTCCTTCATCGAGATCTCGAGCTGGTAAATCGAGTCACTTAGCTCCTCAAGACAATCAACCATAGCCCCTTTCTCTCTAGGCTTCAAGGCCCGGTTTCTCGATAGGGTTTTCATTTTTATGGAAGTTTTTCTTGTGGTGGAGAGAGCGAAGGCGAGGCCGGTTTGGGCCATGAGTCTTGGGCTTTTTCGGATCCTCGATGAGAAGATTGAGAGGGATTTGTAACATAGTTGTGGGTAGAGTGTGGTTTTGCATGTGTTCTTGATGTAGTTTGTGTTTGGGATTGGGGTTTTTGCTAGGGTATAGCCCATTTGGAATGTTATTTGTAGAAAAATGAATAGGGTTGTTATTGTATAGATTGAAGATGGATGAATTGCCACCACCCTCCTCCTCCGGCCGCCACCACTTCCTCCGGCCACCACCATTGTATGTGTGTGTGTGTGTGAGTGAATGATTTGTGAAAGGAAAATGGGTTGAGGGAAATATGGTCATGTTTGTTGGAATATATTTAAATGGTGTTTTCTAAGGGAAGTAATTAATATGTCGCACTCGATTTAGAAATATCTAAATAGTATGACGTATTGTTTCACTTGTATATATATATATATAAAAATATGAAAATTAAAATAAAATAATGTCCTCATATTTTTTATTTTATGTAAGTTTTAAGTATAACCGACACTATTACTCTTGAAGAGCCATCCTACCCCGTACACGTACAAACAAACAATTTCTTATTGTCTCAAAAAGTTCTTCCAATTTCTATAATTTAGGTTTAAAAGTGTATAAACACAACATGGCCAGTGCACCAAGTATTCATATCCTTAAAAAGTTTGATAGTCAAACGTGAAAATCATTTTGGAACGGAGGGAGTACTATACAATTTTGATTGCACAAACCCATCAACTAATTAATCTATACCTACTCTGCTTTGTCACCTAATTGCATATGAAGGTTGTGTTAGACACATTATCTCTATCAACTAATTAACTAAAAATAAACAAATACTTTCTTCATCTTGAGATAAATATCGTATTTTTTGTTTTGATATACATTCCAAACTAAAATGTTACAATGTTAAATAAGATACCATTGGATGGAAAGAAAAAATGATAATAAATACAGTATTAATTAGTTGCCTTTGATGAAGCTATTGTATGGATATACATTAGCTTCATCAAAACTTATTGAGCTCGATCTCGAGCTCACTTGTTTGTTTGACCTCGAGTCGAATCGAGTTCGTGAGCCGCTCGTGAACAACTCAAGTCGATATCGAACTTGAGTTTTAACGAGCCGAGTTCGATCTTAGGATTTTTTTTTCTATAAAAATGTTTTCTTACCGAGCTATCGAGTCGAGTTCGAGCCGGTCAATTTTTTTTTTAATGTTTAACGAGCTGAACTCGAGCTTTTAAAGAGCTAAACGAGTCGAATACGGTCGGCTCGATAACGAAACGAGCTTGACAATCGGTTCGAGTCGAGTTACAACTCGAGCTCACTCGAGCTCGAGTTTTCACGAGCTGAGCTCGAGCCAGCTCAAATCGTTTACTGTGGTGTGGTAAGAGAAGCTTATGATAAGAATATTATAAACTAAATAAATAAATTATGACGGAAAATTAAATAAGGACAATTCAGGAATTTAATCTGATATAACTGCCAAATAATATTTATTGTAACAAACAAAACATGTCAAATTTCAATTATGTCCTAGCCTTTCCAAAGGCAACTTCTCGTCCATTGAATTTTTTTCATGACTCGTGGAATTAAATAAGGGTCACGACAGCCATCATCATATTTAGGGTTCAATCATTTTATGTATTAAAAATAATGTTATCCTTTAAATGGGCTCATAAAAAATCATATTACTAGTATTACTGTAACTATTTTCTTTAATAATACATATTTCCTAAACCACGTGTTTTGTCTTTTTTTTTATTTTTAATTCATTGATTTGGTTTTTGTAATTGCCTAAATTTTACTCATGAAAATTGGTTTAGTGTTATTAAATCAAAGTTAATTAGTTTAATATCAATTTCTTGTTATGTGAAGGTGATATAGGAACTTATCAATTAAGGCAGCATGTAAATTAAAGATTACAATAAACACAAAAACAGAAGCTTCTCTAAGAATTAAAAAGAAAAATTGTAAAATTGGAGATATATTTGAGGGGGCAAGAATGAATAATGAACCAATTGTATAGCTATATTATTAATAAAAGGCAAAACTGCACCAAAAATCACTCAACTATGACCAGTTTGGGTATTTGATCACTAAACTAATTTCCTTTTGAAACAACACATTCAACTTATTTATTTTTGCATCCATAGTCACTATCACTAACACCGTTAGTTTTTTGGCGTTAAATAGTCATGTGCCAATGCACATGACTTTTTTTAAGGGTATTTTAGGTAGTTCACTTTAAGCTAGAATATAAAGGTTAAACTCGTTTCAAATAAGTCCCTGATCAATTGTTTTTCACCACTTTAGCTATTGATGTAAAGGAAACTAAACAAATGCACCCACATTTGTTAAGTAGACTAACTCCCTCTCTTCATCTTCCCAATCACCGGTCAATCTCTGGCACCCACACGCCACCGGCTACCACCGCCACTAGTCCGCGGTAAGCACCACCATAAACCCACCACTACCATCAACACCACCATGATTCCACCCCCAATCACAAGCCATAATCATCAACCTTTTGTCGTCAAAACATCATCAAGATGAATAATGTCGAGCATTTCACTTCTTGGCATCATATCCCAAGAACTACATCAAAGACACTGTGTAGCAACTTCATTTTGACAAGACAAGTAACTAAAAATCTTTGATCGTAATTTAAACTCCAACTGAAAGTCAAAAGGCAGCTTCTGGCATGATTAATCCAATTACAAACATTGATTTACAAACATAAGAGTAGTATATTCCTGAACCCTTGACTGAAAATAATTACGAACATAATCCTAAAAATGCAAATAGAAACCTATTTTGAACTTGTTCAAAAATCGATCTATTTGCAAACCCTTGATTGAAATTAGCTCAAATTGAATTAAATTCTGCAAACCCTTGATTCGAACTAATGAATTTCCGTAATAAATTTGTGCAAATGATAGAACTGGGTTGGGAGAAGAATTACCTGGGCTTGGTGAAGCCAGTTTTTTTACCAGTTTTAGTGACTACATCGAAGTGTTCTTCTTCGTGGTCCGCCATTTCTGCTTACTATGCGATTGATTTCTGAGATGAGTTTGACTAATTAAGGCCTTTTAGTTTGAGTTTAAGAAGAAGAAGAAGGTCGGTTTGGGGAGCAGGCGGCCATGGAAGTGGGGGATTATGCCATGGTTGTCGGAGAAGAAGAAGGGGCGGAGGAAAGGGAGGGGGAATTGCAGAATGAAGAAGAAGAAAGGGGAGGGGTGTTATATTGGGTGTTTTTCTTTTAGTTCAAGCCCCGTAGTTATAAAATTGAAAAATAAACCCTATAATTTCTTTTATACTATTTAGACTGTATTACCTAAATTACCCCTTCAAATTTGGTCACATGCGCTGCACATGACTATTTAACGCCAAAAAACTAACGGGGTTAGTGATAGTGACTATGGATGCAAAAATAAATAAGTTGAATGTGTTGTTTCAAAAGAAAATTAGTTTAGTGACCAAATACCCAAACTGGTCATAGTTGAGTGATTTTTTATGCAGTTTTGCCTTAATAAAATTAATATCATTACATTTACAATATGTTTGGAAATGTCTGTATATATTCATGCTACATACATCTATATACAATTATCATGATGTTTTTTTTTTAGTACAAATGATGCCAATAAAATGGGGAATGAACAAAGGTATGCATGTAGATAAGAGTAGGCTCTAGTGTCATTATGTCATAGAGATGGATATATTTAACTCTTCGCACAAGCGTTAATAAAAGTTAACGAAATACTTGTCATTTGCAAAGCTTTAGAAACACGCCTCCCGACCATAGCCTCGACATTATCACGTACGCCATTCCCATAAAACCCATCCATGCACGTATCGTCATCAGTCAATGCAGCGCTAACCCATGTCTGAACATTGCTTATTTCGTACTCAAACTCTGATCCCGGTTCAATATGATCCATTTCATCCATGGATTTCTTGAGCCATCCCGTTGAGTCACTCAGAAGTTCAAAGCAATCGCTCATGGCTAAAGTCTCTCTAGGGTTTAGGGCACGACTCTTTGATAGGTTTTTCATCGAGTCGAGTGATGATTGAGTTGATGAGAGGGTGATGGAGAGGGAAGTTGTGGCTAAAGTTTTGGGGTTTGTTTGGATTTTGGATGAATATTTGGAGATGGACTTGTAACATAAAGAAGGGTACAATGTGGTGTTACATGACTTCTTTATGTAGTCCATATTGTAATTGTTTGGTTGAGCTTGATTGGTTAATATTGGTCTAGTGGCTTGGGTTGTTAAGCCCATAAAAATGGTCAAGAAATAGAAAGTACAAAAGATTGATAATGCATGGCTTAAAGGTGAACTCTCCATCTCTCTCTCTCTCTCTCTCTCTCTCTCTCTCTCTCTCTCTCTCTCTCTCTCTCTCTTTGAGTGGTGGAATAATATAGGGAAAAAGATTGCAATTTATTGGAGGAAATTTGATGGGCTTGTGGGGCCCACAAACCTAAACGGAATGGGAAGATTGTGTGTAGTTAGAGAACCATACTTGTGTTGCGTAGAAGCCAAAGCTTGTGTTGTATTAATTTCTAGGGGATGGATAAGCAAGAAAGTTGGACATGAGGCCATGACATATACTTGAAAACGAGGTACAAACAGAAAATTTTGTACATAATTTGTATAGAATGGCTTTAATGTGTTGTACATCATGACACGCTATGCATTGTTGTATTGTACATTACAACACTTTAAGCACATTCAGTACAAATTATGTACATATATTAATATAATCAATAGTCTAGGCTAGGTTAGGCTAGGCAAGCTTGAGTACCTTAAAAATGGGTTTATGACAGTTTGACTACATAGCAGCAGGTCGAGTTCAGTCAAAAATGCTAAAACTAACAAACGAGATGCAAACTATTGGAGTAGTCTGAAATAATTCTTACATGAGTTATATGTACTACAAGAGGCTAGTTACGTGTAATACACTCTCTCCGTCCAAAAAATGTCTGATTTTTTTTTTCTTTCAAATTTTCTCTTTGTCAAACATAAATTTGAAAAAGTTCCGAATATTCATTTTAAAACGGAGGTAGTAAATAAATTTCAGAAGCGTGGAGGTGACTTTATATTTTTTTTCTTCCTTTTTTGTTTTAATAAGAAAGAAATAGTGAAAGAAAAACTATGATTAAAGCTATGATTTAAAGGTATGTTAGGCCTTTAGGAAAAGAAAAAATAGTGAAAGGAAAGGATACTCGTGTAAAATGTTAGATCAATTGCAATATTTTTTTTTTTTTTTTTTTTTTTTTTTTTGAAGAAGATCAATTGCAATAATTAAGCATAGAAAATCAGAATATTATAATATTGAGTATAAACATACTACATCATATCATATCCATGAAAAAAAATAAAAAAATCGGACTTACGTATATTGAATCAAAGAGAATTAATTCCCGGGACGCAACAATTAATTTTGGTTTATTGCCATAATTTTGATGGGATTGTGGTGAGACAAGATACTAAGGTCAAGTTGTTATCAAAACAAATGAGATTTTTATCCTAATTAACTAGCCTTAATTATTGCTCTCTTAAGACGCAACTTATGTCTAGACTTTATCATACGAACTGCCCCTATTTCTCCATCAATATTAGTAGTAGTATATTACTCAACCGTCCCACAAAATAATCTTTTCATTTGCTATTTTTCGTTGTCTCAAAAAAAAATTCACATTTCTACAATTTAAGTTTAAAAGTGTCTAAACAAAGCAAGGCTAGTGAAACAAGTATTCATATTCTTAAAAAGTTTGAATAGCCGAACGCGAAGATAATTTTGGGACGGAGGGAATATTATACTTTTCCTATTTTCTGGAATAGCTAATACGGATTCAGAGCCTCTGAATTAATTTGTATTTGGAAATGAAATAAATTTTTAAACATATTCAAAGAATTAGTTCTTGTTTAATAGTAATACGACAAGTATACAACTTGGGACCAGGGTTGATCATGATATGTGCGCATAGGGAAGTTGCCAATCCCTATCTAAAATCCCAATTTCAAAAGTTATTCGTGTTTAATTTAATTTATAAATGGAGATGTAAATTTGATATTGCTCGAGTTAAATCTCTTTAGCCATCATGTCTTAGTATTAATTACTCCATCCGTCCCGTAATGATTTTCTCGTTTACCATTTTTCATTGTCCCAAAAAGTTATTCTCATTTCTATAATTTAGGCTTAAATGTGCATAAACACAACATAGCTAGTGAAGCAAGTGCTCATATCCTTAAAATGTTTGAATAGTCAAACGTAAAGATTATTTTGGGACGGAGGGAGTATATCTTTTTATGTCAATTTCCATTTAAGATAGTTAAAAGACTTATGGGCATACACTTTTCATTTCCCCTTTGTTATACCTAATAAGGAAAGGCGAGCAGAAAACAGTAAACACAAATAAAGAACACATATTCACTTGGTTTACGAACGACGTTAGTTATGTCCACAGACAGAAACGGAACATATTTTACGATAGAAGCGACATACAAATTACAGATTACATATTACCCTACGAAAATAGAGATAATAGAATATATATATATATATATATATATATATATATAGCCCTTTTATAACACTAATAAAAAAAATCCTAAATAAAGTTGACCCATTGGTGCGAAATACGCGCCCAATTAAGAGAGATTCCATGTTAGTTCGCGTAATGCATCATTCAAAACATCCGTGCCCATATCCGCGAATCACTTGAAATTGAAATTAAAGCTCTTTCTTTCTATAGATAAATTATGTCTAGTCTCATTTGAGATGGGTACAAAACTAATCTGCAGGCACATTCCCACTTGAGATTGTTAAAAGGTCCATCTTAAGCACTTGCAATGGCCCTAAATTGTCTAAACTATTTCAATTTGACACAACACTTTTTACTTTTCCTCCATGAAACTTGAACCTAGAATTATGAGAATTTGATTCTTTGATCACTATGGGCATAAGCTTATCATCAAGGTAAACCCTTCATCTCTCTCTCTCTCTCTCTCTCTCTATATATATATATATATATCCCTCTCTCTCTCTCTCTCTCTCTCTCATGGTGCTTTGATTCTTTATTAAGGGACTAAAAAATTGCTCCATGGGGGCAAAAAGCTAAGATTTGTACCAACTCCATGGACCATGTCTCTACAATGGGCCCTATTCTCCAGCCCATTTTCTATTGCCGTGAGCAGTTGGGCTTTCACATGGCTAAAATTATATGAACTCCCTGGGCCCCACCATGTACTCAGGTATTAAAGATTCCCCCTCTCCTGGTTGGCCCACTCTCAAATTTCACAGTATACAGCATACAGTCCCAAGAAGATACAGACCCCCAGTAAATTTACAAAAAAATAAATAAATAACATTAATAAAAAAAAAGTATAGTAAAAACAATCATAGAGTAAATAATTTGATAATATAATATGAAACCATGCACATTACTATTAACATTTCAAAATCAACTACTACCTCCGTCCATCCAGATGGACCAGAATAGAATATATGTCCACCTTTTCTTTTTTTCTTTTTAGTCTGTCCCAGAGTATATTGTTCACTTTCAAAAATGACAAAGAATCTTTATTATTTCTCCCACTCATTCTCTCTCCTACTTTATTTTTATACTCGCAACACTTACATCACATCCACCATTTCTTAATCTCCGTGTAAATGGGAGACGGAGGGAGTATATCATTAAATTAAATGTAAGCTTCAGACATCATACTTTATAAAAGTGCTGCAACAAAGATATCAAGTGCTAAAATCATTCTCTATAATTGTTCCTAACTTTGAAAAATTCATAATTTTAATCTTAATCAAGTACCTAAACTGCATCAAAAATCAAACAAAGTTCATCCTAACTTGAATCAGATCTCACGCCGGCACGGATCTCCACATTGGCATGAACTCGTAAACAGCACCAAAACCAAACAAATAATACATTCGTTCGACACAAATCCTAAACACAAACTCTGTGTTTATAGTATACACAAGATTGCATCTTTAACAATTGAAAAAAAAAAAGTCCCCACCTGTCCCCTAAAAATGATTTATTTAAGTAAAAAATATATGAAAAAAATATAGTCAAGTTTGGATCCCGCTCATTACGCTCCCAAGTTCCAACATATAACTATTTTGATTTGGGAAAGAAAAACAAAGTAAAGTTCCTTGTCTATAGTGCCAAAATCTGGAAACCATGTCATCGCACTAATAATATATGTCAGGAACTATAAAACATTATCCGATCGATCAAGAACAAAAACGGACATTCATTTTTTGACAGAAACTAATCTCAAGTCATAAGCACAGTTTCTCATATATTATACAGAAGCAGCAAAAGGTACAACCTTACTTTGTCACGGTACAAGTTAACATATACTGTACATACAACACAGCAACCAACATAAACTTCTGGGCACATATCAGAAACCTAACCTGATTGACAGACATAAACTTTCTATATATTTTACACAAAAACCATCGTCTTTTCCGAATCTATTTCACTACTAGGGCTCATTAGTAATTTCAGACGCTCTGTGTCGAACAGCAAACCGATTAACTAAAGCAAGTGCATTACTAGTGACTTGTGCAACACCAATTACCTTGGTCCTAATCGCAGACTTAACATTCCCTTCCATAAAACTCCCTGAAAAGCCATCAACGCAAGTGTTCTCATTAGTAAGAGCCGCACTCACCCACGTCTGAACATTACTCATGTGCCAAATGAACTGTTGACCCCTGGCCCGCCCCATTTCCCCGAGCTCTTTGATTGACTTATTGAGCTGGTCCACTGTATCTCCCATGTTCTCCATGCAGTCTTTCACTGCCTGGTACTCTCTGGGCTTTATCCCGGAAGCCCGTTTCAATCTCGAAACGAACATGGTTGTGGCCCGGGCTCTGGCTAAGGTCACGGATAGGGCTGCGTGGGCTAGTTGGTGATCGTTCGACTGGATCGAACGGCTGTAAGTGGAGAGAGTGCGGATGCATAGGGCAGGGTATCGGGTGGCTCTACATGAGGCCCTGATGAAGTTGGAGGGGTTGGGGCCCCTTGCAGCGTCAGATGCGGCGTAAAGAGTGAAGAGTAGTAGCAGATAAAAACCAAGTCTTTCCATGTATGGGAATGGAAGAGGTGAAGAGATTAATAAGATGAGTGATTTGGTTCTGGGATGGGATGGGATGAGATGTGATGAAGTGAGAGAAAAAGATGGAAGGGTTTATATAGAGAGAGTGTAAAGTGTTGTCAAGTAGGGGTCTTGGAAGGTCTTAAAGGCACAGTAATTAAAGCATATATATATATATATATATACAGGTAGGTGCTCAAATGAGAACCTAAATATCGTAAGAACCGTGAAAACCAATCATAACCATTAGATTAGAAAAAAAATCAAGGGTCCATACGTTAGATACAATTGATACACTTAGATACATTACAAAAAATTCGATTACACTTGGATACAATAGGTTAATAAGTATTGTATCTAAGTGTTGCACTTGGATACACTATGTTAAAAACTAATGTATCCAATTGTTTTTCGAAAATTAACTAATGTATCCAATGTATCTAACATCTGGACCCTTGATTTGTTTTCTAATCTAATGGTTATGATTGGTTCTCACGGTTCTCATATAAAATGGTTCTCACAGGAGCGCGACACTATATATATATATAGATACAAATTTATCTTCTTTTTAGACTAAATCAAAGTATTCCACATGCTTTAGTTTTGTTTAATCCTTACCTGTCTTAAAAATGCTTTTGTTTCTTTTTAAAGAATATTTTTAAGATCTACTAAGGATACTGCCTTCACTTTGTGAACACAAATGCAAAATAAAAAGTAAAAAAAAAATTGTCGCAAAAATAAAAATTAAGTAATTTAACAGATAATGATTGAGGGTAACATAAAAAGCAAAATTAAATTATAATTTCTTAAACAGTCATGAATTATCGACGAATTGGTGAACATTGAAAAAGTATACACTTGAGTGCATTCTAGCCAAAAGCATTATGCAGTCAATACCTACCAAAAGTAAAGAAATTCTATTACGACGCCTTTGAAATGATTTTATGAACAATTCACACTTAACATGAGCTGAAAAAAGCATTAAAGGCTCTTCAAATTGCTGAAAAAAAGAGAGGAAAATAAAGACTATAATAGAGGAAGACGGTATAACTTAAGTGGTAATTAACGCCTAACCTTGGTTAACTCGAAGGTTCGTTCTGAAACTTTCATCACTAACAAATTTATATTGGGTCAGGAACGAAGGCACTAGGAAGTGAATATTTGCCAACATTAAACGCTAGTCAACTCTGATGACGCCCTAGATTTCTGGGGTCACGGAGATAGAACTCCAACTTTGCTGTCTCTTGATCCTGATCACAACACAAACAAGAACACCGTTAAGACCAAGGCCGGGTTGGAATCCGGCTTAGGCCCTCGGGTGTGAGAGTAAGATCTCTGAGGAAAACCTAAGTAGAAAGCTTGTGAAAGCCTTGTGTGTGTGAATAGGATAGAGCACATACCTGGCCCTTTGGGGCGAATAGGAGTATTTATATGAATAGGAGGGAGAGGTAGGTTTAAGGTACTAACTGCCCTTGTACCGGACGGACACGTGGCATGTCCTCATTGGCTCAGCCAGGGGAGTGGCTGGAAACGTGGCGTGTTGTCAGAGAATCATGGTTCCACCACCAACCGTTATGGTATGTCAGGTACGAACTGGTAACGTCTGTGGTACGTTTGCGACAGCTGGCTGCTGCGGGCTACGGGCATATGGTTGAGTGATCAACACGGGACCCTACGAATAACGGGAGGCAGATCTACCTCGGTTATGGGTATCGTGAAGCCCGGTTTGATGTGGTCGAGCTCGCTTGTACTGGCTTTTAACCGGGTCCGGTCCGGTCTGCGATGCTCGGTCTTATCAGTGGCCCCTAACTCCGAGGGTCAGCTTATTTATGAGCGGCGCGAGGAGTTACACTTCCATGTCTCGGCCCGGGCAAACTGTAGTAAATACGGGCACGGAATATCATGGGACGGGAGTCTTACAATGGTGGTTGACGACAGGACAGTGGGCCCCACGAGTCAGGCTAGTGACGTAGCTGTCAGGTCCTTGATATGACAAGGAGCACGCTCATTAAATGCGAACCGTCATCGGAGTTCGAAAAAGCCGGTTCCCGCCTCTTCATTTTCGGGTCGTATGCCGGTTCAAAACCGGACCTGGGACTAGACCCGACCCGCATTGGGGGTATAAATAACCCTAACTGGCTTCGTTCAAATACTTTCGCCATTTTCAGAATATTTGCCCCTGCTTTCCTTTGCCACCTTTGCTTGCAATCTTTCGCGATTCCGCTTTCGGCGCTTCTTCTTCCAGACGGTCATTCAGGTAGTGCTTTTATTTTCTTTTGCTCGTTGTTAACTTCTTGGTTCGTCCGTCCTGGGTATTTAGAGGCCTTCCTTATTGTCTTTTTGGGGTAAGCCCCTTAGCACCAGTTCTTCGGATTCGGGGAAAGAGTCCTTAGGTTTTTGATTAAATTCCTAGCCCCTTTCTCTGGAACCTCGGGTCCTTGCCTTTCTCAGAATTTTCGGGTCCATTTATTTCTTTCTAACAGGAAATATGAACGAACTGGACCTGGGGCGCAATCTCCGTCCTGACCTCTTTGGTTGTTGTCGACGAACGGGAGGGATTTATCGATATCTGATAAATGCCTGGAAAAGGCTTTCTTTGGATGCCTTCAAGACCATAGGAGTAGTCTATAACTGGGATTCCTGGATTCTACCCCTGCTGTGGGAAACAGGTCCTCGGGTTCATTATGACTCAGGGAGGATGAGAGTTCTGGGGGGTGAGGAGCAACTGGGCACTTTTGTTAGGGCCGTTTTAACTCGATTCCCTGATAATGTAGATATGGCCGGGAACGCTAGGCGATTAGTGAGGCAGGGCGGAGACCGTGTGTCCTCGACTGGTCCGAATCCCTTGACTTGGATGGATACTCCTTTGAATGATGACTTGCTCAGTACCGAGCAACCGCAGGATATTCCAGCGGCCCCGGGCGTTGTGGAACTGTCTAGCGGGGACGAGGAATTGGAACCGATCGCTGAAGGTGACAGTTTCTTATTGGAATATCACGCTTCGGATGCCGGGGAGGAGATCAACATTGGTCGCGGGCTTATTGACGAGCCCGTATCTTCCGAGACTCCCACGGACTCTCGCGGGCCAGATGAGAGGCTGGCCCCTGATGCTGCCCGAAAGTTGAGCTTGAGGCGCTCGCCGGTCAAGATAGTGAGTTCTTTCCCCGAAGGGCCGGACAACCGTGCGGTCAGTCAGATGGGGGCGTCTACCTCGGGTGCGGCCTTAGCGGATGAGGGCGAGGGTGATTCTGACGATGAGTTCCGGTCTCAGTATCATGTCGACCCAAAGGTTTACCTTGTGAGTGGTCTGGGTGAGTACGCATCGCCTACCGGAGGCTCCAAAATGACTTCTACCTTGGTCCGCGCAGAGAACTTGGCTTGTGTCTTTTACCCAGTGCAGTTTGAAAATGGGCTTCGCCTCCCTCTTGACCCGTTTATTTGCGAATTTCTGAACTTCGCTCAGTGTCTGCCTATGGACCTGACTCCCAATGCTATTCGTTATTTGGTGTCTTTCATCGTGGTTAGCCGCGTCCTCGGGTTTGAGCCCTCGTTGTCTGCCCTCCATATTTACTTTACTCATCAGATAACTGCGAGCTGCCTGAGCTTGAAAACAAAACCGCGCTCCAAGAAGATTTTTTCTGCCGCCTCTAACAAATTCGACCAGTGGCAAAGGTATCCTCTTGTGATCCAGAACCGCCTGGGTTGGCCTTTTCCCCATCCTGAGAATATATCTCCTATCTCGGTTTCTCGAAGAAACTTTCCGGATCCGGAAGAGGGCCGCGAGTTGAGCGAGGCCCTGGAGTCTTATCTTGCTCGCCACGCAAGGAGGGTCTTGGGGGAAGACGGGACAGTGGAAGCCGTGGTCCCTCAGGTCTTTGATGTACAGGCCATCATAGATGATGAGGACCTTTTGATTTATGCTGGGGTGGCCCCGAGTCGTACTCCTGATCGCGGGTCTAGGGTTGATATGGTCCCCCTGCTGAGAGATCCCGATTGGAGGGTTCATCAGTCTTTTGTTTTTGCTTCTGAGTGCTCGTTCTGTAACCACGGGGACGCGTGCTCTGACCCTGGTTTAACCGGTCTCTCTTTGCTATTATTTCTTTTGTCTGTGCTTATTTTGTTTCTGCTATCCGGAGGGGGCGCTAAATTCCCTTTGATTTTCAGGTCCCGAAGATACAATGCCTCCCAAGAGCGTGGCCGCCCAGAAGCAAGCGGCAAGGGCACAATTGGAACGGGAGAAGAAAAGGAGAGGGGACGAGCTTAATAAAACCGAGGCTCCGGGCATTAGGCTCCCGGTTACGGACAAAACAGATAAGTCCGGTGTAGCGGTGGCCGCACAACCACCCCGGAGCCACAAAGAAAAAGATCTGCAACGGGAGACCCTCCTTTGCCTCCCAAAGATAAACAACAGAGGACCGAAGCCCCTTCGGCAGAATTTGCCGTGGTGTCCCCTGCCCGAGGTGGGATGTGTGCTACTCTTTTCCCCGTGGAGCTCATTGACGATAGAGAGCGGGCAAAGGAGTTTGGTCTTAAGGTTGCCCGATCTCCCGAGATCTTTGGGGTTGACGTACATAGCCGCCGCAGCAATAACGCCTACGTTGGTGATGGGTTGTTGCGTCGGCTAAACTTTCCGGACTACCAACAGAGGGTTCTATCTACCTCCAATCCTGCAACCGCAGTTGGCCATGCCGGGCTGGCCCTGACCGAGGTTCGCCTTTTGCCTCTGGACCAAATTATCCCACCTTCATTCATTACCTCTCTGATTTTCTTCCTTTCTTGCTTGCAGATAGCCAATGACCTCCTCTACTTAAGCGCCCAGGCTAAGTCTGATGCTTCCACCATTGCCACCAGGAATAAGGAGGTTATGGAGGCAAGGGAAGAAGCCAGTAAGTGGTCGAAAATCGCAGAGGGCTTACGCACCGAGCTCAAAGAGAAAGATGCGGAGGTCATGGGCGCGGTTAAGGAAGTTTCCCAACTGAACAACGATTTGGCCGCGGAGCGGGGAGCTAAGGAGCGCCTTGAAGCCGAGAAGCAGAGTCTCGAGGCCCGCTGTGTTGAATTACAGAAGCTTTTGGATGAGGGGAAGGGGACCATCGATAGGTTGTCAACAAAGGTGGATGAGTTGGATGGACAACTGCTCGATCGGGTGCGATTTGATACTGACCGGGAGCGGGTGCTGCAGGAGGAGCGGGAGAAAAGCATAGAAGCATTCAAAGAGTCCGGCGAGCAGTCCGTGATATTAACGGACCAATATAATATGGTTGTTCATGCCGTAGCTCGGAACTTGGCTGCCACGGGCAAGTATACGGCGCAGGAAATAGCCACTTTATGTTCAATACTGCCTTCCGACCCGGAGTGCTTTTCCGGTCATTGCCTGGTGCCTTTTTCGGACGACCAACTGCTGGATCTCCCGGAGACCGCTCGTGCTTTACTTCCTCCTGTCCTTCCGGTCACGGTCCCTGAGCTATTGACCGCCATTGATGATCAGCGATTTCCTGCGAGTGGGAATGGTGTCCCTTTGGCCGCGGCTTTGGAGAAGGTTTTTGGCCCTGGCGGCCCCTTTGTTGAAGGTATGGTTCTTCCCTTCTCTACTTTTGCCTCTGCTCTCGCCGAGGCTTCGAAGGCTCCGCTCAATTTGGCTGTTGATCCTGACGCCTCTACTGCTTCTGTACCAGAAGTGGAGATCAATCCTCCTCCGTCCGGCTGAAGATCAGACCAGGCTGCGCCCTGGGACTTTTTGTAATCATTTTGGGTTTAGCAGACTTGAACCTCCAACTGTATTTTGATTCGGTTTTGTAATGTATCTCGTTGCTTTTCTTTTGATCTCCATATCTCCCTGACACTTATTTTCGTTGTCTTTTATTGCCTTTTTTGCTGGTTGCCTTGGAGTTGTCAACTACTCATCGTTTTTCAAGGTTATGGCCCCAGGCCGATTAATGTGGATGTGCTTTGAATTTTCTACGCCTGATACTTATGACTACTTTTTTCGGCGAGCTTACGGTCTAGCTCGTGGGCGTATGACCGCGCATTGGTGCATGAAGGTTCATGCAACGGTATTTCCCTTGACGGGCTTACGGTCTAGCTCGCGGGCGTATGACCGCGCTTTGAGAACGAATGTACTTTAGTTTCTGAGAACGATAGCAGTATTATTTACTTTACTCGAACAGATTACATTGTGATTTTGTTACAATACATGAGTAATTCCACAATTTCTAACTGCTATTGATTGCAAAAAAGATTTTAAGGTCTACAAATCTGTCTTCTAAAGGTAATACTTCTTCAGATGATCACTATGCCAGGCGTTTTTCAAGTCTTTTCCTTCTGCCGTTAGAAGCCTGTAGGTTCCCTCTTTGATCACGCGGGCAATCTGATAAGGGCCTTCCCAGTTGGGCGAAAGCTTGTTGTATCCGGGCTGCCTCCCTGTGACTTCAACTTTCCTCAGAACCCAGTCTCCCACGGCAAACGATCTCTTGTTCACCCTTTTGTCGTGATGAACTTTGGCCTTCTGCTTATAATTGACCATCTTTGTTCGTGCTTCCAACCGTTTTTCTTCGGTAGAGTCTAAGTCTTTTCTGCGGGCTCCCTCATTCTCTGTTTCGTTAAATTGGGCGACCCTATAGGTGGGCAAGGCTACTTCCACAGGTGCGACCGCCTCCGATCCATATGTCAGGGAAAAAGGGGTTTCTCCCGTTGAGTTCCTTGTCGTGGTTCGGACAACCCACAGAGCAGTACTGAGCTCTTCCATCCAGCGACCACTCCTTCCCTTCAAACTTTTGTGCAAAGCGGTTATTAGCAACTTGTTCGCGGCCTCGGCCTGTCCATTTCCCTGCGTTCTTGCGACTGAGGATTGTCGATGTTCCACGTTGAGTCTCTTGCACTCCGCCGTAAACTTGCTTTAAAATTGGGGTCCGTGGTCGGAGACAATGGCTCGCGGTAGACCAAACCGACAGAATATGTGATCGTGGATGAACTTGATGATACTTGCTTCCGTAGTACTAGTCAGTGCTTTTGCCTCAACCCATTTTGTGAAATAATCCACTGCGACTACTACCATTTGCGCCCCTCCTGGCGCTTTGGGATAAGGCCCAATCAAATCAATCCCCCACATATCAAATGGCCAAGTTGGGACTACTAGATTCTGCTCGGTGGACGGCTGCCTTGGTATGTTGGCGAACCTCTGGCATTGATCACATTTGCGGACGTAGTCTTCTGCGTCTCTTTTCATTGTTGGCCAATAATACCCGAGGAATCTTATTTTGTCGGATAGTGTCCGGGCTCCGGGATGCCCTCCACACACGCCTTCATGAACTTCGTATAACAGGTTAGTGACTGTTTCGGACTTGACACACCTCAGCAGTGGTTTGGTGAAGGATCTCCGATAAAGCACGCCATCAATGATCGTGTATCTAGCGGCCTGTTTCGTCAAAACTCTTGCCCAGCCAGGGTCGTTGGGGAGGGTTTGCTGCTCAATATATTCCCTGATCTCGTCAACCCAATCTTTTTCCGAATCTCCAATCTGGCGGATCTCTATCCTGTCAATGGCTGGGCGCTCTGTGAATTCTATCCAGCAGTCCACACTGAGCTTGGCAATGTCCTCGTTTGTGATCCTGGAAAGCAAGTCCGCCTCGGAATTTTCAGCCCGGTTAACTTGGTTCAGCTCATGGTATTCGAATTCCTTTAACAAGTCTGTCGCGAGCTCCTTGTATTTAACCAAAACCGGGTGATTTGTTTCGTATTCCCCTTTCACCTGGTTTATTACTAGTTTTGAGTCACTCTTCACGACCAGCTTTGATACTTTCATGTCCCGGGCTAACTCCAAACCTGCTATCAATGCCTCGTACTCGGCCTGATTGTTTGAGACCGCGAACTTAAATCTCAAGGCTCGCTTGAACCTTTGACCCTCCGGGGCGGTCAAGAGAATTCCGGCGCCGCTGACAGTCTTTCCCGCGGATCCATCCACACTTAACGACCAGCAATTTTCCGGTCTCTCCCCTGTAACTATTGCCTTCTCGCCTCTCTTTTTCTTCGTCTTTGCGGGTTGGGTTTTGTCCGGCTCGCTCTCCTTTGACTCAAATGTGGTCTCTGCCACGAAGTCCGCCAGTGCCTGTGCCTTGATGGCCTTCCGCGGGGAGTAGGTAATCTGGAATTCAGTCAGCTCAATGGACCACGATAGCATTCTCCCCGAGGATTCGGGCTTATGGAGTATCTTCTTCAGCGGGGTGTCTGAATAAACCGTGATTGGGTGGGCGATGAAGTATGCCCGCAGCTTCCGAGCGGCCACGAGCAAGGCGAAAGCTAGCTTTTCAATGTTTAGATAGCGGCCTTCCACAGCAGAAAGTGCCTTGGAGACATAATACACGGGTTTCTGAAGTTTGCCCTCTTCCCTTACCAAAACAGCGGCCACTGCATAATCTGTTGCGGCCAAGAAAACATAGAGTTCCTCCCCTAATACCGGGCTGCTCAACAGCGGCGGCTTTCCCAGGTAAGCTTTTATTTGCTCGAAAGCGTTCTGGCAGTCCTCGTTCCACTCGAAGCCCTTCTCTCCTCCTCCTTTTAAAGTTTTGAAGAAAGGCAGGCACTTTTCGGCTGACTTAGCAATGAATCTTCCCAAAGCCGTAATGCGGCCATTAAGCTTCTGCACCTCCTTAACGCATCTGGGGGGCTGCATGCTTATCAACGCCGTGATTTTCTCGGGGTTTGCTTCGATCCCTCTTTGGTTTACCATGAACCCCAAAAATTTTCCTGCCTTTACTCCGAAAGCGCACTTGGAGGGATTAAGCTTCATGTTATTTTCCCGGAGGTTGGTGAAGGTTTCTGCCATATCAATGTCGTGAGAGGTCTCCTTGGTCTTGATAACCATATCGTCGATGTAAGCCTCCAGGTTCCGGCCTAATTGATCATCAAAGACGATTCCTACCATCCTTTGATACGTACCGCCCGCGTTCTTGAGGCCAAATGGCATGTTGTTAAACGTGTAGGTTTTGCCCGCGGCATAGAAAGCGCATGAAGGGACGTCATCCTCCTTCATTTTGATCTGATGGTAGCCCGAGTACGCATCTATAAAGCTTAACACCCTATGCCCGGCGATAGAGTCTACTAATTGGTCGATCCGGGGAAGAGGGTAACAATCCTTAGGGCAGGCCTTGTTCAAATCGGTGAAATCCACGCACATCCTCCACTTTCCATTTGCTTTGGTTACCATGACGACGTTGGCTAACCACTTCGGATATTTGATCGGGCTTATGATTCCGGCTTTCAGCAGTTTATCTACCTCGATTCTGATCGCCGCTTTCTTCTCCGGTGAAAAGTATCTTTCTTTCTGGAGGACCCGGGTAAATGTGGGATCGACATTCAGCTCATGCTCGATGACCTCTCTACTTATCCCCTTCATATCTTCGACGGTCCAGGCAAATATATCCGTGCTTTTCCGCAGCAGCTCGATCAGAATCTTCCTTTCTTCTGCGGGAATTTCCAGCCCGACCTTGACCGTTTGTTCGGGGTAAGCGGGGTTTATGACTACATCCTCCAGAGCATCGTTGGGGCGGATGTCCCTTATTTCCCTGTCGTGCAGCGAATCAATCACGATGTCTATCTGCTCGGTCTTTGCGGCAATACGACGGGCTCTCCTACTCCGCTTAAATTCTGCCCGTGTTGAGTGGAATGACAAAGTTCCAACCATGGCCGCCTCCTCGGTCCTGTTGCTGTTGGTTTTGATCTTTTTTGCCTCCCTCGGGCTTACCAATCTTTTCCCCATCGCGCTCTCCCTTCTTTTCTTCTCTATTACTTTGAGAAAAAGCTCGGGCTTGTTCTCAATGCATGCTATCCCTGCGGGGGTGCTGAATTTGATCTTCTGGTGAGGGATTGACACAACGATTCCTAGGGCAGCCTGAGCGGTCACTCCCAAGATTGCGTTGTACTGGGATTTCAGATCGATCACCATGAACGTGACGCGGGCTGTTTTCTCGAACGGCCTCTCTCCAATGGTCACTTCGAAGTCAATGGTCCCTTTTGCGTAGACCGTATGATTCGTGAACCCTTCCAACAAGCCCGCATATGGTGTTAAGTGCGCCTCGGACATCCCCATTTCTTCTAGACAATGGAAGTAGAGTATGTCCCGCGAAGCCCCGGTATCAATGAGGACCCTCCCAATATCCGCTCTACCAATAGCCATCTTGATTGTCAATGGCTGTGTTGAATGGAAGAGGGTGGAGGCCAGCTCGCTCCTCCTGAACCCGATCATTTCCTCTTGCTCGGGTGGGTATGCAGGTATAAGGAACACCTTTTCCAATTTCTTGATCTGAATAGAGAGCTGGGTGTTGCTCGGGGCTTCTTCCCCGATATACTGGATGTCGTAGCGTTTTTCCCCGTCGTCGTCGTCATCCCTAACATATTGGACATGTCCTCGTGGGGCTGCTCCTTTATTGCTGGGCCCCTCAATCCACTTTTTCAATTCTCCGGCCTCGACTTTCTGTTGTATTATCTTTTTCATCTGAAAACACTCATCCGTGTTATGCCCGTGGCTTTCATTGTAGCCGCACCACTTCTTCTTGTTCGCCTCATAAGGCTTTCTTTCTAGGGGTGGGGGAGGAGGTAGGGCTTCTGCCCGCAGAATCTCAGTCCTTGGGGCTATCAAAGGAGTGAAGGTGTTGTCAGCTCTTTTGAAATTGGTCGCGCCCCTCGGTCTTCCTCTATTTCGGCCGCCACTGCCCCCCGAATAGCCTGCGTGGTACCTTGAGTCGTGAGCGGGCTCGAGCCTGTCCCTCATGCTCCTGCGGGCATCTTCCATGAACGAGGGCTCAACTCCGGCCATGGCAATGGCTCGATTGTACATTTCCTCCGTTCCCTCGGGCTTTCGACAAGCGAACTCTTGCCTCAAGGTATAGGATGTCAATCCTCCCAAGAAGCACAGCTCGATGTCATTTCTCGTTAGGTCCACGATTTGTTCGGTCATTTTTCGAAACCGTGTAATGTACGCTTTTGTACTTTCCCCGGGATATTGCTTCACACCGCATAGGTCCGATTTCGGTCTTGCGACCTCCCCAGCGCCCGCGAACGAATTCAGGAACGACGTCCGCAATTGCTCGTAGCTGCAAATGGAGCGGGGTTTATGGGCCAACAACCATCCCAGCGCCTTCCCCTTGAAGGTGGAGGCTAGAGCCTTGCATTTTACGGCCTCATCCGTTGAAAATAGAGCCATCTGCCCTTCAAACCGCCCAACATGGCTTTTGGAGTTAGACGAGCCGTCATAAGCGTCTAGCGTGGGGACCTTTCCCCGCTGGATTGGGGAATCAGCTATCCAGGAGGCAAAAGCATCTATGGGTCCAATGCATTTTGCCACACTTTGCTTAGACTCCCATAGGTCCCTGATCATCCCCTGGACCTTGTAATCAATCTCTTCCCCGGTTTTCACCCTTTTTGCCGTCCCCGCAAATTGCTCTCCGGTTCTAACAGTTGCTTTTCCCTTGTAGTGGCCTTTGGACCTTCGAGGTTGAGACTCTCCTTCTTCACTCTTTCTCCCTTCCTCTCCTTCTTCATCGTCGTCCTCCACAACGATCGTTCTTTTCTTCTTTCCCTCCACCCTGCTGGCTATGCTTTTAGAACCATGAGTTTTTGATCTTTCAAGAGGGATTCCCGTGTCAGCCTCGGCATTAAATAGCTCTTCCAGGGCCAGGTTTAACTGAAGCCCTTCCGCTACTAGATCCTGCCTGTCTTTCAGGAGCTGGATTTTCTTTTGAATCTGCTCAGGGGTGAGGGGAGTGACAGGGGATTTTCTATGCCTTGCGTGCTTTTGATGTTTCGATACGATCTCTCAGATCCGCCTCTCTTCTTGCTTTCTGAGAGGGAGTGCCCGAGCAGCCACTAGGCGCCTTGTCTCCCAATCTGGCAAAGATAGATCCTTGAGGCGCTTGTTTCGAAGGGCTAGCATTTGGGTTCAAGATTTCTTTCCCAGTCATTGTAAATATTTGGAATGTCGAGTGTATTTTTAGAACCGTAGAAACAAAAGAATGGCTTCGAACGGTATTGAGTCAGACTAGACTGGGAATTCGGAAGAACTCAGAAGATTGCACTAGGAAGATTTTCGTTTCCCGGCAATGGAACCACTGATGACGCCCTAGATTTCTGGGGTCACGGAGATAGAACTCCAACTTTGCTGTCTCTTGATCCTGATCACAACACAAACAAGAACACCGTTAAGACCAAGGCCGGGTTGGAATCCGGCTTAGGCCCTCGGGTGTGAGAGTAAGATCTCTGAGGAAAACCTAAGTAGAAAGCTTGTGAAAGCCTTGTGTGTGTGAATAGGATAGAGCACATACCTGGCCCTTTGGGGCGGATAGGAGTATTTATATGAATAGGAGGGAGAGGTAGGTTTAAGGTACTAACTGCCCTTGTACCGGACGGACACGTGGCAGGTCCTCATTGGCTCAGCCAGGGGAGTGGCTGGAAACGTGGCGTGTTGTCAGAGAATCATGGTTCCACCACCAACCGTTATGGTATGTCAGGTACGAACTGGTAACGTCTGTGGTACGTTTGCGACAGCTGGCTGCTGCGGGCTACGGGCATATGGTTGAGTGATCAACACGGGACCCTACGAATAACGGGAGGCAGAGCTACCTCGGTTATGGGTATCGTGAAGCCCGGTTTGATGTGGTCGAGCTCGCTTGTACTGGCTTTTAACCGGGTCCGGTCCGGTCTGCGATGCTCGGTCTTATCAAACTCCTATGTAAGATCTTCTTAACTATAGTATTACAGTTTAAACAACTGGTTTACGTGTAACTGTGACAGTTTATAATAAGACATGGGGCGTACTAACCACTTACACAGCTAAATATTAAAAGCAAATATTTGTCTTCAATCTAGACAAAGCATAATAAATCTCAGGGAATACAGGAAGGAGACAGGAGGAGCAATTTAAGAGGATACCACTTAACGACATCTGAAATAATTGGCGAATCTTGAATTAATTACAAAAGCTAACCCCACGAGTCATCCTCGTTAAGTTTGCTGTTCAAGCCACCTTCCTACTAGGACACTATGTGACTCATTTCTCGAAAAATAAAACTAACCCCACCAGTTATCCTCGTTAAGTTGGCTGTTCCAGTCACCAACTTACTAGGACATTATGCTAAAAACAGAGTTATCCTCATTAAGTTAGCTGTTCTAGTCACCTACTTAGTAGGACATTATGCTTAAAACAGCGCAATATAGCTAATGTTATATTCGATTTGCCTTGCTGACTAGGGGTTTTAAAGGGATTTGCAAAGATTTTGTTTAATCAAGTTCAGTATGTTATTTCACATTTCTTGAACTGATTTTTGAATTTAAGTTATATATATGGATTTTAATAATATAATTCTAGAAATATCTAACAACTACCACGAGGCGTTCCCTTAACTTACGGGGGATGATGTATTTTTTAAGTTGGTATAATATTTTTTTTTTGGCTCAAATTCAGTGACATCAGTCTTGGAACAATGTTACTGAGCATTGTTATTTGTGGCTAACTTTGGCTCAATAAAAGAATAAATATTTTTCTAAGTTACAAAAATTTAGACCAACTTGAGGAAGTTTATCCACCCTATCCCATGTTCTCTCCTCTCCAGAAAACAAACAGGATAAGCAATCTGCTTGTCACACCTCAGCTCAAGGTCTTATCCACCAAATACTTTCGATCCACGTCTATTTTTTTTATTTTTATTTTTTTTATTTTATTTTTAATGTGCCTTGAACTCAGTGGTCTTGAAGAAGAGAAAAGGAGTGCCACACTGGTGAGCAGAGTATGTATGTGTTTTTTTGTGTGTAGTTTGGATATGTATTTCAGTTTTCACCTTAGATGTAATAGGGCTAGGACTGTTTTTTTTTTTTTTCCCCCTAATTTTCATCACTTTTGCAACCATTTTCATTTTTCCCGTCACACAAATTTATCGCCCCTCTATAAATAACAAAGCTCCTATGATTATCTGCTTCTTTCCAAGAACCGCAGAATCTCAAACAGAATCCTTACACTGGTTTTCAAACCGTTTAGTCAGCAAGCACGAACTGACTTCCCCAAACTAGAAGCACAAAATATTACCCTAAATTAGGTCCTAACATGCGACACTGTGACCCAATTTTAGATCTACAGCATCACAAAACATAACATCCCATGTTTGAGCACGCTCTTTCAGACCAAGAATGCGAGGTTTCAATATATTATTTCAAATTCTAGGCCAGTGTGGACTTTATGAAGTGTTAGAATTCAATAACATACTACTCTTTTAGTTTTATTCAGTCTTGAGGATGATCGTTAAGTCAGATGAACAGGTTAAACACAGATTGAATAAACAGAAATTCAGAAAGCTCAGATGACGAAGATACTTCTATATAGAGCACGGCTAAATACATTTTAGCTGTTGTTTCCAAAACATATACGCCAAAAATACATATAGTGAATTACCGCAGTTTCCTCAAATACCCAAAAAGAACCCATGAATAACTCGCCATGTACACAAGAATGTGTTTATGTATTCTACCTGAACGCTAGACTGTAATGTACTTAAGCACAGCCCCTCGAAGCTTTTCCATGGATGCTGCAGCTTGTTTCTGCATGATCAAGACAAATATATGAGGTTAATAATCTTTCAGTAAAGAAACTGATTATGACATAACTAAAAATTGCAAGAAAAAAAATCCGTAAAATGCAAATCAGCATGGCAAGAGAAGTTTGCATTCACTTCAAATGGGCTTAATAAGTTCCTATTGGAGATAGGTTTAACTGCCATTACTAATGTCTACATAACATGGTTTTGGTACTGACACGATAAAAGTATGTTTCAAGTTCTTCAAAGATATTCAGAATCGTAAGTATTTGTATTAGTATCATCATTTGTGAATGCTTCCAATTTACTCCCTCCGTCCCATAGTGTTAGTTCCCTTTGATTATTCAAATAAATTAACAAAACAATTTCATTTCCATCACTATCCTCCCCTCTTCTTCCTTTGTCTTTCATCATTCCCTCACCCTCTATCAACTCCCATAGTTATCACAAGCGCAATTATGAAAGTTCAAAGAAAATAACTCCTTGGTATGGAAATGGGACAATCATTATGGGACAAACAAAAATGGTAAGTGGGACTATCTTTCCAAGACGGAGGGAGTAGTAAATATCTCAACCGTTATGATCATTTAATTTTGCAATATCCCACCATAAAATCAAGGAGATTTGATTTTAGATGGTCATTATCAGTGATCCTTAATCAAAGTTTTGAATCCCCGGAAGATATTCCTATGGGATTGCATCGATCTTGTCATAACAGATAATGTGACTTCATCATTGGGGGATGAGGTATCCACAAGAGAACAGAAGCTGGAAGGCATTGCAAACGATTAGAAATCTCCTTGATGTGACTCTCCACATCAATACTCTACAACTCGTAATTAGAGAGATCTGATAAAGCCGAAATTACAACTTGGGGTGTTGGACAACATAATGAAACCCCCCCCCCCCCCTCAATCCAGGCCTAGGGCCAGTATAGGCCGATTGTAAATGCCATAGATGCGTGTTAGAGCGATGACGCTGTGCTACCAAAAAATGAGTGTGCCTGCTGATATCCTAACAAGGAAGTGCCCTGTTTGGTGTACCCCATAATTAATGATACTCCCTCCTTCCCAAAATGTTGTTCCCTCTTTTTTTGAGGTTAATACGAAAGAACTTTAAGTAATAATCTTGGTTTTAATTAATTATCCTAATGAAGATATAAAACTTGTTATTGATAACCATTAACAATACTATCAATAAAAAATTTAATATTTTAATTAGGATAATTAAAGGGAACTAAAATTATTGCTAAAAGTTCCTTCGTACTAACATCAAAAAAAGATGGAACAACATTTTGGGACGGAGGGAGTACTTGTATAAACGCTTTGTCTAAATAGTAAATATATAGTCAATATTTTTCAAGTTTTTGATAACTATATCCATAAAGAAATCCACTTTAACATCTCTCACCTGGTTGGCCTCGTTTGCACTTGCTATGTTTTCATCAAGAAGTGCCAATAAGGGTCTATTGATCTCATTCCGCTCCACCATATCGAGTAACTGCATTAGAAAGTAGCGGACACACTTTATTTAACAATTTATCAGAGCAGAACCCAGTGGTAAAAATGGAACTTCATAGGATTCAAATGGCATCCCATGCCTTTCAGGATCAATAAACAAATTAATAGTAAAGGCTTAGTAATAAAAGGAAGCACGTACGGTCGCTTTGACATCCTTCGACATGAAGATCTTTGCTAGGCTTTCTTTGGCCTTCAATAAGTCAGCTTGCATATTATCAAACGCTTCTGTAAAAAAAATAAAAAATGGATCAAAAGATATTACTGGCTAACAACCAATCGCTAAGATAAATAATTTTTGCAAAACCATGATTTTTGGTTAACTAACCTGTTCCTTCCAGTAGAGCTTTTTGTAGCGCTTCCAGTTCAATCAATCTGTCCTCCATTTTCTACAAGATCCTTACAACATTAATTCATTTCGGCTGATCATTGTTGAGCAAAAACAAAAGGTATATGTACAATGAAACAAACCTCAGTTTTTGACACTGCGAACCGGATCTGTCCTATTTCACATTTTAGGTGATTGAAGAACTCCTCATTCAACCTGCAAATCTGAATGTTAACACAGTTTCGGATAACGGAAAACTTGAATTCATGTAGAAAACAGAGAACTGAACATTTCTCTCCTGAAAACATTTATCATCAAATGTATCCATAAAACAATTAACTTGTTAACACTGGCCCCTGGACTGATGTTCAAATTTGCTCTTTATCAAGACCTAATTTGAATTTTTTTTTGGTCATTCATTTTGGGACGAAGGTAGTACAACATTAATTTCTGCTTAATCGCTCATTTGATGATTAGTGCAATCAAAAATTACATTTGCCTGCTGAGAACAGGCTGAAACCTTTTTATACGACAACAAATGAACAAGCAAAAGACATCTACGTCTACTCCAATGTTCAAATGCATTTTTGAAGACAGTTCAATTCATACCACAAAGCCAATATTGCACATACGAGTAGAGAAAACCACAAAAAGATTTTAACATAAGAAACGCATATAGAGAAAAAATAATATGCCCAAGCGCTTTACTAACTAGTGATTATATGATAGTGTTTGGCATAACCTAGCAATTACATGTCCAAATTTTAATCATTCATCATTAAACAGTTTGAAAAGTAAAGGACTAACCTAGGCCTTAATCTTGAAACCTCAAACTCAATTTCCTGAGCTTCAGTATCAAGAAAAAACTCAACCAGCTCAGCTGTAGTGTCCGGAATCACCCGAGACTGAGAACAAAACCCAAAAAGCTCAAAAATTCAAGTAAAATCACAAAATATAACAACTCACATAGGAAATTTTGATTAGAAATTACCTCACGCAATGCTCGAATACGCTCTTTCTCTTCTTTGACTTGCTTCAAAAATTCTTCCCTAGCACCAGCATCCTTTTCTAGCCGACTTTGAAATTCCCGCCTCGCTATGTGGCCGGTCTTTGGTGGGCCCAGTATCCCTTCTGGATCCTTCCTTAACAAAATAATCATTAGGATCAAATAATGTGAAATGCTAAAACTACTCTAAACCTAAATACATCTAAGCAGCTAAGGGAACACGATAAGCACATCCTAACAGTAATTTCACAACAACAATTAATGGATGAAAATTGAACTTGTGAATTAGTGATCAACGACAAGTAATTTAATATAAGTACTAGTGCAAAATGCACATTAATATGACCTGATAATCACTAGTTATAGTAACATTTACGATCATAACTACTCCCTCCGTCTCATATCAATTGTCACATTTGACTTGTCAACGTTTTAAAAAAATGTGCTTGTACAATTGTCAAATTTGCACTACTGCACTTACTTCATTGAAATCCTACATTTATTTTGGGACGGACCAAAAAGAAAATTGCGACATTTATAATGGAAAGGATGGGGTGTGTAGAATTTCATCAAGACTTGTCAGTGTCATCAGGAAATAATTTACGGTAAATAGGTGCATGTTAGATGCCCTTAGGGCATTAATTCACCAACCTATACTAAATTTCACTACTAAAACCAACCAAAATAGTATAAAAAATGTGAATTAGTGAAATAATGTACCATGAATAGGTCAATATCAGGTAAAATTACTACATTTATTATTCAAACACAATTTCATGGGCTTGTTGGGAGAGAGAGAGATACCCATGCTATGGAGCAGCGGATTTTGGTTCGCAAATTTCTTGGCAGGACGAATACTTTGCTTTGACGGGTTGAGTTAGCGTAGGCGGCGGAATTTATTGCGGCGGTGAAGCCGAGACTGAGACCGGCGGCCATTGACGGCGGATTAATATGGGGGGATGGAGCTTTTGTTGGTGGTCGTCTTATCCGTTCGAACGCGCCCACAAAATGAAACAGAGCCGTTAATAAATGAGGAGTCTTTGGATTAGACGGGCTTTTAACGGTTCTTTTATAATTGGGCCTGCTGAGAAAGGCACACTGAAGCCCATCTCCAAAGTATCCGAATGGGGTCCGAGCCCGTCCTTTAAAAACCCCTTTTCAGACCAACCCGTGTGCCAACCGGGCCAATCGAGTCTGTGTGAGACTGCATTCTTTGGGTCGGGTCCGAAGGAACGACTATAAACATTATAGTCGTTCCGTGGGATCCAAGTCATCCCAAGCACGCAACCACTCTGGCGAAGCTCAAAAACCGTGATTCACACCTCAAATGATTGGTCGGACCCTCTACCCAATATTGGCTCTTTTTGTGGATTTGACCATGCTCATTAAAGGCTTTAGGCTTTCGTTTTTATTAGTATAATGACAAAAGCACCCCTGCCAACATACCCATAACACAGCTATAATCAAGGGCAGTAATGTCTTTATTTGGTTGTTCGAGTTTAGTAGGTTATGGGCCGGCCCATGGTCTAAATGAACAGATGCTAGGCCCGTCGACTCGCTGGCCGGGCTAGTGCCAATGATTAGTTTGATAGGTTAGGGCTGGAGTTGGCGGGCCGGGCTGGTGGGCTCGGGTCGTCTTCAGACAACTCCATTGTTAATATCCTAGAAAGGGAATCATCTCTACACAAGTTATTCATAATTTCATTTGTTCTCACTCTGCAACCAACAAAAGAGATCGAAACTCAAAAAAAAAAAAAAAAAAAAAATCTAGAGAAAAAGATTAAGTTAGATACAGAAATGGGCAACTTAACTACCTTCTTAACAGTGACGGTGGTGGCAATGGCGGCGATTAGACTGACGGAAGCTCAACCTTCATGCGCCAGCAACCTTGTACCTTGTGCTAGTTACCTGAACGCAACGACACGGCCGCCGGCGTCTTGCTGTGACCCGATCAAGCAGGCGGTGAAGACTGATTTGAATTGTCTGTGTAATTTGTATAAAAATCCGACGCTTTTGCGTGGGTTTGGGGTTAATGTTACCCAGGCGCTGAATCTTCCGGTTCTGTGTGGGATTTCCGGCGATGTCACCGCTTGTAGCTCCGGTAAGCTCTTTTTCTTGCCTGAATTTGTTGCTTCTTGTATGAATTAATAAACCAATTTACTTTCTTTACTAATTTGAGGGGTTAATTTTGTAGCATCTTATTTGATCTGGAATACAAATTAAACAACAACCGTTTGAATCTAGTAAAAATGATAAAAATGATATCTTGGTTATATAAAAGAATACTGAGTTCCCATTTCTATTCCTGGTTGCATTTTTGATATGTGATATATTTGTCTGATTATTGTTTCATTTTTTTTATTTTTTGGAAATCAGTGGTTGTAAATATTTCTAATTAGATTCCAAATTTGAGTTGAGATTTTTTTTTTTTTTTTTACTAGGTAGAGTTGAGATTGTTTTTGCTCTGTGATTGTTTTTATAGCTTTATTGTGGGTTTTCAATGATTTTAATTAAAATGTTCTTAGCATAGGTAAATTAATATAATTTTTTGTGTGTGATCTTGTATTTGGGCTGTATGGTTTTGATATGTTCTTGTGTATGTGATAGATGTACTTGAGTTAACACAAAACTGTGTTTTAGTGGAGGATTTGACTGGTCTTACTAATTAATCGTCATTAAGAGATTTAAATAGCTTCGTTAAAACGAGCTTTGACTAGCACAAATTATACCGAAATGAGTTACTAGTATAATTATATGTGCGTGATTATATCGACTAACCATAATCATTTGTTCATCTTGTTTTGCAGCCACAGCTCCAACTTCATCACATGACTCTCCCTCAGGTACAAACTCATAAAAATTAGCCTGTTCAAGTCTTGTGGTCATCTTGTTCACATTTTCTTGCGTGATACTAGCATTATTCAAATCTCGAATAAATTTTGGTCCGTATTCCAGATTTTCAGTTCTTAATCTATGCGTATAATAATTAGCGGAAACAAATTGATTAACTGAAAAAAAAAAAAAAAAAAAAAGGAACTCCTATTGGTTGTCAGTATGCAATAAGTGTAAAGCTTGTAAGTAGCTTAAGTTTTGCCAGGCTATCAAAGCATGTGCACAGCATCAATGTGCATCAGCTGTATTTGATCTTAGTGGCTTTTATCTCATGGCATGTAGTCCCTGCGGGGCACGCCGAGATCACACCAGTGGCGGACCCAGGAATTTTTTGGAAGGGGGGCGAAATTATTTTTATTAGTGTAAGGGGGGAAAAATAGCGTATTTTTTTCTTCATTGAAAGGGGGGTAAAAGTAAATTTATTGCACAAATTTTTCAATTTTTTTTTTTAACAAAAGGCCCCCTTAAACTTAAGGGTAGGTCCGCCAGTGGATCACACATAGGAGAATCCCACACATCTCGCACGCTGTCCACTTCGCGTCGGGTCCATCAACCAACCAGGCTCTGATACCAGTTGTTGGGACCGCGACCGCCCCATCTTTATATACTAGGCAATTCTTCATTCAATTGCCGATGTGGGACTTGGGTTGACACCCCAACAATCCCTACCGACCCTACATATCTAAGTTTTCATTGATCATCTTACCCAGCTCTCGACTGTAGACCATCCACCCACCCACCCCGCCACATTCATTAGGCATTTAGGGTCCTAATGAGGGACATAGCCTTTATATGATCTGTGATGGTTTTACTTCCAATCTGTTGCTATATCTAGATGCCTGGTTGCCCTCTCCAAACGCGTAATTCCCACGTTTGTCATCAGAATTTCACTTGTATCTTGGGGGGTTTGTTTCTAGTTCATTAGTACTGGTAATAATGATCTACTTACACTTTGGTCGTTTGATATTGTCTGATAATATCACATGGTTTCTTAATGATTAAAGCGCTACATTTATATAATCATTTTGGTTGTTATTGTTGCGATAAAAGCAAGTCAAAGTGGCCCCCTCGGGGATGAAAATTCATTGACAATTGAGTCAGATGGGATTTAATTATTTCAGTCCAATTATAAGAAGAAAAGATGTTTCATACAGGGGCGGATCTTCCATATATGATGGGGTGCAAGTGTACCCGGTAAATTTATTTTGCTAAGAAGAAATAATGGACGTATTTATAATATATATTTGTTGTGCACCCCCAATTGACACACTTCTTTGCCAGCACAGTTGTTTAAGATTTTGTATAGTCCCATATCATTGTAAGATGTGGGTTCGAATCCCACAAAGCTCCTCAATAACAATTAATTTTAAATGTACTATTTCCTCTCAAAATGTTAGCCTTTTTTTTTTGTCTAAAAACTATTACCGTTTATAAATTAAGATTAAATTATTGAATTTTCAAAATTTACTATGTAATTTTGAAATAATTAAAATGTCAAATGAGACTATCAATTTGACACAAAAATAATATCATTCATTTCTCTGCAAGTTGCCTAACATATACTATAATTTTTTCTTAGTTAGTTAGCTAATTGGTTTTATTTTACATGTACTCCTTTCGTTATAAAATGACAGCATCCTCCTCTAAAATTAAAGATTCAAATAATTTAATTTTTAAAATTTACAATGTAACTTCAAAATGTTGACAAGACAGAACACTATCAATTTAAGACGGTGTATTATAATTTTAGTTTGAAGCTATATATTTTAAAGTAATTACATTACGAAAATTTTTAGTTTGAATTTATGTAGTGTAAATTGTGCACCCGGTGTTTAGAGATCCTAGATCCGCCACTGGTTCCATAGAGTGGCGAAGCCACATTAGTGGAAGGGGTCACTCGACCCCATTCAATTTTGAAACGTGTCACTGTTACCACCTTCAAGTTTTTTAGAAATGTCTTTTTACTACTAAAAATTATGAGTTTCTACATTTTTGACTCCCTTCATTTTAGGTAAATTTTGCACTAGATTAATATTTTGACGCTCTTGTATGCTCAATTTGAAAACTTCAACTAAAATAATTATATCAAAAATAATCTTGATCCTCCTTTCCGTAAATTTTGGCTTCGTTACTAGTTCCATAGCTCAAAAGAGAAAGAAAAAAGTCTTTACGAGGAAAAAAATGAAGAGCGTCTGCCGGTTTCTAGATATAATAAGATACATTGATAGATTATGAAAAAAAAAAAAAACATTCTAAGCTTCCAATTTCGTTTCAAGAAGTTGAACAAACCAAAGTTAAGCGCATGAATGACCTAAATGATAGTTTTTGATTCACAAGTATAGAAAAACTTGAACGTGTGACCTCCAAATTACATGTCAGCAACTTCAACTGTTTTTTTATTAATGAGGGAGTATCATGATAATAGTTGTTCATTTTTCAGGAACTACAACAACCCCAAGGACCAATGAAGCCAAGATTGAATCAAATGGGATCTTCAGCTTCTTGTTGATTGCTGCCTCAATGATTTTATATTAGCGAAATATATTTCCCCATTTAGATGGCGAGATGTCGAATTTCAGTGTGAGAGTGTGAGACCTATTACATTTCCAGGCATTAGATGTTGCAGTCAACCATCTTTTACATTATTTTTGTCGAACATCGCGTTATTTATATGATTCGTACTCCTTTTACGCGGTATAAATAATTTTTAAAATTCCATGTTATACTCTCTTCATTCCACCAAAAAAATAGACTCATTTTTTAAACATTAGGGTAGAATTCATTAAAGCTCCAAAATTGCATTTTGCGATCGACTCCTAATGATATATATTAGTGCTCGGGCTTGTTTCTACCCTTTCTCAACACCACCCCTTAGAGTTGGCCAAAGGGCCCCTTGATTTTTTAAATTCTAATGCAAAACATCTTAAATATATCTGGAACTATTTCAAGAGTAATTTTATCATTTTACACTAAACATTTTTCTTTGAACAATCCGCAACACAAACAGAAAATGATCAATTTTTTGTGAGTGGAAAATTAAACATCACTGTTTTTTTTTTCTGAGCAAACATCACTAAATTTTTTAATAATCAAAAGAGAACGTCATTATAATCTATGGTGAGTATGACTTTTTTTTTGTCGTGTCATAGTTATAAATCCCGTCCCGTACCGGCCGGTGCATACCGTTCCGGTCGAAAACCGGTGCGGAACGACTGTCATTCCGCACCAGTTTAAATCTCGCTCTGAAACGCCTCGTACCGGTTGAACCGGCTTAAAACGGTCTGAACCGGCCGAGACGTAGATTCCGGCCGGAACGAAAATCTAAGGCAAAAAATTAACGTCGAAGGACGGAGGAGAAGGCGGATCCGATGGTAGGAGTAGGATATGTGACCGGAAGGGAAAGAAGAGGTGGAGAGGGCGTTGGAGGAAGTGGCGTCGTTGGATGAGTGGTGTGATCTTAGAGAGAAGGGTAAGAGAGGGTTTCTGGATGGATGTCGGGGAAGGGGAGAATCTGGGAAATTGATTTGAAGGGAGAGGGAGGGATTGTCACTGTGCAAATAAAAAGTGATTTGAAAGGATGGGTACTTGGAAAAGTGGGGAAAATGAGTGTGTGAACTAGTATGGATTGTTGTTGCTTATAACATGATATTATAAAAATAATGAAATTTGAACAAATACTTGTTGTTATTTGATTTCAAACATGATATTTTGATATATCCACGATGCAAGTATGTTATTTAAAGTTGAGAAAATGTTTTGTAATCATATGATTGGTAAAAGCATCATAATAATAATTACTATAAAAATAATGAAAATGTGCGGTAAATCTGGCACTGTACGTCGGTGCGCTCCGGTACCGGTACGCCCCGTTCCACTAGCAAAAACGGTGCGCATGCCGGGACGGTATTTATAACTATGGGTCGTGTAAAACATAATTCTTTGTTCATTAAGGTGGTTTAGTTAATAAATCCATTTTCTTATTGATATTCACATTGTGTTGGGACTTAATGCATTTAATCACTTTTCATAAAAAAAAAAAAAAAAAAAAAAACTGGGTCAAAATTTAGACACGATTTTGACCCAGCTTTTTACTTCGATAGATATGCTATTATACAACATTGGGTCTAAAATTACACGAATCATAACTAAATTCAAATTTATCAGTGATTGATGAAAGATACAGTTACACCCTCACTCGTGAAATAATTAAATAATAAAAACAAAATTTATAATCTCACACCAATATATTTCCATTTCTCACTTATATTTTATAATTTTTTTTTTTTACTTCTAAAAAACACATTAAAATAAAGGGCTTTAGACTCTAGGGGCCCCTTTACCGACTTTTATTCTAAATAAGGACCCAACAGATCACTAATACCAGAGACACCCCTCACTTGCAAAAAGACTGAACTACCCTCTTATAACTAACATATAAGAGTTATTTTTTTCGCATTTTTCAACTTTTAAGAAAAAAATATAATATTATTCGGTCAAACTCTTATAACTGACATATAAGACCAACAGTTAACATATAAGAGCCAATTTTTTTTCACTTTTTTAAACTTTTAAGGAAAAAATATAATATTATTCGGTCAAATCCCGGTCAAACTCTTATAACTGACATATAAGACCAATAATAAAATATAAGAGTCTTTTTTTTTTCTTTTTTTTTTTCAACTTTTAATAAACAAATATAATATTATTCGGTCAAATCTCGGTCAAACTCTTATAACTGATATATAAGACCAATAATTAACATATAAGAGTCTTTTTTTTTTTTTTCACTTTTTTCAAATTTTTAGAAAAAAATTAATATTATTTGGTCAAATCCCGGTCAAACTCTTATAACTGACATATAGGACCAATAAAAGTAAAAAAAAATCAACTTTTTAGAAAAATATATAATATTATTCGGTCAAATCCCGGTCAAAATCTTATAACTGACGTATAAGACCAACAATTAACATATAAGAGTCAATTTTTTTCCACTTTTTTCAACTTTCAAGAAAAAAAAAATATTATTCGGTCAAATCCCGATCAAACTCTTATAACTGACATATAAGTCCAACAATTAACATATAACAGTCAATGTTTTTTCACTTTTTTCAACTTTTAAGAAAAAATATAATATTATTCGGTCAAATCCGGGTCAAACTCTTTTAACTGACATGTAAGACATGTCTGCCTCTTATAATTAATATATAAAAGTAAAAAAAATCAATTGTTTCATTTTTTTAACAAAAAAAGTTAATATTATTTGGTCAAACTCGGTCAAAACTCTTATAATTAGTGTATGAGACAAATTGTTCTATCGAAAATTAAGCTAACAAAAACAAAAAATCTTGCATGAGCAGCTACAGTATTCAAATTTGTATCAAACTCCCAAGCTGTGGCATGGTTGCAAACACGACAAATAAAAAAAGATGGCATTCATTATCCTGAAACTGATTCAAATCAATTTTGGCAGCACAAAAAATCTCGAGTCATGACTCACGAGGCATCGATCCAAGGAAAGGAAGATGACGTCTAAAATCAAAAGTGTATCCAAATTAATAGCATATGCGATTAACGAACAATGTTGTCAACTAGATATGAAGAGAAGAGGCGAACCAGATCTGAGGTTCGCCGGAGAACTCAACCAAATTTGAGGCTCGCCGGAGAAGATTCCGACCGAAAACAGACAAATCTGGACAGATCTGATGGCGTCTAAGATGATGATCAAGAAGGATATCCGCCGGAAATGTGCAGATCTAGCCGGAAATGCGTAGATCTGGACGGTCGAAGACGAGGAAGGCGAAGGGCGAAGAAAAGATTGCCGTTCGGCGACGGGAGACGGCGTCAGAGAAGGAGACGACAACGGAGAAGAAGAAAAACCAGTGGACTGGAGAGAGTGTAGGTGCCGGAGACGGAGAAGTGAGTCGCGCGGAGATGAAGAAGTAAGTGGCTTGAATATTGTGTGTATGAGTGTGTGACTGTGTGAGCCGCCGCCGCCGTTGCCGTCGTCGGAGAAAAAAAGAGGGAGGCAGAGAGAGAAAGGAAGAGTGAGGGCTGGAGTGAGAGAGTGTCTGTCGTGTGATTGAGGGGAGGGGATGTGAGGGTAGGGTTTTGTTTAAAGGGCGGGAGGCTGTTTTGTCATTTAGGAATTGTATTTGACTGGTCAACGAAAGTGAGTGAGGGGTGTATGTGGAATTAGCATCTTAGGAGAACTCCTTATATGAGATTTGGAAATAATCTCTCCTTAAAATGGAATAACATTAAGGTTGGGAGGGTCCGGAGAAAAATCCCCTAAAATAAATGCTTTTTTTTTTCCCTACATAATAATGCTAACATAAAAGGGATGACAATACTCAAAGTCATACATATCCAAAACTAGGTAATAGAAGGTACTAGAACAAATAAACAGCCAAGTCAACATAAAGTCAAAACCGCCGGTCTCAGTCTCATCCATTTCCCGTAGGCGGAAAACCAGTTGCAAATCACACACTATAAAATCGCTTCCCCCAAATCTTCTTCTCCCTCTTCTGGAACCCTTACTCCACCGTCTCCGCCGCTAAACCCCTGCTGCCGCCGCCGACCATGGACGCTGCTAAGTTAGAGCAATTGAAGTATTTTGTCAACCAGTGCAAGTCCGATCCTTCTCTTCTCAACGATCCTTCCCTCTCCTTCTTCAAGGACTACATCGAAAGGTACGCAGAGATACAGACACGAGCACATATATATGCATCTGATTTTAGGTCTATCTAATTGTGGTGATTTTTACTGAGTTGAAGTTTGATTTTATTTTGTTTTTTTGATGTGTTTACAGCCTTGGAGGGAAGGTGCCGTCGACTAAAGACCAACACTCGGTATGTTTTTTACGATTTTCGTAGTTTGAGTGGGGAATGTGGGCAAAATTAATGCTTGCTTTGTTTGAATTTTCGGTATCAGTGATTTGATCGTTGAAATTATATTTAGGGCTCGGTTGGATAAGTGATGAGCTTTACCTAGGAGGGTTATTTGGATAATTTCATTCTGTTGTGAATTTGGGAAGAATTCAATGCCCAAGTTTGATTTTTTCTGAGGTGGACTTTTGACTAGAGTAATTTGTTTAGGGCTTTGTTGGATGATGTATAATCTCAATGATTTATTTTGCGAATCGTACTGTGTAGATTATGTGAGTAAAATGAATCTTGCTTGATTTGAATATTTGGTGTGGTGATTGGATGAGAGAAACTTGATTAGGGCTTTATTGGGTTTATGATGAGTTAACTTTACAGAATTTTGTAGCTAATTCCACTCTTGTGGTTGTGTGAAAAACGTGGAGAAAATTTAATGCCAAGTTTGAAAATTTAGTGCATATATTTGAGCATAGTAAGCTATTTAGTGCTTTATTGTGTGGTAGATGGGTTTGATTTCACCCCTTATTTAACAAAGTTAGTTTCAAGTTTGGATTTTTTAGAGCGGAGTTTTGAATGAAGTAGTTTGTTTATAGTGTTAATTTGACCTATCTGATTTCCTTAGTTAATTCTGTTGTCGTTAAATGCGAGAAAGATCTTATGTTAAATTAGATCTTTTGGTGTGAAGTTTGAAATAGAGTAGTCTCTTCAAAGCTCTTTTCATGATAGTTGTAGTCCAACCTTACTGATTTATCTGGCTAATTTCATTCTCTTGTGCGATATATAAATGTTAGTATAATCTTTGCTCATTTTTCATGTGCTTTGATTTAATTGGTTGAATAGGATATGAGTGATTAATTTTTTTCTCCCAGTCTCTCAAGGTTTAACCTAACTGAAAATCTCCGCACACAAAATCTGTCCATCTCCTTTACTTGCATTTACTATTTCGGTTATATATTGGGATATTCTGAGAAGACCAACTCAAGGTTCAGGGTTTTGCGAATTAGGAGCAAGGCATGGAAGTTAGACTTTTTTGTTGAGTAAAAAATATTGTAATTGTTTGCAAGTTTTATTTTTAACTCGTAAAGGTTTAAACTTTTAAGTCTAACAGTATAGCCTTTTCAACACAAACTAACTGTTCTCTCTCATATTAACTTACTAAATATAGTGTAGATTTTGTTTTGTTGGTGAGGAACAAAGACAAACTGAAAGTTTAGTGTTTTAGTGCTAGGACTTGTTGGAACATTGATTCATTTGGTTGAATCTGTCCCTAAATGAATGTCCAGATTTCCTTTTTAGGGAAATCAGAAAATTTCTATGTTTCATACAATTTAATGGCAAATATTCGTATATAATTATGTAGTACTCTTCCAAACATTTAGTTTTGCATGTATAAAGAGAGTAGAGAAAAAGTTTTGGTAAAAAAAGGTCTAGGGACAGTTTTTTTCAAAAAAAAAAAAAGTGTCATTCATTTTGGGACAAAAAAATCTTCAAAATGGACACATTTAGGGACAGAGGGAGTATATAGAAAATTGTTCAAATTTTGATTATCAGTCTTGTAAAGCTAGCAGATGAAACACCCGTTAAGTTATGAGTCTGAAGCCCAGACCTTTGCACCAACTCTCTCTCATGTGCCCATTTCGAGCATCGAGGATGATGATATTGCCGTTAGATTTTCGGGTTATAAATTTGTAATATTGGTAGGGAAACTTCCATTTAAGTCTCTGTGGTAAAGCATGTGATGGGTTGAAATGACATTATTAAACCTCTAGTACCACGAAGTTACCAAACTTATCATTTGCAACATTGATTGCTATTAAAGTTTGGGAAAAGTAAGTTCTTTATCACTTTTCTTTGTCATTTGATATGGTTGAAACTCAGCTCTCCCTTTTATCCATGTGGGAATTGATTATTTCTTATTTTATATTTTGGGATGCATAAGGCGTATGAGGTGGATGATAGTGATGATGACATTGAAGAGCCCGAAGCTGCTCCGGTTGTTGAAGAAGAAGAGGAGGATGAAATTATAGAGTCTGACATTGAGCTTGAAGGCGATGTTGTGAAGCCTGATAATGATCCTCCACAGAAGGTCAAATGTCTTGCATTTTTCATCTACATTTTTCTGAATTAAAGAAAATTCTTATTGATTTGGGCATTAACATTCAATGTTGCAGATGGGAGATTCTTCAGTGGAGGTTAGTGAGGAAAACCGTGATGCTGCGCAAGAGGCTAAAGGAAAGGCCATGGAAGCAATTTCTGAAGGCACGTAGCTCCCTGTTTCTTTTTTATTTTCCTTTCCGGCTTTCCTTACATAAAGAAGTTTCTGTTTTTCGGGTATTGTAACATGTATATGTGCCATTTAAGCACATGTATATGGATGCACACATATGTCAACGGTAAAAAGTCTGATAAAGTAGTGTTGACCAGGTAATCTTGAGGAAGCGATTGAGCATCTCACAGAGGCTATTTTGCTCAACCCTACCTCTGCCATCATGTATGGAACAAGAGGTGAGGATTGGTTCTGAAAATCACCATTCATCCCTGAGTTCATTTATTTTTTGTTTATAAACTCCAATTGGTTTGTTTCTCTACAGCTACTGTTTATATCAAAATGAAGAAACCTAATGCCGCTATTCGAGATGCTGATGCAGCTCTGAAGGTAGTTCTCATTTTCATTGATGCTCTTAAGAGATACTCCATCCGTCCCATACTAATGGTTACTAAGATTGAATTCACGGATATTAAGAAAATATGTTGAAAAAGTAGGTGGTGTGAGATGTGAGTGGGTAGGATAGAGAAAATGAGGTAGGGAACAATAAGTGGATAGTTGTTGTGAGTGGGTGTGAGAGAGAAAATTGAACATTTTGGTTAAGTAACCATTAGTATGGGACGCTCAAAACGGAGTATTCCTTTTATATTGTTTGCAATTAGCCTGTAGTAAGTGAAGCCTGTGTAGATGGAGTTAAAAGGATTCTCATGTGCATGCAGATTATATGTTAAAAGATGCATGCATGTAGCCTGTACTGTGTCTTTATGTTCCATTTTTAGCATCTCTATGACAGATATGACCAAATTTTATGTTTCCTTAGCTGGGACGGTATTAAAGAAAGATGATCGATAGTCAATGCATTGTTTTGTTTATGTTGTCAGCTACTATTCTATGATATTGCCTAATGAGGAATTATATTTACTCGACTTGAATATTTGCAGATTAATCCAGATTCTGCTAAAGGCTATAAATCACGTGGAATAGCACGAGCAATGCTTGGTCAGTGGGAAGAGGCGGCAAAAGATTTACATGTGGCATCCACGATTGACTATGATGAGGAGATAAGCTCTGTACTTAAGAAGGTTGACCGTCACACTGTATTTGTGCTATGCATGTATAACAATACATTTTTGATGTCTGAATTATTTAATGCAACATCTTTCTAAAATTATGGAAGTGCGGTTGGTTCCCTTTTGAACTTGTTATGCATGTTTGTGGCAATTGCTTTTACTTTCTCTTTTTCTGGCATCTTGCTTGAATTTCTTTGTAAATGCAGGTTGAACCTAATGCGCACAAAATTGAGGAGCACCGTAGGAAATATGACAAGTTGCGCAAAGAGAGAGATGCTAGAAAGGCTGAAAAAGAGAGACAACGGCGCCGGGCTGAAGCTCAGGTGATGCCTTTTAACTTGTGCAATTTTCTACTCCAATAATTTTGATGCTCGTTTTCTTTATCTCGCCTATTTTTTTTTATTTTTAATTGTTATAGGCTGCATATGAGAAGGCTAAAAAGCAAGAAAAAGCTTCTTCAAGTGCAAGACCAGGAGGCATGCCTGGTGGTTTTCCTGGCGGTATGCCGGGATTCCCTGGTGGAATGCCTGGTTTTCCTGGTGGTATGCCCGGATTCCCAGGTGGTATGCCAGGTGGCATGCCTGGATTCCCAGGTGGTATGGGTGGTGGAACGCCGGGTGCGTCTGCTGGTGGAGCTCCAGGAGGTTTTCCGGGAGCAGGTATGCCAGGTGATTTTCCGGGAAGTACACCTGGAGGAATGCCTGGGAACATTGACTATAGCAAAATCTTGAACGTGAGTAGGATGCTGTATTTTTTATTTTATTTTTGGCTTTGTAGAGTTTGTATGGACTTGCCTTTTAGAGTTTGACCCTTCGTCATCCTTCAATCTAATCAGGACCCAGAGTTGATGGGGGCGTTTAAGGACCCAGAAGTCATGGCCGCTCTACAAGATGGTACTTTCTCTCCCTCTCCCTCCTCCGCCCTCTTTCTCTCTCTAATCTGTCCTATTTGTTAGCTAGCCAACTTTTGACACCAAAGAAGGTCCATTTCACATAAAGTAGAGATTAAATAGATCAATTTGTTTCGTTGCAATTCGACATTTTTATTTTTTCTTGTTGGTGGTGGCTACCGAATGAGCTATTTTTTAAAAAAATAATTCTCGTAAAAGTGAAGGACAGCCATTCTATCATGTTTAACTTGGTCTAATCTGTAGTTCATAGAAAGATCAGTTTTCTGTTTGATGTCCATTCCTTTGTACTTGTGTGATTTTACATTCTTTATCTTGTTTTGCTAGGTCATCTTGAAAAGCCCAACACTTTAGAATAACATAACTGGACTCTAGAGTGAACATTATATAGATAATCTAATAGAAACAATAGTTGATGTAAAATGATGAAGAGTTCCCTAAGGGTGCTTGCTTATGATCCCTGTAAAGAAAGTGTTTGCATTAGGAACATCTTTGAATATATTGGGATACATGTACCAATGAGTAAGCAGAAAAGCATCTTTGCATCTTTCATTAACTGCATTGTTAACAAGTGTCATGACACTTGTTATTGGCGTGATCTATGTTTTATGCATGATACGATTGTCTTGAAACTTTGGAGCTTTCTGTTTATAGAAAGGACTTTGGGTAATGACTCATGTTTATTTGATAAGAAAATGTACAGAAGAATCTCCTTGTGCGTTTTTGTTTTGGTTACTGATTATACATTTAGTAAATAGTTCATGTCAAGGGTGTTCTATTTGTTGATATGACATATTTGATGTAAGGTTCCAAGCCTGTTGACTTGATATCAGTTTATGCCTGGGGTTTGCGTTTATTGACCCATTATGCCTTGAAGTTCCCGAGGGTGAGACTTCCAATATACAGTAACTATTTTGTATAGAAATGTTGTTCAGTAATAGACTAAGATGGCAGGAGTGAGTTGGACCGGGCTTATTTAGTATTCTCCAAACTAATCGCTACTAAATGTGAATGCACGGGGATTAAGAAAATATGTTGGAAAAGTAAGTATTGTGAGTGGGTAGGAGAGAGAAAATAAGTTAGTGGATAGTTGTTGTGAGTCGGTAGGAGAGAAAATTGAACATTTTAGGTAAGTAGCAATTAGTATGGGACGCCCAAAACGGAAATAAGTAGCAATTAGTTTGGGACGGAGGGAGTATTGATTAGTTTCTGGAAGATGTTGGACTAAAGTCGTATCGAGGAAAAGTATTGGGCATAGCTGTTGTACTTGACCTGCCTTTCTAAATATCTTCACGATGAACCAATCAACATTGGCTTTATAACGTTTTGCTGTTGGCCGTCCCGATCTTGATTTTTCGCTCAATGCTCCCTTCCCTCCTTTCCGTGTTAAAAGTCCACATCTGAAAGTCAAAGACATTTTAAGCTTGTACGTTATGCCTTGTATTACTTGTAATTACGATTTACTGTAACGTTTTAGTTATTACAATATGCAAGAAAATGATCATATTTTGAACATGAGAGAAAAACCGAGGAAAAAAATGAAATGTACTCTAAAACTGTGACAGCCACACTGACACTTGAAACTAATGCCGTGTTCAACATGGATGCTTTGGCAAAATTGATCCAAGTAAAATAGGCACACTGATGCTAGTCTTTAGAAATATTATGCTTTCTTCATAGATTGATATTCTGTCCCTTGAATATTGATATCTTACCCTGTAATGAAAGTGAGCTCGGATAAATTTTTAACAGTAGTTGTAAAGTCGTAGAAATTTCTAGTTTCGAAAATATAGTTTTCTGACCGTCCTTGATTGTCTTGCAGTGATGAAAAACCCAGCCAATCTTGCCAAGCATCAGGCGAATCCCAAGGTGGCTCCCATAATTGCCAAAATGATGAGCAAATTTGCTGGACCAAAGTAAGCAACTCTGGCAACTTGGAAAAGTTAACATATGTTGAAAAGGTCATACCTGTAACTTTGTCATGTCATTTTAGTGCTTCACCCCCCCCCCCACCCCTTTTTTTTTTCTTGGTTTAAGTACATGGATTGTGTCAGAGTTTAGTTTTTGAAAGATGTTGGTTAGCAAACAGACTGTATGAATAATTAATTTAAAGATGGATGGAAATGAAAGATTTTGGTCCTCTTTAGTTCTCCTGTCTACATGGTCTACTTTCTAAGATTGACATTAAAATTTGGTCCTATTGATATTAATATTTGGTCAAAGTTCACTTTTGTGTTGATCGTTAAAGTTTAAATGAGACTATTTTTTGGGGGACGGAGGGAGTAGTTCCTTAGTTGGTCATTCCCCCTAACACTTTTGACTTTGGTGCTCGTAACTTTTCCGATTGGAGTTGGAATGACTCTGTCTATCTCTTCCCCGTGCACGCACTCATGACACTGTGAATGACGAATGTGCACACAGACGAACACAAATGTCATTTATGTTAACTTTTTCGCCAATAATATGAGTGATTACTTTTTAAGTAGCATTTCACTGTCGTACTATGTGAAACTGCAGTGAAACCGAGCTGTCACTGTTTTTGGTCAGTTTTTTTGACGGATTCTTGCTGACGGTTATGGATTGAGTCATATAAGTACGTACTGAATAAGTGTGTTAGTTGATAGCTGATAGCTGAATGCGTTATTTGACTTATACATCGGAGAAACCAGTTTAAGCGTAGCCATTACTATGACTATATCCTTTGTTGTCCAGATTCAGAGTTGGCTAAACAAACCTTAGCTACAAAATCAAGAAAGAACAAGTAGTATATGGAAAATTTTGAGCAAAGTCTGAAATCTGGTTCACCAAATGAGAAAGACCAGGACCATGTCTGAATGCCTTACCTGCTCACTTTGAATTATGGATAGACAATTTACTTAGATTTTTATTTTCTTGTAATCAAAGGACCATTGATTATGGAGTTGATTAGTCTAACCCATCTTTTTCTTGGATAAAGTCCATCAAATAATTATTACAAATTCAACCTCTAAATTGAACACGAACGGGGGATTTTTGTGACATTTCTGATTGACTGTCTTGTATTTCTAATAAGTTGGTTAATAGTTGACATATTGAATCATAGACATAATAGTATTAGATCTAGAAATAAATTAACAAAATCTTCGTACTAAAAAACAATTCTCTTTTGTGAGTGAATTCCAGTGAACGAGTCTATAATACGCTTCAAACGGTTAAGCACAAAAATTGACATTCATTTAATCATTTTGGTTATTGCTTTATGGGTTAATGATGCTTGCATTACTCTCGCCAACGTCATTAGCTTTGTTAATATGTATTTAGGCACACAAGAAATGTTAAAAATTAAAAAATAATAATTATGGAAATGTTAGCTCGGATGTCGCTTTAAGATATGCTTAATGGTGTTTAAGCCACAATGATATAGTTTCTTTTGATTAAAAAGTTTATTATCTCCACTAATGAATGAGAGAGTGCGACACTTTTTGTATATCCCTTTAAGGATTAGGTTATTAAATATGATTAAAATGTTCTTTATGCATTTAATTAATTATAAAATGAGGAAGACTTGTGTGAGACGGTCTCACACGGTGAGACGGATCTTGTTGAGAGAGGAAATGGGTTTACCCATCCCCGCCCATAAGGGGGCAAACCATTTACTCTTTCATCAAGATCCGTCTCACACGTGAGACCGTCTCACACAAGTTTTTGTCTTATAAAATTGAGTACTTAACTCTTTTCTCTTTTGCTTTTGTACCTTATTGAGAGATTAGAATTAAAGATTTTATACCCAGTCTTTTTATCAACTTGATTAATTTTCGGTTAAAATTTATTATCCCCGTGTTCTAAAAATTATAATTGGTCTATCATAAGAAATTCCATTAAAATTGATTTTTATTTTCATGAATATAATTCATTTTTATAAAATTTGGTCAAATTCAATCTTAATTTTGCCATTCGAAAGTCGTTTGAGGGATAAGGATGGCATCTTCTCTTTTGGGTTCTTTTTTTTTTTCCTTCTTATTATAAGGGTTCATGGCTTATTTTAGGGTTATATAAATACTTTGTGAAGCCGGCGGATTTGAAGATTGAATTAAACTTGGCCTTCCTAAAATGCGATTGCTCTTATTAAAAATATATGATTTTTTTTTTTTGAAGCAGACGAAATTTTATTAACAACCGCAAATAGCAAGGAATTGGCTATCCATAAACACTGGATGCTCAACCTAAATAGTGGGGCTTACATACGTAAAAGAAGCCCTAGAAATATAATCAGCCAAAGCATTGGCTCGACGAACAACTAAACATACCGAGAAAACGAGTATGAACCCATAGTACAACTCGACATGTTTGAAAGAGGCTGCCTAATTCAATTAAACATCTTTCGTTAGAAATCACTCCATCATAGACCGCCTTCATGAATACACTCCCGCGAGGCTTACAAGTAGATAACATAAGATTCACCATGAGCCCGAAATTGATCGAAAGATCAGTTGAAACTCTTCTTTCCAAACATAAATCCGATGCGTTGTAGTTCAGAGGAGAAGCAACCAAATTGACAACCAATTGATCATCCTCACTGGGTAATTGATTGAGATTAGCCAACAACGATTTCAAAATAACGTGTTGGAACAATTCTTTATATCCCTGAATGCCACGCTCATTTCAGAATAAGATTGAGGAAGAAGAAGATGAAGGCGGAAGCGTAATACCTGATGAATCCATAATGATGGTGTAGGGAGAACAAGAAGAATAAGAAAAAAAAGAATTAAGGGGACGGAGTTCTTCTAAATGATGAGTGCCTTTTCTCTCTAATGTCTATAGCAATATGAAGATTATTTGGGAGAGAAAAATAATGAATGGAGTGATTTCTAGGGTTGATGGAGAACCCTTTATATATGAAACCAATAGGCACCTCATTTAGGGACTACACCCTTTCAACCTTTAGTGATGTTAAATTACCACTTTGCCCATAAAAAATAGGTAATATTACATCCAGGAATTCTACACAATATTTACTATTATTTACTACACTTTATATTAACATTATAATCATGATTTTATAAATAGAAGGTCCAAATAACTTGTTTTGCAAGCCATGTTCTAACAATCTCCCACTTGGGTTGCAAAATAAAGTTCTCCCTTTAAAACATAAATATAACACGAATGACAACCCTTATGTGCGCACTTTATTGTCATTCATAACAATCTCGTCCATTAGCCATATAAGTATAAGGACTAAAGGGGCAGTCGTTGTAATTGATTCGCAACTAAACCCACAATAATCACATATACAAATCCAACTAAATGACATAGATCAAAAGTGTAGATGTGTAGCATGGAATCATAATGAATATATACATATTCTTCCAACTAGTCCAACTTAACCAAATGAGATCAAAACTTTAAATAATAGAACTTATTAATGAATCACAACATAAACTCCCACTAAATTAAATGTTATCAAAATTGTTACACCCATATGAGCGACATGCTCGTGAAACACTAAAGATGATAACGCTTTAGAAAACGGATCCGATAATTATAGAGTTTGTTCCAATAAGTTGTGTTTTTATTTGTTCCTTTTTGTACTCTTTCTTTACAACAAGATACTTAATGTCTAAATAGTTAGACTTTGACAAACTCTTGTTAGAGTACTAGACTACTACCTGATTGTCATAATATATCTTAACGGTCTTTCGACACTATTTGACAAATTGTAGTCCTTTATGCAGCCATATAATTTTAACAAATATCGGAATACCAAATGATCTCAAGATTATCCGATTAAAAATAGGCATGTAGTTCTTAGTGTTTTGAAAAATTGCATCACTCTTTTGGCTGCAACCTAATGTTCTTTTCCGGATTGCTTTAGTATCTACCAAGCATCCCAACAGAAAATGCAAGATTTAAGCTTTCTTACTGTTGATGCAAAGATGGATATTTTCTATATACTTGGACTCAAAATTAACTTTAGGACACTGTTTAAGACTAAACTTGTCTCCTTTAAAATTAGGGGTGTCAAGTGGTTTATAGTTTTGCATGCTATACATTTTGTAATACCTTTTCTATATAGGCCTTTTGTGATAATCCCAAAATACTCCGTGAATACTCACAGTGAACTTGGATTCCTAATACAAAAAGATGCCTCACCAAGAATTTTCATTCCAAAGAAATTTCTTAGTTTCCTTATTAAGGTTTAAAACATTACTAGCAAGCAAATATTACCCACATATAAGACCAAAATTATAATTTTTACTCCCACTGAACTTATGGTATATACAATATTTATCAAGATTCATTTCAAACCAAATGAAAGAATAACTTGATTAAATTCTAAATACCATTAATGAGAAGTTTGCTTAAGTCATAAATGAATTTCTCCATATAGATAGTTTGCTTAATGTCTCCATTAAGAAAAGTTCTCTTTAATATCCATTTGATGAGGCTTAAGACACAAATTGCTACTAGTGCCATAATGGTTCTAAAAGAGTTTTTAGAAGATACCGGAAAATGTTTCTTTCTTCATAATTAATGCCTTTCTTATGAGTTGAAAAAATCTTTAGCAACTAGATGGGTCTTATATCTTTCAACATTACTTTTGCGAATCCTTTTAGGTCTTAGAGACCCATTTATATGTTTCACATCTTTAGGTAATGTAAAAAGATCCCAAAAGTTGTTATCTTTCAAAGATTTCAACTCTTTATATATGGTATTAATCTACTTATGAGAATTAGGACTATTAATGGCTTTATGGTAGATGAATGGCTCATCTCCCACTAAACCTATGTGTCCTTAATTTCTCGGTAAGATACATCTCATAATTATCCGGTATTGCAATCCTTCTTACTCTATTGTATATCTTTAAGGGCACCGGTTCTTACTAATTCTGAGGTTGTTGAATTTCCTTCTTATGATTAACATTTTCATGTTTTTCAATATTTATAGGGAAACCATATTTATTTTGAATTGTATGTTCTTCTTGAATATCAAGTACAAATTTTGAAATCCAATTGGAACTTATGGAAGAAGTGAAGAAATGGATGCCTCTTCTTTTCTAAATTCAAAATATTACACCTAATCTCCCACTAAATTCAACATCCTCAAAGAACCTAGCTTTTCTCGTTTCAAAATGTTCAAATTTTCAGGTTGTAAAATTTATATATCCCCTAGATCTCTCGGCTTACCTCATGAATAACTACTAACAATCTTATGTCTAACTTGCCCTTAGTAGACTTATAAGGTCTACCCTTATGTTAGACAACCCCATAAATGAAGATGATTTAAGGACGTATTCCTTATTCGTCTTAAAATCATAAAGGGTTTTTATTAGTAGCTTAGAGGGAGCTTTAATGAGAATAAGGGCTGCGGTTTTAATATATCGCCCATAATGAGTGAGGTAAAAGAAGCACAAAACATGCTTATTACCATTTCCTTAAGGATTTTATCATGTCTCTTGTGTACATCATTCATGCTAGGCGTACCCGGCTTAATGTAGATGGAGACAATCCCACACTCTTCAAAATAGCGAGTAAAAAGGACCTAGACGTTGTTCCCTTTAACAATCATTCCAACCATGATATACTCTATCATGATTGGACCTAATGTTCTTAATAGTCTTTCAAAGTTGATTTCCAACTTTGACCTCATAAGACTTAAAAACGTCCATAACTTGAGTCTTTGCATGAAGTAATAAATGCATTCATATTGAGAGTAGTCATTTATAAACGTAATAACTATTGTTGACCTTTCCACGAAGGAATAATGAATGGCCCACAATGTTCATATGTATTAGTTTTAAAGACACTTGATACTCTCGAGAATACTATTCTTTTAATGTTTGTAAATTTCCTTTAAGGCATTTAATGCAAAAGTATTTTCCAAAATATCAAGTTTGTTTAAGATTTTCTTTAACATAAGCTTATCAATTTTCCTATTGGAAATATGACCCAAATGCCTATGCCTTAATGAAAAATAAAATAAAATTTACTTGATAACTTTTGCTTTCTAGTTTTGGTTTCATTATTAAGGGACACATTTATTGTTTGAATAATGTCAAGTGAAGAAAGAATACTTGACAAAGTACTAGTGCCAACAACTTTTGGAATTAAAATAGAGATCACACTTATTATTAATGAACAAGAGTGACCTTCCTTGTCCAATATTGTGATAAATATCATAATTCCATTTAAATGATGGTACAATAAATATATTATTTAATACAAAATAATACTTAGTACTTAACAATAATTTAAACGATCCTTATGCTTATAACTCTAACCGGATTCCTAGTTTCCATATAGATGAATTTCTTCATCTTTACTAGGTCTTCGGTAATTTAGGCAATCCTACTTGAACATCCTTATGTGATTGGTTGCACCAAAATCCAATCACCATGTAAATGTAGGAACTGAAACCAAATTAGCCTTAATACAATACAAACAAGACCAAATGATATACCTCTCACGCCAAGCGTGAGACTTAGGATAATCGAACTTCATGTTAGTAAGGTCCTTGCAAAAGAAACATTTTTTTTTTTTTTTTTTTTTTATGATCATGAGATGATCCCTTAAGCTTATTTTTACTTGCAACCACAGTTTCTTTCCCTCTTCTCTTGTTCCATGAGAAAAGGTAGATGCTAAATGAGTACCTTTAGTTCTAAATTATTCTTAACTTATCTTCTTCTTGTGTCATAAGTGAAAGTAATTCATTAATATTTCACTTGTCCTTTTGACATTGATAGGTCACTTCAAAGCAACCAAACCAAGGAAGAAAGATTAAAACTAAATGCACAAGAATATCATCCGATATCCTTAACTTAAGTGCCTTTTCGTTTCGTCAATAGATGAACTATTTCTAAAATGTACTCCCTTAAATTCCCGGTACCCTTTATACCTTATGGAAACAAGTTTCCTCAGGGGTATCAAGGAATGTTTGTAGCATCAATATCCTCGAAGACACCGTCCAAAAGGTCTCCGGGACAATATTCTTTATGATCATTAGGCTTATGCGGTTAGAGCGTGTCACTTCTCAGCACTCAAGCAATAAGAAGAGAAACGGATCCCTTAATGCGAGTTCTATATAGCCCAAGATTATAATTATTTGTTTTCCAAGTTTTATAATTAGTCCCACATTGCAACGGTACTCATAGCAGTAATTACAGATGAAGCAATAAACAAATTTGTTGGAATTTTGAGAACAAGAATGAATACAAAACATAAATAAGAAACTACACAATAAATAATGATTAATTATATCAATGAAATCCATCAACAAGACAATCAACATGACATCAAAACTAATTTTTGGATTGCGAGTTGACTCATAAATGATTGCCTTAGGCAACAAGTAATTTGAACTTATATTTTAATAAATACTTAATCTTCCTTTGGGCCGACATAAGTACCTAAGAAAATAACCTAATGTTTATTTTACTTGTTACCACATGAATGCCCAAGTTTAGTCAAATATCAAGATCTTCTTTGAAAAATTCAAGCCATTCACATATCAACTTAAACATCCAACACTTTACAATTTTAGGGTTTAAATAACGTAAATCACTTAGGCGACAATATTATTTAAACAATGAATAAAATTGTCAAAGCATATAATTAATCAAGGCCTTAGGGTTTGAAAAAATGTATGTTTTGTTCAAAAGAGGAACAAAATTGTGCAACATCTTTGAAAAAGCAAAAACCTGTGAATAGTGTACATGCGCGACCGGGCAACTTATAATACCCGACCGGGCAGAACATAAGACCCGACCGGGCAGAACATAAGACCCGACCGGGCTAAAGCCACCGTTTCATGCATGCTTTGCTGCACTTTTCCAAATTTTATCCCAAAAAATGATGAACAATAAGTAGATCCACATGGTATGTTCTTTACAACATAAAACCATGTTATTTAGGGATAATCTTGCTTTAAAACAATGGAATCAAGTATGTAGATCCACATGGTATGCACTAGACATAAAACCATGTTATGAAGGGATAGTCACACTTGAACCATTGTGTTCATTCAACAAAACTTTTCAAACCATTTTCTTAAATTCAGATGATTATTATCAGTACTCTATGAATGAATTAGAGTCCCTAATCAACATCAAAACTTGATGATTCAACAGGAAAAATGAATCGAATAAAGCATAAAAGCTTTCCCGAAAAGAACTCAAACTTAAACCAAAATATGAGCGGGCTCTGATACCAATTGTTGGTCCCAAAGGGCAACAAGGGTATGAAAAATAGCTAGAGGGGGGGGGGGTGAATAGCTGTTTTAAAATTCTTTTCGTACCCTTGATAAACTCAATTGCAAATGCGCACTTTATCAAGTAAGCGTAATGAAATGCGCCTAAGTGAGTGAGTGAAATGCACAGCGGAATTTAGTAATGAAAATAGGCGCAAAATGATAAAGGGAGCGCAACACACACACTAAGTATTTTGGCTCAAATTGAGTGAAATAAGGAACTAAGGCAAATGATATAACAAACACAACACAATTCAGTTCAATCAATCTACAATGAGTAAACAAGCAAATAGTGAGTGAAAATAATAACTTGAAAGAAATAACAAGATAATAACACAAGCTATTTGGAGAGGTTCGATCAATGAAAGATCTACGTCCTCTACCAAGATGGTTAGTCTTGGATTTCTAATGGAGATCTTATATAATGAGTGAGTGTTACAAATTACAATGTTTGAGCTTATACACTAACTCAAGATCTATTACTATGAAAGAACAAATTGCAATTCTTGGAATCTTGCAAGTATATCTTGTTGTTGCTTTCACTGAGAAAGCAAATTCTCAGTTTCTTCTCGTACTCTCCTTCTGTTCCAAAAGCTAAGTTCAATTTTACCCTATTCTCGACTCCTCGCGATTAATTATCCCTCTGTTCGTGATTTCGGTCCCGGATAAATATTCGTGGCGTTGAATAGAGCGTTCCAGGCCGATCAGAAATTTATTTGGGTCAACTTGATTTTTGACTAGGTAAGTTATTAGCTTCCTCTTACTTGTAATAACATGTATATATGTTATTCCCGCTACTTGTTCTTGTTAAAATTGTGTTTTAAGCAATTTTTGTGATACTTGTAAATTTGGTACGAAGGGAGTATAATTATGTTGCGAACAAAAGAAACTTGGAAAATTTGGTTGAAATTAGTTAACCTGGCTTGTAGGAAATTACGCTCCTATTCGTGAGACGGTAAAATAGTAACTTGATTTAAATATTATTAGAAAAATTGTATCATTATTTGTGGTACGGGGAAATGAATGGAAGTATCCCTAGATGGGTAAATTAGTATAAAATAAAATTGTACTTATACTTTTGGGGTCGGTGAAATATTGAAATGGAATAAAAGGAAATTGTCCTATTATTTATGGGACGGTAAAAGAAATGAATTAAGCCTGAAATAATGTTTTGGGTATTGCCTAAGAGTTAATAAAAGTTACTCCTACGCTTGGGACGGAAAATTATTTAACCTGGGAAAGAATTCGGATTTTGGCATTTTTGGGCATTGGGCGACCGCCCATTTTGGGCTGGGCGACCGCCCATCTATCTGAAGTATTTTGTTCTTGGAAAGCCTGATTTTGGGCGACCGCCCACACCATTTTGTGCGGCCGCCCATATGTCCTGAAAATTGTAAAACTTGTTCAATGATTGTATAAGTTGGAAATAACCCTTGTTAAGGCATATAGCCTTAAGATAAGATGTCCTAGCAAGTGTTGTGACACCTTAGGGGTATCAGAAGTGAGTCTTGAATATGATTACTCATTAAATTAAAATGAGAACTTGAGTATAAAAGGAAGAACTCTTTTATATGTCTTGAAAGTGCTATGAACAAGCACTTATGTGTTATGCTTGTCTTGAAGCCAATGATTGTGCACCTTAGGGGCATTAAAACAATGACTTGAGATTGAATATCCTATGTAGGGGATTATAAACTTGTAAGTATGAGTTGTATAGCTCATTGACTTAATTTGAACTCGAAGTATTCTTGGTCTAGGTTTAGGGTACTACCCTAGATGGCCTAGATGAGTGTTGTAGAACACTCTAGTACTGAAAAATAGTCCCTTTGTGAACGAATGAAATGTGAACTTGAATCATAATTAAATGATAACTTGAGTATAAGAGTAGTAACTCTTTTATGTGTCTTGAAGTTAATGGTTGTGTACCTTGGGGGCACCAACTAATGTCTAGAGCTTGAATGTCCTAAGAAAAGGATTGGAAAAGAATTCGTGAAAGATGTATAATTCATCTTCCTAGCTTGAACTTGAAGTATAAGATAATTAACTCTTGTATATGTTTAATCATCCAAAGAAATGGATTGAGAACTTGGATATAAGATGATAAGATCTTGTATATGTATTGAATGTCTTGAATGTCTTAAGATGAGACAGTAACTTGAAATATAAGATTATAAAATCATGTACGTGCTTTGACACCAATATAGGTGTATGATAATAAACTTGAACGAGTCTTGATGTGTATATGCAAATCTTGCATATATTTACTTGATAGAATGTGGCTTCTTGATTGATTGGTACATGGTATGAATAACCAAAGAATTGGGTTATGGAACTAGATAGAGAATGATTAACTCTACTACATAGTTGAACTTGAAACGTGTATATTGGAAGTGCTATAAATAAGCACTAAAGTGTAAATGATTTAGTTTTAATCGTGTATATACTCAACAAAGTATATAAAATATAAAGAAGATATCTTGTCTTGAAATGCTTCCTAAAGAAAATAGGGACTAGTGTAATATGAATATAATTCATATAATCGTGAATACTACGATTTAAAGTAATAAGAATAACTACAGAACACAATATGTGTTAGAAAATGTATTCGATTACTAACGATACATATACGTGAGATATGACTGTGATTAGGTATGATGTGACCTATTCTACTACGTGTTTAGAGTCTAAGATATTGGGCTCTATTTGATAGTAAGGGTATAGTGATAGACACTTTAATGTGTTAAACGTGATATGAATATGTACGTGCAAACTTGGCATGTGACAAAATGATATACCCTACTACTTGACTGAAGTCTGTTATAAATGGACTCTTACTTGGATTGATCGTGTTACATGGACACTTATGTGCCATAGTTAAACTTGATTGGTATTCGCAATAATTGAGTACGTGTACTTATATTCTCGTGAGCACATGATACATAATTACATGGTGCATATTCTCGTGAGCACATGATACATAATTACATGGTTCATATTCTCGTGAGCACATGATACATGATTACATGGTGCATAAAGAGTAGTCCACTAATAAGGGACTGAGTTCTGTTCTGTAGTTCAAGTAAACATCTACTTGTGCATTCTTGGTGAGTCCAGCTGGTTCTCCTTGCTTGTTCGAAAATATATAGGTTCACGCTTGTCGCGAGAGCTGGGGTTTAAGTGACAATCGGGTCCCTATGTATTTCCGCCCGACCCCTTACTACTGGCCATAGTAAGGGCATAGCTTCACTGGTTAGAGCAATAAGCCTGACCTAAGTGAATGCGACTGTACTGAACACCACGTGGATCTTGTTATTGTGGATGACACTGGTTACCAGGTCTTCTTATATACTGTACTCCTGTCCTGTTCACCACGTGGATCTTGTTATTGTGGATGACACTGGTTACCAGGTCTTCTTATATACTGCACAGCAGTCTCTTGTTCCTGTTCTTGGTTGTCCTCAGCTAGAAAAGCATCGACAACAAATGGTATTCTTGGGAGGAATAAGGAAGGATTCAGGTACAATGCGTGATAGGCCTATGTGCATCTTGTGAGCTGGTCTAGCCTCTCGCACTACTTGACTACTTGTTACCTGAACCTTTCTTGAGCTTGATTACTTGTTGAGTTGGCTTAGCCTCTCCTATACTTGTTACTAGATGATACTTGATATATGATTACTTGAGTATCTACTTGTATTGCATGATAACATGACATATAGTTGCATGTTAATAGCTTACTGAGATTTATCTCACCCTTTATTTGTTTAATTGTTTCCCCCCCCCCCAGGAAAGCAGGGGATAGTACGCAGTGAGGCTCGACTTAGCTGGGAACTTACTCAGCAGGATATTCTTGTTCGAAGTTAGTGTCCTTTTATATTTTGGTAAGGACGATCTTGTATGAGTTAATAAACTCTGGGCTTGTATTGGGGTAGTATTTGTTGTCCCTAGACAGTTCTTGTTGCTAGCTTATTTGCTAGGCATGTCTTCCGCTGTATGTAACCATTTTGGTTTTAAGTTTCTTGGTCTAGAACTCGTTGTGAGCTATCTTAGCTCCTTATTCTTGAGTAGATATAGCATGTCAGTTTGTTTCTAACAGGTATTGTTCCTGTTTCCCGTTAGTTTCTTGTTTCTTGTTAGTTACGCGCACCAGGTTCGAGGTTCTATTAGGGGATCCCGGGACTTGGGGCGTGTCAATGCATATGAATTTAAACAATATTCATTGTTCTACAAACAAGGAGTTTGAGTGAACAAGGTTTGATAATAAGTGATGCATTGTTCTCATTAAAACTTGGGGTGTAGGAGTTACAGATTACAAGTTTCGAATAGAACAAAGGCAAAAAGTGCTAAAACAAGTAAGCACAAAATCACTAACACAAAAAAGTTGATTCTATTACAAAAAGGTTCTAATAACTTACAATAAAAAAAAACTAAGGGTTGGGAGGCGCATCATCTTCTTTCAATCCTTCAACGATCTCTGAAACAGAACGCTGAATTTGTTTTGCGAGCTGATGACTACGGTTCGCTAACCCTTGAGTGTCAGTGACACTGGAGTGAGTGGCAGTGATACCGTCTCTAATGTAACTCAAGTGATTCACATTGATGTTTTGGTATTCATCAATGGAACGCTGAGTGATTTGCTGCTGCTGAGAAATATTTTCTTCCAAGATTTGAATGTGAGCTTCAATGGCATTTTGAGCCGTGATAATATCAGAAGAAATATGTTCGGCGCGTCTGTCAGAGCTTGAGTGAGCAGCAGTGAAATGAGTGACGACCAATTCTTTCAGGACATCCAACATAGATACCAGCACGTTCATGTTGGATTGAGACGCAGCAGACTGAGGTATGAAAGTAGGCGCAGAAGTGGTGGTTTGCGCCTGATCAGTATGAGGTAGAACCTGAGTCTGCGCCGGAGGAGGAGAAGGAGCAGAAAGTTTGTCCTTGAGAGAGTTCATCTCCCCCTTAATGGCAGCGATCTCTTCAGATTGATCAGTGAGTAAGGAAGTAAGAAGCTCAAATTGAGACTTTATATGCGTCTGTCCTTGCTCTAAATTTGCTTGCCCCCGCTGTAAAGAATGAAGAATGGAAAGTACCTCGCTCAAATCAGGAGCAGATGGAGGAGGCGCAGGGGTAGAGAGTGGCGCATCATCTTGAAGGGGCGCAACATCTTGAAGGGGCGCAGAAGGAGATGGAGGCGCACGAGGAGGTGAATGAGTAGGAGACTCAAATTCATCTTCAGTTTCAACATCAACAGTTTCAACAACAACTGTTTCAACATCAACAGTTTCCGTTGTGATTTGATCTGGTCCAGGTGGAGGCGCAACTGGAGAAGGAGTGCGCTGAGGGATGGTCTCTTGCTCCCCCTGAACTGGTTCCTCTAAGTCTGAAACATCATCGCCAAAAAAATCAGAGAGGAGTTGTACCCTTGACACGTTGGTCCGTTGAAATTTGAACAAGGGCGCACGGGGAGAGGGGGCGCATTGAGTAGGCGCGCGCTGGGTAGGCGCGGAAACAGAAGGCCCTTTCTCAATATCAGCGCTTGATCCAGCGCCTTTCATGCGCTCTAACTTTTCTGACTCAGCAGCTTGTTTGGCTTGAAAATCTTCATCTCTTTTTCTTTGAGCCTCAAGTCTGCTGGCTTCCTGCGCTAGCCTTAGATCTCGCTCTTCATCAGTTTCGAATCTGGTACGTTTGATAGGCGCACGAGGAGGGTCATCAACTACCCGTTTTCCTTTGCTCTTTTCTGCGCCTGGCAAGGGATCAGCGCTTTGTCTAGCGCTTGCCTTCACTGCGCTTTTTATTAAAGGTGCGCTTTTAAGGACTGGCGCATCATCGGACTCTGTGTCTTCATCAACTAAGCCTTCAACAGTCTTGATTTGAATACCTTTGGCGCGCTTTGTAGGCTTCTTTCTGCGCTTCTTGAGGTCCAAATTCGCTTTACCAAACATTGGAACATCATTGATCTTATATTCAGGATTCTCATTCAAAAACTTAACTAACTCAGGGTAAGTTAGAAAAAGTTTTGTGAGAAGAAGGCAGTGTGAGCGGAATCGGGTCTTTCCATCACTTTTGTTCTTTTCAAATTTATCAATCTGCTCACGCAGTGTCTTGAACAGAATGTGAGGCCAGTGAAGCTTCTCCTTGGCCATGATGGCAGCTGTGTATTCCCATTGTTCCACCGTGAATCGGTTCACGTTCCCAGTTTTGAACACAATTGAAGTTCCCACCAAGTGCGCGATGTGAGTTAAGAGTTCTCCACCATCTCGAATTTCAGTGTTTTTGATGTTATTTTGAAGCGTGGGAATATTTAGAAGTGAGACAGCCATCCTGTTCTGATCATCAATAGAGTAAGTCATCGGACGCCCAATAATGCGATCGTCACCCGTAGATGGAAAACCAAGCAAGTGTCGAATCACAGATGATGAAATATGGACGTCAACATTTTGAACGCGAGCCTCAATCCGGTAGTGAGTGCGCCCATTTACATCAATTTCCACTAGAACAGCAGTGGAAAAGAACTCATCCACGAGGAGCGCAGAATAGAAATTTTGATCCATGGTGAATAAGGGGAGCAGACTAGCTACGCGCAGAGTCTCTATGATTTCTCGCCCAATTACTTCACCAGACAACTCTAATAGATCAAGAGATTCTTCTAATTTGAAATTTGCAAGGTCCTGAAAAAAAAATTGATGTTTAGAAGTGACATAGGCGCATAGAAACATAAAATGATCAAAGTAACATAGGCGCATAAAGAATGGATAGGCGCATAATTGAATCAAGCGCACAAAATTATAGAGAATCAAGGCGCATGATTGAATTAGGCGCATGAAATACTAAAGGCGCATAGAGTTACAAGGCGCATAATATGGTTCTATGTGAATACTAAGGAAAAATTAAAAACAATGAAATTTGACTAAGTACGAAGGTAGGCGCATAAGGTTTTAGGCGCAGAATGATTTAAGCGCATATACAAGTAGAGGCGCAGAAAGCATTCAGGCGCATAAAAAATAGGCGCATAAAGAAGTACATAGGCGCATAACGTGAAAATTTTAACTTAGGAAGAAAACAAACAACAGGCATTCAAATGAAAGAAATGAAAATCAAAAAGTGCAAATTTTTGAAAACACGATAGACAATTTTTAGAGACCAAAACATGCAAGAATGACGAAGAACATGAAGAACGACCCTTGAATGCTCGAAGAACACCAAGAACACGGAAATCATGAAACTTCACCAAACTAGACAAATAATATATCAAAATGACCGCATGACAACAAGGAATCTAAATATGTAAACAAAAACATGAACAAATCAATAATGAAAGCACAATAAACAAAAGAATGACCCAAAAATTTGAAAAAATTTGAAACCAAAAAATCAGATTTGTAACAAAGAAAGCATTGATCGTTGAAATGTTGGGTTTAAAAGATTCGAAATCAAGAATAGAACACAACCCAACAAACGATATAGAAAACGGATCATCGAAACAAGAGAAATCAAAGGAAAATGAATCCGGATATGACAAACTGACGAAAAACACTAAAATTGACGAAAAAAAAATATTCAGAAATATAAGGAGATTAAAGTTTGAGAAGTCATACCATTTCGTCTTGTGTAGATGTTGATGCTTTCTTAGGACCCATAAACTTATATATATATGTATAGAAAATGAAGAAGAAAAAAAATGAAGATGGAGAGAGAGAGAGAGAGAGACGAGAGTCGGGGAGAGAGTGAGAAATAGAGTAGGTGAGAAGAGAGGAAGGTGATGATGTGTTTTTATAGGTTAGGTTTAAAACTTGCACTGATAAAGCAAAAATACAGTCAAAAATTTAAAAAAATAGGAAGTTGAAAGGATGGCATTTATGAGGAATTTTGAAAAACGGCGGCTCATCATGACAAAAAGGACGTTCATTAATGAGGGATTTTTGGGATTTGAAGGGCATTAATGGCTGAATAACCTAAAGTGTCATGATGTGACATTTAGGTTTTTGAACAAAAAACTGCTCCACTTTCCCTTTAAGTGTATGAGCAATTTTGAATAATTTTTTTTGCACAAACACCAAAAACATCTATTTTGGTGTAAGTTTGGGGTGCAAGAAATATATCCCAGAAAATAAAAAATTTCGAAAAGCGTAAAACGAGGGAAAAATTTAATTGCACAAGTACCCTTGAACAATTAAAGGAATGTCAAAAGACATAGATTCCTATAATAAATGAACAGAATTAACATACCTGGTACTTGTGTATTTAATACGTTCAATCATTGAAATTGAATTTTGAGAAATGATTGAGCCGCAATAGTTAATGCGCGCATGAAGGGGCGCATTACTTCAGCAAGGCGCATACTCATCTAGGCGCATTACACATCAAGGCGCATAAAGATGGTTGAGAGCGCATACGTTTGAAGTGCATTGGGTGCTAGGCGCGCATGGATTGATAGGCGCGCAGATATTGTGCGCGCAGAAAATGAGAGATGGGCGCGCAGTTAGTAAGGTGCATAGGTGGCGCATAGTTTCCTTGAAACTTTGAGAAATTGATTTAATCATTTGTACCTAATATACTCATAACTCAACGCAACGTAAAATCATTAGTATTGACAAAACTATATTGAATTTAGTTGAGTTCAAGCATACCCATTTCACCTCTCAAAAACATGAACCGTTTCGCGTCAAGTGCTTTCGTTAGAATGTCGGCGATTTGATAGTCGGTTCCCACGTGTTCCAAATGTATATTGCCTTTCTCCACGTGGTCTTTGAGGAAGTGGTATTTGATGTCGATGTGCTTGGTCTTTGAGTGCATGACAGGATTTTCAAAAACCGTAATTGTTGATGTATTGTCGCAGTAGATGGGACAATTTTCTTCGATGATATCATAGTCCACCAATTGCTGCTTCATCCAGAGTATTTGGCAACAACAACTTCCCGCAGCGATATATTCGGCTTCGGTTGTTGAAACAGATACAGAAGCTTGTTTCTTACTTGCCCATGACACAAGTCGATATCCGAGGAAATGACAGGTGCCACTAGTGCTTTTCCTATCAATCGTGCATGCTGCATAATCCGCATCTGAATAACCTACAAGTTTAAAGTTCGAATCTTTGGTGTACCAAAGTCCAAGGTTAACAGTGCCAGAGAGATATCTTATAATACGTTTCACAGCAATTAAGTGTGCTTCTCTAGGGTCGGATTGATAACGAGCACAAACACAAACACTAAACATAATATCAGGCCTACTAGCAGTAAGGTAAAGGAGTGAGCCAATCATACCTTTTAAATCTTTGTCGAGTTTGTTGCCGGTGGCCATTGGAGTATCGTATGATTTAGCGTTCTCAAGTCCAAACTTCTTGATTAAGTCCTTTGTGTATTTGGATTGGTTGATAAAAATGCCTTCACTCATTTGCTTGATTTGAAGCGCGAGGAAGAATGTGAGTTCTCCCATCATGCTCATTTCAAACTTGCTCTTCATTAGTTTCTCAAAACGCTTGCACAACAATTCATTAGTAGAACCAAATATAATATCATCAACATAAATTTGAACAAGTAATTTATGACCATTATGTTTGGCAATAAAAAGAGTTGTATCGATTTTACCGCGAGTGAAGCCTTTTTCAATGAGAAACTTTGATAGTGTATCATACCATGCTCTTGGTGCTTGTTTGACTCCATACAAAGCTTTCTGGAGTTTGTACACATGATTTGGAAATTGTGAATCTTCAAACCCAGGTGGTTGAGCAACATAGACTTGTTCTTGAAGTTCACCATTTAGAAACGCGCTCTTCACGTCCATTTGATATAACTTGAAGTTCTCGTGAGCGGCGTAAGCTAGAAATAATCTGATAGCTTCAAGTCTTGCTACGGGCGCAAAAGTTTCATCGTAGTCAATTCCTTCTTCTTGCCTATAGCCTTGTGCAACCAATCTTGCTTTGTTTCTCGTGATGGTTCCATTCTCGTCCATCTTGTTCCTGAACACCCATTTTGTACCAATCACTCCATGATCATTTGGTCTTGGAACTAGAGTCCAAACCTTGCATCGTTCAAATTGATTGAGTTCTTCTTGCATAGCAACAACCCAATTAGGATCTTGGAGCGCTTCATCAGCCTTCTTTGGTTCGATTTGAGAGATAAAAGCAGTGTAAGCATCAAAGTTTGTAGCTCTCCTTGTACGAACACCAACTTGTAGATCACGATGATATTAGCAATTGGGTGACCTCTAACTTCACGAATTTCAGGAGGTAAGTTAGGTTGAGTCGTAGTAATTTGAAGGTCTTCAATTGGTACATCTTCACCAGATTCAAAGACATTGAAATTTGGGGGTTGAACTGGCTCAGAATTGAAATTTGGGTTTACACCAGATGCAGCAGTAGAAATAGGCGCGTGAGAGGAATCATGAGGCGCATCATTTGAGTGAGGCGCAATAGAGGATTCACCAGGCGCATTATACAATGAATTAGGCGCATTTGATGTAGATGGATTTCCTTGTGTTGATAGATTTTGATCTTGAGTGGGCGCAACATAGATAGGAGCACCTGTATCATTTAGCTCAATAGAATCATCAGCAACATTTGGAGCCAAATGTGGCTCAAGGAGAGAATGTTCATCAAATGTAACATGTACAGATTCAACTATCACTAATGTAGTTCTATTAAAAACGGGAAAAGCTTTAGAGTGTTTGGCATACCCAACAAAAATACCTTCGTCAGCTTTGGCATCGAATTTACCTCTATGTTCGTTTCCGTTGTAGAGGATATAACATTTGCAACCAAAGATCTTGAAGAATGCAATGTTGGGAGTTCTACCACGCCAAAGTTCATACGGAGTCTTGTTGTGAAGTTTGTTGATGAGGGAACGATTTTGAGTAAAACATGCAGTGTTGATAGCTTCTTCCCAAAAGTACTTAGGCAATTTAGCTTCAGCTATCATCGTCTTTCCCGCTTCTATCAACGTTCTATTCTTTCGTTCAATAACGCCATTTTGTTGAGGGACTCCGGCGGTTGAAAAGTTGTGATCTATCCCATGATCTTCACAATATCGAGCAACACCGTTGTTTTTGAATTCTGTTTCATTGTCGGATCTAACACTAACGATGTCATCTTCTTTTTGGGTTTGGAGCAGTCGAAATAAGGTAGTGAGAATATCATAACAATCATCTTTTGTAATCATCATTTCTACCCATGTATATCTTGAATAATCATCCACCACAACTAGAGTATACTTGTTTCTTCTAATACTTGCGGTGGAAACTGGTCCAAATAGATCAATGTGAAGCAGTTGCAAACATCTTGTAGTTGAAGGATTTGACTTGCTTGAAAATGACTGCTTCGGTTGTTTGCCAAGTTGACATGCGGCGCACTTTTTGTCATGATGATCAGCAACCTTGGGAAGTCCTTTGACAAGATTATTCCTGCTGAGTTTAGATAGATACTTGAAGTTCAAGTGACTTAAGCGCTTGTGCCACAGCCAACTATTTTCGTTCACACTTTTTGCTACAAAACAAAGATTAGTACTAGAGTTCATACTATGGAAGTCAATAATATAAATATTTGTCTTACGATATCTGGTGAGTAAGATAGCTCCAGTTTTGCCATTCTTGATAAGACATTGTGTTGAAGTGAAATGGCATTCTAATCCTTTGTCGCAGAATTGAGATATGGATAATAAGTTGTGCTTGAGCCCTTCGACGAGTGAGACTCTTTCAATGCACACTTTGTCTTTCTTGAGCTTTCCATATGCTACAACTTGACCTTTGTTATTATCGCCAAATGTTACGGAGAGACCTCTTTCTTCATGGACATCTTCTAATAAGGATTCATCTCCAGTCATGTGTCTTGAACACCCACTATCGAGAATCCATTCATAATTTCTAGCTTTTGAAGATCCAGCCATGAAACAAAGAACCTGAAATATAGACATTTAAGCAGGTCCCCTTTATTCCTTTTGGGTCCTAGGGTTAGCAACTTTTGACAACCCACTCTTGCTTGACCTTAGGATTTTTACGTCCTTTGGCATTGGGAGTGAATCGCAAAAGGCATTCCACGGCCTTGTGTCCTGAACAATCACAAATGGAACAATGATGAAAGCCACCAATCACATGAGTTTTCACAAACTCTTTACTTTTCTTGGGGATGGCATTCTTCTTTGGGTCAAATGAACTAGCCTTAACAGAATCTTTCTTTTGAAATTTTGGAGCGCTTTTTCTTGGAGGGCGCATAGGGCTAGGAGGCGCACGGCGATGAGGCGCGTGGCTCTTAGGCGCATAATGAGCACTCGGAGAAGGAGCGCGCCTATTTTCAAGAATGATTTTGCTAGGAGATGGTTCATCTGTAGCTATATCTTTCCCATTAGCTTTCCCAAATTGCTTCGTTGGGTAGACATAATGGAATGTTTGTCTCTTGACTTTTTCTTGTCCTTTACCCATTGAATTAGAATGTTTTTCCTTGGGAATTTCAAAAGTTTGTTGGTTGGTAAATTCACTCTCTCTTTCAGCACAGACATCACATTTAAAGTTGTCACTAGTTGATGAGAATCCCAAGCCACTTTTATCACCACTGACTTTTTGGGACTCAAATATATTCTCCATAGTGACACGAGAATTAGACCACTCATTTGTAATCTTTTTAAGATCGGTAATTTGAGCAACCAATTCATCGTTTTGAACTTTAAGAAGTGAGTTCTGTTCTGTTAGAAAAGTGTTTTTAACAGTAAGAGGAGTCATGCTCTTTATCTGCTCCTTAAGGAGGGTGAGTTCAGATTTAAGTAGAGATTTCTCGGTCTTAAGCTGGGAAATTTCATCACATGATAGTGCTAAAGCTTCCTTCATATTATCAAATCTAGTGATTACCTTTTCAGCCTTCTTGAACAATTTTTCTTGTTCAGCAATCACTTCATCATCATTGATTTTGGAGATTGGAGCAGTTGGTTCAACCTGTGGTCTAATGTATGCTCCTTTTCTCAATTTGTTCCTTGCTCCAAGATCACATCGTGAGAATAACAATCCACCATCGTTTGAGCCGGAGTGAGAAATCCTTGTTCAACGAGCTCGCTAATGGTTGGTCCTTTCTTCTTTTTCACTTCTTGAAAACCTGCAGATTTCTTGATAGGTTTATTCAAGGCATTCATATCGGGAACATCCTTGGAGAAGTCATCATCCGAATCATAAGCATCAACTTCATCATCATTTGCCATCAAACAAACGAGTCCATCATCGGAATCTTCATCGCTCTCATCGGAGTCTGTTTCAATCCAAGTATTGTGCTCATTTGCTGGTGCTTCTTCTTCAGCAACCATTCCCTTGTGACGAGTAAACTTGGGAGTGAATTTGGGAGTATGGCTGCTCTTCTTCTGCATATATTCAAATTTGGGAATCGGGCAGCTTGATGCAAAATGTCCGGGTTTCCTGCAATTAAAACAAACAAGATCTTCTTTTCTTTTTGAATCACTGCTCCTTGAAAACTTTTGAGGAGCTTTTCTGGTAGATCCTTGAAATTTGTTGGTTGAGCCGGGTCTTGAGAATTTTCTGAATTTTTGAAATTTCTTCACAAATAAAGCGAAGTCTTCATCATCCATGTCTAATAGCTCAGAAGTAGAAATTTTGGGATCGGAGCTTTTCTCTTCTTGTACAGGCGCAGGAGTAGGCGCAGGTGTAGGCGCAGCTTCTCTGTGCGCCATCATAGCCATAGATTTTGACTTTCCTTCAGTTTCGCTGATTCGTTGGAGTTTGAGTTCGTAAACTTTGAGATTTGCATAAAGATTTCTTAAAGTCCAAACGTCTAAAGTTCCAGCGTCTTCAAGAGCGCTAGATTTATGTAGGTATCTTGATCCAAAATCTTGTAGAAAATTTACATTCAAATCTTTGTTGGTAAACTTCATGCCAAGTGAAATACATAGATTGATAATTTCACAGTAGCGTTCATAAGTTTGCCTTAAGTTTTCACCGGGGAGTTGAGAGAAATTGTTGAATCTCTTTTGTACTTCGTATTTCTTGTTCTCCTTGCAGACGGTGTCTCCTTCAATATGCTCTTCAATAGCATCCCATAGCTCATTTGCAGTAGCACAATGCATGACTTGTTGTTTCATAGCCGTGCTTAGAGTGCTTAGAAAAATGTTTCTTGCTTTGCCATCATTTGCAACTCTTCTAATTTCTTCCTCGGTCCATTCTTCCCTTGGTTTGAGAACTGTAGGTTGGGCAGCGTTGGTGCGTGGATTTGGATTCGCCTTCATCGGAATATAAGGTCCATAAACGACGGTGTCATGGAGCCTTTCATCGATTGAGTTGAGATGAGTCAATATGCTGAATTTCCACACGTCAAAATGATCTTCATCAAAGACCGGAACGTGAGTGTAATTTGCAGTTGCCATAGGTTTTGAGTTTGCCATTTAGAATCGGCACCCAAGCTGTTAAGCTTGAAAAACGAAAAATGTTTTATAAAGGTGTTTGCTCTGATACCACTTGTTGGTCCCAAAGGGCAACAAGGGTATGAAAAATAGCTAGAGGGGGGTGAATAGCTGTTTTAAAATTCTTTTCGTACCCTTGATAAACTCAATTGCAAATGCGCACTTTATCAAGTAAGCGTAATGAAATGCGCCTAAGTGAGTGAGTGAAATGCACAGCGGAATTTAGTAATGAAAATAGGCGCAAAATGATAAAGGGAGCGCAACACACACACTAAGTATTTTGGCTCAAATTGAGTGAAATAAGGAACTAAGGCAAATGATATAACAAACACAACACAATTCAGTTCAATCAATCTACAATGAGTAAACAAGCAAATAGTGAGTGAAAATAATAACTTGAAAGAAATAACAAGATAATAACACAAGCTATTTGGAGAGGTTCGATCAATGAAAGATCTACGTCCTCTACCAAGATGGTTAGTCTTGGATTTCTAATGGAGATCTTATATAATGAGTGAGTGTTACAAATTACAATGTTTGAGCTTATACACTAACTCAAGATCTATTACTATGAAAGAACAAATCCAAAACAATAACCGGTGTATCTCTTAAAGAAGAATCTAAATGATTAATCTTAAAGAGGTGCGTGTGTGTTCTTAGTATCAAGGCTCTTTAGATCTTTGAAATGGAGAGCACGAGAAACTAAAGTGTTATAGCTTGAAGATCTGGGCTAAGGATGAAGGTATGAAGATGTTCTTGAGAAATCTGGAAAAACGAAGGCAATCTTCAAATCTTCAACAAATGCTTAGAGAGAGAAATTCTTAGCAAAACTCAGCAACTTCAAAATGTTGAAGTTATGGGGTATTTATAGTGAACTTCAAAAAAACTAGCCGTTTGGAAATCCTTGTGGATAAGATGAGCTGTCGCTCGTTGATTGGAGCATGCATATATTATGGCCATTTTGACACTCAACATAAATGTGACCGTTATGGACACGTGTCAACAGATTAGGCGCATATGCATCTTTTAACCACCGTTGGATCATTGGTGTAATTTGAATTCTCTTCAAGTCTTCGAGTCTTCAATAAATCACTGAGAGTTGAATAAATACTTTGAGGGGCGTTTGAGCCAAGAGGCGCATTGAGCCAATAGGCGCATAGTATGTGTGCGCTTTAAACAAAAAGGGCGCAGAGGCGCGTAACATAGCTTATGAAGAAATTCTTATGCGCGCGCTCTGAAGGGCGCATGGCGCGAATAAAGAAGGCGCATGGCGCGTGGCGCAGGAGGCGCATATGCGCGGCTCAAACTTACTGAGTGATTTTTCTTGAAACTTGATCATCTTGTCCTATTTCTAAGCCTATTCTATAACAATGGACAACTTAAAAAATGAAGTATAAATACTTCTTACATGTGGGTCTAAAGTCCATGAAATAAAACTTAGGTGATGGATCAATCAAATCTAATAATTCCTATTACATTAGAAATGAGATATGTGTGGGCATACCCAACACCAATTGTTGGAACAATTTTTTATATCCCTGAATGCCACGCTCATTTCAGAATAAGATTGAGGAAGAAGAAGATGAAGGCGAAAGCGTAATACCTGATGAATCCATAATGATGTTGCAGGGAGAACAAGAAGAGGAAGAAAAAAAAGAATTAAGGGGACGGAGTTCTTCTAAATGATGAGTGCCTTTTCTCTCTAATGTCTATAGCAATATGAAGATTATTTGGGAGAGAAAAATAATGAATGGAGTGATTTCTAGGGTTGATGGAGAACCTTTTATATATGAAACCAATAGGCACCTCATTTAGGGACTACACCCTTTCAACCTTTAGTGATGTTAAATTACCACTTTGCCCATCAAAAATAGGTAATATTACATCCAGGAATTCTACACAATATTTACTATTATTTACTACACTTTATATTAACATTATAATCATGATTTTATAAATGGAAGGTCCAAATAACTTGTTTTGCAAGCCATGTTCTAACACAACGAAAGTAAATCACAAATCCCTCAACAAATGAGTGAAATCACAGGCCCTCAACGAAGGAGGGAAATCACAAGTTCTCACATACAATTTAACACCACACTTTTGTATGTACCAAAGATATACAATTCGGCACCACACTTTTGTACGTTCTAAAGATCAAAATGAAAAAAATTTGAGATTAGTGGAACATTACCTATATATCCCTCAAGGCCAAAAAAGAAAAGAGTCATTTTATCAAAAAGTTACTATTAGATCATAATAGATAGCATGTTGTCTTTTCACTCAAATATTGAGAAGAATTGACAGAAAATCAAACTTTTTCTCAAATAAGGAAATGCTTCAAATTTAGTTCAAAGTCTACACACAATGTACAAACCCACATAATTGGATTTCCAATATACAAGTAACTGTGAAATATGAACAAATATTGATCATGAACTCACATCCTTATACAGTAAAATTTAAACTTTAACCATACAGTCCCTCACTTTCAAGCAATGTCATCCTTTGCCTCCCTTACCAAACTAAACTAACTATTAGGTCCACTTGTTTTTGCTTCAAATTTTGTACAAAACCCTAAATTCCACGTGGTCTACGCCCGATGTCGCAAATCTTATCCCACATTAATATATAATAACACCGTACAAAACTTCTACGTGCTTGATCGAAATTAACTGTAATCCACTCGTGTTTGTTTCAAATTTTGTACAAACCCTAGAATATACAATTAATTCATTGCCTAACTAAAAATCTTGTCGCAAAATATTGAACATTATACGTGGCTAGGTGATGCTGGATTTGGGAATTCCCGCGCTAAATTAGTAGCACAGATAGAATTTCTACGTGTTTGTTCAAAATTTGTTTCGATAATCGGGAAATTATGTGTGGTTTAGCAAGTGTTTTGATGGTAACATCAATGTATAAAATACACTAATGGAACATCTTAGTCACTTGTCTTTCCTTATGGAGAAAGTATGTGTAGTTCACCAATAAATAAATTTATGTGTATGTACGTGCAGTGTGTGTGAAAAAAAGATTAAATTAAAGGATTTAGGGCAAAAATTATGGTACTATGTTCATGGAATGTAGTGCCTCACAAGTAGTTAAATTAATTAAACCAAGTTCATCAATCTGTTCCTTTCTATTTCCAACATCTGTAAAAATGGTAGATCCAAAGGGTTTTGCATCTTGACATGTGGCAAATTTGTCCTCATTAACCCTAAACTTCATTAAAATGGATAATTAAATAATATAGACATAAAATGATCACAAAATCTTGATTTCTCCATGTACAACAGTTCATCTCATTAGCATGAAATAAATATGAAGTTAATTTTTTGAATGACAAATAATTATTTTGAGAGCCACTTACTAACAATATTTCACCCTTTTTACAATTTAATTATGCCATTAACAATGTTTTATAAATAATGTTGCGCTTTTTTGGATCGTCAAAAAGATTTTGATCTAGCTAGCTAGGAGTTATCTATAGGAGTTTCTACAAGGACAAATCTAGGCGAGGAGGGTACTTGCACCCCCTGACTTTTATAATTTTTATAAATTTATCATTTACAATTTTCAAATTTACTATATTAACCCCTCTGAAAAGAAAAATTCAGGGCCGGGTCTAGATCCGCCACTGGTTATCTATACAAGTCTAGTCTTGGGGTGATGTTAATGGATATTTTCATTGACTTGGGAGTGTATTAACAGTGAGAAACAAAATTTTAGGTTAATTAACTTAATCAATGTACTTGAAAGTGGATTCATGCACTTAAACATAGAGTTTAAAGAGATTATGGGTAGTTGAAGAAAAGGGTCCACTTTGAACAATATTTACCTAAGTTAGGACTATAAGTCAATAAAACCAACCATTTGGACTAAAGATAATATTAATGTAATACAATTTGTATGCAAAATGACAATCCACACATTATTTGTTTTAATTATTTATATTATGTTGTTTAATTAACTTAGTCCAAGATCCCTCCTATGAGACAAATGTCAATGTGGGTCCCACGATAGCAATTAGTGGGACACATGTCAAAAGTGGGTCCCATGTTAGCCCAAAGAGTGGTAGCTTATTTGGCATGAATTGCACTTTGCACAAGTGAAGTAGGGTTTAAGATTCATATAGATAAACATGTGGAGGACATATTAGAAGTAAAATTTGTTTGTAGCTATTAATTTAATATCGAAAATAATTGTAATGGAACAATCTAGATTTGTTTGGCATTAGTGGGCATAAAGACTTGTCTTTTATATGCTAGCTTGGAACTATTAACAATGAAATAGTGGTCCATTTTAAAAATTCCACATGAACCATTACTCAATGATTGTGCTTCCTACTAATATTTGAAATACATGTTTATCTAGATCGTCATTACTATCTTTTATTATATGATATGTGACAATATAAGTTGACGTGGTTGGCCCATAAAAGAAAATTTGATGCATTGTGCCAAAAAAAAATAAAAAAAATACGTGAAATAGTGTTATAAGTTACATTTATTGTGATTTTAACAAGAAATAAACAATATATACCTCTCATTAACATAATTACCCTTTGCTACTATACGTCAAGGACAACTCTTCGATAGTTTTTTGATCTCTTATTATTGATTATGAAACACCACACTGAAAATATGTTCGCGCGAACGCGCAGGGACTATCCTTGAAAATATGTTAAGAGACAATACATAAACCTTTTCTTTTAAGTGCATGATATGCATATAGGGTAAGAAGCATGGGATTATGATCTACACTAACAAGGACACGTAAACGTGGAGCTGACGAAATGGGTGATGGAATGGTGGAGTAAGAGTGAGAATACAGTGAGAGAGAGAGAGAGAGAGAGAGAGAGAGAGAGAGAGAGAGGAATATGTAGGAAAATTAGAAAAAAAAAAGGGTTAATGGAAATAAATATATTTGGCCCAATTATCTTGGCTTTGTTATCACCCTCATGATTCTATTTCACCCCCCCCCCCCCCTCCACCCTTGTCCTTGTGGAGTAGTACACTTTTCACCACTAAAACATGTTTGTTTAGCTCACCCATCCCTCTCTGGTGGGCCCCTAGAATCTCCCTACTACTCAAACATTTTATTATATTTTTTTCATAATATTATATTTATTGTGACAAAGTTAAGGCCTTTATATAAAGGTTGGTGTGTGGGTAATGTAAAGTTGGGTGTAAGGGAGATCAATATATCTCATCCACTCTCAAAACAAAAGCCCTTTAGCTTTACCTTATTAATTACCCTTTTTATTTGGTGGTGTTTTTGTTGGTGATAATGGGAAGACAACCTTGTTGTGACAAACTTGGGGTGAAGAAAGGGCCGTGGACGGCGGATGAGGATAAGAAACTCATCAATTTCATCTTAACAAATGGTCAATGTTGTTGGCGTGCCCTCCCAAAGCTGGCGGGGCTACGTCGCTGCGGGAAGAGTTGCAGGCTTCGGTGGACTAATTATCTCCGTCCCGACTTGAAGAGAGGCCTCCTCACGGAATCCGAGGAAAAACTTGTTATCGACCTCCATGCTCGTCTTGGCAATAGGTATGTTGATGTCGATTCATGAACTCTTTTCGCCCCTCCTTTCATCTAGCTCATGGAAAAAAAAAAAAAAAAAAAAAAAAACACAAACACGATCAATTATTCAAGATTATCATGTACTTTCCTTTTAATGGTTTAGAGATTTTTTTTTTTTGATGATGATACCACAGGTTTGTTTAAACTTTGTATTATTAGTTTAGTTAAATGAAAAGAAACTTTTGTGGCATGCAACTTTTGATAGTGGACAAATTGACATGTTCAAAGCCATCTTTGGAAAAACTTGCCGTTTTATAATGACCTCATTTTCAACTCACGAAAGCTAACTATGATGAAAGATTTAAATAAACCTTAAATCATCAATTTCAATCACTTGTATCCTTTTCATCATTATAAATTAACGACTCAAATTTGAATTTTATGTATATCACGGTATTGAAATTCAACCATTGTGTCTAATCATAAACTTTGGTCATGATTATTTTAATTAGTTACTAGTATTCATTATCTACTCAACAACCTAATTAGTTTGGTAAGACGCATCGGAAACAAATACATTATTATAGTTTAAGAGAGTTTTCGCTAATCACTAAATTATGTTCATTTTCTTTTGTTTCACTAGGTGGTCCAAAATTGCTGCAAAGTTGCCCGGACGTACTGATAATGAGATCAAGAATCATTGGAACACTCATATAAAAAAGAAGCTTATAAAGATGGGAATTGATCCGGTCACACATGAACCTCTTGTAAGGGAAGTTACTAGGGCGCCATCTGAAGAAGATAATTCTCCAGAACAAGAAACCCAAGATCATGCCCAACCAGAATCGGAAAGCAGTAATGGTTCCACGTGCTCAGCCTCAGAGGAGAATTCAAGCTCATCACCGCCTAAAAATAATGTGCTCGAAAGCTTCTGGCAAGATGACCCTTTGATAAATTACCTCTTAGGTGACGATGAACCACCGCTAGTTGATGATGCCATTGGGTTTCCGACATCATGGGATGATTGTGCATGGCTATTGGATGGTCAGGATTTTGGTGTTCAAGATTTTGGGTTGGACTGTTTCAACGACGTTGACATGAGTGTGTTAAACACGTTAGAAATGGGAAATAATTAATAATTATTATGAAGTATATGAACTATACAGACTATAAAAAACGAATCAGACTGAGCCGAACTGTTGTCCCGAGAAAAGGAATCATGAAGGACAGTGAAAGGTCTTTGTATGGTCTCTAGTATACTCGTACATGTTACTAAGTATCATGTTGGGATCAAAAAAATTAGGTTTTACTAGTTTTGTTTGGTCTACTTTCCATGTTACATTGGAGGGTTGATTAGAGAACTCACTTCACTTCTTAAGAGGTTTCTAACCGTCCAATTAGTTTAGAGTTATGATATACCAAATCCATATCTTTAAATCTTGATATGGGTCCACAAGTACAAGGGTCACACGATGTTAAAAGGGTACTCATGTGAATAGCCAAACCTTTGTACATATGTTTCAATGTTGAATGTTGAAAAGCAATAAAGTTACCTTTATTTTTCAGATATTTGTTTTTTACTCTATACCCACTCCGTCTTTTCCGTCTGTTCACTTTTTACCATTTTGGGTGTCCTATTTATAGTTTCCCATTCACAATCCCATAAGGAAAGTTTATTTATTTTTTATTCAATGAAACTCACTTATTATACTCACAACAACTGTCCCACTAACTATTCCAACCCCACTCACATATCACATCACACTTTTATACTCACAACATCCACTCAATTATTAATATTTAATATTTTTCCTTAAAATTTGTGCATAAGTCAAAGTGTGAGCAAACTAAAAGACGGAAATATGTATATACACTGGACTTGGAGCACCCTATTATGATTATTTACCATATTTTTCTTTTTTCACCCAGGAATTTGTCTTCTTGTATTCCATTCACATGTTCAAGATAGTATCACCCCTCAATTTGGAGGCTAGTTGAATCAGTTTTGATATGTACTCAATCTTTGTTGTATTTTGTAACCTTACATGTAAATAGGGTTGTAAACGAGCCAAGCTAAGGCGAGCTTTGGGGTGTCGAACTTGAGCTCGAGCTCGTTTAAAACTTATCGAGCTTGAGCTTTAATCGAGCTCGACCCACTTATTTGTTCGAGCTCGAGTCGAATCGAGCTCGCGAACGATTTGAGTCGATATTGAACTCGAGTTTTAACGAGCCGAACTCGAGCGTAGGTTTTTATTTAAGAAAAATATGGTCTTAACGAGCTTATCGAGCTTATCGAGCCGAGTTCTAGCCGTTCGAAAACAAAAATTCAAGTTTAATGAGCTTATGGAGCCGAAATCGAGCTTTTAACGAGCTAAACGAGTCGAACACGGTCGGCTCGATAACAAAAACGAGCTTGACAATCGGTTCGACACCTCGAGCTCACTCGAGCTCGAGCTTTCACGAGCCGAACTCGAGCCAGCCCGGTTCGTATAACAGCCCTACATGTAAATAGGGTAAGATTTTTGAGAAAGGACTTCTTTTTGGTTCCATAGTTTGTAGTCCAAGTATAACTATATACTCCCTCCGTCCCACCCGAAATAGGATTTTGGTAAAATTGACTTTACTTTGACCAAGTCTTTTGAGAAAATATAATAATCCAAATAAAAATTGAAAAATTGTTATTGAAATACTCTCAATAATAATTTTTAAATTTGTATTAGGACAATTATTTTTTATTTAAATTAAATGGTCAAAGTATAAAAAAAAACTACCAAAATTCTATTTTTTATTTGAAAATGGGCGTATTCATAGCACAGAATGCGACTTTTTCCATTCAAAGATTTAAAAGAAGTTGCTGGTTGAATATTGGTTGCAAAAATTTGGTATATATCTTACAACATTAGTCATTAGAATTTTGAATTTTGTACTCAAATAATTAATTACCTTCTTAATTTTGTGATATTGTTCCTACTTATCATAGTCTTCATAAACAGTAATATGAAATTACAATTTTGCACTTGCACAAGTATAAGAATAACATTAAATTTCTAGTCTTCGTCGAAAATACATTTTTATATACTACATACTCCATTCGTTTCATAATACATGACGTTTTAGGAGCAATTTTTTTCCAAAATACTTGACGTTTTACTATTACCAAGAAAGAATTACTCTTGTTTACCTATTAAACACTTATTCATTAATTGTGAACTATTTCTTGTATAAGTATTTAAATGCCTAGGTAATTGGATACTTTTAGGGGCACATATGTCTTTTTAATATGTATTAATTGCATTTCTTAATATGTGTGAAGGAGTCTAAAATGACATGTATTATGAAATGGAGGGAGTAGGGGTGTCAGTAGCTCGGCTCAAACCGCGGTTTGAGACGAGCCGAGCTAAACCGTGGGTTTAGCTTAGCTTTCGAACATAAATGGTTTAGCTCGGTTTCAAAAATTAGCAAACCGCCTAGCTCGGTTTAGCTTGCGGTTTAACCCCTCAAACCAAACCGAACCAAACCGAGCCGAGCTAATACAAACCGAACCGCGGTTTCAAACCGATAAGCCAAACTATTAAGCTAAACCGGTAAACCGAGCCATTAAGTCGAACCATTAAGCTGAGCTACGAAGCCAAGCCATTGAACCATAAATATGAACCATAGATCTTATAATTCTAAATTGATATCTACCGTTAGATTTTTTATAACCCTAATTCCCTAAGACCGACTGACTCCTCACCTCACTCCTCATTTTTTTCAGATCTATCTCTTTGTTTCAAGGGAGGCGATTCTTTCCCTCTCTCTCCAGTCTCCAGGCGGCGATCTCTGTTCTTCCTTCGTCATTCTCTTCTGGCTTCCTTAATCGGTGTAGCTCCCACCTCGGCCTCCCAAACCTTCCTTACTCCGGCGTCACTCCCACTTCGGCGATCTCAGTGAGGTTCATTTTGAAAATTTTCGATTTATTTTGTTGATTTTGCTAAAGAATAAGATTCATTTTGTTGATTTTGCTGAGAATAATTTCGATGATTTTCGATTATTTTGATAATTTTCTATTTATTTTGTTGATTTTTGCTAAGAATAAACCTTCCTTACTCCGGCGGCGTCGCTCCCAGCCTCCCACCTCGGCCTCCCATTTTTATTTGTAATTTGGTAAGCGAGGTTCATTTTGATAATTTTCGATTCATTTTGTTGATTGTTGCTAAGAATAAGATTCGATTTTTTTTCTTTTACAGTTGAAGCTTTCAATTGCAGCAGAATCCTAGTACTTTTGGCTCAAGCCATTGTAATTTTTAGTTGTGTTTAGACTTGAAGTATTTGTGAATGACTGAATGTTATGAATTCTAAGGGTATGTTTGGACTTAAATTTTTGATATAGCCTGAATTCGGAATTATGGTGGTATGTGGGAATGTATTGTGGTTTAAACCGCGGTTCAAACCGCAAATTCAAACCGCGGTTCAAACCGAGCCGAACCATGATGGTTTAGCTCAGCTCGGTTTGAAACTTTTAATGGTTTAGCTCGGTCTGGGATTTCTTCAAACCGATCACTAGCGGTTCGACTTCTAAATTCCCCCAAACCGAGCTATTTACACCCTTAGGAGGGAGTATTTGTATAAGTAAATCGTTCTTGGTAGGGCTGAGCAAAATAATTTCGGAACCGGACCGGACCGGAGGAACCGGACCGAACCAATGAAAACCGGACCGGACCAATACTTTTGGTTTGGTCCTGGTTCTAAATTTCTTAAGAACCGACAAATTGGTCCGGTTCCGGATTTCATAAATTTAACATCGGTTTTGGACCGGACCGGACCAATAATATAACATATATAGTTTTATATAAAATGCTAATATATAAAAATTGTATTTTTCTAGTTATATAACAATATCTACTGTTTGTTAACAAAAATTACAAGCCTACTGTTGTTGGTCTTCTTTTTGCTAATCAAGAAACATACATACATGTATATCTTTTTTACTCAACATAAATATATCATGAAAGTTAATGTACTGTTCAAGTTCATGTAATTCTAGATTGCATATTTGGATTTCTTAGTTCTGCCCATCAATTATGTGCATCTAGTTAAAGAAAGATTTTCTTCTCTAAATATTTTTTCTCTTAATCTCTTGCTAAAGTTATGACAAAAGGAAAATTAATAACAAATGTATATTTTAGCGGAACCGGACCGGAACCGGACCAATGGAACCGGAACCGATGTTTTGGTTCTTGTACGTATTGGTTCGGTCTTGGTTCCAAATTTTCGTAGAACCGAATTGTTGGTTCGGTCCCGGTTTTATGAAATTTTGACAAAAACCGGACCGGACCGAACCGTGAACACCCCTAGTTCTTAGTGCTATACGGAGAAATTAAAATTATTTTTCCTTACTTTTTCCTCCAATTGTTTTAATGCACGATCAGATAATCACATACTATTTGCGATTAAGTATTTAACATAGTATCAAAGTTCATAATTTGACAAAGATCGATTAATTGTGACCATTTTATTCCACTTTAGTAAGATTGTGGCATTAGATGAGTTAGATAAGTCCATAAAATCATAAAATCAAGGTCACAAAATTAGATAGGGTCAATTGCACTTTGATTACCTGAGTTTTACCAAATTCTGCAATCGGTTACTAAATTTGTCAAAGTTGCGATTGGGTTCCTTAATTTGCTGAACCGGAGCAATCTGGTGTAAAATCCGTTAACTTGTTAAAATTCTAACAAGGTCGTCACATGTGCCAAACACGTGACATTTTAGTGAGGGCAACTATGTCTTTTTTTTAACAAAAATCTCCAACCCTTCGTTTATTTTACTGATTCAAAGTCGCCGCCGCCCCCTCTCCCCCCCTCTCTCTTCGCTGGAATTTGAGAAAATTTTAGGGGTAATATGGTGGAGAGAGCGGGGCGATGGTGTTATTTCCGTTGATTTTCTACGACGGCGAGCGAGAAACTCACATCGGCAACGTCGGAATTCATCCGACCATGGATTTCAAGATCTTTCAGGCTAGGGTTGGTCATATGATTGGAATTTCATACAAAAACATCACCATTTATTTCATCGATGGAAAGAAATCGAAGCTGTCTTCCGAGCGCCAGAAAACACTCATCACCGGTAAGGTCAATTTCTCTCTTACCTGTAACGAACGAGACTGTTACTTTCTCGTTGTTTTGAAGCGATCACGGAGGGACCGACATCGCAGACCGTATCACAACGATTTAGTGTTTGACGAGTACTTGACGGCTACCGTGCCTTCGCCGGTGCCGGAGAAGATGCTATTGCTACGGAGAAATCAGCCGGAGTTACACGATTCGTACTTTTTTGGATACTCCTACAATGACCGGTTTCAGGATTTGCAGATTCAAAGAGAGACTTACATGAACATGCTTTCAAATTCGAATTCGAATTTGAATTTGAATTTGAATCAGAATCTGAATCCAAATTATGGTCTCCATACGCAATTGAATTCAGGCATGGAGCCAGATCCTTTCCCGAAGCTTGAGGAGATATACGATGCTCCGGAAAAACGTAGAATCTGCCAGAGTGTATGGATGTGAAGAAGGGAGATAAGGTGCAGTTTCCTATCTGCGCTTATGACCCGGTCGTTGAAGGATTCCGGTCGCCGGGAGGGGAAGATGCATTTCTTTTTTATTAATTTTGATTTAAGGTTAGGATTGGGTCATTCTAGTATTCTACAGGGGGTATATGTAAAATAACATTTACACATTAACCCCTTTCACTTAGGAAAAATATTATTAAGGTCTACAAATGTTGTTTTACTTCAATTGTAATTAAAGTAGGTAGATACATTGACATATTTGCCCTCACTAAAATGTCACGTGTTTGGCACATGTGACGACTTTGTTAGAATTTTAACAAGTTAACGGATTTTACACCAGATTGCTCCGGTTCAGCAAATTAAGGAACCCAATCGCAACTTTGACAAATTTAGTAACCGAGTGCAGAATTTGGTAAAACTCAGGTAACCAAAGTGCAATTAACCCAATTAGATAACCTAAAATAAACGTTTCAGATAGATAGTATGATATAACTTTCTAAAAGTTTCAAGTACATTTTGTTTGTAAGTCGATAAAAGCCAAAAAGCCTGATCAATAAACAAAAAAAAAAAGCAAATTATTGGTGGTCCTAATAAAAATAAAAAGAGTAGTTGTACTACTTTTGCAACATATGAGATAATTCATTGGTTGTTGAATTTGCTCCATTAAATCATCTGATTAAAGTTTAACTAATCAGTATTTAAGAGACAATTGTTAAATGTATAAATGAATTGTTCGAGTTTCACAGATATGCCTTAAGCTGCAAGAAACTGTATCTATCGATCGATATGCAAATACTTCTTCCGTCTCAAATTAGCGTGAAACAAAAAATTAGGCACACAAATTAAAGAAAAGTAGGGGAGATAAATAGTAAAAGGATATGTGTTGTGAGTATGAAAAATTAAATATGAGAGACAATGAGTGGGAGGAACAGTAATGATGTGCCTAAGCAAAAATTAGTATACGGGTCCCATTTAAAGTATCTTAAAATATTTGATTGAAAGTATGGGACGGATCAAAAAAGGCTCAATGTTGGTACAACAAAGTAAAAAATGGGGACGGAGGTCACTTAAATGGTTAACTAGACAAATTGGGATGGTTGGTCAAAGAATAAGGTCAACGTGATGAACCAAGTTGACATCTTCCTCTTGCAAGACCATGTTGTTAGCGTTGACTCAAATGCTAACACTAAATCAACTTGTATTCAAATTATCTCAAGGATTCATAAAGCGGAGTCTTGATGCATGAAGAAGCAGGAGTATGTAAAGGGGAAGAGAGTTTTATACGAGTTGCCTATTCAACTCGCCTTCTTGGTGCATTGGAAAAGTGTCTCAACTGAGAAGGAATTAATGCAGCTATAAAGTCAAGTGAACGTAGCTAAATACGTGGAAGTCTAGGAAACGGCGACTTCCCTGTGGACCCCTCAGCAAGGTCATCAAAGTTAACCGTATGAGAGGTCTATCGCCGACTTGAGTGATCAAGGAGCAAGTCGTCGAAGCGAGCCAATGGCTAAGTGGATGACTTGATCCCAGATTACTTGGTGGCTACGACAAGAGATCAACGACCTCTGACATTGTGATTCTTTGTCTAGAAATAAGACAAAAACACCTTTTCGCGTCCCACTAAGGGCAGGTGGTCATGCATAAAGTCCAAATGACCAATAACGAGTTGCCACATGTCCTAGCCCCATATCATGGTAAGGACCACAAAGAGGACTATATAAAGAAACCTCTACCAAAACCCTAAGGTATGCTCACTCAGACCTTCAAACTTTTCTCTTCTTGGTTTGTTGGTTGAAAGGAGATCTTATTCTCACGCCGGAGGGTTTTTGGGGGAAAACCTCCCCCACCCTAAAGGTGTTGGTTTTGCAGATCGGAGAAGAAGAAGTTAGGTACAACCTTCCCTGAGGACGACGACTTGGAACGTGGTGCCCACTCGAGATTTTTTTTGGCAGTATCAGTTGGTTCCATTGCCGGGAACTTCGAGTTTTTCTTCTTCTTCCTTTCTCATTTTGGGTGTGTTCATAAGAAACCCAGAATCCGGCGAAGGTACGGCTTGCAACATGGATATTCAGGCTACTCCTTCGAAGTTTAAGACAATCAGATCCACTGTGGAGATTCAAACACCAGGTAAGCAGCATGAGCACCAACAAGGAGGCAGTAAGACTCATTCTTCTGCACGGGGTACCCATACCAGCTCTCAAGCTCCCTCCCCTAGTGATCTGGTTAGGCAAAGAGAAGTAAGAGCTGCAAGAGATGCTAAGAGGCTTATGGCAGATCCTAGCCCGGAGGAGATACGAGCATCCCAGGAGGCGGCCTTCCTGAAAAGGAAAAATGAGTTGGTTCTACAGCTGTGATGACAATAAAGGTTGGTTGAGTTAGGAGAGATACCCACGCAGGTGCCTCAGGCGGTTGGTGTTGAAAAACCCGTTGTACCAGGTCAAACTCGTACTCATCCTTCGCGATCAAAGTCGAAAGCGAGTGAAGAGGTATCTCAGGCAAAATCAAAACGAAGGAGAGAGGTGGTCCCCCCTAAGAAGGATGACGCTCACCCTCGCGATGAAAGGGGAAGAGATCAAAGAGAGAAAGAAAGACCCCGAAAAGAGTACAGGGAAGAACAGCGAGTTGAGAAATCAGGAAGGAGTTCCTCTCATAGAAGGGAAGACAAAGGAAAGTGTAGGAAATTGCATCATGTAAGGGACGAAAATGGGGACTCTTACTATTGTGATTACGAAGAGTCGGAATGGGATTCCAGCTCGCGAAATGACAGTACTTATACCCCATCTCACAGTATGCACAAATCGCGTAGAGACAAAGGGAGAAGCGAGTTGAGGAGGAAAGAGACCAGGAGCAGGAAGATAGAAATGCTTAGAAGGATGAGATCCTCAAACAAATCGCTGAGTTGAAGGAAAAGAAAAATGAGCCTAAGGAGGAAAAGAACTCATTCTTAGTCCTTTTGCTTCGTGGATCAGAGAAGCTGAGCCGGATCCTAGATTCAGAAGGCCAAACTTGCCAGAGTATTCGGGAAGCACAAAAGCAAGTAACCATATATGGGGGTTCGAAGTCACTATGTCCATGTTGACGAAAGATGATTCAACTAAATGTAAAGCTCTGGCGAGTACATTGATATCACATGCCTTGGAGTGGTTCTTGATATTACCATCTGAATCTATTACTAGTTATGCTGACTTTCGCTCTAAGTTTCTATCTCGCTTTAGTGCCTCAAGATCCCATCCCGTTAGATATCAAGATTTGTGTAGTATCAGGCAAAAGGTGGGAGAATCCCTGACTAGTTACATGGATAGATTCTAATCCATTGCTGATAGAATTTCTAGCACCAGTCAGGATGAAGTGATCATGTTGTTTTCTGCTGGCTTGCAACCTGGAGCATTCAAAAAAGAGCTGAATATGAGGATGCCGGCGACATCAGGGGAGATGTTTGAAAGAGCAAGGGGGTATGCTGGTGGTGGTGATGATGGAGATGTTACTCCAGTCATTAGGAAAAATGTAAAAGAGAGAATTGAGTCTGTCCAGGAAGGAAGACCTAAGGGGACCCCAAAGAAAGTAAGAAGATGGAAAACAGAGGAAGTCCGGGAGATCGTTTCCGCGAGCAAGTCTTCATAAAGCTCACCCTAAATCCAAGCGACTTAATGAAGCTGGTGGAATTACCTAAAGCTTTCCCTCTCAGAAAGGAGTTAGAGGCCAAGAGGGATAAAAGTAAATTTTGTGATTATCACCAGGATGGTGGCCACGTTACGGATAATTGCTTTAATTTGAAGAGGGTGATACAAAGAAAGGTGGATAACGGAGAGCTAGAAGAGTATGTTGTGAAGGAGGGGGTACATGGAGAAAGGGTAGAAGAGAAAATGTGGTAGATGTGATTAGTGATCCATTACCAAGCATTAAGAAGCTCAACCATCAAGTGTATAGCCTGACGCACACTTTTAACATGGCAACTTATCCTCTAGTGAGGAAAGATTAATCAGTTTTTCAAGGAAAGAATTGGCAACTTCAGATGAGCATGCAAGTCAGCCCATTGTACTTACTATTTACTCAACAAACAATGTAGTGCACAGAGTGCTTGTGGATACAGGATCAAGTCGCAACATTCTGTATTATGAAGCTTATAGAAGGATGGGGTATTCGGACGCACATCTTGCTCCCTATGGTGGAATGCTGGAGGGTTTCACTAATCATACTGTCAGGGTGAAAGGAACTATAACCCTTCCAGTAGAGATTAAAGAAGATATAAAAGCACAACTTGTATTGTGGAATTCATGGTGATTGACCTCATTTCTCCGTACAATGCGATAGTGGGAATTCCTTTTATGAGAAGTTTTGAAATGGTGGTCTCTATTCCCCATCAAAGGGTAAAGTTTCCAACCCCCATGGGAATCGCCTGCTTGAAAAGTGAGCCAGTGTCTGCTATCAAGAAAAAGATTGAAATGCAGAAGGCTAAGAACCAAGTATCCGCCACTGTGAATGGTGTCCCTGAAAAGTTTAGTATTATTACAATTGTTGGTAGTGGTGCCCTAGGCACGTTTAATAAACGTTGTAATTGTTATCATTTATTTCATATCAATAAAGAGATGTTTTGATTATTATTGTTGTTCATGCTTACTTATAATAATCCCCGTCCCTAGTACTTATTAAGCACTAGTATAAAGGCTAAATGATCATGAGATGATCATGTTAGATTTATGGGTACTTGTTTGGAACAAGGTACTGGACATGACCCGCTGTATGAGATTTATGTCATGGTCTATGTCGAACATATATCTCATATTAGTTATGTCATTTGAATCCTTAGACATGAAGTTATTATAGTCTTCCACTTGATGAACATTGTGTTTGACATATTCAAACGCTACCTTAACACGGTAGTTATAAAGGGTATGATTGGCATAATCGGATTCCCGTTGGGAAGAATAATAAGCTAAATGGATTTGTCCCTCCACGGAGAGATGTCAAGCTTGGGCCTCTCGTAGGAATGATGTTGATGAAATGTTCGGCCGGACTCAAATGAATTGATTGGATCAATGTCATTTGGATTATCAACATATTCGGAATCGAGAAAGTATTGAACAAAAACAAGTTGACTGTTTGACCATGACTTGTGTTCAATGACATCGTGGACAAAGGGATTGTGACATATTCTAAAGGAATGCGAACTTGTATCTAGTTATACTATTTGGGTAGGTATGACGGTTTGCTAGAACCTAATCATATCTTATGGGATCATGTTTGAGCCCATTGCCAACTTAGTATAATCCTAGAGGGTCACACACAATAGAACGAATCTTTAATAAGAGGACTATATTGGAATTTAGAGTCAAAGGACCTTGGAGGAATTTTGGAAACATTCTGGGCTGTTTGGTCTACCGAGCGGGCGCTTGGTTCAGACCAGGCGGGCGCCTGAAGTAATTCCAGAAAGACAGGGACCTTCTGGTCATTCAGGCGGGCGCCTGGCCCTTTACAGGCGGGCGCCTGGTGCTGCCGACAGGAAAATTCCTAATTCGATTTGGGAAGGTTTTTGGCACAAGATTCCTATTTGGAATAGGTCTTAATTGTGTATAAAAACCCCAATTCGGCCAGACCATATTGACAAGTGATTTTGTGAGTCTCAAAGAGTTTGAGAGAGATATTATTTTGTTCTAAGATATCCTTGATTGAGGAACAAAATAATTCACAAATAAATTCAATATAGTTCTTTTATTATATTGTGAAAGTGTGTTTCATAATATTGGTCTAGCAACCAAGATCAAAGATCCTTTGATATTCGTTCGAAGTGTGGATACCGCTAGAGGGTGAAAATCATCATCTTCAAAGTTCGTGTTCAAGCTTTGTGATCGTGATCAAGTCTTCAAGTTTCTCCACCAAAGACCAAGAGAAAATTCATAGTCATCAAGGGTTAGTTATTCCTCTATTCATCTTGTTGTATTTGATTTAATCATATGAACGGATCCATGGCTTTGGGTTTCTTAAAATTTTAATTGCTATATTCCGCTGCGCATGTTACTTAGAAACCCAACAGTGGTATCAGAGCCCCGTTCATGTTGATTAATTCAATACTTGGATCATGTTGTGTATATAAATTGTTTATGTGCCAAGCATGATATGAATATTGGATTATATGATGTTTATGTGTTTTGTGATTTTATGTGGTTTATTGTTTTTCGAACCTTAATCGCACGATTCAATCGCAATAAAAAATTATGGTGGATTCTGAATTATTTCGATTATTGATTTTTGATTGGATCAAAGTTTTAATAATCGGGGAAAAATAATTTTGAGACAAAATTTTCGAACTTGAAAATTCCATACCATTCTGACCATTCAGGCGCCCGCCCGCGCTGGACCACGCGCGCGCTCGCTTCAGGCGCCCGCCTGTGCTGGACCAGGCGCGCGCTTGCTAGGCCAGAATGTTCTGATTTTGTTCAAAATCTGATTCTGGAATTTTTCGATAAATCCGACAAAACCAGTAACAAGACCACTTCAGACTTGCTGATCTGGAATGGGTTTTGGGTAGTTGGTTTGTGTGTGGATTTTGGGGTTTGATTTTCCTATTTGTTTTAGTCTTGTGATTCCTAGATTGGTTCAAGTTTTGGATGGCTAATCTGCGTTCATCGAGATTGTGTTTCCCAAAATTGATCGCAATCAATGTTTCAAAGACAAAACGAAGTTAGAATTATGAAGAGTTCATAATTGCTAAAATTGAGAAACAAAGTTCTTGATTCAATGATTGGAGATCCATGTGGAATTGTGAATGCAATTGGCCTACGTTCATCGAGACCATCTATTGCTTAGTTTCGGCCACATGGACTACTTTCTTGGTTTCTTGAATTAGTGCGGGATTGTGGTTGCCTAATGGCTTAGTTCGCCCGCACTTCTTGTTGTCTTGATTTGGAGATAATAACCAAAGTTGAAATAGTCTCATCCTCATAATTATAGAGAAACTAATGACACATAAATATTATGCTTAAATTAATGGGATTAATTTAGTGGCTAAACTTGATGTGTAACATGTTTATATTATGTGCTCATAAATGTGTTATATGCTATATGTGATGAACCTTCAAAGAAAGTTTTAAGTCTTTTATTGCCATGCCATGATTAAAACACTTGTTAGTACATGAGTGATTTTAATGTAGATTCGCCCTAGCGAGGTGCATTAAATTTATTTATGTTTGAGCAAGATAGATAATGTGGGCACGCCCTAGCGGGACACATTAACTATGCGTTTAAAATGGTTAGACTTAATTGGGCGTCAAAACAGTTTTGGGCCTAGGCAAAGATGAGGTTTAACATGCTTTTGAAATTGGATTTCTAAAAGAATCTCATAAAAGGAATTAAGAGTCATATGAGATATGATTGACAAGAGTTGTCTACCTAATTAATTTGATTTTGTGTAATCCGCCTTAGCGGACTTGAAATTAAATTAAAGTTGGATCTTAACCCAATTAAATTATATTATACATTGGATGTATAAGAAGGTTATATAATTTAGTGGGAGTATTTTGTTTAAAAATACATTATTTATCTCTTTAATGAAAATCGGTACTTATTTAATTTTGGAAATTTTGCATATTTGTAGATTATGACTAATAACACTCAATCAATGTCGTTGCGATCGATCCTTGAGAAGGATAAGCTCGAAGAGAATGGTACAAACTTTATGGATTGGATCCGAAGCATAAGAATTGTTCTTAGGCAAGAAGATAAGTTGTACATTCTCGATGGGCCTCTCCCTGCTGAACCACCGCCTACTGCCCCTAGGGTAGAAAGAGACAATTACAAGAAACATCGTAATGATTCTAGAGATGTAAGTTGTCTCATGCTTGCTGCTATGTGTTCAAAACTCCAACAAAGTTTGGAACATTTGGAAGCCTATGAGATAGGCGTGGAGTTGAGAACCATGTTTCAAGAGCAAGCTAGGCAAGAGAGGTACAAGACCATTGTTGCATTCACTACTAGTAAAATGAATGAAGGGCAACAAGTGAGTCCTCACTTTCTTAAAATGAAAGGTTATGTAGAGCACCTTGAGAAACTTGGCTATCCAATCCCATTGGAGCTAGCCACGGATCTCATTCTTAATTCATTGCCTAAAAGTTATAATCAGTTTGTGATGAATTATAACATGCATGGAATGGATAAGAATCTCTCTGAGTTGCATGGGATGCTCAAAACTGCAGAGATGAAAATTGTGGAGAAAGGTTCTCCCGTGCTCTTGGTTCATGATGGGAAGAAGGCTAGTGCCAAAGGAAAGGGTAAGGCAAAAGTTGTCAAACCTAAGATAAGCAAGGCAAAGGTTGCCAAGGCTTCTGAGGCAAAACCTGATTCACAAAAGGATGCAATCTGTTTCCATTGTCAAGAAATTGGTCATTGGAAACGTAATTGCAAGGCTTTCTTGGAAGAGCAAAAGAAGAAGAAGAGCAGCAAGGCTGCGTCGACTTCAGGTATCTATATGATAGATATTCTCCTTTCTACCACTGATTCTTGGGTATTGGATACCGGATGTGGTTCTCACATTTGTCTAAATGTGCAGGGACTAAAGAATAGGAGACTGCTTAAAGAAGGTGAAGTAGATCTACGCGTGGGAAATGGAGCAAGAGTTGCTGCATTAGCCGTAGGGACTTATGAAGTCACTTTACCTTCCGGATTAATTCTTGTTTTGAACAATTGTTATTATGTTCCGGATTTAAGCAGAAATATTATTTCAATTTCTTGTTTGGATAATGAAGGTTTTAAGTTTCTTATTGAGAATAAGAAATTTTCTATTTATTTAAATGATGTGCTTTATGGTATTGCTAATTCATTTAATGGCCTTTATGTCTTGGATGTCAAGAATGAAAATAATGTCTATCATGTAAATAAGAAATCTAAACCTAATGATGTAAATCATACTTATATGTGGCATTGCCGTCTTGGTCATATTAATGAGAAGCGTATCTCAAAACTCCATGGGGACGGACTTTTGGGTTCATGTGACTTAGAGTCATATGATACTTGTGAGTCGTGTCTTCTTGGAAAAATGACTAAGACACCTTTTACCAAGTTGGGTGAAAGGGCAAGCGACTTATTGGGGTTGATACATTCCGATGTATGCGGACCATTAAGTAGCAATGCTAGGGGAGGATTTCAATACTTCATAACCTTCACTGATGATTATAGTAGATTTGGGTATGTTTACCTAATGAAACATAAAAGTGAAGCATTTGAGATATTTAGAATATTTCAAAATGAAGTAGAAAAACAACTTGGCAAAAGCATTAAGGCACTTCGATCAGATCGAGGTGGAGAATACTTAAGTCAAGAATTTGATGATCATCTAAAGAATTGTGGAATAGTTTCACAATTGACTCCACCTGGAACACCACAATGGAATGGTGTGTCCGAGAGGAGGAATCGGACTTTGTTAGACATGGTTCGATCAATGATGAGTCAAGTTGATCTTCCAATATCCTTTTGGGGTTACGCCCTAGAAACCGCTGCTTTCACACTAAATCAAGTTCCAACTAAATCGGTTCCAAAGACTCCATATGAGATGTGGAGTGGAAAGAAACCTAGTTTATCTTTCATGAGGATTTGGGGTTGCGAAGTTTATGTCAAGATACTTATCTCTGACAAACTAGCACACAAATCCGATAAATGTATTTTCGTGGGATATCCTAAGGAAACTAAAGGATATTACTTTTACAACCGTGAGGACAACAAAGTGTTTGTTGCCCGAACTGGTGTCTTTCTAGAGAAAGAGTTTCTCTCCAAAGAAATCAGTGGGAGTAAAATAAATCTTGAAGAAATTCGAGACCCAGAAAATAACATTGAACCAATAGTGGAACAAGAACAAGAACCACAAGGAGTTGTGGAACCTGTTCAAAATACACAAGTAACTCGCAAATCTAGTAGGATACGATCCGAGCCCGAGAGATATGGATTTCTCGTAACGGATAGTAATGAGGTAGAAATCATTGAGAATGATGAACCGTCAACCTACCAAGAGGCGATGTCTTCTCCTGATTCGGACAAGTGCTTGGAGCCATGGAATCCGAATTGCAATCCATGCAAGACAATCAAGTTTGGAATTTGATTGATGCGCCCGAAGGTGTAAAAACCATAGGATGCAAATGGGTCTTCAAGAAGAAGACTGACATGGATGGGAAGGTGCATACTCACAAAGCTAGGCTTGTAGCGAAGGGTTATAGGCAAGTTCATGGTATTGACTATGATGAGACCTTTTCACCCGTAGCAATGATCAAGTCTATAAGAATTTTGCTTGCCATTGCCGCATATCATGACTATGAAATATGGCAGATGGACGTCAAAACCGCTTTCCTGAATGGAAAACTCCAAGAGGATGTGTATATGACACAACCAGAAGGTTTTGAACAAGATTCTAAGGTATGCAAATTGCAAAGATCCATCTATGGATTGAAGCAAGCTTCAAGGAGTTGGAATCTCCGTTTTGATGAATCGTCAAAGAGTTTGGTTTCATCAAGAACGAAGATGAGCCTTGTGTATACAAGAAGATTAGTGGGAGCATAGTGCTATTCCTTATTTTATATGTGGATGACATATTGCTCATTGGAAACGACATTCCTACACTTCAATCTGTGAAGACTTGGTTAGGAAAGTGCTTCGCAATGAAAGATATGGGTAAGCCGCATATATTCTTGGCATTAAGATCTATAGAGATAGATCAAGGAGGCTACTTGGTTTAAGCCAAAGTACATACATTGACAAGGTCATTAGAAGATTCCGTATGGAAAATTCTAAGAGAGGAACCTTGCCCGTGTTACATGGAGTTTCTCTAAGCAAGACTCAATGTCCTAAGACAAAAGATGAGCGTGAGAAAATGAATGATGTTCCATATGCTTCGGCAATTGGGTCCATCATGTATGCCATGATTTGTACTAGGCCGGATGTATCTTATGCTTTGAGCATGACAAGTAGATACCAATCCGACCCTGGCGAAAATCACTGGATAGCTGTAAAAGCGATTCTAAAGTACTTGAGAAGAACTAAAGACTCGTTTTTGGTCTATGGAGGAATGGAAGATGATCTCGTTGTAAATGCCTACACGGATGCAAGCTTCCAAACTGACAAAGATGATAGCCGATCGCAATCGGGTTTTGTGTTTATGTTAAATGGTGGAGCTGTAAGCTGGAAGAGTTCCAAGCAAAGTACAACCGCTGATTCTACAACAGAAGCTGAGTATATTGCTGCATCGGATGCTGCAAAGGAAGCTGTTTGGATTAAGAAGTTCATAACTGAACTTGAAGTGGTTCCTAGTATTGCTAATCCAATAGACCTTTATTGTGATAATAATGGTGCTATTGCTCAAGCAAAGGAACCAAGAGCACATCAGAAATCCAAACACATACTTAGGCGTTTTCATATCATTCGAGAGATCGTTGATAGGGGAGACGTAAATATATGCAGAGTACCTACTGATGACAATGTTGCGGACCCGCTAACAAAGGGACTTCCACAAGCTAAACATGATGGTCATGTTAGGTCCATGGGTATTAGATACATGGGAGATTGGGCCTAGGGCAAGTGGGAGATTGTTGGTAGTGGTGCCCTAGGCACGTTTAATAAACGTTATAATTGTTATCATTTATTTCATATCAATAAAGAGATGTTTTGATTATTATTGTTGTTCATGCCTTACTTATAATAATCCCCGTCCCTAGTACTTATTAAGCACTAGTATAAAGGCTAAATGATCATGAGATGATCATGTTAGATTTATGGGTACTTGTTTTGGAACAAGGTACTGGACATGACCGCTGTATGAGATTTATGTCATGGTCTATGTCGAACATATATCTCATATTAGTTATGTCATTTGAATCCTTAGACATGAAGTTATTATAGTCTTCCACTTGATGAACATTGTGTTTGACATATTCAAACGCTACCTTAACACGGTAGTTATAAAGGGTATGATTGGCATAATCGGATTCCCGTTGGGAAGAATAATAAGCTAAATGGATTTGTCCCTCCACGGAGAGATGTCAAGCTTGGGCCTCTCGTAGGAATGATGTTGATGAAATGTTCGGCCGGACTCAAATGAATTGATTGGATCAATGTCATTTGGATTATCAACATATTCGGAATCGAGAAAGTATTGAACAAAAACAAGTTGACTGTTTGACCATGACTTGTGTTCAATGACATCGTGGACAAAGGGATTGTGACATATTCTAAAGGAATGCGAACTTGTATCTAGTTATACTATTTGGGTAGGTATGACGGTTTGCTAGAACCTAATCATATCTTATGGGATCATGTTTGAGCCCATTGCCAACTTAGTATAATCCTAGAGGGTCACACACAATAGAACGAATCTTTAATAAGAGGACTATATTGGAATTTAGAGTCAAAGGACCTTGGAGAATTTTGGAAACATTCTGGGCTGTTTGTCTACCGAGCGGGCGCTTGGTTCAGACCAGGCGGGCGCCTGAAGTAATTCCAGAAAGACAGGGACCTTCTGGTCATTCAGGCGGGCGCCTGGCCCTTTACAGGCGGGCGCCTGGTGCTGCCGACAGGAAAATTCCTAATTCGATTTGGGAAGGTTTTTGGCACAAGATTCCTATTTGGAATAGGTCTTAATTGTGTATAAAAACCCCAATTCGGCCAGACCATATTGACAAGTGATTTTGTGAGTCTCAAAGAGTTTGAGAGAGATATTATTTTGTTCTAAGATATCCTTGATTGAGGAACAAAATAATTCACAAATAAATTCAATATAGTTCTTTTATTATATTGTGAAAGTGTGTTTCATAATATTGGTCTAGCAACCAAGATCAAAGATCCTTTGATATTCGTTCGAAGTGTGGATACCGCTAGAGGGTGAAAATCATCATCTTCAAAGTTCGTGTTCAAGCTTTGTGATCGTGATCAAGTCTTCAAGTTTCTCCACCAAAGACCAAGAGAAAATTCATAGTCATCAAGGGTTAGTTATTCCTCTATTCATCTTGTTGTATTTGATTTAATCATATGAACGGATCCATGGCTTTGGGTTTCTTAAAATTTTAATTGCTATATTCCGCGGCGCATGTTACTTAGAAACCCAACAACAATTGCCGACTTCTTTATAGAGGGGGAATGGGAAGAGACTGAAAGCATGAGAAACAAGTCGGCAATGGTTTGCTGGGCTGGTGAATCAATGCAAGGATGGAGTTGTGCGGAAGTTACTGAAGAAGTTGATGAGGAAATCATTTGTGATTAAGTAGAGATGATGGAGCAGCGTGAAGTCGCTAAAATGGACTTAGATGCTGGAGATGGCGAGTTGAATGAGGTAGTTGGAATGGAAATCGATGCTGCAGGGTTGACTTCTCAAGTAAACAAGCAAGGAGTGAAAAAAGGAAGAAGGAAAAGAGAGAAGGAAATGGAGGAAATTATTATTGATTCCCTCCAGATGCGAGATGAACTGGATATTCAGGCCCAGGAGGAGTTAGAAGAGTTAAGCATCAATCCAAAATTTCCAGAACAAAAGGTCAAGATAGGGAAGCAGCTCACCCCAGATGATTGGACTCACTTAGTAAAATTTTTGGATGAAAATCTCGACATATTCGCGTGGCAAGTGGAAGACATGAAAGGGATCCCAGAAGAGGTTGCAGTTCACAAATTGAACGTTAATCCTGAGTTCACACCAATCCGGCAAAAATATAGATACTTGTCACCAGAAAAGGAGAAATCCATGCAAGACGTTCTCGAAAAGATTTTGAGGGATGGAATCATTGAGGAAATCAAGTACCCCAGTTGGTTGGCTTGTGTGGTGATGGTGCCCAAGGCTAACGAAAAGTGGAGAATGTGCATAGATTTTACAGATCTGAACGAGGCTTGCCCAAAAGATTGTTATCCCTTACCCAGAATAGATAGATTCGTGGACTCTATTGCTGGACATAAGATGTTGAGTTTCATAGATGCCTACTCAGGTTATCACCAAATCAAGATGGCAGAGGAAGATAAGCCATTAACAGCTTTCCGCGCTGGTTTGGGAACATATTGCTACAAGATGATGCCATTTGGATTAAAAAATGCTGGAGCAACTTACCAAAGAATGGTGAGTCAAGTTTTTGGATCTCAGCTGGTGAGGAACGTAGAGGCTTACATTGATGACATGGTGATCAAGTCGCGAGATGACGATCATGTTAAGGATTTGGCTGAAACTTTTGGGAATTTAAGGAAGAATTGCATGAAATTGAATCCCAGCAAGTGTACATTTGGGGTGACGGCTGGCAAGTTCCTTGGTTTCATTGTGAACAGGAGGGGAATTGAAGCAAATCCGCAGAAAATTCAAGCTCTCCTTGATATGAAACCACCAAGATCAGTCAAGGAGATTCAACGACTCAATGGAAGGATCACTGCCTTGGGGCGTTTTATTTCTCGTTCTGCGGTGAGGTGTCTTCCCTTTTTTAAGTATTAAGGGAAGCCAAAAATTTGCATGGGATGAGGAAAGCAACAAATCGTTCGAGCAGATTAAAGAGTATTTGGGGAAACCGCCTCTTCTGAGTATCCCTGGTTTTGGTGACGAATTATATGTTTACTTGGCGGCCACAGATTTGGCGGTAGCTTCTGTGTTGATAAAGGAGGAAGGGGGCGTTCAAAAGCCTGTGTATTATGTTTCTAAGGCTCTAAGTGATGTGGAAACTCGTTATTTCAATGCTGAGAAGCTAGCATATGCCTTAGTAGTGGCAGCCCGTAAGTTGAGGGCATATTTCTCAGCCCATACCGTCATTGTCTTAACGGACGCTCCCCTAAGGAAGATACTCCAACAGCCAGATGTGTCAGGAAGGTTGTTGAATTGGTCTATTGAGCTAACAGAGTTCGATATCAAGTATCAATCCCGAAAGGCGATCAAAGCTCAAGCATTAATTGATTTCGTTCTGGAAACCTCTTTTTCCAGGACAAAAGAGGAAATCATTGCTGAGAAGATGAGTAAAAGATTGCCTAGGGGGAAAGAACTTGTGCCGCATGAAGAGAAAGTGAGGCCCCCAGGTTGCTGGCTATTGCATGTGGATGGTTCTTCAGCTAGAGAAGGAAGTGGAGTGGGAGTACTACTGGTATCGCCGGAGGAAAAGAAGTTTGAAAAGGTGTTGAAATTCAAATTTCCAGCGTCCAATAACCAAGCTGAATATGAGGCCTTGATAGCGGGATTAGAGTTGGCAAGTGATATTGGCATAAGGGATGTAGTAATCCATTCTGACTCTCAACTTGTTGTCAATCAAGTGAAAGGAGAGTATGGAGTTGCTCACCCAACACTTATCCAGTATTGCGGCATGGCAAAGCAACTATTGAGGAAATTCAATTTTTGGGAGCTTGTGAGGATCATTAGGAATGAAAATGAAAGGGCAGACTACTTGAGCAAAGTCGCGGGGGAAGAAGTTAAAAATCTGCCTTCAGGAGTCATGGTGGAATTTTTAGAGGTTCCAGTCATCAACAAACCACAGATTATGGAAATCGAGGAAGCAGAGAGGAGTTGGATTGAGGAGATGAAAGATTATCTGGAAAAGGAGATATTGCCAGAAGATGAGAATAGAGCCAAGTTAGTAAAAAAGACTTCGCCCAGATTCATCCTCATGGAAAACGTCTTATACAGAAGGTCATTCACTAAACCTTTGTTAAGGTGTATCCATCCAAATATGACTTCAAGAGTATTATATGAGGTGCATCAGGGAGTATGTAGAGGTCCTCCAGGGGCAAGGACTTTAGCGGATAAAATTTTGTTTCATGGTTATTACTGGCCTACACTGCGACAAGATGCTGAAGCTTATGTAAAGAGATGCGATAAATGCCAACGGTACGCTGATATCCCAAGACTTCCAGCAACAGAGCAGAGTCCAGTGGTGGTGACTTGGCCATTTGACATGTGGGGCATAGACCTAATTGGTCCTTTTGCCAAGGCTAAAGGAGGACATCAATTCGCAGTAGTAGCTGTTGACTACTTTACTAAGTGGATTGAGGCTAAGGCATTGGCTTCTATTTCTGAAGACAACGTGATCAAGTTCGTGCACGACAACATTTGGTGCCGATTTTGAGTACCAAGAGCAATAATGTCTGATCATGGATCTCAATTTCAAACCAAATTCACTACAGCATGCAATAGGTTAATGTGGAACATTGGATGTCCTCAATGGCAAGACCTCAAGGAAATGGACAAGCCGAAGCGGCAAACAAGCAAATCATCAGCACCTTAAGGAAAATTTTGGAGGGAAAGGCTGGAAGATGGGTTGACGAGTTACAAGTTGCTTTGTGGTATGTGAGAACAACTATCAAAGGATCAACTGGCGAAACACCTTTCGATCTTACTTATGGTTCGGAGGCCATGGCTCCAGTAGAGATAGCCCTACCTTCATACAGGGTCACTTGTTATGATGAAATAGTAAACGAGCAGAGAAGAGCATTGGACCTTGATTTGGTAGATGAAAAGAGGGTGGAGGAAAGGTTGAAGATGGTCAACTATAAGAAAAAAATGAAAAGCCAGCATGACAAAAGAGTCAACAAGCGATCTTATTCGATAGGGGATTGGGTGCTGAGGATAGTTGAAGTCACTGGCCACAAACCAGGTTACAGCAAACTCAACCCGAATTGGGAAGGCCCTTTCCAAGTGTCAAGGGTCATTCGTGAAGGAACTTATTTGTTGAAAAAGGAGGATGGGACTGAGCTCAAGAACCCATGGCATGTGGACCATTTAAAGAAGTATTATCATTAGTAGAGTAATAGTAGAGACAAATGTCTATTTTCTTGCTTTCCCTAAAGGATATAATGGTAGGAAGTAATTTTATAAGTTAAGATGTAATGGTAGAAAGCGATGTAATGGCAGGAAACTTTTTCTGATGTTTAAAGTTATCTAAGTTACTATGGTTCTCTTAAAAGCTTGATATTACAAAGACTTAGTTTAAAGGCACTAAGCAAAAGACTTGGCTTAAAGTTGCCAAGCAAAAAAAAAAAAAAATCGTGACGAGATGAACAATCATCTTGCATGATGAAAAGTCAAAGACTTGGCTTAAAGTTGCCAAGCAAATAAAGAAGCTTAACATTGAGTGGTTAAGAAAGAAAAAATCGTGACGAGATAAGCAATCATCTTGCATGATGAAAAGTTAAAGACTTGGCTTATAGTCGCCAAGCAAATAAAGAAACTTAACATTGAGTTGTTAAGAAAGAAAAAATCGTGATAAGATGATCAATCATCTTGCATGATGAAATGGCAAAGACTTGGATTAAAATCTCCAAGTAATAAAAGAAAAAAGATCATGACGAGATGAACAATCATCTTTCATGATGAAAAGTCAAAGACTTGGCTTAAAGTTGCCAAGCAAATAAAAAAACTTAGCATCGAGTTGTTAAGAAAGAAATATTCGTGATAAAATTATCAATCATCTTGCTTGATGAAAAGACAAAGACTTGGATCCAAATGACCAAATAATGATAAACTTCTCAAACATAACGATTGGGACATGCAACTCGTATAAATGTTTCTTTGATAAATTCATAGTGGCAAAATAAATTAACAAGTTTCTCCTTTAACCCGCATAGGCGTGTTGCAACCTCAAAAAAAAAAAAAAAAAGAGTGGCGAGTTGCTCTTGCAAGAAGGGAAATAAAATCGGGTAAATGAGCATCGGCTAAGGGACTTGTAAATTGAAGGAGGCCTCAACAAAAGTGACGAGATGACGTTGCAATACGATGATATCGTGTCAAAAAGGAGATGATTTGTTACTTCTCAAAAACGGGCTGCCTCAAGACAGTCCCTTCTAAAGGGGGGAGTAATAGGAGGGAATTCCTCTTGATAAATGAAAAAGAGGACGTCAAATGCGCAAGTAAATAATTTGCAAAGAACTAAAAGTGCATACAAAGCATAGAAAGTTCAAGCATCTGAATTACACAAGTTATAATACTTGTTCTAAAAGAGAAGCAAAATATATAAAGATTGTTCAAAGAGCACACATGCCCGTTACATAGTCCCTAAAGAGCACGCAGACCCTTAAAGTCACAAAACAGAGGCGACATACAAAAGGAAAAAAAAAAATATAGTCCAATAGAGACATACTAACTAAATCAGGGAAGTTGAGAAGAATCATGTCCGGCTTCCCTCAAACGTGCAACTTCTTTTTTTCTAGCATTGATCTCTTTGTTTTCAAGTTGGCAAAGGAAAGATAAAGATCATCAACAACAGAATCTTCTAATGGAGGAATGGGCCAAGGGGGATTACCTATCTCTTGGTCAAAAGCAGCAAGTTGTTTTAGCTCCTCATCATCATAGGGCAAAACAGAATGGCTCTTCCTAGCCAAGTGACTGTAATAAGGCTCAGCTAACCACTTGGCAACTGACTCAAGAAAAATACCTTCTGCTAAAGCAGGCCGCATGGGGAAAAAAGAAGATCTCTCCAACAAAGGGAAACACTTGCCTGCAGCTTCATACTTGAACTGATCGGAATTCTTATACTCAGTAATAGCCTGAACACGAGACACACTAATAGTCTCCTCTAGTTGCACAATTTGGCGTTGGAGCCCATACCTCTCAGCCTCAACGTGAGCTTTCCCATCACGTAACTCAGTCTCAACTCGAGCTCTCTCATCTTGCGACTCGGCAAGCTCCCGTTTCAGGTTATCAATCTTATCAGTCAAGTTTTTCTTTTCTGCAACAAGAAAGTCTTTCTCAGTCTGACAAGCTTAGAGAGTGGACTTCGCTTTTAACTTATCCGACGTCTCAACACTCAAAGCCTTCTTGAGAACAAGAATATCATTCTCCAGCTTCTTATTCCTATTGACCAAGCTAGTAACAAGTCCACTCATCTGCAAAAAGAAGGGGCAAGAATAAAAAGAGAGTTCAAAAGCAACAACATTGTCACCTGAGCAATGACGGGGTTAAACGTTTACCTCACTAACAATTTGCTCAGCACGATCCTCATGAGTGACAGTGGTCTCAGTCTCCAAATTAGCAACATGCCTAGCATCACAAACCCTCATCAAGACGGCCCTACCAAAAGAGCTCTTAACATGATGGCGTGAAGTAAGATCGAAACCTTTCATTTCTGGAATTTTTCCCAATTCAGCAATAATAGGCTTCATGCCCTCCAAAGACATAGGGAATGAGAAATGAGGCTGGGACCAACTAGTAAGCTGCTTACCAGAAACATCAGAGTCAATAGCTTGGTCACGGGAGCGAAATGGAGAACGAAAGTCATCAGTGCGAGCTCTCTTAGACCCGTGACTCTCCAATTCGGCTGCACCAACAACCTCAACAGACCCCCACTAGGCGTTGCGTCCACATCCAACTCGAAAACTTTCACAGATTCGGATTCCTCCACACTTGCAGTCTCAGTTCCTTCTTCGTCTTGCAATTGGAGGCTGACAGAGGCTTTTTTCTTGGAAGGACCTTTCCCTTTGGGAGCCTCAGCTTCACCTTGCTCGATCAGCGTAGAATCAGTACCATTAGCACTTATAGGGACAGATACTCTAGCAGAAAGTGGCAAAGCTTTCAAAGCAGCAATCCGAGCTTTTTCAGCCTCTCGGGCAGCTATCCTAGCAGCAATATGCTCGTTCTTCTTATCTTGAAGATCCATCTGGTTAAAAGCTGCAAAATGGAAAGGATAGAGTTAATAACAGCATAAAGAATAAAGGGTTAAAAAGAAAAAAAAAGAAAGGAAAGAGTAAAGGAAATGAGCAAGCACCCAATGATCTTTGCTTGCCTTTGCAAAAAGAACCAGGCTGGGAGCAAACAGAACAGTTCACGGGCAACACGCCACCGTTATGACGTTCCCATCCGGGAAAGCAGGGATGATCTATAATGGGAATCAAGGAAGAAATGCTGCCACCCTTAATGGGAGTAATACCGACAATCCTTAACAAAGTCTCATCATCCAAAATCAACCTCCACGAATATCTAGCCTGAGGACCCGTGTTAACTAAAGGGGTCAAGATTAAAGTTTTCAACTCTTTCTTATAACGAGTTAAAAGTGTGCGAACCCCGACTTTAATAGTGATTTCATATACAGGCACGTGATGGCTCCACCCCGACTCGAAAAGACAAGAAGAGGATCATCAAAGGCATTTCAGATTCTATTTGGTATGGGGGTAAAAATTTTCCTGCCAGGCCGAGACTTAACACTCAATCTATCCTCCCCATATGTGATAATATCAAAGAACTCCCTCAAAAGTCTCATGGTGGGTTCATATCTATTTGCCCTAGTTACAACAATAAAACAAGTCAAGGTCATAATAAGATTGGGATGAAGATCAACGATGGCGGCCTCAGTATGGAAGAGAAACTCAGAAATAAAGGGATCAATGGGAAGACGCAACCCAGCCTCAAATTGGGAAGGGTAAACGACTATAGCATCCTGACGAGCTCTCATCTTCTCTAAGTCAAGGTCCCCATCATAAGAATGTATTTTATAAATCGTAGGGTTGATGAAATACCTAAGATGATACGGAGATCTAAAGGAATTGTTTTGAGTACAACTAGATTCACCCGCTTCCACAATTTCACCGGGAGTAGATATGTCAACCTGAGAGGACCCGCCAATCTGAGAAGTGCTATCCATAGGCAACTCGCCTCCAGCAAGAGGAATGTTGCTGTAAAAAACAGAAGTAGGGTCATTGGTGACATGAAGGCTAGAGCCAGACTGATCAGAATCAACATAAGACTCATAAAAAGCACAAATGAAATCCCCCAAAGAACTCTTATCATAAAAGCCCATCATATATTCATAAGAAAGTGGGAGGGGATTAGGAACCTTAATTTCTACGGCCTTAAACACCATGGGACTGGCCTCAAGAGAAATTAACAAGCCAATTAACTCAAAACGCCACATCCTAACCCAACAATCCGCAGTAGCCCTATAAAAACCCATCAGTTTGGAGGCAACGACCATAACAATTTTTTTTACCCTTTTGTCCAAACATGGTTACTTCTCTTTGCTCACGCGAGCGGTAGCAGTCCAAAAAGCAAGATAGAGAGGTTACCTTAGACTCCAAAAATTCAAGGATGAGAAATGAGGGAACGAAGGGGCTCCAGATTTTGGGAACGGAAGAAGGCCAACCGGAAGTGATAACGGAAAAGATGAGAAATCACAGCAAGCCTGTCAAGGAAGATTAATGTCATATTCAAAAACTAAAAAGAAAGAGGAACCAAGAAACAGTTGATATACTAAATTGATGAGTTTAGCTGTGAAATCAAAAAAGTGAAAGAAATCTATAAACAAACTGCCTCAAACATAAGAAAATATCAAGGCTCTTGAACTCACCAGAATCTGGAAAGCATGAAGATCAGCTGGAATGTTCACCGGAAAATTTAAGGGGAGACCAATCGGATCTATTAGAGAGAGAAATGGGACGAATCAGTTGAAAAACCCAAGATCACATTCAGAAATACAAGAACCACATGTATGGATTCACACGAAAATAGCCAGAAAACAAAGATTGAGAACTCACCGGAATTTTAGAAGGTCGCCGGAAAATCATAAGAAAAGAAATGTGGGTCAATAGGCCCACAAAATGGGGTCAAATACGGCAGGAAAAAGTGGGTCCATGCTTGGACTAAGAAGACGAACCTGATCCCAGCATTAAAACGGACAAAAAGCGACGAAGAGATGAGCTGCAAGTTCCACCGGAGATGGAGGAGCCGGCCGGAAATTGGAGGAGCTGTAGAAATGCTTGAGACACTGAGAGAAGAGAAAGAAAGTGAAAAGGTTAAAATATCTTTACCCTAGCTCTGGGAAAGAAAAGTGAAAATTCATTTGATGGGTAAAAAATCTATGACACAATGGATATGACAAAAAGGACACAGCAGTACATTGATATATGTGCCATCAATTGTCTTTTTTGAATTTCAAGCATCCCTCCAAAAATTGTCATTGATGAAAATTGTCTAGTTCACTCAGAAAATTGGGTCTCCAACTAGATAGAGCAACTCGTAGGGAGCATTGACAAAAAAGCCAGCGAATTGATATTGCAACTAGCATGAAGCAGTCTTCAAAATTTAATTCCTTAAGGCGACAACAAGTGGACAATAAATATTAAAAAGATATAGCAAGTTCCACTATTAACTCATTGCAGCAAGCCAGGAGAGCGGAATGTATTTCAAGCATGTGCCAAGTACAAAGGGACTCGATGAATTACCACTCCAGTGAGCAAGCCTCAAATTTTGATGGGTCAATTAAGCAACAACATGTTTATCAACTCACCCAAGATGCAAGATGGCAAAGGTAGGCGACTTGATGTAGCAACTCGCAAATTGACAATCCCAAAGATCGTTATTGTGCAACTTGACGTAAAGGGCTTGGCTTAAGAACTCTTTATCAGACCATAAATAGTCACAATAAAGAGCTGGGGGGCTACTGATGTGCCTAAGCAAAAATTATGGGTCCCATTTAAAGTATCTTAAAATATTTGATTGAAAGTATGGGACAAATCAAAAAAGGCTCAATGTTGGTACAACAAAGTAAAAAATGGGGACGGAGGTCACTTAAATGGTTAACTAGACAAATTGGGATGGTTGGTCAAAGAATAAGGTCAAGGTGATGAACCAAGTTGACATCTTCCTCTTACAAGACCAAGTTGTTAGCGTTGACTCAAATGCTAACACTAAATCAACTTGTATTCAACTTATCTCAAGGATTCATAAAGCGGAGTCTTGATGCATGAAGAAGCAGGAGTATGTAAAGGGGAAGAGAGTTTTATGCGAGTTTCCTATTCAACTCGCCTTCTTGGTGCATTGGCAAAGTGTCTCAACTGAGAAGGAATTAATGAAGCTATAAAGTCAAGTGAACGTAGCTAAATACGTGGAAGTCTAGGAAACGGCGACTTCCCTGTGGACCCCTCAGCAAGGTCATCAAAGTTAACCATATGAGAGGTCATCAACATATCGCCGACTTGAGTGATAAAGGAGCAAGTCGTCGAAGCGAGCCAATGGCTAAGTGGATGACTTGATCCCAGATTACTTGGTGGCTACGACAAGAGATCAACGACCTCTGACATTGTGATTCTTTGTCTGGAAATAAGACAAAAACACCTTTTCGCGTCCCACTAAGGGCAGGTGGTCATGCATAAAGTCCAAATGACCAATAACGAGTTGCCACGTGTCCTAGCCCCATATCATGGTAAGGACCACAAAGAGGACTATATAAAGACACCTCTACCAAAACCCTAAGGTATGCTCACTCAGACCTTCAAACTTTTCTCTTCTTGGTTTGTTGGTTGAAATGAGATCTTATTCTCACGCCGGAGGGTTTTTGGGGGAAAACCTCCCCCACCCTAACGGTGTTGGTTTTGCAGATCGGAGAAGAAGAAGTGAGGTACAACCTTCCCTGAGGACGACGACTTGGAACGTGGTGCCCACTCGAGATTATTTTTGGCAGCATCAAGTAAGTTGATTGGTGTTGTGAGTGTAAAAGTAAAGTATGAGAGAGAATGAGTGGGAGGAATAGTAAAGATTCTTTGCTATTTTGAGCAGTTCACACTAACTTGAGACGGACGAAAAAAAAATAAGTTCACACAAACTTGATACAAATGGAGTATATTGGAGTAAAACATATTGAAAGAGATTGAAAATTTTTGTTTGATTATTTACATTTTGTGAAAAAACATGATGTCTATTGACAAAAAAGCCCCCATTAGCATCAACATCAACATCAGTTCAAAGTGGTTTGCTTATCAGTTCAGTTGTAAAATCATAAGTAGCAATACACATCTCTTCCAATTAAAATCTAAAGAAAGCACTCACAAAGAGGTAAAACATAATTAACCCCGTTCTCCTGTAAGAGAACTTAATTAATATGAAAACCATATCAATTATTATTGACAAACATATGAGATATATATACACAAGGGTTTCTTGAAGGGTAAGAAACTTAGACTAAATCCCTAAAGTAAAGGAAACAAAATATACTATAATTATACTACAATTAGGAACCTAACGTAGAGATGTTGGGAGGATCTTGAATATCTTTAACATGCCCCCTCAAGATGGACGACCGAGAAGAGAGACCAATTTTGGATAATAGATAGTGAAACCATCTATTATCCACAATCTTCTCTCCTCATTCATTTCTAAATCAACTTATTACAATAATGGTGATCTTCTCTCCTCATTCATTTCGACTTTTGCATCCAAATTCTCTCTCAAAGATCTAGGTCATCTGTCGTATTTTTTGGGGGTTGAAGTCCTTCCGCACCCTGAAGGCATTCTACTAAGTCAACAGAAATATATACAGGATCTCTTGGGTTGAACAAATATGGCTGAATCAAAACCAGTTGCCACGCCTATAGCACCTCAGCCTCCCTTATCACTTCATCGAGGCACTCCTCTGGCCGAGCCTTCAGAATATCGAGCAATAGTCGGCAGTCTGCAATATCTCTCTTTAACTCGTCTTGACATCTCCTTTGCCGTCAACCGCCTATCTCAATTCATACATAAACCGACTGAAGACCATTGGGTTGCACTGAAAATGGTTCTTCGTTATCTAGCGGGTACAATTTCACAGGGTCTGGTCATCAACCGCAACTCCCCTCTAATTAAATTAACCTAGCATGTGTACTAGTTACCGATGTAGTAGTATGCACAAGCAAGGGTCGAATCCATAGAGACTAGATTGGAAAACAAGAATGTAAATTAAAACAGAAAAATAAAATATGGGGTTTTGGCTTTTATTTATTTATTGATAACTACTAAAGCAATAACTAAAATTAAACTAATAAAACAAATAAAATCAAGATTAACGAATGGATTCACAAATTGGATTCACAAATACTTTCACTGTATGCTATGCTCCTACTGACAAATCAATCTCATTCTTGAGTTCGTTCACAAAAGTAAGAATTGGGACGGTTCGGTCGCCGGATTGCAACTCTATAGCTCTTTTTTATGAAATACCTTCTATTACGGCAGTATAACAAGCGAAGAACGCGTTAAGAATTTAAGAACATATGAACCTACACTATTATGATTTCTATTACGGCCTCAATCAAGTATAATTATCAAAAGAGTGGTCAACATATCAATGTCCGAGTTACCGCAACAATAGATACCCAATAATTCTAAAGCCAATTTATATCTTAACATATAATTGAAACTAAAGAATTAATTATGAAGAATATTTTGATAAACAATAATAAGAAAGAATGGAAGAATTAATTCTATAGCATAGAGATTTAGTATTTGTTACTACCAATTCATGAATCTAATTATTTAACTACTAATAATACTAAAATCAAGAACAAGAAAAATAATAAAGAACATCAAAACCTGAATTAAATTGATGAATCCTTGTTTACAACCTTGAAATCTTGAATAAAAGTTTGTATAAAGTATGAATCAAATAAATTGGATAGAGTGTTCTATTTATACTAGGGCTAAGGAGGTGTAAAAATAGGAAAAACCCTACGATTCCTTGTTGAAAAAGGAGAAATAAATACTGATGGCCGAAATTCCCCAGGAGCCCTTCGGTTTTTTGACTTTCTAGAAAAGTCCTTCGAAAATTCCCCAAATGTCCTCTAGAAATTCCAGAAAAGCCCCTAGAAATTTGGAAATTACTAAAAAGCGCATCATAATTTGGATAATTCCTCAAAGTTCCCTGGAAAATTCCCCTAAGGTCCCTGGGCTGTGTGGGCACATGGAGTGGGCACTCAAAAGTCAGATTTGCTGGGAATTCTTGGGTTAAGATCTGGTGTTGAACCATTGCTTTGATGACTTGTACCTATTACGCGCAAACTTCCGGAGGCCATAACTTCTTCATACGAACTCCGATTTGGACGTGTAAACTATTGTTGGAAAGATCTTTTTGAGTACTATACAATGGCATTGATTAATCAGTAGTCACATCTTTTTAAATTTATGTTCTGGTCCGTTCTTTATCCTTCTTTTTCGCACTTTAACGCCCATGAATCCGTGCATTCTTTTACTCCTTCCCTATACTCATACACACTCCAAAAACCATAAAAAAAACCCAAGGTTGAGCATCTAATAATTCATAAAAATATATGATTTGGATGGGTAAAAACACATCCATCAAATACCCCCAAACTTATCTTTTGTATATGATTTGGATGAGTAAAAGAAAACAAATATAAAACTATAAAACTACAAAAACTAAAAACAATAAAAAAGAAATATTTTTTTGAATGTTCTCATTACATATGAGATTTGTTAGCCAAAAGTCTCAGGGTCCTTCACACAAGTGCCATAAAATAGGTACAATCATAAAACCAAATTGCAACACATACACACTACTAACTCGTTTGATTTTTCACCGCAGCATGATAGGATGAGGGATGTTGGTGATCAATGCGACCAAAATAGATCACTTAAGTTAATGCTCTTATTCCACAAATGATGATGATGATACACGTTAACCCAATCAAGGACACTCATAATCATGTATACACAGTTGTCAACCCGGTTACCGATATTGAAAGAAAATATGGCATAAAGTTTAAGCACAACAAACGTGCGAGGCTAGGTTCACGGTTACAAATGAAGGTAAGGACATACGAAGCTAAGAAAGTGGACTAAGAAGTCTTCTACAATGTGTACATCCTCACAATATGTTAAACTCTCTGCTCACCCAATTCCCACATTGTCTCACCCCCAAACTTGAACTTTTATATAATTACATAGGGTGAGACGTAATTCCCTATTCCTTGCGGCCTTTTTCAAATCATCCCTTCTATACATTAAGGGTACAAGCTTTTTCTCTTTCTTTTTTTCTTTTTTTTTTTAAATTTCAACTTACACAAGAACAATGTGTGCTTATTTAACGACTTTGCACACTACTCAATGATCACAATATTTTTGTGCTTGCCCCTTCCTTTCATTACATACACCCCTTTTCATATTCTTGGCCATATACCATAATTCCCCAAATCATTCTCCCAATTTGTATCCATAAATTCCCATCATTCCCTAATCCACTTCCTCGTCAAGGTGGGTCTAACCTATTCTTAGTGAAAAGGGTAGGAAATCGGGTATCAAAAGAAGGTGAACGACGGTCTTTAATGTGCCATTCTTTCATTCATTAATAGGCTCAAAAGGGTGTTCTAGCAATGATTTTATTTAGTGACTAAATAGACAAAATAAGGCCAAGAAAAAGGGTTTAGAAAGAAATGCCATAAATACCGAATAACCTATTGACTTGTTATTGACAACCATGCAACAATGTTCTAGGTTCCCCGAACATACACCAAGTGATCCCATAAATTATTCTTAAGTTGATAACATGATCATGGAAATAATGTAAGTGAGAGGTGGTGCAATCATGCCTTTAATAGTGTTAATGCAGTCCTAACTCTAGGTTAAACAATAGCACCCATAATGGCTAATAAAAACAAACCCTCGGATCATCACCGACCATGGCCAACATCCCAAAATATAAAGAGAACAAAATTTTTAAATTTTTTCTATTTTTTTGGAGGGTGACAACTATATACACTCCCCTATAAACCCACAAACTCAGAGAGATGCCTACCCCCAAACTCAAAATATGCTATGTCCTCAGAGCATAAGGAACAAAAGCATGCTTTGGGTTCAAAGGATGGCATGCCACAACAAAACAATTAAATTACAATAAATAAAACATACCTAGTTGGGATGCCTCCCAACAAGCGCATTTGGTTAAGGTCGTTAGCCCGACCGTTGCCCAGTTTGGATTTCACCTTTCTTCCTTTGGCCCACTTTGCATTCACGCGGGTCCTTATCTTCAGCTCGAGCCCCATATACATTCCCCTTTTTATTTTATCATTTAGTACCACAGGGAATTGTTGGCATCTTCGCTTCTTGGGCCCTTCCACTTGTGGCCTCTCACCACCTTTTCCACTATTACAAGAAGGAAGGGGTACCATAAGAGACATAAAAATGATGATAATACTATTTTCACTATCTATTATGTGGCGTGATGAGTGGCACCGCTGTCAAGGATCCAGGAAGGAGGTGGGGTGTTGTATTGGTTGGAGGTTGCAGCATAGAGGCTGGGATTGGAGCGGTTATTGTTGGTGTTGTTGTTGCGGTATTGTGGAGGGGGGTTGGTGGGTGGGCGGTTGTTGTTAGGACGAGTTGTGTTGGGTGGGGTGGGCAGAGTTGTGTTTGGAAATTGGGTGCGGAAGGCTTGGCATTGAGAGAGAAAGTGACCGGGGTGTCGACACCATTGGCAGATGCCTTTGTAGGGTTGCCGATTGGTATTGTTGGGAGGAGAGTTGGAGTAGGTATTGCGGACAGGGTTATTTTGGTTGGGTCGAGGATTATGGAAGGTGTTAGGTGGCTTGCTTGCATAGTTGACAGATGCGGGAAAAGGGGAGGAGTTCTGGTTTTTCTGTTTGAGGGATAGTTCCCTGTTAATAAATTTTTCATGGAGTTCATCAAAGGATATGGGGTTCTCACGATTTTGGACAACGTGAACAACAGTGTCAAAGTCCGGATCCTGAATTTGATCTAAGATACGATCGATAAGATCATCTTCATCAATGGGTCGGCCAAGAGAAGTGAGTTGATCGGAGCAGGCTTTGATGTCACGCATATATTCTGTGATCGATCGGCTTCCTTTGGTGATGTTCCGAAGGTGGTCTTTTAGTTGTTTGACATGGCTCTTGGAGGGGTTGGCATAGGTCTTTGTGAGGGTTTTCCAAGCTTCGAGAGTGGTTGAACATTGGGAAATAAGAGGAACAAGATCAGAGGAGAGTGTTCCAGCAAGCGCGCCTAAGATTAACTTGTCTTGGCGAAACCATGTTTGGTAGGCAGGGTTGGGGGTGGTGGTTGTGGTAGCAGCCACGGCCTCGGTAGTGGTAGTGGCAGGTTTTGCTTCGGTTATGACAACGGTGTCTTTGTCCGGGCAGGGTGAGTTCCATCAATGAACTTGTAGAGATCGTAGCCAATAAGAGTTGCTTCAATTTGGGTTTTCCACGCGATATAATTCGTGGATGTGAGTTTAAGGATATGGATTAGAGAGACAACAATAAGGGGTTGGTTGGGTTCGGCTAGATTGGGGATGGTGGAGACTTCCGACGCCATAGAAGTAATATGGTGGTCAGAGAAGGTGAGGGAAGGCGGCTGTTAAGCCTAGTAGAGGAGGGTAGGGCAGACTAGAAGGAATGGTAGGGTTGGATCGTGTAAGCTTGATACCATGTAAGAGAACTTAATTAATATGAAAACCATCTCAATTATTATTGACAACCATATGAGATATATATACACAAGGGTTTCTTGAAGGGTAAGAAACTTAGACTAAATCCCTAAAGTAAAGGAAACAAAATATACTATAATTATACTACAATTAGGAACCTAACGTAGAGACGTTGGGAGGATCTTGAATATCTTTAACATCTCCTACTAACAACAGAGGCAAATCATTTGTGAAATATTTTCCCTTGCGTCACAAAATACTTATTTAAAAGTTTTGGTAGCTAGGATATCAGATAAAATAAGAGGCTTTGACCAATAAATCATGTGTTCAGATGAAAACGACTAATAAGGACGGACATTTTCGAAACTCGCCAAAAAGTCCTTAAAAATTTCGTTGGACAACTTTGTTCCTAGGTTGCGGAAGCGTGTCTGGCCGAGAGAAACACACGTTTTCTACCCTAAGAAACGCAGTTGGAACCTGCGTCTTCTCCCATAAGAAGCGCGGATGGAGCCTGCATCTTCTCCCCACAAGAAAAGAAAACGCATCTTGAATTTCTCCCCTGCGTTTTCCATTCTCTTTCCCCTTTCTCTCTCTTCCTTTTTTTCACCCAAAATTTCAAAATAGTACTCCCTCCGTCTCAAAATAGATGTCGTTTTGGATGTTAAATTTTGTCTCAAAATACTTGTCGTATCACTATTTTCAAAGCTTTTTTATTGCCATATACCAATTATACCCTTAATAATGATAGTGAACTATCTCTTACCTAACCATTTACTCACCTAGGTAGTTGAATTATTTTAGGGGTATTTGGGACTTTTTCACATGCATTAATGTCATTTCTTAATATGTGTGAAACACTCCAAAACGACATTTATTTTTAGACGGAGGGAGTATATCTCAAAATCTAGAAATCGAAAAAATGATCTGAAAGCACTGTTTTAATCGTGTCGTCAAGACGAATCAAACAAGTACACTCAACATATAATTCAAATTTAAAAAATAAAAACTTTATATTTCATTTTAATTTCTCAACTAATTTCACAGTTGTATCATTTTTCACTTGTAAAATTATTTCTCAATTGATTTCACAGTTGTTTTATTTTTATTTGTTACTTGTAAAATCATTTTCTCAATTTCACAATTGTAGTATTACACATTTGTGTGATTTCACAACTGTAGGATTACACATTCGTGTGATTTCACAATTGAATGATTTTTTGTTTTTCATTTGTAAAATCAATTCTCAATCAATTTCACAGTTGTGTGATTTTTCGTTTATCACTTGTAAAATTATTTGTCAACCGATTTCACAATTGTGTGAATTTTTTCATTTTTTACTTTTAAAATTATTTCTCAGTTGATTTCACAATTGAATGATTTCACAGTTGTGTGATTTCACATTTGTGTGATTTTTTCATTTTTTACTTGTAAATTCATTTCTAAACTGATTTCACAGTTGTATGATTGCATAGTTGTGTGATGCTTTATTCAGTTTAAACAATTGAGAAGTCAATTTATTATAATTGTTGCTCAATTTCTTTGACGTTTAAATTTAAAAAATAAATAAATAAAGATAATCCATTTCTCGTTTGTTTGTAATTGAGTATAAAAACTGATAAAATCATCTCTCAATTTTCACAATTGATGACTCAGTTTTTTAATTATAACGATGAGTTTATTGTCACGCAACCTTAAAAATAACATAGACAAATTGGTTTCACGGTTGTGTGATTTTTAAATAATTGATAAATTAAAATATCACAATTGATACTCAATTTCTCAAATGTTTAAGTTTGAAAAATGATATATTCATTTCTCATTTTTTTGATAATTAAATATAAAACTGGTTAATTTACCAAATAGCTTCACTGCATTTAGCCATTGATAAAATAGAAAATACACTTGTTACATCTACAAAAGAACATCACTTATAATTACATGAAAAGAAAGGTTATATTGACTTGATGCCATGAATCCAAGACTGTAACGGCTGCACCAAAGCAATGCTACCACATCTATTTAGAAGTAAGTTATAGGTTAATCTGCAATACAAGGAGTATAAGTCATATATGTGGTACAACTAATTATCTTGAGGACATGATATACACCAAGATGTGTGACCTTGAATTGTTCTGTTGACTTGAAGTTGAGTATCTTCAGGAATTGGAGAATCGAGTATCTTCAGGAAATTGAGGGCTGCTACTTCAATTTTGGCTCGGATTGGAGGATAGAGATAGTACTCATTCATGATCGGATCCTGTGTCTGTACGGCGATTGATGAATATGGCTTAAACATATGACACTAGGTTCAAGGGTTGAGTTTGAAATCGTCTTGGGTGATGACGAGGACGAAGGGGCAGTCCGTGACGGGAAAGAGCAGAGGAGGAGGAGAGAAAAGAATAGGAAGGCGCTACTAACCAGGCTAGGGTTTAAAACAAGGGTAGTTTTGTCATTTACAATTATAATAAGGACTCTATGGGAGTATTAATTTCAACACAGGGATCCTAAGGTAAAAAAAAATGTTGTTTTTATTGGCAAATTCCACCCTATCTCAGGGACTTATTGGTAAAAATCCCATAAAATAAACACAGAGACGCAGTGTAAGCTCTGATGTGGTTACACCAGAGTCCACACAAACAGAATTTGCAGCGGAATAAATAATAAACACGAGTTATTTACATGTTGTAGACAACAAAAACTTCTCTTTATTAAAACATTTAAGATCGATTACAAACAACGAAATCAAGAGAAGTGACCAAATATGAAAACACTAAATACTAAAACACTTGTCACTACTAGAAAAATAGAAATTTGAAACGGACAGATCCGTTGCCATTTTGCCAAATTCGTTGCTAAATTGGTAAATGGTAACGACTTTGGTCGTCCCCATTTTCTGGTCGCTAACCGGTACCAAACGTGGTCGTTGCCAAATAGCAACGAAAAAGTCGTTGCCAATTTAAAATAAGTCGTTGCCATTTTGTGTTGTCAGGTGACAACAAATTGCAACGACCAAGCCCTTGGGAACTTTTAAAAATAGCAACGACTAAGTCGTTGCCAAATTTTAAAAAGTCCGTTGCCAATTTTTTATTTTTCAATTAAAAAAGAACATTCCGTAATTATATATTTAAATATATAATTACAGAATAAATATTTTTTGGGAGCAAATAAAGAATTATTATTGTTTAGTAACTTTTATGATTAATTTTATTTATTAATATGAACTATTTTTTTATTTATAGAACTAATCCATTAATTTTACTCACCAAAACAAGATTACAAGCTCATAATTCTCCAGCCCCCCACCACCATCCGTCGCCCACCACCGTCGCTCACCACCACCATCAACGCCATCTGCCCACCTTCAACCTGCTACCGCAGACCACCATTTTCTTCATCATCAATCACCTTCCACCGCCAGTCATCGTCACCTTCCACCAGTCACCACCACCATTAACCACCATCAATATACTCCTCAGTTCAAACAAATTTGGTAGATCTAACACACATGAAAACATAAAACATCATTAGATCTAACCTAGAAAAAAAAAACACTCTTAGATCTAAAACATACACAAACACACACACAAACCCAACTAGATCTAAGATCTAGAACCTGAATAAGTTGGAAAGAGAGAGTTATAGGAAGTTGTTGTTCCTTGTAATCCGGAGAGAGAGAGAGGGAGAGAGAGGGGGGGGAGATGAAAGAGAGAGAGAGAGAGAGAGAGAGAGAGAGAGAGAGAGACTACCTATTGATGAAGAAGAGGCGATGGCTTGTATAGATGATGGACGGGAGGCTGCGGCAGTGGCTATGGAGGGATGGGGTGGCCGGAGTGAAAGAAATGGAGAAATGGGAGTGAGGAAGAAGATGAAGAGATGAAAAAGGAGAGAGAGACGTGAAATGAGAGAGAGAGAGAGAGAGAGAGAGAGAAAGAGAAAGTGGTGTTGTTTGTTTGGGAGTGGTGATGGGTTGGGCAATTAATAGCCTTTGATTGTTATAAAATGAATGGTTGAGATGTGGGTTGAGGTGTATAGTGGAGATCCTTGTGAATTTGGAGAAGCCAATAAATAGGTGACACATATTTATTACTATTGTCATTTGTATAATTTATTATCATTACTTATGTATTTCAAAACAAATTATCATTATCTATATAATAATATTTTATCTCATAAAAAGTATTTAAATGATAATCATGATAATTAAAATAGAACTACAATTACGGTCATGATTAAATAACAATAGCAATAAAAAAAGAGCAATGCTAGGGACACAAAATAAAGTCGCAAAATCTTGCACACAGATGAGTTGTGATACTTTATTGGTTGCGTCGATAATGGACCCGCCACACTCTAATTAAAAACATCAATCATGATTACACCTAAGATTTTGTGAACATGTTTTTATTACTTTTTTGTGCCCATTGTATTAATTATTAAAAAATACAAATAATTTTAGATTACGTATTTAATAGTACAATTTGATAATAAGTAAATAACATTAATAATGATAATTATAATAATCATAGTAATAATAATAAAAATATTTAATAATAATACTTCAGCACTTTCTAACACAGGCACCACCAGTTGGCCGTCATCGTCATCTTTACCACCACCACCACCATTATCATCACAATCACTTCACTACACACACAACTAACACAACACTACTACTAACCACCACATTCATCACCACTTCGTTACCTCCATTATCGGCACAATATTCACAACTAACCGTCACACAGCCATAACTACTGCTTTACTACCATCCCATCATAACCATCAACACCACTGCCACCAACAACAACACTGCTACCATCACCACCGCCGGCTAAAACACTTACTATTAATCACCACCACCGCCACTTTAGCCAATCGTCGTCTTTACCATCATAACCACTATCACTAAAGAAACACCACTACCATCACCACTAGGGATGATCAACGCCGGTTCCGGTTCGCCATTTATGTGAACCTTAACCGGCCCTTGGTTACACCGGTTCCGTTCATCACAATCCGGTTCCGCACTACATTTTTTTTTTTATCATACAATAATGAATAAACAGGTTAAAATTTATTGAAAAACAAGGGATTTTTTTTATTTATCATACAATAATGAATAAACATGTTAAAATTTATTGAAAAACAAGGAATTTTTATTTTTTTTAATGGAAACGTCAGTCCGGTTCCGGTCCGCCATTTATGTGAACCTTAACCGGCCCTTGGTTACACCGGTTTCGGTTACTCCGGTTCCGGTTAACTCGCCGGTTCGCTCCGGTTCCGGGCTTCTCCGGTCCGGTTCCAGTCCGGTTTTCCGGTTTCGGGCCGGTTTGGTCATCCCTAATCACCACCACTCAACCACAATCACTACCACTTACGTATTACTACCGCCAATGCCATAAGCCTTCACTACCATCCCACTACCACGATCAACATCACCAACTACGACAATACCACCATTACTACCGTAGCCGCCACTTTTAAATATAATATTATATTATTAATTAAACAATACATATTATCTAATTAACTATGATATTATGAAATAATATTTTTCGAAGTAACTAACTTGTTTTAATTTAATATTATGTTATATTATATAAATGAACGATTAATTTTATATTTAATACTTATTAATTTAATATTATTATTATATAAAAAGTATATAGTATATTAATAACTAATTTATTTAAGTTCACTGATTATTTAATTTATATTTTATATTAATTTTAATTAATAATTAAAAAATTAAATTTATTTAATTATTAATTAACTATTAACTATTTTTGAAATTTGAATTCCAGCTCAAATTTCAAAATTTTTGCTCACATTTGGGGGACCAAGTCGTTGCCAATTTTATGTCCGTCCCCATTTTAAATTTTAGCAACGACCAGGTCGTTGCCATTCACCTAAAAAAATTAGCAACGACCAAGTCGTTGCCAAATTACACATAGGTCGTTGCCATTTTACTAAAAAAATAGCAACGACTTGGTCGTTGCCATATTTACTTTGTTCGTTGCTATTTGGCAACGAACCATGGTCGTTGCCATATTTCCGTTGAGAAATTATATGATTCTAGTAGTGTGTCTAAGACTTGTGATACTCTGAAAAGACGATCCTAGGCTGAACAAAGAAGCAAAGATGAAAATGAATCGTTTTTTGAAGAACCAAGTCTATCCTAGAACAAGTACAAAACACGATGTGGGCTGCGATGTAGTCGCATATGTGTCCACATCAACAACATACGTAAATCTTTTACAAAAAGACAACACTCTTCAACTTTGTATGTCTCTCTTAATATTCTGAGTGCGTAATAATCTGGAGCGCTCCTCCTCCTTTTATAGACGTGTAGGAGTCCTTCAAGAGATGACAATGACTGTCCTACAAGAAAAAGATAAACACTAAAGAAGGAAGATTAGGGTTAGTATTGATAGAATGTAAATATATGTATAGATTAGTATGGATCATATTATAGTTGGTAAGTAGATATCTCCTAGTCAATTAAGGAGATTGTGTCAATCCTAGTCTAGGGAAAATACTCTTGTATATATATGAGTTGATAATGAATAAAACGCTTACGGATTATATTCATTTAAGTATTCATAATCAAATTGCTAAAGAATATCTAATAAATATTTATAACTAATTAATAAAGGTAAAAATCATATACAAAATAAAATTTATTTTCCACCAAGAAAGGTGAAAATCCTAAACACATTAGGAATCTTTTTACACTCGGCAAGTGTGAATCACGCACACTTTCATTATTGTTGTTCAATCTTTCCACTATATTAGATTTATACATAAAAAAAATCAAACTAAGTAACCTTTAAAAATAATTTATTTCTTTATCTACATATAAATATAAGTTAAGTTAGAACAAAGGGGAAAGGTGCATCAATAATTTTCAAATGGTAATGATTTTGAAAACACATACTTTTGTTGAAGTCCAAGTGTTGCTTTAACTTTGTGGGTGTTGTTTTGAAAAAAGGTCTACCAAATTCTACCAAACACAGCCATGGAATGGGAGAAAATGATGGTTGTGAGGGGGACAAAGTTGAGATTGGAGTGCATCATATGAGAATGTTGCTTTCAGCCATTATCAAATATATTTTTGGAGATGAAGTCGACATGAAGATTGATTCCCATTATCCGCCACAACAAAACAAGAAAAATAAATTATTACGGTGAAAACGGAGATCCTCTTTTTTTCACTCAAAAATCTTTTATTAGAATAACGGTTGAGTTTAATTAGATTCAGTTAAAATTTAACATTAGTCAAATGAAGTTTAATAGTTGGTCCAACAAAACATTTCTTATTGTCCAAAAAAAATTGTTTTTTTGAACCATATTGCCAAAAATTTAGAAAAACATATTTTGAACTTCTCTGCAACTTCTCTCTCTCTCTCTCAACTTAACCATTCTCTTTCATCTTCTTCCTTGGAAAATTGTTTGTCTTCTTCTATTTCTCAATTCTTCAACAACACAATTTTTTCTTAATTTCTTTGGTGCGCATTCCTGTTGTACGCATTCAACAACACAATTGTGTTGTTGATTTATTTTTCCAGTTTTTTCCCTTTTGATGTATAATAAATTTCTCTCTTCTGTGAGAGCCGTTGTTTTCTCTCCATAGTGAGAGCCGTTGTTTTCTCTCCTCTGTGAGAGCCTGTGTTTCTTTGTTTTTTTCGTCTTGAAATGATGACGATTGCATTTTCGCACAATGAAGTGGATGCCGTTGGTCTTACTGCACAACGATGGTTCATAGATTTTGAGATATTTGGTGGGCGGTTCGTCGTCAACGCGGATTCTGTATATCAAGGGCTAAGCGCAAAATATTACCAGATAGAAGATTTCTTAAATGCCGGATTAAGGCAGTGTCCAAGTTTTACTTGGAGTGGAATTCGATTGTCTCATGATTTGGATCGAAAATATTGTTGTTGTAAGTTAAGCAATGCAACTGCTATTGTTTTTTGGGGTGAGCCTCCAGTCTATGTGGTGTGTCATCTCTTTTTAACTTGTGAATGAAATTGCTTTCTCGTTTGCTCAAAAAAAAAAAAAACTAATTATTTATGTTCCATATAGAAACAAGTAAGTATTTAAATGCTTGGAAATTCAACGGGCTTTTTCTGATGGACTGCGTAAGGAAATTGATGATTCCACATGGGTTGGGCCTTGGTGTCTCTAAGATCACCCTTATTTAATTTTAGAAATATTGAGCCTCGTTGATGCACTTTATTTTTCTATATGGGCTGCATAATTTGACACGAGTGTTCGGCCCAAGTTCAATAGTTCTCCTCCGCCCAATCTCGGTATTATAATACATCTCAAAAATAACATCCTATTGACTTGAGACAAAGGAGGGCTAAGATTAAAGCATAACCGCCTTCATCCTATGGCTATCATTAAAAGGTTTATTTTCTATTTTATTTCTATCATTGGATTGTTTCTCCACATCTCTGATCGTACGGCTGATAATTGGCGGTTTCCAAATTTCTTCTTCTTCCTCTCAGCAAGGAGTTTCCTTTCTTTGGCTGATATATTTGTGTTTTAATGAAAAATTAGATTGAACAGGAGATTGAGGGTTTGTATCAAAAGGGTTGTCTACGATGACAGAAAGGGGGTTTAATTTGATCTTAAAATTGATTTAGTTGTTGCTTTATGATTTGTTTTCTTTTTTATTTGTTCGCATTGTTACCGTTGCTAGATTGAGACTTAATGGTGATATATATATATATATATATATATATATATATATGAGGAAATCCACTTTTATATTTACGGTTCCAGAAATTCCACAATTCCACAGCCTTCTCTCCCATTCGATTCTCCAATCCTTAATTCTCTCAATTTTTTTTGACAGGTGGGGCGACTATGGTACGAGCCTTAGCCGAGAGATGGTGGTGTACAACTTCATTGGAGGATCTTCATGTACTTTCTCCTAATTTAGCTTTAGCTTATAATTTTGAGTCCTTACGAAAGATAACATAAGTTAAAGTAGAGGCATATTTATTTTTCCGAATTTACTCAAGAATTCAATTGTTATGGTTGTTTAAGATTTGTGTTATTTGATGATTTTTTTTCTAAGTTTTTCAAATTTGATTCCTACTTGGATTTTTTTGGCTTTCAATCAAGTATTCCTTCTTTTTTCTTTGATATAGAAAAGATTCAATTATGTATTCATGCGGGCTTGGGCGCGCTTATTAGACAATTGATTTTATTTTTTAATTTTTGAGTTTAATTTACTGTTTTTTCTTTAATTCTTAGTGTAGCGGACGGAGGAGTTTACTTTTTTGGACTTCTATATCATTCTAAAAAGTCATTTTTCTCTTTCCAATTGATAATTAGTCAATTGCCATGTTTGATTCGTTAATTTTTCTAAAAATAATTTACACAGAATCAACTACATATACAATGCCCTATCCTGCAAATTTGACTAGTTTGTGTTTATTTTTTTTTAATTTTTTTTTGGTGGATGAAACTTGGGTATTTTGGATATAATTTTGTAAACTCCCCTTTCCATACCGTCATTGTTTTATACTTTCACCCATTTTGTACCTGCACGGGAACGAGTGCTAGTCTCTATATTATAATAGAGCTAAAAAATAACCTCCTATTGACTTGAGACAAATGAGGGCTAAGATTAAAGCATAACCGCCTTCATCCTATGGCTATCATTTAAAGGTTTATTTTCTAGTTTATTTCTATCGTTGGATTGTTTCTCCACATCTCTGATCGTACAGCTGATAATGGGCGGTTTCCAAATTTCTTCTTCCTCTCAACAAGAAGTTTCCTTTCTTTGGATAGTTTCCTTTCTTTGGCTGATATATTTGTGTTTTAATGAAATATTAGATTAAACAGGAGATTGAGGGCTTGTATCTAAAGGGTTGTCTACGATGGCAGAAAGGGGGTTTAATTTGATCTTAAAATTGATTTAGTTCTTGCTTTATGATTTGTTTTCTTTTTTATACCGTTGCTAGATTGAGACTTAATGGTGATATATATGAAGAAATCCACTTTGATATTTATGCTATGCTTCTGTTTTGATTATGTTAATTGATAAGGGTGTGAAAGAACATTAAACTCATTTTATTTTTTTTTTGAGAAAGATTGATCGTCTTTGCACAAATTTGTGCCACGATGTGGGACACTACCAGTAGTGTACTCTTCAGTGTCAAAATAAGTTACTGCATTTTTTTTTTGAATTAAAAAGATAGAATATATATATGCAAAAAAAAAAAATGTGAGTGGAAAAATATTTGTAAGTATGATGATTTGAGAGTGAGACCCATAATTTAAGTATATGGTAGATAGTATATTTAAAAAAATTGTGAGTGGAAAAATAGTTGCGAGTATGACCATTTGATTTACGAGGTGTGAGTGCAAACACAAGTTGATAACAAGGAGATTTATGATTATTTTTTTTTTAAATTAAAAGTCAACTATGTATTGTGTCCCTTAAATAAAAAAAATGTTAATTGTTTTAGGACGGAGAGAATACATGATATAGTCATATTAAAATGTTCATGAGTTACAAAAGTTTGTGCACAGTAGAGTAAAGTTAATGGATCTTCTATTGGGTTGGAGGGGGAGGGGTCGAGGGGGTTAATTTGTGTCTGATTGTCTTCAACTCTGGGAATTTTCATGCTTTGGGGTGGTTTCTTAAATTACCCCTACTCATTAAGGAAATGACGGGGATTTTAGGGACAATGGACAATCTGATTTACTCAGGTTGCAATAACAGAGGGATGTATGTTTGACTTGGTACTAATCAGCAACAAGCATTGGCATCTTCGTGTTAGGGGTGATCATTGTCCGGTTTGGTCCATTTTTTGACAAAAAATCACAGAACCAGAACCGGAACCAATACTATGGTTCTATAAAAATTTAGAACCGGAACCAAACCAATACTTATGAGAACCAATACACTGGTTCTACTGGTCTGGTCCGGTTCTAATCACTTGAAGTTATTTGTTTTCAAATAAACCAATATTTGGGAAGGAGAGAGGCGGCGCAGTTGAAGAGTCGAAGACTAATGTTTCACTCTTTGGATAAACTGAAAAGGTGATATGAATTATGAAAAATAAAAGTTGAAAAGTAAAAATAACTAAATAAGGATAATGAGTCTAGGACTTGGCTTTGGCGATTTGGGACATTGGGGCTTGGGTTGGGTACAAAGTTATAAATTATTAAATGAGTCTTTTTTATTAAGCAATTTAAATGGATCTTTGAAAAATTATAATACAAAAGTATGTACATATAATTTTATTAACTATATTACTTATCAAAAATAAATAAATTATTAACTACTATAATAATACATATAAAATAAATATATAGTATATATATGCACAACTGGTCCGGTCCGGTTCTAACCATAATTAATTTTATCAAGAACCAGGACCGAACCAATATACTGGTTGTACAATATTTTGGAACCGGAACCAAACCGTATGAACTGGTCTGGTCCGGTTCCAAAAAAAATTTGCTCACCCCTACTTCGTGTAGTACTACTACATGGAATAGCATTATGAGATTTAAGATGATTGATGGCAGAGTCAATTCTGTGTGTGTATAGGAAAATGGTTTTAAGGAAGACATAGTTCATACTTTCATATTGTATGTACCGTCACCTAGATGTACTGTTACCGTGCCACCGGCACGGGCACGACGACTAGTTTAATTTATATTAAACGTCTAACACTCTAAATTTCTATTTTTGTTCGTAAAGTTATAAGTTTTTTACTCACTCCGTCCCAGTGCATATGTCCACCATCCCATTTACACTGAGATTAAAAAAATAGTGGAAGTGATGTTTGTGAATATAAAAGTAAAGTAAGAGAGATAATGAGTGGGAGGGAATAATAAGTTGATTGGTATAGTGAGTGTAAAAGTAAATATGAGAGATAATGAGTGGGAGAAATAGTAAAAATTCTTTGCCATTTTCGGAGGTAGACATATACTCTGGGACGGACTAAAAAGGAAAGGTGAACATATACTCTGGGAGGGAGGGAGTACTTTGTTTTATTATACTTTTATTATACAAAAGACATTGTTTTTGTGAAATATTTTTAAATACTATATCTTTTTGACTTTATAAAATTAGAAAAGAACTAGTACCATTTATCTAACTTAAGTTTGTTATAAACAATTATACTCTCAACTCACTATAATTATTCGCCCATTTTATAATGGTTTCTTAATAATCGTGCGAAGCCAATATAAATTAGGATAGACACATTACTTTTTATTTTATTTTTTTTCCGTTTACCAAAAGAGCTAATAATATTATTAAAGTCCTAAAAACTCTCACAAAATTTTGTTCACAAACAAAGTTGTCAATAAAGCGATTAAATGTTGTGTTTATAGTTCACTCTACTCACAAAAGTAGGTTGGAGCTGATTTAAAAACTAATTAAAAGAAAGTTGGAGTACAAAATATTTTGATTTGCCAATAAAGTGAACTAGCAAACTGTTGGTCCGGGCAACAGGGTATAAAACCGCTAGAGGGGGGGGGGGATGAATAGCGGTCCAAACTTTTTCGAAAATACCCTTTAAAATTCAACCGAGTACTTATCAGTTTGGCCAACTGCGGTTCTAGGCGCTAGAACCGAACTGATAAAATGAACAGCGGAGTTTGCGGTTTGGCCAAAGAGGATATGAAACGAGTTGGGCGGTTTGACTGGGTTGAAAAACACAATGATGCAACCGATAATCTCAACTTAAAGATCAAAGAAAAACACAGTTCATTTTTCAAGTCATTTCATAAATAAATTAAGTTATAGACCACAAACAAGAAAAATAAAGAACAAAACAGAAATTAAAGATCAAACACACAATTTGAAGAGGTTCGTTCTTTAATGAACTACGTCCTCTACCTAGATGGTTAGTCTAAGATTTTTTAATAGCTACTAGACTTGTATTAATTTAGAGGAGGTTTTAAAAGATGAATCTAAACTCCAAATAATCAATCTAACCTATAAAGCTATTATAACAACCGGTGTATTCGAAGTATATAATCTATGTGATCATATAAATCGGGTGTGTGTGTGAAAATGAATCAAATGCTCTAAAGATCTAAATGATGGTTGAGCAATTGAAAACTTTCGGTGTAAAGGCTGAGTGATGAAAGGTTGTTTGGCTTGAAGCTTGATGAAGAATTCTGGGTTTGCTAAGGAGATCTATGAAGAATTGAATATCTGGATAAAATCTTCAAAGCAAACTTGAACACTTGGGAATAAAATCTCTTGAAGCTCAACAACCTTCATTGTTGAGAAATGAAGGCTATTTATAGGCAGTGCATCTTAGTGACCGTTGGACTTGAATTAAATCTGATGGTACAACTGCTGTCGAAATCGCATTGGTTGAACTGTCATTTTCATCCTTGGTTTTGTCTTGTAGTCCTAGGTAGTTGTAGCACCACTACCTGACATCTGTCATTTGTTGCAGAGAAAGGACTAACGGTAAACATTTGAATTGATGGACAAAATCGACATTCCTTGCAGTAACTCCAAGTTAACTTGAAGTTAATTTGACAAGTCATAAAACATTCCTTTACGGTCATAAAGAGAATGTTTGTCTCAAGAAATAAATGACATACTTGAATTCTTCAATAAATGCTCTGCGGTTCCAGCAGGTACTTGAGCGGTTTCCAAGGATGAACTTGATGTGCGGTTTCAATGAAACTGTAGAATGCGGTTTCATGGATGCGGTTCCATCAAGTTTGCATCAGAGGTTCCATACGAGACTTGAAGTATGGTTTCATCAAAACTGTAGCATGCGGTTTTTATGAATACTTGCGGCTCCATGCTGGCGGTTCAGAATAACAAGAGTGCGGTTTGAAGAACTAAACCGCTGCGGTCAAACCGAATCAAAAACTCAGCCTAGACAAAATAAAAATCTAGAAATGGACTTGTCTAAAAATTGAAGTATAACTTCATTACATGATTCCTTAAGTCCATAAAAAAACACGTGGCATGAATCAATCAGATCAAATGGGTGTACTAACAATTAATCCTAACACAAACTATCACATTGCTCACTTTAAAAGCCTCATCTGAACCATCTAGCCTTTCTCTAATTTGCTTATACCCTAAAAAGTAATTTATTACTCTCCCTGTCCCTAAATGAGTGTCTAATTTCCGAAATTTTTTGTTCCAAAATGAGTGTCCATTTTGATCATAACTTTGTCCCTAAATGTTTTTTTTTTCGATTTTTTTTTCACTGGCCTCTTTATACTTGCAAAAACTAATGTTTGTAAAGAGAATTACATGATTATATATGAAGTTTGCCACCAAATTGTACAAAAAATTATGTCTCTTAAAATAAAATTTGGACACTTATTTAAGGACAAAGGTAGTACATAATCCATCTATCAAAATGCTTAATAGAAATAACTAGGCGTTACTAAAAGAACACTTGCGAGCAATTAAAACGGGTAATTATATAGTCTCTTCTTTCAAACGATCAATTTTAGTTTGTTTTTTTTTTTTTTTTTTTTTTTTTTTTTTGGGGGGGGGGGATATTTTATAATTATTTTTTTGAAATGGTGCAAGATCACGCATATTTTATAAATTTTTATTGTTTTTTTTTTTAAACAAAAATGCAGTACTAAAAGAGGGGGAAAATATTTTTAGTGTATTTTTCCTTGACATAAATAAGGGGATAATCTAATATTACACTAAAACCCCTGCCACTAAAAGCATTTTTTTTTAAAGAATGCATATTTTTTTTTCAAAAATAATATTACTAAGATTTTTATTTCTTAAATCAAATGGGGGCAGCTAGTCTAGTGCGTAGTTGTAGCTCTGCACCTAGTTAAGTTAAGAGCAATGCTAGGGGCACAAAATAAGGTCACAAAATATTCCTCACAAGATAAGGTGGCGATATATTATTGGTTGCATCGATAATGAGCCCGCCACACTCTAATTAAAAACACCAATAAAATCATTACGCCTAGGATTTTGTGAGCAAGATTTTGTGACTTTTTTGTGCCCCTAATATTATTCTTAAGTTAACCTAGCCTGATATCTTATCAAACTTTTCGATCCACTTCAAAAATTTATACTCACTCCGTCCCAAAACACCTTTCACATTTTTGAGGATTTATGGAAATTAATGAATGAGTATATATATTCAAAAATTTATGAGTGGTAAAGAGGTTGTGAGTATGATAAGTTGAGTGAGACTTATGAGGTCCAAAAGCAAGTATGTGAGTATGACAAGTGGGATAGAGATAATGGAAAAACAATAAATTTTAAACATTTTAAGAAAGGAGACTTATCAATGGGACACTCAAAAAAAGAAATTAGTGCAAGGTGTTTTGGGATGGGGGGAGTATTTTGTTTGTTTCATTTTAAATTTTAAATCTAAAAAAGAAAGTTTTTTAGTATTTCTTTATTTGTGGACCCCACATATCATACTCACAACAATTATCAACTAACTATTCCCTACTCCACTTTCTCTAATCTTCCAAACCATCTACACTTACAACACATCACTTTTTTCTTAATTTTTGTACTCAACTCTTTTTGAAGTTTAAAATGGGTCGGAGGGAGTATTCAACTGTAAATTTTTCATTCCAAAATAGTTATTTCTTGATTTACTATTATATGGAGGTTGCCGTGTTGGAAATTTAGTGGTACCCCCTATAGCAATCAATATCAAGAACAAAACACCCACAAACAAAATATATGATAGAATCACACACAAAAACACAAAAATTGTTTTCTCGATTCGATCAACACACATGAACTACGTCTGGGGGCAATTGCCAAGCCAATAATATATTAAACACTCTTTAATATGATGCAACAATGTGTTCCAGGTCAGAACTATGCTTATATAAGGGTACAAGGAAGCCCTGAATCTAACCTTGTAAGATATCTCATCAAAATAGGAAACTAAATCTGAGTAGCACTGTTTCCCGACACTGCACGGCCGCGCCTTATAAATGACACGCCCGTGCTTCAGAAAATAGCTCTCGCCCTTGGCACTCTCGTGCTTTTTTGGCTTGCACGGCCGCGCCGTGCCCGTGCTTCACGAATTTTTGGTTTCCTTCGCCTAATTGATCTTGATGTCTTCCAAACCCCTAATGATTTAGACCCCTTAGCTTCTATCCTAACATGCTGGGATGCATTCTTCGAAGAACTGGTGCTTGAATTATTGGCGTAAAGATACGAATTGTCATTGTCTAATACAGTATGTCTATGCTATTGCTACATTATACTAGATGTTTTATTATCATGGCTTTAATTTAATTAAAGAAGATGTTGGATTTCCCTTTCACAAAATTAATGAAATGGTAGTCCACTTGTACCTTTCTCACGACAAATGTAGGATTGCTTGCTTGATAACTCGGGACCTAGACAGCTACTGATGTATTGTACACCGTTGAAATCAATCTAATCATTTTAGTAAAATTTTAATTTTTTTTAATAATATATTTCTAAATTATTTATCAATAATAATTTTTAAAATTTTATTAAGATGATTAGATTGACACATATATATATATTTGGTCAAAATTCTCTTGTTTTGATTAAAAAATTTAAATGTGGAAAATATATATGGACTGAGGGGTATACATTTACAGACCTTTTAATCACAATTAATTGCTGTGTAAAAAAAAAAACCGTGACCTAAATTAATTGCCATCGATCAATTACAAAAACACCACAAATAATTTCTCGCAAGAAAAAAAAAAGAAGCTTTCATGTTAATGTTTTTTTTTGTTTGTTCGTTTGTTCTTCTCAATTGGTTCCTTTATTTTAGCCACTAATTCATTTTTTGGAAGTTAGGTTTGATCCAAAATATTTGCTCTTTTTATGCATGAAGTTTTGGGAGGTTAGTGTCCACATATCATGCAAGCTCATTAGACATGGGCATTTGAACTACTACAACGATGTGTTTTGTTTTAAGATAGGTTTGAGATTATTTCACATTGATGGATGATCGAGATTATTAATGTGTTTAATGTACTATATTTATTGTTGAATTTATCGTAAGAAAAGTAAAGAATGACTGCATTTAACATGCATATACTACAACAAAGCAGTCATCTTGTTGCTGCTATAACAGTTTCGTGTCCATTAAACATATTGATCGATCAAACGAAAGTGGAAATGACCCTCTGACATTCAGAATTACCTCATTTCGTTTCACCTAGATCACTCTCTCTCAAATGTGCAATCAACTCGATCTCTTTTAACAATAATAGGTGCTTTTGGGTGCATATCATTTGTGCCACAGAAAATTGCTATAGGTTTCGTGTTAAATTAGACAACATAATTTAGATTATACCCATTAAGGAACATTATTTAGCTCAATAACTGGCGAATTACTTTAGACATTTTGTTTTTTTAAAAAAAATATTTAAAAGGCTACTCTCGAACGAGATATTCTTTTGTTAATTTATTTTGTGATTATAGCATCGGACGGATATAATTAAAAGATCAATAATAATTACACATAAGAGTATGCAGGATCAATCATACACTATTCATTTCGACAATTTATCCTAAAATACATTGCAAACGTTAACTGCAAAGGAATCACACGCCTTGTGCTGCACTTATTAAATAAGAGCACTCCATTTCTTCCCCTCTTTGAATCCCTCTCATTGTGAAAAGCTTTGCCTAAATGGAGCTCCATTTTACTTTCCTCCTTATTCCTTTCTTCCTCTTCTTCTTCTCAAACCCCTTCATCAAACTAATCAAAACCATAGCCAAAACCACCACGAAACCTCGTACAAGACTCCCTCCCGGACCATGGAAGCTCCCATTCATCGGGAACTTACATCAAATGGCATCCGCCGGTTCACTACCACATCGTACTCTCACAACCTTATCCAAAAAACACGGCCCCATCTTCCATCTCCAACTAGGCCAAAACTCGACAATCATAATTTCCTCATCTAAACTAGCCGAACAAGCTCTCAAAACGCACGATCTTGCCTTAGCAAGTAGGCCACAATGTCTAGTAGGAAAAATCATCTTTTACAATCATGCAAATGTCGGTCTTTCTCCTTATGGTAATCACTGGAGACAAATGCGTAAAATCGAAACGTTGGGAATTTTTAGCACTGCTAAAGTCCGTTCATTTCAATCTCTTCGCGAGGAGGAAATCTCGAGCTTCATTGAATCTATAAGAAGATTCTCAAGCGCAAGATCGAAGCTGAATCTTAGTAAAAAGATTTACGAGTTGCAAATTGGGCTCGTGTGTCGAGCAACTATTGGACATGGATCTAAGTATCAAGATGAACTTATTGAATTCGTAATTGAGATATCAAAGGCTGCTGGTGGTTTTGATGTTGCTGATGTATTTCCGTCTTTTAAATTGCTTCATTTCATCTTTGGATCGGCTTCAAAATTGGAGAAAATGCATCGAAAGATTGATCAGATAGTCGATAATATCATTGACGAGCATAGAGAAAAAATTAGAGCAAGCTCGGTAGAGAAAGAAGACCTGCTTGATGTTCTGTTACGACTCAAGGAAAGTGATGCCTTCGAGTTCCCCATCACCGTTAGCTATATCAAAGCCATTATATTGGTAAGTGTATATCTCTAGCTAGTTCAATGCAAATCTTTATTTTCGACCGAAAATTAGATAGATGTTTATGTTAGAGATATTATCCCAAATCGGGAATTGACCAATCTTAGCTCTAGCATATAAACATCCAGGGCCACTCCTCCCATAGCCAATTGGTTTTGGGATGGAACCTCAGACTTTATCATGGTATCAGAGCTGACCCGTCACACGTGCAGACCCAACGGCCCACGATGTTGCTCCGCGTCACCCGTATGTTAGAGATATTATCCCATAATTTAACAAAAATTAAAGGTCATTTAACGGACAACTAAAAAGCTTGGACATTTCAATTATTGAAAATGCAATATCAAAATTGAAAATGCAATATCAATGAAATTTATGTCGTAAAATATTTATGTATTTAAAAAATGATGAATCAGACGATCGAGCCCTTAATTAACAACAATTGTACAAATAAATTATTTTCAAACATCTAACACTTTTGTCTGTTACATGGCACATATATAGGAAATGTTTGCAGCAGGAACTGATACAGCATCCACGGCGATCGAATGGGCAATGGCAGAAATGATGAAAAAAGCCAAGAGTAATGGAAAAGGCGCAAGCGGAATTGAGACAAGTTTTAAAGGGTAAAAACGTCATAGATGAGGCGGTTATTCAAGGCTTAACTTACTTAAAGCTCGTCATCAAAGAAACTCTGCGGTTACACTGCCCTGCTCCTTTGTTACTCCCAAGACTATGTCGAGAACAATGTGAGATTGGCGGGTACATTATACCCGCTAATACTCACTTAATAGTCAACGCTTGGTCAATTGCTCGGGATCCTGCCTACTGGCAAGATCCCGAGAGTTTTGAACCAGAGAGATTTGAGAATTCTTCTCTCCAGTTCAATGGGAACAATTTTGAGTATATACCGTTTGGTGAGGGACGGAGAATGTGTCCGGGATTAGGATTTGGATTGGCGAGCGTTGAGCTTAGTCTTGCGCAACTTCTTTATCACTTTGATTGGAGTCTCCCGGAGGGGATGAAGCCGGAAGACATTGATACGACGGAGGTGTTTGGAGCTACCGTGGGAATGAAGAATCATCTGTATCTTGTTGCAACACCCTTTTCTCCAATCTGTTAAGCCTGGGACAATGCTTTAATGGGATTTTAGATTATTAGTCCCTCCGTTTCCAAAAATGAATGTTCAAATAATTTTATATCTGTTCTTGATTCAGAGCAAATATGTTTTTTTTTTTCTTTCTACATTCCTTTTGAGATGAAGGGAGTAGTTTATGTATATTTCTATATGTATGTATTTTAGTAGAATTGGAGACCATTAATAATACCCCCGGCCCTCTCTCTATCTCTCTTGATCTCTCCCTCTCTATATATATCTCTCATGCATGCATGCTTATGATACTGATCACACACACAGACACACACTACATGACACATATATACGCATAGGTGAACGATCAGAACTTGGAAATTAAACATTCAAAAATGTTGAAGTGCAGGGGGCTAAATTGACCATCAGTCTTGGAAAGGAGGCTGTTCTTCAGACTCCGTGAGTGAATCTGAAAACAAACTATTTCTATAATGATTTTGACAAAAATATATGAACCAGTCTCTGAAATTAATCTGACAAAGGGATTAGAGATTCCACAAAAAGACCTTGGACCCGAGTTGATGCTGCACTTGTTATCTTAAAAAACAAGTGCAGCACCGGTTTGGATTTTCTCGGCATGGCCTATTCCTCTAGGTTAGGTGAGAGGCCTGGCTTCGGCGCCTAACGGCCGCCTAGTGAGTTTTAGAACCTGCTTTATACATAGACCTGGAATAAATGTGAAATAGCTGGTGCTGCATCCAGTGGCGGACCTCAAACTTTTACTCAGCAGGTGCACAATTACACTAAATCTTAAAAAAAATGTTAGCTATTACATTTAAAAAAAAATCATAGAAAGAAAAAGAAAGAGAAATTAAAATACAAGCATTTTGTATGTACTATTTTGTTATTAACTGGCATAATAAATGTATAAGAACCAAACACGATTAACCTGTTACTAATTTTTTAATTAAACCAATTAACTAACCTTAAATTAAAATAATATTGTGTGTGTGGTTTCTTCGCCAATTCAAAAAACCAGTAAATTACATAATTTTATTAATTTTGAGCATTAATAATAATTACTCTATCTGTCCCAGAAAGATAGTCTCATTTTGACTTTTTATGATCAACAAAAATGAACTTTGACAACCATTGGTGACGAACTAATCATTTTAGTTAAATTCTAAAATTTATAATTGATAAATCATTAAGTGAGATCATTAAATTGACATCAATGTTTGGTCAAAGTTTATTTTTGTTGACCATAAAAAGTCTAAATAAGACTATCTTTCTGGGACAGAGGGAGTATTAAACATTCATTTCACCGTGACAATATTGATCAAATCAAATTAGAAACACAATTATTAAATTTAAATAAAAAAAAAACAGAAAGCAAGAACCAAATGTTGGTCCAGACTAATGACATAGCATTTAAAATTGGTCCAGACTAATAACATACTCCCTCTGTCCCAGACGACAGTCCCCCTATTTTTATGGATTTTACGAAGGAACTTTGAGTAATAATTAAGGCAACTTTTAATTATTCTTATGAAATTTTTGAAATTGTTCTTGATACGCCATTATAAATACTATTAATATCAATTTTTAGATTCACATTAACATAATTATAAGTAACATTTATAACTGCTCAAAGTTTTCTCGTAGTAACAACGAAAAAAAGTGGACTGTCTTTCTGGGATAGGGGAGTAGGCATTAGTACTTACCTGCACTTTCGAAGATACCATTTGCATATCGTTTCCAGCATCTTTCAATGCAAAAGTCTACTCCACCTATAGCTTTTAGTAGTAATAACAACCATCCTGCAGTCATTCAAATCACAAAGCAAAATGAAAAATTGTTAGCAGCAAAAATACACTGTAGTATTTTTCCATAGATTAAACAATATTCAAATCAAACAAAAAAAAATCCTAACCCTAATTGAGAAATCAACATAATAGAATAGAGAAATCAACATTGATGAAGTTCTTACCTAAATATTTGAATAGGGAAGAATATAGAGAATATAATTTGCTTGAGAATCGCTAGGTTGAAGAAGCCCTCTGTCGGCGTCGGCGTCGTCTGGCTGAAGTTCGCTCCTGCCTTTTTTTTTTTTTTTTTTTCTTTTTCGTACTCTGATTCTATTGGTTTAGGTTTATATTTATATTCAATAAAAAACGACGTCGTTTTGCTTTATTAAAAAAAAAAAGTCAGGGGGGAGGGGTGCAATTGCCCCTGCTTGCCCCTACTACCTCCGCCACTGCGCCCTGGCTGCATCTATAGGTACGATAGAGAAGGGTTGTATGTGGACACAACATAGACTTATATAGTCCATTTAACTTCTACAGTAAACATATACTCCCTCCGTCCCAGTAGAAGTGTCACCAATTTTTGGGACACGGGGATTAAGAAAAGGTATAGGTGTGTGGTAGAAAATGAAGAGGGAGAATGAGTGGGGTAAATAGTAGTGTTAGTTGAATAAAATGAGTGGTGGAAAATGAAGAGAGAGAATGAGTGAGGTTAAATGGTGGGGTTGGTTGAATATAAATATATTAAAACATTTCCATTTTGGGTAGTGACACTTGTGGTGGTACGGACCAAAAGGAAATAAGTGACAATTCGGTTGGGACGGAGGGAGTATATACTCCCTCTGTCCCACTTTAAGGTTCTTACTTTCCTATTTAGTCTGTCACAATTTGAGGTTCTTACTTTGTTTTATTACCTAAAATGGAAAGTGGAACCTACTTGTCATTCTCACAACAAAAACTCTCCACCCACTTTCTCTCTCCCACTTTACTTTTCATACTCACAACATTTTTTTTTTTTTAATCTCCGTGCAAAATCAAACTAAAAACTTTAAATTAGGTCGGATGGAGTATATATATATATATTTTTGAAGATTTGCTCACCCCCTCACTGATGCTTCAATTACTGATTGCTTCAACTGAGCTGTTTAGTCTAACTGCATAACAATTTTTTTTAAAAGAGTAACCAATATTAATAATAGTAGGTATAAAAGACAATTGCACGATAATGAAGTGATTGGACGGCTATGAATGAATTGCGTGTCCGTCCGGTCAGTCACATGCAACAAATCTAAAACCGTGAAACCCCCTCGCTGTGTAATGAGCGCATACCCAGCCAAAAAGTGGATAGAAAAGGAAAGGTTGGTCAGGCGTCAAGCACGTGAAAACTGGCGATTTCCACGCAGATGTTGCACAAACTCCTCGTTTCCTTAATCGGCTTCAGTTGACCAGTCTCGACTAATTTATCGCCGTGCTTTTCCATTTCCTCGGATCTCTTTTCGCCGTTCAGATTTTTCCGACCACCGGAGTATACACCTGATTTTCCGTCACTAGGTATTACATTTCTCTCTCTCATTCACCGATTTTTCCGACCACCGGACTATACCTTTACGATTGTCGCTTGAAGTTGAAGTTCAAAACTTTAACCTAGAATTGTTTCAAGCGACCTATTTGATTTCATTTCATTTCTGAATTGATGAATTTTTTTTTCTAGATAAATTACAGGATATAGATGTTGTTACCAAATACTGTAAATTAATGTTACTTTATCTTGTTTAGTGTAGCATTTTACACGAAATCAGTGACTGAATTGCTTAAAATTAGGTGAAATATTTAAAATTTCAAGCATACTTACGGGTACGGGTGTATTCATTAATTTTACGGGTGTGTATAACAGATTTATATCAATTTCATCTGATAAGCATGTTAGCAAGTTTTCGTGGAAGGCCTACAGTTCAATTATAACTTTCATTAAGAGCAGGGTCAAAATGTATTTTGGGAGTGTTAATCTTCTTGTTTTGATGGGATTCATTCTTCTCTTCGAAACGTTTGTTTTGTACTCCTCCGTCCCATAATCGATGTCCAAAAAATTTCCTTTTGTTTAGTGTTATCTCCTGGTCAACTTACTGCAAACCCCATGGTAATCAGATCATTTTGTTGAGATTATCAACCCTATCGTGACCATTTTTTCTTGCTTAAAAGTCAGTTTTATTCTGTCCTACACCCTCAGTTCCACTCAAAGGATCCACATTTCACATAATTTCTTTGACAAGTTAACTTAATACTCCCCTTAGTTAAGTTGAACGTAATATGGATAGTGGAAATCATATTATTGGTAGCTTTACTTTTCACATAGAATGATTTTTTGAGTGGCACGTCTCGAAACTTAACCAGGACTCTGCGCGGACCGGATGGAGTATCTCTTTTTATTCTGACTTGTGTCTGATTCTTCCAAGAGATTCAAACCATTATGAAATTTTGGAAGGTAGAATATTTTATTCACCCCCCCCCCCCTTGTTGTTTCAGGTTCTTTAAGTTGTTTCCTAGTGCGAAGTAGGGAATCTTGCTTCTTGACAATCTCTTTAAGATAATGGTCCGAGGAAGGGATGCTTGCTGGGAACACTGTAACCTTGTCGATGCAACAAGACAGAAGGTTAGGTGCAACTACTGTCAGCGGGAGTTCAGTGGAGGAGTTTACAGGATGAAGTTTCATTTAGCTCAGATTAAAAACAAAGACATAGTTCCATGTGCTGAAGTTCCAGAAGATGTGCGTGATCACATTCAAAGTATTCTGAGCACCCCCAAGAAACAAAAAGCTTCCAAGAAACAAAAGGTGGATCCAGCGGTCAATGGTCAAGAAAACAGCTCTTCTTCTAGTGGAGGTGCAGCCCATCTTAATAATGGATCGAGTGGACCAAATCGTAGCATTTCCCCACCTCTGTTGTTTACATGCCCTTCCCCAAGTCCACAACTGATTCTTGATGATGCGGGAAAACAAAAGGAGGAGAATGCTGATAAAAAGCTTGCAACTTTTTTCTTTCACAATTCAGTTCCTTTTAGTGCTGCAAAGTCTATATATTATCAGGAAATGGTGGATGCGGTAGTGGAGTGTGGTGTGGGTTATAAGGCTCCAAGTTATGAAAAGATGAGGTCCTCTTTGTTGGATAGAGTTAAAGGTGATTTTAACGAGCACTACAAGCAATTGAGAGACGGATGGAAGGAAACAGGTTGTACGATCTTTTGTGATTGCTTGTCTGATGGTAGAACCAAATCCATTGCTGTATTTTCGGTTTCATGTCGTAAAGGGACGTTATTTCTCAAGTCTATTGATGTATCTGCCCGCGCAGATGATGCTCAATACTTGTTTGAGTTGCTCGAGTCAGTTATTTTGGAAATTGGTGTAGAAAATGTTGTTCAAGTGTTAACTCACGGTTCTGCCTCGTATGTTTATGCTGGAAGACTCGTCATGGCTAAATACCCGTCTATATTCTGGTCTCCGTGTGCTTCAGATTGTATTAATAAGATGTTAGAGGATATCAGCAAACAAGACTGGGTGAATAAAATCTTGGAGGAGGCAAATACTATTACGACATTCTTGTATAGTCATGAAATGGACACTTCACATGATGAGAAAGTTTACAGGTGGAATGGAGTTGGTACGGACTAAAATTTCTAATATTGTAGCCAAATTCCTCTCGCTGAGGTCCATTTTGATTCAAGAAGACAACTTGAAGCACATGTTTTCTCATACGGAGTGGTTATCATCCGTCTACAGTCGACGCCCTGATGCCCATGTTGTTAAGTCATTGTTATATTCGGACAGATTTTGGAAATCTGCAAATGAGGTGGTAAGTGTGTCTGAACCGCTGATCAAAATCCTAAGGATCGTTGACGGTGACATGCCTGCTATGGGGTATATGTACGAGAGGATGGAGAGGGCAAAAAGTGTGATTAAGACATACTATAATGGTATTGAAGAAAATTATATGCCTATTTGGGATATAATTGATAGAAGATGGAATATGCAGTTTCATTCGCCATTACTTGCAGCAGCTGCTTTCCTGAACCCTTCAATTTTCTATAACATCAATTTTAAGAATGATTCAAAGATGAAGAATGGGTTTCAAGAAGCTATGTTGAAAATGGCGACTCAAGATAAAGATAAATCAGAAATAACTAAGGAACATCCTATATATCTGAATGCTCATGGTGCTTTGGGAACGGATTTCGCAATCATGGGAAGGACACTGAATTGCCCAGGTATGTTCCAAGTCATCGTGTAGTTAATTGATGGCTTCTGGGAATTTGAGAAGAACATCATTCTTTCTGCAAGTTAGTGTGAGAGTGAGTCATTGATATATTTCCTCCAGTTACGACAAAGGATATTGTAGTCTGATATCCTTTTTCGATTCCTTAGGTCTAGTTTGGTTACTTTATTAGATGGCTTTTGTTGAAGTGTCTTTAGGTACTCGATTTGAAAAGTAGCTTCACACAACTTAGCTCGAACTTTACCCAAGTATATGAATACCGTATATTTTGCAAGTTTTCTGGTAAACTGGCTATATTCTGAGAACTTTATAGTGTAAGGTCAAATTACAAGATAGATTCTCAAATCATACTAACAGTTTTGATGCATGAATTTCTTTAAACTGCTACATTGATGTGTCTTTTGTACGCGTTTGGTCCAAATATTCTTAATGGTTACATAAACTAGGTTTACTAGACTGGTTCATGAGTGAGTAACGAGTACTATGTCCAATCATTACGTTTTCAGGCCTGGTATTGTCTAATCACGAGTCATGACCCCCTTTGGATTTAGCTCTGTATATATTTGTTAAGTTACCAACTCGTCTATTGTTTTAAGCACCCTGTTAAGGCTTGATATTTGTAGTTGAGTCTTTATCCAAAAACTTAAGCTTTTAGAATAGTTGGCAACTTAACATTGTATCAGAGTTCTCGTTTCTCAAGGTCCTGGTTTCGGTTCATCCCACTTGCATTTTTTACCCAAAATATTACGACATCTTGAGTGCATGTGTTTTTTCCCATGACCATGTTAAATTACTGATCTAAGCTTTATGCAGTTAGAAAGGGCCCCACCAACGTGCATCAAGCTTCGCAATATTTTACATCACTAGATTTTATTTTTTTTCCTTTTTCATACTATCCCTTTACTTGCGTATTTGTGATTTACTTTTTGTTCTACATTCTCAGGTGATTGGTGGGCAGCATATGGTTATGAGATCCAAACACTGCAAAGATATGCAACACGGATACTGAGTCAACCTTGTAGTTTTCACTGGTGCAAATGGAACTGGAGTACCTTTGAGAGCTTACACACCAAAAGTCGAAACAGAATGGAGACTGAGAAACTTAGTGATCTGGTTTTCGTGCACTGCAATCTTGCGTTACAGGCAATTGTTAAGAGCAGGGATGGGAAGGGTAAACCCGTCATTTTTGATGAAATAGATGTTAGTTTGGAATGGCCAACTGAATCTGATTGTTCATCACGTCCAGTGGATGATTCATGGCTGGAGACTACTTGATGCAGAGGTAGTCATTGGCTTCAACAAAAAATTAAACAAGAGGGAGTAAGCATCGGAATAGGTAACTTAATCCTTATACTACCGTCTTTACATTAGCTTAATGTATGAGTTTACAAGCTGATTGATGCAGCAATTCTAAGATGTGGTCTTATGTTCAATTTTTATGTTCGTACTTCTTTCACATGTTACCTTTCGCTCATTCAATGGAATCTGCAAGCTCTTTTAATGTCAATTAAAGATGATTTGGGAAATTCAAAAATATCAAACACTCTGAGCTGAAAGTAAAATAGTTTGAACCTCCAGCTTGGAATACTAGTACTATCTTTTGTGACAACCGAATTTTAAACCAATATAATGTTCTTAAAAAGTGGAAAATTCTGAGCAAAAGCTGTAAATGAACTATTGTGAAATCTTAAGGTGTAGATGTACATTTTGGTCTTTGCATCTTGTCTTAGCAACATCTTTGGCTTAAAGTTTGGATCTTTCTTCTTTCCAAGAAACTATGGAATATGCATCAGATTGTAGCAAAATAATGAAGTCTGTGTGGTTCTATTGTGTTGTTTGCCCCCGAATCCTTGTGCCAAAAGCTATAAATTGCTTGATTTTAAATAATGTTTCCTTGATCTTGAAATAGTCCTTATAGTAACTAACTGGTTAGAGTAAATATGGCACACAAAAATGTGTTTTCCTTTTCTCTTTGTTGATTTATACCCAAAGGTAGTAGGATAAATTGTGAGTGGTTATCATCTAAGAAGTATGCATTTGTTTTTTTCTCTTGAAGGGCATTTTGGGTATGATATATTAGGAAGGGCTTCATGTGATGAAGAGCACAAACATTTTTTCGTTTGCCTACATTTCACCCTTGTGGTGGGGACCCTTCCCCGGACCCTCGCTATGCGGGGATGCCTTGTGCACCGGGCTGCCCTTTTTTTATTGTTATTAAATGAGGAATAAATTACTAGTTGTTATTCATTGGAGCATCTTTTTTTTTTTTTTTTTTTTTTTTTTTTTTCCTCTCTTCTCTTGAAGGGTATCAGTCATCTTATAATTGAATAACACAAGTGCCAAGTAACTGACTGCCGTTCTTACCAACTTATCCTGATGTCTTTATTGTCTATCAGCTAGTCCTTTTTATGATTTTATCCAACCCTAAGTTATGTTCGATCGTGAACACGTTTTCTTAACCCTATACTTTGTTTCTTTTCTTTTAAATGATTCTGAGATTTCGGCTTACAGGATTCGACTTGCTTCCAATTAACACCCCTTGCTTTATCGTAATTTCAGTTTTGCCATTCATCTCTTTGGTTCTTACAAACTACAATAAGTTTCTTTTCTTGTTTGTGTGGAGAAATTCTTGTAACCCTTGTCGGTTTTCATAAAAGCTAGTTATTAATCAACAGCTGTTTGCTATCCGTTTTGCAGGTTTCAAAAGATACCTAGGGCAATATCTCAGTGTTGTCAGGTGACACCATCCATTACACACCTGATGTAACTGTACAACAAATTTGTATGATTTTAAGAGCCTAAATTATATTCTATAGTAAAAACCACCAGCGAGTAGATTCTCTTTTCCTAATCCTATCCCTTAATTTAAATCAAAATCTTGTCAGTTTGTAGTTCCGGTTTCTTTCTTAGAACTCATCACCTTATTCTCTCGAATTAAAAACTTGACCATTCATTGTTTGAGCTTTGCCAGTTCTTTCTTACCTAAAATCCCATAACAATGCTTCTGAAAATAGCAACCACCGTCTTGGATGCCTGGTCACAGTGGTAGGGCAGCAGTAATGTCAACCACGAGTTTTTACCCATAATTTTGACGTCCCTGATAGTTTTGCTTGTATTATCCTGGCTTACATCACTTCTCAAATCAAGAAATGGGGACCCACCATTGCCAGTAGGTCCACGACCCTTGCCACTTGTCGGGAATCTCCACCCACTTGACCTTGAGCACCATTCATACTTTGGTACCCTAGCTCAAACCTATCGTCCAATCCTAACTCTCCAGCTAGGCAAAAAGGTTGGAATTGAGGTCACTTCCCCTGCATTGGCTCGTGAGGTGCTCAAATATCAAGCACCTTTGCCAACCGGGACATGCCTGTGGCCCGGTTTGGCCTTGCAAGGAGCCGAAAAGAAGATGAAGGTGCTCGCGAAGAAGTTTGACAGTTTCTTTGAACGATGATAAATCAACGGAGGAGCATGAATGGAGAGCAGAGCAAGGATTTCTTGCAGTTTTTGTTGAAGCTCAAAGATGATGGTGATGCCAAAGTGCCTTTGACGGTTTGACCATGACCCATCTCAATGCCTAGTTTGCGGTACGTTTTCTTGGTCCCACATTGATCAATTATTGTAGGTCCCTTTATTTGATGGTCAGACCAATGTTAAATGACGTGCAGATTGTGCATCAAGTGATGTACGGCACAACATCTGATGCATCAAGCTGTTGTACTGTGCATTATTCAAAACCAATTATATGCATTTTGCAATCTTTTTGAGAACCTAGACTAATGTCATATGAATCAACCTTGGCAGGATATGGTGGTGGGTGGACCGGGTGGTACCGACAACCTCAAACTCGATGGAGTTTCCATGGCGGAGATGATGAACAGACAGTAAACCGTGGAAAAAGACAACCATCTCAGGGTAAATGAATTCAGGTCATTGATGCTAAAACATGGGCTAATGTCACAAATGAATTCAGGTACATAGCTTTATAGTTATCAACTCAAGTATATTTAACTTAATACTCTCTCCGTCCCAGTTTAAGATGTGTGTAGTCCTTAATTCTAAACAAATGCAAGTAAAAGCAGTTTGTATCGCTTTAGTTGGGTAGAGTTGGAGTCCATAACATGGATATTCAGTTACTATGGAATTTCAGATATATTTTGAAGGGATTCAATGGTCTATAAGGTGTGTTTAATGTTCATGGTGTAGTCCATCCGAGTTCAAGCCTGAAAGTTTCTTGAGTGCTTTCAGACTCAAATGGGACTGACTACAGACGGAACAAACTCGTTGTTCTTTCTAATAAGAATGCTTGAATATGGAAAATCTGGATAAGGATAATCTGAACTGCCTTATTCAGATCTTCTCAGTTCCAATTATCTTAAGATTCTTGCAAGTTGCAAGTATAAATCTTGTCAATGGCGATGGCCATAAAGTGATAAAGAGAGTGTCGCTCTCAATGTGAACTATGAACAAACATACTTTTGGAATCCCCTTTTGCCTCGGAAAGTCAGATTCCACTTCCATTTTATTGACTAGTTTCTTTTCCAGTAATGGAATCGTAAAGTCAGATTCCACTTGCATTCTATCGAGTAATATCCGTTCCCAAAAATTTCAAGAACGGACAATTATTCACACAATAATGAGTAAGAAAAACTGCGCTAGACACTTAAGAAAGATCCCAGTCGAGTTCTCATAGAGAAAAATATTTCCAAAATTATTGGTACAAGCAGTTCTGCCATCTTCATTTATGCACATCCTACTACTAGTAAAAGGGCAACCTGGTGGGGTACAGGGAAAGGTCGGGCCAATAATGTACGACTACTAAACTTATTAACTACTAATACATTATGCTGAAGCAGCGGCATTGCAGGTTGGAAGGTCTTTCTCCACATTAGGTGGGATTCTGAGAATTGGATTGCTCTCAAAGAAGTTAACCGGCTTCAGATCAAAGCTCGATGAAACTGTTGGCATTATCGGAAAGTCTTCTTGACATGGTATGTGATGGAACCCTAACGTGTACCACACGACTATGTCCTTATTCTCAATCGGCCTATCCCTGAAAAATAAGAAGAAAAAAAAATAATCAAATTTCATGGTTAAAAACTTCGTCTTCATTTCTAGTTAAGAGCGTCTGAATCATTCAAGAAGGGGAAGATGGAAGATTTTGGGGCCTGTACAGTTTGTCTATACAGAAGTCCAAATAAAAGTTGGACTTTTCTGAAGACCGACTGTACATGCCCCTTATCTGAAATATGAATGTCTTACCTCTCGGACCACACTGCAAGAGTGTCTTCCCCGTGACTCTGATAAACAAACAATCCACCGGCCCATTCCTCTGACTTATTATAAGGTGTAACCCATATCTGATTGTTCGTAAACGCACCCCGCTTCTGGGGTGGATCATTCAAGTCAAGCAAACTAGCTGCAGTGCCACCAGGGACCACCTTATACCCTACCGGATTACCTACTCGGGTCTTTTTACTAGGATTAATGACATGAAACTCTGACGGATCATATAGTTTGAGCTTTATTTGTGCATCCTTCTCTGTTTTAGCGACATTTCTGACCGCTTTTAAGTAACTTCGTCTTGGTGACTCTTCCGGTGAGGTTTCTTCCCTCTTGATGTTGACGTTCACAAAGGAGTTGTTGGAGCCGTCGACGTCCATGTCCAGATAGAAGGTGACGTAGTGGTCGTGGATAACTCCGATGACATTTTCTGATAAGAGGGTGCCGTAGAGAGTCTCTTGAGGGTTTACTTGGTTCATGTTGACATAAGGTGTGCCTTTCACCATCAAGATACCACTTAGTCCAACCTGAAAGATCAAGAATCAACACATTCACGAATCACCTTCAAAATACTCCCTCTGCAAAATACTCCACATGTCCCAGAAAGATAGTCCTGTTTTGACTTTTTATGGTCAACAAAAATAAACTTTGACCAAACATTAGTGTCAATCTAATAATTACAATGGAATTTTAAAAATTGTTATTGATAAATCACTTAATGATTTGTCAATTACAAATTTTAGAATTTCAATAGAATGATTATATCGTCACCAATGGTTGGTCAAAGTTCATTTTTGTTGACCATAAAAAATCAAAATGAGACTATCTTTCTGGGACAGATGTGAGGTAGTATTACCCGTCTCAGGATATTCTCATTTGAATTTTTTATTGTCCCAAGAATCAACACTTTCATGAATTGCAAGTGATGGAACAAAAGTTCTTGTCAGGTTGATGGTGGTGGGTGCATTGCACTTAATATGCCATGACAAAATAATACTCCTATCTTCCGATGACAAAGACTTTACACTTCCTCCTTCTCAAAATACATGCCATTTTGAGAGTTAAATTTTGTTTTAAAATACTTGTCGTTTTTCTATTTTCAAGGCTTTTTTTGTTGTTGTATACCAATTATACCTTTATTAATGATAGTTAACTATCTCTTACAAAGAATTTAATTGCCTAGGTAATTAGATTACTTTAGGAGTATATGAGCATTATTTGTATTTCTTAAGAATTGTGCAAATACTGAAAACCATATCTATTTTGAAGCGGAAAGAGGTGATGTAAACATAAACCTGAATAATAGTGGAAAGGGATAACACTAACCTTGACACGGATTAGTCCGTCCATTTGAAACTCCCAATCAACTATATAATCGTAGTTTGCCACCGATGCTGCCATCCTTGCCACTAACGTCACCTTTGGCCTCACTTCCCGAATCTATCCAAACACTAAATTCCATTAATATAATAAACCTCTCCATATAAACAATTGATAAAAGTATATTCATTTAGATTCCCACTATCCTAATATCTTTTCATCAATCAAAATCAAAGAGGAGGCCAACATTTCCCACTATCCTTCTAACCAAACAAATCATTATCATATCATCAAGGGTAAGACTATGTTTTGCGGGAAACTGATCTTCCATTCCATAAGTTATAAAAAGTTAACTTTTTAATATTAGTATTACGTTTAAACCCTGAACTTTAAACGTTAAACCTTAAACTCTAAAAAACAAGACTTTTTATAATAGGGAGGAACTAGTTTCACCCAAATTTTCTGTACCATCAATGTACTCCATCCATCCCAAAATGATCTTCTCATTTGGCATTTTTCATTGTCCCAAAAAGTTCTTCACATTTCTACAATTTAGGCTTAAAACTGCATAAATAAAACATGGTTAGTGAAGTAAGTGTTCATATCCTTAAAAAGTTTGAATAGTCAAACGTGAAGATCATTTTGGGGCGGAGGGATTAATTTCTAAAGCTCAAATCCTATGTTCAGTGGAATTGGGATACACTCAGTCTATTATGAAAGTTCTGTTGTTGATGAGGAGGAAAAGTAAAAAAAAAAAATTAACCAGCATTGAAAATCAGACCCGGAATCTTATATTCCATTTTTAATAAGTTCCGTTTCAAATCTTAACCAATCATAACTGTTGATAAATTAGCTGTTTTAATAAATGACATACCTAGTCAAATTAAGTAATTGGAGCAAGATATTTTTAAGAAATAATCATTAGAGGGTAAAATGGGAAAAGAAAATATGATAACTGTAATTACATACATACCTCCAAGCCGGTTATCGGACTCTCCGAATGCCTCCACCCGATATCGCCCGCATAGCTCTCAAACACACAGATCATATTGGATCGGACATACGGTGTCCCATCAGCTGCAGCAAACACACCATCCATATAATACGCATTGCGCGGACAATCATTAAGCGGGTCAAGTGGCATTGCCTGCAACCCAAACCCGTATTCGCCCGCATCCATATACGTCTTAAAGTACCACGCATCAGTAGGATCCATATATGGCACAAATAACTCTGAAGTGAACCCTTTGTACATCACACTCCTCATTTTTCCAGTACCCGGGTCCCGAACCATGGCCCGAGAAATAATCACCCCAGCTCTCGGGTCGGGTTTTAGGTGAAATTCCCAATTTGCCCATTTCACTAAATGGTCATTCTCAACAGTGAAACTTGGACCTTTTGGTTGTTCAATTGAAATCGGATTTATGAGCTTTAATTTGGTGTTTTGTGCTGAGAAACGGTAGTCTGTATCGGCGGCCTTTGGTATAGGTATGTGCTTTCCATGATCGGCAATCTCCACCACTTGTTTAGTATCCATATCAAGAAGCACTGTCAGCCCTTCGATTGGCCTCATGTAGAAATTTGCAGTGCCCTTCATGGAGTAGCATTGTACCTTAATCAACCTCCTCTTCTCCTCGTTTTTCCCGAACCATCCTAATGAAATCGGCAAGCAAGCCAAGTCAGCCAAATCAATGCCACGTGCGAGGATCGTACGGTTGAAATCGACGTTCGCGAGTGGGGCCCACGTCGACGAAGTCATGTCTTCAATCGTCATTGTGGGGTACCCGCTATGGTCACCCACTTCTTGCAGAGTCACCTCTGCAGTATCGATGCTAACTAGAAGCATCTGTGTTTGCCCGTTCACCCGGGCAATCACTGATGCTTTTCTAAGTGGGAGAGGATCAATCCCCTCCCGCCACGCTAGCACCATGCTCTTGTCAGGCTCCTCCAGTGCTATCGAATGCAACGCGTAAGGGGAGTTTTTGAACAGAGCGTGGGAAGAAATGATGGTGCGGATTTTGTTGAATTCTTGGACGGTGAGGGGGTCGAGTGGGTGGTGGGGGACGTCGGAATTGTGGGTACGGAGGCGCGTGGGTTTAAGGGTTGTTTGATTTTGTTTCGGATGCGGTTTTTGGAGGAGGTGCACCATGGGAATGATGAGGTGGCGATATTGCAGTCGTCCGATGGGGAGTGAGGGAGGTTGTTGAAGGTGAGGAGTAAGAGAAGGGCTAGGCTGAAGATGAGGAAGAGGAAACGAATTAAGCTTCTTCCTTCCATTTCTATGGTCTTTCTCTCTCACACAGACACACAGTGAGAGTGAAGATTGAAGAGTGAGAGTATCTTGGGAGAGCGAAGGCTTAATATAGAGGGTAGTGGTGGAGAATATTCATATCATAGATATTTCCAAACAAAGTTTTGTTGTTATTTGCTTTTTTTTTTTTTTACTATTGCTATTCACTACACCAAAAAAACAATTCCAGTATTTAACTTTATTATTATCAGACAAAAACGTGTGTGAGACGTGAGACGGATTTCGTTGAGAGAGTAAATGGTTTGTCTCTTTACGGGCGAGGCGGGGCGAGGCAAACCCATTTCCTCTCTTGTCGGATCCCTCTCATGCATGGGCGGATCTTGCATGCAAATAGGGGGTACACGTGCACCCGGTCAACCCAATTTTTTACTTAATTTTTTATTTTATTTTTTTACTAAGTGCACCTCCCAAAAAATTAATTAGAGTGGTAATTTAACTAGAAGAGATGTGAACTTAATAGAAGGGACAAATTTAATTTGTTAGTTGTATTGTTTTCTTTTATGAGGCAATTGTTTTGAACTTATGTACTTAAATATAATTGCGTTTTGAATTTTTTTGGTATGAAGTTATTTAGTGTAAATTGTGCACCCGGTGTTTGGAAATCCTAAATCCGCCACTGCTCTCATGTGAAAGACCGGCTCACACAAAACTTCCTTTTATTATTAATTATTAATGTATTTTCTTAATTTTGATGTGGAGATCAGACAATATATTAATACAAGTGATACATCGATCATATGTTGCTTTATTTAAGTAAATTAGCTCAAGTAGTATAGATTCCAAATCTCTATTGATCAAGGCATAATAGAATATTTGCAATTTGATTTTTTACTTTATTTTTCTTGTTAATGATTTATGTGTTATAACAGATGAATAAATTTGAATAAAAATGTCGCGTTTTTAGTAACCAGACTTTTTTTTTTTTTGAAGCAAACAAAACACTAATAGCATTGATAAAGGTTAAGAAGATGATGCTCCACAACGATCGAAGACTCATCCCCAAGATAAAGATTGATACAAAGACGAACAATCGTTATTAATCTAACTACCACCATAAAAGAGTAACCAATCTTAGTTCAAACACTTTATGGTAAATTTGTACTAAAATTATTTTAATGTGAAGCAATCGAAACATATATTTTTGATATAAGGTACACCAATAAATTGATTAAATGATTGAAAAAGTCTTCAGAGTTTATTCCTCTCATTAGGAATTTCTTTTTGTAGATTCTATACAAGTGTAACTACTCCGATATTTTCTCCAACGAAAATGGAAAATATTTCTAAAAAATTGACTGAAGAGAGATTCTTATTTCAGTTGTGCATTTATGTCCGAGGATAAAACTGTAAAGCTCGACCATAATTTGAGATCAGCTAGTTAGACTAGGCTCATGTTTACTCGATTTGGCTTGATTCAATTTTAAATATCAGCTTTTTTTTCATTAAACTTTTTTTTTCCTATCCATTTTCGTTATTATGAAAAGTGATAAGATAATATCGAGAAAAACTTGTTTTACACCGCTTTAGGGTAAAGAGTTAGTTTTGGGGGAAACTAGTTCCTCCATAAGTTATAAAAAATCCAGTTTTTAACCATTAAACTTTAGACAAAAACTTATGTGAGAACAAGGGGATCCGTCTCATGGATGAAACGGGTCATTTTTTGACCCATGTCCCGACCCGCGAACCGGCTCCATGACCCAGGGGCGACCCTGCCACGTGGCATTTTTTTTGGTTTTTTTCCGGTCTGTCAAAAGTAATAGTTATTATAACTAAATGTAACAGTTTGTATACATAAAGGTAATACATACTGTATATACAGAAAAAGTAATAGTTTTTTTTTTTATATATATTTTCTTTGTTTGCCAAAAGTAACACTCCCTCCGTCCCAGTTTATTGTTCTTAGTTTGACTATGCACGCTTATTAAGAAACCAAGGTAAAAACAAAGAAAATGAGTCAACCAAAAGTAGAGAGTGAAGGATATAAATGTCCAAAAACACTATTCATGAAGCAATTGGGTGAAAGTAAGTTAGGTAAGTAAAGGTTTTTTTGTAATTAAATGAACTTTTTGAGGGCAAGCTCCTCCAAAGTACTATTCATTCTTTTCCATTTATGGAATAAAGTAAGAACAATTATGTATGAACAATGTTCATACATAATTGTAACACATATGTATAGAAAAAATAATAATTCAACCATTTACATTTTTAGAGCTAAAAACACTTGATTAGTATTACATGTAAAAGTATTACATTATCTATATAAATATGTTATAATTTCTTTTATTAAAGTGTTACATTTACTTGTACAAACAATTACATTCATGTATATGAGTTGTTACTTTTCAAATGTTACTTTCTTTCAAAAAATTAAATCAAAATACACAATATTTTACATTTTTGCAAAAGCACTATTACATTTCAGTATAAATGATAATTACATTTAGATATTGTTTGGGTTACATGTAATTATAGTTAGTATTACATTTGAAAAAATTGGTAAAACGAGCTTTTGTTTTTGTAAAACAGGTGTTACGTTTACTTATGAACAATGTTACTTTATATGTATACAGTCATTACATTAAGTTATGATAACTATTACTTTTGGTAAACGACGGAAAAGCCGAAAAAAAATATATATAAAAACTAAACAAAAAAAAAGCAAAAAAAAAAAAAAATGGGTGGGGGGGGGGAGGCAATGGGTGGCTCCCACGTGGCAGGTTATGCCCCATGTGTCATGGATCCGGGTAAAAAAAAAACCCGTCTCATAGATGAGACGGATTGTCACGACCCGTAAATTCAAAAAAATCCATAAATATAAAATTCACATAAAATACATCCCCAAATTACTAAATACCAAATCGGGCGCGTGAATTCAACCATAAAGTCAATACCATCAAACTACACCTCAACAAGATTATAACTCGGAGACTAAAAACAAACGCGGAAGCAAGAACAACTATTAATAATATAAGTACCCCAAAAGATAACAGTATTCACATAACACTGGACGACCACGATCTCACAACAAAATACATAAAGGCTCCGAAGAGTAACTACCCCAACGGCGATCAATCTGCTCAGAAGATTCCCGCTACGACGGGTCTCAAAATAATACTACTTGCTCCTTGGGGGGGGTTAAGGAAAAACAAAGATAAAAGAAACGGGGTGAGATAAAATCTCAGTAAGCTACTAAATCCAACTAAGTGCCATACTGTCATGAACAATAATATAACAATAAACATTCTCCATATACGATCACATAACAACAAATGAGAGGCTCCCTATCGCCAACCGTCCCATACCGGTTGGAAATAACGACCAGCTCAACATGCAGCACATAAAGCTGAAATAAACACGTTACAAAGAATACTGAGCCAAGGTTTCACCAAACGGATATAACGAAGAAGTCTCTGCGCAGAACCAAACAATCAACCAATCAATCGATCTTCGTAGTGGCACAAACGGCTGAAGATAATAACCCGGTCAGAACCGACCAATCCATCAATCACCCATAGCAGCATAACAGCTGAAGAGAACCTCGGTCAGAACCGACCAATCAATCAATCAATCAACCAATCTTCGCAGTAGCATAAACAGCTGAAGACGATAACCCGGTACCGGAACCATAACAATGTAACATGTCACAAAGGAAAGGGGAAAATGACACAAAGTCATACCCAAAACGTCTAGCTAGAATACTCACCAAAGGAGCTAGCTCATCCCAACCAAGGCCAATCTGGATGAGGAAAGAAGGACCAATGGGCGATGCTATACTGGACTTGGCTCGTGCCATTATAACATTATCCATTGCCTGACTCGAACACAAGTACCAGCTGGACTTTCAAATAAATGCTAAGTAATAAATACTAGCTCGATAAACAACCAAAGATTCCAAAGTAGGGAACCATACCAAATAATCACCATAAAGATGCAAACGATTACTCATGAAGAGTTCAACAACAACGAACACAAGAAGTTTCTCATAAAAGAGTCCAACACGATAAACGGGGTTGCTCATAGAGAGCCCAACAACATTGATCATTAAAACATGATGATTCCATAATAAGGAATCATACCAAACACATCCTAAAGATGATACTCACGAGTTACTCATAAAGAGCACAACCCAAACGGCCGCTCACAAATAGTATAATGACTATTACCAAGATGAACCTAAACGTCTACTCGTAAAGAGTACTATGACCAAGAACTCAACCATCCCTTTACACCTGGAATTCCAAATAGGAAATCCAAACAAATACACCTTAAGGCAAATCAAAACCGCAGTTACCCAATCACCGTATCACTCTTTACATCCGTTCATAAACGAACCAATTCTTAACACTCCAAACGAACCCAAAAGGTTACACCTATTCATACATGATCACAAACGGACCAAACCCAACACTTTGGTATTCCCTAATAACCCTCTAGGTACTATAAGATATCACCTAAAACCTAAACCAAGTTTTATCCTAAAATCAATTCGATTGGAATAACCATGAACACGTCACAAGATGCCCAAGCATTCTCCAACAATACTTAGACCAATTCCATAACACAATTGTTCACAAAGGAACCATTTCAAACACTAGAGTAACCCACAATGTCTACTTAACATAACTAGAGTGGCACCCAAGGTCTACAGCAAGAATACAATCCAAACCTAAACCAAACAAGAGATGATTCCTGAAAATAGCGGGCGGGCGGGGGCCTACGGACGGCAGAAACAAAAGGTCAAGAAAAGGGAAGTAAGCAGCCGCTTGGGGCCTTACGGGCGGTCACCCGTCCCACTACGGGCGGGCGCCCGGAAGGTTTTCTGGCCGGAAACTGCAGCTGGGTTTAACAAAGTTTCTTACCATTTCTCAAATCAACCAAAATCAAACTTTCTAACTTGCATCCTAATGACCCAAAACAACCTATAAAAGCCTATACAAGACTTATCTAACAACATTTGAACAACCAAATCAAGAAATGATTCAAAATCATATTATCACAAAATGAATAAAAACATCAATCACTTTAAAAATCAACTAAGAGGCAAAGTATAGCATTCACATCATCATCTAATCATAGAATGACATTTCTAGCATAAAAAGGGGGAAAAGCAACTTACTTGGAATTTATCAAATATGATGGAATTCGAATTTTCTTAGCTCTACACGATCCTAGCGACGATCTAAACATTTTTCATAAAATGAGCAATAAGAAATAATGAGTAGAAGATGATCAAAATGAGGAGAGGGGGAGGAGTTCTTACCTTGGCAACAATGGAAGAGAGAGGGAGTAATTCCACTATGTGTGTGTGTGTTTGGTGATTGAGTGAGGAGGGAGGAGGAGGGAGGAGGAGGATGATTATTAAATCAAAATGTTACACCTAGGCCCTTCTACTACTACCAAGAACAATTAAACCCATACTCCCCACCATTAACTAAGACTTACTAACTCTACACTAGCACAAATGATCAATTAAAATGCTAGGCATAAAGTATTATGAAACACAAAATGCACACATAATTAAATAAATAAATATTTATTACTAAGAAAATAGATACGGGTTTTCGGGTCGTTACACGGATCCCCTTGTTCTCATGGGAGACTAGCTCTAAACTTTAAACCCTAAACCTAAATCCTAAACCTTAAACCTTAACCCCTATAAAAACAGGACTTTTTTATAACTTATGGAGAAACTAGTTTCCCCCAAAATTTTCTCAAGTGTAAAACCTGTTTTCACTTCTTAATGTAAAATAGAATCTCTTAATATAAAATAAATTTTACACGTCTCTTCGTGTGAAACAAGTTTTTAATAAAGCTGACTCTTATGAAAATATTCATTTGTGTATATATATATATAGGTAGGTTGTAACACCCCGAAAAATTCTAATTTCCATAAATAACAAATAATCAGAATTTACATCTCTACAATACTAAATACTATACAAGGTATCACTAATCAACCCAAATTCTCTATAAACTGCTCCGCCCCAAATCTTTTCATCTCGATCATTGCTGAACTGCAAAACTGAAACTGGAGGGGGTGAGCTGGGGGGCTCAGTAAGAAAGGGGATACACAATATCACAGAAGCCAATGGAACACAGACACCAAATAACAATGTCCATGAAATTATAAATATGGACATGCCAATAAGACCCGTTTCATAAACCGAATAGCTGATCAATCATACTTTACAGTCCGATGTCCTAATTATATTCGGGTCCAGTGACTCAACCAAATTAACCGAATTGTTGGCCGCCCTCGACGGAGCCGGACCCAACACAAACACAATAACCAATAACCGAGTCCACTGCGACCGTCACATAATTAGCTACATCGCAACTGTTTCATATAACAAATCTCATATTTGAGAACCAATTAACACATAAATCATGATTTTCAAATAATCATGACGTTAACCGAGCAATTTTAATACCAAAGGAATAATCAAATGGAACCGATCAAACGATATACGTATCAATAACATGGAGTACTACGATAAGACGGGTATAAAAAGAAATGACACGGAATCAATACTACATAGTCTCCCTTACCTCAAAATTGCTAAAACCGGATCACCATAAGAATCAAAACCCACCTAATGGCTCGAATCGAAAACAGAGAGAAACTCTCTTTCTCTCGGCAATTTACACTAGCTATAGCATTAGACCATAATTTATACAGTTAGAGCTTTAAGGTGACTCATTATAGAAATTACAACACCTCATGCTAAAGCCACGTTATGTATTTGCATGAGTCACAAAATTGAACCTCCACCTAGTTTTCTTAATATTATGTTGCAAACCAAATATCTAGGGTAGGAAACTGGTGGTCCACTAATAATATAAACACAAATTCTATCCATTTAGATGTCCGTCCCATCTACTTAATATTTTTATTTACTTTTTGATCCGTCCCAAAACGTCGTGCTTAATTTCGGGATGTCACATAGGTGCTCAAATGAGAACCTAAATATCGTGAGAACCATGAGAACCAATAGCCACCATTAGATTAAAATTGTTGAATGGTTGAGATTAAGACACAATAAGAAGGAGAAGCAATGGCATTTTCGAAATTAATCTAAACTATGAGGTAAAAAATGGAGCTAGGTATTCCTTTCTTTAGCTAAGCTAAACGTCATATGTGAACCATCTCTTAAAGGCATGCCACGTCATCACCAATAATTTCCCTCAAATTTCAAAATAAAATATCTCAATATCTATAAGTCGAATTTTTTTCGAAAACACTGATTTTTTTGTCTCGACGAGACGATTCAAACTACATCCCTGAAGATAGGGTTTTGAAACAAAATATTAAATAACAATGAAATTTTAAAAATACACTTAGATACAATAAGCAAACAGCTCTTGTATCCAATATCAAATGTGCGCAACAATCCACTTGGATACAATAGCTAAAAAGCTCCTGTATCCAATATCTGTGTTGGACAATCCACTTGAATACATTTAGCTATTGTATCCAAGTGAAATCGGTCAACCAATTCCACTTGAATACAAAAGCTATTTTAGTTAGTGTATCCAATAGCAATGTTGACATATTACTCTTGAATACAATAGGGAAACAATATGGAAGTAGCTAGTGTATCCAATAGCAATGTGCATGAACATTGCTGTTGGATACAATAGGTGTTTGCCTATTGTATCTAACTGAATTGTTATGAACATTGTATTGGATACAATAGGGAAGTAGCTAGTGTATCAAAAAAGCAATGTGTATGAACATTGATGTTGGATACAATATGTGTTTGCCTATTGTATCTAACTGAATTGTTATGAACATTGTATTGGATACAATAGGGAAGTAGCTAGTATATCCAATAGCAATGTGTATGAACATTGCTGTTGGATACAATAGGTGTTTGCCTATTGTATCTAACTGAATTGTTATGAACATTGTATTGGATACAATAGGGAAGTAGCTAGTGTATCCAATAGCAATGTGTATGAACATTGCTGTTGGATACAATAGGTGTTTGCCTATTGTATCTAACTGAATTGTTATGAATATTATATTGGATACAATAGGGAAGTAGCTAGTGTATCCAATAGCAATGTGTATGAACATTGCTGTTGGATACAATAGGTGTTTGCCTATTGTATCTAACTGAATTGTTATGAATATTGTATTGGATACAATAGCTATTTAGTATTTTGCCTATTTTTTCAAAACCCTATCTTCAGGGATGTAGTTTGATTCGTCTCGTCGAGACAAAAAAATCAGTTTCTCGGATTATTTTTTCGATTTATAGTTAATCAGATATTTAATTTTGAAAATTTAGGAAAATTTTGGGTGATGACGTGGAAAATTCTGAAACACACATGGTATTTTGCCCTTCCCTTTGTTTGTCAACCTAATTACAAGAATGCCACCGAATTTTTAAACAAAAAAAGTAATCTAAACCCTTGATTTGTGTCTAATCCAATGGTTATCCTTAGTTCTCATGTAATTTGGTTTTCATAAGAGCATGACCCTATATATATATATATATATATATATATATATATATATATATATGTAAATTCACATAAAATTTATGGAAACATATCTTTTATTCTATTCTATAATTATGAAAACAAACAGTAATAAGGAAATATAATAAATGAACTTACTATTATAATTATAATATTTAAGGCACACGTTAGAAAACCATTTAAATATTTAACAAATATATAATCAACAACAACAACAACAATAAAGCCTTAGTCCCAAAATAATTTGGGGTCGGCTAACATGAATCCTCATATGTCAACGTGATAAAAGGAAGAGAGAGAGAGAAAGAGAAAGAGAGAGAGAGAGAGAGAGAGAGAGAGAGAGAGAAAGAGAGGAAAAATATGGAGAAAATAAAATAAAATAAAATAAAATAAAATAAATAAATAATAATAATAAAAAGTATGATCAACCCCCATCATTCACATGAATTTTCGGCCTCCACTCCAGCTCTTCAACGCCACATCTTCATTCACTCCGAGTAAACTCATATCATTTTCAATCACCTTAATCCAAGTTTGCTTGGGTCTTCCCCTACCCCTCGCCATTTTATCACTTCTCCACTCTTCAGGCCTCCTAACCGGTGCATCACTCGGTCTCCGTCTCACATGACCAAACCACCTTAGACGATGCTCCCTCATTTTATCCTCAATGGGCGCAACTCCTACTTTACCCCTGATTACCTCATTTCTCAATCGATCTTTTCTTGTATGCCCACACATCCATCGTAGCATACACATCTCCGCTACATTCATCTTATGAATATGACACTGTTTCACGGCCCAACATCCAGTGCCATAAAGCAGTGCATGCCTAATTGCCGTACGATAGAATTTTCCCTTTAATCTATTTGGCATGCCACGATCACAAAGAAACCCTGTGGCACTCTTCCACTTCAACCAACCTGCTTTAATCCTATGAGCCACATCTCCATCCAATTCTCCATCTTTTTGGATAATAGATCCAAGATAGTGAAAGAACTCAAAAGCTTGGACAATCTTTCCATCAAATGTGATCACTCCTGCCTCTCTGCTTCCAACTTTGCTAAATTTACACTCCACATATTCAGTTTTTCTTCTGCTTAACCTAAAACCTCGAGATTCCAAAGTGCGGCTCCACAACTCTAATTTACTTTCAACACCTTCTTTTGTCTCATCAATCAGTACAATATCATCTGCGAACAACATACACCATGGAATATCATCTTGGATTGACCTCGTCACTTCATCCATTATCAAGGCAAAGAGAAAGGGACTAAGTCCAGAGCCTTGATGCACTCCAATCGTGATAGGGAACTCTTCTGTCTTTCCAACGCTTGTCCGTACACTAGTACTAACTCCATTATACATGTCCTTGATAATATCAATATATTTCTTTGAAACGCCTTTCTTTACTAAAGCCCACCAAAGTACCTCTCTTGGCACTTTATCATACGCCTTCTCCAAATCAATGAAAACCATGTGCAAATCTTTCTTTTTATCTCGATATTTCTCCATGATTTGTCTCATAAGATAGATTGTGTCCATAGTCGATCTGCTGGGCATAAATCCAAATTGGTTATCCGAAATATTCACAATTTTTCTTAGCCGTTGTGCAATCACTCTTTCCCAAAGTTTCATAGTATGGCTCATTAGTTTGATCCCTCGATAGTTGGCACAATCTTGGACATCACCTTTGTTCTTATACAAAGGGATTAGGGTACTTTTTCTCCACTCCAATGGCATTGTGTTACTTCTCCATATCTTGTTGAATAGTGTTGTTAACCAATCTATTCCCTCTCCCCAAAACATCTCCACACCTCAATTGGTATTCCATCCGGCCCTACGGATTTCTTTAATCCCATCTTTTTCATCGCCATTTCCACTTCACCCTCTTGAATTCGCCGCATAAAATCTCGATTAATCATACTCGAAGGGATAGTTATATCTCCAATATCCTGCTCTTGATTGCCATTAAACAAGGTATTGAAGTACGAACTCCACCTATCTTTTATCTCTTTATCCCCGACCAACACTCTTTGGTTTACATCCTTAACACATTTAACCCTCCCAATGTCTCGTGTCCTCTTATCTCTCATACGAGCAAGTCTATAGATGTCTTTTTCCCCTTCTTTTGTATCCAATCTATCATAAAGTTTCTGATTCACCTTTGCTCTTGCATCTTTTACTGCTTTCTTTGCTTCTCTTCTAGCCTCCTTATACCTCTCATAGTTCTCCTCACTCCTGCATTTTTCCAATAATTTATAGCATTCTCGCCTGCTCTTTATCGCTTGCTTTACTTCCTCGTTCCACCATGATGTGTCCTTACTTTGTGCCACACTTCCTTTAGATTCTCCAAGGACTTCTCTTGCCACCTCCTTTATGGTATGCTCCATCTTAGTCCAGGTCGAATCTATATCCATATCCTCCATATTACCCAACCAAATACCAGTAGTGGCCATCTTAGCTAGAAATCTCTGTTGATTCTCCCCTTGAATCCTCCACCACTTGATTCTAGGTTCTACTAGTGGTTTTCTCTTCCTTGAAATTCTCATACTTCGAAAATCAAGTACCACAAGTCTATGTTGAGTTGCAGTACTTTCACCTGGAATAACCTTGCAGTCTGTGTAACTCTTTCTACAAGCATTTCTTACTAAGAAGAAGTCAATCTGACTTGCATTACCTCCACTTCTATAGGTCGCCAAGTGTGATTATCTCTTCTTGAACCAAATGTTCATTATACTCAAGTCATATGCCATCGCAAACTCCAGGATCCCGTTCCCTGCTTCATTCCTCTCCCCAAAACCAAAACCTCCATGAATGCTCTCAAAGTCGTGTCGACTAGACCCCACATGTCCATTAAGATCGCCACCAACGACTAACTTCTCACCACTAGGTACGCGTTGCACAACCTCTTCTAAATCTTCCCAGAACTCTTGTTTAATAGATGCGTCCAACCCTACTTGTGGTGCATAGGCACTAATAATAGTTATAATCTCATCACTAACCACAAGTTTAATACCAATAATCCGGTCACTCTTCCTGTACACCTCCACAACATCATCGATATACTCCTTGTCAATAATGATACCTACTCCATTCTTACCCTTCTCTTTTCCTGAATACCAAAGCTTAAAACCCTAAGGTGATATTTCTTTAGCTTTCTCTCCAACCCACTTAGTTTCTTGTAGACACATTATGTGAATCTTCCTCCTCCTCATAACCTCCACCACTTCTGCTGATCTCCCTGTCAAAGAGCCTATGTTCCAAGTTCCAAAGCGCATCCCACTAATCTTACCCCCACCATGGACTAGCTTCTTTACCCGCACTCGTCCGCAATGCAGGAACCCTTGCATATTTGACACCACCCCCGGGCGCCGAGGTGGCGCGTCGCTTCCGGGCGAAGGCCTAGTAACCTTTGCATACTTATCACTACACCCAGGCCTAGGAAGTGTAGCGCGTCGCTGTGAAGGGAACGTCCCAACGATATTCATATTCGGATTCATGTCATAAGAAATGTGACAAAGTTTTTACGCTGGCTGTCACATGCCTACCGCAACCCCCATCCTTTATCCTGGCTTGGGACAGGCAAGGGTAAATCCTTAGCGGATTTAATCGTTGGCGGATTTTTAACAAATATATAATAAATTAAAATTTAAAAAAAGAATGAAATTGATTTTGTCATAAATGCTAAATGTAATACCCGCAATTTTTTTTTATTTAATTATTTTAATTGGTAACATTAATTTAGTTAAATAAAAAAATTAGAATTAATAAGTTAATTAATGAGTGGGCCGAAAAAGAATGGGTTGGCCCGAAAATTTTAATTAATAAACCCAACCCAATTAATAATCAATCCAAAGTATAAATACTTGAGTTAGTGAATGTTAGGGTATTTTGGTTTTTATCAAAAACAATCAAACACAAAAAGGAAAAGAGAAAACCCTAGTCTACCCTAGCAGCAGCCGCACCAAGGAAGGAGGGAGAAGAAAAATTTCCGCCATTGTTGTTGAAGATTAATCCGTTCTAACTCAAGGTAATATCAAAACTCACATCCTAAAATTTATTTCATTGATTTTGGGTTATTAAAACTTAATCTATGCATGATTTAAGAATATGAATATTAGGGTTTTTGCATGGTAGAGATTTAATGACAAATCTTAAAAAGGGGTAATTGATTGTGCAATGTTTGGGGATCGAACAAATAAATCATTGAGATTGAATTGGGTTATCAAAAGAAAGAAAAAAAAATATGGATTTGCCCATACTGACATTCGGCCGAATGGCTATGAAGGTTTAGAAAAATTCGTTTGTTGATTTTAATGATTTTGGTTAATTGATTTGTGAATAATTTGATATATTAAATTACAAGAAAAATAATATCAAAAGAAATTGACCAAACCTATGAATTTGAGGTTCTAGGATTCGGCCTAGAGGCCATATGATTGGGGTGTTAAATTCTTGATTAAAAGTATTAAGATTGGGACGGAAAAGTTAATATTTTCGTTAAGTTCATAACGAATAGAAAACAAAATACTTAAGAAAGTTATTGAAAAGCTGGAAAAATAACTTGAGGGAAGGAAATAAATACTTGGAAGCCCTTGTAAGCCAGAAAGTTAACGAGAAAATGAAGATTAAAAGATTTCAGTTAGTTTCCCAACGGAAAAGGACTAAACTGAAAAGTTAAAGTTAAAAGAGATTAAAAAGGAAACCTTTGAAGTAAAGAGGGGGGTCTAAGTGACTAAAAGAGAAACTTGGAGGACCTTTATGAACAAAACTAAAGGCAAAGGACCAAATTGCAATTAAGTCAAAGTTGAAGGACTAAATTGCAATTAAACTAAAGTTGAAGGACCAATCTGCAATTAATCCAAAGTTAAAGGACTAATTTGCAATTAAACTAAAGTTGAAGGACTAAAGGGCAATTAATCCAAAGTTGAAGGACTAAATTGCAATTAACCCAAAGTAGGGGGACCAAATTGTAATTAACCTAAAGTTAAAGGACTTAATTACAATCATGTTAAAGTTAAAGGACTGACTCGCAAAACAAAGTCAGAAACTTAAACGAAGTAAAGAAGTTAAAACACATCTCTCAGTTAACTCAGTAGAAGCAGTTAACAATGTTGAGAGTACTAAAGTAAATTACTCGGTGCCTTGTAGATTTGCACAGAGAGGAGATTGCGAGGAAAAGCAATTCAGGTAAGGGATTACGTTTCTTACAGTATTTGAACTCCTGTTTATTGGAATTCCATATTCTTTCTATAAGTTAGCTATCAGTATGGCATGATAGTATTTGAATAAACTCCGCGTTATTGAACGTTCCTTTGAAAGAATCCGTACTTAGTGATGTCCCCATTGATCTACTAAGTATCGAAGTTTGAAACTTGTATCACATACTTGTACCTTGGTATGTTCTCATTTAACTTGTAAGTTAACCACTTACTTGTTAGAGTGGCCAATGTCCAGTTAGAAAAGACATTGACGGACAGTCCAGTTAGAAAAGACTCGTCCTTAAACTAGGGATTGCATGAGTGATCACATGCCTTCTCTCAGGAATTGTCTGATTACAAGGATGATTCTAGACCCCGAGCATATATGTGTGGATACCATATATGTTACGACCCACACTATTGGCTTGAGAAGCTAGGTGTACAAATTGTACCTTTGGCATTGAGGTTATAATGTACGTTACCCTGGAATTGACGGAACTTGAATGAATCCCTTTGGATTGTAGTGCCATAATCCTTTGAAAGTAAAACCTTAAAAGTAATACGACTGTATTGTTCTGCAGTCATGAATCAAAGAGTAACTGAACCTATCCTTGTAAAAGTTATTCATAGTATTTGTTCTGGTCGTCTCTCCTTAGTAACCGAAGAGGCCACGTATGAACTTACTGAGCATTCGTTAGCTCATCCCTTCTCTAAAATTTTTATTTCAGGATTTAAGTAGAAGGGCAAGACAAGGAAAGCAGCTGTAGGAAGAAAGGCAGATTGAAGATTCCTATTTTGGGGTTTTAAGAACGTTTATTTAATTTGGTGTAAGTTAAAGTACATTGATGGCTAGGGTTGTTCACCTGCCAAGACAAGTTTAAGTTACGCTTCCGCATTTATTTTGAATTGATGATGTAATAAAGGGTCAGTTGTGAACCCTAATTTGAGGTATTAATTATTGTTATTTAATGCCATTAAATGCTCAAGATACAGTAAGAAAATTCGGGGTGTTACAGTTGGTATCAGAGCTATGGCTTTAGGTCTTATGGGAGAAAACTGAAAGTTAGGACTAATGGGAGAACTTAGTACTTGACTTGAATAAGATCTTACTTGAGGAAGTTCAAGTGATAAAATCTATCTCTAGGAATAATACTAAGAGTGTACGTAAAGTATGAATATACTTGGGGAAGTAGAAACCTCTTCATTGCATGTCTATTTATATTCTACTAATATGTTATAATGGAATCTTGGGACTATGTACTAATTAAGTTTACTATTGGTGTGTGTAGGATCATGCCGAGGAGACCAATGAAATCGGTAAGGTACAGTGCTACCCTAAAGGAAGAAATAGAAGCCAAAGAGAAGATCATTAAGCAGCTAACCAAAGAACTTCGCACGACTAAAAGAGAGCTTAGGAAGGAGACTCTAGGAGTCGGCAGCCTACAGAATTTCATCAAAGAACGTGATGAGGACATAATGTATGTAGAAGGAAAGTTAGCAGTACAGCTAAAGAAGGTCAAAAGCCTAGAAAGCCATGTGATTAGAGCTAATCGCGAATGGAATCGAATCAGTGTACAACTGGTAGATGAGATAAAGCAAAATAATGAACTGAAGAAGAAGATAGATGAGCAAGAAGCTTATGAGGAAGAGCTTAGGGCTTCAGGCTATCAGATTTGGGCTGAGAAGTTAGAATTGCAAGAGAAATATGACCAGCTCGAAGCAGAGCACGCACAATGTGGAAATTGATGCAATTGGTTACAAAATAGTTATTGGGATGGATTTTCTTTTATTAGTAGAGTAATGCAATTAGACTTTTACTTATGTTAAGTTGAATTTTGGGTGTATTTTGAGATGTTTAAATCTCACACCCTAGTTGAATAAAGTTGGTTATTCAATTTAAATACCAAAATTATAAATTGTCTATCATTGTTTAAACTAAAAGTCAACTTGTCAAGAAAAGACAAGAGAAAATGTCGGATTGATTTGAGATAATCTCCGTGACCATGGTACGGAGTAAGACGACCATTGGAATAAGTTAAAGCTAGTTAAGTAATAAAAACTAGTGAAATAAAGAAATAATAATCAACCAAGTAAAACGGTTGTAAATTATGAAGTACGAAAACTCCTGAACCGGAGAAGAAAGGTTAAGTAAACTAACCACATCTGAATAATGGTCTAGTACCAGAGACCTACGCACAAGATGAAAACTAACAAGTGACCGTTAGTGAAAGAATAATAATGTTAAGTATACTATGAACACCTCACATATTGTGTAGTGATGAATATTGCTAGAGCACGAACTTGTTCTAAAGTAAAAGTAAAATTTGCAGATGAATACCAGAAGTGGAAACAACAGGAACGGTGAGGGAAATGACAACAACACCGGTAATGCAGGCGGGCAGTTGGACCCGGCACTGGTAAACCTTTTGCAGACGCTATCACAGACAGTAGCTGGGATAGGTCAGACTGTTGCTGGACTTGCTCAACCACCACCACAAGCTCCATTACGTGACCCATTGGAGTTATTCCAGAGGAGGAATCCAGATTCGTTCTCGGACACGGCTAAGGAGAAGCCCGAGGATTGGATTAAGAGTACTGAGCGCATATTCGAAACGCTGAACTGCACGGAGGAGCAGAAAGTAGTATTTGCGACATTCATGTTGAAAGGGAAGGCTCAGTCGTGGTGGGAGGCAGAAAAGCGAGCTGCTGTGGCTCGTGGTGACGCTGCATTTACATGGACCAGGTTTAAGGTTATCTTTAATGAGAAATTCTATCCTGCAAGCACAAGGAACGCCAAGGTGACAGAATTCCTAACTTTGGTGCAAAGGAGTATGACAGTGGCTGAGTATGGTGAAAAGTTCACCGATCTACTAGAGTTTGCGCCAAGGTTTTTCGATACTGAAGAACAGAAAGCAAGGAAATTCGAAACAGGATTGAGTGATCGAATCAGGTACAGAATCACACCGTTAGCTCTGACTACATATTCAGCGGTGCTGGACAGGGCCAAGATAGTGGAGAGAGATTCGGATAACTATCGTAACCGACGAGAAGAGAAAGGAAAGACAGTGGCTGAAAAGGCAGAAGGAAACAAGGGCGGTAAAGACCACAACAACAATAAGAGGAAAGCGGTAGATGACGGTCGCGATAAGGGCAGTCATGGAAATAAGCACTCCAACAACGGCCATAGTGGAAATGGTCGGAACTCCAATGACAACAGGCGTGAGTGGAATAAGGGCAAGGGCCAAGGTTTCACCAGTAATGATAAATGTACCATCTGTGATGGAGCTCCAGTGAAACAAGAGCCAAGGTTTCACCAGTAATGACGGTCGTTCATTTAAAATTTTCTATTGGATTGGTTGAAAAAAGGAGGGTATTTGGCCATTTTTGCCCGGGAGGCCAAAAATGCGTGTACTACCCCCTTTGGCGAATCGGGAAATTTCGTAAATGGTGATTTTCACCCTGAAAACAACCTCCGTTCGAGCCAAATTTTTGGTGGGTGGTTCCTTTAAAATGTTCTATTAGATTTGTTGAAAAAAAGGAGGAAATTTTGCTATTAGTGCCCGGGAGGGCAAAAATGCGTATACTACCCCCTTTGGCGAATCGGGAAATTTCGTAAATGGTGATTTTAACCATGAAAGCGACCTCCGTTTGAGCCAAAATTTTGGTGGGTCGTTCCTTTAAAATGTTTTATTAGATTGGTTGAAAAAAGGAGGGTATTTGTCTATTAGTGCCCGGGAGCCCAAAAATGCGTGTACTACCCCCTTTGGCGAATCGAGAAATTTCGTAAATGGTGATTTTCACCATGAAAACGACCTCCGTTTGAACCAAATTTTTGGTAGGTAGTTCCTTTAAAACCACCTATTAGATTGGTTGAGAAAATGAGGAATTTGGCTATCAGTGCCCGGGAGGCCAAAAATGCGTGTACTACACTCTTTGACGAATCGGGAAATTTCGTAAATGGTGATTTTCACCATGAAAACAACCTCCGCCTGAGCCAAAATTTTGGTGGGTGGTTCCTTTAAAATATTGGATTGGTTGAACAAAAGGATGGAATTTCGCTATTAGTGCCCGGGAGGCCAAAAATGCGTGTACTACCCCCTTTGGCGAATCAGAAAATTTCGTGATGGTGATTTTAACCATTAAAGCGACCTCCGTTTGAGCCAAAATTTTGGTGGGTCGTTACTTTAAAAAGTTCTATTGGATTGGTTGAAAAAATGAGGGTATTTGGTTATTAGTGCCTGGGAGGCCAAAAATGCGTGTACTACCCTTTGGCGAATCGGGAAATTTCGTAAATGGTCATTTCAACCATGAAAGCGACCTCCGTTTGAGCCAAAATTTTTGTGGGTCGTTCCTTTAAAATGTTCTATTGGATTGGTTGAAAAAATGAGGCTATTTGGCTATTAGTGCCCGGGAGGCCAAAAATGCGTGTACTACCCCCCCCCCCTTTGGCGAATCGAGAAATTTCGTAAATAGTGATTTTCTCCATAAAAACGACCTCCGTTTGTGCCAAAGTTTTGGTGGGTTGTTCATTTAAAACCACCTATTAGATTGGTTGAGAAAAGGAGGGAATTTCGCTATTAGTGCCCGGGAGGCCAAAAATGCGTGTACTACCCCCTTTGGTGAATCGGGAAATTTCGTAAATGGTGATTTTAACCATGAAAGCGACCTCCGTTTGAGCCATATTTTTTGGTGGGTCGTTCCTTTAAAATGTTCTATTGGATTGGTTTAAAAAAGGAGGGTATTTGGCTATTAGTGCCGTGGAGGCCAAAAATGCGTGTACTACACCCTTTGGCGAATCAGGAAATTTCGTAAATGGTGATTTTAACCATGAAAGCGACCTTTGTTTGAGCCAAATTTTTGGTGGGTCGTTCATTTAAAATTTTCTATTGGATTGGTTTAAAAAAGGAGGGTATTTGGCTATTAGTGCCCGGGAGGCCAAAAATGCGTGTTGTAAATGGTGATTTTCACCATGAAAACGACATCCGTTTGAGCCAAATTTTTGATGGTTGGTTCCTTTAAAACCACCTATTAGATTGGTTGAGAAAATGAGGGAGTTTGTCTATTTGTTCCCGGGAGCCCAAAAATGCGTGTATTACCCCCTTTGGCGAATCGGAAAATTTCGTAAATGGTGATTTTCACCATGAAAGCAACCTACGTTTGAGGCAAATTTTTGGTGGGTCGTTCCTTTAAAATGTTCTATTGTATTGGTTTAAAAAAGGAGGGTATTTGTGTTGGGTTTCAAAGTAACATGTGCTGCGGAAAATAGCATTTAAAATTTTATGAAACCCAAAGCCCATAGATCCATTCATATGATTAAATCAAATACAACATAATGAATACTAGAATACTAACCCTTGATGCCTTTGATTTTGGAACCATGAATTCGATAGAGGCTTAAAAGCTTGATCACGAACATAGCAAGAATCACGAACTTTGAAGATGATAAGTTTCACCCTCTAGCGGTATCCACAACACGAACGAATATCAAGAACACTTGATCTTGGTTGCTAGACCAAAATTGTGAAACACGTTTTCACAATCAATATGAACTATATGGAATTTTATTTGTGTATTATTTTGTTCTTCAATCTAGGATGTCTTAGAACAAAATAAAACCTCTCTCAAACTCTTTGAGATTTTCACAAAAGCATTAGCCTTGATTCTGGCCGAATTTTGCTGTTTATATACAAATTAGACCTATTCCAAATAGGAAACTTGTGTCTAAACCCGTCCAAAATTCTTTTCCAAATCAAATCAGGAAACCAGTCCCGACATGGTGTGCGGCCGCCCAAAACCACCTGTACGGCCGCACATCTATCTGGAAGGTTTCTGGTACTTTTTGAGCCAAGCTGTGCGGCCGCCCAAACCCTTTTGTGCGGTCGCACACCTGCCCCAGATTTCCCTAATTTCCAAATTCCTCCAAAGTCCTTATTTAAGATTCGTTCCATTGTGTGTAACCCTCTAGGATTACACTAAGTTGGCAATGGGTTCAAACATGAAACCATAAGATATGATTAGGTTCTAGCAAACCGTCATACCTACCCAAATAGTATAACTAGATACAAGTTCTCATTCCTTTAGAACATGTCACAATCCCTTTGTCCACGATATCATTGAACACAAGTCATGGTCAACAAGTCAACTTGTTTTGTTCAATACTTTCTCGATTCCGAATATGTTGATAATACAAATGACATTGATCTAATCAATTCATTTGAGTCCGGCCGAACATTTTCATCAACATCATTCCTACGAGAGGCCTAAGCTTGACATCTCTCCGAAGAGGGACAAATCCATTTAGCTTATTACTCTTCCCTACGTGAATCCGATTATGCCAATCATACCCTTTATAACTACCGTGTTAAGGTAGCGTTTGAATATGTCAAACATAATCTTCATCAAGTGGAAGACTATAATAACTTCATGTCTAAGGATTCAAATGACATAACTAATATGAGATTTATATATGACATAGACCATGACATAAATCTCATACAGCGGGTCATGTCCAGTACCTTGTTCCAAACAAGTACCTATAAATCTAACATGATCATCCCATGATCATTTAGCCTTTATACTAGTGCTTAACAAGCTCTAGGGACGAAGATTATTATAAGCAAACATGAGCAATAATAATAATCTTATTATCTCTTTATCATTATGAATATAATGATAATTTATACAACGTTTAACAAACGTGCCTAGGGCACCAACACCAACAATCTCCCACTTGCCCTAGGCCCAATCTCTAGGTATCCAATACCCATGGACCTAACATGACCATCATGTTTAGCTTGTGGAAGTTCCTTTGTTAGCGTGTCCGTAACGTTATCATTACTTGGTACTTTGCATATATTTACGTCTCCCTTATCAATAATTTCTCGAACGATAAGAAAATGCCTAAGTATGTGTTTGGATTTGGGATGTGCTCTTGGTTCCTTTGCTTGATTCAATAGCACCACTATTGTTACTAATAAGGTCTATTGGATTAGCCATACTAGGAACCATCTCAAGTTCAACAATGAACTTCTTAATCCAAACCGTTTCCATCGCACATCCAATGCAGCAATATACTTAGTTTTAGTCATAGAATTAGTGGATGTACTCTGCTTGGAACTATTCCAACTTACAGTTCCACTATTTGACATATGCACAAAACCTGATTGCGATCTATTATCATCTTTGTTGGTTTGGAAGCATGCATCCGAGATCATCTTCCATACCTTCATAGATCATAAATGAATCTTTAGTCCTTCTAAAGTACTTTAAGACTCGCTCTCATAGCCATCCAGTGAATCTCACCGGTGTCGGATTGATATCTACTCATCATGCTCCAAGCATTAGATATATCCGGCTTAGTACTTATCATGGCATCATGGATCCAATTGCCGAAGCAAATGGTATCTCACTCATTTTCTCATGCTCATCTTTTGTCTTTAGGACATTGAGTCTTGCTTAGAGAAACTCCATGTAACACTGACAAATGTCCTCTCTTAGAATTTTCCTTGCGGAATCTTCTTATGACTTTGTCAATGTATGTACATTGGCTTTAAACCATTTAGCTTCCTTGATCTATCTCTATAGATCTTAATGCCAATGACTTATGCGGCTTTATCCATATTCTTCATTGCGAAACACTTTCTTTACAAAGTCTTTGCAGACTAACGTGTAGGAATGTCGTTTCCAATGAGCAATATGTTATCCACATATTTAATTTAAGGAATAGCGCTATGCTCCCACTAATCTTCTTGTATATACAAGGTTCATCTTCGTTCTTGATCAAGCCAAAATCTTTGACTTATCAAAACAGAGATTCCAACTCCCATAAGTTTGCTTTAATCCATCCAATGGATTTCTGCAACTTACATAATTTATTAGAATTTTCTTTGACTGTCAAATCCTTTAGGTTGTATCCAATACATCCTTAAGTGAGTTCCCGTTGAGGAACGCTTGTTTTGACATCATTTTATCAAATTTCATATTCCAAATATGAACATGTGACTATGAGAATTCTAGTAAATTTCTGCTACCCATGTAAATTTTCTCCAAGAAAACTCATTCCTCTCATTTGGTTTTTATGCCTTAGGTTAGAATGATCAAGTTCCAAACTTGATTATTACACATGGATTTCCTTTTAGATATTATGACTCCAAGCCATTAATCTAAATGTGGAGTTGATATTTCATCTTTGATAGATAGTAAATACTTCATTCTAAATGAACTTTACCTCAATACTTTCTATTTCGAAATATCCAATATTTCTACTAATAGATTGTATCCTATCATGTATTACAAGTATTTGTATATCTTGAATAGACTTTTCACGACTTCTTGTGAAAACTTGTTCAACTTCCATCTTAGGTTAAAATATATTTTCTAGGTCTCGAACCATTCGAGATACATTTTACTCCCACTGGTTCTTTTAGAGATAAACCATTTATCTAGAAAAGTATCATCATAATCAACAAACCATTTGTTTCTTATGAGTAAAATTATTATCCTCAAGTTTCCTTAGGATATCCCATGAAAGTATATTTATTAGATTTAAATGTGAGTGTGTCCCAGACAGCTCCTTTCCAAAAGGTCTCACCATCTTAAATCTTTACAAAAAACAAACCGAGTTTTCTTTCATCATTTAACCTCTTTTGATGGAACTCAAATTAGTGTAGTTATAGCCGTTTATAATACATAACCCCAAAACAAATAATGGAAGATCAGTTTTGATTTTATCATCTTATGAACCATATCCAATAAGGTTCAATACCTCCATGTAGACACATCATTCCAAATGGTGTTCTTAGTGAAGTTTATTGTGAAACTATTTCACAACCTTAATGATAACTATCAAAATCTCGGTTCAATTATTCATCATCACGATCGAGTCAGAATCTTTGAATAGTTTTACCAAGTATAACCAAACTTCTCTTTGAGCATTGCTACTTAATGCACCATATACATCGACATGTATTAGGTCAAGTAAAATATTAGCCTTTTACCAATCATAATAAAAGATGTCTTTGTCCAAGTAAATAAGATTTGCATAAATCATGTGATTCTAAATCATATGACTTAAAACTCCTTGCCATGGAATTTTAGATATGCATTTCTCATTTATTTTATCAAAACAACAATGCATAAAGAATTTTAATTATTTATGTTATAGCCTTTATTACTTTGTTCTTCAAGATTTAGGATATAAGATTTATTTATATGACAACACAGTGAAGTTAATCATAATAAATAAAGCAATTTTCTTATTCCAAATAAGAAATTAATATCCTTCATTATCTTATAACAAAATAATGTTTTTCTACTTCATCAGTAAAGTCACTTTACAAGTGTTCTACGAACAATATTGCAACCATTGCATCATTACCGTTTGTAGATAAAACTTTACTATAAGTAGTCTTTCATCTTACTAATTGTTCTGGTATCCAATACCCAATAATTAAATTTAGAAAGAATAATTTATAACATAAAATTCCCAAGTGGTAGTCCCACTACCATTCCTTTTATTGATCGTCCAAAATTTTGACTACAATTTTAGATGGACAATCCAATTGCCACTTTACCAAATTGCATCAATTAGAGTTATAATTTTAACCATAATTATTTCATTTAGGTTTGACAACCCTTGTCTTACATCTCCTTTGGCACTTGGCCCCTTTCCATCATGAACCATGAGCATTGGAGAACCATTCTCCAATATCTTCATCTTCGTAGTTTTTCAGCATGTTAATGCAATTCGAAGAGATTATTATTCATTCTAAGCATGTCATAGTCCATCACTAAGTGATCATATCATTTGAACAATGAATCAAGAATGAGATCCGTGGCTTGCTCCAATCCAATTGGACAACCAAGTTTCTCAAGATGCTCTACGTAGCCTTTATCTTAAGCATGTGAGGTTCCATTCTTTGCCCTTTACTCATTTTGCAATGAGTGAATGCAACAATGGTTTTATACCTCTCTTGCTTAGATTTCTCTTTGAAACATGTAACTCAACTCCACGCCTATTTAATAGGCTTCCACAAGTTCCAAACTTTGTTGGAGTTTAAGAGCACATAATCGTGAGCATAAGACAACTCACATTCCTAGAATCATACTCATGATTCTTGTGATTGTCTACTCCGGCATTAGGTTCTTTAGGAATAGGTCCATCAAGAATGTACAACCCATCTTCTTGCCTTAGAACCATTCTTAGGCTCAGGATCTAATCCATGAAGTTTGTACCATTCTTTTGAAGCATATCCTTATCAAGGATTAATAGCAATGATTTTAGTTGTCATTATCTACAACTTATGCAAAATTTCCAAAATTTTACAAGTATCAATCTCATTAAAGAGATAAATAATGTATTTTCCAAAAAATACACCCACTAAATTATATAACCTTCTTATACATCCAATGTATAATATAATTTAAATGGATTAAGATCCCGCTTTAATTTAATTTTAAGTCCGCTAAGGCGGATTACACAAAATGAAATTAATTAGGTAGACAACTCTTGTCAATCATATCTCATATGACTCTTAGTTCTTTTTATGAGATTCTTTAAGAAATTCTATTTCAAAAAGCATGTTAAATCTCATCTTTGCCTAGGCTCAAAACTGTTTTGACACCCAATTAAGTCCAACCATTTTAAACGTATAGTTAATGTGCCTCGCTAGGGCGTGCCCACATTATCTATCTTGCTCATACATAAATAAAGTCAATGCATCTCGCTAGGACGAGTCTACATTAAATTCACCCATGTATTAACAAGTGTTTTAATCATGACATGGCAATAAAGGACTTAAAACATTCTTTGAAGGTTCATCACATATAGCATACAACATATTTATGAGCACATAATATAAACATGTTAAGCATCAAGTTTAGCTAATAAATTAATCTCCATTAATTTAAGCATAATATTTATGTGTCATTAGTTTCTCTATAATTATAAGGATGAGACTTCTTTGAACTTTGGTTATCTTCTTCCAAATCAAGACAACAAGAAGTGCGGCCGAAACTAAGCCATAAGGCATCCACAATTCCGCACTAATTCAATAAACAAAGAAAGTAGTTCATGTGGCCGAAACTAAGCAATAGATGGTCTCGATAAACGTAGGCCAATTGCATCCACAATTCCACATGAATCTCCAATCATTGAATCAAGAACTTTGTTTCTCAATTTCAGCAATTATGAACTCTTCATAATTCTAACTTCGTTTTATCTTTGAAACTTTGATTGCGATCAAGTTTGGGAAACACAATCTCGATGAACGTAGATTAGCCATCCAAACCTTGAACCAATCTTAGAATCACAAGATCAAAACAAATAGGAAAATCAAACCCCAAGATCCACACCAAAACCAACTGCCCAAAACCCGCTCCAGGTCAGCAGGTCTGGCCGGTATTGTCACTGATTCGGTTGGACCCCATCAAAATTCCAGAATCTGATTCTGATTCTGACCAACTGTGCGGCCGCCCAATAAAATCTGTGCGGTCGCCCAAACATGTGCGGCCGCCCAATATTTTCTGTGTGGTCGCACAGAAGCATCAGACAGAATTTTTAAAGTTCGAAAATTTGTCTCAAAATTGTTTTCCCCGATTATTAAAACTTTGATCCAATCAAAAATTAATAATCAAACAATTCAGAATCCAACATAATTTTTAGTGCGATTCAATAGTGCGATTAGAGTTGTAAAACAATAAACCACATAAAAAAATCATATAACACATAAACACCATATATCCAATATTCATATCATGTTAGGCACATAAACAATTTATATACACACAACATGATCTAGGTATTGAAATAATCAACATGAACAGGGCTCTGATACCACTGTTGGGTTTCCAAGTAACATGCGCAGTAGAAAATAGCATTTAAAATTTTATGAAACCCAAAGCCCATAGATCCATTCATATGATTAAATCAAATACAACATAATGAATACTAGAATACTAACCCTTGATGCCTTTGATTTTGCAACCATGAATTCGATAGAGGCTTAAAAGCTTGATCACGAACATAGCAAGAATCACGAACTTTGAAGATGATAAGTTTCACCCTCTAGCGGTATCCACACCACGAACGAATATCAAGAACACTTAATCTTGGTTGCTAGCCCAAAATTGTGAAACACGTTTTCACAATCAATATGAACTATATGGAATTTTATTTGTGTATTATTTTGTTCTTCAATCTAGGATGTCTTAAAACAAAATAAAACCTCTCTCAAACTCTTTGAGATTTTCACAAAAGCATTAGCCTTGATTCTGGCCGAATTTTGCTGTTTATATACAAGTTAGACCTATTCCAAATAGGAAACTTGTGTCTAAACCCGTCCAAAATTCTTTTCCAAATCAAATCAGGAAACCAGTCCCGACATGGTGTGCGGCCGCCCAAAACCACCTGTGCGGCCGCACATCTATCTGGAAGGTTTCTGGTACTTTTTTAGCCAAGCTGTGCGGCCGCCCAAACCCTTTTGTGCGGTCGCACACCTGCCCCAGATTTCCCTAATTTCCAAAGTCCTTATTTAAGATTCGTTCCATTGTGTGTGACCCTCTACGATTACACTAAGTTGGCAATGGGTTCAAACATGAAACCATAAGATATGATTAGGTTCTAGCAAACCGTCATACCTACCCAAATAGTATAACTAGATACAAGTTCTCATTCCTTTAGAACATGTCACAATCCCTTTGTCCACGATGTCATTGAACACAAGTCATGGTCAACAAGTCAACTTGTTTTGTTCAATACTTTCTCGATTCCGAATATGTTGATAATACAAATGACATTGATCTAATCAATTCATTTGAGTCCGGCCGAACATTTTCATCAACATCATTCCTACGAGAGGCCTAAGCTTGACATCTCTCCGAAGAGGGACAAATCCATTTAGCTTATTACTCTTCCCTACGTGAATCCGATTATGCCAATCATACCCTTTATAACTACTGTGTTAAGGCAGCGTTTGAATATGTCAAACATAATCTTCATCAAGTGGAAGACTATAATAACTTTATGTCTAAGGATTCAAATGACATAACTAATATGAGATTTATATATGACATAGACCATGACATAAATATCATACAGCGGGTCATGTCCAGTACCTTGTTCCAAACAAGTACCTATAAATCCAACATGATCATCCCATGATCATTTATCCTTTATACTAGTGCTTAACAAGCTCTAGGGACGAAGATTATTATAAGCAAACATGAGCAATAATAATAATCTTATTATCTCTTTATCATTATGAATATAATGATCATTTATACAACGTTTAACAAACGTGCCTAGGGCACCAACACCAAAAATTTGGCTATTAGTGCCCGGGAGGCCAAAAATGCGTGTACTACCCCCTTTGGCGAATCGGGAAATTTCGTAAATGGTGATTTTAACCATGAAAGCGACCTCTGTTTGAGCCAAATTTTTGGTGGGTCGTTCATTTAAAATTTTCTATTGGATTGGTTTAAAAAAGGAGGGTATTTGGCTATTAGTGCCAGGAAGGCCAAAAAATGCGTGTACTACCCACTTGGCGAATCGAGAAATTTCATAAATGGTGATTTTCACCCTGAAAACGACCTCCGTTTGAGCCAATTTTTTGGTGGCTGGTTCCTTTAAAACCACCTATTAGATAGGTTTAGAAAAGGAAGGAGTTTGGCTATTAGTGCCCGGGAGGCCGAAAATGCGTGTATGGCGAATCAGGAAATTTCGTAAATGGTGATTTTCACCATGAAAGCAACCTCCGTTTGAGCCAAATTTTGGGTGGGTCGTTCATTTCAAATGTTCTATTGGATTCTTTGAAAAAAGAAGGGTATTTGGATATTAGTGCCCGGGAGCCCAAAAATGCGTGTACTACCCCCCCTTTGGCGAATCGAGAAATTTCGTAAATGGTGATTTTCACCATGAAAACGACCTCCGTTTGAGCCAAATTTTTGATGGATGGTTCGTTTAAAACCACCTATTAGATTGGTTGAGAAAATGAGGGAGTTTGTCTATTTGTGCCCGGGAGGCCAAAAATGCGTGTATTACCCCCTTTGGCGAATCGGAAAATTTCGTAAATGGTGATTTTCACCATGAAAGCAACCTCCGTTTGAGCCAAATTTTTGGTGGGTCGTTCCTTTAAAATGTTATATTGTATTGGTTGAAAAAAATAGGGTATTTGCCTAGTAGTGCCCGGGAGGCCAAAAATGCGTGTACTACCCCCTTTGGCAAATCGAGAAATTTCGTAAATGGTGATTTTCACCATGTAAGCAACCTCCGTCTGAGCCAAATTTTTGGTGGGTGCTTCCTTTAGAATTTTCTATTGGATTGGTTGATAAAAAGGATGGAATTTCTCTATTAGTGCCCGGGAGGACAAAAATGCGTGTACTATCCCGTTTGGCGAATCGGGAAATTTCGTAATAGTGATTTTAACCATGAAAGCGACCTTCGTTTGAGCCAAAATTTTGATGGGTCGTTACTTTAAAATGTTCTATTGGATTGGTTGAAAAAAGGAGGGTATTTGGTTATTAGTGCCCGGGAGGCCAAAAATGCGTGTACTACCCCCCCCCCCTTTGGAGAATCGGGAATTTCGTAAATGGTGATTTTAACCATGAAAGAGACCTCCGTTTGAGCCAAATTTTTGGTGGGTCGTTCCTTTAAAATGTTCTATTGGATTGGTTTAAAAGGAGGGTATTTGACTATTAGTGCCCGGGAGGCCAAAAATGCGTGTACTACCCCCATTGGCAAATCGGGAAATTTCGTAAATGGTGATTTTAACCATAAAAGCGACCTCTGTTTGAGCCAAATTTTTGGTGGGTCATTCATTTAAAATTTTCTATTGGATTGGTTGAAAAAATGAGGTTATTTGGCTTTTAGTGCCCGGGAGGCCAAAAATGCGTGTACTACCCCCCGCTTTGAAGAATCGGGAAATTTCGTAAATGGTGATTTTAACCATGAAAGCGACCTCCGTTTGAGCCAAATTTTTGGTGGGTGGTTCCTTTAAAATGTTCTATTGGATTGGTTGAAAAAAAGGATGAAATTTCGCTATTAGTGCCCGGGAGGACAAAAATGCGTGTACTATCCCCTTTGGCGAATCGGGAAATTTCGTAATGGTGATTTTAACCATGAACGCGACCTTCGTTTGAGCCAAAATTTTGGTGGGTCGTTAAATGTTCTATTGGATTGGTTGAAAAAAGGAGGGTATTGGTTATTAGTGCCCGGGAGGCCAAAAATGCGTGTACTACCCCCCCCCCCCCCCTTTGGAGAATCGAGAAATTTCGTAAATGGTGATTTTAACCATGAAAGCGACCTCCGTTTGAGCCAAATTTTTGGTGGGTAGTTCCTTTAAAATGTTCTATTGGATTGTTTTAAAAAAGGAGGGTATTTGGCTATTAGTGTCAGGAAGGCCAAAAATGCGTGTACTACCTGTAACACCCATCGAATTTCTTGTTAAATATTTGACATACTTGTTAAATACTTGAACTTGCATATTATGTGTTAGTTTTACTTGGGTTAATTTATTAACTGCTTTAAATAGTTAAGGTAGTTAAATGTCTAGTTTTGACTTTTGGGTCATTTGTGAAAATTTGACTTTAGGGGCTTTTTTGTCAAAAGTGAAACTTGAGGGGCCTAAGTGTCATTTTTTGAAACTTGAAAGATAAACTTGCTTGGTTTGCCTTCTCTGGGTTATTTCTTCCCCAAATCATTTACGTTCACTCCCTCTGTTCTAAAAAGCTAGGTTAGGGTTTCACCCTATTCTCGACTCCTCGAGTTTAATTATCCCTCCGTTCTTGATTCCGATCCCGGATTAATATTCGTGGTGTTGAATAGAGCGTTCCAGGCCGAACAGAAATAAGTTTGGGTCAACTTGAATTTTGACTAGGTAAGTTATTAGCTCCCCCTTGCTTGTAATAACATGCATAAATGTTATTCTCGATACTTGTGAATGTTAATTTTGTGTTTGGGGTGATTTTTGTGGTACTTGTAAATTTGGGACAAAGGGAGTAAAACCTACTGGGTAAACTAATGAAAGAAATGAATAAGTTGGTTTTAAACTTGTTAGTGCACTTTTGGAGTTGTTAAATTGTTAGTAAATGTCACTCCTACGTTTTGGGACGGAAAATATTTAACCTGGGAAAGAAATAAGAATTTCGCATTTTGGTACGTTGTGCGACCGCACAAAAATCCTTGGGCGACCGCACACCTTTCTGAAGGGTTTTTCAAAGAAATTAACATGCTTGTGTGCGACCGCACAGTTCATTTTGTGCGACCGCACAGTTACCTGAAAAACAAAAATGTTGTTTAAAGTTTGTATAAGTTGGAAGTAAACCTAGTTAAGGTATATAACCTTAATATAAGATGTCCTAGCAAGTGTTGTGACACCTTAGGGGCATCAGACTTGGTCTTAAACATGTATACTCATTGAATCAAAATGAGAACTTAAGTATAAGAGTAGTAACTCTTCCTTATGTCTTGAAAGTGCTATGAATAAGCATTAATGTGTTATACTTGTTGTGAATTCAATGCTTGTGCACCTTAGAGGCATTAGCATAAGGTCTTAGACTTGAACATCCTAAGAATAGGAGTGGGATTTTGTAAGAGTAAATGTATAACTCTTATACATGCTTGAATGTCCAAAGATTGGAATTATAACTTGAAGTATAAGACATTTAAAATCTTGTACATTACTAGAACATCCATAGTAACGGATGAGGACTTGAATATAAGATAATAAAATCTTGTACTTGACTTGACACCAATACATATGTATGGTAGTGAACTTGAAAGTGCTATGAATAAGCACTAACGTGTTTGAGACATGTTCTTGTTGTGTATGTGCAAACATTGCATACATTTTCTTGATACAAGGTGACTTCTTGATTACTTGAAGCATGTTCCTTGTTGAGCTAGTCCACTACTTTTGGATTAGTTCTTCTCCCGTAGTTCAAGTAAATATCTACTTGTACATTCTTGTGTGAGTCCAGCTGGTTCTCCTTGCTTGTTCGAAAATATATAGGTTCACGCTTGTCGCGAGAGCTGGGGTTTAAGTGACAATCGGGTCCCTATGTATTTCCGCGTGACCCCTTACTACCGGCCATAGTAAGGGCATAGCTTCCTTAGTTGGAGCAATAAGCCTGACTTAAGTGAATGCTAAACTCTTGTCTTGATCACCTCGTGAATATTCATGGTCGTGATATTGGGAATGACACTGGTTACCGGGTCTTCTGATACATACTGAATAGTCAGTTCCTGTTATTGATCGTGATTGTCAAAGTAATACAAGCTACGACAACAATGGTATTCTTGGGAGGAATAAGGAAGGAAGCAATATCCTTATAGCTTGCTTGTTTAGCTTTATGTGCTACTTGATGAGTGGATTATCCTCTCATATACTTGTTACTTGATGATACTGGATATATGATTACTTGAGTATCTATTTGAATTGCATGATAACATGTCATGTAGTTGCATCTAATAGCTTACTGAGATTTATCTCACCCTTTATTTGTTTCCCCCCCCAGGAAAGGAAGGATAGTGCGCAGTGAGGCTCGACATAGTTGGGAGCTTGCTTCGCAGGTCGTGATTGTTTTGGGGCTTGTGTCCTTTTACACTTGGTGAGGACGATGTATTGGGTTGTATAACTCCTTATTTTGGGGTAGATAGTATTGTTTAGTTCTTATTGTCACTAGACATCTTGTATAGTACTCTTAATGCCAGCTTATGTGCTAGGCATGTTTCCGCTGTGTATGTATTAAGTTGGGTTTTAAATTTTCTTGTCTAGAATTCATGTTGTGAGCTAGTATAGCTCCTTACTCTGGAGTATATATATCATGTCAGTTTGTTAAACAAATGTCATTAAGTTTCTTGTTAAGCTTCTTGTTTCTCGTTAGGCACTCCCATACAGGTTCGAGGTTCTATTAGGGGATCCCGGGACCTGGGGGCGTGTCAGGTTGGTATCAGAGCTAGCCTGGTTTAGCTACCATGTTTAGCTACCTTGGTTTGCTCTAAGTCTGGATAGGGTCTATGGCCTAGGTATGGGTGAGTCTTGGGGTGTTATTAATAACGCTGAGTGTTTACCTACAGGTACAATGAGTTCTGAAGGTACAAGTGGTAGTAACCAACTGAGATCTATAACTCCTCAAGAAGAAATGGTTGATAATGTTGACTGGGATTATCCTAATCGCCTTACAAGGTTCTTGAAGCTGAAACCTCGCAATTTTGACGGGGAATTTGATGCTAAAAAGGCATAGGAGTGGATTGAAAGCATTGAGAAGATCTTTACAGCCTTGAGATGTGTGGGTGGTGATAAGGTAACCTTTGCAACCTTTAAACTGGAGAAAGCTGCTGAACATTGGTGGCAAGTGTTGAGTAAAAGCTGGGAACTGGAAGGTGTACCACAGACATGGGAGAATTTTCTTAAAGCATTCAAGTCACAGTTTATTCCAACAGTAGTCCAAGATAAAAAGGAAATGGAATTTCTTAATCTGGAGCAGGGAAGTCTGACCGTGGGGCAATACTCAACCAAGTTTACCGAATTGGCGAGGTATTGTGATCACTTAGTTCCAAATGAAGCCAAGAAGGCACAGAGGTTTGTTAAAGGGTTGAGGACTGAGTATAGGAAGCAACTTCTTTCTCTACAGCTCTCTAGTTATCAGCAAGCAGTGGAGAAGGCTTATACTATTGAAAATGATATCGAAGAACATAAGGTGAAGTTGGGAACAACCATGACTGGTCGTGTATCAGAGAAAACTCAGGGATCTGGTTCTAAAGGTGGTAAATCTGGCCGCCAAGATCATCGATTCCGACAGCCAACCGAAAGCAAAGGTAGTGTAGCAACTGGTTCGAGGACAACAGTCCAAGGTTCCAGGAGAGTATGTGGCTTTTGTTCGAAAGAAGGCCATTCTGAAGATAAGTGTTGGCTAAAGCAAGGAAAGTGTTTATTGTGTGGTGAAGTGGGGCATTTTGCTAGAAATTGTCCTAAAAATAGAGGAAATCAAGCTGGGGTTACAAGTCAGCAGGCTTCAGGTTCCAAGAGAGATAGTGGGGGTCGACCAAAAGTTCAGGGTCGAGTGTTTGCTTTAGATCAGCAGGGTGTAGCTGAGTCTTCTGCAGTCATAGGAGGTATTATATTACTTTCTAGTACGAGAGCGCGAGTCTTGATAGATCCAGGCTCATCTCATTCTTATGTGGCATCTCATTTTGTGTCGCATTTGCATGTTCTTCCTGATTCTATGCCTTATGTGCTAGAAGTATCTTCCCCTATGGGAGATTGCATGTTTACTTCTGAGGTCTACAAGAAATGTGAGGTTCTTGTGGGTGATCATGCCCTTCTTGCTGACCTAGTCGTGTTACCTATAAGGGACTTTGATGTGATTCTTGGCATGGATTGGCTATATGTGCATCATGCATCTGTTGATTGTTATAGAAAAGTAGTAACTTTTTCTATTCCTGGTTTGCCTGATTTTACCTTTGAAGGTGATAGGCCTTTATGTGCTATACATGTTATTTCTGCTTTAAAAGCTAGAAAACTTTTATCTCGTGGTTGTGCCGGGTATCTCGCATGTGTACTTGATCAGAGTTTATCTGTTCCCAAGATGGAGGATATTCCTGTTGTGTCTGAATTTTCAGATGTGTTCTCTTCTGAGTATAGCATGCCACCTGATCGAGAGCTTGAGTTCTGTATTGAGTTATTACCAGGTACAGCACCAATCTCTAAAGCACCTTATAGAATGGCTCCGGCTGAGTTGAGAGAGTTAAAAACACAGCTTGAGGAATTGCTTGAAAGGGGTTTTATCAGGCCTAGTGTATCACCGTGGGGTGCACCAGTGTTGTTTGTCAGAAAGAAAGATGGGACTCTGCGATTGTGTATTGATTACAGAGATCTTAATCAGGTAACTATCAAGAATAAATATCCGTTACCTCATATTGATGATTTGTTTGATCAGCTTCAGGGTTCAGTAGTGTATTCGAAGCTTGATTTGAGAAGTGGTTATCATCAGTTGAAAATCAGATCTGAGGATATACCAAAGACAGCTTTCCGTACCAGGTATGGGCATTATGAGTTTATTGTTATGCCATTTGGTTTGACAAATGCTCCAGCTGTATTTATGGATTTAATGAACCGTATCTTCAAGCCATATCTTGATTGTTTCGTGGTGGTATTCATTGATGACATTCTTGTGTATTCTAAGTCACGGGCTGAGCATGGACAACATCTCAGAATGGTATTACAAGTTCTTCGTGAGAAACAATTATTTGCAAAATTCAGCAAATGTGCTTTCTGGTTAGAAGAGGTTTCATTCTTGGGGCATGTTGTGTCTGCTACTGGTATTGCAGTAGATCCTTCCAAAGTTGAAGCAGTTGTTAACTGGAAAAGGCCAACTACAGTGACTGAAATCCGTAGTTTCTTGGGCTTGGCTAGTTATTATCGGAGGTTCATTGAGGGATTCTCCAAGATTGCTACTCCATTGACTAATATGACTCGAAAAGCTATTTCTTTTGAGTGGAATGACAAATGTGAAGCAAGTTTTCAGGAGTTGAAAAGGCGTTTGACTACAGCTCCAGTCTTGGCTTTGCCTAATGGTTCTGAGCATTTCATGGTTTATACTGATGCTTCTAAAGAAGGATTGGGTTGTGTTCTGATGCAAGATGGTAAGGTAATAGCTTATGCTTCTCGAAAATTATCTCCTTATGAAAAGAATTATCCTACTCATGATTTAGAGTTGGCTGCGATTATTTTTGCTTTGCATAAATGGAGGCATTACTTGTATGGAACCAAATTTGAAGTCTTTACCGATCATAAAAGCTTGAAGTACTTGTTTTCTCAAAAAGAGCTTAACATGAGGCAACGTAGATGGATGGAGAAATTGAAGGATCATGATTGTACTATCCTTTATCATCCAGGAAAGGCCAATGTTGTGGCAGATGCACTGAGCCGAAAGACTTATATTTCTTGCTTGATGATTCGTGAATGGAAGATGTTTGAAGATTTGTGTGATTGGAGTCCTTGTGAATCAAATCATGGAGTTATCTTTGCTAATATAAAAGCTACTTCAGATTTACTCCAACAGATCAAAGAAGCACAGGTAACTGATTCTGAATTGCAGAAAATCATTAGTGGAATGAATGAAGGAAAGCAACCAGATTTTTCTTTTAATAGTGATGGAATTCTTACCTTTCGAGGCAGAGTTTGTATTCCAGTTGATCCTGAGATAAAGAAGAAAGTTCTTGAAGAGGCTCATAAAGCCAAGTATACTATTCATCCTGGAAGTACTGAAATGTACCAAGACTTGAAGAAACATTTCTGGTGGAACAATATGAAAAGAGAAATTGCTGAGTATGTATCCAAATGTTTGACTTGTCAACAAGTAAAGGTGGAACATCAACGTCCAGCAGGTTTGTTGCAACCATTAGAAATTCCAGAGTGGAAATGGGAGCATATTACTATGGATTTTGTGACTGGTTTGCCACGTACCAAACGAGGCCATGATGCTGTTTGGGTTATAGTGGACAGGTTGACTAAATCAGCTCATTTCTTGTCTGTTTCCATGGGATATTCATTGTCTCAGTTGGCATCTTTGTATGTTCAGGAGATATTCCGACTGCATGGGGTTCCTGTGAGTATTGTATCTGACAGAGATCCTCGTTTTACTTCTCGATTCTGGCAGGCTCTTCAGGGTGCTATGGGTACTAAATTGAATTTCAGTACTGCTTTTCATCCTCAATCTGATGGGCAATCTGAGAGACTTATACAGATTCTCGAGGATATGTTACGTGCTTGTGTTATTGATTTCAAAGGCAGTTGGGATACTCATCTTCCTTTGGCTGAGTTTGCTTATAATAACAGTTTTCAGTCTAGCATTGAAATGGCTCCATATGAGGCTCTTTATGGTAGAAAATGTCGATCTCCTATATGCTGGGATGAAGTGGGAGAAGCTAGACTCTTGGGTCCTGAAATGGTTCAACAATCAGTTGAGAGTGTGAAACTCATTCGAGATAGATTGCGCACAGCTCAGAGTAGACAAAAGAGTTATGCAGATCATCGTAGAAGGGATCTTGAATTTCAGGTAGGTGACTTTGTATTCTTGAAGGTCTCTCCTCGTAGAGGTATAAAGAGATTTGGGAAGAAAGGAAAGTTATCTCCTCGTTATATCGGTCCATTTGAGATTCTTGAAAGAGTTGGGAAGTTGGCTTACAGAGTGGCTTTACCTCCTTCTTTATCTGGTATTCATGATGTATTCCATGTATCTATGCTTCGCAAGTATATGGCAGATGAATCACATGTTCTTGAGTATGAGGCTATTCCATTTCAGCCTGATTTGTCTTATGAGGAACAACCTGTTGAAATTCTTGACTGGAAAGAGCAAGTATTGCGTACAAAAAGGATTCCTATTGTGAAGGTCCTTTGGAGAAATCATGAAATTGAAGAGGCTACTTGGGAAACCGAGAAAGAGATGCGAGATAAATACCCGAGCCTATTTGAAAATCTTAGTAAGTAAAATTCGTGGGCGAATTTTCTTTAAGGTGGGGAGGATGTAACACCCATCGAATTTCTTGTTAAATATTTGACATACTTGTTAAATACTTGAACTTGCATATTATGTGTTAGTTTTACTTGGGTTAATTTATTAACTGCTTTAAATAGTTAAGGTAGTTAAATGTCTAGTTTTGACTTTTGGGTCATTTGTGAAAATTTGACTTTAGGGGCTTTTTTGTCAAAAGTGAAACTTGAGGGGCCTAAGTGTCATTTTTTGAAACTTGAAAGATAAACTTGCTTGGTTTGCCTTCTCTGGGTTATTTCTTCCCCAAATCATTTACGTTCACTCCCTCTGTTCTAAAAAGCTAGGTTAGGGTTTCACCCTATTCTCGACTCCTCGAGTTTAATTATCCCTCCGTTCTTGATTCCGATCCCGGATTAATATTCGTGGTGTTGAATAGAGCGTTCCAGGCCGAACAGAAATAAGTTTGGGTCAACTTGAATTTTGACTAGGTAAGTTATTAGCTCCCCCTTGCTTGTAATAACATGCATAAATGTTATTCTCGATACTTGTGAATGTTAATTTTGTGTTTGGGGTGATTTTTGTGGTACTTGTAAATTTGGGACAAAGGGAGTAAAACCTACTGGGTAAACTAATGAAAGGAAATGAATAAGTTGGTTTTAAACTTGTTAGTGCACTTTTGGAGTTGTTAAATTGTTAGTAAATGTCACTCCTACGTTTTGGGACGGAAAATATTTAACCTGGGAAAGAAATAAGAATTTCGCATTTTGGTACGTTGTGCGACCGCACAAAAATCCTTGGGCGACCGCACACCTTTCTGAAGGGTTTTTCAAAGAAATTAACCTGCTTGTGTGCGACCGCACAGTTCATTTTGTGCGACCGCACAGTTACCTGAAAAACAAAAATGTTGTTTAAAGTTTGTATAAGTTGGAAGTAAACCTAGTTAAGGTATATAACCTTAATATAAGATGTCCTAGCAAGTGTTGTGACACCTTAGGGGCATCAGACTTGGTCTTAAACATGTATACTCATTGAATCAAAATGAGAACTTAAGTATAAGAGTAGTAACTCTTCCTTATGTCTTGAAAGTGCTATGAATAAGCATTAATGTGTTATACTTGTTGTGAATTCAATGCTTGTGCACCTTAGAGGCATTAGCATAAGGTCTTAGACTTGAACATCCTAAGAATAGGAGTGGGATTTTGTAAGAGTAAATGTATAACTCTTATACATGCTTGAATGTCCAAAGATTGGAATTATAACTTGAAGTATAAGACATTTAAAATCTTGTACATTACTAGAACATCCATAGTAACGGATGAGGACTTGAATATAAGATAATAAAATCTTGTACTTGACTTGACACCAATACATATGTATGGTAGTGAACTTGAAAGTGCTATGAACAAGCACTAACGTGTTTGAGACATGTTCTTGTTGTGTATGTGCAAACATTGCATACATTTTCTTGATACAAGGTGACTTCTTGATTACTTGAAGCATGTTCCTTGTTGAGCTAGTCCACTACTTTTGGATTAGTTCTTCTCCCGTAGTTCAAGTAAATATCTACTTGTACATTCTTGTGTGAGTCCAGCTGGTTCTCCTTGCTTGTTCGAAAATATATAGGTTCACGCTTGTCGCGAGAGCTGGGGTTTAAGTGACAATCGGGTCCCTATGTATTTCCGCGTGACCCCTTACTACCGGCCATAGTAAGGGCATAGCTTCCTTAGTTGGAGCAATAAGCCTGACTTAAGTGAATGCTAAACTCTTGTCTTGATCACCTCGTGAATATTCATGGGTCGTGATATTGGGAATGACACTGGTTACCGGGTCTTCTGATACATACTGAATAGTCAGTTCCTGTTATTGATCGTGATTGTCAAAGTAATACAAGCTACGACAACAATGGTATTCTTGGGAGGAATAAGGAAGGAAGCAATATCCTTATAGCTTGCTTGTTTAGCTTTATGTGCTACTTGATGAGTGGATTATCCTCTCATATACTTGTTACTTGATGATACTGGATATATGATTACTTGAGTATCTATTTGAATTGCATGATAACATGTCATGTAGTTGCATCTAATAGCTTACTGAGATTTATCTCACCCTTTATTTGTTTCCCCCCCAGGAAAGGAAGGATAGTGCGCAGTGAGGCTCGACATAGTTGGGAGCTTGCTTCGCAGGTCGTGATTGTTTTGGGGCTTGTGTCCTTTTACACTTGGTGAGGACGATGTATTGGGTTGTATAACTCCTTATTTTGGGTTAGATAGTATTGTTTAGTTCTTATTGTCACTAGACATCTTGTATAGTACTCTTAATGCCAGCTTATGTGCTAGGCATGTTTCCGCTGTGTATGTATTAAGTTGGGTTTTAAATTTTCTTGTCTAGAATTCATGTTGTGAGCTAGTATAGCTCCTTACTCTAGAGTATATATATCATGTCAGTTTGTTAAACAAATGTCATTAAGTTTCTTGTTAAGCTTCTTGTTTCTCGTTAGGCACTCCCATACAGGTTCGAGGTTCTATTAGGGGATCCCGGGACCTGGGGGCGTGTCACTACCCACTTGGCGAATCGAGAAATTTCGTAAATGGTGATTTTCACCATGAAAACGATCTCCGTTTGAGCCAAATTTTTGGTGGCTGGTTCCTTTAAAACCACCTATTAGATTGGTTTAGAAAAGGAGGGAGTTTGGCTATTAGTGCCCGAGAGGCCAAATTTCTTAATGGTGATTTTAACCATGAAAGCGACCTCCGTGTGAGCCAAAATTCTGGTGGGTCGTTACTTTATAATGTTTCATTGGATTGGTTGAAAGAAGGAGGGTATTTGGTTATTAGTGCCTGGGAGGCCAAAATTGCGTGTACTACCCCCCTTTGGCGAATCGAGAAATTTCGTAAATGGTGATTTTCACCATGAAAACGACCTCCGTTTGAGCCAAATTTTTGGTGGGTGGTTCCTTAAAACCACCTATTAGCTTGGTTGAGAAAAGGAGGGAATTTGGCTATTAGTGCCCGGGAGGCCAAAAATGCGTGTACTAGTGGATCGGGAAATTTCGTAAATGGTGATTTTAACCATGAAAGCGACCTCCGTTTGAGCCAAATTTTTGGTGGGTCGTTCCTTTAAAATGTTCTATTGTATTGGTTTAAAAAAGGAGGGTATTTGGTTATTAGTGCCCGGGAGGCCAAGAATTCATGTACTACCCCCTTTGGCGAATCGGGAAATTTCGTAAATGGTGATTTTCACCATGAAAGCAACCTCCGTTTGAGCCAATTTTTTGGTGGGTCGTTCCTTTAAAATGTTCTATTGGATTGGTTGAAAAAAGGATGGAATTTCGCTATTAGTGCTCGGGAGGCCAAAAATGCGTGTACTACCCCCTTTGGCGAATCGGGAAATTTCGTAATGGTGATTTTAACCATGAAAACGACCTCCGTTTGAGCCAAACTTTTGGTGGGTGGTTCCTTAAAAACACATATTAGCTTGGTTGATAAAAGGAGGGAATTTGGCTATTAGTGCCCGGGAGGCCAAAAATGCGTGTACTACCCTTTGGAGAATCGGGAAATTTCGTAAATGGTGATTTTAACCATGAAAGCGACCTCCGTTTGAGCCAAATTTTTGGTGGGTCGTTCCTATAAAATGTTCTATTGGATGGTTTAAAAAAGGAGGGTATTTGGCTATTAGTGCCCGGGAGGCCAAAAATGCGTGTACTACCCCCTTTGGCGAAACGGGAAATTTCGTAAATGGTGATTTTAACCATGAAAGCGACCTCCGTTTGAGCCAAATTTTTGGTGGGTCGTTCATTTAAAATTTTCTATTGGATTGGTTTAAAAAAGGATGGTATTTGTCTATTACTGCTCGGGAGGCCAAAAATGCGTGTACTACCCCTTTGGCGAATCGAGAAATTTCGTAAATAGTGATTTTCACCATGAAAACGACTTCCGTTTGAGCCAAATTTTTGGTGGCTGGTTCCTTTAAAACAACTTGTTAGATTGGTTTATAAAAGGAGGGAGTTTGGCTATTAGTGCACGGGAGGCCAAAAATGCCTGTACTACCCCCTGTGGCGAATCGGGAAATTTCGTAAATGGTGATTTTCACAATGAAAGCAACCTCCGTTTGACCCAAATTTTTAGTGGGTCGTTCCTTTAAAATGTTCTATTAGATTGGTTGAAAAAAAGGAAGGAATTTATCTATTAGTGCCCGGGAGGCCAAAAATGCGTGTACTACCCCCTTTGGCGAATCGGAAAATTTCGTAAGGGTGATTTTAACCATGAAATCGAACTCCGATTGAGCCAAAATTTTGGTGGGTCGTTACTTTAAAATTTTCTATTGGATTGGTTGAAAAAAAGAGGGTATTTGGTTATTAGTGCCCGGGAGGCCAAAAATGCGTGTACTACCCCCTTTGGCGAATCGGGAAATTTCGTAAATGGTCATTTTGACCATGAAAGCGACCTTCGTTTGAGCCAAAATTTTGGTGGGTAGTTCTTTTAAAATGTTTTATTGGATTATTTGAAAAAAGGAGGCTATTTGGCTATAAGTTCCCGGGAGGCCAAAAATGCGTGTACTACCCCCCCTCCCCCCGCGCGAATCGAGAAATTTCGTAAATGGTGATTTTCACCATGAAAACGACCTCCGTTTGAGCCTAATTTTTGGTGGCTGGTTCCTTTAAAACCACCTATTAGATTGGTTGATAAAAGGAGGGAATTTAGCTATTAGTGCTCGAGAGGCCAAAAATGCGTGTACTATCCCCTTTGGCGAATCGGGAAATTTCGTAATGGTGATTTTAACCATGAACGCGACCTTCGTTTGAGCCAAAATTTTGGTGGGTCGTTAAATGTTCTATTGGATTGGTTGAAAAAAGGAGGGTATTGGTTATTAGTGCCCGGGAGGCCAAAAATGCGTGTACTACCCCCCCCCCCCCTTTGGAGAATCGAGAAATTTCGTAAATGGTGATTTTAACCATGAAAGCGACCTCCGTTTGAGCCAATTTTTTGGTGGGTCGTTCCTTTAAAATGTTCTATTGGATTGGTTTAAAAAAGGAGGGTATTTGGCTATTAGTGCCCGGGAGGCCAAAAATGCGTGTACTACCCTACCCCCCTTTGGCGAATCGGGAAATTTCGTAATTGGTGATTTTTACCTTGAAAGAAACCTCCGTTTGAGCCAAATTTTTGGTGGGTGGTTCCTTTAAAATGTTCTATTGGATTGGTTGAAAAAAAGGAGGGAATTTCGCTATTAGTACACGCATTTTTGGCCTCCCGGGTACTAATAGCGAAATTCCCTCCTTTTTATCAACCAATCCAATAGAAAATTTTAACCACCCACAAAAATTTTGGCTCAAACGGAGGTTGCTTTCATGGTGAAAATCACCATTTACGAAATTTCCCGATTCGCCAAAGTCGGTAGTACACACATTTTTGGCCTCTCGGGAACTAATAGCCAAATTCCCTCCTTTTCTTAACCAATCTAATAGGTGGTTTTAAAGGAACCACCCACCAAAAATGTGACTCAAACGGAGATCGTTTTCGTGGTGAAAATCACCATTTACGAAATTTCTCGTTTCGCCAAAGGGGGTAGTACACGCATTTTTGGCTTCCCGGGCACTAATAGCCAAATACCCTCCTTTTTTCAACCTATCCAATAGAACATTTTAGAGGAACGAGCCACCAAAAAAAATTGGCTCAAACGGAGGTCGCTTTCATTGTTAAAATCACCATTTACGAAATTTCCCGATTCGCCAAAGGTGGTAGTACACGCATTTTTGGCCTCCCTGGCACTCATAGCGAAATTCCCTCCTTTTTTTCAACCAATCCAATAGAACATTTTAAAGGAACCATCCACCAAAAATTTGGCTCAAATGGAGGTTGCTTTCAAGGTGATAATCACCAACTACGAAATTTCCCGATTCGCCAAAGGGGGTAGTACACGCATTTTTGGCCTCCCGGGCACTAATAGCCAAATACCCTCCTTTTTTAAACCAATCCAATAAAACATTTTAAAGGAACGACCCACCAAAAATTTGGCTCAAACGGTGGTCACTTTCTGATGTAGCGTGATGCTCCAATGAGAGTAAAGTCTATGACGACCTTAAACAATCGTCGTAGAATCGCAACGGAAAACCAACCCAAAGAAAACCCTAAGGAATTCCCGGCAAGAAAGACAACAAAATGATGAAATTCTTGAAACACGAAGAATAAATCTTCAACAAGCCATAAAGACTTCAAGGTAAAAACCTTACAATTGCAAAGCAATTAAAATGCAATAAAAATCAACATAAATTCGGAATACATGTTTAGGCCTATTTTATAGAGGCCATACAACTTGGAAAAGAAGTAAAAAGTTACTAAAACTACTCCTAACCTATATGGTAACTTGATAGAGCTTAAAAGCTACAAAATCTCCTTAAAATCTATCCTAAAAACCACTATAATTATCCTACCAAAATTAATGACGAAAATAAACTAAAATACTTAATTAAAAATACTAATTAACTCCTAAGTAATAATAAAATAACAACGTAATTATAATGTTTGAAGTAGTCGTATATCCGTCCCGCATCACTTTCATGGTTAAAATCACCATTTACAAAATTTCCCGATTCGCCAAAAGGGGTAGTACACGCATTTTTGGCCTCCCGGGCACTAATAGCCAAATTCCCTCCTTTTCTCAACCAATCTAATAGATGGTTTTAAAGGAACCATCCACCAAAAATTTGGCTCAAACGGAGGTCGTTTTCATGGTGGAAATCACCATTTACGAAATTTCTCGATTCGCCAAAAGGGGGGAGGGGGTAGTACACGCATTTTTGGCCTCCCGGGCACTAATATCCAAATAGCCTCCTTTTTTCAACCAATCCAATAGAGCATTTTAAAGGAACGACCCACCAAAATTTTGGCTCAAACGGAGGTCGTTTACATGGTTAAAATCACCATTTACGAAATTTCCTGATTCGCCAAACGGGGTAGTACACGCATTTTTGGCTTCCCGGGCACTAATAGCGAAATTCCACCCTTTTTTCAACCAATCCAATAGAACATTTTAAAGGAACCACCCACCAAAAATTTGGCTCAGACTGAGGTTGCTTTCATGGTGAAAATCACCATTTACGAAATTCCCCGATTCGCCAAAGGGGGTAGTACACGCATTATAGGCCTCCCGGGCACTTATAGCCAAATTCCCTCATTTTCTCAACCAATATAATAGGGGGTTTTAAAGGAACCACCCACCAAAAATTTGGCTCAAACGGAGGTCGTTTTCATGGTGAAAATCACCATTTACGAAATTTCTCGATTCGCCAAAGGGGGTAGTACACGCATTTTTGGCCTCCCGGGTACTAATAGCCAAATACCCTCTTTTTTTCAACCAATCAAATAGAACATTTTAAAGGAACGACCCACCAAAAATTTGGCTCAAACGGAGGTTGCTTTCATGGTGAAAATCACCATTTACGAAATTTCCCGATTCGCCAAAGGGGGGGGGGGGTAGTACACGCATTTTTGGCCTCCCGGGCACTAATAGCCAAACTCCCTCCTTTTCTCAACCAATCTAAAAGGTGGTTTTAAAGGAACCAACCACCAAAAATTTGGCTCAAACGGAGGTCGTTTTCATGGTGAAAATCACCATTTACAAAATTTCACGATTCGCCTAAAGGGGGTAGTACACGAATTTTTGGCCTCCCGGGCACTAATAACCAAATACTCTCCTTTTTTAAAACCAATCCAATAGAAAATTTTAAATGAACGACCCACCAAAAATTTGGCTCAAACATAGGTCGCTTTCATGGTTAAAATCACCATTTACGAAATTTCCCGATTCACCATAGGGGGTAGTACACGCATTTTTGGCCTCCCGGGCACTAATAGCCAAATAACCTCCTTTTTTAAACCAATCCAATAGAACATTTTAAAGGAACGACCCACCAAAAATTTGGCTCAAACGCATTTTTGGCCTCCCGGGCACTAATAGCCAAATAGCCTCATTTTTTCAACCAATCCAATATAACATTTTAAAGGAACGACCCACCAAAATCTTGGCTCAAACGGAGGTCGCTTTCATGGTTAAAATGACCATTTACGAAATTTCCCGATTCGCCGAAGGGGGTAGTACACGCATTTTTGGCCTCCCGGGCACTAATATCCAAATTCCCTCCTTTTATCAACCAAGCTAATAGGTTGTTTTAAGGAACCACCCACCAAAAATTTGGCTCAAACGGAGGTCGTTTTCATGGTGAAAATCACCATTTACGAAATTTCTCGATTCGCCAAAGGGGGGGGGGGGTAGTACACGCATTTTTGGCCTCCCGGGCACTAATAGCCAAATAGCCTCATTTTTTCAACCAATCCAATATAACATTTTAAAAGAACGACCCACCAAAATCTTGGCTCAAACGGAGGTCGCTTTCATGGTTAAAATGACCATTTACGAAATTTCCCGATTCGCCAAAGGGGGTAGTACACACATTTTTGGCCTCCCGGGCACTAATAACCAAATTCCCTCCTTTTTTCAACCAATCCAATTGAAAATTTTAATGTAACGACCCACCAAAATTTTGGCTCACACGGAGGTCGCTTTCATGGTTAAAATCACCATTACGAAATTTCTCGATTCGCCAAAGGGGGTAGTACACGCATTTTTGGCCTCCCGGGCACTAATAGCGAAATTCCACCCTTTTTTTCAACCAATCGAATAGAACATTTTAAAGGAACCACCCACCAAAAATTTAGCTCAGACTGAGTTGCTTTCATGGTGAAAATCACCATCTACGAAATTTCCCGATTCGCCAAAGGGGGTGTAGTACACCCATTTTTGGCCTCCCGGGCACTAATAGCCAAATTCCCTCATTTTATCAACCAATCTAATAGGGGGTTTTGAAAGGAACCACCCACCAAAAATTTGGCTCAAACGGAGGTCGTTTTCATGGTGAAAATCACCATTTACGAAATTTCTCGATTCGCCAAAGGGGGTATAGTACACGCATTTTTGGCCTCCCGGGAACTAATAGCCAAACTCCCTCCTTTTCTCAACCAATCTAATAGTTGGTTTTAAAGGAACCAGCCACCAAAAATTTGGCTCAAACGGAGGTCGTTTTCATGGTGTACACGAATTTTTGGCCTCCCGGGCACTAATTGCCAAATACCCTCCTTTTTTAAACCAATCCAATAGAACATTTTAAAGGAACGACCCACCAAAAATTTGGCTCAAACGGAGGTTGCTTTCATGGTTAAAATCACCATTTACGAAATTTCCCGCCAAAGGGGGTAGTACACGCATTTTTGGCCTCCCGGGCACTATTAACAAAATAAACTCCTTTTTTAAATCAATCCAATAGAACATTTTAAAGTAACGACCCACCAAAATTTTGGCTCACACGGAGGTCGCTTTCATGGTTAAAATCACAATTACGAAATTTCCCGATTCGCCAAAGGGGGTAGGTAGTACACGCATTTTTGGCCTCCCGGGCACTAATAGCTAAATTCCACCTTTTTTTAAACCAATCCAATAAAACATTTTAAAGGAACCACCCACCAAAAATTTGGCTCAGACGGAGGTTGCTTTTATGGTGTAAATCACCATTTACGAAATTTCCCGATTCGCCAAAGGGGGCGGTAGTACACGCATTTTTGGCCACCCGGGAACTAATAGCCAAATTCCCTCTTTTTTCAACTAATCCACTAGAACATTTTAATGGAACCACCCACCAAAAATTTGGCCCAAACGGAGGTTGCTTTCATGGTGAAAATCACCATTTACGAAATTTCTCGATTCGCCAATGGGGGTAGTACACGCATTTTTGACCTCCCGGGCACTAATATCCAAACTCCCTCATTTTCTCAACCAATATAATAGGTGGTTTTAAAGGAACCATCCACCAAAAATTTGGCTCAAACGGAGGTCGTTTTCATAGTGAAAATCACCATTTATGAAATTTCTCGATTCGCCAAAGGGGGTACACGCATTTTTGGCCTCCCGGGGACTAATAGCCAAACTCCCTCCTTTTCTCAACCAATATAATATGTGGTTTTAAAGTAACCAGCCACCAAAATTTTGGCTCAAACAGAGGTCGCTTTCATGGTTAAAATCACCATTTACGAAATTTCCCAATTCACCAAAGGGGTAGTACACGCATTTTTGGCTCCCGGGCACTAATAGCCAAATTCCCTCATTTTCCCAACCAATCTAATAGGTGGTTTTAAAGGAACCATCCACCAAAAATTTGGCTCAAACGGAGGTCGTTTTTATGCTAAAAATCACAATTTACGAGATTTCTCGATTCGCCAAAGGGGGGGGGGGGTTGTACACGCATTTTTGGCCTCCCGGGCACTAATAGCCAAATAGCTCATTTTTTTAACCAATCCAATAGAACATTTTAAAGTAATGACCCACCAAAATTTTGGCACAAACAGAGGCCGCTTTCATGGTTAAAATCACCATTACGAAATTTCCCGATTCTCCAAAGGGGGTAGTACACGCACTTTTGGCCTCCCGGGCACTAATAAATAAATTCCATTATTTTTTTCAACCAATCCAATAGAACATTTTAAAGGAACCACCCACCAAAAATTTGGCTCAGACGGAGGTTGCTTTCATGGTGAAAATCACCATTTACGAAATTTCTCGATTCGCCAAAGGGGGTAGTACACGCATTTTTGGCCTCCCGGGCACTAATAGCTAAATTCCCTCATTTTATCAACCAATCTAATATGTAGTTTTAAAGGAACAACCCACCAAAAATTTGGCTCAAACGGAGGTCGCTTTCATGGTTAAAATGACAATTTACGAAAATTCCCGATTCGCCAAAGGGGGGGTAGTACACGCATTTTTTGCCTCCCGGGCACTAATAACCAAATACCCTCCTTTTTTCAACCAATCCAATAGAACATTTTAAAGTAACGACCGACCAAAATTTTTGCACAAACGGAGGTCGCTTTCATGGTTAAAATCACCATTACGAAATTTCCCGATTCGCCAAATGGGGAGTACACGCATTTTTGGCCTCCCGGGCACTAATAGCGAAATTCCATCATTTTTTTCAACCAGTCCAATAGAACATTTTATAGGAATCCCCCACCAAAAATTTGGCTCAGACGGAGGTTGCTTTCTTGGTGAAAATCACCATTTACGAAATTTCCCGATTCGCTAAAGGGGGTAGTACACGCATTTTTGGCCTCCAGAGAACTAATAGCCAAATTCCCTCATTTACGAAATTTCTCGATTCGCCAAAGGGGGTAGTACACGCATTTTCGGCCTCCCGGGCACTAATAGCCAAATACCCTCATTATTTTAACCAATCCAATAGAACATTTTAAAGGAAAAACCCACCAAAAATTTGGATTAAACGGAGGTTGCTTTCATGGTGAAAATCACCATTTATGAAATTTCCCGATTCGCCAAAGGGGGTAGTACACACATTTTTGGCCTCCCGGGCACTAATAGCCAAACTCCCTCCTTTTCTCAACCAATCTAATAGGTGGTTTTAAAGGAACCAGCCACCAAAAATTTGGCTCAAACAGAGGTCGTTTTCATGGTGAAAAACACCATTTACGAAATTTCTCGATTCGCCAAAGGGGGTAGTACACGCATTTTTGGCCTCCCGGGAGTAGATGCCCCGGGGAAAGCCCACTTGGCTAGAGCGGTGAATTAACCTAGGATGTCTACTTTATTTTAAGAGTCGCCGCACCATGTTTTTAGAGGAATGCGAGAAAACCTTTGAAAATAGCCAAATTATGAATTACGAAACAGAGATTCTTTGTTTGAAGGGTTTGGGGGTTAGGTTACGAGATGGGAAGTACTTAAACACCCATCTCGCCCCTCTTTCGCGGGTCTTTCTTTTTCTTAATCTACTTTGAAAAGAGTTTATGTGTTCTTCCTATTTGAATGCTTAAAGAAAAGGGGTTTTAAAAGGGGGGTTTGAGGTTTTGTTTGGAATGTGGGGAGATAACTCGTAGACTAGCTTCATTATATTGAAGTAGCCATTGAAATCATGTCCCAAGTATTTTGGGTGATTGCACTTTGATCGAAAAAAGAAAAGAAGAAGATTAAAGATGAAGTAGAGATTAGAGAGAGAGAGAGAGAGACTTTACCTATTACTTCAAAGATCTTCAAAGTGTTCTTGAGTCTTCAAAGTATTTTGGCAAGAGTTTTAAGGAGTAAAGACTTTAGCTTATAGCTTGATTGTGAGAAAATGTTGAGGTCCCTTTCCAATGAGGATTGGAGGGGTTTTTATAGTGAAAATGATGAAGATTTTGGAGCCAAAACGTGGTCACAAAGAACCATTTCCCGGGCAAATCCTGTAAAGAAAGCAAAGGATAGATTCTAGGCCAGAATATGTAACTGACGCGCCCCAGAAGCGCGCGCATCCCGTCATAGGCACGGGAGGCGCGCGCGTCTGGCCTCAGGGGGCAGAGGCGCGCGACTTTGGCAAGGTTTTTCTGATAGAAAGGACTAGAAAGTTAGCCTTGTTATTCAGTTTAGTCCCTGGACTTAACGGAGTCAGTCAGGAACTTAACCAAAGTAACAGAAACTAACAAAAAAGGTTAAAAAAGAGAAGAAACACTAGATCAAGTGTGCAATCATGGTGAGCGGTCCAAGGCGGGGTGTCTACAGAGCCCCTCGGCGGCATGAATTGCGAAGCAAACGCGCTGACGAAAGAAAGACATCTGCCCGGAACATCACCAAAGAAAGGGAAAAAGAAAGAAAATAAAGACTCGATGACAGCATGAATTGAAATTTGCGAGAGGGTTGCGCTTTTTGTGTGAGCGGCTTATGATAAGGATAGAAGTTGCGCTCCCTGTGTGAGCGACTTATGGCAGAGAGGTTGCGCTCGTGGAGCGGCTTATGGTGATCGAAGTTGGTGCGCTCGTGGAGCGGCTTTTGTTGATGAAGATGGTGCGCTCGAGGAGCGACTTTGGCGGAGAGGTTGCGCTCGTGGAGCGGCTTATGGTGATCGAGATGGTGCGCTCGGGGAGCGGCTTTTGTTGACAGAGATGGTGCGCTCGGGGAGCGGCTTTGGCGGAGAGGTTGCGCTCATGGAGCGGCTTATGGTGATTGAAGTTGGTGCGCTCGGGGAGCGGCTTTGGTTGACGGTGACTGCACTCGTAGAGTGGCTTATGCCGGTCGGGGTGCGCTCGTGGAGCGGCTTTTGTTGATGAAGATGGTGCGCTCGGGGAGCGGCTTTTGTTGACTGCGATTGCGCTTGTGGAGCGGCTTATGCCGGTCGGGGTGCGCTCGTGGAGCGGCTTTTGTTGATGAAGATGGTGCGCTCGGGGAGCGGCTTTTGTTGACGGCGACTGCGCTCGTGGAGCGGCTTATGCCGGTCGGGTTGCGCTCGTGGAGCGGATTTTGTTGATGAAGATGGTGCGCTCGGGGAGCGGCTTTTGTTGACGGCGACTGCGCTCGTGGAGCGGCTTATGCTGGTCAGGGTGCGCTCGGGGAGCGGCTTTGTTATGAAGATGGTGCGCTCGGGGAGCAGCTTTGGTTGACGGCGATGCGCTCGTGGAGCGGCTTATGCCGGTCAGGTTGCGCTCGTGGAGCGGCTTTTGTTTATGAAGATGGTGCGCTCGGGGAGCGGCTTTGGTTGACGACGACTGCGCTCGTGGAGCGGCTTATGCCGGTCGGGGTGCGCTCGTGGAGCGGCTTTTGTTGATGAAGATGGTGCGCTCGGGGAGCGGCTTTGGTTGACGGCGACTGCGCTTGTGGAGGGGCTTATGCCGGTCGGGTTGCGCTCGTGGAGCGGCATTAGCTGACAGCGACTGCGCTCGTGAAGCGGCTTATGCCAGTCAGGTTGATAGACTGCGCTCGTGGAGCGGCTTATGCCTATGGAGTTGCGCTCGGGGAGCGTCTTTGTTGATAGACTGCGCTCGTGGAGCGGCTTATGCCTATGGAGTTGCGCTCGGGGAGCGGCTTTGTTGATAAACTGCGCTCGTGGAGCGGCTTATGCCTATGGAGTTGCGCTCGGGGAGCGGCTTTGTTGATAGACTGCGCTCGTGGAGCGGCTTATGCCTATGGAGTTGCGCTCGGGGAGCGTCTTTGTTGATAGACTGCGCTCGTGGAGCGGCTTATGCCTATGGAGTTGCGCTCGGGGAGCGGCTTTGTTGATAGACTGCGCTTGTGGAGCGGCTTATGCCTATGGAGTTGCGCTCGGGGAGCGGTTCTTATAAGTCCGTTGTAAGGACTGTTGATGTCGGACTGAAATCTGTTGAAGACTTGGTTGTCGGTGACAAGTTGCTTTGACTTTCGGTCTTGGGGGTGCGGGCATAGTTGACCGTTGACCGCTCTCTGTTGGGGGGTGAAATGTCCGAATTATCCCTTGAGAATTAAAGACGCCCGACACTCTACTTTTAAGTGAGAGTTTCTAGCCTATTATGTTTCAAACATGCCTTAAGGGCGGACCAAATCGGTGTGTGCCCTACTGAGTACTCATGGATTGGAGCTTCGTCTTGGTCTTCGATGAATCTTGGCAGTGGATGACTTCTTCTTGCGTAATTTTTCCTGCTGACAAGGCCTTTCAGAAGCAGTTCTGACTGGGGAGGCGCGCGCCTCCGCCTTCAGCAATGGGACGCGCGCGCCTTGCATACGGGGTACGGGCTGCGCGCGCGCCTGGGAAGCGAAAATCCGGGGCTTCATATTTGCTGGCCAAAATTCTCCAATAGCTATAAATTTGAATCTTGCCCGGGTGTGTGACTCCAACAGCTCCTTTCTGCCATTGTTAAACACCATTTCCTTGCTTGATTTTGCTTTTAATCCCCAATTCTCCATGGCCTTCAACTCTTTCAAGGCCGTCAATGATTACGAGAGGGACTTGTCGACCTTCGTGTATTCCTTCAAAACTCATCCCAAGAAGGCTTTCGTTAAGGATTTCAGGTTCCGAATTCTTTTCACTTTGCGGACATTGAGGCCGGATTGGGACATGTTGAGGGCTGCTGCGGCCTTTTGGGATTATGACAGCCATACTTTCAATTTCTCGGCCAATGAGATGGTGCCGACTGTTGACGATTTCGGAGCCATCCTTGATATGCCATTGGTGGGTCTAGTTGCCGTCCCTTAATATCGTAGGAGCGCTGTTGATTCTTGGGCTGATCTTTTGAATCTCCCCGCTAGAGAAGTGAAGGATATGTTGCACGGTACCGTGGGTGATATAACTGATCTGCCGATGATTTTCAGCCAGCACTCGGAGGATGCTGTGGTTCAGTCCTTTAAGAGAAATGGTATGGCTGCCTGTCTCTTCAGCGAGGTTCTTTTTGTCGGGCCCTTGGGTACTGCGGATGCGCAGCTGGCTGAGGTGATCTTGCAGGCGAAGGAGCAGCAGTTTAGCATTATCCCTCTGATTGTAGGAGAAACTCTGCATGGTTTGGATGAGCTGCACCGTACGGGTGAGATGCGAAGGGGGAGCCCTTTGCTTTTGACTATATGGCTCCAGGAGTATTTAAGGATCTATTCTCCAGAAGGTGATCTTTCTCCTTTTGCCGTTCACATGAGGAAGCTGATGTCTCCGAACTTGACTGAAGATGGGTGGAAAAAGTTCTTTGCTTCGCGTCTTTCAGCCGATATTGAATGGTGTCCCCCTTCCTGGGGGCCTCGTCCTTTTGTGGAATGGACATTAGGGTTCAAGCACGTGGTTGTACCTGGATTCAGGGATTCTTCATTTTATCAGCCGGAGCGGGTTCTGAGGCAGTTTGGTCGCCAGCAGATAATTCCTTTTCCAAGGGATAGAGTACTCCGTCCAGTTTCTTATATGGGTCCCGATTTCTCGGTTGAACTCCAGTCGGCTTGGGGAGATGACCGTAACCGATGGGCTTCCGCCCCTCTGCATCGGGGTAGTGTTTTCCTCTCTGAGAGCTATCTGGATCATCTGTTTGGTACCCTTTACCGAGGTGCTACTTGGGTCGATCCGCTGCGGGTTGGGCTGTTAGGGAAGGAATTTAAACCTAGCAGTACTTTGAGGTATGAGGAAGCTGCTGCTGATCCGCATAATGTCCCAGTTGACCCTTTTGGTGCTTCCCTGGATGCCTTTTATGCTGGGAGGCGTCTTGCTGCTGGGAGGCGTCTTGCTGCTGGGAGAATCTCGGTCCGAATGAGTTTCCCCAGGCCGCCCAAAAGGAACAGGATTGAGAGTCGATCGAATGGTCCTCCAAAGGCCAAGAAGAAATTGGACTTTTCTTAGTATCACCGAGATTGCAATAGATTAGACCACTAGTTTTAGGATTAATATTTTCATGTCTTTTATTGCTCAACATTGTCCGTTTGTAATGGTTTAATGATTTCGAGAAATGAATAAAATTGCATCTCTTTAATTTGAAATGATTTGGGAATTTTGAAATGTTTTAGACCGCACCCGAAGGTTGCGTACGTTCCTCCAGTGTAGAGGCTCAGGTCTCCGTAGTTCAAACAAACGTAGACCAATTTTTTTTTGTGTGTGCACCATGTTTTTTGCCTAGATCGCCCTTTCGGGTTTTCAATCTAGCGGGCTTCATTTTTTGTACGTGCTCTAATTTTTGCCTAGGCCGCCCTTTCGGGTTTTCAACCTAGCGAGCTCTTTTTTTTAATGGTCTTCGTTTATTAGGCGTAGAATCTTTTCAACTTGTCGAGGTTGACTTCCTTCGGTAGTTGATCCCCATCCAAGTCTGCTAGTCGGACTGCACCGCCGCTTGCTATCCTTTTAACCACATACGGACCGATCCATCGAGGTCCCCATTTCCCGAGGGGATTCATGACATTAGGAGGATGCTGTCGTAAGATCAAGTCTCCTAGCCTCTTTTCATCTTTTTGAAAACCCTTGCCATTCTCTGTTGATACGCTCTTATGCGTTCGAGTGCTCTTAGCCTCTTTTCATCGAGTAAGGCTAGCTGTTCGTATCGACTTTGCATCCAGTCGACTTTGTTGACTTGATTCTCGAGTAGGACCCGTAGAGAAGGGACTTCGAGTTCAATCGGGAGCACAGCTTCGGAACCGTAGACCAGAGCATAGGGAGTTTCTCCTGTTGCTGTCCGTATAGAAGTGCGGTAGCCCCACAATGCTAGCGGTAGCTTTTTGGGCCAATCCCTTCCCATTGAGGCCATTTTCTTAACTATGGTCTCAATTGTCTTATTTGCTGCTTCAACCGCACCGTTTGCTTGAGGTCGGTACGGGGATGACTTATGCTTAGTGATTCTATACTCCACCAAAAGTGCATCCATCTCCTTCTCGAAGTGAGAACCATTGTCGGAGATGATTTCATGAGGAACGCCGTATCGGCACATGATGTGAGTTTTCACGAATTCTTCCACTTTCTTGGCGTTGAGAACTCGGTAGGCTTGTGCCTCAACCCATTTTGTGAAGTAGTCCACTGCCACTAGTACGAATGACTGTCCGTTGCTACCTGTGGGATGAACTTTGCCAATGATGTCTATGCCCCAACAAGAGAATGGCCAAGGTGTGACCATGTTGTATAGTTGTGACGGTGGAGCATGTTGCAAGTTGGCGTGGAACTGGCACTTGGCACACTTTCTGACTTTTTCGATGCAATCTCGTTCCATGGTACTCCAATAATAACCTATGCGGAGTATTTTCTTGGCTAGCATGAACCCGTTCATGTGAGGTCCACATTCGCCCTGATGGACTTCGCACATTATTTCTTGCGCTTCAGTATCATTAGCACATAGGAGATTGATCCCTTCGTGGTGCCTTTTGTAGACTCGGTCCCCGATCAACACATATCTGGAGGCTAGCCTTTGTAAGGCTATTTGAGCCTTCTTGTGACTGTTTTCGGGGTAGGTACCGTTCCTGAGGAAATTCTCGATGTCTGTGTACCAAGGAGGAGACGTCTGGACCTCGTTGATTTCTATGCTCATGCAATAGGCCGGACTGTTCATTCTTGAAATTTTGAAGGGTCTCACCATTTTACCCTCGGGTATCTCAACCAGTGAAGCAATGGTGGATAGTGCATCGGCGAAGCGATTCTTGTCTCTCGGTAGGTAGTTGAAAGTGATTTCTTGGAACTGTTCAACTAATTCCTCGAGATGTTGCCCGTACTGTTGTAGAGTGGATTCTTAGATTTTCCACTTGCCGGATGTCTGGTTGATGATGAGTAAAGAATCCCCAAACACTTCCAGGCTTGTTACATTCATTTCGAGGGCCGCTTCGAGCCCCGCTATGCAAGCTTCATACTCGGCTATATTGCTGGTGGCGTCAAATTCGAGGTGAATGAAAATCGGAGTGTAGATGTCATTAGGGTCGACAAGCAACATCCCTATGCCATAGCCATGCTTATTGGCAGCCCCATTGAAAAAAAGTTACCACTTATTTTCCTCTGTGGTGGTGCAAATCAGATGCTCGTCGGGGAACTCTACATCATACCCCTTCACTTCGTCACACGGGAATTCGTCAAGATGATCGCTGAAAACTTTCCCCCTGACGGATTTGAGTGTGACGTAAGTGATATCGTAGCCAGCGAGCATGAAATACCACTTAGGAATTCTGGTTGACATGAAAGGCTTCTCGAAGATGTAGCGTAGCGGGTCCACCTTTGCTACCAGTTTAATCGGAAAAGCTTCCATGTAGTGTTTGAGTTTCTGAGTGACCCAAACCAATGCTGCACATGACCTTTCTAAGACCGAGTAGTTTCTTTCAGCTCCTTGAAATCGCCGACTGACAAAGTAGATGGCGTTTTCTTTTGTTGAGTCTTTCTGCTCTTGTGCTAGCATAGCCCCTAGGGCTTCATCGTTCACAGTAATGTAGAGCAGAAGAGGCTTCTCTTTGTGTGGAGGCACTAAAACTGGAGGGCAGGTCAAGTAATGCTTCACTTTGTCAAAAGCTTCTTGACAGGCGTCGGTCCATTCTAGAGCCACATTCTTCTTGAGGAGCTTGAAGATGGGCTCACACATAGAAGTGAGCTGATGCACGAACCGACTGATGTATTGTAATCTGCCCATGAACCCTTTGATTTCTTTCTGAGTTGATAGAGGAGGCATGTCAATGATCGCCTTTATTTTGGAGGGATCAGCTTCAATTCCCCTTTCTGTGACCATATAACCCAGAACTTTGCCTCTGATAACCCCGAATGTGCATTTTGCGGGGTTGAGCCTCATGTTATGTTGTCGGAGCCTTTCAAAGAAGTTACGGAGGTCGATCAAGTGTTGACCATCGGTTCCTTTGGAGTGGATGATCATGTCGTCGACGTAGACCTCGATCTCTTTGTGAATCATATCATGGAACAAATCTGTAACTGATCGTTGATAAATAGCCCCAGCGTTCCTTAACCCAAATGGCATGACCGTATAGCAGAAGGTACCCCACGGCATTGTGAAAGCCGTCTTGTGTTGGTCCTCTTCAGCCATGAGGATCTGATTATAACCAGCAAAACCGTCCACGAAGGAGCGGACTTCATAATTGGCCGTCGAGTCGACTAGCATGTCGATGTTGGGTAGTGGAAAGTCGTCTTTCGGGGAAGCCTTATTCAAATCTCGGAAGTCCACACAAACTCGAACCTTGCCATTTGCTTTTCTGACTGTCACAATGTTGGCCAGCCACGTCGGATATTCAATGACTTTAATGAAGCCCACACTGAGAAGCTTTTCGATCTCTTCTTTGACTTGCAGAGACCACTCGGGCTTGATCTTTCTGAGCTTCTGTTTGACAGGCTTGGCGTCTTCTCTGATCGGAATCCTGTGTTCTGCGACCTTCCTGTCCAAACCCGGCATGTCCTTGTATGACCATGCGAAAACATCCACGAATTCTTTGAGCAGTGCTGTCAGTCTGTTTCTGTCTTCCCCCTTGAAAAAGCTACCGATCTTCGTTTCTTTCGGTTTTTCAATGGTTCCCAGATTAATGACATGCAATTCTTCGTCAGCCCCCGGACTATTTTCACCACGACTACGGACCTGTTGAGCTAGTTCTTTTAGGTATGTTAAATTTTTGTGGTCTAATTCATCATAGTTTGAATCGTTATTAACTTGTTCATTATTATTAGTTAATTCATCATTTATGATGTTTGTAATCTCGGGATACTCAGAAATGTCAAATTTATCATTAGCAAAGAAAGGAAACACACGCTCGGCTATTGCCTCCATGTCCTCTTAGGCGAGGGTACCGGAAACACTCTCGGACTCGAAAGTGAAGGTGAGTAACTCTTCTTTTGCTGATGTGCGGGGAATGCAACCCATTTTTTGAATCAGGAACTCTTCGGATACCACGGGACCCTTTGTAGAATACCAGTTGTTGAGGGGATTTGAGCTTGGTTGGATCTCGTTGACGGAGGTGCTTCCAGCGTCTGTGTCGTCGAAGATGGCGTTAACTTGGCCGTCATCCATGACTGTGAGCTCGTCGAACATGGAGGCTAAATCAGACAGTCCTTCCCCCACGGTGATTTCTGTCTTAGACTCAATGGTAACTTTCTTCCCCCACCACTCTCGGGGTGATAGTGGAGTAGGCTCTTTTTCTCGTGCCGAAATTTCACAGTCTGTGAAGATCTCGAGACCGGGCTTTCTGATGCCCTTGATGTTAACCCACGGTTCAGGGAATATCATGTACGGAACTTCTTCCCCTTGTCGGACAAAGCAACCGTTGAGCTTCTTGCGATATGGCCTCAGATTAGGCATCTCATATTGTCGGCCTTCCTTACGAACTCTCGCCTTTTCATTTTTGATTGTTTGCTCGTGTTTGAGGTCGTTGGCCGAAGGCGTGTACCCCAATCCGAATTTGTTCTTGACAAAAGGAACTTCTACGGGTTGTAGCGTCCCTTGTTGATACTTCCCTAGGCCTAGTCTGGGAAAGTAGTTCATGTTTCTCATCATTCGGAGAATCTTGGGGTTGCCATAGGTCCATTGTCCACTTCCCCCTACTTTGTCGATGGCGTTGATGGATACGCCAAAGAGGGTGGAATCTTCTAATCCATGCTGAATTTGATGAACAGGTTGACCACCATTTTTGTGGATGGTGATATTTTCAGCTAGGACAGTGACAATTTCTTCTCCATTTCTGATTTTGACACACTGATGGAGAGTAGACGGTACGGCGTTGGAGCTGTGAATCCATGGCCGGCCCAAGAGTAGATTGAATGAAGATGGCACGTCAAGTACTTGAAATAGGACGGACATTACCATGCTTCCGAATTCGATTTCAATCTCTACCATGCCCATAACTGTGCGGGCGGTGCTATCGTACCCTCGGATGACTTGAGTAGATGGCTGTAAGTCTGAGCTTTTAAGCCCCAGTATGCCCATCATTCGGCTAGGCATTAGATTGAGAGCAGAGCCACCATCAACTAGGACTCTTGAGATAGGTATCCCCCTTGCTCTAACCTTGAGGTAGATAGCCTCATTATGGTCGGACCCAAATGGTGGAAGGTCCATGTTGGCAAAAGTGATGACGTTGCCGAAGTAAATATGGCCAATCATGGCTGTAAGGTCCTCGGGAGTAGTATCTGGAGAGATTGAAGTGTCATCCAAGTTCTTGATGACGAGATCACGATGTTTCTTTGATGATGCGATCAGGTCCCAGATGGATATGTTAGCTTGAGTCATCTTGAGTTGTAATAATAAAGGATCTTCGGGTGCAGCTTGTGCGTTTGATCTCAGAGGATGGATGTTGTTGGCTGTCGAAGTGGAGGTTGAAGCGCCAATTGTTACCCGTCCTGAGCGGGTTAGTACGTTCACCGTCCCTTGAAGCTTTCTTTTCCTATTCTCTAAGGCTTCCCTCATTATCTCATCATAAGTCACAACGTAGCAAGAATTATCAATTGCATTCATATCATTTGAGTCCTCATTCACAATAGTGCTTGAATGAGTGATCTCGCCTAACTCTATTACATTGACCTCACCATCCTTTGGAATTATAAACTCCTTCCTATCTATGAGGTTCTGGATGTTGTTGCGGATGGAGAAGCAGTCTTCGGTGAGATGACCGGTGGATTGGTGGTAATCACACCACTGGCGGGCGTGATTGGGGCGGACCTGAGGTGTCTTGAGAGGAGAAATCTACCCCTTGGCTTTTAAAGCCTCATATGCCTCAGTAACTGTTATGCCATTGAGCGGAGTATAGACACGGTCATTCTGAAACCGCTCATTCTGAAACCGCTTGCCTTGTGGCTGAGATGGTGGAGGAACCCTTTTGTAGTTACCCCTGTCTGAAGTGACGGCATTAACAGAAGCCTCCTTGGTAGAGTTGGAGGTGGCCTTGTAGCGGTAGGAAGGAGCACTTTTCTTGATCTCTTTTAGCAAGTCGTCCATACGGACCCCTGCCTCGTACATTTATGAGAAGTCTGAGTAACAAGCCCCACTCAGGTGGGTATAGAGATCAATCTTGAGGCATTTCAGAAAGATATCCATTTGTTCCTTCGTGTTTGTCCTCTCCACAATTTCGGCGAGCTTGTCGTTCCACCGTCGGGTGAAATCAATGAAGGACTCATTGTCCCTCTGAGTTGTATTTTCAAGCTCTTTCCTTGTCGGCCGATGGGTGGTGTTGCCTTGATACTGATTCTTGAAGGCAAGCATAGCCGAGTCCCAGTCGAGGCGGACTGCAAGTGGGAGAGTAGCGTACCAATCTTTCGCCGCCCCCTCGAGAGTGAGAGGGAAGCATTGAGCCATGACTTTCGGGGAGACCTTCTTTGGAACCATCGCCCAGATGTAGGTCTCAATGTGGGCCATCGGGCATGTGTTGCCCTTAAACTTGCTAATGTCCGGCATTTTGAACTTGTCGGGTAAGGCTGCCATGGTGCTCATGAGTATGGAGGATTGATAGAGGCTCGTGTCGGACCTTTCATGTTGAGCCCGCTGAATTTCTGGTCGATGTAGGCCATTATGGAATCAACCATTCTCGGATCATTGTTGTCTTTGCTCGACTCTCCCACTTTCTTTGTTCGGGCCGACACATATGGGCTAGTGAAAAGGCCCTTGGTCCATTCAGACTCTTCCTCCTCATCATTGTTGTTAACTCCCTTGTTTTTGGAGAGTTTGAGGAGCTTCGCCTTTAGTTACTCGACTTCGGCCTCATGAGCCGCTTGTTGACTATCAACGTGGGATTGCCACAAGTCTTCCTTTGTCTGAACCTCTTGATTGAGGGTAGAGATCTGTTGTTGGAGGAGTAGGACCATGTCAGAGAGTTGCTCGAGAGTCATGGCTTCGTTGTTGGAGCTTGAATCACCGGCCATTGGAGTTGATGAAGCTGTCGGAGTAATTGGCTCTCAGACTAATCTGTTAGCTGAATCCCGGTAGACACGGATGGTAGCAATCGGACCTATTATGCAGAAAAGGCCCTTGTCAGTCTCTTGTTCACACTTTCCGGTCCATGAGAGGTTGAGAGCACACAGAGGGCACACGACTCAAAACCACATAAGAAAAAGACTTTTTTTTTTATAAGTCGGAGGGACGGGTTCCCTTTTGGGGTTTCTAAGAGAGTAATGGAATCGCCACACTAGTATATAGACCATCTCGCGGTCCCATATACTCATCGGATTCCATCGCGTTTGTGAATCCTACATGTGTCGGGATTAAACTAAATTAATGTAGTAAAGCATACATGCGGGGACGGAGTTTTATTTCGTCTATAATGACCACTTTTGGGGACGGCATTTTATTTTTCCATTGCAGCAACGTGGCATGTATGATTTGAAGATATTAGTTTAGGGAAATCTCGGCACACGAAAACCGACTTGAGTCACGGAGTGTTAGACCCTAACTAGAATTGTGTGGTTTGTGCTCGGCTAATCATGAGGTTTAAAGGCCACCCCGGCATGTAGTCGCGAACTACACCACAGGCTGAGGTTTACCGCTTCGAAAGAGTCAAGGTCGGGTGGAGCTTGAAACATCCTAGGCTGGGCCTCGACGGGTTTGGGGTTGGACTTGTGCGACTCGATTAGTGAGCAATTCATAGGAGTTTAGTGCACGTAGTGTGAGGTCTTGTCACGTGACAAATTTTTTTTTTAAAGAAAAGAAAACAAATAAGCACGTAATTACAACTCCCGAATCACCTGTGTGACCGGTAAAATTAAAACACAAATAAAAAATTGATTCTCAGTCCAGGTCTGTTCTGATGCAGGCAACCGTGCCCACACCCCACTGCGTTGTCTCAGTCTCTGTAACCTGTTCTGTTCTGGAGAACTACCCAGAAGTGCGCGCCCCTGGGATGCATGGTGGGAGGTGCACGAGTCGCGCAGGACAAGTGGTAGGCGCGCGCTCCTGGGAACACCTGTCAGATTGCCAGAAACGTGGACTCAGGGGATTGCCCTGGTCCTGAATACTTTTTTGAACCCCTGCATAGAAGATTAGCACAGAAAATAGGAAGGAAGAACACATAAGACTCGGGCGCTTCTGGTCCTTGATGTGGGCCTCGCGCGCTTCTGATCAAGAAGGCCAAAGGCGCGCGCTTCCCCCATCAGAGACCAAAATGCCCAGAAAAGTAAATTAAGAACAAATATGCAAGTTTAACCCTCAATAGTCCCCAGCAGAGTCGCCACTGTAGATGCCCCGTGGAAAGCCCACTTGGCTAGAGCGGTGAATTAACCTAGGATGTCTACTTTATTTTAAGAGTCGCCACCCACGTTTTTAGAGGAACGCGAGAAAACCTTTGAAAATAGCCAAATTATGAATTACGAAACAGAGATTCTTTGTTTGAAGGGTTCGGGGGTTAGGTTACGAGATGGGAAGTACTTAAACACCCATCTCGCCCCGCTTTCGCGGGTCTTGCTTGTTCTTAATCTACTTTGAAAAGAGTTTATGTGTTCTTCCTATTTGAATGCTTAAAGAAAAGGGGTTTTAAAAGGGGGGTTTGAGGTTTTGTTTGGAATGTGGGGAGATAACTCCTAGACTAGCTTCATTATATTGAAGTAGCCATTGGAATCATGTCCCAAGTATTTTGGGTGATTGCACTTTGATCCAAGAAAAGAAAAGAAGAAGATTAAAGATGAAGTAGAGATGAGAGAGAGAGAGAGAGAGAGAGACTTTACCTATTACTTCAAAGATCTTCAAAGTGTTCTTGAGTCTTCAAAGTATTTTGGCAAGAGTTTTAGGGAGTAAAGACTTTAGCTTATAGCTTGATTGTGAGAAAATGTTGAGGTCCCTTTCCAATGAGGATTGGAGGGGTTTTTATAGTGAAAATGATGAAGATTTTGGAGCCAAAACGTGGTCACAAAGAACCATTTCCCGGGCAAATCCTGTAAAGAAAGCAAGGGAGAGATTCTAGGCCAGAATTTGTAACTGACGCGCCCCAGGGTGCGGAGGCGCGCGACCTTGGCAAGGTTTTTCTGACAGAAAGGACTAGAAAGTTAGTCCTGTTATTCAGTTTAGTCCCTTGACTTAACGGAGTCAGTCAAGAACTTAACCAAAGTAACAGAAACTAACAAAAAAGGTTAAAAAAGAGAAGAAACACTAGATCAAGTGTGCAATCGGGGTGAGCGGTCCAAGGCGGAGTGTCTACACCGGGCACTAATAGCCAACTACCCTCCTTTTTTAAACCAATCCAATAGAAAATTTTAAATGAACGACCCACCAAAATTTTGGCTCAGACAGAGGTCGTTTTATGGTTAAAATCACCATTTACGAAATTTCCCGATTTCCCAAAGGGGGTAGTACACGCATTTTTTGGCCTCCCGGGCACTAATAGCCAAATACCCTCCTTTTTCAAACCAATCCAATAGAACATTTTAAAGGAACGACCCACCAAAAATTTGGCTCAAACGGAGGTCGCTTTCATGGTTAAAATCACCATTTACGAAATTTCCCGATTCTCCAAAGCGGGGGGTAGTACACGCATTTTTGGCCTCCCGGGCACTAATAACCAAATACCCTCCTTTTTTCAACCAATCCAATAGAACATTTTAAAGTAACGACCCACCAAAATTTTGGCTCAAACGGAGGTCGCTTTCATGGTTAAAACCACCATTACGAAATTCCCCTATTCGCCAAAGGGGGTAGTACACGCATTTTTAGCCTCCCGGGCACTAATAACGAAATTCCATCATTTTTTTCAACCAATCCAATAGAACATTTTAAAGGAACCACCCACCAAAAATTTGGCTCAGACGGAGGTTGCTTTCATGGTGAAAATCACCATTTACGAAATTTATCGATTCCCCAAAGGTACAAGCATTTTTGGCCTCCCGGGCACTACTTGACAAATACCCATTTTTTTCAACCAATCCAATAGAATATTTTAAAGAAACGACCCACAAAAATTTGGCTCAACCGGAGGTTTCTTTCATGGTGAAAATCACCATTTACGAAATTTCCCCATTCGCCAAAGGGGTACACGCATTTTTGGCCTCCCGGGCACTAATAGACAAACTCCCTCCTTTTCTCAACCAATATAATAGGTGGTTTTAAAGGAACCATCCATCAAAAATTTGGCTCAAACGGAGGTCGTTTTCATGGTGAAAATCACCATTTACAAATTTCTCGATTCGCCAAAGGGGTACACGCATTTTTGGCCTCCCGGGCACTAATAGCTAAATTCCCTCCTTTTATCAACCAATCTAATAGGTGGTTTTAAAGGAACCACCCACCAAAAATTTGGCTCAAACGGAGGTCGTTTTTATGGTGAAAATCACCATTTACGAGATTTCTCGATTCGCGGGGGGGGGGGGGGGTAGTACACGCATTTTTGGCCTCCCGGGCACTAATAGGCAAATTGACTCCTTTTTTTCAACCAATCCAATAGAACATTTTAAAGGAAAGACCCACCAAAATTTTTGCTCAAACGGAGGTCGCTTTCATGGTTAAAATGACCATTTACGAAATTTCCCGATTCGCCAAAGGGGGGTAAGTACACGCATTTTTGGCCTCCCGGGCACTAATAACCAAATACCCTCCCTTTTTCAACCAATCCAATAGAACATTTTAAATTAACGACCCACCAAAATTTTGGCACAAACGGAGGTCGCTTTCATGGTTAAAATCACCATTACGAAATTTCCCGATTCGCCAAAGGGGGTAGTACACGCATTTTTGGCCTCCCGGGACCTAATAGCGAAATTGCATCATTTTTTTCAACCAATCCAATAGAACATTTTAAAGGAACCACCCACCAAAAAATTGGCTCAGACGGAGGTTTCTTTCATGGTGAAAATCACCATTTACGAAATTTCCCGATTCGCCAAAGGGGGTACTACACGCATTTTTGGCCTCCCGGGCACTAATAGCCAAACTCCCTCATTTTCTCAACCAATCTAATAGGTGGTTTTAAAGGAACAACCCACCAAAAATTTGGCTCAAACGGAGGTCGTTTTCATGGTGAAAATCACTATTTACGAAATTTTTCGATTCTCCAAAGGGGGTAGTATACGCATTTTTGGCCTCCCGGGCACTAATAGCCAAATACCCTCCTTTTTTAAACCAATCCAATAGAAAATTTTAAATGAACGACCCACCCAAAATTTGGCTCAAACAGAGGTCGCTTTCATGGTTAAAATCACCATTTACGAAATTTTCCGATTCGCCAAAGGGGGGAAGACATGCATTTTTGGCCTCCCGGGCACTAATAGACAAACTACCTCCTTTTTTCAACCAATCTAATAGGTGGTTTAAAGGAACCAGCCATCAAAAATTTGTCTCAAACGGAGGTCGTTTTCATGGTGAAAATCACCATTTACAAATTTCTCGATTTGCCAAAGGGGGTAGTACACGCATTTTTGGCCTCCCGGGCACTAATAGCCAAATTCCCTCCTTTTCTCAACCAATATAATAGGTGGTTTTAAAGGAACCACCCACCAAAAATTTGGCTCAAACGGAGGTTTTTTGTTTGGTGAAAATCACTATTTACGAGATTTCTCGATTCGCCAAGGGGGGGTGTGGGTAGTACACGCATTTTTGGCCTCCCGGGCACTAATAGACAAATAGCCTCATTTTTTCAATCAATCCAATAGAACATTTTAAAGGAACGACCCATCAAAATTTTGGCTCAAACGGAGGTCTCTTTCATGGTTAAAATGACCATTTACGAAATTTCCCGATTCGCCAAAGGGGGTAAGTACACGCATTTTTTGCCTCGCAGACACTAATAACCAAATAACCTCCTTTTTTCAACCAATCCAATAGAAAATTTTAAAGTAATGACCCACCAAAATTTTGGCACAAACGGAGGTCGCTTTCATGGTTAAAATCACCATTACGAAATTTCCCGATTCGCCAAAGGAGGTAGTACACACATTTTTTGCCTCCCGGGCACTAATAGCGAAATTCCATCATTTTTTTCTACCAATCCAATAGAACATTTTAAAGGAACCACCCACCAAAATTTTGGCTCAGACGGAGGTTGCTTTCATGGTGAAAATCACCATTTACGAAATTTCCCGATTCGCCAAAGGGTAGTACACGCATTTTTGGCCTCCCGGGCACTAATAGCCAAACTCCCTCATTTTCTCAACCAATATAATAGATGGTTTTAAAAAAACAACCCACCAAAAATTTGGCTCAAACGGAGGTCGTTTTCATGGTGAAAATCACTATTTACGAAATTTCTCGAATCGCCAAAGGGGGTAGGTAGTACATGCATTTTTGGCCTCCCGGGCACTAATAGCCAAATACCCTCCTTTTTTCAACCAATCCAATAGATCATTTTTAAGGAATGACCCACCAAAAATTTGGCTCAAACGGAGGTTGCTTTCATGGTGAAAATCACCATTTACGAAATTTCCCGATTCGCCAAAGGGGTACACGCATTTTTGGCCTCCCGGCCACTAATAGCCAAACTCCCTCCTTTTCTCAACCAATCTAATAGGTGGTTTTAAAGGAACCAGCCACCTAAAATTTGGCTCAAACGGAGGTCGTTTTCATAGTGAAAATCACCATTTACGAAATTTGTCGATTCGCCAAAGGGGTTCACGCATTTTTGGCCTCCCGGGCACTAATAGCCAAATACCCTCCTTTTTTAAACCAATCCAATAGAAAATTTTAAATGAATGACCCACCCAAAATTTGGCTCAAACAGAGGTCGCTTTCATGGTTAAAATCACCATTTACGAAATTTCTCGATTCGCCAAAGGGGTAGTACACGCATTTTTGGCCTCCCGGGCACTAATAACCAAATACCCTCCTTTTTTCAACCAATCCAATAGAACATTTTAAAGTAACGACCCACCAAAATTTTGGCTTAAACGGAGGTCGCTTTCATGGTTAAAATCACCATTACGAAATTTCCCTATTCTCCAAATGGGGTAGTACACGCATTTTTGGCCTCCCAGGCACTAATAGCGAAATTCAATCCTTTTTTTCAACCAATCCAATAGAACATTTTAAGGTACCAACCACCAAAAATTTGGCTCAGACGGAGGTTGCTTTCATGGTGAAAATCAGCGTTTACGAAATTTCTCGATTCGCCAAAGGGGATAGTACAAGCATTTTTGGCCTCTCGGGCACTACTTGCCAAATACCCTCTTTTTTTAAACCAATCTAATAGAACATTTTAAAGAAACGACCCACCAAAAATTTGGCCCAAACGGAGGTTGATTTCATGGTGAAAATCACCATTTACGAAATTTCCCGATTCGCCAAAGGAGGTAGTACACGCATTTTTGGCCTCCCGTGCACTAATAGACAAACTCCCTCCTTTTCTCAACCAATCTAATAAGTTGTTTTAAAGGAACCATCCATCAAAAATTTGGCTCAAACGGAGGTCGTTTTCATGGTGAAAATCACCATTTACAAATTTCTCGATTCGCCAAAGGGGGTAGTACACGCATTTTTGGCCTCCCAGGCACTAATAGCCAAATTCCCTCCTTTTTTCAACCAATCTAATAGTTGGTTTTAAAGGAACCACCCACCAAAAATTTGGCTCAAACGGAGGTCGTTTTTATGGTGAAAATCACCATTTACGAGATTACTCGATTCGCCCAGGGGGGTAGTACACGCATTTTTGGCCTCCCGGGAACAAATAGCCAAATAGCCTCCTTTTTTCAACAAATCCAATTTAACATTTTAAAGGAACGACCCACCAAAATTTTGGCTCAAACGGAGGTCGCTTTCATGATTAAAATGACCATTTACGAAATTTCCCGATTCGCCAAAGGGGGGTAAGTACACGCATTTTTGGCCTCCCGGGCACTAATAACCAAATACCCTCCTTTTTTCAACCAATCCAATAGAACATTTTAAAGTAACAACCCACCAAAATTTTGGCACAAACGGAGGTCGCTTTCATGGTTAAAATCACCATTACGAAATTTCCTGATTCGCCAAAAGGGGTAATACACGCATTTTTGGCCTCCCGGGCACTAATAGCGAAATTCCATAATTTTTTAAACCAATCCAATATAACATTTTAAAGGAACCACCCACCAAAAATTTGGATCAAACAGAGGTTGCTTTCATGGTGAAAATCACCATTTACGAAATTTCCGGATTCGCCAAAGGGGGTAAGTACACGCATTTTTGGCCTCCTGGGAACTAATAGCCAAACTCCCTCCTTTTCTCAACCAATCTAATAGGTGGTTTAAAAGGAACCATACACCTAAAATTTGGCTCAAACGGAGGTCGTTTTCATGGTGAAAATCACCATTTACGAAATTTCTCGATTCGCCAAAGGGGGTAGTACACGCATTTTTGGCCTCCAGGGCACTAATAGCCAAATACCCTCCTTTTTTAAACCAATCCAATAGAAAATTTTAATTGAACGACCCACCCAAAATTTGGCTCAAACAGAGGTTGCTTTCATTGTTAAAATCACCATTTACGAAATTTCCCGATTCGCCAAAGGGGTAGTACACGCATTTTTGGCCTCCCGGGCACTAATAGCCAAATACCTTCCTTTTTTAAACCAATCCAATAGAACATTTTAAAGGAACGACCCACCAAAAATTTGGCTCAAACGGAGGTCGCTTTCATGGTTAAAATCACCATTTACGAAATTTCCCGATTCTCCAAAGCGGGGGGTAGTACACGCATTTTCGGCCTCCTGGGAACTAATAACCAAATACCCTCCTTTTTTCAACCAATCCAATAGAACATTTTAAAATAACGACCCACTAAAATTTTGGCTTAAACGGAGGTCGCTTTCATGGTTAAAATCACCATTACGAAATTTCCCTATTCTCCAAATGGGGTAGTACACGCATTTTTGGCCTCCCGGGCACTAATAGCGAAATTCAATCCTTTTTTTCAACCAATCCAATAGAAAAATTTAAAGGAACCACCCACCAAAAATTTGGCTCAGACGGAGGTTGCTTTCATGGTGAAAATCACCATTTACGAAATTTCACGATTCTCCAAAGGTGGGGGGGGGGTACACGCATTTTTTTCCGTCCGGGCACTAATAACCAAATACCCTCCTTTTTTTCAACCAATCCAATAGAACATTTTAAAGTAATGACCCACCAAAATTTTGTCTCAAACGGAGGTGGCTTTCATGGTTAAAATCACCATTTCGAAATTTCCCTATTCGCCAAAGGGGGTAGTACACGCATTTTTGGCCTCTCGAGCACTAATAGCGAAATTCCATCCTTTTTTTCAACCAATCCAATATAACATTTTAAAGGAACCACCCACCAAAAATTTGGCTCAGACGGAGGTTGCTTTCATGGTGAAAATCACCATTTACGAAATTTCTCGATTCGCCAAAGGGGATAGTACACGCATTTTTGTCCTCCCGGGAACTACTAGCCAAATACACTATTTTTTTCAACCAATCCAATAGAACATTTTAAAGGAACAACCCACCAAAAATTTGGCTCAAACGGAGGTTACTTTCATGGTGAAAATCACCATTTACGAAATTTTCCGATTCGCCAATGGGGGTAGTACACGAATTTTTGGCCTCCCGGGCAATAATAGACAAACTCCCTCCATTTCTCAACCAATCTAATATGGGGTTTTAAAGGAACCAGCCATCAAAATTTGGCTCAAACGGAGGTCGTTTTCATGGTGAAAATCACCATTTACAAATTTCTCGATTCGCCTACACGCATTTTTGGCCTCCCGGGCAGTAATAGCAAAATTCACTCCTTTTCTCAACCAATCTAATAGGTGGTTTTAAAGGAACCACCCACCAAAAATTTGGCTCAAACGGAGGTTGTTTTTATGGTGAAATCACCATTTACGAGATTTCTCGATTCGCCAAAGGGGGGGGGGGTAGTACACGCATTTTTGGCCTCCCGGGCACTAATAACCAAATACCCTACTTTTTCATCCAATCCAATAGAACATTTTAATGTAACGACCCACCAAAATTTTGGCACAAACGGAGGTCGCTTTCATGGTTAAAATCACCATTACGAAATTTCCCGATTCGCCAAAGGGGGTAGTACACGCATTTTTGGCCTCCCGGGCACTAATAGCGAAATTCAATCATTTTTTTCAACCAATCCAATAGAAAATTTTAAAGGAACCACCCACCAAAAATTTGGCTCAGACGGAGGTAGCTTTCATGGTGAAAATCACCATTTACGAAATTTCCCGATTCGCCAAAGGGGTGCACGCATTTTTGGCCTCCTGGGCACTAATAGACAAAATCCCTCCTTTTCTCAACCAATCTAATAGGTGGTTTTAAAGGAACCAGCCATCAAAATTTTGGCTCAAACGGAGGTCGTTTTCATGGTGAAAATTACCATTTACAAATTTCTCGATTCGCCAAAGGGAGTACACGCATTTTTGGCCTCCCGGGCACTAATAACCAAATACCCTCTTTTTTTCAACCAATCCAATAGAAAATTTTAAATTAACGACCCAGTAAAATTTTTGGCAGAAACGGAGGTCGCTTTCATGGTTAAAATGACCATTTACGAAATTTCCCGATTCGCCAAAGGGGGGTAGTACACGCATTTTTGGCCTCCCGGGCACTAATAACCAAATACCTTCCTTTTTTCAACCAATCCAATAGAACATTTTAAAGTAACGACCCACCAAAATTTTGGCACAAACGGAGGTCGCTTTCATGGTTAAAATCACTATTACAAAATTTCCCGATTCGCCAAAGGGCGTAGTACACGTATTTTTGGCCTCCCGGGAAGTAATAGCGAAATTCCATCATTTTTTTCAACCAATACAATAGAACATTTTAAAGGAACCACCCACCAAAAATATGGCTCATACGGAGGTTGCTTTCATGGTGAAAATCACCATTTACGAAATTTCCCGATTTGCCAAAGGGGTAGTAGTAAACGCATTTTTGGCCACCCGGGCACTAATAGCCAAATTCCCTCATTTTCTATACTAATCTAATAGGTGGTTTTAAAGGAACAACACAACAAAAATTTGGCTCAAACGGAGGTCGTTTTCATGGTGAAAATCACCATTTACGAAATTTTCGATTCGCCAAAGGGGGTAGTACACGCATTTTTGGCCTCCCGGTCACTAATATCCAAATACCCTTTTTTTCAAAACCAATCCAATAGAACATTTCAAAGGAACGACCCACCAAAAATTTGGCTCAAACGGAGGTTGCTTTCATGGTGAAAATCACCATTTACGAAATTTCCCGATTCGCCAAAGGGGGTAACACATTTTTGGCCTCCCGGGCACTAATAGCCAAACTCCATCCTTTTCTCAACCAATCTAATAGGTGGTTTTAAAGGAACCAGCCACCAAAAATTTGGCTCAAACGGAGGTCGTTTTCATGGTGAAAATCACCATTTACGAAATTTCTCGATTCGCCAAAGGGGGTAGTACACGCATTTTTGGCCTCCCGGGCACTAATAGCCAAATACCCTCATTTTTTAAACCAATACAATAGAAAATTTTAATTTTGGCCTCCCGGGCTCTAATAGCCAAGTACCCTCCTTTTTTAAACCAATCCAATAGAACATTTTAAAGGAACGACCCACCAAAAATTTGGCTCAAACGGAGGTCGCTTTCATGGTTGAAATCACCATTTACGAAATTTCCCGATTCGCCAAAGGGGGTAGTACACGCATTTTCGGCCTCCAGGGCACTAATAGCCAAATTACCTCCTTTTCTCAACCAATCTAATAGGTGGTTTTAAAGGAACCATCCACCAAAAATTTACCTCAAACGGAGGTCATTTTCATGGTAAAAATCACCATTTACGGAATTTCTCGATTCGCCAAAGGGAGGGGGTAGTACATGCATTTTTGGCCTCCCGGGTACTAACAGCCAAATAACCTCTTTTTTTCAATCAATCCAATAGAACATTTTAAAGGAACGACCCACCAAAATTTTGCCTCAAACGGAGGTCGCTTTCATGGTTAAAACGACCATTTACGAAATTTCCCGATTCGCCAAAGGGAGTTAGTACACGCATTTTTGGCCTCCCGGGCACTAATAACCAAATACCCTCCTTTTTTCAACCAATCCAATAGAACATTTTAAAGTAACGACCCACCAAATTTTTGGCTCAAACGGATGTCGCTTTCATGGTTAAAATCACAATTATGAAATTTCCCCATTCGCCAAAGGGGGTTACTTTTATGAAATTTGGCTCAAACGGATGTCGCTTTCATGGTTAAAATCACCATTACGAAATTTCCCGATTCGTCAAAAATGCGTGTACGGCCTCCCGGGTACTAATAGCGAAATTCCATCCTTTTTTTCAACCAATCCAATTGAACATTTTCAAAGAACCACCCACCAAAAATTTGGCTCAGACGGAGGTTGCTTTTATGGTGAAAATCACTATTTACGAAATTTCCCAATTCGTCAAAGGGGTAGTACACGCATTTTTGGCCTCCAGGGCACTAATAGCCAAATTCCCTCATTTTCTCAACCAATATAATAGGTGGTTTTAAAGGAACCACCCACCAAAAATTTGGTTCAAAAGAAGGTCGTTTTCATGGTGAAAATCACCATTTACGAAATTTCTCGATTCGCCAAAGGGGGTGTACACGCATTTTTGGCCTACCGGGCACTAATAGCCAAATACCCTAATTTTTTCAACCAATCCATTAGAACATTTTAAAGGAACGACCCACCAAAAATTTGGCTCAAACGGAGGTCGCTTTCATGGTTAAAATCACCATTTACGAAATTTCCCGATTCGCCAAAGGGGGTACACGCATTTTTGGCCTCCCAGGCACTAATAGCCAAATTCCCTCCTTTTCTAAACCAATCTAATAGGTGGTTTTAAAGGAACCACACACCAAAAATTTGGCTCAAATGGAGGTCGTTTTCATGGTGAAAATCACCATTTACGAAATTTTTCGATTCGCCAAAGGGGGTAGTACACGCATTTTTGTCCTCCCGGGCACTAATAGCCAAATTACCTCCTTTTCTCAACCATTCTAATAGGTGGTTTTAAAGGAACCACCCACCAAAAATTTGGCTCAAATGGAGGTCGTTTTCATGGTGAAAATCACCATTTACGAAATTTCTCGATTCACCAAAGGGTAGTACACGCATTTTTGGCCTCCCGGGCACTAATAGCCAAATACCCTCCTTTTTTTTAACCAATCCAATAGAACATTTTAAAGGAAGGACCCACCAAAAATTTGGCTCAAACGGAGGTCGCTTTCATGGTTAAAATGAGCATTTAAGAAATTTCTCGATTCGCCAAAGGAATAGAACATTTTAAAGTAACAACCCACCAAAATTTTAGCTCAAACGGAGGTCGCTTTCATGGTTAAAATCACCATTACGAAATTTCCCAATTCGCCAAAGGGGGTAGTACACGCATTTTTTCCCTCCTGGGCACTAATAACAAAATTCCATCCTTTTTTCAACCAATCCAATAGAACATTTTAAAGGAACCACCCACCAAAAATTTGGAACAGACAGAGGTTGCTTTCATGGTGAAAATCACCATTTACGAAATTTCCCGATTCGCCAAAGGGGTAGTACACGCATTTTTGGCCTCCCGAGCACTAATAGTCAAATTCCCTCATTTTCTCAACCAATCTAATAGGTGGCTTTAAAGGAACCACCCACCAAAATTTTTGCTCAAGTGGAGGTCGTTTTCTTGGTGAAAATCACCATTTACGAAATTTCTCGATTCACCAAAGGGGGTAGTACACGCATATTTGGCCTCCCGAGCACAAATAGCCAAATACCCTCCTTTTTTTCAACCAATCCAATAGAAAATTTTAAATGAACGACCCACCAAAATTTTGGCTCAATCGGAGGTCGCTTTCATGGTGAAAATCACCGATTACGAAATTTCCCGATTCGCCAAATGGGGTAGTACACGCATTTTTGGCCTCCCAGGCACTAATAGCCAAATTCCCTCCTTTTATAAACCAATATAATAGGTGGTTTTAAATGAACCACACACCAAAAATTTGGCTCAAATGGAGGTCGTTTTCACGGTGAAAATCACCATTTACGAAATTTTTCGATTCGCCGAAGGGGGTAGTACACGCATTTTTGGCCTCCCAGGCACTAATAGCCAAATTCCATCCTTTTCTAAACTAATCTAATAGGTGGTTTTAAAGGAACCACCCACCAAAAATTTGGCTCAAACGGAGGTCGTTTTCATGGTGAAAATCACCATTTACGAAATTTCTCGATTCGCCAAAAGGGGGTAGTACACGCATTTTTGGCCTCCCGGGCACAAATAGCCAAATACCCTACTTTTTTCAAACAATCAAATATAACATTTTAAATGAACTACCCACCAAAAATTTATCTCAAACGGAGGTCGCTTTCATGGTTAAAATCACCATTTACGAATTTTCCGATTCGCCAAAGGGGGTAGTACACGCATTTTAGGCCTCCCGGGAACTAATAGCCAAATACCCTCCTTTTTCAACCGATACAATAGAAAATTTTAAAGGAACCACCCACCAAAAATTTGGCTCAAAGGGAGGTTAAAATCACCATTTACGAAATTTCCCGATTCGCCAAAGGGGGTAGTACATGCATTTTTGGCCTCCAGGGCACTAATATACAAACTCCCTCCTTTTCTCAACCAATCTAATAGGTGGTTTTAAAGGAACCAGCCATCAAAATTTGGCTCAAACGGAGGTCGTTTTCATGGTGAAAATCACCATTTACAAATTTCTCGATTTGCCAAAGGGGGTAGTACACGCATTTTTGGCCTCCCGGGCACTGATAGCCAAATTCCCTCCTTTTCTCAACCAATCTAATAGGTGGTTTTAAAGGAACCACCCACCAAAAATTTGGCTCAAACGGAGGTCGTTTTCATGGTGAAAATCACCATTTACGAAATTTCTCGATTCGCCAAAGGGGGTAGTACACGCATATTTGGCCTCCCGGGCACAAATAGACAAATACCCTCCTTTTTTTCAACCAATCCAATATAAAATTTTAAATGAACGACCCACCAAATTTTGGCTCAAACGGAGGTCGCTTTCTGGTGAAAATCACCGATTACGAAATTTCTCGATTCGCCAAATGGGGTAGTACACGCATTTTTGGCCTCCCAGGCACACGCATTTTTGGCCTCCCGGGCACTAATAGACAAATTCCATCCTTTTCTCAACCAATCTAATAGGTTGTTTTAAAGGAACCTCCCACCAAAAATTTGGCTTAAACGGAGGTCGTTTTCATGGTGAAAATCACCATTTACGAAATTTTTCGATTCGCCAAAGGGGGTAGTACACGCATTTTTGGCCTCCCGGGCACTAATAGACAAATTCCATCCTTTTCTCAACCAATCTAATAGGTTGTTTAAATAACCCCACCAAAAATTTGCTTAAACGGAGGTCGTTTTCATTGTGAAAATCATCATTTACGAAATTTCTCGATTCGCCAAAGGGGTAGTACACGCATTTTTGGCCTCCCGGGCACAAATAGCCAAATACACTCCTTTTTTCAACCAATCCAATATAACATTTTAAATTAACGACCCACCAAAAATTTGGCTCAAACGGAGGTCGCTTTCATGGTTAAAATCACCATTTACGAATTTTTCCGATTCGTCAAAGGGGGTAGTACACGCATTTTTGGCCTCCCAGGTACTAATATCCAAATACCCTCCTTTTTCAACCAATACAATAGAACATTTTAAAGGAACCACCCACCAAAAATTTGGCTCAAAGGGAGGTTGCTTTCATGGTTAAAATCACCATTTACGAAATTTCCCGATTCGCCAAAGGGGTAGTTCACGCATTTTTGGCCTCCCGGGCACTAATATCCAAATTCCCTCCTTTTCTCAACCAATCTAATAGTTTTTAAAGGAACAACCCACCAAAATTTGGCTCAAACGGAGGTCGCTTTCATGGTTAAAATGACCATTTACGAAATTTCCCGATTCGCCGGGGGTAGTACACGCATTTTTGGCCTCCCGGGCACTAATAACCAAATACCCTCTTTTTTAAAAAAATCCAATAGAAAATTTTAAAGTAACCACCCACCAAAATGTTAGCTCAAACGGAGGTCGCTTTCATGGTTAAAATCACCATTACGAAATTTCCCGATTCGCCAAAGAGGTACACGCATTTTGGCCTCCCGGGCACAAATAGACAAATACCCTCTTTTCAACAATCCAATAGAAGATTTTAAATTAACGACCCACCAAAATTTAGGCTCAAACAGAGGTCGCTTTCATGGTTAAAATCACCATTTACGAAATTTCCTGATTCACCAAAGGGGGTTGTACACGCATTTTTGGCCTCCCTGGCACCCACCAAAAATAAACAGAGGTAGCCAAATACCCTTTTTTTTAAACCAATCCAATAGAACATTTTAAATGAACGACCCATCAAAAATTTGGCTCAAACGGAGGTCGCTTTCATGGTTAAAATCACCATTTACGAAATTTCCCGTTTCGCCAAAGGGGGTAGTACATGCATTTTTGGCCTCCCGGGCACTATTAGCCAAATTCCCTCCTTATCTCAACCAATATAATAGGTGGTTTTAAAGGAACCACCCACCAAAAATTTGGCTCAAACGGAGGTCGTTTTCATGGTAAAAATTTGGACTCTCTCTCTCTCTCTTTCTCTTTCTCTCTCTCTCTATATTCCTTTTATCACAATGACATATGAGGATTCATATTATCCGACCCCAAATTATTTTGGGACTAAGGCTTTGTTGTTGTTGTTGTTGTTGTTGTTGCGAAAGGGGGGAGGGGTAGTACACGCATTTTTAGCCTCCCGGGCACTAATAGCCAAATAGCCTCCTTTTCTCAACCAATCCAATAGAACATTTTAAAGGAACGACCAACCAAAATTTTGGCTCAAACGGTCGCTTTCATGGTTAAAATAACCATTTACGAAATTTCCTGATTGTTTTTAGATTGTTTAGAGTCGCCACCTATGTTTTTAAAGGAACATAAGAAAAACCTAGAAATAGCCTAATTTATGTACAAAACCAGAGATTCGGGAGAGAAGGGTTCGGGGGTTAGGTGACGGAGTGGGAAGTAGTTAAACACCCACTTCGCCCGGCTTAAGCCGGTCTTGCTACTTTTGGTGTTCTAATATTTACATGTCCTTCAATTATTTAAATAGAAATGTGCTAACAATTATAATGAAAAGAAAAGGGGAAAAGAATGATTTTATTGATTTAATGCTAAATATTACATGTAATAATTATGCTAGACAATTACATGAAGAGATGAAAATGGTGAATTAAAATGTAGTTTGGAATGTTGGGATGTAACCTTGGTCAAACTTCAATAGTTAAGTGGCCTTTTGATTGTATCCCTTTTTATGGAGATTGCATACTCACTTAGAAGAGATGAGAATATGAAGAAAGGAAATAAGACTTAGAATTTAGAAGAAGAGGATAAACCTTGTACCTTATGCTTGAACGGAGAAGAACCAAATCTTTGTGTTGACCACTTCTTGAAAAATAGACTTTTGTGTGTTTTTGAAGTATTTTTGTGTTAAGAAATCATCCTCTCCTTTCATGATGGAATGAAGAGGTTTATATAGGTGTTGGAGAAGTGTTTGTGGTCACAAAGATGGCCATTCCCCGGATCAAGCCAAGGCATAATGGTCTTGGGGTTACAAATCAGAAAATGAGGGAAATTTGGCAAAATCTGAGATTCTGGAAGCGGGAAGCGCGCGCTTCCCACCCCCCCCCCTATGGGAGGAGCACGCCTCCCACAAAGGAGGGCAAAGGCGTGCGCATCCCAGCTTCAGGAAATTCATATTTCAGCCCAAAAGTTAACCACGTTATGCAGTTAAGCCCCAAAACTAACGGAATTAGTCCAAAAACTTAACGAACATCACGAAAGTCAACGAAAATAAATGAAACAAAGACTCAAGGTTGACTTTGTCACTTGGTCAAATCCAAGACTAACGGAGTAAGTCAAGAACTCAACGGAAAGTAACAAAAGTTAACGGAAAGTAACAAAACATAACAGAAGAGAGGAAGATAGAGAATGTGTATGCAATCGGGACATGAGAGGTCCAAGGCGGGGTGTCTACAGAGCCCCTCGGCGACGTGAATATGTGGTTTTAAAGGAACCACCCACCAAAAATTTGGCTCAAAGGAGGTCGTTTTCATGGTGAAAATCACCATTTACGAAATTTCTCAATTCGCCAAAGGGGGTAGTACACGCATTTTTGGCCTCCCGGGCACTACTAGCCCAATACCCTCCTTTTTTCAACCAATACAATAGAACATTTTAAAGGAACGACCCACCAAAAATTTGGCTCAAACGGAGGTTGCTTTCATGGTGAAAATCACCATTTACGAAATTTCCCGATTCGCCAAAGGGGGTAGTACACGCATTTTTGGCCTCCCGGGCACTAATAGCCAAACTCACACCTTTTCTCAACCAATCTAATAGGTGGTTTTAAAGGAACCAGCCACCAAAAATTTGGCTCAAACGGAGGTCGTTTTCATGGTAAAAATCACCATTTACGAAATTTTTCTCGATTCGCCAAAGGGGGTAGTACACGCATTTTTGGCCTCCCGGGCACAAATAGTCAAATACCCAACTTTTTTCAACCAATCCAATAGAACATTTTAAATGAACGACCCACCAAAAAAACTGGCCCAAACGGAGGTCGCTTTCATGGTGAAATCACCGATTACGAAATTTCCCGATTCTCCAAATGGGGTAGTACACGCATTTTTGCCTCCCGGGCACTAATAGCCAAATTCCCTCCTTTTCTCAACCAATATAATAGGTGTTTTTAAAGGAACCATACACCAAAAATTTGGCTCAAATGGAGGTCGTTTTCATGGTGAAAATCACCATTTACGAAATTTTTCGATTCGCCAAAGGGGTATACACGCATTTTTGGCCACCCGGGCACTAATAGCCAAATTACCTCCTTTTCTAAACCAATCTAATAGGTGGTTTTAAAGGAACCACCCACCAAAAATTTGGCTCAAACGGAGGTCGTTTTCATTGTGAAAATCACCATTTACGAAATTTTCTGATTCGCCAAAGGGGTAGTACACGCATTTTTGGCCTCCCGGGCACTAATATCCAAATACCCTCCTTTTTTCAACCAATACAATAGAATAATTTGAATGAACGACCCACCAAAAATTTGGCTCGAACGGAGGTCGTTTTCATGGTTAAAATAACCATTTACGAAATTTTCTGATTCGCCAAAGGGGGTAGTACACGCATTTTTTGCCACCCGGGCACAAATAGCCAAATACCCTCATTTTTTCAACCAATACAATATAATATTTTGAATGAACGACCCACCAAAAATTTGGCTCAAGCGGAGGTCGTTTTCATGGTTAAAATCACCATTTACGAAATTTTCTGATTCGCCAAAGGGGGTAGTACACGCAATTTTGGCCTCCCGGGCACTAATATCCAAATACCCTCTTTTTTAGAACCAATACAATAGAACATTTTAAAGGAACCACCCACCAAAAATTTGGCTCAAACGGAGGTGGCTTTCATGGTTAAAATCACCATTTACGAAATTTCTCGATTCGCCAAAGGAGTTAGTACACTCATTTTTGGCCTCCCGGGCACTAATAGTCAAATTCCCTCATTTTCTCAACCAATCTAATAGGTGGTTTTATAGGAACCACCAACCAAAAATTTGGCTCAAACGGAGGTCGTTTCCATGGTGAAAATCACTATTTACGGAATTTCTCGATTCGCCGGGGGGAGGGGGGGTAGTACACGCATTTTTTGCCTCCCGGGCACTAATTGCCAAATACCCTCTTTTTTTCTACCAATCCAATATAACATTTTAAAGGAACGACCCACCAAAATTTTGGCTCAAACGGAGGTCGCTTTCATGGTTAAAATGACCATTTACGAAATTTCCCGATTCGCCAAAGGGAGTACACGCATTTTTGGCCTCCCGGGCACTAATAACAAAATACCCTCCTTTTTTCAACCAATCCAATAGAAAATTTTAAAGTAACGACCCACCAAAATTTTGGCTCAAACGGAGGTCACTTTCATGGTTAAAATCACCATTACTAAATTTCCCGATTTGCCAAAGAGGGTAGTACACGCATTTTTGGCCTCCCGGGCGCTAATAGCGAAATTCCATCCTTTTTTTTCAGCCAATCCAATAGAACATTTTAAAGGAACCACCCACCAAAAATTTGGCTCAGATGGAGGTTGCTTTCTTGGTGAAAATCACCATTTACGAAATTTCTCGATTCGCCAAAGGGGGTAGTACACGCATTTTCGGCCTCCCGGGCACTAATAGCCAAATACCCTATTTTTTTCAACCAATCCAATAGAACATTTGAAAGGAACGACCCACCAAAAATTTGGCTCAAACGGAGGTCGTTTTCTTGGTGAAAATCACCATTTACGAAATTTCTCGATTCGCCAAAGGGGGTAGTACATGCATTTTGGCCTCCCGGGCACAAATAGCCAAATACCCTCCTTTTTTTCAACCAATCCAATAGAAAATTTTAAATGAACGACCCACAAAAAATTTAGCTCAAACAGAGGTCGCTTTCATGGTTAAAATCACCATTTACGAAATTTCCCGATTCGCCAAAGGGGATTGTACACGCATTTTTGGCCTCCCGAGCACTAATAGCCAAATACCCTCCCTTTTTAAACCAATCCAATAGATCATTTTAAAGGAACGACCCACCAAAAAATTGGCTCAAACTGAGGTCGCTCTCAAGGGAATGTAGCGTGACGCTACAATAAGAGTAAAGTCTATGACGACTTTGAATAATCGTCGTAGAATCGCAACCGAAAATCAACCCCTAAGAAAACCCTAAGGAATTCTTGAAACAAAACGAGGAATAAATCTTCAACAAGCCAAAGGCTTCAAGGTAAAAACCTTACAGTTGCAAAGCAATCAAAATTTAATAAAAATCATCAATAATTCGGAATACATGTTGAGGCCTATTTTATAGAGCCCATACAACTTGGAAAATAAGTAAAAACCTACTAAAACTACTCCTAACCTATATAGTAACATAATATGACTCAAAAACTAGTAAATATCCCCAAAATCTATCCTAGAAACCACTATAATTATCCTACCAAAATAAATGACGAAAATAAACTAAAAATACTAATTAAACATATTAATTAAATCCTACTAAAAAGAACAATATCAATATAATTATAATGTTTATTATAATTATATTTTCGTCCCGCATCAAATTTGTAATACCCAAAAAATTTAAGTATTTTATTTTGAATTTAGGTTGTATTTTTTTTGGATAAAAAAATGATTAGTGGGAAAAATAAATTATTTAAGTTGGGCCCTTAGTGCAAGTCAAGTTAATTGGGTTATTGATGTTAAATTGTGGGCACATTATTTTAGACTAAATAATGTTAAACATAATTAGATTGTTAATAGGGCCGTTCAAAATTTCATAAAGCGAAGGTGTTTATTTGGGCTTAGGAATTTTAGTACAGAAACAAATATATGGAGTATATATAGCTTTACCCTAAACCTAAGCCATAAAATGTTCTACATACAGATTGTGACGGAGAGAGTCTGCGGAGACGTGAAAGATGGCGGCGTTTTTTTTTATGGACAAATTAAGGTGTGTATGTACTACGTTAGTTTTCGATTAAGATGAACAGCATTATTGGGTTAATGTTGCATGCTATAGTCTCTGGCTATTTTAATCCATATGCATAGTTAGTGAGAGAAAGAAAGAATCTGATAAAGAGATAAAGTGGGTCTTTCAAATTAGAGATTTTGTTGAGTTATATTTTTCAGTCTACTAAGGCATCGGGAGATTATATTAATTTAGTGAATTAGTTTTATTTTACAGATTGGTGAATGCTTTCGGAACTACGCGGATTTGAGGTAAGAGAGACTATGCAGTGTCGATTCCGTGTCAGTTTTATCACGCGATTATTTCTTTGATATCTGTCATATCGTTGTGCTCCGTTTTATTGATACGCATAATGATGTTCTGTCAAATTTGATAATTGCTTTGATATTGAAATTGATTCGAAAAGTATTACTTTTTATCGAAAGCATGCTATATGTGTTTTGGTTCTCGACGAAATGAGATTTGTTATATGGAATGGTTCTGGTATAGCTAATTATGTGACAGTCGAAGTGGACTTTGTTATTGTGATTGCGTTGGTTCGGCTCCTGAGTGTGGGCGCCAACGATTGAGATTGAGTTTGTGTTTGATTGTTAGACCACTAGACCCGAACATAGTTAGTGCAGCAGACTGTGAAATATGATCAATTGATATTCTGTTTATGAAAATTTGAGTCTTATTGATACATCCATATTTATAATTTCATGGACTGTGTTATTTGATAATTGTGTTCCTTTGGCTTCTGTGATACTGTGTATCCCCTTTCTTACTAGCCCCCCAGTTCATCCCCCTCTAGTGTTACTTTTGCAGTCGACCGTTGATCGGAGTTTGATAGCAAGGAATTGGATCGAATCAAGTTTATGGAAAATTCGGGGTGATTATTGATATTTTGTACATTGTAGAGATTTTGAGATGTAATATATTTTGATTTATGGAATATTAAGCTTGTGAAATTTCGGGTCGTTACAAATTTACACACTATCAAGAAAGTCTATGTTTAAATAATACCCTTTACATCTTAGAAAGACATTGTATATTTTTTTGGCCGATTTGATTGAATTTTAACAAATAGAGGCAGGGATTTTATCTACGGGTGGTGGGAATACGGGTGAGAAATGATAAAGTTTGATGTTACGATAAAATCTGAGGTTTCATCTTAAAATCAATTGGGAATGGGAAGTGAACGACATAAACCGACTTGGGTAAGTGGGACCCAAATGATTTGGGCCCATACACCTAGGAGGCCCATACCGAGAGGCCCATTCACCTGAAGCCTATACTTATAGGCCGACATCGTACAGGCCGAGCAGGCAGACCTTGCCTAGGTCAAGTTCCAAGAAGCCCAATCCCCAGCCGGCCTCTAGGACGAGCCGAGCTGGATGACGGGCCGAGTTATATCGGAAACCTCACATTATCACAGGGAGTCCACTTACAGAGTTTGATTACAACTCTAACAGTGGAGATCCTTATCTAAACAAGGATATATTTTCTACAAGGTAATTGGGACACCACTCATCCTTATCCGGAGTCTATCTCCAAGGAATACGAGTCTCACAGTAATACGGGCTCCCTAGCTTCTTTGACAAGTTAGGACTCATTCACCCACACCTATAAAAGCAGGTCCTCACAACAAGAGACGGGTAATGAACTCTTTGGCTCCAAACTAGTCAATTGATTTCTTTATTCACATATACCACCCGTATTCTTACTCTCACGCCGGTGAATCCCCGGCGTAGTTTACGTTTGTTCATTGCGTGCAGATCCGAACGGGGAAGTTCTCATTGCTGGATTTATCCGAACCGCTAGACGAAGGGCTAATCCGACACGTTTTTGGCAGCATCAGTTTGGTTCCATTGCCGGGAAGTGTCGTTGGAGAATCCCTATTCGGAAAACCACAAATTTCCCCATGTCTAGAACTCACGTCGACGGTCGGGAGGCTAGCGTTACACCAGACGCCAATCTCAACCCGCCACCACCTAACGTGGCAAATAACAACGCTCTGAATCAAGGCCTCCCTCCTCCACCTCAGGGGGGCGGAATGCACACCCGTTCCAGAGGACCGGCGCCTGAAATTACTCAACAGTATGGACGGCGGAGACGGACGACTTCACGACCTTAGCCTACCGAGGCTGGCCCTTCTAGGCCGGCACCAATTGACCGAAGGACATTGTTACATCAGAATCTCTCAACCCTTCAGCAACTAGCAGATGCTCAGAGGGCTCTTCTAGAATTTGATCCTGACCACTCCTTAGCACCCTTCGCCCAGCCCTCTGGCACGAGAGGAGCTTTGGGAGGCGGAGAAAGAAGTGACCGTAGGGGGAACACACGCACTGAGGACAGACGTCATCAGGAACCACGTGACGCGCCCCCAGGAAATCGAGCTGCTCCACCAAGCCGACTAGAAGGTCGACTTGGCCCAATTAATCCCGCTGGAAGAGATCTGAGGGATCAAATAAACCGTAGGAGAGAAGAAGGGGCGGAATCTCCAGATATGAGAGTTCTAAGAGAAAGGCGACGATGGCAAAATCAAGATCAAGTCCCACCCAGACAGGAGCCACCTTGTCGTACTCCTCCGAGACGACCTCGTGATGATCCAGACACAAGTCGTGTTGTTGGAAGGGGCCAAGACAGAGAAAGAGACAGGCCGAGAAGCTCCCATCGCAGCTCAGGGTTCAGTGAGCAGATCATATTGGATTTGCAGGAGAGGATGGACAATATAGAGATGAACCAGGGGCAGAGAAAGCCAAAGACCGAATACGACGCAATGCGTCCGTTTGCTCAGTGGATAAAGGATTCCCCACCCAATCCCCAGTTGAAGCTTCCTCACCTGGACAGATATTCCGGCAGTTCTGACGCCATGGACCACCTCCAGTCTTTCGAAGGAATGATGGCCTTGGTTTCCAACAAAGACGACGTACTTTGCAAGGCCTTTGTTAGTACGTTAGTTGGGGAAGCCAGGTCTTGGTTTATGGACTTAGAGAGAAGAAGCATCAACTCCTTCTCCAAATTGAAGTCAAGTTTTCTAGAGTATTTCGCCACTGCCGGGGCTAGAAAGAAAAGATTTTCGGATCTGGCAAACATAGTTCAGGGAAAGAGCGAGTCAACTATGGAATTCTACAATAGGTTCAGAGACTTGGCTGACTCAATAGAAGAGAGACTCACGGACAGGGAGATCATAATGTGCTTCTATAACGGGCAAAGATCAGACGAGCTCACCTATGAATTGTCGGTAAGAGAACCCCTTACAAAATCTGAGCTATACCAGATGGCCTATGCGACAGCCACTGCTGAAGAAAAAAAGAAATTGATGTCCGGATACAGAGATCGAGACCGAGAAGGGGAAGGCAGACCCACTTCTAACTCAGTCCAAGGTACCAGTGGAAATGGTAACAGAGGGAAGAACAGAACGAGACTGACCGAGGTCTTTACCCCCCTTACCAAGCCGATTTCCGAGATCATGAACCTGGTGAATCTCCCAAATCCGAAACCCCTTAAAGATAACCCAAAGTTCCCACGAGACACCAGCAAGTACTGCGCCTACCACCGAGACAACGGGCACGAGACGGATAACTGCTTTTCCTTCTCCCCTAACGAGCTGGCCGAAAACAGGGCCATGAGAGAACAGCCGTTGGTCATCACAGGCCGAATTGACAACTGCGAGTCGGAAAGGCTCTTAATAGATTCTAAGGCTGCTAAAGACGTGCTCTATTACAAAACATTCAAAGAGATGGAGTTGCCAGACACCATGCTGACCCCGTACAATGGGAGACTAGAAGGATTTACAAATCACAAAGCGGAGGCTAAGGGAACCGTGGACTTGGTACTAGAAGTCGGTGAGTACCCATACAAAACATCGGCAACAATCACCTTCATCGTTATGGATTTGGAAAGTGACTACCATGCCATCCTCGGCTCTCCTAGTCAGGGAAAACTGGGAATGGTTGCCTCCCTCCCTCACCAAAGGGTGAAATTCCCAACCCCAGAAGGCGTAGGCTGCGTCCTCGGCAACCCCAAACACTTCTTAGAGCACGTGATGAGGTTAAGAAAGGAAAAAATCAAGATGGAGATTGACACTCCAGAATGGAATATTACTATGTCGAAGTCGACCACAGTCACGACGTCAGCCCCTAACATCGGCGTAATAACAGTAGACATGCCTGAGGAATGGGTGGTACTAGATAACGATAATATCATGACGGAGACCGAGGTGACCTACGGGTTGGAAAGATATGGCTGTATCTCCATGAATACAGCTTCGGACAAGCCGAGCGGCTCAAACCTCGCCCTCGTCCCAAGCTCGGGGGCCACAATACCCGCCCACATGGACGCCGAGATTGACAAACTCCTAGATATGGAGAATTTGAGCCTAGAAGGCAAAGACAAGGAAAAAGTAAAGCAAATCATTGTGGAAACCTTGGAGTTCAGGGACGGTCCCGAGCTAAGACCAGTTGACCAGTTGGATGAGGTCGTTATCAACCCTGACTACCCAGAACAGAAGGTACGAATTGGGAAACAACTTCCTCCGGAAGAAAGAGAGGAGCTCATCAACCTGCTAAAAAACAACCTAGACGTGTTTGCTTGGAAAGTTGAAGACATGGTTGGAGTTAAAGAAGCCATCGCTCTCCACAAACTAGAGGTGGACAGTTTTTTCAAACCCGTCAATCAAGGACGAAGGGTCTTCTCTATAGATAAAGAACAGGCAATCCAGACCGAGGTGGATAAATTGATGAAGGCCGGGATCATCCGAGAAGCGACATACCCCGAGTGGCTGGCTAATGTCGTAATGGTGAAAAAAAGAACGGTAAGTGGAGAATGTGTGTCGATTTCACAGATCTCAACAAAGCATGCCCCAAGGATAGCTACCCCTACCCAGAATAGACAAGTTGGTAAACTCCATTGCTGGAAACCAAACCTTGAGCTTCCTAGACGCTTATTCTGGTTATTACCAGGTCAAGATGGCCGAAGACGACATCGAAAAGACCGCCTTCCAAGCAGCAAGAGGGATCTATTGTTATGCGATGATGCCTTTTGGCCTCAAGAATGCCGGCGCAACTTATCAGAGGATGGTGAACAAGGTATTCAAATCACAGATCGGCATGAACGTGGAAGCCTATATCGACGACATGGTAATAAAAACCAAGTCAGGAAGCCACGTCCCGGACCTGGCGGAGACTATAAAGAATCTGAAAGAAAACGACATGAAGCTCAACCCAAGTAAATGTGTTTTGGGGGTCACGGCGGGCAAGTTCCTCGGTTTCATGGTCTCCCAACGAGGCATCGAGGCAAATCCGGAGAAGATCCAGGCCCTGGTCGACATGAAAGAGCCGACGTGTGTAAAGGAAGTTCAAAGGTTGAATGGAAGGGTGGCCGCCCTGGGAAGATTTATCGCCAAGTCGGCAGAGAAGTCGTTACCATTCTTCAAGGCTCTGAAAGGAACTAAGGACTTCGATTGGACCCCGGAATGCTCAGCATCATTCCAGTGAATAAAAGAATACTTGGGTTCACCCCCATTGCTTAGCAGTCCGATTATGGGAGAAACACTCTCCGTATTCCTTGCGGTAACAGACAGAGCCGTGGTGGCCGTATTAGTACGAGAAGATAATGGAATTCAGAAGCCAGTATATTATGTGAGTAAAGCATTATCAGACACCGAGAGCAGGTACTATAATGCCGAGAAGATAGCATATGCCTTGGTCATTGCCGCCAGAAAATTGCGCGCATATTTCTCTGCTCATCCCATCACGGTTTACACCGACGCTCCACTCAGGAAGATACTACACAAGATGGACAGCTCAGGAAGACTATTGAACTGGTCCATCGAATTGACTGAGTTCGACATAACCTACAAGCCGAGGAAGACCTTGATGGAACAACCCTTGGTTGACTTCCTAGTCGAGACCACGTTCTCAAGCGAATATACGCCGACCAATCGGAAGAGGAAGACTCCCATAGATAGGGAACCACTGGAGAAACTGCCAAATGATTGTTGGATCTTGTACACAGATGGATCAACAACAAAAGGAAAAAGTGGAGCCGGCGTGTACCTAACAAGCCAGGGAGGTGAACACATAGCCCGCGACTTCATCAGATTCAAATTCCCAGCCTCAAACAACCAGGCGGAATACGAGGCCTTGATTCTGGGAATTGAAAGGGCCAAGTTCTTTGGCGCAAACAAACTAGTGGTATACAGTGATTCCCAGCTGGTGGTAAACCAAGTAAAAGGGGAATACAATACCGAGAACCACATGCTGACCAAATACAGGGATCTCGTCTTGAATTTGACCAAAAACTTGGAATTTTGGGAAATAAGGCAAGTAGGACGAGAACATAACTAGGAGGCCGACTTGTTATCCAAAATGGCCACATCAGAACAAACCAATCCTCTGGTCATCTATGCCGACAAACCTGCCTACGAGAGATTGGAGATCTTGATTCTGGACGATGAAGAAAGAACCTGGATTGAAGACTACAAAGACTACATCGAGAAAGGAAAGCTACCAGAAGACGAGTTGGCGGCCAAGATGATAAAGAAGAAGACGGCCAGGTACATAGTCTGGAACGACATTCTATATCGAAGGTCATTCTCCAGGCCCCTCTTGAGATGCGTCTCCCCTAGAGACACAGAGAAATTACTGGCCGAGGTATATGAAGGAGTTTGCGGAGGACACCCGGGGGCCAGAACCCTTGCTGATAAAATAATCACACTCGGTTACTACTGGCCAAACTTAAGAGAAGAAGCCCAAACCTATGTAAAGAAGTGTGACAAATGCCAGCGCTTCTCGGACCTGCCCAAGGTACCGCCGATAGAACAAAGTCTTATCATACCGACATGGCCGTTTGATATGTGGGGAGTCGACATCATTGGACCATTCCCCTTGGCAAAAGGAAGCAACAAGTTCGTAATCGTAGCGGTCGACTACTTCACCAACTGGGTGGAGGCTAAACCCTTGGCTAAAATCACAGAGGAGAACGCCATCAACTTCATCCATGACTATATATGGTGTCGGTTCGGCGTCCCACATTCTATCCTGACCGACAACGGACTCTAGTTCTCTGATGCTTTCACCGAAGAATTAAACAGACTAGGAGTCAAGCACAGAAAGTCATCAGTCAGTCATCCTCAAGGAAATGGACAAGCCGAGGCAGCAAACAAATTAATATTGAAAGCCCTGACTAAGAGTTTAGAAGGAAGTCAAGGAAAGTGGCTGGACGACCTCCCCCTCGCTTTATGGGCAGTTCATACAACCACTCGAGGGCCGACTGGGGAGACTCCCTTTGCATTAACTTACGGATCAGAAGCTATGGCTCCAGCCGAGATGGCCTTACCTACCTTCAGGGTGTCCAATTATGACGAGGTGGTCAATGAATACAACCGACTCCTAGACCTAGACCTAGTTGAAGAAAAAAGGCTGACAGCTCAACTCAGAATGATCAATTATAAGCAAAAGACTAAGGCCTACCATGACAGCAAGGTAAAGAAAAGAGTTTTTGAAGTCGGCGACTGGGTACTCAGAAAGATCGAGTCGACACACTTGAAGGCTCAGCAAAATAAACTCTCTCCAAATTGGGAAGGTCCCTACATTGTTACTCACGTTATCAGAGAAGGAACCTACATGCTCAAAACTCCGGAAGGAAAAGAGCTTAAACACCCATGGCATTCGGATCACTTGAGGAAATACTATCAGTAACTCCACGACACCCTATCTATCTTTTTTGATTTCTAGATTAGTTTTTGGTCTCTAGTTCATAGCATTTATCAAATTAGACATTCCTTTATTATTATCAATAAAGTTTTCCTTTTTACAACCTTGATTCTCAAGCACGGTCCAAGCATCACTTAGCAATGCCGAGATCGTCATTCCGAGTTAAGACTAACGTCACGACTCAAGACAATTAGAACCTAACTCTGTCGGCTAGTGCTCTCAAATTTGGGTTAAGATTATTACATCTAGTTCCCACGACAATTTGATACTAGCCACGAAGTTAGTCCTTATAAACCGAGCTCCTAACGCTCATCACAGCCACCACAGTGAACGACCGCGGCCTACAAGCATAGCCTAACTCGGCTACTATCAAAACCTAATTCTATCGGCTAGTGCTCTCAAATTTGGGTTAAGGCTAATACATCTAACTCCCATGCCAATTTGAGACTAGCCACGAGTTAGTACTTACAAACCAAGCCCCTAACGCTCGTCACGGCCTACTTAGGTAAAACAACCACGGCCCGGGAACAAGCCTTAACCAGCTACAACATAATCTCAACATTTCAGACAATGTTAAGACATCTCAAACCGAGATAAAACAACATGAACAGATGGTGAGATAACACTTAACTACGCAACAAGTTAAGGAAACTAGGGATAAAAAAACCTCAAACCGAGGTATGCAAATCACTACAAATAATAAGTGTTTACGCCCCCCATTCAATACTGGCCCCAGGCAGACAAATACTTAAAAACAGACAAATAACGAGTGTTTACGCCCCCTAGACTACGCTGGGCACGGGCAGTCAAATACTTACAAAAACATTGTTCCAAGCCAAACCGGCTTTACAGCCCGACAAACACAAAGTCGTGATAGCTTAATCCACACCGGCACCGGCACCGGCCTCGTCCTCAGTCCGCTCCAGCAACTTCTCAAAGTTATCAGGCGCAAGCTCTGGAGGTTCCCATACGGGTCTGTTGGCCTTACGTTCCATTGCCTTAATAACCTTGAGACTACCTTCGAAGAATGGAATGAGAGAATGCGCGGCCCGAGCCTCAACACTATAGGCATCCTGATGGTAAAGACGAGCACACTTCTCCAACGGTATATCAACTTCGGGATCGATGTAAAGGAGACGGGTTAAATTTGACCAAGCATCATTATATATCGTGCCGACTCTATCACTCAGATCCGCCCTGAATTGGGGCCCACTCTTATAAGCTTCAACTGCTGCCTTCTCTCTGCTCGCCACGCCCTCCTCCAGACGAGCATACTGGTCCTCCAACAGAGCAAGCTTTTCCTCAATGGTGGCTTTTTCTCCCGCCAATGTCTCGACATGCATACTCTCGTCTTCAACCTCATTTTTCGCGGCAAGCAGAGACTCCTTCAGCTTTGAATTCAAAGCGAGATTGGAAAACCGACTTATCCTTAACATAATGGAGAAAAATGTGTTGAATAACAGCGTCAAAGGTATTAAGAAGCATTATGCCATCTGCACTGCCAGAAAGGGCTCTCGGGGCAAACAAACCGGACGGATACCTTACATCGTCTCGGGGGGTTTTATTCAAAAATAACAGGTCACCTCTAGCCATTAAAGACAACATTTTCCATATCCCTTCTGACAGTATATAAATCCTATTATTTCGTTCATAAAAGCCGTACAAGGCATCAGGGTCAAAATTGGGAGTATCAGACATGACAAGAAATGAGAAACTATCCTAGAGATGTAGAATTATTCCGGGACGAACCTACGAAGAGGGGAAAGTTTAAGGCTTTAAAGGCCAAAAAACCCTAACAATGGCAGCAATAGCAGAAAGGGAAAAAAGAGATCAAAATGGTACCTCAATCGAAAATACAATCGGAGGAAAAGGATCAGCTGAAGGCGTTAACGAAGATGATCGGAACAGATTGGGAAGATCTGCAGCAGAAATTGATTCTCTCAAAGAACTTGATGACCATGAGTACACTGTTCCTCTGATAAATATTAGAAAATGTGAAATGAAAGGGGGAATTTGAATTTATATTCGGGGTCAATTGGGTAATGCCCGAATCCGAACCGACCATACCCGAGGATCCATGGGTTGGCACATTCCCCACTAAGCCTCATCATTACCCCTAATTAATAGGGGCGTGGTTTTAAGGGGGATGTCTTTTCAATCAATCATACTCGCCGCCTGGCAGTGAACAGTCCAAGGAATGACGTTTGGGACAACTCAACCGACAAAACCGGGGACAAGTCAATAAGATGCAAAAATGCCACCTGGAGCCACCGACGTGATGAGTCGGAGGGTCGAGAGGCAGTAAGGAGTAAATAATGAGGGTCAAAGAAGACGAAACCCAAAGCTGTCCAAATTACCGAGGACCCCATTCACGGGTTGACCTACAATAGATATCAACGGATCTGGAGGATGCCGAGGTAAACTTGCCGAGGTGCATATGGACGAGTACCAGCCTAGATCAAGCAGTAAACTATACAAATCAAGTTGAAGGTGCACATGCATAGAATAAAACAACTCCAAGACAATGATGAAAAGAATAAAGAAGGGTTCCATTATATATGCTCAAAAGACCCCCACAACAAGGCCGGGGGCTGACCTATACAAAAAAGGATAAAAGAAACTATTGAGTCATCCTAACTAAAGATTCAAGAAAGATCACAATCTTGATCTTGGTCTTCATCATCCTCCTCCCACTCAACGTCTCCATCATACCCATATTCATCAATAATGATGGGTTCAGGATCATCCTCATTGTCATCTTCAGCATCATCATCCTCGTCCTCATCCTCTGACTCTTCTGCACTAGAGTCATCATCAGAAAATTCTTCAACCGGGTCTGGCTCCACAAATTCATCGTTGCTATCGGACGGCAACTCCTCCGCCGGAAAAGACGATCGTTTCTTCAACGGAAAATCGAAATCACTGCTTCTAGATGAACTGGGGCTTCTAGCTTGATTCTCTGACTCCGAAGTCACTTGTTCTAGAAAAACATCATTGTATTTCCTCTTTGGAGCCATCTTTGAATTTTCGTGAAATTTTGAATGTTCTTGAAGAATTCTTGAAAGTGAAAGTAAGATGGAGAACAACCAATAGACGGATCGTCTATTTATACCCCTGGAATATGAAGGGGATGAAGAGTTTATCAATGCTACTCATAATTGGAGTACAATTAATGAAGGTGCAAATTCCAAGAAGAATAACGATTTCACCTGAAACAAATCTACGGTGACATCAGCAAATCAGTCAGATCGAAAATTTGGCGGCTACAAGTCAAATCAATATAAATAAAGCTAGTCGAAGTACATGCTACAGTTCCTACTCGGTATGCCGAGATAGAAACTCGGGGGCCACTGAACGACATAAACCAACATGGGTAAGTGGGACCCAAATGATCTGGGCCCATAACCTAGGAGGCCCATACCGAGAGGCCCATTCACCTGAAGCCTATACTTATAGGCCGACATCGTACAGGCCGAGCAGGCAGACCTTGCCTAGGTCAAGTTCCAAGAAGCCCAATCCCTAGCCGGCCTCTAGGACGAGCCGAGTTATATCGGAAACCTCCCATTATCACAGGGAGTTCACTTACAGAGTTTGATTACAACTCTAACAGTGGAGATCCTTATCTAAACAAGGATATCTTTTCTACAAGGTAACTGGGACACCACTCATCCTTATCCGGAGTCTATCTCCAAGGAATACGAGTCCCACAGTAATACGGGCTCCCTAGCTTCTCTGACAACTTAGGACTCATTCACCCACACCTATAAAAACAGGTCCGCACAACAGGAGACGGGTAATGAACTCTTTGGCTCCAAACCAGTCAATTGATTTCTTTATTCACATATACCACCCATATTCTTACCCTCACACCGGAGGGCCTTCGCCGGTGAAACCCCGGCGTAGTTTACGCTTGTTCATTGCGTGCAGATCCGAACGGGGAAGTTCTCATTGCTGGATTTATCCGAACCGCTAGACGAATGGCTGATCCGACACGTTTTTGGCAGCATCAGGAAGAGTAGCTCAGGATCTTTATATAGTCAATGCATGGTTAGTTTAATTCCCGATGTGTGATAATGCCTCTAACAAGAAAGGGGTAGAGCTTAAGGCTTCTCAGCCGCAAGAACACGTCCCCTCCGTTTATGCCTGCACTGGCTGGCAAAGGGTCCGCGCTCGCCTTGATGGCCGGTAGCCAGTCGCCTTTATAGTTTCAGAATCAACTGAAATTGTAGCTTCCACTCGAGCCGTGCACTTTCCCGGGCCCTAGCCACAAAAATTTTATAGAAAATTAATTATTACTTTGTTATTCGAAAATTATTGAGTTGGTCTTATGAAAACATGTTTATTTTCTAAGCTTAAGGAAACACCATTTTTTTCGCCATTGGCACTTAAACGCACATACACTAAATTCACTGACACTCTTTACACTGACACTTTTTTACACTAACATTGACACTTTTTACACTGACACTTAATAATACATGCACTTGCACTCCTTTACGCAAACACTTTTATACACTAATACTGACAATTTTTTTACCCCAAAACTAGCATCCTTTAACACTTGCACTTTTTTACACAAACACTGACACTTTTTACACTGAGACTTAATAATTCATGCACTGACACTCTTTATACTGTCACTTTTTTACACTAACACTGGAATGTCGAAACCTTTTTTTTTTTCTAGATTTTAGCAAAATTATTATTGATAATATTTTTGGATAATAATTTATTGGTGCATTAAAAAAAATAAGTATCAAAATAAGTAAATTTGCATATAGTTTTTAACCAGAAATAGTTCGGTCAAGTTGACAAACAAATTAATTTAAAACTTTTTATTTTTTTGGTGGACACATAAAGTAATATAGTATCTCCGTCTCATAACAAACTCTTTTTTTTTTGTTTTTAAGAATAATTATTAAGTAATTAGGGAAATATGTTAAAAATAAGGAAAAATTCCAAAAAAACCCCTCTAAAAACTTTTCATATCCAAGAAATCCACAGAATATTTATTCAATCTAAAAAGTCTTAAAATTAAATTATTGATACCAAAAAGCCCAAACATTAACGAATTGACTAACGTGGTTAAGTTTGAGTATTCATATTAATAAAAAATTAACTTTTTTTTAATTAACGACATATTACTAATATAAAAGCTTTTTGCATTTCAAAATAATTGAATTGTAAAATTCTTAGATATAGTAACAATAATAATAGTTATAACAACAACAAATATATTTAATTATTATTATTATTATTATTATTATTATTATTATTATTATTATTATTAGTTTAGTTAATTTTAATTTTTAGTAATATAGTTAATAATGAAAGTAATAAGTATGAAAAACAATAATGAATGTGATAATATTGAAAAGAATATTATCATAATTTTTATTATTTTTATGATCTTTCATAATAATAAAAAAAAAAAAAAACTTAAAGAAGCACCTTCCAATTACTTCTCTAATATATCAAAAATTCATATTTTTATTATTAAATATTAAGTAATCAAATAATAATGATTAATTTTTGTTATTGCTATACTATTATTATTATTATTATTATTACTATTTAATAATAATATATTATAATTATTTTGCGTTGTAGAAAGTTAAACTTTTAATAATATGAATGTTCAAACTTAACGGCGTTAGTTAAATAACTAATGTTTGGACTTTTTGGTATTGATAATATAAATTTAGGAATTTTTAGATTGAAGAACAAAATTGTAGGTCTTTTGGATATGAAAGTTTTTCTATGCGGGCTTTTGGTATTTTTTTTTTTTCCCTAAAAAATATGTTATGTGTGAAAGAAAGAGGAAATGTGATAGAAAATTGTAAGTAGATAGTGGTTGTGTGAGTGGTAATGAGAGAGAAAGTTGAGTTTTTAATAATATGAGTATCTTTTTATGCTAATCAACTTACTGAAACAGTCAATAAAGAATTCTTCAACCCAAATCTCCATTAAATGCTGATAATCTCATTACAAAAATATTGTTCATTGTCTACATTCTATAAATACTACTTGTACTGTACAACTTTTTAATGCAACGACGCTATCTTCATTTTCAATTTTGAACCAAAAATTGGAAGATATAATCCTCTCCCAATTCCCTCCACCGCGTCTCTCTACAAATACAAGCAAGATAGATATCTGAAATCAAAGTCAAATTTGGGGATTTGACTTAATCTCGCCTGAAAAAATGGCGCAGTTGAAGCCGATTCTCTCCCATATTGATATTCCGTCGACTCCCGGCAAGTTCAAGCCGGAGAAATTTCACCGTCTCCGGTTTTATACTTCTCTTTCGAAACTTACTTTTTGGTCGTTTATCTTCTTGGTTTTGATCTTCTGCTTCTTTATTCTTTCTCCGCCTTCCTCCGCCGATAACCCCCGCCGGACTCTCAGTGCAACTTCTTGGGGCGGGTCGGGTTGGGAACAAAAAGTTAGGGCTTCTGCTAGAACCCGATCAAGCAGCGGATTCACGGTCTTGGTCACCGGCGCGGCGGGGTTCGTCGGGAGTCATGCTTCCCTTGCTTTGAAGCGCCGTGGCGACGGCGTCGTGGGGATTGATAATTTCAACCATTATTATGACATTTCCCTCAAGAAGTCGCGAAAATCGCTCCTCGATCGCGCCGGCGTGTTTGTGATCAACGGCGATATCAACGACGGCGACCTGCTCAACAAACTGTTCAACTCAATTCAGTTCACTCACGTCTTGCACCTTGCCGCACAAGCCGGCGTCCGGTACGCTATGCAAAACCCTAATTCGTACATCAAATCAAATGTTGACGGGTTCGTGAACCTCCTTGAAGTTTGCAAATCGGCCGACCCACAACCGGCGATCGTCTGGGCCTCGTCAAGTTCAGTCTACGGACTCAATTCCAAGGTACCCTTTTCGGAAAAGGACCGGACTGACCAGCCGGCGAGCCTCTACGCGGCCACTAAGAAAGCCGGTGAGGAAATCGCTCATAGCTATAACCACATTTACGGTTTATCAATTACTGGGTTGCGATTCTTTACTGTTTATGGACCTTGGGGAAGACCAGACATGGCCTATTTCTTTTTCACTAGAGATATACTGAAAAGAAAGCAAATCACCATTTTCGAAGGCCCGAATCATGGAACTGTTGCTCGAGATTTCACCTACATTGATGATATTGTAAAGGGTTGTTTAGCAGCATTGGATACAGCCAAGAAAAGTACTGGTACGGGCGGGAAGAAGAAGGGTAGTGCTCAGTTTCGAATAATCAATTTGGGAAATACCTCACCAGTGAGAGTGGATAAGCTTGTAAGTATATTGGAGAAGTTGTTGAAGGTTAAAGCGAAGAAGAAGGTTGTGGTGATGCCTCGAAATGGGGATGTGGAATATACACATGCTAATATCAGTTTGGCAAAGAAGGAGCTTGGATATAAACCTACTACGGATTTGGAAACGGGGTTGAAGAAGTTTGTGAAATGGTATCTCGAGTACTATGATGGAGCTAAAAAGAAGAGTTCATGGTGAAGGAGCTCGAGAACAGGTTGATTTTCTTATCTTTTGCTATATTGTTGCCCTGAGGTGTTTTAGGATGTGTATTTTAACAAATTTGACACAGTGGTGGAAGGAACTTGGTTGGTTCTTATGACATTGATATTTATGGGTTGTTAGATAGATAGGGATGTACAGTCCTTAATTGGGTTTATAGACGTTCGTCTATTAATTCGTGGGATTCCTATCTATTATGTTTAGTTGATCGAAATAAAAGAATATGTTTCGTTTATGCGAGTGTATTGGATACTAAACTTGTCAAAAACGAATGTTGAGGTTATTAATTAGTTGTTTTAAACTGAATGTACTCCTTAGTTGCCATAGTCTGCCATTCTTCGTTAACTTGCCTTGCCCTGCAGTCGTAACTATTGTAGAGGCACATCTTCTTACCGAGGGAATTATGTGTTTTAATGTTGTTTATTGTATATCGTCATGATTTATGTTGTTTAACTTATGGCTGAAATGTTTGTTTATCAATGGACGTTTGTTTATACTAATTGATGTTGTGTTTTGCTGTCAATGTGTTTTAATGATACGACACAGGCTCATATCGTGAAAATCTATGTCAATTAACATTGGTTTTTGACATTACCTGTGTGCCCTCAAAATTTTGTGTCTTCATATCTCTGTCCTCTTATTTCTGTTTATTTTTGTATATGGGATTGAAAGTGATCGACTTGTTTTCATCATCATTTCATGAGATCTTTGTAAGATTGGATTGGATTGGATTGTTTTCTGTTATCTAAGGACTTAATTGTCGTGTGGATCTTCGTTTACATTCTCGCAGATCAAAAACTGTCTTTGTATTGTTGAAAACACCGTGCGGTATGATGAACCGAGAGAAATAGACCGGACTAGTTTTTTTGCACTTATGTGAAGTGAGTAATAGGCTTGACTAGTTTTTGTGCTTGTGTGAAGAGATCTGAGGCATAGGCAATCAGATTGCGCGGCAATCTTAATGAGACAGTAACTCACTTTGCTACTACTATAACTACAAGATACTAGGGATGGCCAAAACCGGTCCCGGTTCGCCATATATGTGACCCTGAACCGGCCCGCGCTTACCCCGGTTCCGGTTAGGCTCCGGTTCCGGTACGGTTCCGGTCCGGTTCCGCCCCCCCCCCCCCCCCCTTAAAATTATTGAAAAACAAGGGATTTTCGGTACGGTTCCGGTCCAGTTCGCCATTTATGTGACCCTGAACCGGCCCGGATGCCTTACGGTTCCGGTTTGTCCGGTTCCGGTTTCCTCCCCGGTTTGCTCCGGTTCCGGGCTTTTCCGGTCCGATTCGGCCATCCCTACAAGATACCCTATGTCCTGAAAAGCTAATCGGTTTTTTTTTTTTTTTTTTTTTTTCGTCGTTACCCCGAATGAAATTTGAGCAATAGTTTAGACTAGTTTCAATTATCTTAATGAGAATCTATAAATTAGCATTGATAGTATTTATAATTATATATCACTAATACGTTTTAAATTTTCATTAAGATAATTAGAACTAACCTAAATTCTTGTTCAAAAAATTACACTTCAGTTGTATAAGCCAATTCGTCGTATGTTCAGTTGTCTAAGCCAATTTGTCGTATGTTCGTGCACCAATTGTTTTTTCTTTGAGCAGAATAAATATTGGAGTACATTGTATACAAGTCAATTCGTCAGAACAGCTAAAACAAACGGTAGTTGTCACCAATTTTACTATATTTCTGCCCATTCGTTTACACTAAGGCTCCGTTTGTTTGGAGGAAAACGTTTTCCGGAAAATGTTTTACCCACTTTTTTAATGAGAATGATTAATGGATTTATCCTCCGTAATTCATTTTCCGAAAAATGTTAACACCCTCACTCACACACCCAACTCCGCATACTCCCCCACCCTACCCGCTCCACCTCTACCTCCAACCCCACCCCCTCCATCCCATCCCCACCCCACCCCCTACTTTACCTTCCCTCCACCTTACCCTACCCCAACTCCCCCAACCCCACCACCAATACCCGCTCTCGCCCCCGCCCCCACCCCACCAGCCCACCCCACCCCATCTCCAGGCAGCTCACGAGAAGAAGAAAGAAACCCATGATTTTGAAGTTACAAGAGGATTAACACCAAATCTAGGCTTGCATATAGTGTTGAGGTCTCAAGTTGTATGCTTGCCCATCCTCGAAACATCAACGAAAATGGCAAAAGACATAACCAAAAGCATAAAGCTAAACAAATTTATGACCATAGCCAATTCAAAAGCAGCCATCTGTATTAAAAAAAAAAAAAAAAAAAAAAAAAAACGAAACTAAAGCCACAACACAAACTTTAAGATTCAATGGACATAAATTGCATAAGATGTCGATGTTTTCAAGATTTATTCACTACTTTTGCGACAAAAACAATGTTAAGGCAATTGCAACTTGCAAGTAAAAAACAAATACATAAAACTTTGGAATTTCAGTTACAAACCCAATTGATCCCAAGCAGTATGTCTGCTGTGTAGATCGGCTGTAAAAGAACTGCCAATTATTTATTTTGTTACTCCCTCCATCCCATAATAAATCTCGCATTTTCCTTCTTACTTTGTCCCAAACTAAATGTTCTAAAAGGAAAACTCCGTTTTTTTGTTCATCATACTTTGATGCTTATTTCACTTTTACTATCGAACATTATTTTTTTAACTTTCGCCACCTTACTACAAACAATGGTGTCATTTTATATCAAATTTGGGACACCATTGACGATTATCATATGTACTTGAAAAATGTGACACGATTACTTGCAATAATTAGTACAGAGTATCAACTGAAGAACACGCCTCCTAAAGTTTTTGAAATAATTTGCTGCAACCATGAAAGTTCGTCACGCGATGCGTTGTAATCTTCCCGTCCAGCTTCGACATATTTGGAGGTGCCTTCAAGTTTGCACATCCCATAGCAATTAAACAACTTAGACTTCCTGGGAGACGAGAAAGGCGGGAAAGGTGTTCATAGCTTCCAATTATTGAGATGGAGCAATCTTTGATGTCTCATCCTTGAAAATGCCTTTGCAATAATGGGCTCATTGTTTGATTTGTTCAAATCAAGGGCAAGGCCTTCCACTGCTTCTGTTCCATGATTAGATCATCCTGAGCCGTCCTGCATAATCAACTTTGATAAGGCATCGGCGATCTAGTATTGTGATCCCAGTTTTGGTTAATCCTTTGACCGTGCCAACCAGCTTGGCCATTCAGTTTTGGGTTCGTCGTGCATATAAGCACCTATAATTTCAACAACCATAGGGAAGTCGCCAGTATACGCCACCATTTCCCTCGAGAGAGCTTCGAAACCTTTTCTAGGAGCTTGACTCTGAAATGCATTCCAAATAAAGAGTTGAAGGGCCTCGAAGCCATTTAACTCCTTGGGCTCATAAAATGCATCGATCCCCAATGAATTTACCCAAGTCTTTTCCCTCGTTGTTATGACGACTCGACTTCCTTGATGTAAGAGTCCTCGCATTATGCCCAACCTTGTTACTTGTTGTGCATTAAGCATGTAATCAAGAATAAGAAGTACCTTTCTACAACACTTTAATGCCTTTCCGACTTCCATACGGCCTTGATACTTGTTATCTATTGCTTGAGCTTCGACCGACATGATATCAGATACAAGTTGTTTCTGCACAGTAATAAGTCCATTCGATTGCTCAAAAATTTGACTAATGTTGGCAAGAAAACAGCATCTTTCAAATTCATATTGCACGCGATTATATGTAGCTAGAGCAGTTGTGGTCTTTCCGATCCCACCATGCCCTGAAACTGCAATAACACGGATGTCATTTGACCTCATTCTTAACCGCAACTCAACTTCACTTGCATGAGCCTCAGTTCCAACCGGGTAGGCGGCAACGTGTAAGAGTTTTTGCTTTCATATCCTTCCAACGTCTTCAATGATTCTTTCAATGAACTTAGACTCATACCTTTCAAATTCCAAAACAAGGGTTTTAGAGGAAGAAATGAGCCTAAAAGATTTTCTAGGACTCATTTATATTTGTTTGATTCATGTTTGTAAAAATATACTTCCTCCGACCCGTAACAATGTGCACAAAACTGGGGATGCACGGGAATTAAGGAGAGAGTATATATAATCAGAAGTACTGAGTGGTTGTGAGTAAGAAAAGTGAGATACGATTTGCTAGTGGGGCCCACGATTAAGTATGTGAGTATAACAAGTGGGTAGGTAAATATAACAATGATAAAAGTTATCCATTTTGGGGAAGTTGGACTTATGATGAGACACCGAAAATAGAAATTTGTGCACATTGTTATAGGACGGAGGGAGTATATATGCATTTACTTGCTTCTTTACTGTGTGCGGCATGATGGCTCGTTAAGTACAACAGGAGAGGAGATTACCCATTGGCATAAGCATCAGTTTGAATATCCCTGCCAGCAATATTAGCAACTCCAGCAAGAGCAGCTCTCCAGGTCTCCACCTTAGCCTCTTCGAATCTCTCTTTATGTCTTTAGATTGCTTCCCTATAACACCCATTTTCACACTTGACCACAGAGGGGCTGACACCGTAAAACACCAGCAGAACAGCCGGCCGGTTCCACATCCTCTGGCAAGCATGCACAAGTTCATCAAGACAGTAAGCAGAATCTGCATAATTCTCCGAAAACACGATGATACCAACAGCCGAGTCTTGAATTGATTTCAGGAGTTGGGGGTGTAATAACTTCACCTCTCCTAAGGTTGATTTCATCTAGGAACGGGGTTAAACGATGACGCTTTAGAGCAGCCCAGAGGTGATTAGTAAAGCTCTTACGTGTGTTGACACCATGGAAACTCAAGAAGGAATAGTCACGACGTAGTGGTGGTGGCACAGACAACGAAAATGAAACATCCATAGAATTGTTGGAGAAAATGAATTCTGACATGAAGTTGCAAGAGAATCAACACCAAGTATAGGCTTGCACATATAGTTAAGGTCTCAAGTTTGATGCTTCCCCATCATCTTGGTCTCCAAAGGTGAATGCAAATAAAAGCTGTTAACCTGATGATACGATGACTAGTCTGAATAAGACTATAAGAGTCACTGCCAAAACATCAACAGAAGTGGCGAAAAGACCTACCTAAAAGCCAAAAACTAAAAAAAAATGATGATCATAGCCAATTCAAAAGCAGCCATCTGTATAAAAAAAGGAAATTAAAGCCACAAACATCAAGATCCAATGGACATAAAATGCATGTTGAAGTTTTCAAGAGTTACTTGGAACTTTTGCGATATAAACAATGTTATGTCAATTGCAACTTGTAAGTAAAAACAAAGACTTAAGCTTTTGGAATTTCAGCTACAAACCCAAATGATCCCCAATAGTATGTTTGCTGCAAAGATCGGCTGCAAAAGAAGTGCTAATTATTCAATTTATTACTCTGTCCGTCCCATAATAAATATCGCACTTTCCTTTTTGGTTTGTCCCAAAATAAATGTCACATTTCAAAATAAGGAAAGCATCTTAGTGCAATTTTACCATTGTACAAGCAATGTGCAAACAAGTAAAGAACATTCCTTAACAGCGTTGACAAGTCAATGTGACCTTTGTTATGGGACGGGGGTGTAATCAATATACAGTACACTTCTTCAATATCATAATACAGGTGTAAATACTAGAGCTTAACTACAGCCATTGAATATAACAAAGAATGTGAACATTATGCAACCTTTTTCTACTGTCGTCGTCGTCTTTTTTTTTTTTTTTTGGGTGGGGAGGATGTGCCTTAAAAGAAAAAAAAATATTGTGCTACTAAGTTACCTCGCTGAATCCTGTTTGAGCATCCATTCGTTCTGACCTATCAACTTCTTGAAATGGATTGAGTTGAACCATGCCATGTTTTGAGTCACCAATTCAGGGGAGGAGTTGGTCTATGCTCCAGGTGTTCCAGGGTAGTATATACTGCGTGTATTCATCAATCAGCAGAAAAGATTTGACGTTTTGATTTGTTTGCGTGTTGAAAGAAAAGCCAACAGAATTCAAGGTTAACAATTCATTCATCATCATCTTGAAGCAACTACATTCACATCCGACTAACTATTTTACAATTTATGCGACACCAGTGTCCGAGTCAAGTTTCCACCAAGGTGTAGTATCATCCTTTGGATCATCATTATCCTCATCTCCCCCAGAAACAAGACCTTCAAAATCAGAATCCTCATTCTCATCATCATCCTCACCATTGGAACCACACGATATCCTCTCCCTATCTCGATCCTTCAACAGGCCTATACCCGATACCTCTTCTTTCATAACCCTCCCCAACATAATTTCTTTCCATGAAAATGCAAAATCAGACACCCTCTTAAGAGCCCCATCATGAATATCTCCTACAACCACCGTCTTTAAGCACCTCAATTTTGCTTCCTCTAAAACCTCCACAAAGTCTGAATCATCAGAGACGAGTACCACACACTCAGCTCTCCTCTTATCCATTACATCCACCATGTGATTCCTCAATGCAATATCTGCCGCTTGTGGCTTATCCAACACCTTCCTAACCCAAAACCCAGCTCGTTTCAGCTCATCCCCCAACCCATACCCCACTTTTGGAGTCAAAACATCCCTAGTAACATTTTTATACTTCTCCATCTTCATCGAATACTTTCCCACCAACTTCACCCTCTTACTCCCTCTAGCCGACTCTATCCGATTCAACCTTTTCGCATGTTCCCGCTCGTGTATTTGCCTAAAATGGTTCACAAACCTCTCATTGTTATAAAACTTTCTCCCACAAATGTGACATTTATACGGCTCATCCGGTTTCAAAATACCCCTATTTTCCAACTGATTCAACACTTTCCTATCATTCCTCTCATCCCTAACATCAGGCGGAACATAGTTGAATGAACGGTGATTAGCGTACGCCATCATATATCTCACAACCCCGAATGAAGCAGCCGCCTTCTTTAGCCTCTCTGCAGCATCAAATGGAGGAACAAATTTTGGTGGTTTGTTATCCAAATCCCAGAAAATTGCCACATTGTCCCGGACAATCCCCTTACTCGAATTCGATGATTGGTTTGAACATCGATTAGGGTTTCTCCCATAATGGCAACATCTGTTTATCACGACAATTGGAGCTAAGATTAGGGTTCCGGGATATAGTCTTTCACAGAGAATCCCCTTAAAATTACCACAAAAATTGACAAATCCAGCCATACCCAGATCATGAAATTCGTCAATTGAAGATCTTTAAATCAGAAATGGAAACAATAAGTCATCAACTAACCTCCTTATACATTGAAACATGGCGTTTTGTTGGTTTGTTATAAAAGACATTGGCGCCTCCGCGACACCACAAAGCTTTCAATCGCTATTGAGGTGTTATTCCGGCGGCCGGAAGCGGTGGAATTTAGAGCGAATTGGGCAGAGAGTTTCGAACTTATCTTTCGAAATTAACCCCAAACCTGCATTAAACCCAAAATTGGAAAGAGGCTCATTTCTGAAAGGAGCAAGCTCACAAAATTTTGCTCACAACATGATGTGGCGATATTTTATTGGTTGCATTGATAATAGACCTGCCACACTCGAATTAAAAACACCAATATTTCATTACACCTAGGATTTTGTGAGCAAGATTTTGTAACTTTTTTGTGCCCTAATAATATTCTTCTGGAAATATAATAGTCCCTTCCAAATAAAAAATGAATTGTCCATATTTGTAAAATACTTATTCTAAGAAAAAAATTGGCACTTTTTAATTCTATTCATTTTATTATATACTATTATATTTTATTTGTTAGAGTTTGTAATAATAATTTTTTGTACTTGATTGTACATTACTTAACACAATATTTAAAATTGTGGTATACTCCCTCCGTTCCACCTCACTTGACACCCATGAGGTGGGCACAATAACTAAGGAAAAAAAATAAAATAAGGAAAATATTTGGTGGAAAATGAAGAGAGAGGATGAGTGGGGTAAATAGTAGTGTTGGTTGAATAAATTGAGTGGTGGAAAATGAAAAGAGAGAATGAGTGGTGGGGTAGAGTGAATATAAAATTATAAAAAGTAGGCTATTTTGGGAAGTGTCAAGTGAGCTGGGACGGACCAAAATGAAAATAAGTGTCAAGTGAGCTGGGACGGAGGGAATATATTTTAAAATAAATTATAAGGAAATATGAAATATACTCTTGACAGAGAGAATATTTTTAGGGTCATTTACCACATAGTCCCTCAATATAACTTAATTTACCTCCTAAGACAAGGGAGACATTATCCAACCATATAGTCCCTCGCTCAGGTAGTACACCTGTTCCTCCCGGTCATCATTTTACTAAGTCCACCTTCCTCATCATTTTACTAAACTCGTGACACTAGGGAGCATGTTGATCTAATGTTCAGAATAGGGTCTGAAAGGAGTGTTGATTTGGGGTTGTTTATCTTCAAAAGAGTTTTTTGCAAAAGTGACATGTGTACTTTGTGCAATATATTAATTTGGCTCACGTACTTTGGAAACATCAAATGTAGGTTCCGTACTTATGATTTTAAAAATTTTGATACCACTTTTTTAACACCCATTAAAAATATAACAGGATACTCCATACATGGGGTAAAAGTGTAAGGAATAAAACATAAAGGAGTAAAATAGTAAATAATAGACAAGCCCTCCATCAACTCCAGCACTAGCGAAGGAGGAGTTCACTTTTCAGATTGCCGGTCGAAATAGCCTGTTGATTTTCAAAATTGTCAATGTCGTCTGAATAATAGACATCCACAGCCGCCTCCATTGTCGGTGTGGGATTAGTTTCCAAATTTCCGGTAGACCTCCATTCCCAACGTCGTCATTCCTCACAGTCCTCCTCCTCTTCACCGACGGGTCCTTATCTTTATCTGCACTCATCTCCGACAGAGCCACCTTAGGCTCCCCATTAACAGGCCGTGCCCGACCCGCTTCAAGATCCATCAGAGCCAGGACAGTAACAGGAACAATGAAAGTCTCCCTAGGCTTGGGTTGCGGGACAATTTGACAAAAATCAAAACTAGCATTGGTCTCGCCGGAGAATTTAGGACAGAAGCCAGTGCGTTTTGCCCAGGAAGATTGAGGCATTGCAATGGATTCAAGAGCAGGAGGCCATGGACCAGACGAGGACGCTTGGAAGGTTCGGAACTAACAATTTTTAGGTTACTAAAGTGCTAATGCATCACTATTACAACTCCAGAAATTAGATCTAGGGTTTTGAAAAAGTGGGGAAAAGAAATGAAGGGGTCTATTGAGTTTGAAATGCTTGCCGGAGTTGGTAGTGGAATGAGACGGACCACCTATTCCACCGCCGCCTCAGTTGCACGTAGGTTAGAAGGGGGTAATTTAATACTTATGGGTTCTAATATCAAGTTATGTATTTTTTAACTCCTTTAAGTTTTATTCCTTACACTTTTACCCCCTATATGGAGTATCCTGTTATGTTTTTAACGGGTGTTAAAAAAATGATATCAAAATTTTTAAAATCATAAGTACGCAACCCACCCTCCAACCTTATGTTTCCTCCCCCCATCCACCCCAACCACCCCCTTGCCCCACCACCCACCCACTCACCAAAAAAAAAAAAAAAAAACTTTTTTTCACTCATATTAAAATTATCTTTCAACACCCATTGCCTCTGGCCCCTTTACCCCACACTCCACCCACCCACCCACCCCCACCCCCCAAAAAAAGTTTTTTTTTACTCATATTAAAATTATTTTTGAACACCTCTGGCCCCTTTAATGGATAATCATATGATGATTATGGTGCATAGGATGCGGATTAAACTTGTGGGTACTTGTTGGAGAACAAGGTACTTGATAGACCCGTTATGAGATATATGTCATGGTCAAATGTCATAATTAAATCTCATAATAGTTATATCATTTGAATCCTTAAGACCTTAGATTATCATGGTCTTCCACATGATGAACATTATGTTTGACGTACTTAAACGCTACCCTTAACCGGGTGGTTATAAAGACTACGATTGGCATAATCGGATTCTTGTAGGGAAGAATGATAAGTCAAGATGGGATTTGTCCCTCTCTCAAAAGAGATATCTGTTTGGCCACTCGATGAGTGAGATTGATGATAGTGTACGTCCGTACCCAAATGAATTGATGTGTTTAATGTCATTTGCTCATATTAATCTACTCGGGATCGAGAAAGCATTGGACAACATAAGTTGACGTGGACCATGACTTATGTCCAATATGATATCGCGTGACAAAGGGATTGTAATATGTTCTATAAAGTAACTTTGGACTTTCAAAGTTATACTAATTGGATAGTCATAATGGCTTGCTAGAGTCCGCTTATGACTTACGGGTTCTGAATGGTTCGGACTCGTTGCCAACTTAGTATAATCCTATTGAGTCACACGCAATAGAATGGATTGGAAAAAGGCTAAAAATCCGGGCATCAGAAAAAGGCACTATACGGCTGTATCCATGGCGTACGACTCTCCAAGAGCCGTACGGCCACTTCTCCCGTAACTGGCCAGATTCTGTGGAATTCTTGTGTGACAAGGAATCCCGATCCCAAACGGAATTAGGTCAGACCCTCATATAAGATATGCAGCCGGGTTTGACAGCCTCTAATGTTGATTTTGGAAATAAAAAACAATTGTTTTAGAAACAATAAATTATGGAGAGGTAGGATTATTTATTTTGTGATCCATGATCATCAAAATACAATAATCAATGAAGCAAAATTCTTCACCATGTCTTGGGTCTAACAATCCAGATCAAGAAGGTGTTCTTGATATCAGTTCGACGTGTGGATACCGATAGAGGGTATTTGCGTTAGCACCTCAAAGTCCGTGTTCATGGATAAGATCTTCAAGGGTATGTTTTCTTTCATCTTGTATTTAATTTAATCAACATGCCCAGATCCGGTCTCTTGGGTGTTTGATCTTATGTTTTATTCTGATGTGCATGTTGCATCAAAAACCAACACCACCACCCACCAACCCCCAATATTTTTTCACTCTTATTAAAATTATTTTCTAACAACTCCAACATTCGCGCTCCCTACCCCCACACCACCTACCCCACCCACCCACCAACCCTCCCTACCCCACCCCACCCCATCCCCCACCAATTTTTTTTCAATCATATTAAAATTATTCTTGAACACCACCCCCGCTCCCCACTACCCCACCCCCATCCACCCCTCACCCTACCCACCCCCACCATTTTTTTACTCTTATTAAAATTATTTTCTAACAACTCCCACATTCGCGCTCCCTACCCCCACTACCCCACCACCTACCCCCACCCCACCCACACATACCCAAAAAAAAAAAAAAAAAAAAAAAAACTTTTTTACTCATATTAAAATTATTTTTGAACACCTCCCCACCACCCCCACCCCACCCCACAAGTCCTCAACCACACATCCCAACCCAAAATCCCCACCCACATTCAAATTTTTTCTCATAATAATTCTTTTCCTCATATTAAATTATTATTTTTTTCATATGAAAATATTTTCCGGAAAACATTTTCCTTAAATTTACGAAACAACCAAAAACATGTTTATGTCATTTTCCGGTAAACATTTTCATTTTCCGGAAAACATTTTACGCGAAACAAACGGAGCCTTAGTGTCAACTATGATCTCTTTTTGTAAGATTTGCCTTGCACGAATCATGGAATAAATGTAGGATATCGTTGCACAAATCAAAGGAAGATGGACACAAAGGAGCGGACTTGCCCATCTATAAAAGAAGTCATCTAAGCTCCTTTGATTCTCGCGCATTCTAAGAGGAACTATGAGAGATGTTATGTAACACCCCGAATTTTCTTATAATATCTGAGCATTTAATGGCAGTAAATATCAATAAATAACAATAATAAATACTTCAATCTAGGGTTCACAACGGCCCCTTATTTAACCATAAATTCAAAACAATAGCGGAAGCGTAACTTAAACTTGTCTTGATAGGTAACAACCCTAACCATCAATGTACTTCAACTTACATCAATTAAATAAACGCACTTAAACTACTAACTTATGAATCTTCAATTCACCGTCTTTCTACGGCTGCTTTCCTTGTCTTGTCCTTCTACTTAAATCCTGAAAACAAAATTTATAGAGAAGGGATGAGCGAACGAATGCTCAGTAAGTTCATACGTGGCCTCTCCGGTTACTAAGGAGAGACGACCAGAACGAATACTATGAATAACTTTACAAAGATAGTTTCAGTTACTTTTGGATTCAAGGCTGCAGAACAATACAGTCTTATTACTTTTAAGATTTTACTTTCAAAGGATTATGGCACTACAATCCAATGGGATTCATTCAAATTCCGTCAATTCCTTGGTAACGTACATTATAACCTCAATGCCAAAGGTACAATTCGTACACCTAGCTTCTTCAGCCAATAGTGTGGGTCGTAACATATATGGTACCCACACACATATGCTCGGGGTCTAGAATCATCCTTGTAATCAGACAATTTCTGAGAGAAGGCATGTGATCACTCATGCAATCCCTAGTTTAAGGACGAGTCTTTTCTAACTGGACTGTCCGTCAATGTCTTTTCTAACTGGACATTGGATGCCTTAACGAGTAAGTGGTTAACTTACAAGTTAAAATTGAGAACATACCATGGTACAAGTATGTGATACAAGTTTCAAACTTCGATACTTAGTAGATCGATGGGAACATCACTAAGTATAGATTCTTTCAAGGAACGTTCAATAACGCAGAGTTCATTCAAATACTATCATGCCATACTGATAGCTAACTTTAGAAAGAAATACCGAATTCCAATAAACAGGAGTTCAAATACTGTAAGGAACGTAATCCCTTACCTGAATTGCTTTTCCTCGCAATCTCCTCTCTGTGTAAATCTACAAGGCACGGAGTAATTTACTTTAGTACTCTCTACATTGTTAACTATTTCTACTTAGTTAACTGAGAGATGCGTTTTAACTTCTTTACTTCGTTACTTCTTTCTTTACGTTTAAGTTTCTGACTTTGATTTACTAGTCAGTCCTTTAACTTGGTATAATTGCAATTAAGTCCCCTAAATTTGGGTTAATTACAATTTGGTCCCTCCACTTTGGGTTAATTGCAGATTGGTCCTTCAACTTTGGATTAATTGCAATTTAGTCCTTCAATTTTAGTTCAATTACAATTTAGTCCTTCAACTTTAGATTAATTGCAGATTAGTCCTTCAACTTTAATTCAATTGCAATTTAGTCCTTCCACTTTGGATTAATTGCAGATTAGTCCTTCAACTTTCTTTTAATTACAGAAAGGTCCTTGGACTTTGGTTCTGTTCATAAGGTCCCCTAAGTTTATCTTTTCAATCACTTAGGCCCCTCTAACTTCAAAGGTTTCCTTTTTATTCCTTCTAACTTTAATTCTTTTCAGTTTAGTCCTTTTCCGTTAGGAAACTAACTGAAACTTCTAATCTTTTCCTTTCTCGTTAACTTTTTAACCTTCAAGGTCTTCCAAGTGTTTATTCTATTTCCTCAAGTTACTTTTCTAACTTGTTAACAATCCTTTTAACGGTTTTGTTTTCTTTCCATTAGAAACTTAACGAAAATACTAACTTTCCGTCCCAATTCTTAACATCTTTAATCAAGAATTAACACCCATAATTCCTCATCATGGCCGAAACATGTATGATCCAAAATCCATTGATTTGATCAATTTTCTAATTCTTTAAATTTTTCTAAATTCCCAAACATCAATATTATTTACAATACACTTAACGAGGATCATTTAAATCAACAAAAATAATTTTCCATGGCTTAGGGCCATTCGGCCGAACCATGTTCTTGGGGAATACATATTTTTTTTCTTCTTTTGATAAACCCAATTCAACCTCAATGATTTATATGTTCAAATCCCAAGTCATTGTATAATATAAATCAATTCAATCCATGATTATATAATCAATCAAAAAGAAACAAAATTAACTAGTATCAAGATTACTAATTTTGTTTTCTCCATAGCATCTAGATCAACTCCATTAACCTTTAAAATTTTATCATAAATCCTTAGCATGCAAACCCTAATACTTGTATTCTTAAAACATGCATAACTTATGATTTACTAATCCAAATTCAACGAAACAAATTTTGGAGAGTAGGATTTAGCATTACCTTGAGAATGATCGGATTGTATCTCCAAAACAATGGCCGAAAAATCCCTTCTCCCTCCTCCTTGTGCTCGGCCGGCGGCTATAGGTAGAGTTAGGGTTTTGTTTTTTTTTTTTTTTTTTTTGAGTTTATGATAATAAGAATTCCTAATTTGGCTAACTCATTAATTTATACTTGGATTGATTCTTAATTGGGTTGGGTTTACTCATACAATTTCGGGCCAATCCAAATTCCTTGGGCCCACTTCTTTCAATCACTTTATAACTCTAATTATTGATTAATTAAATTAGTAAAAACCGAAATTTACATAATTAAATAAAAAAAATTCCCGGTTATTACATGTTATTCTTGGGAGTTTTTTTAGAGTTGTGTTGTGAACGTGTGTGAGCAACAGATCTTAGTTTCTTTTCAAGTTCTTGTGACAGGATTTGCTTGAGTGTTTTCATTTTACTTTTTTCACCAGATAGGTTTTTATTATGCAATCCAGAGCTTTAAATAGTGAAAAAAATTAGGCTTAAAGCGTTGTTTGCTGGAGTTGAACCAGTAAACGTTTAAACTTTGTATCATTTATGGGCAATGCTAGGCTTACAAAAGAAGTTTACAAAATGAAGGATACAAGATGTGGTGACGATATTTCATTGGCCACATCGATAGTGGACCCAGCACACTCCAATTAAAAACACCAACACAATTATGACACCTCATTTTGTAGAACACATTTTATAGCCATCTTTTGTAATTTTATTATTTCCCATCATTTATTTATGTTGCTGTGTTATGTGTTGTGTGTACAACTGTATCTCACAACTGTGCACGCGTTTACTCTTTAATCTTTATAATTCAAACTAGTGTATCACCCGTGCGTTAAACGCACGGCCAATTTTTTTTTGATAAATAATGAAACTTAAATAAAAAGTACTACTCCCTCCGTCTCAAAATAGATGTCGTTTTGAGAGTTAAATTTTGTCTCAAAATACTTGTCGTTTCACTAGTTTCAAAGCTTTTTTATTGCGCTATACCAATTATACCCTTAATAATGATAGTGAACTATCTCTTACATAACCATTTAATTACCTAGGTAGTTGAATTACTTTAGGGGTATTTGAGACTTCTTCACATGCATTAATGGCATTTCTTAATATGTGTGAAACACTCGAAAACGACATTTATTTTGAGACGGAGGGAGTACAACATATATTAAATTCTCTATTGTGTTTATTCATGCATGTAATTTATGTTATTTTTTCAATTAAATTATCGATATATGCATTGTTGTTGTAAATGCATGTTCTGTAAATTTGAAAGTCCATTGAATAATCTTTTCAAGAACCTTTAATAGAATTGTAATTAAATCATAATATTTATCTGTTTCCAAAATACATTAAATACAGTATACACTGTTCATAAAACATAATTAATTAGTGCAGTTGTTAGGATAACCGAGGCCAACAACAGGTGCATTATCCTGATCCAAAGATGTTCTAGAACATTCTAATTTTGAGCGGGAAACTGATTGAGTAGGGGGCTCTATCTACTTGAGTCATTATATATATATATATATAGAGAGAGAGAGAGAGAGAGATAGATAGATAGATAGATATATAGATTTCATCATTTCTAACTACGCTAAACTTTCAAAATTACTATCAACATTAATGACTCAGAAAGCGGTAGTTTACTTAGGATCAGGGGTGGACCTCCCATATAAGTAGGGGGTGCACGTGCACCTACTCAACTTTTGTTAGTAAGAAGAAAAAAAATTGCATTGAGCATATATATATTAGACGTGCACTAGGTAAACATAGAATCAGCTCCAACTCATGGGTTCGCATCCCACTATCTTCTAACTTGGGGTTATGATTAAATTTAGTTATTGCTTTTTTTTAATTCAATTATTTTTATTTAAAGATTATTGTATTTCTAATTAATTTAATTAATATATTCATTCTAAAATGAATTTTTAATGATTATTATTTTGAGATTAATGTTCAATTTATTAAGGTATGTAATTTATTGGTTTTTTTGAATTGCCAAACCCGCACACACACAATATAAAAAAATCACACACAAAAATGCTTATATTTTGATTATTTTAACTGGTTTTTTTACTGTGACCACTAAAAAAAATATTAAAAATTTAGTGTAATTGTGCACCCCTGAGTAAATATTCAAGGTCCGCCACTGCTTAGGATTCGGTTCCTTAATAAGGACGAAGTGAAGTTTGTTACAGAAATTTACTGTAAAAAGAAAATTGGATAATAAAGGCATAATTCCACAAGGCCCCTTCTCCCAGATCATTATTCCATAAAAGTCCACCTGAGATCCAAAAGTCCACCTCCACCCATTGTCCAAATCAAAATTCCATAAAAGCCCAAAAACCCATCACACACTACTCAGGTCAGGCTGCCCCCAAGCCCAATGCCCAGGCCCGATGTCCCGACCCTCCCACCCGCCCCGGATCCAGAACTCAAAGCCAGTCACCCCTTTTAATTAAAAGCAAAAATGTTGTTCCCAGGTTTCGAACCTAGGTCTTTTACAATAACAAACATATCTTTACCACTAAGCCAATGCATTGCTTGTTTCTAATTTTGCAATATTTATTATTACTAACTGAAATCTGGACGAAACTAAATTACAAAACTTGAGATTTTACAATTAATTAATGAAAAACTTGAATATTCACAAAAACACAATTTTTTTAATATATGTTAGAATATTAAAAACATGATTTAAGAATATAAAATATCTAAAGCTTTTTATTAAAAAAATATGAAAGACCTAAAAAATAAATTAAATTATATTTGCGAAAATACATTATTTCATAATATTTTATAAGTTTTTAATTATCACCCTTCTGTTAAGGCATTTATTTACATAAATGACACCAACTAAGTCTATTATATACTGAAAATATGAGAATTATAAGAAAATAAACTAAATAACTCTTATACCTTAAATATAAGAGTAATTCTAGTCTTATATTTTAGGTATATAATTTCTTTAAAAAATGGAGATTTAATGTGAGAAAATTACTCTCATATCTAAAGTATAAGAGAAGAACTAGTCTTATACTTTCGGTATAAGAGTTAATATTAAAAATATATTAGAACAACTTGATTAATGTTTCACAACATTTAATAATAGAAGTATCATTCTTGCCAAAATAAATGTCAGCAATTAAAACTTTCCAATCAATTAATGAAATTCTTGATTATTCACAAAAACATTAAATTTGTAAAATAAATATCATTTTACATTAAAAAACATGATTAATTAGGTCTTATAATTTGTATCAAAGTCTTGTAAATTCTTATTAAACATGTAAATTGTCTCATATCAGACTCATGAGAGCCATTTACAAAGGTCTCATATCCGACTCATGAGTCTCTTAAATGTCTCATAAGTGATTTTTGAAGTCTTATAATTTGTATCAAAGTCTTGTAAATTCTTATGAGACATGTAAATTGTCTCATACCAGACTCATAAGTCTATTTACAAAGGTCTCATACCAGACCCATGAGTCTCTCAAAGGTCTCATAAGTGCATTTTTTAGGTCTTATAATTTCTATCAAAGTCTTGTAAATTCTTATGAGACATGTAAAAAAGTCTCATATAAGACTTATGAGGGTCTATTTACAAGGTCTCATAGCAGACTCATGAGTCTCTCAAAGGTCTCATAAGTGTATTTTTTAGGTCTTATAATTTGTATCAAAGTCTTTGTAAATTCTTATGAGACATGTAAAAATGTCTCATATAAGACTTATGAGGGTCTATTTACAAGGTCTCATAGCAGACTCATGAGTCTCTCAAAAGGTCTTATAAGTGCAAATAATGACAATTTGGTAATAAGGACTTAAATAGTGTCATTTTATATAAATAGTTTACTGGAGGGTGCTTGTAAAAAAAATTAAAATTAAAATTCGATATTGCACAAAATTATAATTTAATTTATCTTTGGGTCTTTTATATTTTTTTTCTAATAAAATATTTAAATACTTTATATATATTTTTTTAAATCTTGTTTTTCGTTTTTTTTTTTTTTTTTTAAACAAAAAGTTGATGTTTTGGGAATAATCAAAAATTTTATAAATTGATTTAGAATCTTGTTTTTTCTTCACTTAGTTTCATTTAGGCGCAATAGTAATAGAATATATTGCAAATTTTGTATCAAACAGTAGGCTGGTGTAGTGGTTAAGTTGTTAGTTTTCACAATAAGTCATGGGTTCAATTCCCATACCCAACATTTTAATTTTGCATCCAAACAGTGAGCTGGGCTGGGCATGGGCGGGCATGGGCATGGGCGGGCTGGGTATGGGCGGGCTGGGCTGGGCAGGGCATGGGCAGGGCTGGGGCTGGGGCGGGTTGTGGGCTGTGGTGGGTTTAAATGGGATTTTGATCTGATCTTGGGTTTTTATGGCATTTGGATCTCACCCAGGGGGCCTAGAGTCCAAAGCCCGATAATAAATGGGGAACCGATGTTAGCAAGTGGGAGAATTAAAAAAAGAAAGCGTAATTTACTTGGTATGTTAAATTAATAATTTGGCACAAGTTGACATTTTCCTTATAAGCCTTTATTAAGTTAATATAAGTTGACATAATTATGCCATTATTTTATTCCAAGATTGATAACAAAGAAACATTGGAAAATAAATAAGAATCTTTTGGTTATAATATTACTCCTGCTTTAGCTATTGATTGGTGTATGAAGATACATGTTTTAAACAAAATAAAAGTTTTTTAAGAGTTAATTGTTGTTTCTAAATATTCGACGTTTTAAGTATTTAAATAATTGATTATTATAGGAGTGAATGAGTTTTTTTTCTACGGATAATAATTGTATTTCATAATAATATGCTTAAAAATATGTATAAAGAAGTTTAAAACGACATATATTTTAAATTAGAATGAGAAATTCTTTTGTGTCAAAATCCTGAAAACGTAATAGGCTGCTACTCTAGGCTCGCTTCTTTCATCACTATCATGGCAAAACAAAAGATCTGAGACCCTGTCTCATTGAGATTCTTTTCCAATTTCCGAGTCGCAAACTCCTTCAGTTCTACTCCCCTCCTTCTCTTGAATGTTAATTTGTGAATGAAGAAAACAACTTGAAAATAGAAAGTGAGGAATTCTCTTATGTATTGAATGATTACACACACACACACAAAAAAATACAACCCTGAATTTTGCCTCTTTGGGCAATGGACTATGTTGGAGGTTCCACCTTAAAACCAATTGGTGATAAAGGGAGTAACTCCTCAAGTCTATATACCGGTCCATGTTTCTCTCTTTAGAAGATGTGGGATAATTGTCTCTTACAAAACTAACAACTTGCTAGAAACTGAAAGTAACAAATTTACAGTTTGTAACACACTTCAATTATGTAATCAAGCAGAATCAACCATCAACCTTGAAACAAATTCGGATAGAAATACATAATTAAGAGAAAAATAACATTAAACTCTTACAATAACAATCACTGATTTATTATAGTTATATACACCACTAAAACATGGCGATGAGCTTAAAAACAAAATAATCGCGTACAAGATGATTTATAGGAGGTCGCAGCTAGTGATCATATTGATCAGAAAAGGGTTGGACCCACATAATATACAGAAAATACGATGATGGTTTTAATCATGCGCGTACAAGATGATTTATAGGAGGTCGCAGCTAGTGACAAGAAAACTTCCTTGGCCACATACATTCAAGTAGCTTATGGGAATATTTGAGTTTTGAAGACTCATACAAACACAATAAGGGGCATAAAAAGAGTAATAATCGCGTATAATGGCGCAGCAATCTTCAAGAGGGCCAACGAAGCAGCTGTAACCGAACGGAAGATCGGTCGGGCAGCGAACTTCAGGCGTATTTAACCCTTCAGCAACCAACAACATGAAGATGAAGGTGCATAGTATTAGTACCCCAACACTTGTCTTGCTTATCTTCTTCATCATATCCTCCCCTGTGCATTGCTACATCTTTGGCGAAGCCTCTATTTATAGAAGTCGACAGCCAATCATAATCAATTACTCACTGTCAATTATTGGCCTTAAACAAATAAATATAAGTGCACAATTATTACACAGTTAAACATTTTTTTGTTGTAAAATTAAGGCAGTTATAACCTTTTTAATTTATTATTATTATTTTTTTTGTCTTTTTTGCTTACTATTTGTGGCCGGAGAGAGTATGTGTGTAGATAGTGGGTTAGGAATTATTTGTGGGGCTAAAAAATAGTACTAAGTTAGTATGATAAGTTAGTCCCATAAATTAAAAATATTACTCTCTGTTCCTGATTAAATGTCGTCTTTTTTTTTACATCAGTACTAAGCAACTTTGAACAATAAATTTAGGTTGATTTAATTAATCTAATAAAAAAACTTGTTATTGATACAACATTATAAATATTATTAATAACAATTTTTAATTTTCATTAAAAAAAATAAATTAAAATTATTATTTAAAATTCTTTCGTACAAATATAAAAAATAAAATATAAAGCTACACTTATTCCAGATCACATGGAGGGAGTATAAAATTTTCGTTTTAGTATTTTGTAATTTTAAATGGGATACCTAAATGGGTCAGAGGGCGACACAAGCAATGTAATGCTGTAATAAGTGCAAGGCGCCATCTTGTGAGCAAAAGTTACTCTATGCATATTAAAAGATTAGACAATAAGAAAATATAATAAAAAGTTTAAAAATTATCAACTTTTATTTATTCTGAGACGGCTATTAGAATCCATAAGTACATCAACTCCGGATTAAGTTGGTCAAATTAATTTGATAAACAAAAAACAAAATCGGTAGATAATCTATACTATTTTCTTGAATAAATATTACTTGACATACTATATTAGTTTGCTATCCCATCTTTTTTTAATTCTCTATCTAAAGTTCATTTGTCTCTATTAGGTTCTTTTTCACTTTCTTTGGACCCGTATCTTTTTCTTTTTTTTTCTTTCCAAACTACAATGTTTCAAATACAACGTAAAAAGGTGACCTTCTGAAGAAAAACCAAAAGCCTATGCGACTGAGCCAAAGGCTCATCGGCTTGGACCCTTTTGATAATAAGTTACAATGACTTACTATAAATATATACAACATTTTACAATGTACAATATTATTAGTTATTCCAAAATATAAATTACATTTAACTTGTCAACGTGTTTACAAAATATGCGTTTCATTTGTTTTTATATCGCTTGTACGATGAATTAACTATACTTAATCTTTTTTTATTTTATCTAAAAACACATATTTATTTATATGCGAAATGTCGCGCCCCAGACCCGTGGTCCTACTTGGCCCCACGCTCGGGACACGATTGGAAGACGTTATAAAACACTTTTAGAAAAAATTTCGAAATATACTTTCATAAAGTTTAACAAAATCCACACTTGAAGTTCAAAGACTTCCACTAACTTTCAAACAAACTTTTCAAACCACTTTCACAAACGAAAGTATTTAGCCCGAAGGCTTACAAACTTTTATACAAATGTACATACACCGACATTATCCAAAATATAGGTGTTACAAGATGATGAAGTCAAGGAAACTCTACCCAAAAGGTTATACATCTATGTAATGTAACATTGACAAAACAAGTCCCAACTCTTACCACTCTAACGTCCTCCCGTGTCAAAGTGTCCTATTCCCTGGACTCGCCTTTATCTAAAACAGTAAACAAATAAAGGGTGAGAATGAATCTCAGTAAGCTACTAAAATGCAACTACGTTACATGTTGATATGATAATCATAAAGAAACTATATCAACAAATAATCATATAGCATATAGCACATAACATGAGAGGCTCCCTATCGCCAACCGTCCCATACCGGCTGGAAATAACGACCAACTCATCAGGCAGCACATAAGGCTAAATTATACACTCATACATGGATACTGAGCCAAGGTTCTCGAATCAAACATATAACCATCTGAGAGGTATCAACTGAGCAGCATCAAAGAGCTGAAGCCGGGATCCTGAAAACCAAACCATAACCAATAGAACCAAAGTAACCAGAGAGGGAAATATGACACAGAGTCATAACCCAAATGCTCACTCGAGGGAGCTAGTTTATCCCATCCAAGGCCAATCTGGACTGGGGGTTAAAAATGGGAAACCAATGGTAGACGCCTTACAATGAACTTGGCTCGGTGCCATTATAATCCCTACCACTGTCCCGACTCCACAACACAAGACCAGCTGGACTTTAACACTAGCATAGTAAAGAATATTTGCTTAAACAACAGCCAAGGACAATGATTCCAAAGTAGGGAACCAAGCCAAACACATCACAAAGATGAACCAATCCAAACCACATCAAAAGACGTTCAACCAAATCCAATTAACATTTAGTCAAATTCCACAACTCTTATGTTTACAAAGGAACCCATTTCAAACACTAGGGTGTTCCACAACAACCCTCTAGGTACTCTAGGATATCACCTAAGACCTAAACCAAGATTGAACTTTAAATCACTTGAAATGGAACAACTCAACTTTTCAGCAACCTTGGGCCGTCGCCCACACCAGACTGTGCGGCCGCCCAAAACACTCTGTCCCAAGACAAAAATCTTCCAGATAAGTGTGCGGCCGCACGCCCTATTTGGGCGGCCGCCCAACACACCCGCCAGACCAAAACTTGAACAAATTATACTCCTTTCGTTCCACCATCCCAAAAGTACAACACTCAACGTTTATAACTTTACTAAGACTACAAAATCAGTCTCAAAACAACTTTAATACTACTTTGAGCCCAACCAAGTCAACATACTAAATACTCCCTTTGTCCCAAAATTACAAGTATAACAAATATTACCCAAATCGCAAAATATCAATTACAAGTATCAATTATAAATATAATTTTTCTAATATACTAATATACTCATTTAGGGATACTTTCATTTAATTTCCCCGTCCCAAGAATAATAGTATAATTTTTTTAATATACTTATTTAACATTTAACTCAAGTTAATATTTTACCGTCCCACAAGTAGGAGTATACTTTCAAACACTTATACTAACATTCTCAGGATATAAACATACTCCATATACATCCTTGCATACAAACCAAGTCACTTACCTAGTATAATTATACTCCCTTTGTCCCAAATAAACAAGTATCACAAATAAATTCTTTTCACAATAATTTCACCACATATCACACATATAGCAAATATATGACCATTTTACTATTTAAGGGGAATTAGTAACTTACCTATTTCCCGAAAAAGTATCGCAGAAATATGTTTTGTTCGGGTAGAAATGACATACTCAACGCCCTGATCATTTTTATATAATTAGATTTTAAAACGGAGTAGTAAATAAAAAGATATAAAATCAAAATGAAATGAACTTACCCTTTTCTTTCTTGAACCAGAGAAAGTACGAGAGAGTTGCAGAACAAAGAATACAGAGGGAGAAATGGAAAAGCATAAGTTATGCTAATTTTTTTTTACCTAAAATTACATTTTGGTCATTCAAGTTTCATTTTCAACAATTAAGCCCCTTAACTTATATTTACAACAAAGACCCTAAAGTTTCAACTTAATCATTTAACTCCTTTAACCATTATTACTACTAACCAAGTAAATAGCACATTTAATCAAGTAAGATGTGCAAGTCATAAAATATGATGCAACACATAAAATGCACACATAATGTCAAATTAAAATCCCCAAAAATATAAAATGAATAGGGACGGGTTTTGGGGTCGTTACAGAAAAAGTAAAATATTTATTAGGGGCAACTCCCATTTAGTCCCTCATTAGAATCTAAACTACCACCTAGTCCAAGGTATTTTCAATATTACCACCTAGTCCAAGGGATATTAAAAGGGCATAAATGCCCTTACTAAATGACTGGAAATTACATGATTACCCCTCCCTCCTCAACCTTTCACCTTCTCACCGGTCAACAACTTTGACCGACCGGCCACCACCTCCGGCAACCTTTTCCGGCCACTTTTCCGGCAATGTTTTCCGGCGACATTTCCCGGCGACCATTTCCGGTCACCGTCTCCGGCGACCATTTTCCGGCGGCCGTCTCCGGCCACCATTTTCCGGCGGCCACCTCCGGTCACAATTTTCCGGCCACCGTTTTCCGGCGGCCACCTCCGGCCACCGTTTCCCGACGGCCACCTCCGGCCACCATTTTCCGTCGACCACCTCCGGCAACCATTTTCCGGCCACCACCTCCGGCCACCATTTTCCGGCTACCGTTTTCCGGCTACCATGTTCCGGCCACCATTTGCGTCAACCACCTCCAGCCACAATTTTCCGGCCACCATTTTCCGGTGACCACCCCCGGCCACAATTTTCCGGTTACCACCTCCGGCGACCACCTCCGGTCACCTTTTCCGGCGACTATTTTTTGACAACCACGTCCGTCAACCATTTTTCGGCGACCACCTTCGGCGAGTATTTTTTGGTGCCATAATCCGGCGACCACCTCCGTCGACCATCTCCGGTGATTAAATAACTGAGAACTTATCAGTAAGTTCTCAGTTGTCATCTAAAAAAATCCGGCGTCCAAACAACTGTGAACTAATCAGTAAGTTCACAGTTGTCAACAAAACTACTAAAAACACGATCGAATCCGGCGAACAAACCACTGTGAACTAATCAGTAAGTTCACAGTTGTAAGTTTACAATTGTAAGTTCGCAAATGTAAGTTTCGCAATTGTAAGTTCGCAATTGTTCCAATAACAAGTTCGTACTTGTTCCAAAAACATGTTCGCAATTGTTCGAACAAGTTCACAGTTGTAAGTTTACAAATTGTAAGTTCAAAAATGTAAGTTCGCAATTGTAAGTTCGCAAATGTAAGTTCGCAATTGTAAGTTCGCAATTGTTTCAATAACAAGTTCGCACTTGTTCCAAAAACAAGTTCGCAATTGTAAGTTCGCACTTGTTCCAAGAACAAGTTCGCACTTGTTCGAACAAGTTCACTGTTGTAAGTTCACAAATGTAAGTTCACAATTGTAAGTTCGCAATTGTTCCAAGAACAAGTTCGCACTTGTTCCAAGAACAAATTCACACTTGTTCCAAGAACAGGTTCACACTTGTTTCCAAGAAAAGGTTCACAGATGTTCTAACAACAAGTTCACAGTTGTCAACTAAATTACTAAGAACACGATCGACTCCAAGTTTACAGTTGTTCCAAGAAAAAATTCACATTTTTCAAAAAAACAAAATTACAGTTTTTTTCAAGAACAAGTTCACAGTTTGTTCCAAAAACTTTGTTATTCCAACAACAAATTCACATTTTTCAAAATAAATCTCATCAAAATGAATGTTTACAAAATTTAAAATTTTCTATTAGTAAAAAGCAAACTTAAAAAAGACAAAAAAGAAGCCTCTCTATTCTTAAAACCAAAAAGTTAAACCAATAATAGCACAACTTTTAAACTCCTTAACACCCAAAAAATCCAAGGCGGAGAATAGATCTGTAGTGGCCGGATGTAGGGGGTCGCCGAGGTGGTAGCCGGACGTGGGGGAGAATAGATATGTAGTGGCCGGATGTAGGGGAGGTGGGGGGCGATGACCGGAGGAGGGCAGATACGTCGCCGGATTATTGTTGTCTTCGGCCCAGGGGAAGAAGACGATCTAAGGCGGAGAAGGTTGGCCGGAGGTGGGCGATGGGAAGGGTGGTCGGAGGGGCAGGGAGGAGGAGGGCTTGCCGGAGGTGGGGGAGGGATCGTCGGAGGTGGGGGTAGAGAGAAACAGACGGTGTGTGGGTATGGGTGTGTGTACGTGCGTGTGAATGAGAGGAGGGGGAAGGGGAGGTGGTTTTAATTGGATAAGGGGTAGTTTCGGGATTTAATGATTTTAGTGGACTAGGTGGTAAATAAGAATATTAGCTTGGACTAGATGGTAGATAGAAATATTAGGTTGGACTAGGTGGTAGTTAGGCTTAGGATGAGGGACCCTATGGTAATTTTCTCTATTTATTAATTGAGCAATTACATAATATCGTTCAAAACATTAAAATGTAAGCTTAGAATTGTTTAACGCTCATTGAAGCGTGTTGAGATTTAAACTTATAAATTACATGTGATGTTGTGGCAATAAAAGTTGATTAAAATTAATATAACTATTTTTATTACATACTCTCTCTGTTTTCACAAAACAATTGTACTCCTTATTTTAATTTCGGTAGTCAGTGTGATTAAATTTTAACAAAAATAATTATAAAAATTTAATTATCCCAAGTATTGAAACATTGATACAATGAAATGTGTAATCTAAATTTTACGTTGCGAATCTGATGCTGATCATGCAATTAATGGACAAAGACTTGGGTGAGACCGTCTCACCTTGTGAGACGGATCCACCCATGGATCATCCGTGGATCATGCCCACAACCCACAAGCCTAACCCGCCCAGCAGCCCCTTCCTCCTCCTAGCGCGCGACACGTGGCACACATTTTTAAAAAAAATCTCTCATAATTTTAAAATGCAATATTTTGTGATTTTGAAGTCAAAAAAAAATCTAAAAATACCGGTGTGTTCGTCTCGACGAGACGAATAAAACTAGATAGGTCATTGTTGGTCCCAGAGGGCAACAAGGGTATAGAACCGCTAGAGGGGGGGGTGAATAGCGGTCCAAAACTTTTTCGAAAATACCCTTAAAATCAACCGAGTACTTATCAGTTTGGCCAACTGCGGTTCAAGGCACAAGAACCGTACTGATAAAATGCACAGCGGAGTTTGCGGTTTGACCAAATTGGTTAGTTAAAGAGTTGGGAAGATTGACTCGGGTTGAGAAAACACTATGATGCAACAGAATAGTCAAACTTAAAGTTTAAAGGAAAACACATTTCATCTTTCAAGTCATTTCGTGTATGGAAGCAAGTTCAAGACCACAAACAAGAAAGATAAATATCAAGACAGAAAATAAAGATCAAACACACAAATTGAAGAGGTTCGTTCTTAAATGAACTACGTCCTCTACCTAGATGGTTAGTTTAGGATTTTCTAATAGCTATAAGACTTGTATTAATTTAGAGGAGGTTTTACAAGATGAATCTAAACTCTAAACAATAAGTCTAACCTAAGCTATAATAACAACCGGTGTTTTCGAAGTATATAATCTATGTGATCATATAAATCGGGTGTGTGTGTGAAAAGAAATCAAATGCTCTAAGTATCTAAATGATGGTTGAGCAAATGGAATTCTTTTGGTGTAAAGGCTAAGTATGAATGGTTGTTAGGCTTGAAGCTTTGATGAAGAACTGGGTTTGCAATGGAGATGGTTTGAAGATATGAATATCTGGGTTTAACTCTTCAAAGCAAACTTGAATACTTGGGAATGAATCTCTTGAAGCTCAGCAACCTTCATTGTTGAATAATGAAGGTTATTTATAGGCAGAGCACCCTTGTGACCGTTGGGTAAAGATTTGAATCAAATCTGAAGGGTACAGTGCTGTCGAAATCCCATTGGTTGAGCTGTCATTTTCGTCCTTGGTTTTGTCTTGTAGTCCTAGGTAGTTGTTGCACCACTATCTGACAATTGTCCTTTGTTGCAGAAAGGACTAACGGTAAACAATTCAAACTGATGGACAAACCGACATTCCTTGCAGAAACTCCAAGTTAACTTAGAGTTATTTTGACATGACATAACAACATCCTTATACGGTCAAAAAGGGAATGTTTGTCTAAGGAATAAATGACATCCCTTTAATTCTTCAATAACTGCTCTGCGGTTTCACCAAGCATAGGGGCGGTTTGAAGAATGGTCTTGATGTGCGGTTTCATCAAACATGCAAACTGCGGTTTGATGAAAATTGAAGAGCTCCATGCTGGCATTCTCAAGATGACGGCTTGAAGCACTAAACCGCTAATGATACAACCGAATTATACTCAGCCTAGAAAACGAAAAATCTAGAAATGGACTTATCTAAAAATTGAAGTAGAACTTCATTACATGCGGTCCTAAAGTCCATAAAAGACACGTGGTATGGATCAATCAAATTAAGGTGGGTGTACTAACAATGAATCCTACAATCTCCCCCTATTTGATTGATGCCATTACCACACTATGATAATAGCAAAACATTGTACTTGGTAAGAACATGTCAGAAATAAATTTCATGAAATTGCATGTCCCAAGTCAATGCACACACTATGCTAGATCATAGATTTCTAATCTATCAAAAATAAAGGAAATGAATAAGAGATAGAAAAGAAATACATTCAGATGCATAAAGAATGATATGATTTTGAGGATCAGAAATGCATGTTTAAACTGAATGTTTAAAACACAATGCACTTAAAAGTATTTTCATGATGAATGTAGTGCATGAGGTTTTAAGAAATACAAGCATTGTTTCACAAACAAGCAGTTTGAATAAACAAAGTTTTGGAAACAGAATGCTATGCAGTCATTCTCATTATAATTCAATCATAAAGGATAGTAACTTACAATGTATGAATTACAAGAGACATCAAAAAGAAAGACTAAGAAAAGAAGTCTAATCTACTTCATCTGCAACAGAACCCCTTGCAGCAGCAGCAGCATCTGCGGTTTGGTTCTGAACGGTTTGAGCATCTTGAGCAGCTTGTTCTTCTGCAACTTGAACATTAACAGCGGGGGCGGTTTGATCAACATTTCTAGAACCGGATCCACGGGTGGCTTCAAAAACAAAGTCAGCCGCACGAAGCCGAACTTCAGTCGGTTCATCAATCTTCAATTCAATTGCAGCGGTTTGTTTGACAAGTTTCCCGGTTCTATGCAGGATAAGTTCTGAAGAATCAAGTGCATGCTGAGCTAGAATGTCAAGTTTCTCAACAACAGATTGAAGTGATGCATCAACGGCTTGAAACTTTAAGTTGCAAAGATCATTGTTGGTTCTGACAAGATCTTGAAGGGCCAGTTGATTTTCCAAGATTAAGTTCAGTCTCTCATCTAGCTGTTGTTGTCTTGACCTATCTTCAAATCTCTCATTCACTCTCTCCCCCTTAATGGCATCAAGATCAGATTGAATAGTGAGGAGATGAGTGTCAAACCGAGAAGTGGCGGTTTGCTGATGAACTTGAATATTCCTAACCGCATCTATTAAATCGGCGGTTGTAGCATGAAGAGGTAGAATTGGATAGGAAGGAATTGAAGAGGGCGGTTCATCAAAAGGAGTATAGTCAGGGATGTGCTCATCACTGGAATTATCATCATCAGAAATTTGGATGGCATCATCAGAAGGATGGGATGAAGAAGGCATTTTGGCTTTACCTTTCAACAGAATGTGTGCCTCTTCTAAGGTTTCACCCATAGAGATCCTAAGGGCGGTTTCAAGCTCAGCGGGATCAAAGTGAAGAAAAGAATGAATAGGGATAATTGCAGTTTGAGGAGGTGAAGAAGGAAGAAGAGGAAATCTCAAATAATCATCATTTAGAAGAATGGAAGGGGAAGGCACAAATCTCCAATTCAACATAGGAGGATAAGCTCTAGCAGTTAACTTTAGAAAGAATTGACTAGCAATAGTGGGATCCATGAGTACCTGATCGGCAATCTCACCCATCACTTTGTCTGCAACTGAAAGAATTAAGTGTTCAACTGCGGCTTCCATCTCATCCTTGGGAAAGATAGCAAAAGGGTTAGGGCGGCCAGCCTTCAAGAATCTAGCTTCGGCTTTGGCGGCGGCACGAGCATGGGCTCCAGCCCTTCTTTCCCTAGAGGTTTCAGTTTTGAACCGCTTCAAATAATTTGCTAAGTCAGCAGCATTCTTTCGTTTCTTTGTCTTCGGTTTAATGAATGAAACCGATGTCTGTGGAGATAGCTGAACTGGCGGCTGAGAGAGAGGTTGAGCTTGAGTAATAGCCAGCGGTTGAACTGAAGGAAGAGGCAGTGGTTGAACCGACAAAGAAGTAGATGGCAAAACCGGAGTTGGAGCATAAGGTAAATCAGGAGATGAAGATGGAGTATGTTCAGGTGAATCAAAGTCCAACTTCCTTTTAAGTGAAGGAGGAGAGACCTCAACCATCATTGGGTCAATACCTGCCTTCCTCATCTCAGCTCTTTCTCTTAGCTCTCTTGCAAAAGCTCCTTCAAGTGGTGAGTGATCCCTTTTGTAGTCAGCCTCACTGAAGTCTATAGCTCCTGGTGGCCTTGACTGCCAATGCTCCACATAATCACTTTTCTTCACCAACTTTCTCTTCTTTTTTGGCGGTTGAACCTCAAGAACTTCAACATCTTGCTCAGGTTCACCAAGTGCCTCAGACATATCAGTCTGCTCAGGCAATGCTGCAGCCTCAAACTCATCGGTTTGCTCAGGCTGAACCACAATGGTAGATACAGCGGTTTGTTCAACTAGAACCGCATCCTCAGACACTTCGGTCTGCTCAGGATCGGTTTGAGAGGAGGGTTTGAGGTTTGGAAAGGCTTTGAAAATTTCAGCCAACTGTTCTTCAGAGAATTGAACAGAGGGCGGTTTAGAAGTGGAAGGTTTAGGAGGAGAAGGGATAGGAAGAAAAAGATGAGGTGAAGGGATAAGTTCTGGAATGGATTTTGCCTTGGCGGCTTTAAGAGATGAGGCATCCTTAGCAAAATTTAAGGATTTCTCCACATTTTGATGTAATGGAGAGAGGGGTTTAACTTGAGGTTTGGGAATAGAAGGTTTTGAAGTGATAGGTTTTGAAAGAGTAGGAGATAGTCTGATGGGGGGAAAAGAAGTTGAAGAAGATGAAGGTTTAGATGAAGGTTTGGATAAGGGTTTGGAAGGCGGTTTGGATAGGTTTGCTTTTGTAATAACCGAAGGGATTTGAGCAGTTCCCTTTCTCTTTCTTGGAGCAGCGGTTTCCTTGGGACGAGCCGCAGGAATAGACCGAATTGCAGGCTCCCCCTCAACCGCAGGCTCCCCCTCAGCCTGTACCGCGGTTTGAGCTAAATGACTTAACCCCAGTCGGTTTAGAGTGGCAGTTTGACCTTCATTTCTTAGCATCGTAGCATGGGCCTGATCAGCAATGGCACCAACATACGGTTTCCCTGATTTGTTGAGCCGAGCCTCAGGAAATGGGACACGTTCGGCTTCAGGAAGAGGGTCCTCATTCCAAACAGTTTGAGCATACCGCCATCCAAAGGTTGTTCTGAAGGTATCAAGTCTTGACAATCCAAAGATAGATTTTTCACTTGGATCCAACCAATAGTCCTTGTGTTCAGTAGAGAACTTGAAAATGGCAGTATCTTGATGCAAGAACTTTGTCAGCAACCTGCAATGAGTTCTGACCTTGGGTTTTCCAGCGGCTTTAGCAGCATGGAGGCGGTTTAGAGCATTTATAATCTCATTCATCACAACCTTGGGCCAGTGCAGTTTCTTCCCTTTAAGAATGGCCACACAGTAAGCATACTGTTCACTTGTAAAGTTGTTGTGGTTTCCATTCTTGCACATGACTCCAGAATCTACCAGTTCACAAAGATGAGCCATCACCTCTCCAAAGTCCTTTTTGGAGGAATTCTTGGTGGAGAAAGAGTTAACTCCAATCAGCTCCATTGTAGTATTGCTTAGAAGTTCCGGTTTTATCCCCATAACTCCAGAGTTCTCAAGACCAGCTAGAACTGCAATCTTGGAAGCGGTTAGGATCACTTCTTTGCCACAGACGGTGGACTTGATAGCATCTTCAAATTTTATTTCACCGGATTCCAGATCCCTTATCGGTTCTCCTCTTACATCTAGTAATTCAGCCTTCGTGGAGATCCCATTCTCAAAGAATTCGGCGCAGATAATAGTAACAAACTGCGGTTCATCCATAAGAAACAGAGGTAGCAGTTTAGCATCATTCAGCAGTTTGAGGAGCTTCCGTCCAACTGCATCTTGTTTAAGTTCATCCTCAAGAATCCTAGAGCCGGGAACAAAGTTTGAGGGATCCTGAAAGATATTCTTAGTTAGAAATAATTTAAAGAATGATAGTTTGAATCCTTAAGCAAACCGCGGTTTGATTAAGCCCTACAAACTATAACAAGGAAACCTAACAATGAAAACATGCGGTTCAAGGAGAGCAAGGGTAAAAATGTAAAAACAAAGAATGAAGGAACAGTGAAGGCAAAATGGATCAAAGAGGGAAAATTTTGAAAAAGAGTTTGAATGCATGAAGAACAGAGTATGAGTATGCAAAACAAAATCTTAACCAAAATATGGAAAAATTATATCAAAATGATCACAAAGAGTAGATTCTAACAAAGTTCTAAATAAACTAAGACAAATAACAACACATGAACCCAGAATCTGCAAAATTTCGCAAGAACACCAAATAACCCCAAAATTGATTTTGCTCAAAATTGAACACAAATCTTAAAACAAAGTAATCAAACAGTGTATATAAGTAAATGCGAACGCAAACCAACCAAGAAATTGAAGAAAAAGCATAAAATGATCAAAGGAAGATGAACAAGCTTTTAAGCTTCAACAATGGCGGATAAATAAAGTATACTGAGTTAGGGTTCAGAATTTCATACCATATCAGGCTTCGATGGTTTGGACGATGTAGAAGAAGAAGCAAGATCAATTGATTTCTTTGGTGCCATTGAAAATATTGTTTAAGTAAGAAAATTTAGTGAGAACAGAGAGAGAGAGGGATGAATGCGTACAGAGGAGAGAGAAGGGTTTTTGCTAAAAAGAGTAAGAAGGTAAAAAGATAAATTGAAAAATGGTTTGTCTTTTATACTCAAAATGAGTGTCCATTTTGATCATAACTTTGTCCCTAATTTTTTTTTTTAAATTATTTTCACCGGTATCTTTATAATTTGAAAAACTGAATGTTTGTGAAGTGGATTACAAAATTATATATGAATTTTGCCAACAAATTTTATAAAAAGTTATATCCCTTAAAATAAAATCTTCATTTCATTTAGGACAGAGTTAGTACGATACTAACATGGTCAACTTGTGCGCACATGGCTGGCCGTTGAAAGTAAGGTTGAATGAAGGGGGTGACCAGTAGCTAGAAATTAAGTTTAAAGGGTCCAAATATTTACTAAGAGTACTAGTGATTGGTGTTTCTGCTTTGTTAAAATTGCTTAAAAACTTTAACATTTGTTTGTTTTTTAAAGAAATAGATGAGATTATTCATTTAAAAAAACAAAGAAGAAAATGAAATTATTTCTTCGAGATGAGGCGGGTATTAATCAAGTTTAAAGACAAGTTAGAGTAAGAAAAAAATTGATGGTTATTTTCCCCTATTCTGTTAAAATTACTCTATTTGATAAGTCAACTTATATGAATCATGTTTTATTTATTTGTAACCTTATTTTATAATGAATAAGTTTTGGAGGAAACTAGTTTCTCCGTAAGTTAATAAAAAGTCTACTTTTTAATGTAGTTTTGCACCTTTAAAATAGCGAGTTTAGGCCTTAAAACAATGAGTTTAAGCTTTAAAACACCTAACAATAAAAATAGCGAGTTTAAGCCTTAAATCACATAGTCCGTATATTTAAAAACAAGTCTTTTTATAACTTATGGAGGATTTAGTTTCCACAAAATTCCCTATTTTGTATAGCAACCTCTTCTCTTTTTTTCCAAAATAGAGGAAGATTATATTAAGTAGAAAATTATATTAAAATAACCTTAGGTTGTCATGCATTTAAATTTAGAATTAAGCAATCAAAACGGCACAAGTTATGCATGATTTGTTGAACCCAAATGAAGAATGTACATTTATTAATCTCACATGCACCTATCGAAGAGAAAGAGGGTGTAACACCCCAACTTTTCACTACAATTAAATAATAACTTAATACGAATAAATCCCAAAATCAGAATGCCCAACGGCTATAAATAACCACAATTCAAACTTTAACCAACGTTCAAATCCACAACGGCTAGTACAACCCACTAGCTCAAACGGTAACTAACGGAAAGTAAAGTTTATAACTTAACCGTAACGGAAACATAACCACTAATTAACTTTATTAAAAGATAACTCCTAAGCCGCCAAACCTTGCGACTCTTGATCTGCTTATTTATAACCTGGAGAGAAAAGAAAAATGAAAGGAATGAGCGAACAATGCCCAGTAAGTTCATACGGTATCCCCTCGGGTACTAAGAGGAGATGACCGAAACGAACGGTAACAATGAATTACAATGAACGGATATAACTCAAGGATCAAACTAACACTCAGTTTGAAAAGGAACATTTACTTGATGAAAAACAATTCATTACTTGAAAACACGTGGCTTCAGAGGCAGTTTGCAAAACACAACATTTTACTCACACTTTACTTTTCTTTCCTTTACTTTACTTCATTTAGGGATTAAGCACGTGCTGTACCCAGGGCTCGGGTTTCTACTGACCGCACCCAAAATCGGTATATCATGATAACCTACGTTACTTCATCAAGCAACGCAAAGGGGTCCACATGTTCAACTTAGAACTATGGATAACTGTAAAGGGGTCCACTTATCCGTTTCGGGATTATGGATAACTGTAGTCACTTTACTTATTATAAAAATTCACTTTAAAGAGCTTTTACAAAACAAAGCTTAACTTTACAAACTTTACTTTATCACTTTTAAAAAGATACACATCTCACTTGGACACCAAGGTTACCAAATCAATCATACACATGATACCCCTATTGAACAATAACAATATCAATAGAGTGGATAACAAAGGACGGAACAATTCGCAGAACGGAATAGTTATTAAAAGACTATCTAGCCACACAGATAGTTTACTTCATAAAAACAAAGATTGGGAATCCTAACAAAGGATTAAGAATCAATACACAACTAAGAGCGTAATCCCTTACCTTAGCCTTGCGTTTAACTAGCTCGCTTTACTCCGCTTGGACAATCTACAAACATGAAATAGTCTAGCCTTAGACATGCGAAAAATACTATTTTACTTCCGTCCCAATTTACTTCTTTTTACTCGATTAACCCCATGGTTTAGTCATCTATAACCTCTTTCCTAGTTAACCAATAACTTTAAGAATGACTACAACACCCCTAGGGTTTTTATTAGTCAATCCCCAACTCTCAATTTCACTATACAATTTACACACACTGATTTCACACTTTCTGCACACACTTACTGAGTACACCTACTGACAGACACACCCACCACTCTGATACACACACACTCTGGTACACCCACCACTCAGATGCACCCACACACACTAAAATCTGATCCACACACCCACAATCTGATACACACCCACACACATACAATCTGATACACCCACCCACATAAAATCAGCACACACGCACACACTCACACAACAGCACACACACACACACACACACACAATTCACACAATAACCATTGCCTCCTTTCTTAGTTCATAGCCCAACCCTAGTTCATCTTTAGGGTTCAATTCTTATTGATTTCTAAAGATTTGTGTTAACAAAGATGGGGAAGAAAAGATTGGGTTCAAGAATACCTTGTGAATGACCATTCTCTCTCTCTCTTTTCTTCTTCTTTTTTTCCCTTGGCCGTCTCCCTCTCTGCGATCTCTCTCTCTCTGTTGCCGCCCCTCTCCCTATTCCGTTCTCTGTTTGTTTTTTTTTTTTTTTTTTTCTTTTGCGATTAAGACTGCTAGGGATTTGAGAGAGTATTTAGTTTAAATAGGGTTATTAGTTTCCTATTAAGAAAAGGGTTACATTAACCTATTGGACTTCTATTTACTAAAGCCCAACATGAGCCCACTACTTACTCCTAATTTGTGAGTCCAAGATAAAATAAAAGAGTTTTACAATTAATAAATATAATGGCCTAGGGCCGGGTATTACATTCTTACCCCCTTAAAAGAGTTTGGTCCTCCAAACTAAACGTACCTTAAACATCAAACAAAGCGGGATACATATCACGCATTTCACTTTCGAGCTCCCACGTGGCTTCTCTTTCCGTGTGATTGCTCCACTGCACCTTTACGTACGGAATCACTCGCTTCCGCAATACTTGATCTTTACGGTCTACAATCTTTACCGGCTTCTCATCATAACTCAAGTCTTCACGAAAACATAACTGTTTGTACTCTATGACGTGGCTCGGGTCAGCTACGTACTTCTTCAACATCGACACGTGGAACACGTTGTGCACACCAGACAGCACAGGAGGTAGAGTCAACTTATAGGCTACCGCCCCTATTCGTTCTAGAATCTCGAATGGCCCCACGTATCTAGGACTTAACTTTCCACGAATTCCAAACCGCATGACCCCTTTGGTCGGTGAGATCTTCAAGAACACATGATATCCTATTTGAAACTCCAGATCGCGCCTTCGATTTTCTGCATACGATTTCTGCCTACTCTGCGCAGTTAACAACCATTTGCGAATCTGTTGAACTTTATCCGCCGTTACTTGAACAATCTCGGGTCCAGTCAACTTTCTCTCGCCTACTTCATCCCAACACCCAAGCGATCTACATTTCCGCCCATACAGAGCTTCATACGGCGCCATTCTAATACTAGAGTGGTAACTGTTATTGTAGGCAAATTCTACTAGTGGTAGATGATCATCCCACGCTCCTTGCCAATCTAACGACGTTGCTCTCAATAGGTCTTCGAGAGTTTGAATCATCCTTTCTGACTGTCCGTCTGTCTGAGGGTGAAATGCTGTACTCATAGTTAACTCCGTCCCTAACGCTTTCTGTAAACTCTTCCAGAAATTTGATGTGAACCTCGCATCTCGGTCTGACACTATAGAGACCGGTATCCCATGTAACCTCACGATCTCATCCACGTACAACTTAGCTAACTTCTCCAACGAATCAGTCACCTTGATCGCTAGAAAGTGAGCCGATTTAGAGAGCCTATCCACTATGACCCAAATTGCATTATGACCCTTCAACGTCTTAGGAAGTCCAATCACCAGATCCATAGTGATGTGTTCCCACTTTCACTCTGGAATAGGTAACGGTTGCAGTAGTCCCGCGGGTTTCTGGTGTTCACTTTTCACTTGTTGACACACCAAACACTTAGAAACGAATTCTGCTACCTCACTCTTCATATTATTCCACCAAAAAGATTCCTTTAAGTCCCGGTACATCTTAGTACTCCCAGGGTGAACCGAAAACCTTGAACAGTGAGCTTCCTCAAGAATTTCCCTTTTGATACTATCATTATTAGGCACCCAAATCCTCGATCGATATCTCATAATCCCGTCATTACTAACACGGAAATCTGCCATTCCCTTCCTACCGATAACCTTGTGAATCGCTTTTAACTCGTCATCCACATTCTGGGCTTCCTTGATTCTCACTAACAATGTTGGTTGGACACTCATCTGAGCCAAATAACCTTTAACTTGAACTTCCAGCTTTACTATTTCACTATTTCTCAATTCACTTACCCCCTTAGAAATCATGGTCGTTAATGTCCCATGGTTCTTTCTGCTTAACGCATCTGCTACCTTATTGGCCTTTCCAGGATGATACATGATTTTGCAATCATAATCCTTAAGTAATTCTATCCATCTCCTCTGTCTCATATTCAACTCCTTCTGAGTGAAAATATACTTAGGACTTTTATGGTCGGTGTAAATTTCACGTGGTACACCATACAAATAGTGTCTCCAAATCTTCAATGCAAACACCACGGCCGCTAACTCCAAATCGTGGGTAGGATAATTTTTCTCGTGGTTCTTGAGTTGCCTAGACGCATAAGCCACCACTTTGTCATTTTGCATCAACACACAACCCAAACCTTTCAATGAAGCATCACTATAAATCACAAAGCCATCAATGTTTGTTGGTAACGTAAGAACAGGCGCAGACACCAATCGTCCTTTCAATTCTTGAAAACTCCTCTCACAATCGTCTGACCACAAAAATCTTGTCCCTTTTGTGGTTAACTTGGTCAATGGTAGGGATAACTTTGAAAACCCTTCTACGAATCTACGGTAGTATCTTGCTAAACCCAAAAAGCTCCTTATCTCACTAATAGAAGTTGGTCTCTCCCAATTAACTATAGCCTCAACCTTTGCAGGGTCAACTACTACCCCATTCTTAGACACCACATGTCCCAAGAACGCTACTTCCTCAAGCCAGAACTCACACTTCTTAAACTTGGCATACAACTTTTGTTCTCTCAGAATCTGCAATACTAATTCCAAATGTTCTTCATGCTCGTCTTTTGACTTAGAGTACACCAAGATGTCGTCGATGAATACTATTACACACTTGTCTAAGTACTCTTGAAATACTCTATTCATAAGCTCCATAAACACAGCAGGTGCATTTATCAATCCAAACGGCATTACCAGGAACTCATAGTGCCCATACCTCGTCCTAAAAGCCGTCTTTGCCACATCTTCCTTTTTCACTCTCAACTGATGGTAACCCGAACGCAGATCAATCTTAGAGAAATAAAATGCACCCTGGAGTTGATCAAACAAATCATCGATTCTAGGTAAATGATACTTATTCTTAATCGTTGCACGGTTTAACTCCCGATAGTCAATACATAACCTCATTGACCCATCCTTCTTCTTTGCAAATAATACCGGCGCACCCCACGGTGATGCACTTGGCCTAATTAGACCCTTGTCCAATAACTCTTGTAACTGTTCCTTTAACTCTTTAAGTTCCGGCGGAGCCATCCTATACGGTGCTCTCGAAATCGGTGCAGTCTATGGTGCTAAATCTATTGAAAACTCTAGTCGCTCCGGTGGTGTTCCCGGTAAGTCCTCAGGGAAAACATCTTTAAAATCCCTTACTATGGAAAGATATTCTATGGTCACTCCTTTCTTGTTTTACTCACTAACATACGCTAGAAGGCCCTCACAACCCTTCCTTAACAGTTTACGAGTCTCCATTACAAAAATCAGATCGATCCGGACTCTCGGTTTCGATCCTTGAAAATAGAATCTTTCTCCAGAGGGTAATTCGAAGTTTACTTCCTTTTTTTTTTTTTTAAACAGTCTACTTTGGCATGATATGCAGCTAACCAATCCATTCCCAAAATCACATCAAATTCTTCGATTTCCAAGCTAATGAGATCAACCTCAAGCTTTTTCCCGTCCACTTTCAAAGGACACTTCTTATATATAGACGTAATAGGGATCGATTCTCTAGTTGAATATCTATAACTAAAGAATTCTCTAACGCCTCAAGAATTAAATTCATTTTCTTATCCAAGCAATCATTTGGCACTTCTCATCAGGACTTTGCCCTTTGGCGTCGTTCTTATTGCCATCCATTTGGTTTCCATGACCTTTACTCTGGTACTTACTAGCAATACTGTCCTTTTTACGATCCTCAGTAGCCTTCCGCTTATTGATATTCCCATCGCGGTTCTAGCTTCCCTTAGATCCAGTCGACTCCTTCTCAGTTGATTTTTTCTTATCTTCTCGCTTACTGCGATAACTATCTGCTTCTTCCTCCACTATCCTTGCCCTATCCAACGCTTGATCATAGGTTGATAGCATTAACGGAGTAATTCTGTATCTGATTCGGTCATTCAAACCATATTCAAATTTTCGGGCTTTCTGCTCTTCATCATCGAAGATCAATGGGCAAATTCTAACAAATCGGTGAATCTAGCACCATAGTCGTCCACCTTCGTACTTCCTTGAGTTAGCATCATAAACTCAGACACTCTGGTGTTTCGAACACTTGCCGGATAATATGATACTATCATTAGTATCATGAATACGAAACGTTTTCACGCACTCTCATACTATAGATCGTCTCCACAGACTAACATTCAATTTATAGGTCATTCACTAGACCACCGGTCGCTTCAATAAACCGTCACTATCTTCATTAGTCAACTTTACTAGACCAATCTTACCTAATCCAGGTTAACTCTCGCATTTAACACTATTGCTCATGCCAACACAAGCACTGCTACTATGCTTAATATTTTCACATAAATAGGCCGTCCCCAAAGGACGTAACTTTTACAAACGATCGGTTTACTAAATCTCTGGTCGTTTCAATAGACCAACTCTACTTAGCGAAGACATTTCACTAGACTTTACTTACTATCAGGCCGATTTACTAGACCTACTTTCATTCACACTTGGCCGTTTCAATACGCCATTTACTTTTGCACTTGACCGTTTCAATAGGTCACTTTATTCTTGTTTCGATCATTTCACTAGACCAAAACTAATTTCACTTTGGCTGTTTCAATAAGCCAATTAATACTCATGGTCTTTTCACTTGACCAGTACTTCTTTGTTCTAAATAGCTCACCCGTCATAAAACTTAAGACAATTAACAAGGCTATTTGCTTAAATGAATCATAACTTTTACTACGAGGATCTTCTTGGAATAAAAGTTAACAAAACAAAATTCTAGTATTTTTCTCTAAACTAGAACTAACTATCAATACTATAAATAAGAATAAACTCTATGTCCCACTTTTCAATCATGGAACACCTTCCTAGGCTTTCCCCTAGGCCTTCCACTTGGCACCCTTGGAATTCCCTTAGAACCTGTTAGCCTACCTCTGTGCCTACGAACCGGTGCCATCTCTTGTTCCAGTTCTTCATCATCATCAATAATGATTGGGGTAACTTCCTTGTCCCCAAGGTTAATTCCTACGTCCTCGACTTCCTCTTTAGCTACCAATACTTCCTCATTTGGCGCTTCATTACCTATGAGTGTTGTCGGTTCCAATTCTCTAGTTCTAGTTTTCTTCAAATCTTTCAATTCATAAAACCATTGGTGAGCTTCTTCTCTGGTTTCATGATAGTACTTCTCACTTTGATTCATGGTCTCCTTTACTTCTTCCAGTTCTTTGAAGTGTCTAGTAATGCTTTCCTATCTTACATCCGCTCCTCTAGTGTAAAGCTTACTCTGGTCTTTTCAGCTTCTAAGTCTTCAGTTAACTTTTGAATCTTGAGTGCATATCTCTGAATTACTCTTTTCTTAATTGTTCTTTGCCTCAATTTCATCTTCTGGTTTCTTCTAAGTCCGTCATTAACTTACAATTAGGATATAACCATTATCAATACCATATAACTCAAAGGCATATGACTATTATCATCAATTGCATAAGCAACTTAAAGAATAACGTTCTAGTATAACCCTTCAAGTGTCACTCCCAAAGTGTTCACTTACATTCCTCTACATTCTTTGAGGAAATCTTATCTTAGGTTCTTTCCTAAAATAGCAAGATTCTATAAAAGGAAAGTTTCCAAACTTAGAAAGTTTCCCAAAATGGAAAGTTTCCCTAAATAACATGTTTCCTCAATTAGTGCTTCCCAAAAATACTTTGTTCTTATCAGAGTTCTAAAGCCCACAATAGTTAAGTACTACTTCTCCCAATAGTCTTAACTTCTAATTCTGAGTCTCCCAAGTAATCTTAAACCAGGCTCTGATACCAACTGTAACACCCCAACTTTTCACTACAATTAAATAATAACTTAATACGAATAAATCCCAAAATCAGAATGCCCAACGGCTATAAATAACCACAATTCAAACTTTAACCAACGTTCAAATCCACAACGGCTAGTACAACCCACTAGCTCAAACGGTAACTAACGGAAAGTAAAGTTTATAACTTAACCGTAACGGAAACATAACCACTAATTAACTTTATTAAAAGATAACTCCTAAGCCGCCAAACCTTGCGACTCTTGATCTGCTTATTTATAACCTGGAGAAAAGAAAAAATGAAAGGAATGAGCGAACAATGCCCAGTAAGTTCATACGGTATCCCCTCGGGTACTAAGAGGAGATGACCGAAACGAACGGTAACAATGAATTACAATGAACGGATATAACTCAAGGATCAAACTAACACTCAGTTTGAAAAGGAACATTTACTTGATGAAAAACAATTCATTACTTGAAAACACGTGGCTTCAGAGGCAGTTTGCAAAACACAACATTTACTCACACTTTACTTTTCTTTCCTTTACTTTACTTCATTTAGGGATTAAGCACGTGCTGTACCCAGGGCTCGGGTTTCTACTGACCGCACCCAAAATCGGTATATCATGATAACCTACGTTACTTCATCAAGCAACGCAAAGGGGTCCACATGTTCAACTTAGAACTATGGATAACTGTAAAGGGGTCCACTTATCCGTTTCGGGATTATGGATAACTGTAGTCACTTTACTTATTATAAAAATTCACTTTAAAGAGCTTTTACAAAACAAAGCTTAACTTTACAAACTTTACTTTATCACTTTTAAAAAGATACACATCTCACTTGGACACCAAGGTTACCAAATCAATCATACACATGATACCCCTATTGAACAATAACAATATCAATAGAGTGGATAACAAAGGACGGAACAATTCGCAGAACGGAATAGTTATTAAAAGACTATCTAGCCACACAGATAGTTTACTTCATAAAAACAAAGATTGGGAATCCTAACAAAGGATTAAGAATCAATACACAACTAAGAGCGTAATCCCTTACCTTAGCCTTGCGTTTAACTAGCTCGCTTTACTCCGCTTGGACAATCTACAAACATGAAATAGTCTAGCCTTAGACATGCGAAAAATACTATTTTACTTCCGTCCCAATTTACTTCTTTTTACTCGATTAACCCCATGGTTTAGTCATCTATAACCTCTTTCCTAGTTAACCAATAACTTTAAGAATGACTACAACACCCCTAGGGTTTTTATTAGTCAATCCCCAACTCTCAATTTCACTATACAATTTACACACACTGATTTCACACTTTCTGCACACACTTACTGAGTACACCTACTGACAGACACACCCACCACTCTGATACACACACACTCTGGTACACCCACCACTCAGATGCACCCACACACACTAAAATCTGATCCACACACCCACAATCTGATACACACCCACACACATACAATCTGATACACCCACCCACACAAAATCAGCACACACGCACACACTCACACAACAGCACACACACACACACACACACACAATTCACACAATAACCATTGCCTCCTTTCTTAGTTCATAGCCCAACCCTAGTTCATCTTTAGGGTTCAATTCTTATTGATTTCTAAAGATTTGTGTTAACAAAGATGGGGAAGAAAAGATTGGGTTCAAGAATACCTTGTGAATGACCATTCTCTCTCTCTCTTTTCTTCTTCTTCTTTTCCCTTGGCCGTCTCCCTCTCTGCGATCTCTCTCTCTCTGTTGCCGCCCCTCTCCCTATTCCGTTCTCTGTTTGTTTTTTTTTTTTTTTTTTCTTTTGCGATTAAGACTGCTAGGGATTTGAGAGAGTATTTAGTTTAAATAGGGTTATTAGTTTCCTATTAAGAAAAGGGTTACATTAACCTATTGGACTTCTATTTACTAAAGCCCAACATGAGCCCACTACTTACTCCTAATTTGTGAGTCCAAGATAAAATAAAAGAGTTTTACAATTAATAAATATAATGGCCTAGGGCCGGGTATTACAGAGGGAGGGAGACTAACAAAGTTGGTAGTGTTAGTTGCCAATTGAACATCTAATGTGTGAATAAATAGGGAGAATAATTTTATGGCGATATACTTATATTGCCATAAAGGTTTGCTTAAAATTGTAATGTAGGGTTTATAATGTCAAATTTAACAACTTAAGGCACTATATTCTACAATCATTGTAACTTAGAGGGAAATTGGTATTGAGTAACTAAAAATGCGAGCTGCTGCATGCAGTGTCAAATTCGCCGCATCAGCCATTTTGGATGCTCAATGGTAGTATGAATTTCAAGTTCATTGAGACCCTCAATCTCAGACACAAAGGAAGTAAAAAAGGAGACGTGGTGAGCTCGAAACCGCTTGCACGAGCAATTCCGAGTCCTCCTTAATTATCACTATCCAATCCATCTTCATCTCAGCATTGAACGGGAACCGAGTAAACTATTGAGAGATGTCACGTTATTGACCTCCATTAATACTATATCCCTCTCTCTGTTTGATTTTAATTCATGCTCGTCAAATATCATTGTACATGCAGATGACGACCATAATGTATGTCTCGAGTATAGGCCTCATACGTGATGAGCTTGCAATTAAGCGATTACCCATGCCCCACCTGAGCCAAAGACGAATACAACCGCTTTCGATTAAGGCTCATATACATCCATGTTCCTCATTCACTTATTGCTATAATAGAGACCTAGCCCTATCATTTACAAGTTTGCTTCTCAACTCACACCAACCGTGTCAATTGGAATTCGTTAATTGCACAATAACTCGCACCATAAAGTCTTAGTTGGAGATCATCCCGGCTAGAATCATGTCTGTGTTTCTATCTCAGATGACAGATTGTTGGAGCTATTTGACCCGCTTGATAAATGATTAACCCAAGACATTTTTGGCTTGATCAATCATCAATTAATTATACCAACCATGGTTCTAAAAATCGCTAGGCTCCGGAGCCTGGCCTTGCACTTAGAGGCCTAGTCGAGGCCTAAGCGGGGCCGAGAATAATTGACATAATTTATAACATCTAAGTAAAATAGCATTGAAAATGCCACCAGAATATGCAAATGATTAATATAAATGTATATAATAATAGATTTAATCAAATTTTCCACTGAAAATACTAATATTTAAAAATTGTAGGCGAGGCCCTAGACAAAATTTGAAGTTAATCGTGGTATTTGAATGGAAATTTCATGCAATTTTTCTTTTAATATATGACCTAGGCGGATTTGAATTAAGCGTGGCGTTCTATGACCGCCTAGCACCTAGGCGGTCTAGGCGAACGATTTTTAGAATAGTATTACTAACTATGTGATACTCTCTCTGACCCAGAAAGATAGTCCTTTTTTTTCGTTGTTACTACGAAAGAACTTTAACAATAATTAAAGCTACTTTTAATTATTCTAATGAAAATTCAAAAATTGTTATTGATACATCATTATAAACACTATTAATACCATTTTTTAGATTCACATTAAGATAACTAAAAGTAGCCTTAATTATTGCTTAAAGTTCCTTCGTAGTAGTAACAACGAAAATAGAGGGAGTATTTTTCAGGAACAGAGGGAGTATTTTAAAACCTTTTTAAGTTATTGTTTGTATGATTGTTGTTGATGCACTTAAGGTAAAATATTGAGACTTAAGTTGTTAAAATCATTACTTTAAGCCCCATATTGTAAATTTAGGGAAACCCGAACCCGAAGATGATACTGCTATTGTCCCGAAAAAAATGAGGGGAGTTGAAGAAGGCATGAGTGCTGGACCTTACCACAGCTTTCACAGTTACTGAGAAGCACTACACTTGGATAGTATACTCAATATTAATGTTACATTAATTAAATCTAATAAAAGTATTTAAAATTTATTACTTTCGAAAACTATAGGCCAAAATTATTCTGATAAAATTCACCATTTTTAAAAAAAAAAAAAATTGAGTTTTTTATTTCATTAATGATAGATAAATTGCCCTTAGGCTACATCAAATAGCCATGATGACTACAACAAGGCCGGTAAATAGGCTAACACAAATGTCCCTAACGGAATTCGAACTCGAGACCTCCGCATGGAAAGCTAACACCGGATACCGCTTGAGCTAGAGCTTTTTGGTAACACGGGATTCACCAAGAAGGACCCATATATGCAACCAAAACCAAGCTCAAATGTGGCCCATTTAGTTGGGCTCACCCCCCGACATCGTTATATTCCTTATTTGATCAAGTTTTAAGTTTAAGTATCAAGTAGTATTATGCTTGTGCTTTGTTTTTCTCTGTATATATGCACGGTCGTATCGTAGCGACTCCCTCCCACTAAACAGTTTACTGATTTTCACGCAGGAGCTTTTCTGTCATGCCGGCCCGATATAATCCACAATCTGCACATGGTTCTCAAGTAGAAAAAAAAAAGATCCCCGCAAATGTATCTTGAAGTCCAATGAGTCGACCGACTAGGGCCACCAAAAAAATATGCAAACTTTGGGGCCCCAAATTTTCACCTTACCTGCTATATAGTGACCCAATTTTAATCAATAATGGCTAATTCAATAATAGTTTTCACCAGCCTAAATTTTTAAGTTGCAACCCACTACAAACATAATAGACACAAGCCCACACTCAAATCCAATCCAATTTGTGATGAATTTCCTATTTCCTAAGGGAAATCTAAATAAAAACATCTCTAAACCCTATATAACTCTAATCAAAACGTTGAAACGCATAGTTAAAAAAAGAAAAAAGAAAAAAAGGTAAAGTGTTCACTGTTCTGAAGAGCGAGGGAGTACAACAGCTTCATGATCAATCGATCAATTCCAAGATTCCGAATTTCCGAATCAACAACAATTTTGTGTGTGGTAGTTGAGGTAAGAGTTTTACTTTTCTTATCTATTTAGTTGTGTTTTAATTGTTTGATTATTTAATACATTAAAATATTTTTACATGCTAGTATTTTTTATTGATCGTTTCTTTATTTATGTTCTTTGTAAATTACTTACTTCAACTAAGGGCCCTCGTTGAATAATTCGACTAGGGCCCCAAAATTAACAGGATCGGTCCTGGTATTAAGGTGTGAACCAATACTTTTTGGTAGCATCAAGATGAAAGAACTAGATGTCACTCTTATAAACTATCACCTTTTATAGTTAAAAAGCAATAGAATATAAAAGAGATAATTTTTTAAAATTGAAATCGTTAAAAACAAGACAAGCCAATTATTTGTAGCGATTTTGACATCATACCATACTCACTTGATTTATAAGTAGGATATGTTTGATGCAAGAATGTGATCGTGTAGCTGTAATCTCACTTGTTTCACTCAAAAAAATTTTATTTAAAAACGAATTAATAAGAAAAATAGGTATTTATATACTATAAATTATTTTCGTTGCGAGACAGTCTCACATATGAGACGGGTCTTGTTGAGAGTAAATGGTACGCCTCCTATAAACGGGGCGGGGCAAGCTCATTTCCTATTTATCTAAATTTGTCTCAAAAATCGTCTCACACAAAACATCCACTTTGGTTGCCATGGTATGATTTTCTTACCACTCTTCAAACAGTTACGGAGAAGTCCTATACGCAACTTTATTAATAAATATTTGCAATCATTAGCGAACATTTTAAGGCGCCATATAATATGATTATCCCATAAGCATCAATTGCAGGTGAACTAATGTGAACTTGCCCTCTTTAAAAATTCTGTACTCTTTGATATATAAATTGTGTGACCAGCTATATGAGATACTACTATCTTTAATGTTTTTGTTTGTATAGATTAATTTCTCAAAAGCCCCTGAAATAAAAAATACTCCCTCTGTCCCTAAATGAGTGTCCATTTTCAAGAAATCTTTGTCCCTAAATGAGTGTCTTTTTTAACATAACTTTCTCCCTAAACATTTTTTTTCGAAAAAATTTTCACCGGTTTCTTTATACGTGCAAAACTAAAGGTTTGGAAAGGAGATTACAAGATTATATATGAATCGTTGTTACCAAATTGTTCAAAAAGTTGAGATTTTCAGTGTCCCTTAAAATAAAATTTGGACACTCATTTAGGGACAGAGGTAGTAATAATAAGGACATATAATTTATTTTATTTCTAAAGAAGTCTACAAAGTGAAATTTTACTTTTCAAAAACCCTTCAAAACACAACTATCTGAGGGTTTTTTGACTCTATACATGGACGTGTTTAAGAGGAAATAAAATAAATATGGAGTCCTTATAAAGAATAAACGTTTGACTGAAAAGCTTTTGAGAAAATACCCCTTATTTAATTTGTATTTGATTTTTTTTTTAAAGAAAATAGGGTTTTATTTATATTAATTCATAATGTAATGAAGACCACAATTGACTTGTCTTATAAATAGGCTAACACAAATCTCCCTAACGGGATTCGAACACGTGACCTCCGCAGAGAATACTAACACCAGACACCGCTTGAGCTAGAGCTCTTTAGTGTTTTTATTTTTATTTGATCGAGTCATTGGAGTCCGACTATAAAAATTCAAATAAAAGGCCAATTTCTTCATTTAGTTTATAAATTTACTATATATATTTTAGGGCATTTATGTCATAAGTATGTATTTTTGAATCTTGTTGAGGTATACATCTGCGAGCTCTTTAGTTTTTTTTTCTTTTTGGCGTAAATTTGCAATAGTTTACAAAAGAACCAAGAAAGACGCTTGGCATAGTAGTTAGGAGTCCTATTTAAGACCAAGTGGTCGTGGGTTCAAATCCTACTAATTACAAAAAAAAAAAAATATATAGTACTTCCGGCTGTAGGGGGTGTGGCAGGTGGTCGGAGGTGGGTGAAGGCCCCGCGACGGGTGGTTGGAGTCTGGCGGCGGTTGGCCAATGGTCCGGCGACTGCGGCTGATGGCTGGGGGTCAGGTGGGATAGTGGCAGTCGGAGACGGGCGGCGGCAAGCGACGGTAGTGGTCAGAGATGGTCAAAGGTAATGGTAGCGGTCAAAGTTAAGAGGGGTGAAATGATTTCAATTGGGATGAGAGCATTTTTTTTTCATTTAAAAAGTGCAAGGGATATGTTGGGTGACTCTCAATTATTCTTGGCAAAAAGAAGACAGGACAGGGGTTTTGGGCGGTCGCCCATGTTGGTCTGGGCGGTCGCCCACTATTGCGGGCTGGGCTGAATCGGCAGTCTGGGTAGTTTTACCTAAATAAATTAAACTCTTGTATTAGTCTTTCCGTTATTGCCTTGAGAGATAGAGAGACAAAAAACTAGGGTTATTCATTATTGAGAGATTGTGAGATTGAGTGATTGATTATCACCTTGTCATCTCCTTGTACTCTTGATTGATTATAGTGGATTGTTCTCCATCACCCGTGGTTTTTTTCTCTTCTTGTTTAGAAGGGTTTTCCACGTAAATCTTTGTGTTCAGTCGTTTTCAATTTTGCTTTTCTTTACTATTTGCAAGATAAGTAATTGTTAGATCATCAATCCTAACAATTGATATCAAGAGCTTGGTTTGAGGGTCTTGTATTGCTTATCGGTAGAAGATGTCAAGGAAGTACGAAATTGAGAAATTCGATCGCACGCTCAATTTCGGTATGTGGCAAGTGAAGATGCAAGCAATTTTGGTGGGAAAACAGTGTGTCAAGGCTTTGCTTAGAAAGGCAAAGAAACCAGAAAGCTTGACTGATGAACAGTTTGATGACATGGACGAGAAAGCTTTGTCTCTTTTGCATTTAAGTCTTAAAGATGAGGTGTTAAGGGAGGTAGTGAGCGAAAAGACTACTGCAAGGCTATGGCTTAGGCTTAAACAACTCTACATGACGAAGAGCATTAGTAATCGGTTGGTACTGATGAAGAAACTCGAAGAATGTAAACTCAAATAAGGTGAGTCTTTGGAAATTCATCTTGATAAGTTTGACGTTTTGGTCATGGACTTGAAGAATGTAGATGTTGTGATTGATGATGAGCAATTGGCAGTCAAATTGCTATGTTCTTTACCCTCTGAGTACATGCACTTTCGTGAGACTGTTTTGTATGGGAAGGATGAGATCTCTTTGGAAGAGATCAAGAACGCTTTGCTACAACGTGAAGTCATTGAAACGCACTTGATTTCTCTAGCTGCTGAATCTCAAGGTGATGGGTTAGTAGCTAGAAGCGGCAAAAAGTCAGGAAAGGGATCGAGTGCATAGAACTCGAGTCAACCCAGTTCAAGTGGAAAGTTTAAAGATGTGATATGTCATGGTTGCAAGAAGAAGAGACACATCAGAAGGTTCTGTCCAAACAGAAGGGATAAAAATGATGATAATACAACCGCTAAGAAGGGTGAAGCTGGAGTGGTGTTTGATAACACTAGTGATGACAGTGACAGTGGTGCACTTACTGCTTGTGATTCGGGTACCAAAATTAGAGATAATTGGATTTTGGATTCGGGTTATTCTTATCATATTAGTCACAATCGGGCATGGTTTTGTTCTTATAAGGCTGCTGCAGGTGGAGTAGTTTTGATGGGTAATAACGCTGCATGCAAGGTTGTTGGTATTGGGACTATTAAGATTAAGATGTTTGATAGTGAGGAAACTGCAGAATGTCAGACATGTTCCTGAATTGAAGAAAAACTTGATTTCTCTAGGCACTTTGTATTGTCTTGGGTATAGCTTAGCCATTGCGAATGGTGAACTATCGGCTATCAAATGTGACTTGGTGGCTCAAAAGGGAAAGAAGGTGGGGACATTGTACGAGCTTTTTGGATCTACGGTTGTTGGTGATGTGTCTGTTGCAAAGGGTTCTATGACTGAGGCGGAGGCTACTCAGTTGTGGCACATGAGATTGGGTCACATTGGCTTGAAGATGATGACAAAACTTTCAAAGCGCAGTTTATTGGATGGACAGAAGACGGGGCCTATGAACTTTTGTGAGCATTGTGTGCTTGGAAAACAGACTAAGGCTAGCTTCGGGAAGGGAGTTCACAACTCTAAAGGTATTCTTGATTACATTCATTTTGATTTGTGGGGTCCGTCTAAGAAATTATCTAAGGGTGGTTCTCGGTATTTATTGACTTTTATTGATGATTATTCGCGAAAGGTGTTTGTCTATTTCTTGAAACATAAGAATGATGTGATTTTGAATTTTAAGCAGTGGAAAACTTTGGTTGAGAAACAGACATGTAGACCCATAAAGAAACTGAGAACAGATAATGGCCTTGAGTTTGTCGAAAATGAGATTACTGAATTTTGCAAAAATGAAGGTATCGGTCGACATAGGACTTGTGTAGGGAAACCACAAACAGAATGGTGTTGCAGAAAGGATGAACCGCACGTTGCTAGAAAGGGCTCGGTGTTTGTTGTCACAGCAGGGTTAGGTAAAGAATTCTGGGCGGAGGCGATTTGTATGACTGCTTACTTGGCTAATCGCTCTCCTAATTCTAGTATTGGGATGAAAACTCTGGTGGAGATGTGTTCAGGCTCTCCATGAGATTATTCGAGATTGTGTATTTTTTTGTGTCCCGCTTATGCTTATGTGAACAACAGAAACAATGAAAAATGGCAAATAGGAAGATCATTTTGGGACGGAGAGAGTATTTTCTTTTAATTCCCAAAGCTCCATTCCAATTCAATGTAAGAACACCACAATTCCAACCATCACCTTTTTTGAGGAAAAAATTTAGGTACAGACAAAATCCATGTCTGGTTAAGTTAGCAATGGAGTAACAATTCTCAAAATAATCAAATACATTTGGGAAACCTAAGAAAAAGGGCGTGGGATTTAAGAATTCAAAAATTGGCATTGCATTGCATTTATGTAAGCATATCTACTAAAGAGGGTAGTAGCTGAACATAGCATTTAATGCTAATGGATCAGTCCTTCAGCTTCAGGCAGAGCTTACCTCCGTTATCATTAACAAGCCGACGAAATATTTCCAACTATCCTACAAAATTACACACGTCTACTTTTGACTTACTACTAGTAGTCACCAATTTTTGCTACGGCTAAATAATAAATAAAAGAAATAATTTATCTGTCTCATAACACTTCACTAAAATTTTAAGTATTTAATTAGTAAGTCTCATTTTCTAAAATATTCAAATTTTAGAACAGAGGGTGAGTAGTTTAATCATTAACGATTATGTACTTATAGTAGTAAAATTATTGTTCTCTTTAAATATTTTTGAGCTGAAATTGGACATTAATTTAAAGATAATTTGAATAATATTTGTTGACATAATCTCTCGATACAATAAAAATGTGCCATTATACTTTTTTGTTGTCTCAAATTAAATAAGCGTCACTTGGTTAATAATTAAGCAAAAAATTCAATATATTTTATCTTGTAAAAATAATATACAAATAAGTAAAATATATTTTAAAATACTAATACTTATTCTGAAATGAAAAAGTAAATTAATCCTTAGTCTAGAAAATAATCTTGTCAATTTGACTGAACATTGGAAAAATTATGGTAAATAATTTACTTACCATAATTTTTATATTACCAGGGAACTACTCTCATTGTTACTATAATTTCTCTTTTATGACACTCTACTATTTTAAAGAACAACAAATTTAAAACCTTGAACAAGAATTTTATCCATTTCAATGGCGATTTCTTCTTCTTCTTCAATCACCTCTTCGCTCTCTCCTCATCACCAACCATTCACCTCTGTAAGTTACCCTGTCCATCTCTCTCTCTCTCTCACTCACACCCACGCACTAGCTCTCAATTTTTTCTTGGGTTCATAATTTCCATCATGCCATAACCTGTTTAAGATTACCTGCTGTTTTGATGTTGTGGGTTTCTTTGTTTACTGTTTTCGCTCTCGCTAGTTAAACACACATACACAGCTGAGATTTGTTACTCCCTCGGTCCCTAAACGAGTGTCCATTTTCAAGAAGAAGAAAATCCCAAAACGAGTGTTCATTTTAATCATAATTTTGTCTCTAAATTTTTATTTTTTTTTATTTTTTTCACCGGTCTTTTTATACTTACAAAAACTAAATGTTTGTAAAGATGATTACAAGATTATATATGAATCTTGTCACCAAATTGTACAGAAAGTTATGTCCCTTAAAATGAAATTTGAACTCTCGTTTAGGGATTGAGGTATTTTTTTTGTTATGCCAAATGAATTCAAATATTATGTTGGGTTTTTGATGTTTGAGTGTTCTTGAATCTTAGCTGCAGATTCAATCCGCTAAACAAACATTTTCTCTAGTTTTTTTTTTTTATGATTTTTGTTCTTTGTGTGGGTTATGCAGATTCCAGAATGCGATAGAGAAGGCAAAGAAGACGACGAGTCACAAGGGCGCATCAGCTTCAAAATGACTCCATCGGAATGTACGACCGACACAAGCTACACCCACCGCCCCACCCCTCTCCACCACCACTCCTCTTCCCACAGAGGCAAATCGTCGAACAGGAGGCGGGCAGGACCTAACGATAGTATTTCCGGCAACGACGATCTCGGGATTTCTTGTAACAAATGCCGGCCCGGTTCCAGAGAGAAGATATCAATCATTCCGGTAGAAAATTCTGTCGCCGGCCGACACTCTACAGCGAGCCCAAACGGGTTGTTTAGATCGATTTTTACATCTTTGGTTAAGAAAAGCCCTAGAGAATTGGCCGATGGAGTGTCACCAAAGGTGGTGGCGGCGGAGGAAGAGGAGGAGCCGTGGAAAGCGGCTGTGGCGGAGCTTTCCCATAAGCTCATTCAGGCCACCAAGAAGCGGGATGAAGCCATTCTTGAATCTTCTAGATTGAAGTACTCAATGGTGGAATTGGAGAAGAAGCTCAACAAGCTCGAAATTTACTGCCATAATTTGAAATCTGGACTCGATAATTGCAGTATCAAGTCCGATCAATCGAATGGGCAGGTTGATAATGGACAAGTTAAGCATAGGCCGATTAAGGTTGGAGATCATGATAAAGTAATTGAGCATTTCCTAGTATCGGTCTCGGAATCAAGGTTGTCTGTCCGGGTACTAAGCCGGTCATTGACTAGTCAACTCCGACAAGTTGGCGGGAAAGTTTATGATCGAATTGGTTTACTCCTCCATCCCTACGACGTCAAGATTTCTCTCTCAAGAAATCCTCGAGGTTTGCTTGTTTACCTCGAGGCATTGCTAAACAAGGCCTTCTTCGAAGACTTTGAATCGTCCGGTTTTGAAAAGGGCGGGTCGAATCAAGTTTTGGATCCAATCCAACGTTGCGAAACCAACCTTAGTTCCTTTATTCGGTTGAAAGAGCTATCTTGGGATGAGGTTTTGATCAAGGGGACTAAGCAATTTAGCGAGGATTTTAGCAAGTTTTGTGATCGGAAAATGAGTGAGATAGTCTCGATGCTAGGGTGGACTCAAGCGTGGCCCGAGTCACTATTACAGGCATTCTTTGTTGCCTCTAAGTCGGTTTGGTTAGTGCACCTTTTGGCTAACTCGGTGCACCCAAGTCTACCCATTTTCAGAGTTGATAAAATGGTTCAGTTTGATTCGATCTACATGGAGGATATGGGAAGAGATAAAGCTCGGAAATTGGTGCCGAGCATAGTTCGGATCATGGTCCAACCCGGGTTCTATGTCTATGGCAATGTGGTCAAGTGCAAGGTGCTATGCAGGTACCAAAGCAACAATGGCCTTATACGCCATGATCATGATGGTAAAAGTTTTTAAATTCATTGCCTATATTATAACATGTGATTATTATTATGTAGCAAATCTTAATCTTTCATCTTGTTATTATAATGACTTATGAATATGGTTATCTTTGTACTTTTGGCTCCTAGCTTTTTGAGATTGAAGGGTCAAAGTAAAAGTATTTTGTCAAATCTTATGTTGTTTTGTCTTTACTATGTTGTTTTGTTGAGGATTTGGTTTGGGTGTTTAAAGTCTTGGGTCAAGAGCATGTCTTTGGAAAGAATCTTGTTCTGAATTTGCTTTTAAGGATATGTAATTCTAGTTTTGACTTTTGGACATTTCAATTTTTTTAGGGTGTTGTTATACGCAATTGTGAAATTAACGAATACACCTATAAAAGTATGCTTGAAATATTAAATAGTACAACACTATAATACATAATACGGGTGTATTCATTAATTTTACTGGTGTGCAACACTTTTTTCTTACTATTGCTAAGAAATGTATTGATTGCTTTTGTTTGTTCCGTTAGCTTTTGTTATAGACTAGTAGGTAACCCGTGCTTTGCACGGGAAACTTATTTATTATTTTTTTGTTTTTATTTAATAAAGTTATATAATAATTTTTATAATATAAATATATAGTATATGAATTAAAACGTTGAAAAAAACTTTGATGAGAACACCATGACCCGTCTCATAATAGAGACGGATCATTTTTGACCCATGACCCGGATCCATGACCCGGGGGGGGGGGGGAAATCATGTTTTTTTTTGCTTTATTTTTAGTTTTTATATTTTTATTTTGGGTTTTTTTTTTTCAGTTTGCCAAAAGTAATAGTTACTATAACTAAATGTAACAAACGTGTTACTTATATGTAGCAGTATGTATACATAAAAGTAATACATATATACAGAAAAGTAACATTGTTTTTTTTTATGTTTTCTTCGTTTGCCAAAAGTAATACTTACTACAACTAAAATGTAACGAACGTGTTACTTATATGTAACAGTGTTTATACATAATTGTAACACATATGTATAGAAAAGTAATAATTCAACCATTTACACTTTAGAACTAAAAACACTCGTGTTAGTAACACTGTAAAAATAAGAAAGTATTTATAAACGAATGTTACACTTTACTCGTATAATAACATTGTAAAACAGTTACATTTACTTGTATAATAGTATATCTATATGTTTTCAAATAATAAGTTACAATGGGTTCAACTTATCATGATACATGTAAAAGTATTACATTATGTATAGAAATCTGTTACAATTTCATCTACTAAAGTGTTACATTTACTTGTACAAATAATTACATTCATGTATATAAGTTGTTATTTTTGCAAATGTTACTTTCTTTCAAAAAAATAAAATCAAAATACTCAAAAATAAAAAATATTCTGGAAAAACACTATTACATTTCAGTATAACGATAATTACATTTAGTTATTGTTAGTGTTACACGTATTTATAGTTAGTATTACAGTTGAAAGATGAGTAATAGTTAACTATTACTAATAAGAGTAATAGTAACTATAATGGTTAACTATTATTAGTTAACTATTACTAATAATAGTAATAGTTACTATTAATAGTTAACTTTTATTTGCTTAATACCATTAGCTAATACTATTAGTTACTACATAAGGTAAATATTATAATAGTTGTTACTAATAATAGTAATAGTTAACTAATATATTTAACTATAATAGTAACTATTACTAATAAGAGTAATAGTTAACTATAATGGTTAACTATTATAGTTAACTATTATTAATAATAGTAATAGTTACTATAATAGTTAACTATTATAGTTACCCTTTATAGTAACTATTATTATTAGCTAATAGTATTAGCTAATAAAAAGAAAATAAAAAGTCATTTATTATTAGTATATTGTTGATGTGGCTTCTCCAAATGCAAGCTTTCTCATTTGTTTGTCCACATATCAATGCCATAGCTCTTTTGGCCAACTTAATATATATATATATATATATATATATATTTGTAGCATACCTTTCACAAGAGCCTTGTGCATAAAGTGAAAGACCTTTTTAACTGCCACTTAGATTAACATATTCATGCAATAATTGTTTGACTACTAGGAAGTTGATTATTCAAGACCTTTTTTTTTTTTTACTATTATAGTAACTATTACAATTAATTATTATACTAACTATTACTATTACGAGTATAAGTTAACTATAATATAATAGTAACTATTTTACGGGTAACACGGCCCACCCGGCCCATTTTTGACCAAACCCGCGAGCAGGCGGGCTTGGGTCCGTCCGTGAAGAGTGAGCCCGCGGGCGAAACCCGGCCCGGCCATTTTAAAAAAATGCACAGTCCGGCCCGCCCTTTAAACCCTTGGGTTTTACCCAACGGTTATAACAGGTTTTCCTATTCTTCTTTTTTTTTATTCTGGGAAAATAGAGAAAAATGCAAACAAATATTTAAAAATATTGAAGACCTCACAATCTAATTTTAAATTTAGTAAACATATAAATGGCCTAGTAATATTGGTATATATTTAAATCAAATAAAATTGTAAAATAAGTTTACAATTTCAATGAATAAATTATTAAAATATAAACATACTCCATTTAAAAAAAAAATACTCCCTCCATCCCAAAAAGATAGTCCACATTTTTTCGTTGTTACTACGAGGAACTTTGAGCAGTTATAAATGCTACTTATAACTATGTTAATATGAATCTAAAAATTGATATTAATAGTATTTATAATGGTGTATCAAGAACAATTTCAAAATTTTCATTAGAATAATTAAAAGTAGCCTTAGTTATTACTCAAAGTTCCTTCGTAAAACCCATGAAAATAGGGGGACTATCATTCTGGGACAGAGGGAGTATAATAATTAAGTAATAATACAAATGCATAAATAAATTAAATGTAGTTACTTTTTATAACTAATATAAACTAGTTTCAGAAATTCAAATTAATAAATAAATAAATTATTTTTGAAATTTCAAGGGGCACGGGCCGTTTCACGAATTTGAGCCCGCGGGCTTTAGCCCGGCCCGTTGGATATATTGATGGTCCGGCCCGTCCGTCAAATACAAGGGCCAAGGGCCGGGTTCGGGAGGCAGGCTCACGGGTTAAGTGTGACATCCCGAAATTAAGCACGACGTTTTGGAACGGATCGGAAATAAAAAAATAACCCATATGAAAATAAGAACTAAACGGGACGGATTAATGTAGTAGTGGATTTTTATAAGCTGTATTGGTGTTGGGCCACAATTTTGTTGCATGGAAGTGTTTTTGACAAACAAGCTAGTTTTCACGTGCCTTAGCATGACTCTTTGCATGAGGTGGATCTCATTTAAAATTTTAGTTGGTGACTCACCCATTCATAAGACTTGAAAATTGTTCTCTTGCTATATCACTGATATAATATCAGTTTGATCAACCCGAGAGAGAGAGAGAGAGTTCAACTGAGAAGTAGAACAGTGAGTTGTGCGAGTTCGAGACAGTCTGGATAATTTATTTGGTGCTCCGTCTTTAGCATTTTGGGTAAGGGAGACTATGCAGTATTGATTCCGTGTCATTTTTTTTTATACTCGTCTTATCGTAGTACTTCATGTTATTGATACGTATATCGTTTGATCGGTTCCATTTGATTATTGCTTTGGTATTAAAATTGCTCGGTTAATGTCAAGATTATTTGAAAAGCATGATTTATGTGTTATTATGCTCAAAGATGAGATTTGTTATATGGAACAGTTGCGAGTAGCTAATTATGTGACGTCGCAGTGGGCTCGGTTATTGGTTATTGGTTATTGTGTTTGTGTTGGGTCCGGCTCCGTCGAGGGCGGCCAACAATTCGGTTGATTTGGTTGAGTCACTGGACCCGAATATAATTAGTACATCGGACTGTAAAGTATGATTGATCGGTTATCCGGTTTATGAAAAAGCGAGTCTTATTGGCATGTCCATATTTATAATTTCATGGACATTATTATTTGGTGTTTGTGTTCCATTGGCTTCTGTGATATTGTGTATCCCCTTTCTTACTGGGCCCCCCAGCTCACCCCCCTCAAGTTTCAGTTTTGCAGTTAAGCGATGATCGGGATGAAAGGATTTGGGGCGGAGCAGTTTATAGAGCATTTGGGTTGATTAGTGATATCTTGTATAGTATTTAGTATTTTAGAGTTGTAAATTGTGACATTTTGTTATTTATGGAATTTAGAAATTTTTCGGGGTGTTACATTAAGGGTTTGGCGGGCGCTGGTTGACGGGCCGATGGCCCAAGGCGCGGGCTTGGGCCCCAAATGCCCATCTCCATGGGTTAGGCTCATATAGCGGGTCGTGGTCATCCTCCTTAGATTAGATAGTCCTACATCATTTTTATCCCAAAATAAACTACTTTATTAATTCCAAATATGTTTTTAGACGCATGCACTGCCTATGATGATTTAATGGGAAAAATTTGACGATGTTAATGATAGTGACTATGGTTAAAAAAAATGAGTTCGATGTCAAGGATACAAAAGTAATCAATATGATCAAATCCATAAAAACTCAAGAATTGAGTGACTTTTTTTTTTTTTTTTTTTTTTTGTAGTTTATCATTTTTCAAATATCTTTCGAATCATTGAGACTTCTATTAAAGTACGAAGACATCATATGTGGGTTTTTTAAGTGGGTCAATTGCAATTTGGTCACCCGTATTTATACCACTTTTACAATTTAATTTTCGTGTTTGTAAGTAATGTAATCCGATTCTTGTATTTGTTATTTTTGCAAATTGATATAAAAACTAACGAAATGTTAGCTTTTTAACAAGAAAACATTCACGTGCATATCACATGACTTTTTCAAGGGTATAATTGTCATTTCTCAAATGTATGTGTTAGTGTCTCGAAGACTTGAAGAGAATTGTTGCTTTTAGAAGGAGAAAAGTGAGGGATTTGGTATTTACTGCTTGGTCGTTAATTCCACCACTAATGGAGGAGTATGACGTTGTTGCCGTTCAATGAATAAGGCGACGACGGATCAGCCCTTATTTACACAAAACACACGTGTCTTGCACACATGCACTGGAAATTACAATTATACCCTTGCACACCTGCGCTGGAAATTACAATTATACCCTTGAAAAGTCATGTGATATGCACATGACTGCTTTCCCATAAAAAATTTAACATTTCTTTATTTTTTATATCAATTTGCAATAAAATGACAAATACGAGAATCGTGTTGCAAAATTTACAAATACGGGAATCAAGTTGCAAAAGTGGTACAAACACAAAGGTCCAAATCGCAATTGGCCATTTTTTTAGTTATTGAAGCCATGCAAATCCAAGTTAGCCAAGTCCAATGGGCTTGGAAATGTCATAGTTAAAGCCCATTCGATTCTAAAGTCTCATACAAAATACACTAAAATACAAACGAACCAAGTTCCATCACTTCCGGTCAATAACTGCTTGACCATGTGGGTGATTGGAAATTTACTTCATAGGCCCGTGCCTGGCCCGTGAGTTATACATACTGACCCGTTTCAACAATTACAAATTTTAAGAGTATTTTTGAATGACAAAATAACCCTAATTAATATTGTATTGCAACAGCCTTATACCAAGGGCATCTTCATAATTAACGCTAACCGGGCTGAGCTCAATAGCCGTAGCGGGCCACACTAAACTTGAGAGTTGTAGTAGGACGGGCTGGTTCAAGTTCAAAGCCCATTTTGGACCGACCCTTTGAACCGCCCCTCCCACTGGGACTACACCAGAAGTGATACAAGAGTCCAGATAGTGGTCTAATCAGATGATCGTTACGGCTTTCGCATTCAAAATTTTCTGTTTTGAGATTACATAGAAATATCTTTTACGTCAAAGAATTAGGAGGATTATATAGGAACAAGCCTTCCAGCTCAAATATGTCCATCAATCAAAATTAACCCCTTTTCTATAATTGAATACCGTTGAAATTGGATGGGAAAAATCCCATTGCCATCTTAAGTTGTCAAGGTCACAACTTGTTGGAACGTTATAGACGGTCCCCAATTCTCATACGGGCCATAATGTAACTGAATTAAACAAACCGGGCAACAACCATTAGATCGAGTCCTGCATTTTAACGGGTTCAAGCTCGTAATGCCCTTTCAAAATGTTAACTAGGCTGGAAATTGTCGGACCTAACCAAGCCCGATAAACAACTCACACTTATATAAATTCGCCTTGCCTAATGTCCGAATACGATGACGGTCTCTCTTCAGGCTAAGATAGACCACGACCATTCGTGAGCCGGCCCACGTCGTCTCAACCTAGCAATAATTGTAAGATACTCGCGGGAAAAACGGATTGTTTCCCCCCGAGAATCAAACACGGAACTTTATGCTCAAGAAAACGGAATCGCCACGTTAAATTAATTTTAAACTCAATTTAACGAAAAATGTTAGAGAAAATGAGTTCGGAGGTCAGGTTACGTTTTGGGCAGAACTTATAACGGTTCACCCAATCCGCCTCGAAAAACCGAGTCTCCCTAAGTTTATTAACCGAAAATGTGCAAGTGTGTGTGCGTGTATTTTAAAATGGGAGAAACTGACTTTTAACAGAAAAAACAGTTTAGAAGTTAATCGAAAGGGGTTTATTTGCAAAATTTTAACAGAATGAGGTTTAAACAGAAAGATTTCCCTACGGCTAAACCATCCGTACGGATGGTCATAGCCGTCCTGGAAATTTGCAGATTTATCAGAAACAGTCCAGTTTCAAGCAGAAACAGAGAATTCTGTAGAAACTGGACAGAGTGTGACATTTTCAGTTTATTTGCATTGTACAAGAACATGCATAACAACATCTCGATGCTTTTGATCATTGGATTAGACACCAAAACACATGATTTGGGCATGATCAAGGCAATTATTGGGGAAAAGAGAGGAGAAGTTGATGAACATGGCTTTGAGCCAAAACAACCATTTGGATGGTTAAAGATGAGAACTTTAACATCCAAATGGATGATTCATCCAAATTAAACCTTTAGGACAACCACAATCAACCTTTGGATGGATAAAGATTGAGTATTTATCATTTAAATGTGACATTATTAAGGTTAAATCATAGTGTGGATGGTAAAGATTGTGACTTTACCACCCAAACATGATTATTATAGCCATAAATGAACAAACATAACATTAATGTACAAGGGCTCTCTCCATATGTGCAATGGATCACCAAGCCAAAAGTAAAGACATTAAAGTAAATGACATGAATGTAAATGACATAAAGTAAATTGCATTAACATAACAAGCCATGATCATCCTTTGGTTTGTAACCCTTAATCACACACAAAGGCATGATGGGAACCATGGAATCATTTCATGACTTGGTTCCAATTGATAATATCACATGAAATGTAAAGACATTAAAAGGAGATCATCAACAAACAAGTAAATAAAGGTATGGCAAGGTGTGAGAGCCCGCGCCCGTACCCGCGTAAGGATCCGTGCGAAATGCGGCTGGAATCCGCTCGGTTTCTCAAAATGGTTTCCCTACTTTGGTTTTGGAAAAGAAGAGTCGCCACCTCATTTTATTTTGGAAAATAGAGATAAAACCTTTTGTTTGAAAAAAAGTGGGTTCGGGGGCTAATTTACGAGAGGAGAATGTGTTAGGCACTCTGCTCGCCCTTTCGGTCTCTAGCATGCTTCCGCCTACGCTTGATTTTAGTGCCTTTTGAAAATGTGTTTTATGTCCTAACATATAAAAAATGTGTATGTGTTTATGTATAAAGGAGTCTCCTATTCTAGGTCGATTCATTTTATCACAACCGGGAACCGGTTTGGGTGGATTCCCGATTGGTTTTGAAAAAAGGTTTGAATCATATTTACAAGTATGAGCAATTAAAGGGGGAAGGGGGAATATTTTACAAATAATACATATATACAAAAAATGGGATAAATCCCATGAAAAGAATATCCGAGTGCAAGATTGATCCGGGCTGCTGTGGATCGCCATGGGTGTACCTGTGAATGACCTATCCAAAAAACAGATCCAAAGCTTGGGATTCACTCCCAAGATGTTAGAGCACATGTATGAATTTTTTTTGGATTTATGGGTTGATATTTTCTGCTCAAATCATGTCAAGAACATTTATGTAAATTCAGCCCAGCACAGGAAAAGATATCATAGCAGGTTTTGATGAGCAATTTACACTATCATATCTTAATAATCTGGAAAAGCATAAAACACAAAAGTTGAATATCATATATTAAATATAATGTGTACCAAGTTTCAAATTCAGGAAGAAAGTTTTGATTCTTCAAAAGTGATCTGACATTGTCATGTCAGAATCTGGGAAATATGAATCTGGAAGCAGGCACTTGATTTAGAAAATGGAAAGAAGCCTTTCCAAAGGTCATAAAATTGTTTCAAAAGCATGAAAATCTTAATTAGTCTTTTAAAAACAAATTTCATGTTTTGACTTTGACTTGAAAATCATGTTTATTTACAAAGTAAAAACATAGATTACATAGGTAATAAGGGGAATCTAGTCACTAGTTGACTAGATTCCCAAACAACTCATTTAGACTTACATTTTATCAAATCTATGATATATAAAAAGGAAACTTACCTAGATTAAGAGAGGGTGGTGTGCTTCCTTTGTCTCCAAGGGAAGACTTTTTTTTTGTTTGATTGAAGTTGTTGTTGTGGTTGTGGTTGTGGTTGTTGTTGTTGTTGTTGTTGTTGTTGTTGCTTGTTGTTGTTGTTGCTTGAGATTTGAAGGGGTTGTTTGAGGTGTTTGGGTGGTGGTTTAGTAGTGGAGATGTGGTGGAGGAGTGGTGGTAGTGGTGGTGGAATGGTGGTAGTAAGAGCAAGAGTGAAAGTGTATGGAGGGAGTGTGTAGTGTAATGTGTGTGTTGAATGAGTCCCTTCCCTTTCTTGGATCAACATAGGAAGTATATGGAGGAGGGAGGTAAGTTTTCTTGGACCAAAATGCCCCTATAGTAGGGGTAGTATGGGGGGTAAGGTCTCTTGCCCGAAATTCATGCCAAGGGGTGGAAAAATTGGCCAAAAATGATGGTGTTGCTTTGACTTGGTGATTTCCACTTTTTGAAATGCCACTTGTCCATTTTTGGTTGATTTTTGGCCCATGTGACCCCCCCCCCTAATGCAGCCATATGTCCAGGAAATGTGGGAGTAAACATGTCATTATTTCCGGCTCTGTGTTCCCGCTCCGCAACAGCTTGCAACTGCTCCGTCGTGCGCGTTCCGTTGTCCCGGTTGTCCGCGGGTTCAACACAAAAGCTGCTCTTCTCAATTTTCTGGTCAAGATGGCATATCTAGATTATGTTAAAGAGTAAGGAATAAAATAATATAATTTTAAATGCAAGGGATGTCCGGTAAAAGGCGTTCTAGGGGTGCGGGGCCCGCCGTAGGGTCCCGACGCTCAATTTTCGAAGAATACGCCTGTTTACTCGGTTTTGAGCCCTGATCATGAATCCGGACATGGTTTTTCCATCCGATGCACCGATAAGGCGTACGGTAATCCCGAACGGCCAAATCTGGGGTTTTAGGCCAATTATCGCGCTTAGACCGAATCAAATGGTTGGTTTTAGGGGTGCGAGATCGGGGTGTCTACAGAGCCCCTCGTCGAATTCACTTGTGATGTAAAGGGGATTCGAAGATCCAATATAGACAACCGATCTCGTCTAGGGTTTGACGGCTGAGCCCAAAGTAGGGCTTCCTACGTATCCCTTGCGGGAATCAAGCCTCCGTAGTTCTACTCAAGCAAGCAAACAACAAGTATGGTCGAACCTGGGTTCCCAAGTTTCCTACGTATCTCTTGCGAGAATCAGACCAATTGTAGTTCGGATGGATGCTGGGGATGCATTGAGAAACCGAATTCTCTTTGCTGGGGATTGGAATGGGTGAACGGCTTATGGGTTGGTCAGATCACATACATCTCTGAGCCGAGAGTTGAGGTAACAAATTTGATTGAGAGAACGGGCGACTGAGACTCTTGTTATCGAGCTGCCTACGTATCCCTTTCGGGAATCAAGTCGGGGTGTAGTTCTGAGGGAGGTCCAACCCGAGCGCTCGAGTGGACCAGAGAGTAACCAAACATTCGAGGGGGGTCAAATTCGGGGGACGGCCGAATAGACCAGGGTAACCAAGCATTTTGAGAAGGTCAAATTCGGGGGACGGCCGAATAGACCAGGGGTAACCAAACATTTTGAAAAGGTAAAATTCGGGGGACGGCCGAATAGACCGGAAGTAACCAAACATTTTGAAAAGGTCAAATTCGGGGGACGGCCGAACGGACCGGGGTAACCGAACATTTTGAAAAGGTCAAATTCGGGGGACGGCCGAACAGACCGGAAGTAACCAAACATTTTGAAAAGGTCAAATTCGGGGGACGGCCGAACGGACCGGAAGTAACCAAACATTTTGAAAAAGTCAAATTCGGGGGACGGCCGAACGGACCGGGGGTAACCAAACATTTTGAAATTAGGTGTGGTCGAACCTGAGGTGACAGGCTGCCTACGTATCCCTTTCGGGAATCAGACCAGTCACGTAGTTCAACGGGGTGGGACATTTAAGGGGCGCTCCGACCCTACCTATTTTGAAAACGCTTTTAGAAAGGGTGAGACTTTTGAGAGGCGTCTCGAGCCTAAAAGGATTTTTTTACTAATTTTTTGAAAAGGGTGAGACTTTTGAGAGGCGTCTCAAGCCTAAAACGATTTTGAAAACGAGAGTGATTTTTGGGAAAACATTTTTGAAAACGAAACAATATTCTTGCCATCAAAACAAATTAAACATTGAAGACGCATAACATGAAAGTGTTCAAGGATACGCTGCAGGTTGATGATGATCGGAGGCTCGTTGTGCGCTGCCGCATTTGAGAGAAGCTTGAATCCTTGCCTTGGAGTTGTTGTGTGATGAGATTTTTGATTCTTGGCTTGAGGAGAACAATCTAATTACCATTCTTTCATGTTGGGACCCTTTTGGATTTGACGGGAGGCCATCTCGAGTTTCTAAAAGATGTGGAGAAGCTGCTCTTGGAATATTTGGATGTGTTTAGTTGGGCTTCACGTGACAAGCTCCCCCATTTCAACATTTCGATGCGTTTGTGGCCGGACTTGCGGTGCCAAGATCTCCATTGCAACGTTTTGATGCGTGTGTGGTCGGACCTGAGGTGACAGGCTGCCTACGTATCCCTTTCGGGAATCAGACCTTACGTAGTTCGAGTTTGTGAAAAACTCGAAAAACATAATTTGATTGGAACAGATGTGGTGTGATGTTGAAGAAGACCTTTCTTGAGGGGTTTGGACGTGACCTGGCCTCGGAGATTGGATTTGAGTACCTGCATAAGACCTTTCACAATCATACATATATATCGTGACATTCATGTGCAGAGAGTGTGCAATACACGCAACCAAATCATCATGATTAAAAGATCGAGAGATAAAGAACATATCACGTTGAGAACTGCTCGCTTTTCATCATTTCGATGTGTTTGTGGTCGGACTCGCCGAAGCAAGCTGCCTACGTATCCCTTTCGGGAATCAGACCTTACGTAGTTCGAGTTTGTGAAAAACTCGAAAAACACATTTTGATTGGAGTTTGGAACATCGAAAAACTGAATTCCCTAAGCAGAAACGTGTCGATGGATTTCTTGGTAAGTGTAATGGAACGAGCAGAGTTCCCATGTGCATGAGATGCAGTGGGTGTTGAAAATATTCCTGCAGAAAATTTCACAAGTATGCAATATACAAGTGATATCGTGACATTCATGTGCAGAGAGTGTGTCATACACGCAACCAAATCATCATGATTAAAAGATCGAGAGATAAAGAACATATCACGTTGAGAACTGCTCGCTTTCCATCATTTCGATGTGTTTGTGGTAGGACTCGCCGAAGCAAGCTGCCTACGTATCCCTTTCGGGAATCAGACCTTACGTAGTTCGAGTTTGTGAAAAACTCGAAAAACACAATTTGTTTGACAGACGATTTGTTGGAGATGACCCTTCTTGCGATGGGGTACCTGCATGGGATTAGATTTGGACACCTGCAAAATATTTTCACAAGTATGCAATATCATATCGCGCATTTTTCACTTCAAAAACTTCTCATTGTCATTGATGATTGAAGGACTTCAAACGAGGATTTCCTTTGCAAATGATTTTGAAATATAAATCTTGCCATCTTTCTTTCAGAATTGAAAACACTCTATTTTATTCATTTTTTTTTCTTTTGACACGTGTGCATTGCTTGCATTTCAGCCATCATTCTTTTTATAAAATGAAACAAAGTGTCTATGTGCAAAGAGGGAAAATCGGGAAAGGAATGAACTGTGCATTTTTCTTTTGAAAACTTTGCGAGGAATGGGAGTTATGGTGAGATATATGGTGGAGTAGGAGTGAATGTCTAGCGCGAGTACTCGAAAGGTCAATTCCCTACACCCATTTGATCAAGTTTACTCGACGGTGTCTCTCCTGGTGGATTGCTTTGAATTGCCCCAGATGTTGGCTGTAGAAGCCCCATTTGTTCTTTCTGATATCAACCCTCAACATTCTTGCTGGTGAAGCCCCAGTGCCTTTTCAAAACCAGCCCCCAAATCTTCGATCATAAAATCCCTCTCAAGGATCAGCCCCACATTTGATGACCCATTTTCTGAGGACCTCTCTGTTTGTAAGTGCAGTCAATAGTTCTGAAGCCCCTACTACTATCCCAAGGTGATTCTTGTACTGTTCACCGGTTCGAGGCAGCTCCATGCCTTGATACTCATACTGCTTTGGGACCTAACAGTCGTTGAGAGTTGTTGCAGATTTGATGTTTCGCTGCTGGGAGTAACTCACACATTGTGATAGTCACATTTCCATTCGACGCTTTGATGGGGAAATCAACTGCCTTCGAGAATTAACATTGCCGGTGATTGAGCTTTGTGACCTGTGGCCCAAACTGCTAATCTGAAAAACTTCCCTCCGATGATTTTCTTGAAAGGGACCTAACCATCTGTGACGGTTGTCTCACAAATTCTGATGATTGTTGATGTCAAAACATAAAAGGACCAACTGTCTGTGAGAGTTGTCCTACCCCCCGGTCGTTTTGCATTATTGAGAAACCAAGTTATCATTTCTGATATCTGACACGCAGCCCCAGTTCGCATTCATTCATTTGAGCATACTCCCTGATTTTGAATTTTTAGAGTCAAAGGATCACATTCCTTCGTCTCCCTTGCTGTGACAAATTACAAGAATTGACTGGGGAAGGCACAAGGCCAGTGTTTTGGGAAAGCAAAGAAATATCCCGTGACATCATTGACATCGTGTTTGCGCAGGAAAAATTGACGGAAAGACGAGAGTAGGGGGAAGCCCCTAGACTCGAGGAAATTGCTCACATTTTGAAATCAATGACTCAAGATTAGAATTCGCATTAATGGTCAAGTGCTTCAAAATCAAAAAGTTAATTTCTATTTTTAGAAAAGATTTATTTGGACTCAAATTAGACCGTGACAAATCGAGATGAGAACACCACCAAACAATTGTAATTAGCACCACCTGTTGACCTCGTGGGTGGGAGGTCCTTGTCGTCGTTGTCGCACTTTTTGAGATTGATTAGAGGCTGTATGACCTTTGGCCGCTGGGCTCCCTCAGTGTAAGGGTTTGGCAGAGCATGTTGGTTTCCAACAAAAGACACCAGTTGTCATCGTTGATGGTGCTTGCCCATAATCAAGAGATCGAGATCTTCTTCAATGTAGATTAGCCTCGTATGCGCGGTGCTCTCTACGTCGTCTTCGTTAATGCGCTTTTTGATCTTGATGGAGTCCCTGAAGGCTGTCTGACTTTTGGTCTCTAACCTCTAAAATTGAGAGGTTGGTTTGTTAAGGGAAAATGTTTAACTCTCGAAATTTCTGGGGCAAGGGTTTTTAACCTCTCAGTGTAAGAGGCCGGCTTGAGTTATTAGGTCTTGAGCGAGTCACATGTTGCTGTCGTTGATGATGTTCGCACAATGGGTTCGAGATGCTTCTTAGGGGTATATGTAATATGCATGTAATATGTACAAATAATGAAATAATATACAAGAATAGAGTGAAATAAAGTAACCAAAGTTTTTTTTTTTTTTTTTTTTTTCACACACTCTCCTTTTTTGCACTCATTTTTTATTTATTTTTATTTTTTTCACACCCTCTCCTTTTTTGCACTTATTATTATTATTTTTTTATTATTATTATTTATTTTTTTTTTGCGAACATAACGATAATTGGAAATTTACAACGAATGATGTTTAAGTACAAAATTGACAATCGTGAAACATAATACAGGAATTTACAACACATTAAAGAACAACAATTTCTGGTTCTTGTCACTGGTTTGGTCTTTTCGAATCTGTGTCTGATAGTTGGCGGGAACTCCATCGATCGCTTCTATAAACTTCCCTGATTGCCTTCGTTTGTGAATCCCGTTGAGCACTGTCGGCCTTAGTTCTCATCTCAATTAATCGCAGCTAAAATTAGTCCACATTTTTTATCGTTTGCTTTTAATTACGTGAGATTAATCATTTGTGGGACCAAATTTATAAAATATGTGATTATGAAGGCACTTGATTATAACGCGAGTTCATTAACTGAAAACATATTTACAAGACAAGCAAGCAAATAAATATATTACAGAAAAAATGACACGCAAGCATGGATTTGGAAAGCAAAAGAAATGTGAGCGCATTTTAGGACGGGCCCGAAAGCAAAAGGGATTAGAGTTGGGCAGGTTGCCCTATTCACAGCAAAAAAGACATAACCCCTCGGGTCAGCAAGCTTCTACTATCAGCAAAGGAACATTTTCTCGCGTTGATAAACTGCGGTCATCACCTAACAAAAGAGAACTCCTTCCTGGGGCTCGGTGAGTCCCTAGGATAACATCTTCGAACTTGAAGCTTTCAGCGAAGGCTTCCACATGTTCATCAAACCAATTACGCAACTCTACTGGCACTTGGTGAGAGGATATATCTTCGTGTCCTGGGGCTGTTTCGTGTGGTTGAATCAGAGGTGGCGTGATGCCCGGGATGATAGATGACTGGGAGTTCATAAGCCCCACGTGCTCTTGGTTTTGTGAGAAGATTGGTACACAGTCTATTATTTTCCCCTGGTGTCCCTGTGGGATACTTGTTGCATACTTTGTTTGGGTTTCCAACTGTTTCCCCAACCATTCTTCCATCACCTTTTCGAACTCAATATCGGGCGAGCCCCTAGTCGCATTTACTGATGTTTCGCCATTACTAGTCATTGCTGATGAGAGAACCCGGAACAGACCTTGATCAAAGTAATGTCTGGAACTGACCTTGAATGTCGCGCTAGAAAAAGAAGCGAGATTCTCCCTCTACAAGAATGGATTGGAAAAAGAATGTTTTAAATTTTTGAAATGGGCTTTCTTTTATGTACAAGAATAGAAGCATAAAGAGAAGAAAGGTATAAGACTTTGAAACAACATTGTTTTCGAAAAAGGTTGAAGCGCAAGCAAAGCACAAAACCTAGGAAGCCGGACAAGCACCTCGCTTTGTTTTGACACGTTCAATGATTAAATCCTGGAATAGTGGATACCGTCTCCAAAGTATAGGACCAACGTTTTTCACCTGTACTACTGGCCGTCCGAAGCCCCTAGCGAAGGGCCTATACTCTTTCTGGGATCCACCATTCGAGTTACGGTCTATGTGAAGGTCTTGATAATTTCGGGTCAACCCAATCGTTCCAAAATATCCACACTTTAGGTTGTTTATAACCTTTTAGGAATGCATAGGGTTGTAGAGAAATTATTAGACAAAAACCGGCATAAAGTCGAGGACGTGTCATTTTGAAAATTCGGACATCGAGGCTTTTGATGGATGGCTTGCATGTGGCTTACACCCGCAGCGACGACTAGTAGCCGCGCTTTGGGGCGGAAATGTCAACCGGGAGCCCTATCGGAGGATCGGTGACCCCCCTTCACTCACCTGGCTACACCCCCTAAGGTTTGTATGGTTGCTAAGTCGGAAGTTCGAAAACGTGCATCGTGTGTGCGGTCTCTATTTTTTTTGAAAAATGATTTTTTTTTAGGAAAGAAAGAAAAGCACGTATTTTTTTTTGTTTTCGCTTTTTATTTTCTTTTTATTTACACATATAAAAGAAAAACCTGCAAAACAAAGTTAGGACAAGTATATACAAGGCAAAAGCAAATAATGGCAAAAGCACACAAAATTGAGTCTAGCCCACTTTTTTGAAAAAAGATATCCCCAGCAGAGTCGCCACTGTGAGAGCCCGCGCCCGTACCCGCGTAAGGATCCGTGCGAAACGCGGCTGGAATCCGCTCGGTTTCTCAAAAATGGTTTCCCTACTTTGGTTTTGGAAAAGAAGAGTCGCCACCTCATTTTATTTTGGAAAATAGAGATAAAACCTTTTGTTTGAAAAAAAGTGGGTTCGGGGGCTAATTTACGAGAGGAGAAGGTGTTAGGCACTCCGCTCGCCCTTTCGGTCTCTAGCATGCTTCCGCCTACGCTTGATTTTAGTGCCTTTTGAAAATGTGTTTTATGTCCTAACATATAAAAAATGTGTATGTGTTTATGTATAAAGAAGTCTCCTATTCTAGGTCGATTCATTTTATCACAACCGGGAACCGGTTTGGGTGGATTCCCGATTGGTTTTGAAAAAAGGTTTGAATCATATTTACAAGTATGAGCAATTAAAGGGGGAAGGGGGAATATTTTACAAATAATACATATATACAAAAAATGGGATAAATCCCATGAAAAGAATATCCGAGTGCAAGATTGATCCGGGCTGCTGTGGATTGCCATGGGTGTACCTGTGAATGACCTATCCAAAAAACAGATCCAAAGCTTGGGATTCACTCCCAAGATGTTAGAGCACATGTATGATTTTTTTTTTGGATTTATGGGTTGATATTTCATCCTCAAATCATGTCAAGAACATTTATGTAAATTCAGCCCAGCACAGGAAAAGATATCATAGCAGGTTTTGATGAGCAATTTACACTATCATATCTTAATAATATGGAAAAGCATAAAACACAAAAGTTGAAGATCATATATTAAATATAATGTGTACCAAGTTTCAAATTCAGGAAGAAAGTTTTGATTCTTCAAAAGTGATCTGACATTGTCATGTCAGAATCTGGGAAATATGAATCTGGAAGCAGGCACTTGATTTAGAAAATGTAAAGAAGCCTTTCCAGAGGTCATAAAATTGTTTCAAAAGCATGAAAATCTTAATTAGTCTTTTAAGAACAAATTTCATGTTTTGACTTTGACTTGAAAATCTAGTTTTGGTAGGGTTTTATACTAGAAAACTCAGATTAGCCAAAACTGCAGCAAGCAAAGCAACATATTTGAGCTACGAAAATGACTACCAAAAAATGACCTATACATGGATTTAGACCACAAAACTTGGCAATAATCATATTCAGTATATAATGAACAACTTTCATGTTTAAAGACACATCTAGAAACGAATTTATGATTGAGTAAAAAGCTCATCAAAAGGCTTGGTTGAAACAGAACATGCTAGACAGATTATACATGGCATGAAGATTGAGGTCAAAACATGGCATAAACTTGGAAAAAACCCATGGAACTTAGGGAACTTGCTTATTGATATATTATTAACATTATCATGTGTCTATTTATGAACAAACATAAACAAAAATGAGAATAAACAACAAAAAGGAGATGAGGACAGAATATACACATGCTGAGCAAATGGACTATATCTTGCTGGGATTTGAGATCTAAAGCATGAGATTAACACCAAAATGAACTCAAGACATATATACACATGCTAGGACTGAAGTATGAACATTTAGAATATATAGAACATGTTTATTTACAAAGTAAAAACATAGATTACATAGGTAATAAGGGGAATCTAGTCACTAGTTGACTAGATTCCCAAACAACTCATTTAGACTTACATTTTATCAAATCTATGATATATAAAAAGGAAACTTACCTAGATTAAGAGAGGGTGGTGTGCTTCCTTTGTCTCCAAGGGAAGACTTTTTTTTTTTGTTTGATTGAAGTTGTTGTTGTGGTTGTGGTTGTGGTTGTGGTTGTTGTTGTTGTTGTTGTTGCTTGTTGTTGTTGTTGCTTGAGATTTGAAGGGGTTGTTTGAGGTGTTTGGGTGGTGGTTTAGTAGTGGAGATGTGGTGGAGGAGTGGTGGTAGTGGTGGTGGAATGGTGGTAGTAAGAGCAAGAGTGAAAGTGTATGGAGGGAGTGTGTAGTGTAATGTGTGTGTGTGTTGAATGAGTCCCTTCCCTTTCTTGGATCAACATAGGAAGTATATGGAGGAGGGAGGTAAGTTTTCTTGGACCAAAATGCCCCTAGAGTAGGGGTAGTATGGGGGGTAAGGTCTCTTGCCCGAAATTCATGCCAAGGGGTGGAAAAATTGGCCAAAAATGATGGTGTTGCTTTGACTTGGTGATTTCCACTTTTTGAAATGCCACTTGTCCATTTTTGGTTGATTTTTGGCCCATGTGACCCCCCCTAATGCAGCCATATGTCCAGGAAATGTGGGAGTAAACATGTCATTATTTCCGGCTCTGTGTTCCCGCTCCGCAACAGCTTGCAACTGCTCCGTCGTGCGCGTTCCGGTGTCCCGGTTGTCCGCGGGTTCAACACAAAAGTTGCTCTTCTCAATTTTCTGGTCAAGATGGCATATCTAGATTATGTTAAAGAGTAAGGAATAAAATAATATAATTTTAAATGCTAGGGATGTCCGGTAAAAGGCGTTCTAGGGGTGCGGGGCCCGCCGTAGGGTCCCGACGCTCAATTTTCGAAGAATACGCCTGTTTATTCGGTTTTGAGCCCTGATCATGAATCCGGACATGGTTTTTCCATCCGATGCACCGATAAGGCGTACGGTAATCCCGAACGGTCAAATCTGGGGTTTTAGGCCAATTATCGCGCTTAGACCGAATCAAATGGTTGGTTTTAGGGGTGCGAGATCGGGGTGTCTACACAAGGTAAATAAAAGAGGTGAAGAAGAGATGGGGAGAAGGAGGCCTCACAAATGTTTGATTCTAGCATATCTTCCTCTCTTTCACTCAATTTTTGATAATGTTTGTGTTTCTACTATGAATTCAACAGAGTTTCTGTAAACAATACTATTTTTCTCCCGCGAAGGGACTGATGGCGACCAAACCATCCGTACGGCTGGGGCTTTCTCGTGCCCAAGCCATCCGTACGGTTTCTGCTAGCGAGCTTCTGGATTTTTCGAATTTTTATTCCAGAACAGTCCTAAGGTTTTGGTTTATCCTAGTGAGGTCCTAGTCTATCCAGTTTATCCCTGGATGGTACCAAGAGTTCCTCTAAGTTGGTTTCAGTTCAGATTGGGGTACTTACAATAACAGAATGCTATAGATTTAGAGATGATCATGCTCAATCTCAGAAGTCTCTCCTACTTATCCGCCCCCATTCAAATCAATCCTAAGCAGCTATAAATATTGGTCATTGAGGACAAGATTACGAGAACTGAATTTTTGACTCTTAAACTTTGTCAATAAGCTTTCTTTACACTCGTACTTATCCTCGCATCGAATCGAATGGTATTCGTCAGTGATCATCATAAAAGCGTATGTTCATACCTTTTCAAGTAACTTAGCTTGCTGAATTATTCACACCATTAAGTTTTGGATTGATCCGTCACTTTTGACACCATCGATAACTTTTATTATTAGTATCACTTCTACTGTTCCAAATAAATGTCTTTTGAGTATGCTGAGTTGCTGACCGCGATTAAAAAACAAAGAAAAAACAGGCAGGTCATTTTCTTAGTTTGATTTATTGCAAAAATGATGTAGCGTTTATGTTCAAAAGTCCACATCTACTTTATTTCTTTCTTGGTTTTGCATTCCAATTGGCCTTCAACTTGAAAATATGCAAGTCTTTTGTTTTCTCTTTTTCTTCCTGTTGAATTCGATTGAAAATTGATTTGATGGTCACCTTTCATTCAAGAAAACGGTCCTACTACAGTCTATAATGCCTGGTGTCCCTCATAAATATGTACAATAATTATAAAATAAAAATAAAAATTGAGCATCTTCATAATTACTCCTGTGATTTCTAAAATAAATAGTCAAAGTTATTTTTATTTTAATCATTTACTTATTTATTTATTTATTTTAGGATGAAGCAAATAATTGACATTTACATCTTAATAGTAAATCTACATATTTTATGGGTTATCCCAGACCTGATTATCACTATTTGAATTGAGACCCAAAGTTGAGTGAAAAATGTAATAATAGTACTCACTCCATTTTATACTATACTCTCTCCGTCCCAGCACAAGTGACACTTTTTTCCTTTCCGATCCGTCCCAATACAAGTGACACTGCTCAAAATGGAAATGTTTTAATATATTTATTTTAAACCAACCCCACCATTTAACCCCACTCATTCTATCTCTTCATTTTTCTTCACTCATTTTATTCAATGAACACTACTATTTACCTCACTCATTCTCTTTCTTCATTTTCCACCACACATAGCTACCTTTTCCTTAATCTCCGTGTCCCAAAATTTGGTGTCACTTGTGCGGGACGGAGGGAGTATATTCTATTTTTCATTTTCATTTTAATTTTTCTTAAAATAAGTGATGCGTTTCTAAAAGAAATTTTCTTGATACAACGTGAACATAATACGAGTAGTATACATTCAAGTAAAAGGACAATGCTAGGATCACAAAATAAGGTGGCGATATTTTATTGGTTGCATCGATTATGGACCCGACACATTTAAATTAAAAACACTAACAAAAACTTGACACATCATTTTGTAAACCAATTAACTGTAATATTTTGTATAAAACCAAAAAAGCAACAATTTTAAATTCCATTTGAGTATATTAGAGTAGATGCAGTAGTTTGTTGTTACAGCTGAATTATTAATGGAGGGCAAATAAATTCTTCAGGTGAAAGACATTTTTTAATGAAATAAATAAGAAATTTGTTATTTATGCACAGGGGACATTTGCCAGAAAATAAATGGCTTAGCATCTAAACCTTATTTAAATTAACTGGCGACTTTCCAGATGTGATGAGGCGCATTGTGAAGAAAATACCCCCTACCCTATCCCACCCTCATAGAGTAAAAAAAAAAAAAAAAAAGGAGCGGGGTGGGGGGAGAAAAAGCATATTCTTGAAATATTCTTGAAACCTTGTTTGTGGTCATGTCCATTCGGTTCCGGTTCCGGTTCCGGTTCCCGGTTCCCAAATGGCCGGAACCGTATTCGAACCATCTTAATCCGGTTCCCGGTTCCCGGTTCTATCCGCCGGTTCCGGTTCCGGTTCCGACGGTTCCACCGGTTCCATCTCACCATCTAATAAGTACGTAATACTCCTTCCGTCCCAAAATATTTGTAGTTTAAAATGTAATACCCCTGCCATTTCAAAATACTTGTAGTTTAAGGAGTTGAGGTTTGTCCCAAAATATTTGTAGTTTTGCTATTATCTATACATTTTTGACATTGTTTATCAAATATACCCTTATTTATGATAGTGTTGTCATTGCAAAAGTATTAAATTGTCTTGATACTTGAAATGTTCCAAGAGTAATATAGTCCATTACACATGTATTAATTTTTTTTTCTTAATTTGTGTGAAAATCTTAAAACTACAAGTATTTTGGGACGAAGGGAGTATGTATATCAGTATATATATTAGCTAGCAGCCAACCTACCATAATGATCAAACATCTTTAAAGTCATCTGATGCAGAGAACCGTTCGGTTCCCGGTTCCCGGTTCTCGGTTCCGGTGCTCGGTTCCCGGTTCCGCCGGTTCCTCGGTTCTAAATATGTTGGATTCGTATTCGAACCGTTTCAATCCGGTTCTCGGTTACGTTCGGTTCCCGGTTCCGGCGGTTCCCGGTTCTCGCCGGTTCTCGGTTCCGGTTCTACCCGCCGGTTCCGTCGGTTCCCGGTTCTATTTGGACATGTCTAGGTCCAAGGTCCTAAACCTTGGTTATAGTAATTAGTAGTATTCCCTTTGGCTTAAAAAAATTGTATTAAGAAAAATAGTTATTATAATGATTTAATAATAAAAATGTTAAAATTATCCTTATTAAGTGTGCATCCTTCTCTGAACGGTATAAACCTAGCACCACCATGGATTGGGTCATACCTGGACAAAATCCACTAAGGCTAAAATGCCTACCAGACATAGATGGCTATAATGCCTAGATGGTTACCAGGCCTAAACAGTTACCAGGCCTAGATGGCTACAATGCCTAGGACTACCTGGAGTATTACGTGCCTACCAAGGCTACGCACCTTCCTCAGCCTTGCCTAGGCCGACCACAAGGAAGCATGCCGACCAATCTAAGTCCGAAGTACCATGACTGCCCTCCTAGGTCTCAACCATGACGAGACGAGGAGTCCATGACGAGGTCGAGGACCATGCAATAAAGGAACCATGCTCCCCTAATACCAACACTGCCACGACCCGAAAACTAGGCTCTATTTTATTAGTAATAAATAATTATTATTTATTTAATTGCTTATTTATTTATTTGAATTATTATTTATTTAAATATTTATGTGTGCACTTTATGTGTCATAATAAATTATGTCTAGCATTTTGATTGGTCTTTTGTGTATAGTGTAGAGGAGGGGCCTGAGTGTAAGTTTTTTTTGGAAATAAATCCCCCTACACCCTCTCCTCTCCCTCATTCCCAACTCATCTCTCTCTCACTCCATCTCCCTCTCTCTTCCATTGCCAAAGAATGGGTAAGTTCTCTCTTCCTTCTCTCTTCATTTCCTCCATCTTCCTCTCATAATCTCTCATTTCTTAAAACGTGAACCTTGTTTAGATCGTCGATAGGATCGCGTAGAACCAAAAAGAATCAAATTCCGGCAACTTTGAGAATTTTCAAGTAAGTTGCTTTTCCCCCATTTTTATGCTAAAGTGTTCATATCATGTTTATATTATGCTTGATGTGTTATATTTGAAGTTTGGTTGAATTTGGAGTTTATTTGGAATTTAATTGGAGTTTTGGTCAAAAATGGTGATTTTAGGAATGTTGGGTTTGAATCTTGATCTTGGTTGATGAATGGTATTATTTGAGTCTCCATTCTAGTTATAAGTTGTTTTGGGTTCATTTTTATGCTTGGTGGAAGGTTAAATATGTTTGATTTTGGTTGTAATATGAAATGGGTAAGAAAAATTGGTAGAAACCCAGATTTTGGCCGGATTTCGTCCCTCCGGGCAAGAAGGCGCGCGCACCATTTTTTGGGAGGCGTGCGCACCCTTTTCTGCTTCGAAATCGCAGCCTTCTGATCTTAGGAGGCGCGCGCATCACTTTCTATGGAGGCGCGCGCATCCCCCTTTTTCCAGTTTGTCCGTTTTTCGTTCGATCTTCCGGAGGCCATAACTTTCTCATCCGGACTCCGTTTTAGGCGTGTAAACTATCGTTTCGAAGCTCTATTCGAGTACTACAAGATGGTATAGGTTATTCAGTTAAGTTATAAGTTTTATACTTCGGGATTTTATTGGGTGTTTGGGCATCTTATGACGTGTTCGTGGTTGTTCCAATCGAATTGATTTTCGAGTAGGACTTGGTCTAGGTTTTAGGCGATGTCCCATAGTACCTAGAGGGTTGTTGTTGAACACCAAAGTATAGGGTTTAGTCTGGACGTGATCATGTTCTAAAGATTAACCTTTTGGATTCGTTTGGGGGTTTGGGATTGGTTCGTTAAGGACGGAGGTAAAGCGTGTATTGGCAATTGGGTACTTACGGTTTGATTAACCTTAAAGTGTATTCATTCTGATTTCCTACTTTGGAATTCCAGGTGTGATGAGATGGTTGAGTTCATAGTCCTAGTATATCTTTATGAGTAAATGTTTAGGGTCATTTTGGTAATAGTCATTGTGCCATTGGTGAGCGGCTGTTTGGGTTGTGCTCTTCATGAATAACTCGTGGGTATCATCTTTAAGATGTGTTTGGTATGGGTCCTTGTCTTGGAATTATCTTTTTTTAATGATCAATGTTGTTGTGCTCTTTATGAGAAATTCCGTTTATCGTTGTTGTGCTCTTTTATGAGAAACTCCTTGTGCTATTGTTGTTGAACTCTTCTTGAGTAATCGTTTGCATCTTTTATGGTGATTAATTGGTATGATTCCCTACTTTGGAATCAATGGTCGTTTATCGTGCTAATATTTTATTACTTAGCATTTATTTGAAAGTCCAACTGGTATTTGTGGTTGTGTCGGGCGATGTGAGATATTGTGATGGCACCGGCCAAGTCCATTATGGTGTCGACCATTGTTTTGCCCTTATTTTCCTCTTCCAGATCGGCCTTGGTTGAGACGTTTGGAGCATGACTTTGTGGCATGGCTCCCACCCCTTGTGGCACATTACTTTGTTATTGGTTCCGGTACCGGGGTTTTCTCTTCGGCTTTCATGCTATGATGAAGATGATGATTGTTGATTATTGAAGCTGCGCAGCGATCCTTTATTTGGATATTCCGGTTTGGAAAACCTTGGCTATGTATCCACTTATGAGTGTTTGTTTCAGCTTTATGTGTTGCATGTTGAGCTGGTCGTTATTTCCAACCGGTATGGGACGGTTGGCGATAGGGAGCCTCTCATTTGTTGTTATATGTCTATTTATATGATTGACTATTGGATGTTACTGTTCGACAGCATGTCACTTATTATTCCGCTGCTATCTGTCTTATGTTAATTGCTATTGGTCATTGCATATTAGCATGTCATGTAGTTGCATTAGTAACTTACTGAGATTTATTCTCACCCCGTTTCTTGTTTCAAATTGTTTTCCTTAACCCCCCCCCCCCCAAGGAGGAAAGATTAGGATTCGCGGATCGAGGAGGACGTCGAGAGGATTGAGATTTTGGGGCAGGTTGTTATGGATCGGTTTACATTATTTAAATGTATAACCTTTTGGGGATAGTGTTACCATTATTGACGTCATTAAGAATGGTATATTTTATTCTTTTGGGTATAAGCTGTGGAGCTTATGTTAGTTGTACTTTGCTGATTTAAACTTGGATTTGTAAAACCTTATGTTATCATCTTTTGGTTCAAAATGGAATTTTTAACTTCTATATTTTAGAGTTTTGGTTTTAAGTCGACGTCCAGCTCGCGATCTCGGGCCGCGGGGTTCGGAGTCGCGACAAACACCCTTCCTCAGACAAGACGAGGACGAGATTACAAAGTCGAGATCACCAAACCGAGATGGGTCCATCGAGCCGACTTGCGCCATCCACTCAACACCAATACTCACCTGGTTACATAACCAATTCATCCTAGACCCATCTAGGCATATGACATGCCGAGATGAGGTCATCAGGCCGACATAGGTACAACAAGGCCTGAACCCATGAACCAGGCCTCAAGCAATCGTTATAACCAACACACCTAGCTCGGCCTCTCCCACGAGCCGAGTTAGGATATACAAACCGACATAGCTCATTCTCCAGTGACTAAGTCTTGTTCTCCTAATACAAAACGGGGTCTACAAACAGAGTCCAAATCATGTACAAATAAGGAGATCCTTTCCTAACAAGGAGACCTCCTCTACAAGGAAACAAGTCTACAGTCCTTATCAGGATTCCACTTTCCTAATACACGAGTCCTATACCAATACGGGCTCCTTGACTTCCTTAACAAGTCAGGACTCATTCACCCACGCCTATATAAACAGGTCCTCCATACAGGAAACGGGTAACGAAACTCTGGGCTCTTAGTTTAGTCAATTGATTTCTCTCTATACAAACAGTATTCTTACTCTCACGCCGGAGGGCCTTCGCCGGTGAAGCCCCGGCTAGTTCATTTTTTATCGTTCGTGTGTGCAGATCCGTACGAGGATTTCTCTTTGCTGGATTTATCCGAACCGTTAGACGAAAGGCTGATCCGGTACGTTTTTGGCAGCATAATTCTCATATTAATGCCTCACATTAAGACAACTAATAAAACAAAACAAGTTTTAATACAAGGGTAAAAAAAATATTTTTCTCAAAAGTAACAGTTATTATGAACCAAATTTTTTTTCAAAGGCTACAAATATTTGGACCCGAGAGAATACCTTTTATTTTGTTTTTCTTGTACTACATAATAACATAAAGGTGGTAGATCATTTTCTTTTTCATGTAGCCGATTTAGTTGATTACTCCATCCGTCCTGACGCTTATTGCTATTAAAAGCGAGTGTACGAAGATATATGTTGGAAAATTAAATATTGCGAGTGAGTAGGGAAGAGAAAATAAGTAAGTTGATAGTTGTTGTGAGTGTGTAGGTGAGAGAAAAATGAACATTTTGAGTAAGAAGCAATAAGTATAGGACGCCCAAAACGAAAATAAGTAGCGATAAATTTGGTACGGATCTAGTATGTTTTTCAAAATATTAACAACTAATTTGTTGGTCATACACGATCACTATGAGCCTATGACGTTAACTATTTGATCCTTCTAGTCACTCATAACTGACACGTTGATAAATTATTACTACCACTATCTATCCCTAAATGAGTGTCTATTTTCAAAAAATATTTGTCCCAAAATGAGTGTCTTTTTTTAACATAACTTTGTCCCTAATTTTATTTTTTTTGAAATTTTTTTCACCGGTCTCTTTATACTTGCAAAACTAAATGTTTGGAAAGGAGACTATAAGATTATATACGAATCTTTGCCGCTAAATTGTACAAAAAAAAAATAAGATTTTCAGATGTCACTTAAAATGAAATTTGGACACTCATTTAAAGATAGAGATAGTATTTTTTTTTTAAGGAAGATTAATTATGTCAGCAAAAAAAAAATGGAAGATAAATTATCATTTTTAAGGAAGATAAACTATTCTTTAATAGTGACATAATCACAAGTTTTAGTGGCAATAAAACATTATCTAAGCTTGAGGTTTGGCTCCTTGATTAACAAAATATAATAATCATCTAAATTCTATTGTGGAATATTACTGGCCACATGCATACACTTGCGCTGGAGCTTTGAGATTTTGATTTGGTCCAATTTAATATTCTCATCTCTATTACTTCGTCTCGTTTCAACATATATGTCGTTTTATGTCGTTTTAAGAGTTAATATTCGTTCCATGGCCGGCCCTGCCCCAAGAATGGTGAGGCAAGGGCCTAGGGCCGCAAAATAATGTGCTAATTTTAGGGCCACAAAATTAACATTTGTATATATAAAAAGACCTCATTTTTGTTATACATATACATTGATATTAAAGTTTAATTTTGGTTGAGTCATAATACTACTCTCTCTGTCCTAGAGTATATGTCTACCCTCTCATTTGCGTGAAGATTAAAAAATTGTGGAAGTGATGTAAGTGTTGGGAGTATAAAAGTAAAGTAGGAGTGAGAATAGTAAGTTGATAGGTGTTGTGAGTATAAAAGTAAGTAGGAGAGAGAATAAGTTTGTCATTTTAGGAAGTGGACATATACTTTGGGACAGACTAAAAAAGAAAGGTGGACATATACTCTGGGACGGACGGAATATGTTAATTTGGTTGGGGGATATACGTGGATTTGTAAAAGTTTATCATTCAACTTTGATTCAAGATTTCGCTTCTAAATATACTACGAGGAACATGTTTATATTATATCTTGTAAGAATACACCGTATATTATTTAAAATGAAGTATTCTTATATGCTAGTTTTGTATTGATTGTTCCTTTGTTTTTTAATTAAAGTTTAAATCTTTTAAAGAAAGACCCCAATTAAAAAGTTGGCCTAGGGTCACAAATTTTACAAGGCCGGCCCTGATTCGTTCCAAACTTATTTGATGTTTTACTATTATCAAAAAATATTTACTCTCATTTACCTATAAATCCAAAATTAAATATATATGACCTTTCAAACTAGAATGAATCTATCTATAGACCTGGCCATATCCATTAATTAGTTGCATTTCATAATGCAAGTTCAATTTTATCACTCATAAGTAGCCTTTTGTATGTCATTTTGTTATCGTGACAACATCCCCGTTGTTATTTTCTAACGATCGAAACCTTTTTTAACTTTGACTTTTTATTAATAAAAATGGTGAGAACGATGGGAAAAAAATTGCTACAAAGAAAAAGCAAACCATAATGACACATTTTGATACTAAATAATTCATTCCTATGAGTTAAAACTTTTAAATTCCTCTTTAAAATATTGTGTGAAATGGTTTCACGGGCTCACAAGTGAGACAGATCTTGATGAGAGAGAAAATGGAATTGTCCCGTCCTACACACAAATTTTTGTCTTCCTCTTCTTATCTTTGCAATGGAATTTGATACACACAGGAGATTAATTGTATGTAGTAGTGTAAGAAAATGAAAAATGTAATTTTGAAACTTGTCATTAATTGGCGTTATAATTGTTTTTCTTATAAAAATAGGTGTACCAAACGAAAGAGAAAAAAAAAAAAGTATTAGTACAACCAATATGCACATTTATATTCAATTTCCATATCCATGAACAAACAATTTAATAAACATACCCACAAACAAATCATCAACAGAAAATTAAATATCCAAATGTACAAAAAAAAAAAAAAAAACACACAAAAAGTCACAAGATCAATAGTACATTTTTTGGTATCACAAACAAGGATCCGAAATATCATCGTTGCAAATCAAAAATAAGGAGCTCCGCAATATCCGGATTCAATGAAGAAAAAATCCATCCACGACGAACACGAAAAACTAACCTGAAAAACCACAAACCAAATCCCTAAGCATAACCGGAAAACAACAACCGACGGGAGAATCAACTACAACGAGAGATTGCAGACGCCGGAAACGGTCATTGAACAATCGGAAGAGAAATCGAAGCGGATTCGAGAAGCTTCTGAGCTGCAGAGAGCTGTTCCATTAACGTCAAAAGGCGAGTTCTATAAGCACGCGCTTGATCAACGGCTTCGGCTTCAAGTTCGCCGAGCTGTGAGCAAAGCATCTCCTCGGCATCCTCCGCCACGCGCAGCCGGTCCCATGTTTTCTTCAGCTCCGCCTTCATCTTCTCTTCTCTCTCGAGACTCCTCTTCAACTCTCTCTCCAACTCCTCATTCCGTCTCTTCAAGACGGCGTCGTCGGCCGCGGCGGACGACGGCGACGATTGGTAGGAGGAAGGTACGGCAATGGTTGGGGCCATTTTTTGAAAATTTCTAGATTTAGGGAGGGGAAAGGTGGAAGGACTAATTCGTACAGTGGCTTTGTAATTAACTAACTCTGGTTATTGAAAATGGAAGCGCGGACGGCCTCTTTTTATAAGCATCAATAGGGATTGTCCAGGTTCAATGTACCTGGTTTTTACCTCCAAAGTCTTGTTTTTATTTGCTTTGTTTGGGTTTTGGAATAGTCCAAGTCAATGAATATTTTTAGTTAATACTTCCTCCACACCACACGCTTATATTAAGAAATACTCCCTCCGTCTCAAATTAGATGTCGTTTTGGGAGTTAATTTTTGTCTCAAAATAATTGTCGTTTTACAATTTTCAAGGCTTATTTATTGTTGTATACCAATTCTACCCATATTAATGATAAGGAATTATCTCTTGCACAAGCATTTAATAATCTAGGTAATTGAATAACTTTAGGGGTATATAAGACATTTTCACATACATTAATTGCATTTTTTAATATGTGTGAAAGTGTCTAAAACGACATCTATTTTGAGACGGAGGGAGTACAAAATATAATAATACATACTCCCTCCGTCCCATTGAGAGTGAGACTAGAGGAGTGGGCACGATATTTAAGATAAAGTGATATATATGTGGTAGAAAATGAAGAGATAGAATGAGTGGGGTAAATAGTGGTGTTGGTTGAATAAAATGAGTGGTGGAAAATGAAGAGAGAGAATGAGTGGGGTTAAATAGTGGGGAATGATGAATATAAGTATATTAAAACATTTCCATTTTGGGTAATCTCACTTTAAGTGGGACGGCCCAAAAAGGAAAAAAGTATCACTTCTAGTGGGACGGAGAGAGTATATTTTAAGTAGATTTATGCATTATTATTTACAATTAGGTATAAATAGGTTAATAAAGTATTGGACTCTTATTATGAGAAAAAAAGAGTACTCTCACCGTCTCAGACTATATGTTTTCACTTCCATTTGCACGAAGATTAAGAAATGGTGGAAGTGATGTAAGTGTTGTGAGTATAAAAGTAAATAGGAGAGAGAATGAGTGGAGAGAATAGTAAGTTGATTGGTGTTGTGAATATAAAAGAAAGTTGGAGAAAGAATAAGTAGGAGGAGGCAGGGATGGCCAACGCCGGTTCCGGTTTCGGTTCGGAACCGCCGGTTCCGGTTCGCCATTTATGTGAACCTTAACCGGCCCTTGGTTACACCGGTTTCGGTTCCGGTCATCACAATCCGGTTCCGGTACGGTTCCGTTCCGGTTCCGTTCCACACTACATTTTTTTTATTTTTTTAATCATACAATAATGAATAAACGGGTTAAAATTTAGTGAAAAACAAGGGATTTTTTTTATTTATCATACAATAATGAATAAACATGTTAAAATTTATTGAAAAACAAGGGATTTTTTTTTTTTAATGGAAACACCAGTCCGGTTCCGGTTCACCATTTATGTGAACCTTAACCGGTCCTTGGTTACACCGGTTCCGGTTCGCTCCGATTCTGGGCTTCTCCGGTCCGGTTCCGGCCCGATTTTCCGGTTCCGGGACGGTTTGGTCATCCCTAGGAGGAGGAGTAAAGATTTTTTTGCAATTTTAAGAAGTGGACATATACCCTGATACAGACTAAAAAGGAAAAGAAGCCATATACTCTCTGACGGAGAGAGCATCATTTTTGCAAGATGTTGATATCTAAATATTCATTATAATATACTTACATATAAGCACTTACTAATATTAAAATTTTACTATAATTAACATATAGAGTATGCTAGAACAATTATAATCCCCTAATGCCTAACTCATATTTAGAAGAAGAATGAGGAAAAGATGAAGCGGAAGCATGCAAGAAATGTATACCTGTTGAATCCATTTTGATGTCTTGAAGGGAGAATAAGAATGAAGTAGAAGATAATGTAGGGAGATGATCTTCTAAATGAAAGTGTCTCTTAGTCTCTCAAAAGTTCTTTCAATAATGAAGAGAGAATTTAGATGAGAGAAAGTAAGAATCAAGTATGTTTTAGGCTTGATGGAAAGGCCTTTACATAGTAAACATGGTGATACTTCAAATATGGACCATACCTATTCATTTCTAAAGCAATGTTGATTTACCATCTTGCCCATCAAAGATAGATAAATAACATTTCAGGGATTCTACACATTGACTATTTTGACCATACTTTATATTAATGTCATAGTCATGATTTTATTTATGGAAGGTGCCTATTAACTTGTGTTGCAAGCCACAATGATCTAACAATCTCCCACTTGGGTTGCAAAACAAATTTCTTCCTTTAAATCACAAGTATAACATAAATGACAACCCAAATGTGCACTTTGTTATCACTTATAACAATCTCGTCCATTAGCCATACAAGTATAGAACTAAAGGGGCAGTCGTTGTAATTGATTCGCAACTAAACCCACTATAATTACATATACTAATTCAACTAAATGACATAGATCAAAAGTATGGATGTGTAGCATGGATCTTAATGAATATATACATATTCTTCCAACTAGTCCAACTCAACCAAATGAGATCAAACTTTAAATAATAATAGAACAATAAAATTGAAGAAAATAACACAAACTCCCACTATATTAAATGTTATCAAAAGTTGTTACACCCATATGAGCAACATGCTTGTGAAACAATAAAGGTGATAACGCCTTAGTAAACGGATCCGCTAACATAGAGTTTGTACCAATAAGTTGTATTTCTATTTGTTCATTTCGTACCCTCTCTCTTACAACAAGAAATTTAATGTCAATGTGTTTAGACTTTGACGAGCTCTTGTTATTGTTGGAGTACAAGACCGCCGCCCTATTGTCACAATATAGCTTAATAGGTCTTTCGACGCTATCGACAATACGCAGTCCTTCAGTGAATTTACGCAGCCATATAGCTTGATTGGATGCCTCGAAACAAGCAACGAACTCGGCTTCCATGGTGGAAGAAGTAACGAGTGTCTGCTTGGCACTTCTCCAAGAAATGGCTCCACCGGCTAATGTGAAAACATAACCAGACGTTGATTTACGGCTGTCTTGGCATCCAGCAAAGTCGGAATCGGAATACCCAACGATCTCAAGATGATCCGACTTTGAATATGTAAGCATGTAGTCCTTGGTGTTTTGTAAATACCGCATCACTCTTTTGGCTGCGACCCAATGTTCTCTCCCCGGATTGCTTTGGTATCGACCAAGCATTCCAACAATAAAAGCTAAGTCTGGACGAGTACGGACTTGAGCATACATTAAGCTTCCTACTGCTGATGCGTAAGGGATGTTTTCCATATACTTGGTTTCAAAATTGTTTTTGGGACATTGATTAAGACTGAATTTATCTCCTTTAGAGACAGGGGTGTCATGTGGTTTACAGTTTTGCATGCTAAACCTTTGTAATACCTTCTCTATATAGGCCTTTTGTGATAATCCTAAAGTACCTCGTGAGCGATCACGGTGTATTTGGATTCCTAATACAAAAGATGCCTCACTAAGATCTTTCATTTCAAATTTCTTTGAAAGAAATTTCTTAGTGTCTTTAAGGAGGTTCATGTCATTACTAGCAAGTAAAATATTATCCACATATAAGACTAAGAATATAAACTTACTCCCACTGAACTTATGGTATATACAATCTTCACCAAGATTCGTTTCAAAACCAAATGAAAGAATTACTTGGTTAAATTTTAAATACCATTGACGAGAAGCTTGCTTGAGCCCATAAATAGATTTCTTAAGTTTACAAACTAATTGATTAGTTTGTTCCAAATCATCCACCATTTCTGGTTTCTTCATATAGATGGTTTCCTCAATGTCTCCATTGAGAAAAGCGGTCTTAACATCCATTTGATGAAGCTCAAGATCAAAATGTCCTACTAATGCCATAATGATCCTAAAGGAGTTTTTAGAAGATACCGGAGAGAATGTTTCTTTGTAATCAATACCTTCCTTTTGAGTAAAACCTTTAGCAACAAGACGAGCCTTATATCTTTCCACATTACCTTGTGAATCCCTTTTGGTTTTAAATATCCATTTACAACCAATAGGTTTCACATCCTTCGGTAATGGGACAAGATCCCAAACGTCGTTGTCTTTCATAGATTTCAACTCTTCATTAATGGCATTGATCCACTTATGAGAATTAGGACTATTAATGGCTTGATGGAAGGTGAGAGGCTCATCTCCCACTAAGCCTAAGTGTCCTTCATTCTCGGCTAGATACACCTCATAATCATCTGAGATGGCACTTCTTCTTACTCTATTTGATCTTCTTAAAGGCACCGGTTCTTCCTCATTTTGATCAACATTTTCATGTTGTTCAATATTTATAGGGGAGTCAATATTTTGAATTTGTTCCTCTTGAATTTCAGGTACAAGTACTTGATTTTCAATTGGAACTACTAAGGGAAGAGATATAGAAATTGATTCCTCCTCTTCCTTAAATTCAAAATTATTATTTCTAATTTCCCCTCTAAACTCAACATCCTCAAAGAACCTAGCATTTCCCGTTTCAAAAACCGTTCTAGTTTTCGGGTTGTAAAATTTATAGCCCCTTGATCTTTCGGCATACCCTACAAAGTAGCAACTAACTGTCTTAGCGTCCAATTTTCCTTCGTTAGGCCTATAAGGCCTAGCTTCTGCTGGACAACCCCAAACATGAAGATGATTTAAGGACGGTTTCTTATTCGTCCATAATTCATAAGGGATTTTATTGTTAGTAGCCTTAGAGGGAGCCCTATTGAGAAGATAAGTAGCGGTTTTTAAAGCATCGCCCCATAATGAGTGAGGTAAAGAAGTACAAGAAACCATACTTCTTACCATATCCTTAAGGGTTCTATTACGTCTCTCAGCTACACCATTCATGCTAGGCGTACCCGACATAGTGTAGTGAGGGACAATCCCACACTCTTCAAGATAGCGAGCAAAAGGACCCGGACGTTGTTCTCCCGAACCATCATTCCGACCATAGTACTCCCCACCACGATCGGATCTAACGTTCTTAATAGTCTTCCCAAGTTGATTTTCATCTTCGGCCTTAAAAGACTTGAAAACGTCCAAAGATTGAGATTTATCATGAAGTAAATAAATGTATCCATATCGAGAGTAGTCGTCTATGAACGTAATAAAATATTGTTGACAATTCCAAGAAGGAGTAGGAAATGGTCCACAAATATCCGTATGTATTAGTTCTAAGACACTTGATGCTCTCGAGGATACTTTCCTTTTCGTGTTTGTAAATTTTTCTTTTAGGCATTCAATGCAAAAGTCTTTATCCGGAATATCAAGTTTATTTATGATTCCCTCAGACACAAGCTTGTCAATTCTCCTTTTGGAGATATGACCTAAACGCCTATGCCATAAGGTATAAGAATTTTCACTTGAAAACTTTCGCTTTTTACTTTTAGTTTCATTATTATGGGACTCATTGATTGTTTGAGTAGTGTTAAGCAAATAAAGATTATCACTACTCGATATAGTACTAGTACCAACAATAATAGAATTAAAATAAAGATCACATCTATTATTTCCGAACGAACAAGAGTAACCCTCTTTGTCCAAAACAGTGATAGATATTAAATTCCTTCTAAACGAAGGTACAATGAAAGTATTATTCAATACAAAATAATATCTGGTACTTAATAACAATCTAAAGGTTCCAATGCCTATGACTTCTACCGGGTTCCCAGCTCCCATATAGATGAATCTTTCATCCTCGCTAGGTCTTTGGTAATTCAGGCAACCCTGCATAGACATACTAATGTGAGTTGTTGCACCAGAATCTAACCACCATGTATATGAAGGAATTGAAACTAAATTAGCCTCAGTACAAAGACCAAATGACATACCTTTCTTAGCACGCCAAGCGTGATACTTAGGGCAGTCATACTTCATGTGCGTAGGGTCCTTGCAAAAGAAGCACTTCTTTTCCTTACGATCATCAGATGATCCTTTAGGCTTCTTATTGCTTGTTACCACAATTTCCTTCCCTCTTCTCTTAGTCCCATGAGAAGAGGTGGATGCTAAATGAGAACCTTCAATTTTAGGTTGCTTCAACCTATCTTCCTCTTGTGTCACATGCGAGATTAATTCATTAATATCCCACTTGTATTTCTGACAATTATAGGTCACCTCAAAGTGACCAAACTGAGGAGGAAGAGAAATCAACACTAAATGGACGAGAAGATCTTCCGATATCTCTAACTTAAGTCCTTTTAGTTTAGTTGATAAGTGAAGCATTTCTAAAATATACTCCCTTAAGTTCCCGGTACCCTTGTACTTCATGGAAACAAGCTTTCTTAAACAAGAACTTGTTTCCGACTTTTCTCTTTTGGCAAAGCGCCGTTCAAGGGTCTCAAGAAAGGTTTTAGCATCAACGTCCTCGGGGACACTGTTACGAAATGCCTCCGGGACGACATTTTTCATGATCGTAAGACTTACGCGATTAGAGCGTTTCCACTTCTCAGAGTTCAAGCGGTCCTCAGCGGTGCTATCTTCACTAAGAGGAAGAGGAATAGGCTCCCTAAATGCGAGGTCTATGTCCATGCAGCCCAAGATCATAGTAATTTTGTTTTTCCAAGTTTTAAAGTTTGTCCCATTAAGCATCGGAATTGTGCTCATCGCAGCAGTAATAGAAGAAGCGTTAAGTAAATCTGGGAATCGAGAACAAGAATGAATACAAAACAATAATAAGTAACTACATTATGAATTAAAAGATTAATTATATCAAATGAAATCCATCAATAAAGCAATTAACATGACATCAAAACTAATCTTTGGATTGCGAATTGACTCATAAATAACTACTTTAGATGACAAGTAATTTGAACAATATTTGATTAAATGCTTAATCTTCCTTTGGATAGTCTTAAGCATTTAATAAAATTACTAAATGTTCATTTTATATGTCATCACATGAATGCTTAAGACTTTTTTAGTACGTGGCGTTGTTCAACCTTAGTCGTTCCACCAATCCGTTCGGATGGTTGAGGAGACCAGTCAAGGTTTCCAGCCTGATATACCATCATTAGTCAAATGTCAAGATATTTTTTGGAAAATTCAAGTCATTCATATCTTAAACATTCAACACTTTAATAATTTTGCATTTAAATAACGTTAATCACTTAGGTGATAATATTATTTAAATAATGAATAAAATTATTTAAGCATATAATTAATCAGGGCTTTAAGGTTTGAAAAATAAATGTTTTGATCAAAAAGGAAAACAAAGTTTTATGCAGAATTTAAAATTTTCCAAAACTTGTGAACAGTACCTGCTCGGCCGAGCATAGAAAAGTGCACGGCCGAGCACCTCCATCAGAAGATTTTGGTCAATTTGACATGATATGCACGGCCGCTCTAAACAAAATGCTCGGCCGAGTCTTATGATGTGCTCGGCCGAGCACCTTAATCAGAAACAATTGCCTTATTTGACATACAATGCTCGACCGTGCAAAACCAAATGCTCGGTCGCGCAAGTCTTGGTCCGATCGGGCATAACCAAAAACCCGACCGGGTAGTCAAGAGAACCGGACCGAACTCGACCAAAGGTCCTACCAGTTTATGCCATTTTTGGCGCCTGTTCATGTGCTCGGCCGAGCAGATCCCAAGACTCGGCCGAGCAGTTCGCGCCTTTTCATACGCTCGACCGCTCAAAACAAAGGACTCGGCCGAGAAAGACGATTTCTGCACTTCTGAATTTTGTTCAAACTTTCCCAAAATCAATGAATTGCAAGTAGATCCACATGGTATGTCCTTAAAAACATAAAACCACGTTATATAGGGATAATCTTGCTTTAAAATTTAGTGGAATCAAGTGGGTAGATCCATATGGTATGCACTTAGACATAAAACCATGTTATGAAGGGATAGTCTCACAAGAACCATTTTTAAATAACAAAACTTTTTCAAACCATTTACTTAATTTAGATGAAGATCATCAGTACTCTATGAATGAATTAGAGTCCTTAATCAATCATCAAATACCTTAAGATTCAACAGGGAAAATGAATCATAGTCAAAGCATAAAGCTTTTCTTAAAACAAAACTCAAACTAAATAATGAGCGGGCTCTGATACCAATTGATAGAACAATTATAATCCCCTATTGCCTAACTCATATTTAGAAGAAGAATGAGGAAAAGATGAAGCGGAAGCATGTAAGAAATGTATACCTGTTGAATCCATTTTGATGTCTTGAAGGGAGAATAAGAATGAAGTAGAAGATAATGTAGGGAGATGATCTTCTAAATGAAAGTGTCTCTTAGTCTCTCAAAAGTTCTTTCAATAATGAAGAGAGAATTTAGATGAGAGAAAGTAAGAATCAAGTATGTTTTAAGCTTGATGGAGAGGCCTTTAAATAGTAAACATGGTGACACTTCAAATAGGGACCATACCTATTCATTTCTAAAGCAATGTTGATTTACCATCTTGCCCATCAAAGATAGATAAATAACATTTCAGGGATTCTACACATTGACTATTTTGACCATACTTTATATTAATGTCATAGTGTTAGTACCCGACCTGAAAATGAGTTTATTAGGACTTTCCCAAATATACAAGGACTTTATAGGAATTAGAAACCTTACAAAGACTTGTCCCGGATTCCCAAAAAATATCTCATTTATGGCAAAATCTATCAAATTAGGTAATAAATGGTTTCCTTAAAACCATGCAGAAACCCTAGCTTAAGAATCAAGTCAGCCGGCAGCCTTGGCCACGCGGCCAACATTGCTCCGCGTTGATCTTGGCCACGCGGCCACTCTTGTAACCGGCTTCAACAATGGCCAGGCGGCCAACCTTGCGCTGGATGATCTGGACCATCAGATCTTCCCCTCAGTTTACTATATAAACCAATCCATGCTATTGGTTTAGGGATCCGATTTTGAGAGCTCTAAGTACGAATTTTGGAGTTCTTAAACAATATTTTGCTCTCTAATTAACATTCAAACACTCAAGAAGATCCAAGGTTTATTTCTTGCCAACATAGGTAAGTTTTCTAACTTTTTCTTCATGTTCTTGCATTATTCTTAATGTAGATCTTTTATATTCATGTTCTTGCATGTTTATTCATAGTTTCTTCATATGCTTTGCATGTTCATTCATATGTTCATAATATGTTCTTCGCATGTTCTTCGTGTTCATAGATTAAAACCTTATTTATGCTATATTTAGGGTTGCGATCTTCATAATTACATGTTATTTCATAGCCGATGATGATCTAGGGTTCATCAACCCGAGGATGATCTAGGAACTACGTCTAAACCCTAAACTTTAGGTAATTCCCCCCTCATTATGCATGATCCCGATTCTTCTGCCTATTCTAATTCTCTGCGAACTACGCTGACCTGAGCTTCTCACATTGAGAGGAACGTAGGCAATCTTCGGATCCGGTCTAAATCACTAACACACTACATACACCGCATCATGATAGAAAGACCGATCAATTCGGGTAATAGGAGTGATAACGTTCAATATTCTTCTCTTGTTGTAATTTGACCCCCGAACCCATTAAACATGCTTTTTCTCAATGTTTTGGCTATAATTAAAACGGCGTGGCGACTCTCATAATTTTAATGTCGTTAAGAATATTCCCTTTGTAAATAAAAATAATCACAAGATACTTCCCATGCGTCGCTTCATCGGAAAGGGGTATTCACAGTGGCGACTCTGCTGGGGACTGCTTTGAAACTTTTTCAAACTTAGTGGGTCTAACTTTCGTTCACATCATGATGTCTGCCATGTTCTCACATGCACCTTACACTTTGCCATGTTCTCACATGCACCTTACACACTTGCCATGTTTACACATGCTCACACTTGCCATGTTTAACACATGCACACACCTTGCCATGTTTACACATGCTCACACTTGCCATGTTTACACATGCACACACCTGCCATGTTTACACATGCACACACACTTGCCATGTTTACACATGCACACACATTTGCCATGTTTACACATGCTCACACCTGCCATGTTTACACATGCACCCGCGCACTACGCCATGTTAATACTTGTACCTTGTACCTTGTACCATGTACCCTTGTTATCTTCGCTTTAGTTTTAGGGTCAAACAAAACTCTGCTATGCTCCCTTGTACATTATTCTCTCTCTCTCTCTCTCTCTCTCATACATTGCATTGCATCATCCTAGCATCAAAAACTTCTCTCTTTTCTCCTTAAAAAGAATTAGTTTCTTGCCACACACTACCACTAGTCCGTGTCAGCACTGCACAGGTCCCCATTACCCGGAATATTCGATGTGCAGGAATTTGTGCGCTACTGTCGCCCTCTTTTCGAGTCACTCGTCTACTCCACTCACCGTGTACGTTCCGCGAGCGGTGGGAACCTTTTACCTAACCCGTGTCAACCCACACTAGTATAGGTATCACACCTAGGTTTTGACCGGTTGGTTTGGCTAGCTTTTTCTTAATAGTCAATTAACGTGCTGTCTATGTCGAGTCATCCCCAAGTCAATGATGAATCGAGATCTTTGAGAGAAAGTGCACAAAAAAGTGATTTCCCTACAAGGGACGTGCCATGGTGAGATGAGTGTTTATTGTCAAGATCTCCGCTCATCATTAACTTGCGTAGGATGCAACATAGACATCACGTTAAATGCCTTTAAGGAAGGGTTAGTCGTAGGATCCGATGGTTGGTGGAAACCGCTTGCCCTATAGGACCCTCGCCCAAATTGTCCGTTTGGGGGTATGCAATGCAGGTGAAAAACGAGGGGTCTATAGACGTAATGATGGCCTCCACTGATCGTAGTCTTCTAACTAGTTGCGAAAAAAGGGGTATCCCTTCCAACCAATTAGGATATGAATAATGTATGTTTTTGTAAATTAAAATATACTTTGCATGAGCCTTCCCCCTCTCCTAAAGATCCATTGCCCTTCAATCTTTCAGCAAAGCGAGTTTGGATCCGTTCGGGTGGTCGACTACAACGTGAAGCTTCTACTCCGTCCACGTTCTCAGTCTCGTCATCAGCAATGTCAACTCCCGCTTCAGCTTCAGCCTCTGCTCCTCCTGCCAGTACCGCCGAGCTCAACACCGAGGTTACTCTCAATGGTATTCCCCCAAGCCTCCAGAACTTCCTAGCCGGTCTCGAAGCCAAGATCAGGAATCTCGAGGAAAGCAACAAGATGTTGGAGGATCAGAACCAACAGTTGAAGGGTCACATTCAACAAAAGGAGACTAAACTGGTGCCCGATGGAGAGAATTTCATTTATGTCGAGGATGAAGAGGTCAATACCAACTGTCCCCCCCCAACACCAATGCTACTACCTTCCCATTCCCAAGCTACCGCAATGTTCCACCTCCTTCTCTCTACACCCAACAAGGTTTCACTACCATGAGCAAGAACAAGGCTGTCTATGAACCTTCCCCTGAACTGCTTGGAGGTACCTCTCCGCCAGCAAACTACCCGCACCCTCGTTGCCCTTGAGTATTGGGATGGCCGCTGCTACTGCTTCCACTACTCCTCCTGTCACTCTGTCAGAAACTATCCCCGACATCGCCAATCACCCTGTGGTTATGGCCATGCAAGAGCAAATGCGAAAGTTGATTGAGACCGTAGATAAGCAAAGTGCACCGACTACCAAGACAATCAACCCTAGCCAAGTGGGGGCTCTCCCCAAGGATTTCAAGATGCCTAAGGTGGCAATGTTTCATGGTGACTCGTGTCCTAAGACTCATTTGGATAGTTATGTGTTGGCCATGAGGCTCGTGACTGCACCAACGAACAAATGGCTCGCGTATTTCATAGCACTTTGGATGGTATAGCTCTGCGTTGGTTCTTGGGGTTAGAACCAAGCGAGAGGCAAACGTGGGATCAGATCAGCGCTATTTTCTGTGAGAAGTATCAGGCTAACTTGGATTGGCATGTGAATCGAACGGATCTCGAGAACACTATGCAAAAACCCGGCGAGGCTATTTATGATTTTTACAAGAGGTGGAACCATCGGTTGTGTGAGGTCCAATACCCACCAAAGGCGAAGGAACAGAAACAGATTTTCTACAAGTGCTTGCTACCGGAGATGAAAGCAGCTATAGGTAATGGTTACTTCCCTGATTTGCGGGAAATGGTTGACGCCGGAGTAAGGTACGAAGCAGGGTTCACTGGGATTGTGCCGCCAAAGGAAAGTCCAAAGACCAACAACAACAATTCCTTCCGCTACAAGGCTCCTACTGCGCCTGCGCCTCCTAGGGGTGGAAAGGAGGCCGGCGGCCAAGTGAATATGGTCCAGAAAAAGGTCCCGTTAGATGTCCAAGCCGTAACAAGGAATGGAGCTCCGCCGCAAAGAGAGAGGGAGCACTTTGACGATTTTGGAATGCCTATGGGGAAAGTCTTTGACGTGTTAGTCAAGAGAGGTCTTATCAAGCCTTTAGAGAATTACCAACCTGCCTACCCAAGAAGTGATTTGGACGCCTCCAAGTTCTGCAAGTATCACAAGCACATCGGGCACACAACGGATGGTTGTATTCAATTGAAGCGTGTGGTACAAGGGTTGATCAATGACAAGAAGATTGAGAAGCCGAAGGGTCCTAATGTGGTGAATAACCCTCTCCCTAATAATGGGGGTGGAGTGAATATGGTGCAAACATGCGAGATTAGTATCCTAGAGCTCATGGACGCTTTTGACAAGATAGGGCTCACGATGGTGGATATCTTCATGGCGTTGGTGACATTAGAAATACTCGAACCATTAGAAGGACATCTCCCCCGTCTTGGTTGCGATTTGTCGAAGTTTTGCCACTACCACAAGTGCACCGGTCACACTACCGAAGAATGCTTTGAACTCAAGAAGGCCGTGCAAGAGCTCATCCACAAGGGAGTCATCGAAGACCCTAGAGATTATGTAGCTAGCAATGTACTCATGGTAGAACTTAGTGAGATCACTGATCCGGCCGAACCTGTTGTGGCGGACTGTGATGAGATGGGTTGTATTTCAATGACTAATAATAAAGAATCTTCTTGCTACTTGTTGTCTTTAGAAGAACTAGTGAGTGAAGTCGAATCTCTAGAGGAGGAGAGCCCCAAGCCCTCTCAACCTCTTTCTTGGGCCGAAATCTTCGAGGAGGCCGAAAAGACCGAAGCTTCGCCCCCTTGTCCTGACACGCCATTGTCTTTGGAGGAGCTACGTGCGGAAGTTTGTCTCCTTACAAGATCCGGTCAAGTGTACCAATCCGACCCGAAGGGTGCAAAGAAAGTCTTTGGGAAGGAACCCGAGCAAGCCGACCTAGATAAAGAAGACCCTATCCTCACTCAACTCAAACAAACCCAAGCCCATATTTCACTATGGTCCCTACTCACCTCCTCCCTAGCCCATCGCCTCATGCTCGAGCAAAATCTCGCCGCCACCATGGTACCATCCACTATGGAAACATCATCACTTTCTCGGAGCTAGACAAGCCAGTGTTCGGAGTTGATCATAATGAGCCTTTGTACATCACTGTCGAGGTAAATGACAAGAAGATTCCCCGTGTATTCATTGACAATGGTTCTGCTATTAATATCCTGCCTTCAAGGATGATGGATGTGGTTGGCGTTCATGGTGTTGATTTACGCCCATCCAAACAAACCATCAAAGCTTATGACTCTACATGCCGCGCCGTTATAGGCGAAGTCACCTTACCCATTACCATCGGAACAAAGATCCTGCCAACCGACTTCCACGTCATAAACATCCCCGCAACCTTCTCACTCCTCCTCGGCCGGCCATGGTTACATCAGTCGGGCGCTGTCCCGTCTTCCCTGCATCAGTGTGTGAAGTTTCAATCCGGTAATGAAGTGACCATCATCTACAGTGATCTTGTAACTGCCCAAGGGACAGACACCAAGGGCGTTCCTGTATTACAGATTCAGCATGGGGAGGAGAGCCGACTCTTCAATGGCTTCGAAATAGTCGCTCAAGCACAGATCTGCACCATCGACCTCACCAAAACAACGGACAAAGTGGCACCTGTTGTCAAGATACTGCGTAACATGGGTTTTATACCGGGGCTGGGGCTAGGTAAGAACTTGCAAGGCCCCACAGAAATGGTTGAAGAGATTAATCATCGAGGGTTGTTTGGTCTAGGATACACCCTTACTCTTGAAGACAAGATGGAACAACAGAGGATAGAATTGCTTAAAAAGATGAAACTTCCCTACAAAAAGCCCGAAATGCGGCCATACCGTCTGTCCCTAAATAACTACTTTGTTAGGGAAGGCGAGGAGTTTTCGTGTTTTGAGTTCGCAGAGCCATGGATTGACCCCACTGGGAAGTTGCAGAAAAGGTTCGAGATTTTCAGAGATGTGGAATTCGATCGGTCCAACATGAAGCTGACTTACATGGAATATGACAAAGCCACGGGCAGAATTAGAACCATCAGGCATGAGTACTCCACCAAGGTTGCAGATGACTTGGCAGATCAACTTGAAGCCGCAACCCTTGACAAGCCAGCAATAGAAGCCGTAGAAACTCCAAGTTTGACTGAGACGTGGGACGGCCAATATCTACTTCAACATCTGGGTAATCTGGGGCTGCATGAAGACATGGCTGCCGTCATCGGGGATGATTCTGAAGATAAGGTGGACCCAAGGACATTGGTGGTACCCATGGGGGACAAGCTCAAGAATTGGTGCATCATTGGGGGACCTATGGCTACTCCGGAATTTATGGTGGGAACACTGGGGCTTACTCCTTCTCCTGTCGCCACTCCTGCAGCATCTCCTGTCACTCGCCCAAAATCCCCGTCCCCAGAGTCTAGTGTTTTACATTTTGAATTTGAGTCTTCCTCTAAGTCTGACGACCTTACGTCTGAAGACTATGATCTTGTTGCAAACGCTATTTTCCCTTTTGCCATGAATGAAACCCTCGACCTTTCCGAGTATCCCTCCATAGTCACTCTTTTAACTGATAAATTGGCTAATAATCAAACTAATGATATACACTTAGTTAATAATGATTCATTAGGAGAGGCAGACACAAACACATTAAACGATGAATACATTAAAGCGATTTCAGAACAGGTTATTAATCAAAAAGAATCTCGAGCCCAAGCTGCCGATGAAGTGTTAACATGCGTGAATTTGGGGACCGAAGCCGAGCCTAAGGAAACGCAGATTGGAAGCTTCTTCAGCGGAGCCGAAAGGGAAGCACTGATTGAGCTACTCAAAGAATACGTGGATGTGTTTGCATGGTCGTATAAGGACATGCCGGGGCTCGACAACTCGATCGTAGAGCACAGAATCCCGACAGCACCAGACGCTAAGACAGTCAAGCAAAAACTGCGCCGCATTAAGCCGGAATGTTCTTTGCAAGTGAAGGAGGAGATTGAGAAGCTACTCCGTGTGGGTTTTATTAGGGTGATCGATTATCCAACTTGGTTATCAAATCTGGTGACTGTCAAGAAATCCAACGGTAAAGTCAGAATATGTGCGGATTTTCGAGATCTCAACAAAACTACGCCAAAGGACGGCTTCCCCCTGCCAAATATCGACATGTCGGCGAACGCAACCACCCATTATGAGGACAAGTCGTTCGGTGATGGGTTCGACGGCTATAACCAGGTCGAGACAACCGAGGAGAACCAAGAAGCAACCCCCTTCGCAACCTCGGGGAGGACCATCAGTCGGCGAGTTCGAGCCGTGTTAAGAACGCAATCTCCTCGGAACAAAGCCGAAAAGGAAGAACTCATCAAGTTACTGCAATACCTCAACCATTTCACAACAGTGGGGGAACCGACACTCAGAGAAATAGAAAGGGCCCGCGACCAAGAATGGAGTTCGAGATGTGAGTTCGCATTATGCTGCCTCAAGGAGTACCTCGCGAATACCCCAATCCCGCACCCGGCACATGGGAACGAAATTCAGACCCCAACACCAACGACAGAATCGTGGCCCTCACGCCAGGAAAAGGAAATCAGTGAAAAAATGCAAAGATTTTTGGAAAAATACCCCCTCTCGGTCCCCCGCTACACAAGAATAGGGGCCCCTTTCACAAAATTGTTCGACCAACTGAGACAAATGGGTAGGATGCAACCTCTAGGAGAACATTCACTCCTCTCCGAATTACCACCCCTTCAACCATTTGAACCTACCAAAAGTTGCTCGTACCACCAAGACGAAGGCCACGACACCAACGACTGCGTCGCTCTACAAAGGAGAATCCAAGGCTTGATGGACGAAAATATGCTCACCGACGTAAGAGGATTTTGGTTCTATGGAGAAAGCGGAAACTTAGAACTCCTCGGCTGCTACGAAATCGAGCCCTATGTGAGGAACGGCCCAGAGATACTCTCGCACCCGGCTGCAGAAACGAGTCAAGCCATCTCAAGAGAAATAGAGGATTTGAAGCAACGCGTCGACGCAATGACCAAAGCTCGAGGTGCACCACAAGACTGACAGAATGACAGATTTGGATGGCAGCCCGCCTAAGGAAACAGTCAACATCAGGAAGCTCAGACGCTACTATGACTAGACTCCCCTCTCTTAAAAAAAAAAAAAAAAAAAAAAAAAAAAAATTAATTACTACGCAAAAAGAAGCCCGATAGACTGAAAACCCGCAAAGGGCGGTCTATGCAAAATAAGGGTGCGTACAGAGCTCGCTAGATCGAAAACCCGCAAGGGCGGTCTAGGCAAAAGTTAGAGCATTCCCCCTTCTATCTTCCCTTTCTTTAAAATCATTCTAGTCTGACTGGAATGAACTACGGTGACCTGAGCCCCTTAGTCCTATTTGTAAAAGGGGAACGTAGGCAGCCTTTCAAAAGGTGCGGTCTAAAAAACAAATAAACATCCAAATCTTGTTAAGCAATAAAGATAGAAGTTGTATTTTCTGAAAGCAAAAACTTTTATTTCCATAAGTCATTGCATGATAACATTTATTTGATGAGTCTAAGCTTGACATACTTTTTGAATGAATAACCTATTCTGAAATTGAAACTCAAACAAAAGCAAACTAAATTAAACTAATGTGTCTGCACGACTATGGAGAGACGCTCGGGATTACTCCTTAGTGCCATTTGTGCCCTCGGTCTCTTTCTTCTTGCTTTGCCCACGGCGAACTTTCTTCTTGCTAGGATTCTCACAAAATCTTCTTTCGAACTCGCTAACACCTTTAGCCTTGCCATTAGGAGCCTCTTCACCTTTCCTCTTCTTTGACGCCCCCACTTCTTCCCCGCCTCCGTTAGCCACGCTCTTACTCATCTTCCTCGCATAAGCCTCAGCCTCCTTAATTCTCAATGAGAAACTTGGAGCACAGGATCCCAAGATAGTGCCCCTTAGGGTCTCTAGAGTCTGCTCCGCATGCCCAAGTCTCCCCATATACCAATCCAAATACTCGCGTGGCAGGAAGGTGTTGCTAGAACGTGTGAGGAAAGTCCTGCGACTAAAGCCGGCCTCGCCCCACATCTGAGAAAGAAGGACTGAGGCACTATCATCCAACTGAAGTATCCCAAAAGGGAAATCATCTCTCTCCTCGTCCCAACCCTCCGGGATGGTCTGCACCAAACCATACTGGCGAAGCACTCTAGAGGGATAGTAAAAAGTAGTTCCAGAAAGGGTCGGAACTTTGATCATGTGAAGTCCCACTTGTTTCTCCCTCACAGAGTGAATGTGCCAATGGGGCACCACCCACTGAATGTCGTCAGTCACCATTTCCGCCAAATACTTTTCCCAACCTTTGAGAGTCATGCCCTCAAACCGCTCCACCATGCCTCTAATGCGGTGCATCCATGGGGCCACCTTCAGAGAAGCCGCCGGCTTATTCACTCGAAGCCGCTCTTGCAACCACATGGTCAAAAGCCTATCACTACCACAAGGCATCCCACCATAAGCCGCGAGATGGGGAATCCCACAGAGCATCTCCCCAAGAATGGCCGGTACAATATCATAACCCAAACGAGCCAAGTTCACCATACCCAAACATCCTTCACTGGGAAATCCCACCTCAGAAGGGAAAAGGATAGAGCTAAACAAACACAGTGCAAGATGGTCCAAGGAGCGGTCAGATGTCACGTCTGCATGCATGAAGTGTTGTGGCATCCAAGAAAGGTCGACATAACCGCCCCTAGCATACCTATTAAAGTCATCCGCGGGTACGCCAAAGGTCACCAACTTATCCCTCAAGCAAACGAAGTCAAAAGGCAAGGCAACTTTATCCTTCCCTTCGTAGCCACATAATGCTGCGATGTCTTCATAAGTAGGTGTTATCTCGTTGAATGAAAAGTTGAAGACATGGAGGGTATCATTCCAAAATTTACCACAATCTTGCAAGAGGTTGGTATTAGAGTTCATGTGCAAAAGTGACCAAAGACACTTTATCCCATACCGTTCATCAAGTTTCCTACGACTCGAACCAGGAAGTTTGGCAACCCACTTCTCCAAAGAGGTTATAAAGACTTTCTTCTCAAGACTTGTGATTCTAGCCTCTTGATCCATGGCAAAGAGCAAGAAAATTGGCTATAAAGGAACTCAAAAAACTGCTCAAAAAGTTGCTGGTACGTTTTTGTGGCTGCAAAGGGTTCATTAAATACTGCACAACTCCCGATTCTTGCCAGGAAAAGGAAAACCGGAGGCGGCGCGTGATTTGGCCACGCGGCCACATATGCCCTTGGCCCCGCGGCCGATATTGTCCTTGGCCGGGCGGCCAACTTCGTCCTAGGCCACGCGGCCAGCTTTGCTCCGGATCTTGCCATGGCCAAGTGGCCAACATTGCTCTATGCCTCGCCATGGCCATGCGGCCAACTTTGCTCCATGCAGAAATCCAGCTTGTTTCTTCCCACTCCGTGACGGATCCATGCAACTACGTACCTGCCCCCTTCCACGGCTCATGCATTGTATAAAATTAGGGACATTTGTAAAATAACTAGTTTGCACAAGTAGGCTCCCATAATAAAACTGCATTTTTAAGCATAATATACATACATGCATTTTATACATTTGTTCTGTACATACATATCCATCTGCTCTCCACTAGCTAAACAGTGTAGGAAATAAAGATGGAAAGATGGGCCCCGCCTAGTCAGAGTCTTCCTCCGTGGTATCTCCACGCCGCGCTAAAGCCCGAGAGCTACCGGCACCCGAACTCCGTCCCCGGACCGCTCGACCACCAATATGAGAAGAGCCCGCACCATTCGGAGACCGTTCCCGACGCTGGGGTGACGCAACGTCGTCCCTCTGACAAGTACATGAATGGTACGCCTCCCTCAGTAAGCGCATCAACACGTTCTCCCGCCGAGCTGAACGGATATATGCCTCCCGAGTCACCTGAGAAGGAAACCAATGCAAGGATTACAAGGCAGAAAGAAATAAGTGTGTGCGAACATGACTGATATAAAGCACAAGGCCGTACCCCAGCGTCGGGCGGAGGAATGAATGTCTCCTCAACAAGATCTGCATCAGTCGGCTCCAAGCTAAGCTCCACCTCCCGGCCACCCCTCATCACTCTCACGCTACTCGAGCGAAGGGGCATGTCAACCAAAGGCCGACTCCGACCAACATAACGGGCCGAGCTCGACCCCTCTCCAGACAACATCCTAGCCCGTACCTGTGGACTGACCAGCCGCGCCCGTACATAGCCGGCATAATCGTCACCCCCCCTGTAATGCTCTGCCGGGGTGGGAGCCAAAAAAGTCGCCAACCTCGCGGGACGGAGCATATCCCGAGGAGGGTCATAAGGAGCCCACGGTAACGCACCAGCCCTGTGCTGACGAACCACCCTCTCCCCGAGATACATGGCCTCCCCGGTGAGACCCACAAGCAGAACCCTAGAAGCGGTCAAATCCACTACATAGGGACCCACCGAAGCCTCATTGGCCGGGCTCCATGGGTAAAATCTAACTCCAACAAGCTCAGACATCGCAAACACCCTCCTCAGATCAGCAGCATCCACTGTCTTCCTGTCCCGGTTTCGGTGGGAAGGAGCCCTGTTGCCCTTGCACCAGTACGACATGATGGGGACAACCTTGTTGGCACTCATCACCAGCTGAAAAGGGGCGACACCGAAGACCTCGTACACCCAAGCCTGTGCATATAATGAGAGAGATGTTTCAGACCAAAAAGATAGAACAGAAATCTCAACAAGTGAAAAGAAGGGTAGTCAAGAGCATACCTCAAAGGCGAACTGGAACCCGTCAAAGGCCGACGAGCTAGCCCTCGAGCAATGGTCCAAAGCCCGGTAAATCTCAGCCAAACCGGCTCCACCCCAAGAAATCCCACCGACTAAGTCCAAGTCCACAAGAGCCCCTAGCAGTGAGTACCGGCAGACAGTAGCCCCACTGGGAAACAAAATCTCTGAAAAGCTGTACCATAAGAACAGCCGGACCAAGCAATCCAAATCATATTCCCCCCTACTAAAGGCCTCAATAGCCATCTCCACCAAGCGATTCACCTTCCCGGCCTCCATTCCATAACCCTTGACACCTCCTCCCAGGTCGGTGTCGACTCCCAGCAGAGCCTGTCTATAGTCCCGCCGCTCCGCCAAGCTCTCATCAAAAGGTAAAGGGGTACCGGTAAACCTCAACCCTGTGATGGCCGCGAAATCCGTCGGCGTGATGGTAATCTCTCCCCAACTAAAGTGGAAAGTATGGGTGGTATCCCACCAGAACTCCCGGCACACCTCTATCACCGCTGCCACCTTCAGGGTAGCCCCAACCATACGGACACTGTCAAAGAATGGGCCAAAGCCCATAGCCTCGATCCGAGCACGCAAACCGCCCGGTCCCTCCGGCAGGGACGCCCACAGTTTACCCACAGTCACTGTGGACCCACGAGCCTTGATCCTCTGCAGGTAAACACAGCACAGGTATGTTACCATTCTAGCAATTTATAAATCCAGCAATTTAAATTCTAGCATTCCATTATTCTAGCATTTCATATTATGTGCATGAAACATACAAATGTGCGAGAAGGAGAGGAATGAAAAGTCGAAATTTACCTCCCGCGTCTCCGGAAGCCCCATCGACCAATGACGCTCAGAGTCGATGTAAAAATCGTAATCTTGGTCGAACGTGGACCGCAGCAGATTATCGCGATAATTCCGAGTCGCGGCTCGTGGTCTCAAACCGCCCCGTGGAATCAAGGGCGCCGCTTCAAAGCCCGCTCTTGGATCAGCCCCGACATTCCCTGCGCCCTGAGCATTACCGTGCCCCTCTCCTTGTGGCTCTTGTTGTGGAATCATATACCCACCATGGCCCGGAAAATCTCTAAATAATGCCTCATTGATCCAATCCGCCATAGCTTCAAGAATTATGTGAAAGGAAATCTTCGAAATTATCAAAATCTGAGCTTTCTCTCTCTAAAAACTCAATTTTCTCACTCTAACTCGTCAATGGAGGAAGGAAGAAGAAGAAAGAAGAAAGGAAGAAGAAGAGGGAAGTGTCTGGTGATGTGACCAAGGAGTCAGCCCATCGGCAGCCTTGGCCACGCGGCCACCTTCGCCCTTGCAACCCCAGCCGTTAGATCAGCGATCCGCGTGAAGGAGATCTGACCACTCAACGGTCTTGGCCACGCGGCCACTATTGCAAATTCGTGTGTTTGGCCACGCGGCCAACCTTGCCCCTTCAGATAAAATTCCACTTTTGCCCCTGATCTTTTCCCTATTAATTCATTTTAAATGCCCTTAGCACAATTTTGACTAATATTCGTTACCTTTGGGTACGGAAAGCCCCTTAAAATTTCCATTTTTTACCAAATATTTGCTTAGGATTCGTATGATTGTAGAGACTTCGGCGCCTCTATGACATGCGTATCCTAGATCAATCGTAATTGGCAGAAGCCTCGGCGTTTCTATTTGCGAAAGATCCAGCATCTATTATTAGGATTCGTATGATTGTAGAGACTTCGGCGCCTCTATGACATACCATCCTTTATCAATCGTAATTGGCAGAGGCCTCGGCGTTTCTATTTGCGAAAGATTCAGCATCTATTATTAAGATTCGTATGGTTGTAGAGACTTCGGCGCCTCTATGACATACGCATCCTAGATCGATCGTGGTTGGCAGAAGCCTCGGCGTGTTCTGTTCACGAGAGACCCGACACCTATTACTTTGGCGCGGTCGGCAGGAACCCTGGCGATCCTGATTGCGTTTACCATTCCATCTTGGGATTATTTAGACGACGTAGTCTTCATTTTTCCCAAATAACTTCATTGCTTACGAATGATTCGTTCTTCGTACAGGATAGTGCCCGTAGGTTTATTATCCCTAGCAGGAGTCCGATATCTCGTTTTATCCCCAGTAGATCCGAACTACGACCGGCTTGATTCCTCAGAGGATACGTAGGAAACCTGAAAAGGTCCAGCCACCCGACCGACGCGGTTATCTCTCATCCCCAGCAAGTGCATTTTCCCCAGCAGAAGATGTTGCTCCCCACAAGTGGACAGTTATTCCCAATTTCCCATCAGATTTGAACTACGTTTGGCTTGATTCCCCCGCGGATACGTAGGTCGCCTGCCAAGGTTCAGCCGTTCCCTTACCTTTCATCTGTTTTGAAACTCATGTTTCAGACGGATCCTTCTTTTTATCGTCGACCCCACATTGCCTTGCAAGAAGCGTCGCCGAGGGGCTACTGTTAGTACCCGACCTGAAAATGAGTTTATTAGGACTTTCCCAAATATACAAGGACTTTATAGGAATTAGAAACCTTACAAAGACTTGTCTCGGATTCCCAAAAATATCTCATTTATGGCAAAATCTATCAAATTAGGTAATAAATGGTTTCCTTAAAACCATGCAGAAACCCTAGCTTAAGAATCAAGTCAGCCGGCAGCCTTGGCCACGCGGCCAACATTGCTCCGCGTTGATCTTGGCCACGCGGCCACTCTTGTAACCGGCTTCAACAATGGCCAGGCGGCCAACCTTGCGCTGGATGATCTGGACCATCAGATCTTCCCCTCAGTTTACTATATAAACCAATCCATGCTATTGGTTTAGGGATCCGATTTTGAGAGCTCTAAGTACGAATTTTGGAGTTCTTAAACAATATTTTGCTCTCTAATTAACATTCAAACACTCAAGAAGATCCAAGGTTTATTTCTTGCCAACATAGGTAAGTTTTCTAACTTTTTCTTAATGTTCTTGCATTATTCTTAATGTAGATCTTTTATATTCATGTTCTTGCATGTTTATTCATAGTTTCTTCATATGCTTTGCATGTTCATTCATATGTTCATAATATGTTCTTCGCATGTTCTTCGTGTTCATAGATTAAAACCTTATTTATGCTATATTTAGGGTTGCGATCTTCATAATTACATGTTATTTCATAGCCGATGATGATCTAGGGTTCATCAACCCGAGGATGATCTAGGAACTACGTCTAAACCCTAAACTTTAGGTAATTCCCCCCTCATTATGCATGATCCCGATTCTTCTGCCTATTCTAATTCTCTGCGAACTACGCTGACCTGAGCTTCTCACATTGAGAGGAACGTAGGCAATCTTCGGATCCGGTCTAAATCACTAACACACTACATACACCGCATCATGATAGAAAGACCGATCAATTCGGGTAATAGGAGTGATAACGTTCAATATTCTTCTCTTGTTGTAATTTGACCCCCGAACCCATTAAACATGCTTTTTCTCAATGTTTTGGCTATAATTAAAACGGCGTGGCGACTCTCATAATTTTAATGTCGTTAAGAATATTCCCTTTGTAAATAAAAATAATCACAAGATACTTCCCATGCGTCGCTTCATCGGAAAGGGGTATTCACACATAGTCATGATTTTATTTATGGAAGGTGCCTATTAACTTGTGTTGCAAGCCACAATGACCTAACTGAGTAATAACTGATGAAAAAAGAGTAAGTAATCTAAAAGAAAGAGTAAGTAAATCTTAAAAAACACATTTATTTTAAATGTGTTATAGGTTTGAACGTGAAACTGTTACTGTAAAATTGTTGTTGCTGAGCAATTTAAACTCTTACATATACGCTAAAACTAATTTAATAAGACTCAGTGGATGGATCGATTTATCACATCTAATTAAAGACATAGTTTGAAACGTCTTAATTTTAATTTTTATTTGTTAAATAACTGTTTTTTTTTTGAAATCAAATTACCATTAAATTATAAAATTCTGGGAAGGCACTCTACAATAATTAGAGGCTCTGCCCAAGTATTATCAAGTACAACAATGGCAATCTGAATTACAAGAGAAATGTAAAAAGAGGGATGACGAAGAAGTGTCTCTGTGCTTAAAGTTACAGTGCCACAAAAAAACTAGCATATTTATGAAGCCATGGATCACCCATAATTCGAACATTAGGACCATCTCCAATCTTCCACTTTGTAGCGCTCTTAGAAATATCTTGGAACACACGGATGCCTTTCCAAACATGACTTGGACACTGCCATATAACGGCATTCAGAAAATTCCCATTCAGAAAACATTTAGCTTTGAAAACACAACAATTGAAGGCTTCCGGGTTAGCATAAAACCACCAACCGAGTTTCCCAACCACTGCAAGACGGAACAACCGAAGATCACAAAAACCCAATCCACCAGCTTCTTTTTGTAAAGATAGATGAGGCAATTGCATCCAATCTATATTATATAGACCATCTCGTCGATTATCCCACCAATACACAAAACAACAGAGAAAATGCAAGGCTCCCACTAAGGAGAGAAAGCAAGGGCTCCCACTAAGGAGAGAAGACAAAACAACAAACATAACTACAACAACTTTCATCTTCAATTATTTATAAACAATGATGAAAATAAAAACAATTAAAGCATCCAAATCTGGGAGTAGATTTAGAGAGTTGTAAAAACTATGTCTAAATCTAAACCCAGATTTGAGTTTAAACGAAAAAACCTAAACTAAAGAAAACGGTTGTTGTCCAAGGAAGAAGATGAAGATGGGAGAGAAAAAGAAAAACGTGCGGCATTAATGTGATTCTTAGTTTATTGACGAGTTTATTGCCAATTTGACTTGCGTACTATCAAAAGATTGACGATTTGGCCTCGTACTAAAGAAACTCACACTATGACCTGCGTACTATGGTTTTAATAAAAAAGTGGCCAAGGATAACGATGACCCGTTAGAAATCTAACATGCCTGTCAACATATGTTAAAAATTTAACGGATTTACAATAAAAAAATCAAATGTGACCCTCAGGTTTAAATGGCAAAACTCAATTCCAATTTTGAATCTGACTTTCATCTCTCTCGCTCAAACCAAGAACAAACCCAGGAGCAGCCATGGCAATCTCTCTCTGAACTAATCTACAAAAATCACCTCTCTTTCCGGCGATGGCATCAATAACGGCGGATTTACTCACCATATTTCTCTCTGAGATCAATTTTTGGTTTTCAAAATCAAATCTGGATTTTCAAAATTAGATGCAATCTCTCTCTACCCTCCATCTTCTCCGACCACCTCCCTCATCTCCTCCGGCGACCCCTACCCTACTGCCGGCGACCACTCTTCTTCCTCCTCTCGCCTCCCTTTCCTTCCCAACCGCATATCTCACCTCCGGCAAACTCTCTCTACCCACCCCACTCCGACTACCCCCTCACTTCCCTCTCCGGCCTCTCTTTAAAGCCGTATTCCTTCTCCGCCCTCACCGTTGCCGCACCATCTTCCCCATCTCCGGCCCCATGAGTGTCCAGATCCAACCAGATCACGCACCCAAATCACCCCTCTACTGCCCAGATCTGCAATGATTTCCCTGATCTGCAACCTTCGTCCTCTCTCTTCTCTTCTACATTGTCGATCCCTCCTCCTTCCTCCCAGATCAGATTTCAAAATCCGATTTATCTTGATGTTTTGCTGTTGTGTGTGTGACCGATTTCCATATTTGAAGATTATGTTGGATTTGATTTTGTTTGCTACTCAGTTTTGTTGTTCTTGTTAATAATGAGATTTGTTGATTCCGATCGGTTTGAAGACACTATTTTGATTCCGAGGTGGTCATTGTGTTTAATTCATTTTTTTGTGGTGTTTGTAGATGATGGGTGGCAGTGGTTTTGAGATGTTGGATGGTGGTGGTTTTGAGATGGTGGATGGTGGTGGCTATGAACTGGTGGGTGGTGGTGGTTTTGAGATGATGGAGAAAGTAAATGATAACTATTTTAATTAAAATATAAGTATTTTTTGAGATATAAATTACTATAAATTCATTTTAAAATTAATATTAATTGAATAATTTATTCACTTTTTCTATTTGATCTCTCTTAATAACAAATACTCCATTTTGGGCAGTGTCACTTGTGTTGGGACAGATCGAAAAGGAAATATGTGTCACTTGTGCTGGGACGGAGGGAGTATATAAACAAATGTGAATATAAAATATTTATTGGGACTTTACAATATTAATATTAATATCAGGGTCACATTTGATTTTTTATTGTAAATCCGTTAAATTTTTAACATATGTTGACAGCCATGTTAGATTTCTAACGGGTCATCGTTATCCTTGGCCACTTTTTTATTAAAACCATAGTACGCATGTCATTGTGTGAGTTTCTTTAGTACGAGGCCAAATCGTCAATCTTTTGTTAATACGCGGGTCAAATTGGCAATAAACTCGTTTATTGCCATGTTGTCTTCTTTCTTTGGTTTAAGAAAACAATCATCTTTTTTTTTTTATCTCTGTCTAATATTTTTCACTTGTACAACATATATATGATAAAAATTTATGTGAGACAGTTTTAAACATGAATCAAGTTTCGTTTAGAAAGTAAATTGTTTGTCTTCTGAACAGAGTTAGACAAACTTGTTTTTTATCTCAAAACTCGTTTCGTCTGTAAGACCATCTAACACAATATGAGCGCAAGCAAACTTATGAGGCTAGCTCAATTTATAATTTTCCTCTACCTTCGTATGCTGCATTAATATACTAGTAAGGCGGTTGAAATCGTCATCACATATCGAATCGTTTGTCGTTTCGTTTTCTCTAGGGCGTGGGACCCGTTCCTTTCATTTGGGCTGTGCTTACGTCAAGATTAACAGCCCTCTCCACCTTCGCGGGAATATTAATATACCTGTTGACCATGATCTCAAAAATTAAATTATTGCTTACAAGAATAAATACTCCCTCCGTCCCATTTTAAAAGTAAAAAAATAGGTAGGTTCAAGAATTAAAGAAAAGATAATGTGTTGTGAGTGTTGATAGTTGAGTAAGAGAAAAAAAGTGGGGTAAAGAAGAGTCAGAGGATAATTGTTGTGAGTATGACATGTAGAACCCAGTGGCGGACCCAAGAATTTTTCACTAGGGGGCAAAATGGCATAACACATTTAAAGGGGGTAAAAATAAATACTAATGCATTTATTTTTTTAAACAAAGGGGGGGGGGGGCAAAGTCTAAAATATTGCACTAATACTCCACATTTAAAAAAAAAAAAATACACTGGTAAATTTTTATTTTTTTTAAACAAAGGGGGGCCATTGCCCCCATAGACATAGGGTAGGTCCGCCCCTGGTAGGAGCCACTTTCCATTTTAAGATTTTGACTGTTAAAATGGGACGTCGTTTTAGGAAATTTTTTACTCTTAAAATGGGAAGGAGGGAGTATACTTTTATCTTTCAAAAAAAAAAAAAGAATGAATATACTTTTTGTTTTAACAAAAAAAAGGAATAATTATACTTTTCCCTCCTTTTAAATTAATAATCAAAACTAAAGTGGGACATTTTTTAACAATAGAAATAATATTAAATAGCACAATGACACTTTTAACCATTAAACACTTACGTCCCAACCAAAAAAAAAAAAAAAAAAAAAAAAACATTAAACACTTCCATCTATATTACAATAGAAGGAAGGAATAACCGTTTTATAAAGAGAGGTCCAGATTTGTTCTTAACTACCATATATGATGGCTGATCAACTCTTAAAAACAACCTCTCTTTTTAACTCCCCACTACCCTCACATACTAACCTAAAACTGTCTTTGTATTTCTAGCGATATTAAGTAGATTTGCCTTTTTCTTTCGTACAACTAACATTTAAGGATCTTTAGCGATTGTTGTGTACTTATTTTCGTATGCGTGTTTGTGGCGGTGGTGTTGCAAAACTTTGCAGAGTACGCTGTGCACTTTACTAGGACTGATCAAGTTTATATTGTCACCGTGCCATTGGCACGGGCAAGAATACTAGTATTTTAACAAACATACCCGCATTTACTAACACACAATAAAACTTATTAACGCACTCGGCACTTTTTAATAAACACTTAAACCTTTAAACAATGACACATTTATAAGCGTTTTTTAACAGTTGTAACATATCATTTATTTCAAGACAATTGTCATCGTTTACAAACCCCTATGGAGTCTATTACAGTTTATCTATAGCCCTGGCGATCTATAGCCCTGTCTATTACTCCCTCGGGTCCAAAATAATTGTCGCTTTTGGCCATTTCACAAACCTTAAGAAATGCAATGATTACCACTCATTAATGATGAAAGTGTCAATTTTACCCCTACCTATTACTCCTCTCTCTTACATCACTTCACACCATAAGTTAATTAATGATGTGAAAAATTTCCAAAACAAGGGTAGAAGGGGAATTTTAATGCTTTTTAGCTAAAAGCGACAGTTATTTTAGACCAAATTTTTTGTCTAAAAGTGACAGTTATTTTTACCGAATGGAGTATAAACTCCTATAGAGTTTCACCATTGTCGAACCTATTACAGCGAATGATACTTTCTCTATAGGTTATTGTTGTAATCTTTTATGGACGTCCCGCGCCATCTTGTAGTTTGCATGCCATAGACGTCCTTCCGCCATCTAATAGTCCTCTTCCCATAGACGTCTTGCGCCATGTGAATGATCACCTGCAGCGCACAACTAACCCTTGTGGTTTTATGAAACTTTGGTTTCTCCACTTTTCCCCCAATGAGGAATCAAACCCAGGACCTCCCCTTAGGGAAGCCGTTACTCACCCATCCGGGTACCACTAGGCCAGAAGACCATTTGTATTTATAAGTGTTAAACGTATGAGTTTGATCGGGTAAGAAAGCCAATTTAAATAACTTGCACTTCCCAACAAATATTAAACGTGTCTGTTAAATGTTAAAATGTTTGTACGAGCGATTCGTACTTTGTAACACTTAAACATTACAATTCATTGAAGTTATTTTTAAAAGAAATGGTTCGTCAGTAGAGATGTTCCCACATGTGCACCTTCTTCCAAGGGAGTATTTTTTTTGTTATTATTTATTTTTTTTCTAGAAGATACACATTTAGATATGAGCAATAATTGAAATTAATTGAGCATAGGTAAACATGTGGAGAACGCACTATCATGACCCATCCTATCTTTTAAACATTAAGGTCCATCTTCCTTTATGGCTATAATAAGGGTCGAGTCCACATCTATCACAAGACGTTTCAATTACGGTTTTCCTCATTTACCTTTTTTCAATTTGTTTCCATTCTCCATTTTAATTTACCTTTTTGACAAAAAAAATTGCTTATTTTTATTTTATATTGAAAAAAATATATCAACCAATCACCTTTATATTTATAATAATACTCAATGTATTAGGAAAATTGTAAATTATCTAACAACTAAATATAGAAATCTAAGTATATTTAGAAAATTACATTCAACACTATTCACACTTCAAATATAACAATAATTTGTAAGAACTTAACGAGATAAGGAAAAAAAATAGAAATGTGATGAAAAGTTTGTTATAACAATATCCATAAAGAAAATATAAATTGTTTTATACGTTTGTAAAGAGCCATATTCTAATAAATTGAAATAGTTATTAGAAGAAGTATTTCTTAGTCCAAGTTCCATTTTCAAATTAAATTGAGCCGTTTGAAAATAAGTATATTAACCCGAAATTCCAAAGAGCCATTTTTATAGTCTTCTACTCCCTTTGTTCCAGAATGATAGCCCCCCTATTTTTATGAGTTTTGCAAAAAAAAATTGAGTAATAATGAAGGCTACTTTTAATTATTCTAATGAAATTTTTGAAATTGTTTTTAATACACAATTATAAATACTATTAATATCAATTTTTAGATTCACATTAACATAATTATAAGTAGCATTTATAACTGCTCAAAGTTCCCTCGTAGTAACAACGAAAAAAGGTGGACTATCTTTCTGGGACGGAGTGAGTACTATACAAGGTCATATATTTTCAAACGTACATTTTCCTATCATCACGTTACCAAGACTTCCTCGGCCTATGCCACATTTCAATAATCTTTATAATTAATTTTGGAAATTGGTTAAAAGATATTGGGTTTGACCAATATTTGATTAAGTTTTTCAACCACCTCTATTTAATAAAATGAAAATAAATTGCAAATAATTAATTGACGTTTGTGTTTTTCTTGCAGACAAAAAATTTGTATGAGACGATCTCACACGTAACACGGGTCTCGTTGAGAGAGTATATGGTTTGTCTCTAAAAGAAAAAAGTAAAATGATATCATACTTTAAAATGGTAAACTTTTTTTCCTTCCTTTTTCTTGTTTTATGTTTCTTCAGCAAGATGTAGTACATGATTTATGAGCAATAATATGCATATGGTTGATCCAAGATATTATCATGACCCATCCGATCTACTACTAGCAGTACATTGAGATCCATTTTCTTTATGACTATAATTAGGGTCAAGTCCAAATCTATCAACAAGACGTTCCAATTACAGTTTTCCTCATTTACCTTTTTTCTTTCCGCTTGTTTCCACTCCAATTTTGTGGGTTAAATTCATTTTCAATCCCTAATTTTAACTAAATAATCTCTCCATTTTATTTGAAATTGTAAAACAGTTATCGTGCATGAGAATAGAATATATATATATATATATATATATATATATATATATTGTTAAGTTATTATGAGTATATATAATGTTAAGTTGTTATGAGTGTAAATAGTGAAGTAAAAATTATTAGTAGACTAATTAGTTAATATGTGTACGGCAAGTGAGTTTTTTTAATTAAAAAGATTATAAAACTTTAATTATTTTATGATTATAATTTTTTAGCTACAATTTCACAGTTATAAATGAAAATGAAAAACATGAAAGTACATAAGGTACATTGATATCCTTTCGAAAAAAAAAGGTAAATATGACGGCGAAACCTTATACTCCCTCCGTCAACATACTTGAACTTTGACTAATATTTTATGCTAAATAATTTATCTCCATAAAAATTTAAAAATAGTTATTGATAATTTTTCTATTAATAATTTAGTAACTTTTTTCAATTTTTTATAGAGATTAATAATTTAACATAAAATATTAGTCAAAGTTCAATTTGGTTTGACCAAAAATACCCCTTAGTATGATACAGAGGGAGTATATGTATACTGAATTAAGCTTATATTTTTGACAAGTTCTTGGTTATAATTGTAAAAATTGTAGTCTTTTTGTCTATAAACGAATATTTATATTAAATTTAAAGAGATATTTAAAAAATTACATTTTATATAACTTAGTAAAAAATATTTATATACATTCTTGTAATCCTCTTTTCAAATATTTAGTTTTGTATAATTATAAAAAGTCAGTTAAAAAAGTGGTAAAAAATATTTAAGGGAATTTTTTTTTCCAGAAAAGACAATTTAGGATAAAACAATCTTAAAAGTACAAATTTATCTAAGGAACAAAAGGAGTAAGAGACTGCTCCCTCCGGTCCAAAATATATTTTCCTTTTAAGCAATTTTTTTTATCCAAAATAACTGTCACTTTTGGGTCAAAACAATCAAAAATTCTTAACTTACCCTTATATTGGAAGTTGTTTTACTTTATTAATTGGCTTAGTGAGTGTAATAATGTGAACAGTTTAAAAACGTTTTGGACTGGACAATAAATAAGGGTAAATATGAAACTTCCACCATTAATATACGGTAATAATTGCATATCTTAATTTTTGTGGAAAGTCTAAAAACGTTTTGGACCGAAAAAAATAATAAAAATGTAAAAGAAAATAAATCAAAATAAAAAGCACAAAAGTCTAGAATCCATACAAGACATTAGCCGTTTACTTTAAAGCCAAACAAAATTCTAACATTCAATTGTTTGTTTGAGTCGCATTTTCAAACTCTTCTCCTTCAACACACGGTAATAGGGTTCTCCTCCTCTTAAGGGAGAATCGAACCCAAGCCTTTACGCACATACCCGATACCACTAGGCCAGAAGGCCATTGGTCAGTAATATCTTTCTAATTCAAACAAATTTATTCTTCCATCATCGATCACGTTACCACCACTTTACACCCTGCCTAACACTGCCTTCGTTGGGATTATTTTTGTCGCGCCCCGACCCGTGGTCCTACTTGGCCCCACGTCCGGGACACGCACGGAAGACGTCACAAACATTTTAGGAAAAAATTTCGAAATATACTTTCATAAAAAGGATCACACGACCAACACAACTACTTGAAACTTGACTTGAAGTCATAAAAAAAACCAACTTTTACAACGAGTACTGAGCCACTTGGCCACAACTTTACTTACAAATATACAACACCGACACCTACTAAAAGAGATGATACAAAACTAAGTCACGGGTACACTACCCAAAAGGTGTTACATTTACATAATGTATCCTTTAACATACGCACCGCTTCCCAAAAGTCTTACCAAAGACCCTCTTCCCGACGTCCTCCCTGTGTGTGAACTATCCCCTGGGATCCTTATCTAAAACGGTAAACAAATAAGGGGTGAGAATAAATCTCAGTAAGTTACTAAAATGCAACTACATTACATGCTTATATGATAAACATAAAGGAACAATGTCACAAATTATCATATAGCATATAACATATAATATGAGAGGCTCCCTATCGCCAACCGTCCCATACCGGTTGGAAATAACGACCAACTCATCATACAACACATAGTGTAGGAGTAAACACTCCTACGAGGATACCAAGCCAAGGTTTACCGAAATAACATGATCATCAGAGAAAACCATCTGAGAAAACCATCTGAATAACCATCTAAGAAGACCATCTGTCTGAAACCATCTGAGCAGCATAAATAGCTGAAGCCGGGATCCCGAAAACCAAACCATATCCAACAGAGCCAAAGTAACAACGGGCAGCATCAATAGCTGAAACAGGTTCCGGAACCATATAACATAACAACAACAATAGTGGGAGAAAATGACACGAAGTCATACCCCGAAATGCTCACGCGAGGGAGCGAGTTCATCCCATCCAAGGCCAATCTGGACTGAGGAAATAGGTCCAGTGGAAAAGCCTTATAGTGCACTTAACTGATGCCACTACAATGCCTTCCACCTCCACTCGATAACATCCCAAACCTGGGAAATAGGACCAGTGGAAAAGCCTTATAGTGAACTTGGCTAGTGTGTCACTATAATGCTTTCCACCTCCACTCGATAACACACAAAACCAGCTGGACTTTCAACAAAGAGCACAATAATAAATACTTGCTAAAACAAAAACCAGGGCATGATTCCATAGAAGGAAACCACACAAGCTCATCACAGAGAAGTAAACACGTTTTCACAATAATGTGCACAATCTTGACATTAAGTCACCACACAATCCATCTACACAATCACATTAAGTCAAACCCGATCACAAAGGACCAATTCTATCATTTTGATACCTCATAACAATTATCTAGGCATCCTAGGACATCGCCTAAGACCTAGCCCAATACTTAACGAAAAACAAACAAGTTGTTAAAACTCAGACTGCTCGGCCGCTCTACTTACTTGACTCGGCCGAGCGGATCGGTCGAGTCCTTTACTTTGATCGGCCGCTCTCCTAGAACTCAACATTCGACAATAAGGGGATCGGCCGCTCTAATTTACTGACTCGGCCGCTCCACTGCAGAATGGCCAATTCCCAGGAAAAATCTAACAAAGTTCACTTTCATTACCAAGTTGTTACCCAATCCTAAAGCACAACAACATCATTATAACTTCACAACACTACCATACCAACCTCATCTAGCATATACCCATAATAATAAAAGTTATTACTACTCCCTCCGTCTCAAATTTACAAGTATAATAAAAGTTATTACTACTCCCTCCGTCCCAAATTTACAAGTATAATAAAAGTTATTACTACTCCCTCCGTCCTAAATTTACAAGTATAATAAAAGTTATTACTACTCCCTCCGTCCCAAATTTACAAGTATATATAAAAGTTATTACTACTCCCTCCGTCCCAAATTTACAAGTATAATAAAAGTTATTACTACTCCCTCCGTCCCAAATTTACAAGTATATATAAAAGTTATTACTACTCCCTCCGTCCCAAATTTACAAGTATAATAAAAGTTATTACTACTCCCTCCGTCCCAAATTTACAAGAATAATAAAAGTTATTACTACTCCCTTCGTCCCAAATTTACAAGTATAATAAAAGTTATTACTACTCCCTCCGTTTCACCGTCCCAAAAGTATAACACTTACAACATACAACATTTATAAATTGCCCAAGGCTATGAACTCAGCCTAAAAACAACACTAACATCCATCTAAAGCCAATTCCATACTACTCCCTTTGTCCCAAAATTACAAGTAACATAAAAGCATTCAAAACATTATTTTTCAACACATATAGCATATATAACATATATATGACCATTTTAATAATTAAATGGGGATTAGTAACTTACTTATTTTCCGGAAAAAGTTTCACAGAAATAATATTTGTTCGGGTAGAAATGATCTATTCAACACCCTGATCATTTATATATAATTAGATTTTTTAATGGAGTAGTAAATTAAAAGAAAGAAAATCAAGAAGATCAAAACATTACCTTCTCTTCTTCAACTATGGAAATGAAAGAAACTCAATTTAGTGTGTGTGTGTGTGTGTGGACCACGCAGGAGAGGGGAAAGAGATGGGATAAGAATGTTATTAATCATCCTCAAATTCCTCTAAGGTCCCCACTAGCTACTAATTTCCCTTAAACTCCTTTACAACCCAATTGTTGGCCCATAAAATTCCACTACCCAACTTAACTTTCAAAAACAAAATTCACTACTACCAACATTCTAACTAACACAAATAATCAAATAAGATGTGCAATTTCATATAATATGATGCAACACATAAAATGCACACATAGTTTTAAATTAAAATTCTCAAAATATAAAATAAATATAAAATAATTAATAACGGATTTTGGGGTCGTTACAATTTTGGTGGTTAATTCAACTTAATTTTACTATAATTTATAAAAAAATATTTAAAAGAATTCTAAAATAATTTTTCTATGCACTGTAGAATAATGTTATTAATAGTATTTTTTTTTAACTTTTATGAAAATAACTGAAATTACTAATTTTTTGATTAAAATTTAAATAAGTTAACAATTAAAATTAAAATGAAACTATTTTTATGAAAGGAGGGAGCATCACTCCGTTTCGAAATGATTTTCTCATTTTTATTTTGTTTTTATCGTTTTTCATTGTTCTAAAATGTTCTTTTCATTTCTACAATTTGAGTTTAAATGTGCATAAACATAACACGGCTAGTAGAGCAAGTGTTCTTATTCTTAAAAAGTTAGAATAGTCAAATGAGACGATCGTTTAAAATTTTAAACGAAGGAAGTATATGTTCATTATTGTTCAAGCTATTTAAAGTTGAGTAGGTTTTGGAGGAAACTACTTTTTAATCCTTAACCCCTAAACCTTAAACTCTAAACCCTAAAACTTAATTCATAAACCCTAAACTTTAAACCCTTTGAAAACAAGACTTTTTATAACTTATGGATATGGAGAAACTAGTTTCCCCCGGAATTTTCGGTTTAAAGTTATCCACAAGCCCTGGCGAAGCTAAAGCTAAGCCAAGGGGACCCCCTTGAATTTTCGAATGTGTCAATTTTAGTACCTTCAAAATTTTAAAAATTGGTATTTTACTACAATGATGAAAATATTCATTTTGACCCCCTTAATTTTGAGGAAAAAATGCACTAAATTATTATTTTAACCCCATTGTATACTAAATTTGTAGCCTCAGCTGTAATTCTTATTCCACAAACAACTTTAACCCCCTTCCCGAAAAATCCCAGCTTCGCCTCTGTCCACAAGAGGAGTACTTATGTACACGCTATCCTTAAATTGGCCATTAATCAACACATCAACTTTTCAACACACAAACCCTTTTTCTTGAATTGATTACTATCTAGATAGGAAGGACCCAAAATCATCATAATTGCACGGTCTAATTCCTCTTTTCTTAATTCTTCGTGACCAGTCTTTCTCTTTCTCGTTAATTCAAACTAGTATGTCTATTTTTTATTTTTTATTATTTTTTTTAAGAAAAAATAACCACCTCATTAGTAAGTTCATTTTTATGTGTTGCTATTCACATGCGCCATTTTTTTTAGGACAATGATACACATAGTAAAAACTCAAAGAGAAACTCATAGTGAAACACTCTAATCCGTTGGATGAGTTTTTAGCAGTGGGGTCCACAAAAACTTATTACAATCCAATGGATTACAGAGTTTCGCTATGAGTTTTCCCTTTCAGTTTTCACTATGTGTATCATTATCCTTTTTTTTTAATACAACTCATCTTTTATGTTAAAGTGTAGTGCAATACAACATTTTCAAACGTGCCGTAACTAATTTAGAAATTTTACTGACGCAAATAGCAACACGTTCAAAAAAAATTATAGTTGATGATCATTTATATATGTTTGTATTTTCTGAAAATTTCATTATAGCTAGCACTAATTTATTTTTACTTTTCATTCAGTCACTATAAAATACAAAATACAAAACAGATCGCAAACCAAATAAGATCCTTGTTTCAAATAAATAAATAAATAAAAATGATGGTCAAATTATGTCCTCCTTTAGTTCCATGATAAATGACATAATCTTGTCAACTCCAATACTTTCTTATATGAAATTTACAAGAACTAATTAATTTTATAATTAGTATTTGTTTCTTTAACACTTTGGGTAAATTATGTACTTGCTTGCACCCAAGACTTTGGATCTAATTGTAATCTTCACCACGGCGTCCATTTTTAACTCACGTCCAAGAGTCAGTTTTCTGAAAAACATGTTTTACACTAACTTTAATATAAAACTTGTATTTAATGAAAAACATACTATTTCTTATAAGAGATAAAAAAAATTACATTAAAAGTAGTGTAAAACAAATGTTTGACTAGATTTTCACCACATCCAAAAAGCGTCGATTTTAGTTTTTAATTTTTTCAACCTAACTTTTAATTTTTTATTGACAACCTCAACTCATGACGGCACGCATTGTCAAGTGCGTGTCAACAAAGCAAGCACAACTTGAATTAAGAAAAAATTATCTCACCGACGGAATATACAGTAGCTCTTGACCCGGCTATAGAGGAAATAAAGTCAATAACCCCAAGTGTGAACTCATTTAGTCCTTATACTCTCTCATAATTATAAATATAGTCCTCAAACTTTATTTTTGCATACTTTTTGGCTTGTACGATAAATTTGTTTGAAGTTTATAGTTTCACCATTCAATTTTGTTAATTTATTAGTTTATATGTGCAAATTCACATTTTTTTTTCCAAAAACATTTTCATCAATTAACATAAGTTATGTTAAAACGGATCAGAGTTGCATGAAATCGAGGGATTGAGTGCCCTTTACAGAGTAGCTCAGTGGTGGTAAGGAGGTGAGGGATGCTAACAAAGGTTTTATGTTCGAGTATAACGGCGCAAGCACCGACACGTAAATCATAAGAGAAAAAAAATTAAAAAAGTAAACAGATTGAGTGGGATATATATCCAGAAATAACTATGAACCAGTTGGGGAAAAAAACTGATAAATTTTAAATGAAAATTTAAATAGTACTTGAAGAAAAGACACGTAAATAGCACATACCACCTTTAAATTTGATAAATTAATGAAATCAGTCGGTGAGACTATAAAGTACAAACATGCAAAACGCATAGTAGGCCCCAAAGTATACAAAAGTGAAATTTGCGGATTATTTGTGTGATTCTGGATATGCATATGGACTAGTTGTGTACTTTTTCAAAATACAACTAAATCCAAACTTCGATAGAAACTTACGATCAATGAGATTGAGACTAAGATTATTATTACTACTCTAACAACCAGTGACAAAAATAAATATTTATCAAAAGATGGGCAAAATCATTCTTACTAACTAAAAGGGGGTGAAGAGAATTAATGTATTTTTTTCTAATGAGCCTTTAGAAAAAGGCTAAAAAGGTAGTCTCGATCGAATTTGGTATACTTCCACTATTTGTTGCCTGTATAGCTTTATAGAGCATAAATTAGCAACATATTCTAGGTAAAGATCATTGGTATTGGATGCATCATTAAGTTGTGCCAAGTCAAATTTGTTGTGCAGCCTTTACTCGTGTTCATATAGTCGGCTTAACGGGGGCAAGTTTCAATAAATTACACTAAAAACCTTGAATTCTTAAAACATTTACACTAACAAACAAATAAAAACACAAAATGAAAGTGTGTGTGGGGGTGGGGGTGGGGGAAGGGGGAATTGCCCCATATTGATTTTACCGGCTCCGCCGATGCTAACAAAACAATTTTTTTTCATTTTAGTTACAATATTTTGTTGATTTTTTTTTTAAAGTCTCAAGTCAAAGGAAAAAAGAAACTTAACAGATTTTGAGACTTAACGTTTATCACTGAGCCTTGTAAGATATTTTGTTACTTTAGTATAGTGCCAATTAATTTGACATAATTTAAGTATATAAAACCTAGAAAATAAATTATTAAATTTTAGTAATGTGTGGAAGTGACATTCAAAATCATAAAACTACAAAGGTGCATATTCGAGGACGAGGAAAGCTTTGGTTGTCCACTCCACGGCTGGAAATTGAGTGGATATCGAATCTTTTGGAATAGTTCTTTGGGTGGCCAGTGAGATCGCAAGAACCCACAAGTCGTTTTCTTAGCTTCCTTTATTGCACAAAACCCGAGGCGTGTAAATAAACGCAATCGCTCGAATCAAATAGTCAACATCTCTCTCCCCCCCCCTGTTTCTTCCATTGGACCTTGAAGAAAATTCACGACAACTCTTCTATTTTTAGGGTAAATATAAAGTCACAAAAAAGTACCACAAAATTTATTTTATAAAATGATGTGTCATGATTGTATTGGTGTTTTTAATTAAAGTGTGGCGGATTCACTATCGATGCAACCAATAAAATATCGTCACCTCATTTTGTATCTTTGATTTTGTGAAATCCTTTGTGCCCCTAGCATTACCCATTCTTCTTCTTTTCTACAAAGAGAATTATTGTTATATATACACACCATATCTATTAGTCAAATATATTTACTACTACCTCTTTCCCACTCCTCCGTCCCACTATAAGGTCTTACTTTGACTATTCACGGGGATTAAAAAAAATGTTGTGAGTGTAAATAGTAAAGTATGTTGGGAGTGGAGTCCTAAAACCAAAAGGGGACAAGAAGAAAAAATAGTTCAAATCATACGGGGATTGGGGGAGATCAAAACGGAGTAGGAATCTGCACAAGGAGCAAGCGGGCGCCTGATCCCTACCAGGCGGGCGCTTTGTTTTGGTCAGAAGGATTGGGTCTGGCGAAGAAGGTAAGCGGGCGCCTGGTGTCTACCAGGCTGGCGCCTGGAGCCGCGACCTGAATGCAGAATCCTTAGGTTTCTCACATGTATTTGACTTAGGATTCTCTTGTACTGCCATATAAGCATAGATACGACCTAGAACACATTGTAGCACCATATTAAAGAGTATTTAATAATATATTGGCTTGACAATTGCCCCCGGACGTAGTTCATGTGTTGAACGAACCGGGTAACAATTCTTGTGTTCTTGTGTGTATGATTCTCTCATATTAAAGAGAGAGAAAGTGGGTAGAGAATTTTTGTTGTGGGAATGACAAGTGGGTCTCATTTTCCATTTTGAATGATAAAGTAAAGTAAGAACCTTAAATGACAGACTAAAAAGGAAAGTAAGAACCTTAAATCGGGACAGAGGGAGTACTTTTTAGCAGTGTTCTAAAAGACGCCCGCCTAGGCACATGGCGTTCATGAAACGCATAAGTCCCGCCTAGAACGTTATAAATATTTATGAATTCTCGGCCCCGCCTAAGTCCTATCTAGACTCCGCCTAGGCGCTAGGCGCTACTGCCGCGCCTAGCGCTTTTTAGAGACTTAATTTTACTTATTTATATATTATAATTTTTAAAAAAAAATTGTAGAGTTTGCTAAAAAAAAAAAAATTTGTAGAGTATGAGAAATTATTCTAATTGGAAGGATGAAGCTTCACTTTGATAGAGTTTGAGGTTTTATCTTAAAGCCTATTGATCGTAGAATAATACTAAGGGCACAAAAAAGTCACAAAAATTTGCTCACAAAATTCTAGGTGTAATGATTTTACTGGTGTTTTTAATTAGAGTGTGACGGGTCCATTATCGATGCAACCAATAAAATATCGCCACCTCATTTTGTGACCTTATTTTGTGCCCCTAGCATTGCTCTTGATCGTAAAGGGAGTAACCATAATCTTTACTTCCTCCGTCCCACCTCACTTGAGACTTATTTCTATTTTGGTCCGTCCCACTTCACTTGAGACTCCCCAAAATGGTAAGCTTTTTATAATTTTATATTCAATCTACCCCACCCACTCATTCTCTCTCCTAATTTTCCACCACACAATTTATTCAACTAACATACTATTAACCCCACTCATTCTCTCTCTTCATTTTCTACCACATATTTTCTTTATTTTAATTTTTTTTCCTTAGTTATTGTGCCCACCTCTAAAGTCTCAAGTGAGGTGGGATGGAGGGAGTATACAGACGTGACTAATTTTTAATGTTGGGATGGGATATGTGCTTCGTGACAGGAAGATGAATAGTCTTTCATACCATACTACTCCCTCCGTCCATATTTGCCTTACAAAAATTGCTATTTTTGGTGTCCCTATTTACATTACAAAATCTCAAAAAAGAAACTTTTAAACATTTTTTAAATAGTGGGACCCACTTGTCATACTCACAACAACTATCCACTTACTTTTCTCTACCCACTTTCTCTCTCCCACTCAACTATCTACACTCACAACACATCAACTTTACAATCATTTTCTTAATTTTTGTGCTAAGCCTCATTTTTGTAAGGTAAATAGAGACGGAGGGAGTATGCGTTAGACCCATTTCTTAATTTTTCTTCAGAGGGATCTTTAGCTCACTCCCCCCACACGTAGCTGAATTTTTGGGGCATAGCATGGACATAAATTTAAGTGGCACGGAGTTAAATCATTGTGAGCCAAACTTTAATTTTGCACCGGTGAATGGTAGCTCTAATACCATGTTAAAGCCGGAGACACTATCCCAAAGCCAATTAATAATTGCTGGCCAAACATTAGGTTCTTCTATTGTTTGTTGACTAGTATCCAAAAGCCCGTGCCAATGGCACGGGTCTGTACAAAAACAATGACAGTACAAAATGATGATATTATGAAAATGAGTTATAGACATGATAATAGTAAAGTGAGTGACGTTATAGACACGATGACATTGCGGAGTATGTCGAAAATCATGTAATACACCCATAAATCAATCCAGCTAAAATAACGAATTTCATAAAAAAACAGCAACATAAACATACTTGAATTGAAATGGGCCCTTTTCTCTACTCATAAATCCATCCACCTAATTATGGGATTAACTAAATGCTTTTCCAATCATGCATGCTTCCATACTCTCACAGTAGGAGCACTCTCATTCAACTTGGCCACCAAAGATGCAAATGTAAGAAAGCAATGTGTGGATTAGAATTATCTTTAGTCAGTTCAAAGTTAGAGGTTACTAACATGTTATTTAAATAATCATTAAAAAGACACTCTAAGCAGGTGACTAATAATCACTCATATAAGTAAAAGCAACGTAAGTGCAAGTACATAATTAAGCTTTCATTTAGCTAATTATTTTTCTTCAAATTATAAATTATTTCAGCAAGAATCATGATTCCAGCGGGACGGAGTGAGTATAATGCTTCGTACACCAATTTATTTACTATCAACTTATATAGTCACATAAATATATATATGTATATATATATATATATATACATAAATTATTTTTATTAATAATAAACCAAATAACTATTTTTAGATTTTCATTTAGCTAATTATTTTTCTTCAAATTGTTGGTCAAAATATAAATTATTTCACCAAGAATCAAGTGAGGTGGGACGGAGGGAGTATAATGCTCACCAATTTATTTACTATCAACTTATATAGTCACATAAATATATATATATATATATATATATATATACATATATATATATACATAAATTATTTTTATTAATAATAAACTAAATAACTATTTTTAGATTTTCATTTAACGAAATTGGACGGATCAACCAAAGTATTCTTAAAATCAGAATCACATTTGGGGACGGAGGGAGTAAGCATTAAACTATGACTTAGAACTGTAGAGAGAACAATTAAACTAATCATCAAAAACTGAAGCAAACATGAAATTTGTAGGGAGTACATTAGTACTAAAGTCTAATTATAAAACCAAGTAAACTAAACTAAACTAAAGTTTCCTCCCAACAACTTGAGTACTCCTGATTCTCATTCATCAAGATCCTCTTCGGATCCTTCATTTTGGTCCTCTTCGGGTTCTTCTTCTGGGTCCTCCTCGGGATCCTCATCTGGATCCTCCTCATTCTCACTCCCAACGGCCTCCATAGGGTCGACCACGCCTAGGTCATTAGCATGGGCCTCTGCAGGGAACTCCAGCTTATGGATTCGGCTCAAAGCCACGCCTAATGCGGTTTGTGACTCATTATATCTCGCTATCGCTTCCTGCAATCGAGTCTGCAATTCTTCCATTCCACTCCGTAATTCCGTAACTCTTTTCTAGAGAAGGTTGTTGTCGTGCTGTTCCTTTAAGTAAGCATACTCATAATCCTTTGCTTCTTTAGATTTCCTTACGAACTCATCACGTGGGATGACCATAGGTAGTTCAGCTCGTTGGGCGGTACTTTTCCTTGTTGTCTGCCTTAATCTCGCCATGCTACCTATAGTTAAAACATGATTAAAAAGTAGAATTAGAAACTTAGTAGTTAGTTACATAGTTGATAATTAATTAAATCACAAATACTGGAAGATTATCAAATAAAGGAAATGAATACTCCTAAACTCTTATTCATGTCACAGTAGTTTATGTTGTAGTAACATGAATCAAATGGAGTCAAACTACCAAAATATAGTACTGCAGTAAACACCATTTGTTAACATTTAGTCTAAATACCAAGGAAGAAAAAAATAGGTTGCTTAACATAAGTTGATACAGTTGGTGGGCCCTGCTTGGCCATGGGACATGCTGCGTTATGGACTATATAGTGGCTGGATCCCCTCCATCTTAATACATCACCTGATTCTCCTAGTCTGCTTCACTCTTGCACTATATCGAAATGTTACTATCAACTACCTGATCCTCACTCTTATTTGTGAGGTATGTCTAATACTCTCCCTCCGCCCGTCCCGGAATTATAGTCACACTTTGATTTTCATGGTCAATTTAATTAAACTTTGACCATATGTTTATGCAAATCTAATCATCCCTAGCAATTCTGAGCATTGTTATTGATAGTATTCCTAACGGTGATTCAATAGCTTTTTTCAGAATTGTGTTGGGATAATTAGATTTTCATAAGATTGTAGCCAAAGTGGACTATCTTTCCGGAACGGAGGGACTATCTTCCTATAATCTCATACAATACCCTTACCTTCTTTTACTTTTCTACCCTGAATCCTGATGTTTTTTTTTTTTTTTAAAAAAAAAAACATTAAGAGCCATAATCTCTGTGAAAACAACTTTGAAGTCCCATGTTGACTAAGCAACCGTTATAAAACCTAACAAACCCAAACATGGCAGAAAGAAACTTTTCTATTAGAAAGAAGGGTGCGCACGTTTGCCTTTTTGAATTGAATAAAAAATTTGGAAAAACAATAAAATTAACATGAGCACCATTTTAAACCTGAAGCTAGTGCTCTGTTTAATAAGATTAACATTATGGGAGACTTAGGGAAGATTAGCAAGACAACAACAATGACAAACTGAGAAACAATGCTATCTATCACTTCTTTTCATTCAGTTTTAAAAGAAGTAGCAAAAACAAAAAACCCTCCACAGCAAATCAATTCTAGAAAATGGACTATTTTTATGAGACGGAGGGAGTAATCTGCAGCTTTAACCCCATGAAAACAATTTTTATGGAACGGAGGGAGTAATGCTGTTATGGAATATGAAAGCAGTTCAAAATCAGAACAGTAGAAAGCAACTTTTTTTGGCCAATTCCTGGAAAATTTGCAGCTGGACACCAGGAGGAAAGTTGTTCACTTGGGCTAGAGTTGTTGTAACCATATTATACTTGAATTTCACATTCGTCACTACTTAATGGGATTAATTGGAGGACGTTTCCCATAGATGAAAAAGTGACTGAGATTAAAGAAGAAAAAAAGAGGGACGTGCAATAAAGTGGAATGCCCAAAACACAAAGCTATTGCAAAACCATCATGTGTAAAAGTGATTGAACAAAAAATAAATTGATGAAACTACTGAAAACTTCAAATTGTAGTAACACTAACAACATCATCAAATTAAGCCAAAACAACATTTTGTTGGAAATTTGAGAGCCCTTTTTGGGTCAGACAAACAAACAAACAGGTAGAGTGCAAGAAAATTTTAAGGGCTTAAACAGTATAATTAGAAGACTTTTAAGGTTTGCAACAACTGGAAAGAGAACAAAAGAAAACGTAAGAGAGGAAGAAGGGATTGAAGGAAGAGGGCGTAAATGTACCTGAATTAGAGACTGCGGAAGGCTTGAGAGTGAGATTTGTGCGGATTTTTTTGGGTGGAGAGATGATTGAGGCTCTAAGAACAATTATTAAAATCAGAATTCATCAAGGTTGAGAACGAACCATTGGATGATGCAAAAGATGGTGGCTTAGATACATCTGAAACAGTGCCTGTTGCTGATCATAAACCATCCGTTTTTGCCCGGAGCTTGAACATCTCATCTGAAACCAGGGAAGTTCTTGAAGCCGAAGAGAAAGTGAAAGAACTCGAGCTTGAACTGGAGACAATTTCAGATGCATTTAAGAAGTCTGAATCTGAAAATGCTCGGTTAAAATCAAACAATGAATGTGAGAAAGAGACGTGGAAATAAAAAAGAGAGTACTGCAAAATTGGCTGATCAAACCAAAAAATTAAACAGGAAAATATGGAAAACTCAAATGGAAAATTCGAGATTAACAATTAAAAATCAAACGATTATGATGACACACATATGTGTGAATGTGAGATAAAAAAACAAATCTTCTCTTGATGCACACTTTCTGCAAAAGAACCAAATTCAGAATCAGCGTGCAAGGGTCAGAGATAGGGCAGGAGAGAAGTAATTTACCGATGAAGAACAACGGATGGGTTTGAGAACGAAGACGGTTCTGACAATTCGAATAAGGGGTTTTGCTGGTTGAGGTTACTGCAAGTGTGTGAGGATCGTCGTTGGAGAGAGCAGAGGTTTCAGAGTGGCGATAGAAAAGTGGCCGAGTTAAAAAACCGTTTTGGGGAATAATTAATCTCAGCAATTCACGGACAAAAAGTGAAAGCTTGGAATTACGTAGAAGTGAAACACTAACCTTGAGAAATATACTAAAGATTGTTGAAATCGATATAGGGTTTGGGACCGATTTCCGACACAGGAAGTTGAATAAAGGAGTTAGGGTTGAGGAGGAAGGATGAACAGATGCAGGGGAGATAATGTTAGCCGTTGTCGCAACAGAGAGAGGGAGATAATGGACTGAAGATTGACGATTATGGGAGAGAGAGATAAGTGTAGTGGAGAGTGCAGAAGCGAGGAGGAAAAGTGCAGAAGCGAGGAGGAACTGCACAACCGGCTTCGCCAACGTCAGAAAGAAGAGAGATCGTGGGACGGAGATGAAGAGAGACCGTCAGATTAGAACGGTTGCCAATCAATCCTGACCTCTCTTTATCCTAGGCTAAGAGGCAGTTATTTGGGAGGTGTATTGTATTATAGATGTGGTTTAGTGGGCTATTAGATATGGGCTTCCTTTGCTAAACTAGATCCAATTTTATTAGCCCAATAGCCTCAGCAAGGCATCATACCCAAACTGGTGGAATATACTCCCTCCGTCCCAAAATATGATTTTTGACTATTCAAACTTTTTAATTAATGATATGAACACTTGCTTTGCTTCAGTAGCCATCCTTTGTCTATGTACTTTTAAGCCTAACTTGTAGAAATGAGAAGAACTTTTTGGGACAATGAGAAATGACAAATGAGAAGATCATTTTGGGATGGAGGGAGTATGATACTTCATATAAATTAATTTACCAATAAGAAATCAGTTTTTCTTTAATATTGTATTTTCATCCGCTTTTTCATTTCTAAATTTATGAAAAGTCATTTTAGAATATCTCATTATTAAACAAAGCCCATAGAAAGTAAATTAGAAAATAAGAGCAAAAAGATAGAGAATATTTTGGGCTTAAAACATAAATAATGATGTTGCTCAGGCATTAAGCTCAGCCCATATACAAGAGGTCTTAAGCCAAATTGTGAAATTGGTGCTCTTCATTAGCCCATCATCGATTGTGGATATATTAATGCAAAATTAGTTTCCAAACTCCCCCCTTGACTATGAATATATGCATATGATATTTTTTGTTGCCACAAATTAACTAGGAATTACATATTCTTGCGAGTGTGAGAATCTAACTTATGGCAACCACTTACTTGGTATCGTTATATATCTTCGACGTCATTCTCCTACTTACGAACCATAATAACGAAAGATCGACCATACACAATAACAAAACAAAAATAATGCATATCTTATTGGTCATACATCGTAGTTGCTCGACAATTCCTAGTAGAACTTATCTTTAATTTGTTAAGATTTGAATGAGTTGAGAAATTGTACAATTTGTACCATCGATAGAGCCGCATATAGTCACACCCCTTGTAAAATTTGTGCCAATTTATCTAAAGTCTACATTTGCCACTGATTTGTATCTGCATGAAATTGTAACCCCATTTATTCTTGAAAAAAATGCATTACATAATGTCTTCATTAATGCCAAATATACTCCTCCATATAATGTCACACCCCTTGTAAAATTTGTGCCAATTTTTCTAAAGTCTACATTTGCCACTGATTTGTATATGCATGAAAATGTAGTAAAGATGAAAACGGCGGGTGCAACGCTTTCTACATGATATGATGGATGAAACATAACTAACTGCATTAACAAACAAGGCCTAGGGATTAAACGGAAAACTCAAAAAGTAACGGAGGGGAACATTGCTAAAATGAAAGCTAAGTAGAAAACAGAAACATAGGCATAGTTGAGGGGCCAAATTGGTAACTTAGCGTATTAATAATTTAGGAGGAGGAATTTTTCCCTGTATTTTATACTTGGATGTTGATGATATATTCGGAAATGTAGCAAAAAAAAAAAAAAAAAAAAAAAAAATCAAATTCCTCTCCAAATTGCGCCTGAATTGATAAAGGCTGGATTCATCCGTCAAGAAATCAAAAAAAAAGTAACCAGTTTACGTTATCTGAATTCCATCTTTTGATTTTGATCTCGCATACATCGCCATTCCTGTAAGTCTTGCTAATTTGTTTCCTCGTAGATTTATTTATTTTTTTTAAGGAAAATTTTATGTAGAATTGTTCGTTTTAGACGAATCATTTGCATCTTCAAGAATTTTCAGTTGATTAGTCGATTCTTGATCATTGTTGTTGTTCATGTAAACTAATTTGAGTTTGATCCGTTTCCGTATCAACCTTGCTTTATGGCATTTCTTGATTTGTTTTATGAATGTAAGCGAATTCTGAATCTGATGATAATATAATTTTGTTTTTATTGGTTTTCATATGATGTTTTGAAGTAGAATTCACCAATTTCAAAGTTCATTTGTGAATTCATTTCAGGTGCATATACAAACTTGGTCGGCCATGTTTAATAGAGCTCTTTTTTGTAAGAAGATTTAGGTTTCTTTGTGAGATATTATCTGAAGGATTATTTCTTTGATTCAATTCATTTCTGTTTGAGAAAACTAAGCTGAGATAGAGGTCGGAACAATTGGAGTTTTTCCTGCGCATGAACTTGAGATTTCATTGATTTTAACGAGATTTGTATATATGTGTTGTTTCCAAATCTGAGTTAGAGAGAGAGAGAGAGGATGTGTTTTTATGGCACTTGCGGTTGAATAAGTACGTGTAATTTGGTTACACAGAAGAAATGGACTTGAACAACCATGGGCATGTTGAATATGAATGATTTGAGCAGATACTTTCACAGTTTCTTCTGAAAAGCTTGCATATTATATTGGATTCTAGGGTTCCTTCTATCCGTCCAAGTGGTCGCAGCTCTCAAGTGAAGAAGACTGATAAATGGTTCAATTTAATATTAGTTGATCGTCCTGCTGTTTTGGATAATTTGAATTTTTGGCACAGGAACTTGATGGAGCCAATGATAATTGACATTATAATTGTTCAAGATATGGCAAATTCTTTGTCCGACCAAGATGGTGAGTGTACTACTTCAGGGTATGGGACATTGGTTGAAACAGTTGTGGAGAGGTGGGTTCTTCAATATGAACCTCCAAGAACACTGACTCATCCGGTTATTGATTCTTCTGCTTCTTACAAGAAAATATATAAAAAATCGATTATCCTTTTACGTTCCCTTTATTAAATGATGAGGCTCCTTCCGGCCTACAGGCCTTCCGAAAGCTGTCTGTGTCGAGTAGAATGTGTGATTTTGATATAAATTACAAGGTCTCTTCCTCTAGTGCTCCACTTACGAGGGCAGATGAAGAAATGATGAAGCAATATAGCTTTTTCCCTGTTGATGCCCAACAAGGACGTCTTTCTATATGAGTAAAATATCGTGAAAGCTTATCTGATTTCAACTTGGAGAATTCAACATCTTTTCCACCACAGATTATGTTGGTAGCCCTGCCACCGACCCAATGAGGGCTTTCCCTTCCAAGGACAAGAGTACGTTTGCCACATCATATTCCCCAGTAAGTGGGATACAGTCGCCTTCATCACCATTTCAACGCCCGCATAGCTGGACAAGTGGCATTCACAAGGGAGCTTCGTTACCATATACCCAAAATCTTGGTGGATCACCACCCGTGTATGCTGGGAGATATGATTTGTCTTCTTCACCTACTGATATATATGGTCATAAGAATCAAAACAATAGACCGCTAACTCACCAGAGAGGAAACAGCTTTGATGAATACCAGCTTTCACCTCCATTCTCACCTATGTCTTCCCCATCTCCCCCAACTTACCTTTCCAGCGGAAATTATGCACAATCTCGCCTCCGTTCAGATACTGCCCCAGTGAGTATACCTCATCCGATGATGGGCAGAAGTCCTAGATACCTTTCTCCAAACATGTCAGACCCAAATAGAAATTCTCTTCCCCCTCCATCGCCCCGAAGCATAAAGCATGATACTTCATCACAGGAGTCTCCATCTGGAATCAGGTCACTGAGAAAATCAGACATGTCTAGGGGTGGGGAGTTGAGTTCAGGCCTAGGTCTGAAGGTGGGTTCATTTTCTGAACCAGCTGATTGTTTTCACACACATTCTTTGTGGTTTACATATCCATCTTTCGTAAGTCTTACCAAAGTTCATTTGCTTTATAGGTGTCAAGAGACAACAAAGATGATTCAGGGAGGTTCTCAGGGTTGTTATCATCAAGTGGCTCACCCCGCATTGGATTTTCTAGGAGCTCTAGTAGATTATCTTTCCAGGATGACTTGGATGACATTGACTTTTCGTGTCCATTTATCGTTGATGATGTGGATTCGTCTAATTCTCCAACCAGGTATTTTTGTTACTTGATAATTCATTAATTTAATGTCATTGAAATTAAGAGGAAAATCTTCCTGCGCTATAGTAATTCTCATGTACTCCTTCTGTCCCATTCGAATCAGGACAAATTTCTATTTTGGGTGTCCCACTTGAAATAGGACAGCCTCAAATGAAAATGTTCTATTTAATATGACCCGCATTCACACTCACAACAACTTTCCACTCATTATTCTCTACCCCACTTTCCATACTCACAGCACCTACTCCGCTAACACTTTTCCTTAATCCCCGTGCCCATATCAAAAATCCTATTTCGAGTGGGACGGAGGGAGTATTGCTCTAGTTGTGGTGAATTTGATCCTTGATTGTGCCTATGGTGAATACTACTAGCAGAAGAATCACGTTACTGGATTGTTAAGGATTTAATTCTTGCTATGTGTCCTCTTTTTGTGTTTGTGTAAAGCATATCTTTAAATTAAGAACCACATTTTTCAAATTATTAACTGGACTGGTGGATGGTCATTTCCAATTTAATCATCTTGTTGATTTCAGAATGTTACATCTCTTTCCCTTTCGCTCCATCTGGTTGAAGTGTCTTGATTTTGGAAAGTGGAAGTAATGAAACATGAAGTAAAAAAGAAAGGAAAATTAAAAGAAAGTGGAGTACCTTGCATGGTTGAAGTGCCTTTTATTTCCTTTTCTTCTATAGGGAACTTGCTTGAATTAGTACTAGTATTACTCCATTCATTTTGGCATGTGATGTTTGACCATCTGATGTTTTAGCTCCGTTAATAAAAAAAAATTAGAATGCTCATTATTGGGTTATTTATTGCTAAAACCACTACTTGAAACATTGAAACCACAAAATATAATTTTTCTGTCAATGATGTAGAAGATCACCGAATATGCTAAATATCAAATGCAAAACAGTCCTCGTGAGATTGATTTCACCCTGGTGATTTTCATGGCATCCTGAAGACGTGATCTAGTTAAAGAAAGGTGGAAAGTTGTGAACCAAAGTTTTTAGTGAAACTTTAATGGAATGAATCACTACGCCTGAACTTAAACAGTGGTTTGGGCTCTAGAAGAAGTATGTAAAAATTTCTTGCAACTGGCCATGTTATTGTGGGATTACTGGGCAGTTGCGACTTGCGAGAAAATGATTTCATACCTCTTCTAGAACTCAATCTAATGTGTTCATTTCTTTTTCTGGCACGTCCACCTAAAATGAGGACACAAGGACATGTGGGGCTGTGGGCTCCTTTTGTACGCTCATGGACCAAACAAATTAGAATGAAGTTGGCAATTCGTAGCTATTTAGGCAAGAGGATCGAGTTGGTTGCTTGGTCCTTACTTTCAACTTGAAGCACCATGTAACTGCAGTCCTTTTAGGAACTGCACGGCGTCCAAAATCCCTTATTATCAAGGTGGCTTCCGTCCATTTGGCTAGGTTTCTAGTTCTCATTCTTATCATTGTTGTTTAAGAATTACGTAATTGCTGGTCCTGTTAAAAGATTTCCTGTTATGGATTCTGAATGGTGCCATACTATGATTTGTGCGCGGGCAGCAACTTGGCTATGTTTTACAACCAGTGGTGGATCCAGGACATTTGTTCAATGGGTGCACAAATTAACTACAAGCTTAAAAAATACTATGAATTCTGGAGAAAAAAATGCCTGTTGTGGAACTTGAGCTCACAATCTCAAGAATATAAACTTAGCACTTTACCACAGAACTAAACAAACTTATTAATTCAGTGGGTGCACTTGCACCCATACAATTGGCTGTAGATCCAGCCCTACCTATAACGCTGGTCTGCTCTCTCTCTCTCTCTCCAGCTGTCTTCCCTGATCATAGACTTGTTGGTGCTCATGGATTTTACTATGGAAACCTTTGAACTGTTTTATTTGAAGGGAATACTAAAGAAATGTTTATTTTGGGTTTATTTGACGTACATGCTGTTATGCATACATAATCCTATTTGTTCGCTATAACTATGTTAGGAAGCTACTTCAGTTTTTGTACGTACTTTTAAAGTTTTCTGATTTTTTTATTTTCAGTCAAAATCAGGGTGGGAAAAAAGCATCAGAAATGAACTCACAGGCTTTCTCAATGACTAAAATATCACAAGCAGCAGCAGTGGGTGCACTGGTTCACATGCTGAGAACAGCACCTCCTCTACGACAAGATTCAAGTTGTTACTCGTCAGATGCATCGGAAGAGCTGAGGGCTTACAAAGAAATGAAAGATCTTCTTCTCTCTAAGAGCGGAACTCGTCCGTCCCAGTGATGAAACTTAAGTGTCAGTCAATCTGCTCAGAAAGTATGAAGTTCTGGATCTACCATTGTCTGAAAAAATGCTTTGAAGTAGATTTTTTTCTTTTATTTTTGGGTGAGCAAGATAAAAATGAACCCATTAGGTAATTCGGGTTCTAGGGTCGTTCTTTCATTTCTCAACTCGACTCGACTCAACCCAGCCTTTGATTGTTTATATTGATCTCAGTTTCAGATATGCTAAAACACATGTCTGAATGAACAAGTGTTAAGAGGCAAATAAGGCTGAAAATATAAAACAACCCTAAAAGCATGAAAATTGGTGAACTCATCATAATTGAGTTGAAAAAAATAGGGGAAATGACAATTTAGGGTCCAAAGTTTGGGAGGGGTGTGTCAATAGGTGTCTGATGTATCAATTTTGTCAATTTAGGGTCCAACGTTGCAAAAGTTGTGCAGGTTAGGGTTTTTTGACGATTTTGTTAATGGAATCCAGTTAAGTCATAAGTGTTTTGACATGAACTTAACTGGAGTTTGTTTTTATTATTTGCATGAGCATATTGTCATTTCAGATGTAGAAAATTAATAAAAAAAAATTGAAATGTTAAATTTTACTTTCTTATATTAAATTAACTAATAATTAAGACGTCATTTACCGAAAATATTTTTTCAAGAAATACACTAAAAATATTTTTTTCATTAGAACCACTATAAAATAAAAAGTATAATTTTTAAAAAGGAAAAAGTGTAAAAAAAACTATATTCCAACAAAAAAAACCACTTTATTTTTTTAGAAAGAAGAAAGTGGGGATTTGGACAATTCTTTTTTTTTTTTCCTGTGGTGGTGGTTAGTATTGTTTCATTATTAATATTAGTATTCCAATTATTATTTTATTTATAAAATTATTTTTTATTTTTATTATTAATTTTCCTTGTTTATAACTTCATTATTTGCGGTTTAAAAAAAAAAACCACTTTGATTTTTTATTTGCTTATTATTTTATTTATTATTATTTTTGAATTAATTAAAATTATTCGAAAATTTAATAATAAAAGTGAAAGAAAATTTAGGGTCCATTGTATAAGGGGTGTGTGAAATGACAGGCCAGGCGAACATCCAAAACTAACTTCAGTTAAGTTTTTCTGTTATTTAACTGGATTTTCTTTGCAACTTAGTCCAAAAACCCTTAATTGACTAACGTTGTTAACTTTGGACCCTAAATTGACAAAATTGATACATCAGACCCCTATTGGCACACACCCCCCAAACTTTGGACCCTAAATTGTCATTTCCCCAAAAAATATGAGAACTCTATAAATATCTATTTTTTAAAAACAAAATCATTTTGTAGCCAAAAAGAACAGCAAAAATCGAATATATTTTGGAAGATAAAACCAACCGAATTAAAACACTGAATCATTAAGTGACCCAAAATAAATCGAATCAAAGTCCAAATCTTCTTTATCAATTTGATTTAATACCATGTGTTATTAGAGTTATTTAATGATTTATCTGTTTTTGGATAATACTCCTGCTCCCTCCGTCTCATAACAAACTTCTCGTACTCGTAGAATGTTAGGAATGGGAGTTAAGAAAAAGTAGGTCGCGTGAGTGGGAAGGAGAGAGAAAGCGGAATATAGAATAGTAAGTGAATACTCCTTACGTCCCATACTTATTGCTACCAAATGAGAGTGCACGGGGATTAAGAAAACATGTTGGAAAAGTAAATATTGTGAGTGGGTAAGAGAGAGAAAATAAGTTAGTTAGTATTTGTTGTGAGTGGATAGGAGAGAGAAATGTTACATTTTTGGTAAATAGCAATAAGTATGGAACACCCAAAATGGAAATGAGTAGCGATAAGTAAGTATGGGACGGAGGGAGTTGTTGTTGTGAGTGGGTAGACACCTAAAATTAGGGGTGATCATGGTCCGGTCTGGTCCGTTTTTTGACAAAATATCATAGAACCAGAACCGGAACCAATACTCTGTTTCTCTAAAAATTTGGAACCGGAACCAAACCAATACTTGTGAGAACCAACACACTGGTTCTGGTTCTACTGGTCTGGTCTGGTCCGGTTCTACAATTTATTAATCATTTGAAGGTTATTTATTTTCAAACTTTCTTAACTCACAACAATGGCAAGATCAAACACAAATATAATCTTAATATTAATTATAAATCTAGATTAAACCCCCCCCCCCCAAAAAAAAAAAAAAAAAACTAAAGTACCGTCAAATTATACGGCCAAAGGTCTCAATTCACAAAATATAATCACTATAGTATTAAATATTACAACTATTGACTAACAAACAAAAAGAAACATATATTGCTCATCTTACAAATAGTTACATGGGTCTTTTTAAAACAATTTAAATGGGCCATTAAAAAATAATAAATACAAGTAATTATATAATTTTATTTACTATAAGATAATACATATAAAATAAATATGTAGTATATGTGCTCAACTGGTCCGGTCCGGTTCTAACATGATTAATTTCACCAAGAACCAGAACCGAACCAATATACTGGTTCTATAATATTTTGGAACCGGAACCAAACCATATGTACTGGTCTGGTCCGATTTTTACTGGTTTGGTCCGGTTCTTTTGGTCCGGTCCGGTTCCAATTTTTTTTTGCTCACCCCTACCTAAAATGACAAAACTAAAAGTTTGTTACGAGACCGCCGTTAGATGACAATAATAAACAACAAACAAATTTATAGATTCCATAATCTTCTTATAAATTGTGCAAATTACCCTATTAAAAATGGCGTGGTGTCATTTTATTTACTACTTAAATCATATCGTAAAAGAGATTTTCATTTTGAAACGCACCTCTCCGAAGAGAAAAAAAAGTTCCCTCGCAATTCGTCTCCGTTAAGGTAACACTTTTCCCCTGAATTTTGAATTCCATAATCACGAGGGAAAATCGATTCTATGATTTTGATTATTTGTTCTAATTTTTTAGCTGCTAATCAGAAATTGTCGCAAATATGAGCTTTTCGAATTGCCCTTTCTGTCAACAATCGGTGTTAACAGCAGAACTTGAAAGGTACCTCATTTTCTAGGTTAAAATTAATCAAAGAACATAGTTTTTGCAGCACAGTGGGAGTAATTTACTATTAAGATTATATTTTGGAGTTTTTTGATTAATTATTATCACATTTGTAGTTGAAAGGTTTAAAGAGATTTCAGGCATAATTTCTGAAAGTGAAATTAAATGTGGAAATCTTGAAATAGAACACTGGAATAAGTATTTGATAGTATTTACTGTTTGCTTCTTGTATTTGAATTACTATGGGTCTGAGTCTTTGTTTGAGTTGAATTTGCAGGCATGCTAATAGTCATTTTGAGGATGAAAAACTTAGCAACAGCTTTAAGGATGAACAACTTGCGATGGACTTTGCATTGGCTCAAGCCATTGAGCTTTCCGCGACTCCTCCACCTCAAATTTGGGTTAATTCCATGCCTTTATATTTTATCTGCATTTAAGCTTGAGCGTTTGCAAACAAATGTTACTGCAAGTTTATGAATTATGTGGGCTAAGGGTGATTCGTTGGATTATAGTTTGCTTTCGCAAAGGATGTTTATAGCTACGTGTGCTCATTTTAGTTTAGCGCTCATAGACTGTGGCATATACCAATACGTGTTTGTGTGTTTTTTTGGTGACGGGAACACAAGAAGCCTCAAGGTTGAATGAGTTTGCAATCAGTTACAAAGTCGAGATGAACTGGTATTACACCACCATATGTAATATTCCTTCTGTCCCAAATTGAATGACCATTTTTCATTTTGGAGAAATTTAGAAAGTTCTAGCAAACTTGAAGCCTGATTCCAAGGAAATATGTGCTAGCCTCTCATTTTTTGTTTGATGTTAATAGTTGCATGTGTTCTTTATTTAGTTGCAACCCAATAATCTCAATCTTTATTCCTGTATACATTCATGTCATGGCAGGTTGACAATGCCAAGGTATGTGAAGGCCAAAAGCGGAAAGTCCCTGAATGTAGTTCCACATGTGAAGGAAGGATCAGTTTTGCTGACGAACTTTACAATCAATTTGGCAACGAGGATGAAAAACTTGCATTGGAAATCGATTTGGAACAAGCTCTTCAGGTTCTCTTAACAAACCTTCCCATTACACTAGTACATGTGATGTATTTATTATGTGTTGTTTCCACCTATGATCATCAAGTTTATGAAATCATGAACATACATTCTGAATATATAATCTTCAAAATTGAAGGAAGGTTACTAGTTCGAGACAAGAACTTAGATTCCACCCCCAAGTTTGATCAATAATTAGTAGTGTTGATGCAATCATAAATCCCTAGCACTGTGAAGCAGGCCTTTATTGATACATCATTAACTAGGTTTATGTCTGGGGAGGCTCCCACAACATTGGTGGGGTGTCTTCCACTGTGTATATGGGCCAACTTTCCACTATTGTGTTTGTTAGCGTATGAGCCATATATTACATATGGGCTAACTTTTAAATCAAAAGATGAAGCTTAATTCTCAAGATGGGGTTATGATCCCAATATATGCTCAACTACTGATTTTTGTTGAGTGTAATTTACTTCTTTTTACTGTTCAAGTAATCTGTTGTGAAATGTTCTCATTTAGTGCTTGTATATGCATTCCCGTTATGACAGGTTGAAGATATCAAGCCATGTGAAATCCCTCAAAGTATTTCTGCTAAACATGAAGGAAGGATCAGTGGTGAAGGAAGTGTGATTGAGGGAAAAATAAATCATTTAGCACGTTTACAGATTAGAGAGAGTTACTATCATGTTAAAGACGGTTTAATTTCCATGTTGAAAAACTGTTTGGAAGTAGACCCGGAGAACTCAACTAGCATATTATCAGGTTACGTCGATCATTTCCGTAGCACGAAATCAGAGGACATTGGGTGGGGTTGTGGGTGGCGGAATATCCAAATGATGAGTTCTCACCTACTTAAGCAAAGGCAAGAAGCAAGGCAGGTTCTATTTGGTGGAAGTGGATTTGTTCCAAATATTGTTTCATTACAAAGATGGCTCGAAATTGCTTGGGAGAGGGGTTTTGATCCAGTTGGATCAAATTCTTTCAACTACAAGATCTACGGGAAAAAAGATTGGATTGGGACCACTGAATGCGCTACAATTTTCCGTTCTTTCGGGTTTCGTGCAAGGATTGTAGATTTATGTAGTAAATTAAGCAAATCAAAGAAGGTTGTTCGAGTTTATGGACCAATGGATCGATTTCTTTCTAGAGGGGATGGTAGTACTTCTGAAGCAAGTTCTAGTGGAAGTGAGAAGGATATATATATGACCAATGAATCTGTAGCGGCCAAGGGTCATCAGCGTCTTATGGATTGGGTATGGTCTTACTTTTCTGATGGCAGGCTCAGCCAATTAGGCCAGAATCAAGTTATTCTAAGTGAGAAAACGTATGTTTCTTTTCTTTTCTTTTTGTTGCTGCGATAGGATAGCTTTTACTATACTATTTGATTACTCCCTCCGTCCCTAAACGAATGTCCAACTTTCAGTTTGAGGGACATTTAAAGTAAACATAAGCATATTTAGTAGCATATGTTCATAAACCCTTAATGATCTCACTATATTGCACTATTTGTCCAAGTGTGAAATAGAACTTGTCATATGATGAGGGAGGATTTAGTAATTTCCAAAAAATTGACATTCATTCAGGGACGGTGTTTCTTGAAATTTGGACATTCATTTAGGGATGGAAAGAGTACTTTTTGTGGTGCATGGATGCATTTCTATGTTAAAGGCTGCAATATTCGCTCTAATATAATACGGACATGTGATTGCGCAGGCCTTTATATTTCCAGCATGACGGTCATTCAAGAACAATTGTTGGAATTCAAGCTAAACGTTGTCGCAACGGAATGAAGCAATACAACCTATTAATCCTAGATCCGGGTGTTGTAAGTACATGCTTCCATTTATATAAACAAGTTTGATTAGTACTTGTGCTGTTATAGAAGTTGCAGTCTCTGTGATTCAAATTGATTCTACTCCTTGTCACTTCCTATCTTACTTGGCTTTATTATTATTGATATACTCCCTATGTTCCATAACAAAGTATCCATTTTTCCATTTTGGGAGTGCCATTAGTAAGTTTCCATTTCTAAAAAAGAAATTTTATGGTTTCAAAAAAAATAAAAAAATAATGATACTCCCTCTGTCTCGAAAAGTTTGTCGCGTTTTGACTTTATGGTCAACACAAATGAATTTTGACCAAACATTGATGTCGATCTAATCATTCTAGTGAAATTCTTAAAATTGTAATTGATAAATCATTAGGTGATTTACCAATAACAGTTTTTTATAATCATTGTGATTGAAACCAATGTATTGTCAAAGTTAACATGTGTTGACCAAAAGAAATCAAAGGAGACAAACTTTCCGGGATAGAGAGATTACTTCTTTATTAATGAGACCCACACTTTCTATCTTCTACCTCACTTTTCATACTCACAACACCTACTTCTATAACACTTTTCCTTAATTCCGGCTCCTAAAAGGAAATTGATACTTTACTATGGGACGGGGGGAGTATGGGTTTTCTGCTGCTATCGAAACAGTCCAGCACATGCAGGAGAGTCAAGTCTGTAGTTCACAAACTCTCTGGGTGATTTTGAATTCTTAAATTGCTGAAATAGTCTCAATGTCATTTTTTTGACATTCTTTCTTGCATAGACTTGTTCCTCCATTCCCTGAACCATTTTTATTTGCTGATTATTGTGATAAGTTTCAGTCTTATTCTTAATCAATAAGCAATGGAAAGCTTAGCCTTTTACACGCGCTTGTTCTATTGAGCTTTATATTTGCAGGTCTTATTTTTTTTTTAATGTTATTCTCCCTCTGGTTGTTTGAAAAGTCGATTGCTCTTTATTTATAGTCCTATTTTAGGATTTAAGTTAATCTGACTTTACCGTAATGTACTGAAATTAAATTAGGACATGAATGGGAGGTAATGCTATAATGATCATTTTCGAGTGCAATAATCTTGTAAAAGGATTAAATCTTAAGACAATTAACTATCCTGGGCAAATTGCAATTTAGTTACCTGAGTTTGTCGTCAAGTTTCAATTAGTTACCCAGTTTGTGTTTCGGTCAATTTAGTTATCGAATATGTCTTTTTGTTACAATCAGTGTAAAATTTGTTAGCCCATTAGAAAACTAATGAAAATGGATGAAAAATGTAACAAAGTTTTTTCAAAATTGCAATGATCAACCCTAAAGTTTAAATTATTCCATTACACCCCCAAACTAACGAATGTTAAAAGCTATCTTCTTTCTCAAAACCCGGTCATCACCACCACCCAAATCCGGCCACTACCATAACCACCTATCTTCTTTCCAGCGGCGATCCTTCCCCTGCACACCATATTTTCCGGCAATTGTCCATATTTTCCGGCGAAAAAAAAACAAAAAATCGGACCAGAAAAAATACGATTCCTGCTTCGTTAACCGTTGGATCGTCTTCAAACTTGGGGAATGTTCGCATCACCTAGGCGCACCTTTTCACCGTTGGGATCTGCCAAAAAATCACCGGAGCGGGAGATAAGTCCGCCGGAAAAAATCTGGCGAAAATCTCCCAAAAATCGCCTTTCTCTCGCTCCGGCGGACTTATCTCCCTCTCCGGTGATTTTTTGGTAGATCCCAACGGTGAAAAAGTGCGCCTATCTGATGCGAACATTCCCCAGAAGTTTGAAGACGATCCAACGGTTAACGAAGCAGGAATCGTTTTTTTTCTGGTCCGATTTTTTGCTTTTTTTTGCCGGAAAATATGGTGTGCAGGGGAAGGATCGCCGCTGGAAAGAAGATAGGTGGTTATGGTAGTGGCCGGATTTGGGTGGTGGTGATGACCGGGTTTTGAGAAAGAAGAAAGCTTTTAACATTCGTTAGTTTGGGGGTGTAATGGAATAATTTAAACTTTAGGGTTGATCATTGCAATTTTGAAAGAACTTTGTTACATTTTTCATTAGTTTTCTAATGGGCTAACAGACATATTCGATAACTAAATTGACCGAAACACAAACTAGGTAACTAATTGAAACTTGACGACAAACTCAGGTAACCAAATTGCAATTTGCCCAACTATCCTAGAAGATGTTTGAGTTTTATTAAGAGGACTTTCCAATGAGAGTCGTTAATATAATTTTGTAACGATAGTAATTAGCAGATGTTCAGAAGTAGTTGGATAAATTGGGGGACATTTACACATTAAGGGCATCTTTGCAGATATTAAAACATAATGTGAATTCATCCCTGCCCCTTCAAAACTAAAGGGATATTAGTCTTTCTTGTTTTCATGACAGGTGAACCCGACAAAATTGAGAATAGAGGAACTGCATACTTCCTTCGTCCCGGAAAGATAGTCTCATTTGACTTTTGACAGTCAACACAAGTGAAATTTGACCAAACATTAGTTTAGATGCGTAACAAGAAGCAAAATCTGTTTTTTTTTTTTTTTTTTTTAACTGTATTTATTTAGTGCATCTGGGAGGATAGATAGTGGGAATAGTAAGTGAAGTGGTGCCAAAAATAACTTTTAAATACTATGATCCGTGATTCATATTACAACTACGAACATGCTGTGCTGCTCTAGGTGTATTACTAAAACCAATCATTTCCAGTCTTATTTTGTAGTGCTGGATTAATTCTTTTTTTCAGTGAATAAATTTCTTTCAATTGATATCTTTGATCTGTTTGTCACCATTTTAGCCAACGGAAGTTCTGGAACGATCTCTCAGACTGAAATCTGGATGGCAAAAGTTTATAAAACGAGGCGTTCACACATTGAAGAAGCTTGAATATCAGGTTCTTTGAATTGGATTTTTACTTCAGTCAGTGGTCTTCATTATGGTGTGATCAGTTGGCTTATACATTTTTTTGGTTTTGTTTGTGTTTTTGTTTCAGCTGTGTTATATTGATCGTGGAATTGCAACTGGCATGGAAATGGAGGAGCTTAAGACCATAGATAGTGTCTATGTTGAATTTTGAAAGTCTGTATCTTGTTGGCTTCCATGCTTTTGCTTTACATATTGAGCAGTTGCTCTTGAAATGGAAGTGGCCAGGGGAAAAAATTAAACTGCAATAACTGTATTATACTTGCAAAACCAAATGTTTAGAAAAATGATTACGTGATTATTTACAAATTTTTGCCACTAAATTGTACAGTATGAAACGTAGAGATTTTCCGATGTACCTTAAAATAAAATTTGGACAACTATTTAGGGACAAAGTATTAGATTCTAAACACAACAATAATGCTCAATTTAGGGCTGGCATGGTAGGTATACCGACTATTTTTTCCTTGTACCGGTACCAATCAAGATGAAGTTGGTACACGAAAATGAGTACCAGTACCCAACCGTCAAACTCGGTATACCAACTTCTTGGTACGGTTGGTACTACACCTCTACCAAAGATTTTTTTTGTAGAGTTGTTCCAAACACAAGAAGGAAAAGTGGAAGACAATTACTATACTACTAAGTTTATATCAAGATAATCCAACAACTTCACTACATTAACTTAATAAGTTACATAAAAGACGTTTCATTAAGTTATAGAAAAATACAAAACATAAATATAGACTGTTTTTGCTATATACATTTCAGTACAGTTTTCCTTCTAATCCAAAGTAAGTTGCCTGGTGAACATATATACAGAACATAACTTCCTCAACATCGAATTCTTGAAATTCCCCTTCATTACAATTCCACCAATCACATAAAATCAACAAATATACTATTAGGGGTTAAGATTAGATTAGATTTTTTGATTTTAGTAATATTTTATATATTTTCTATTAAATATATAATAAAAATTATTTTTATAAAAATATACTCGGTACTCGGTATACCAACCAAACTTATATTTGTGTACCGTGTACCAACCAAAAATGCATACTCGGTACGGTAGTACCGTACCAAACTTTCGGTATACCGAAGTTCGGTTGGTACTCGGTTGGTTGGTTTAGTTTGGTACAAATGGCCACCCCTAGCTCAATTTGTCTCTAAATAAATGCCCAAATTTCATTTTAAAAGACATTTTGAAAATCTCAACTTTTTTATACAATTAAATGGGAAAAATTCATAAATATTCTCATTATCTGTTTCCCGAACATTTAATTTAGTTTGCAAGTATAAAACTAGTAAGAAAATTTGGTAATGAAACATTTAGAGACATTTGTTTCCAAAAAAGACATTCACTGTGAGACGATTTTATTATTAATATTATTTTGAAAATAAACATTCATATTAAGGACAATTTTTTTTTGACAAAAACTTGTGTGAGACGGTCTCACACGTAAGACGGATCTTGATGAGAGAGTAAATGGTTTGCCCTTTTTTTATGGACGGGGATGGGTAAACCCATTTCCTCTCTCAACAAGATCCGTCTCACCGTGTGAGACCGTCTCACACAAGTCTTCCTCTTTTTTTTTTTGAAAATAGACATTCATGTAAGGACACAGAGAGTAGCATATTAACTTGCGTTTTCAACGAAATCCCCTAATATTTTGGATGTGTAAAAGAAAATAAACACCAGACCAGGTGTATGATTTATACTGTATTTGGTACATCTATAACAAACTCATACTGAGCTCAGCATAAAAAACCTAATGTTTGTCTCACAAAACAAAACGATCAACAGCTAACTTGTCATAGTACGAATACGAACGAGAAAATAAACGATCAAAGTATCAAACCCTCATATCCAAACCCAGAATCCATTAATACATTCTCATTCACGAGCTCTTAGCATCAGATCCCTCGGTTAGATCTAGCCTGCTTTTACCTCTCTTCATTTTTGCTTTGAACCGAGACTTTGCAAGGAGAGTCTGCACTGTGTTCAAGAAATTCCCCACGGCCATTATTATCAAAAGGATCCCACAAGTGACCACCTGTCGTAACACAATAAGTATAGAGAATCAAAATTCAGTTTAATGTGACAAAATACAAAAATCCACTTTTTTGGTATTGCACACTCTTCTCACCTGCCACTCGGATATGACACCAACCACAGCAGTTTTTAGCAACAATACACCAACATATGCTTCAAAACCCTGAAATCAGCAAAGTACAATTATATTCCAAACCACTTTTTTTTCCTTGTGCTATTTGTTCACCAAATTAAGTACAAGGGACGGGACCCCAAGTGTGGTCCTCTACAGAGTAGATAGATGGATGTACTAATCAAATTCACTCGCAAAATGAAGGATAGATAATATGTAGAGCACTCCCTCTGGAAAGATAGTTGACTTTTTATGGTCAACACAAATGAAATTTGAACAAACATTAATTTCAATCTAATCATCCCAATAAATTCTAAAAAATTGTTATTGGTAAATCACTTTAAGATTTATCAATAAAATTTTTAGAATTTCACTAGGATGACTAGATTGACATTAATATTTCGTCAAAGTTCACTTGTGTTGACCATCAAAAGTCCAATGTAACTATCTTTTTGGGACGAAGGGAGTATTAAACTCAGTTTGTGGACCTACCAAAGAACTATGCATGCATGTGTGATAGTCCAGGTAGGGTCTGAGTTACAAAATTATTGCTAACTTCAAAATTATTGCATTAAGTATCTTTTCCAAACAACGCAAGTCATATGATAAACCATTACTAAATCCCGGTACAAAATGTGCCAGTAGAAGGGAAAGAAAAACAAAACGAACAATCAAAATGGTAACCTCCATGAAGTACTTTGATTAAGTTGAGATGTAAGGGTTTTCTCTATATATCACTAATATGGCCATTATCAACGAGTAAGTCTTGCATTTTTGCAAAGAGGCGAAGAAATGGTAAATTTGTAGATAGTATGACTGTGAATATAATGAGCAGAACTCAAGAACCTAACTTCCTCTTCTTAAGAACCACCAAATTATTGCAGAATTAATAAGATTCCAACTGATAAATATCAATAAATACAGTCGGCAAGTCTTTCATTTTCTGATACTACAACAACAAAGAAAATTGGTTCAAATTCAAGCAATGTTTTTTCCAAGCCATAGATTTTGAAAATTGGAAAAACAAAATTGGTCAAACCGAGTTTATATTGTTCTTCCAATTCCATGACTCGAAATTGGTTGCCTAACATAATACTCCCTATGTCCAGGAATGATGTTCCCTCTTTTTTTTTTACTACCAATGAACTTTGAGCAGTAATTTTAGGTTAATTTAATTATCCTAATGAAAATTTAAAATTTGTTACCGATGCATCATCATAAATACTATCAATAACAAGTTTTAGATCATCATTAGGATAAATCAATTAATAAAATTAATGCTCAAAGTTCATAGTAACAAAAAGAAAAGAGGGAACATCATTCCGTGACCGAGGGAGTATCAATCTCAACAACTAAGAACTGGCAACTGATATGCTTTAAAATTAACCCTTTTTCTCGAGGTATAACTATGCAACCGTACTCTTAATAGATTGACACATAAAATTTTGATACTTAGTTTCTAATATACTGCACGTAACGTGACCTCAACAAGATACAGTTTTGCCTAAACTACTCCGTGCATACCAAAACTTATAACAGAATGCATAAGAAAGCAAGCTGAATCACCTGCAAGACGAAAAGTATGGGGCACAATAACCATAGTTGACCATCCACTCCAGCAGTTTCTCCCCATACAACATCCATTCTTCTAGCCTGCAAACAAGAACAGGCGGATGACAATTTGCACATAAATTGAAACCCTGATTGAGATAAAGGTTGCAAGGGGAAGAAAAACCAAACAGAAAATATCATATGATATAATGCTTAAAATAGAGTAACTACGGTATGGATCAACCATAATATTATAAACATAGTTTGCAACTAGCAGAAGCACAAACACAAAGCATTTCTAATTTTGAAAAGGGTATCCAATAACAGCAGTAAGGAGGAGATAATTCACAAACGGTGAAGACAACAGAGGGTCTAGGGGGCCCAATGCAGCAGTTACACAAGTCCTTTTTTTTTTTTTTCCATAAAACAAACGATCTAGTTACAGGCTTACAGCACCTTGCCGAGCGCAATACGCGTGTACAGTCTCTGCCGCTGGTATCTATTTTGCAGAAGCATTGCCACTCCTTGCATAATTGCCCATTTCAGGAACAATAGTACACCTTTCTGCCAAACAGGTCGAGCTTGGACATATTAAAAAAAGTGACAAAAGCTAAATTAAGAAATAACATACTCCTACGGTCCCGAAAACCTTTTTTGTTTGTTAGAAAAAAATTAGGCCCATTTGAAAACAGGAAAAATGTATTGGTGCAATTTCACCAATGTACAAGCAAGCGAAGTAACATCCCCTCAAAATGAGTGCAATGTACAATAAGGCTTTGTTTTGGGGACAGTGGGAGCACATGACAGTAGCATACCTGCTTCTGAGCACAATCAGGTTGCCTTTCAATTTCCCAAGTGAGACTGATGAGTGCCATAGCCATAGCACAGTAATGATGGTATATCCACCTGTAAAAGCATGATGGATTATGTAAAGAACTTCCAGGCAACTTTTAGTAATTAACCCACAGAGGCTACGCATGTAATAAACATATTGATTTTATGCATTAACATCCTCCATGTAGCTTACCAAATTCGAGAGGGTGAAGTGGAAGCTAAAAGAGGCTCCAGAAAGTTAGCAATAAGGACAAAGCCTTTTGAACATAACACATTAAAGCATATAAGGAAATCATAGATAATTACCATGGCCTAATATCACTTCCATTAACTCTCAAAATATTCTCTCTTAAAGCCAAACCGGTGTAGAGGTAAAGCAACCAGGCCTAGAAAACAAATGCTTATCATGTTTTTGCAGCACATACAAAACTTGTAAGGAAAAAAAACCTAAGCATAAGAAATAAAGACAAAACATTACCTGATAAAGTTGAACTGGCAGTGCTGGAAAACATCCACTCCAAATATACTCCCTCAACAAGAGGAGCAATGATGGAAAAATAAGGAACAAGTATGCTGTTCTATCCTGTTAAGGCGACACAAAGGCAGTAACAATCAAGTTAAGAAGTCTTTTTGAAGAAATATTTTTTATTTGAAAAGGAAGTGTAAATAACGAGGAAATACTTTCTAACCATTAGTACCAATAGAAAAATGCTAATTATCAGGGACCCTGAGCCAAAGGAACGGAAATGAGAGAAGAAGAAAAAAAGAGAGCAAAAGCTAACATGTGCCGACGGCACATGCTAAGCACCCTCATTTTGAAGCTTTTCAATTGTTTCATAAGCTATACAATTTCAAATCTGCTATAGAAATGCTGACATAAAAACCAACTAAAATAGATCCACATAATAATCCTTAGCCAGAGTGTAAACAACTGTGATTACAATCCTTATGCAAAACCTAACTCTATTATGGCCATACAGTGAAGTTCATACATGTAACTATAAGAAGACTGCTATACAACAACACTAGTTAAACCCTCACAACAGTAATACTTGAGCTTTCAGTGTTCTTTTATCAATGCACAGCTGATTCAAGAAATCTCAGATGACCACAATATTGGGAAATATAAGAAGGTTAACAATCCAACTTCAATAGACTTTACAGAAATTAATTGATGGACAAACGTGTGAATACAGATATACTGAGAATATTAATAAAATGACGATATTATTTCAAAACCATTAGTGCGAAAGCTCTAACTTAATTCTAACCCAGTGGTATACTAATTTCACAATCTAACATTAAAAAAAAAAAAAAAAAAAAAAAGCTTGGAAAAATCCAATTTGAGGAAAGAAACCATAACTAATATAGACTTGAGCGAAGGCCCGACTTTATCAAATTCTAAAGAAATTTAGAAGGAAAAAAGACCAGGATTCCGATGCTTTCAGAGTGAAAAACTGGTAAGGGGGATATGAAAGAAAATAAAAGTCATATCAGCATAATACACTAACTTTAGTAGGACCTTAACCTCCCACACAGCAAATGGATCACATACCCTGAAGCTATTGTATTCCTCTTTCACTTTCAACTGAACATCCTTTCTATTAGCATAAACATTGATTGGACCAAGAAACATCCTCAAGAACCGTCCTGTCCCAATTAAAACACCATCAACCAAACAAAACTAAGATCATTACTCAAAAATCATCCAGTAAGACCCCACAAAATAATCATTGAACTTGAAAAAGCAATGAATCACCATGAGATTTGCTTGGAAGAAATGCTGCGGCATCTCCTTCACTCAGTGCATAGCTAGCTCTGCTCAATTCCTCCACCAACTGAACATATTACAGACAACAATAAAGCTCACATAAGAAACACTCATAAAAAAAAGTCCAACAATACGAACATACACAAAAACAAACACACCACCAAATAGAAGTTGTATGCAGGCAGTAGAAGCTAACGATGTCTTTTCAAGATGTCACATAGGCATGTACTTTGACAAATATTCGATAATCCACATCCAATTATGCAAGAACGAGCACCTAATTAATTACTATTTCTGAAATTGCACAGAAGCAGGGATTTTAACATAAAGACAACATATATCACAATAAAACTTGTATGCATGCATAAACAATCTACATATTACTCTTCTTCGAAGAGTCAATTTAAACATATATTCAACATTATGTATTCAATTAAAACTTGTAAGCATGAAGAAGAAGCTAATGGTCACTGTTTCTAAACTTGCAAATAAGCAAAATTAACTTCAACAATATATTTGACTAAAAACTTGTTTGCATGCATAAGAAGTTAATCATCCTCTCTCTCAAATCACACATAATCAATAAATTCATGACTGGATAAGCAACAATTCATCATATACTCAAAAACAAATACACATCCGAGAAAAACTTGTATGTATGCATAAAAATAGAAGCTAATTGATTACTCTTTCCGCCTCCTTGGGATCTAAGCTGCCTTTTTTGACTGAAGATGCAATAAAGGACCGGAGCATTTTAATGTTAGAATTAACAGAAAGTGCTCGTTGCCGGAGCGATGCTTCATCCTGCGTAGTTCGAGCAATCAACGAGGTAGCTGAATCCTGCAACTCCTTGGCTTGCTCAACCACTCTAGATACTTCCTCCGCCGCGTTTCTCTCCTTGTTCTCCCCTCCGACCGTGGAGTCTCCCATCTCCGACCTCTTAATTTTCCTCACAAAATAACCTCTCAATCAATTGATCAATAGGTCAATTACGACTGCGTATTTTATACCCAAACAATAGTTTATTATATCCTATAGAGGCGTGATTTTGTGAATGTAATATGAGATTACGCAACTAGTGAGAAACGAATCGAGAATTGACGAGAAAGGTAATTGTGCGACTGTAGAGATTCGGTGGCGCGACGGAGATGAGATTAAGCAGCTAGTAAAAATAAAATTGAGAGTTGCACGGCGGCCGATATGCGGTGGCGCAAGGGCTATGAGATTACGCAACTAGCGGAGACGCGAATCTAGAACGGAGGAAACTGAGAACTGTGCGGCGGCGGAGGAAGACTGTGAGAACATGCAATTAGTGGAGATGAGAATCGAGAAATGAGGCGGCGGCGGAGGTGCGGTGGTGGGTGGGAGGAAAGCCGGCGAATCTGGGATTGTAACGGTTTCAAGAAGGAGAGAGTGACGGAGTAGGGCCCCTTTCACCCCTCAGTTTTTTGAAGTGAGGCGTAGAAAATGTGTTGGAGATAATTTATTATTGAAGGGCAAGTTTTGTTGGGAGTTAGTTGCGGATGCCATTGTTTTTCCCAGCTATACCGACTGTTGGACCCTTCTATCTATTTCCAATAGGGGTGTAAGTGGTTCGGTCTGAACCGCGGTTTGAGATTGAACTGAACCAAACCATGCGGTTTAGTATGGTTTTTAAGCATGAGTGGTTCTATTCGAGCTTAAAAATTGGCAAATCATGCAGTTCAGTTTGGTTTGCAGTCTGACCCTTCCAAACCAAACCATACAGATCGAACCGCGGTTCGAAACCGCTAGTTGGAACCGTAGAACCAAACCTTGAGACTGAACCACAAAACCAACCCTTTTAACCGAACAAATGGATGTTAAACATTTGAATGACTGCCTTCTGCTCTTATTTTTTGACATGCCTGCCTTCTACTCTTATCTTTGGCTATGAAATTGCAAGAAAAACAACAGATGTCTTGCAACAGACCATGGGATTTAAACATTTGAGCCTTCCTTCTCCTCTTATTTTTGAAACCTCTTCTTTTAGTATTTTTCTTCCTTGACTTTCACTTCAACTATCGCATCAATCGTTCTACCTTCGTGATCACGAAAGATTTAACCAAAATTTGATAATGAGTTGCGGTTCGAAGCATGGTATGAAACACATTTTAAACAATAACTTAAATCATAGTCTGAACCACAGTTTGGACCGCGGTCTGAACCACAGTCTGAACCAGAAAATTGAACCGCGGTTTGAACCAAACCATGGCGGTTTGGTTTGATTTTTTTCGTAGTTTGGTTCGGTCTGAAATTTTCCCAAACCGATGACTAGTGGTTCGGTCTATAAATTAGCCGAGACCGAACCAAACCGAACCATTTACACCCCTAATTTCCAATTCGTACAACTATTGTTGGTCACAGAGGGCAACAAGGGTATAGAACCGCTAGAGGGGTGAATAGCGGTTACAACTTTTTCGAAAATACCCTTATAAAATTCAACAGAGTACTTATCAGTTTAGCCAACTGCGGTTCAAGGCAATCAAAACGATCTAATAAAATGCACAGCGGAGGTTTGCAGTTTGGCTAAAGTGGATAGATAAAGAGTTGGGCGGTTTGACTGGGTTGAAAAACACTATGATGCACAAGATAATTAGAACTTAAAAATCAAAGGAAAACACAATTCATATTTCGAATCATATCATAGAAGAACTTGTTGGAAACCACAAACATAAAATTAAAGAACACAACAGAAAATAAAGATCAAACACACCAATTTGGAGGGTTTCGTTTTTGAATGAACTACGTCCTCTACCTAGATGGTTAGTCTAAGATTTTCTAATAGCTACTAGACTTGTATTAATTTAGAGGAGCTTTTACAAGATTACAAAGATGAATCTAAACTCTAAACATACAATCTAACGTATCAAAGCTATTCTAATAACCGGTGTTTTTGAATAGTATGATCTATATGATTATACAATTCGGGTGTGTGTGTGGGAAAGAAATCAAATCCTCTAAAGATCTATGTGAAGATGAGCATATGAAAACTTTCGTGATACAAGCCTGAGTATGAAGATTGTTTGGCTTGAAGCTTTATGAAGAATTCTGGGTTTGCTAAGGAGATCTATGAAGGTTTGAATTTATGGGGAAAATCTTCGAAGCAAACTTGAACACTTGGAAATTTTCTCTCTTGAAGCTCCGCAGCCATCATTGTTGAAAAATGAAGGTTATTTATAGTGAGAGCAGTCTTGTGACCGTTGGACAATAATCTGATCCAAATCTTGAAGGTACAACTGCTGTCAAAATCCCATTGGTTGAACTATCATTTTCGTCATTTGTTTTGTCTTGTAGTCCTAGGTAGTTGTAGCACCACTACCTGACATTGTCATTTGTTGCTGAGAAAGGACTAACGGTAAACATTTGAATTTACAGGACAAAGCCGACATTCCTTGCAGAAACTCCAAGTTAACTCGAAGTTATTTGACAAGTCATAAATCATTCATTTATGGTTGTAAAGAGGGAATGTTTGTCTCAAGGAATAAATGACGACACTTGAATTCTTCAATAAATGCTCTGCGGTTCCACCAGATGCTGGAGCTGTTCCATGAATGACTTTGAAGTGCGGTTTCATTGAAACTGCAGAACACGGTTTCATGAAATAATGCGGCTCCATGCAGGCGGTCTGAATAAAGCAGCACATGCGGTTTGAAGGACCAAACCTCTGATAGACAAACCGAACATATCTCAGCCTATGACAATTAAAAATCTAGAAATGAACTTGTCAAAAAATTGAAGTATAAAACTTCATTACATATTTCCTATAGTCCATAAAAAGACATGTGGTATGGATCAATCAAATCAAGTAGGGTGGTCTAACAATGAATCCTAACAACTACACTTTCTTTCCTACTTGTATTTTATTTTAACTTTTTTTTCTTTTCGAAATGAAATACTCCCTCTTTCTTTAAATGAGTGTCCATTGTCAGTAAATTTTTGTCCCAAAATGAGTGTTCGTTTTGATCATAAATTTGTCCCTAAATGTTTTTTTTTGAATTTTTTTCACCGGTCTATTTATACTTGCAAAAACTAAATGTTTGTAAAGAGGATTACAAAATTATACGGAGTATATGAATTTTATCACCAAGTTAACAATAGGTAGTAATACATTGATTTATTGATTAAGTGCAAAGATTACAAAGTTGAAGATGGTCATCTACAAAGATCGGTGGCTCATCCCATATAGGGATGGCAATTCGACCGAATCCGATTTGTAACGAAGGCGATCCGATCCGAAAAAAATAGGGTTTGGTTTGCAATTTTTAAAACCCGAGCGGGTTCGGATCGAATTCGGATCATGCTGATGATCCGAGCCGAACCCGATCCGAACCGAACCGAACCATAATGACCGATCCGACCCGAACCCTTAATAAAAGGTGAATTTTAAATATTTCAAATATTATTTTAAATTTTATTTTTTCTAATTTGCGTTTGTAAGTGAGATTTTGATGAATTTAGACTATTTTCCATACAACATTCAACATTGTGCTTAAAAATATATTTTAATTAATTAATTTTGAGCTAAAAAAATAGACTTTTAATAAGATTGGGGTCGGATCGGGTCGGCCACGTTTCTTGAATTTTCGGATCGGATTGGGTTCGGATCGGTGTGTTTGAGATTCAGATCGGGTTTGGGTCGGACATGATCCGACCCGAACCCAACCCGTTGACATCCCTAATCCCATATAGTAAGTACCACAATGTATTGGATTCTTATTCCGCGTCTCCTCTCCTCGTGCTCCATCACTCATACTCTGAGACGAAAGAAATATCAATTGATTTTTTGATAGGATCCAAAATATTGTATTGGATACTTTCGAAAAAAAGAATGTAGGATTGACTTGAAATGTATTATATTTAGTGAAAATAATGGGTACACTTATATTGAATCATTACTAACATCTTTTACATCTACTTTACCAAAATCTAATGATATCAAATGCTAATTTTAATTTAAAGTAGACATCAAAAGGTTAACACTAAAAGAAAAGTGATGCAAGTCATATTCTACCAAAAATTGTGTTGTGTACTAGTTTAAGAGTGACTTATACGAAATAAATGTATTACTTTTATTCACATTGAATTTTGCCAACAAGTGATGGCTGCAGAAAACAATAAACTGAACGATAAGATTCATAAATACGGGTGCAAGAGTGTGCTAGTTTAGGGAATCAAGGTGTGCTTACAAGGATCTGAAAAGAGATGACAGTGAAAGATGTCCCAAAACGCAACATTGGGTCACTGTGTATAAATAAATGTTTATATTTCTACTTAATTACTGCCCGTCTCTCAAAATATACGTCGTTTTGGAATGTTTCACATATATTAAGAAATGCTATCAATGCATGTGAAGTGAAGAAGTCCCAAATGCTCATAAAATAATTCAACTACTTAGGTAATTAAATAGTTAGGTAAGAGATAGTTCACTATCATTATTAAGTGTATAATTGATATAAAACAACAAAAAAGCTTTGAAAATAGTGAAACGACAAGTATTTTGAGGCAAAAGTTAACTCCCAAACCGACACCCATTTCGAGACGGAGATAATCTATTTCGAGACGGAGACGGAGGGAGTATTGAAATTCTTTTTAAATATTAATGAAGTTATTTAGACGTGCGTCCGTTTGAGGTTTGAAAGATACTGAGTTAGATTTCTCGTTGGGAAAAAGGGGAGAGAGTCTTTGCAATCGTTAAATAAAAAAATATCAAGAATGTAGCCTGTAGGATAACTTATGGGTCAGAGCCTGATAAACAATCCATGTCCACAGCAAGGCCCATATCCAACCACGGAGGCCCGTAAGCCCAAAAAAGTCAGAAGAAAGCAAAACAGCATCCACTCCACCATCTTCCCCAACCTTCCCAATTCTCTCAATTTTATCACCGATTACTCCCTTCGACGGCCATGGCGACGAGCCTCCCATGGCCTCCCGGCATAATCCCTTCAAAATCTCAACGCATTCTCTACAATCCATTTTCAACTAGGCGGTCTTCATCGTCACCACCCAACATACTTAAGGTTCAAGCCTTTAGGCGCAACGACTTCGACGGCTTCAAAAAGCGCATGGAATCCGGAGAGGTATGGAGGGACGCATGGCGTAGTGCCAACAATGGTTTCGAACAGCTTGTTTATGAGACCAAGAAGACTGCTGAGCGAATTGATCGGCAGTACTCCGTTGTTCGCCGGCTGTCGAGTGTGGCTCAGACGGCTTCTGATCGTGCTCGGGAGATTGACCGAGATTTTGAGATTACGCAGCGGTGGCGGGCGTTTACTCTTGATTTCAGCATCAATTGGCCTAGGGTTTGTTCCATTTCTTTTCTTTATCTATCAATATAGAGAATTATAGTATTGTAGTTAATTACTCCCTCCTTCCCCAAATGATCTTCTCATTAGTCATTTCTCATTGTCCCAAAAAGTTCTTCTCATTTCTACAATTGTCATTTCATTATGCAATACGAGTATATGATTATATCAAATATTATAATCATATTGGTATTTTATTATTAGTTTAGTTTTAATTAGTATTTTTATTAGTATTTTCGTCATTAATTTTGATGGGTCATTTAAAGTATGTTTTAGAGTAGGATTAGGAGTTATTTTGCTATTTTTAAGTCCTATTATGTTACCATATAGGTTAGGGTTATTCCTAGAAGGTTTAGGATTGTTTTTCAAGTTTTATGGGCACTATAAAATAGGCCTCAAGTTGTATTCCGAAAATAAGCTTTTATTTAATAAAAATTGAATTGCAATTGCAATATTAGTTAAGCCTTTGGGTTTTTTCCAAGATTTCTTGTTGATTTCTTGTTTGGGATTCCTTAATCCTTGCAGAAGAATTGTTCGTAGATCAATTCTTGTTACTATTCCGCTGCGTTTACATCATTTCAGCATCAATTGGCCTAGGGAGTATGATAAGAGATGAAATTTGCAGGTGCATAGCGATTTAGAGAAGAAGATGAACAAATGTAATTTGGGAAATTTTGTATGTATTGAACTTTTTTCTAAAGTACTTTGTACTTTGTACAAAGAGAGAGAAAAACGTAACAAACTTTCTAACTGCCCAACTGACTAACCGACCCAACTAATATATTTACAAAATCAACCTCCATATAGAAAATAAATACAAACAGGTCCTAACTTTCAGTTGAGTTATCCTCTTCAATCTTAACAGCCCCCTCAAGTTGGAAGTAGAGAAAATGTTGAATACTTTCAACTTGGATAACAAATAAGCCAACTGAGATGCAGTAAGGGACTTAGTAAACAAATCAGCAGGCTGATCTGAAGTAGCAAGATAGGATGTAACAATAAGTCCATTCTGCACATTGTTTCGAATAATGTGGCAATCCACTTCAATATGCTTAGACCTTTCATGATACACAGGTTTCCTGCAATATGCATAGCAACCTTGTCACAATGAAGTGGTACTGGAGTAAGGCCAGAAATAGAGAGATCCTTAAAAAGAGCCAAGAGCCAAGAAATTTCACAACAAGTATTAGCCATAGCTCTATACTCAGATTCTGGTGAGGATCTGCTGACAGTTCCTTGTTTCTTGCATTTCCAAGAAATAAGAGAATCTCCTAAACAAATGCAATACCCTGAGAGAGACTTTCTAGTGAGAGGGCATGCTGCCCAGTCAGCATCACTGAAGGCTTTAAGAGTTAAAGGACTATGCTTAGAGTAGAATATACCTTGCCCAGGAGATGCCTTGAGATATTTCACCAGCTTTAAAGCAGCTTGCGTTTGAGCTTGATTTGGCTTAGATAGAAACTGGCTGAGAATATGAACAGCATAACAGATATCAGGGCTTGTTATAGTGAGATAAATCAACCTCCCAACCAGCCTTCTATAAGGTTCAGGATCATCAAGCAAAGGACTATCAAGGAGAGCTAAATTGTGATTCATGGCCATAGGAACTTTGCTTGGTTTGGCTGCAGTAAGACCAGTATCCTTTAAAATATCTAAGGTATACTTTCTTTGGTGAAGATAAAGACCTGAGGAATTTTTAGCAATCTCAAGACCAAGAAAGTATTGTAAAGGGCCAAGATCTTTAATAGGAAAGGCGGAGGAAAGATAAGTTTTGAAGCTGTGAATATGACCTAAGTTGGTCCGAACTATGATCATATCATCAACATAAATGAGAACAATGAGAAAAATGCGTTTGGAATTGAGAGTAAACAGGGAATGATCACAGGTGGACTGAGAGAAGTCATAGCTGAGCAAACAAGATGAAAACTTTTGAAACCATTGTCTGGGGGATTGCTTGAGACCATATAAAGATTTTAGGAGCTTACTGACCACAGGACCATGATCAGAAGAAGTAGAAAAAGAAGAAGGTAGCTTATAACCAGGTGGAAGAGCCATATATACTTCTTCTTCAAGGTCTCCATGAAGGAAGGCATTGGTAACATCTGATTGAGAGATATGCCAATCTTTAATAGTAGCCACAACAAGAAGGGTTCTGACAGTAGTCATTTTTGCAACATGTGCAAATGTATCAAAGTAGTCAAGCCCTTTTGTCTGAGTGAATCCCTTGGTAACTAGCCTAGCCTTGTACTTATCCACTGAGCCATCAGGTTTGTATTTAACGCTGTACACCCATTTGCAACCTACAAGTTTCTTATTGGGAGGCAAATGCTGCAAAGTCCAAGTATTGTTAGTCTCTAAAGCATGCAACTCATTATCCATAGCTGTACACCAATGAGGGAATTTAATGGCTTGAGAGTAAGAGTGAGGCTCAATTGAATCAGACATATTGACCAAGAATCCTTTATAAGAGGAATGGATAGAATCATAAGGCATGTAGTCAGAGAGAGGATATTTTACAGAATTGATGGAGTTCAAGTGAGTAGGCAGACCAGTGAAATCTTTGAATTTTGAGGGTTTGGTTCTGTGCCTAACAGGTCTAGGGGAAGGGGGAGGAAGGAAAGGAGATGGAGAAGGATTAGGGGGGGGGGGGGGAGGAGGAATAATGGAAGGAGAAGAAGGTTAAGAAATAGAAGGAGAGGATGGAGAAAAAGGAATAGTGTCATCAATAGGAAGCAGATCAGGGATAGAAGGAGAAGTAGGAAGAACAGGCTGATTGGTAGAACAAAATAGATAGGGAAAGATATGTTCAAAAAATCTGACATCCCTACTAAAGAACACTTTATGAGATTCAAGGTCATACAACTTATAGGCCTTTTTGCCAAACGGATAACCAAGAAACAAACATTTATGAGCTCTGGGGGTAAATTTATCCCTATTATGGGATGAGGTGGCAGCAAAGCAAAGAGCGCCAAAAACCTTGAGATGTGGCACTTGTCCAATTGAATTTCAATTTGGATTTTGGATACATTTGCATGAAACTGTATTAGGGTAATGAGGGACAATTTAATGCTCATTGGCATGCATCAAAATCATTTCCATACATGCCATTTTAGTGTAATTAGTTGAAAGAGTGCATTTGAGAAGGGCCAATGCCCTAAAAAATCTTAGTTTGCATCCTTCGCTTGGAAATTGCTACTGAAAGACATTTTACTATTTTGTTTTAGAGTTAACAAATTCCCTTTCGCCCACTTGAAAGAGTGCACTCAACTTCAAACATGAATGCAACTTTTGAGCTTAGGCTCTATTGTTATCATTATTTGTTGAAGGAATAATCAACATTATGTTCTTGGCTTCTTGCTGAAGAACCTGTAGTACTTTATAAAACCAAATATTAGCAAAAAAAGCAACGAAAATGCCAATGTTAAGATGGATATATGCTGAGATTATAAAATGCTCCCGACTTCCCTAAAAGGCGGTCGTTCTTTCCATTTTTGTTGGTCTAAAAATCATAGTCTCATTTCTAAAAAAGAAAGAAATTTATGTGCGGTTCAAGAATGCAAGAAGCATGTAATGCATCATCCTTAAAAAGTCCGACTTGTCAAATGAGATAATATTTTTCAGATGGAGGGAGTATAAAATTTCTAGTCAACAAATTCTTGAGCTATTATATGTCTCCGGTAGGAGATAATAGAAAATCACTTAGTTGGTGTTCACTTATTCACATGGACAACTTACTGTACCAGTGAGGGATTATTAACCCATTAACATCAATTAGACTAGAATTGTATGATTAAGTATGGTGTGTATACCTTACTTTGGCTTGGATCCATGGAGATGACTCCAAGTTACTGGAATGTTGTTAACTTGAGTTAAATTTTGTTTCTTGCTGAAGAAGAATTATTCACTTTTCTATGGTAAGTAAATATGGTAAAAGAACTTCCAGGTTTGTTGATTTTGAGTGGAAGACGCATCCGAAATGAACAAAAATGATTAGCCTGAAATATCCTCGAATCCTCAATTTTAAAAGCACAAAAAATCAGAGTTGCGAATTTTAGTGACAGATGGGGAATTTATGAGGTTATAATTCTCACAGTTAAATATTTTGGGATTGCTCACCACGAATTAGCTAGAGTTTGTTCAGTTTCTCTAGTTCCCCTCCCTATGAATAAGGAGTATAGTTTATTATTGTATTTTACTCCCTCCAACCCTTTTCTTTTTAGGTCAACTAGGATGATAACTTTTACACAGTTTTACCATCGCATATGGACTAATGCTCTTAATGTCCGGATAATAGTATTTCAAGTGCAAATTATGATATGCTAGGTGGAAAAGGTTGAACTAGTGAATTCATGGAAAAATGGACACTCATTTTGGGACAAGTAAATTGTAAAATAGGCACTTATTTCGGATGGAGGACCAAATAAATATAGTACAAATTGACAGAATATTTGAGAACTTGCTTTAGGGAGGTTGAGATGACAAGGGGTCTTGCAATTTTCGTATCATGTTGTGGCCCTTGTTATGATAAACATAAATTTGAAATGCTTGGCTTAAGTATAATGGGATTTACTATCACCATTTGTTCAACATTTTTGCTTTGTATGCACTTATCGATGCGGTTGAAAAATACTCCAAGGTATAGTTTATGTTACAAGTGGGAGGGGAAATTCCCTAATTTGAATTCATATTAAGATGTTTGACAAATACGACCAAAGGCATAGGGACTTTAGGAACATTTCATATTAACGACGTTAAACACAAGTTTCTTACCTTGAGTGGATCACACCTAATTCCATACCTATGCTAACCCTCATCAAGAATAATAACAATCCATATCCACCATTAGGAGCAATTTCACTAGTATAAACAAATTAGCAAATACTCCCTCTTGCTACTCAGAAGGATTTCTATTTGAGAGTTAACTATTTAAAACATGCATACGTGACAAGCCTTAGAAACAACCATAGTGACAAACTCTTGATTTTATAGATAATTAGCTTTATATCATATATGAGGTGTAAAATTTGAACATGCTGAGAATAAATGACACGAGAATCCTCAAGTGGAATAAGTAACTTTCTTGGTGAAATGTAGGGTACCTTTCAGTTTGCCCTGACAATTGTGAATTCTTGTTTATGCTTTAGACATCAATCTGGAGTGGATTTGGTCATGATTTATTTCTTGAGATTGGTTGTTTTATCCTATCATATATCATCACATCTACCTTAATTTTGTCTAACCTCATTCTTGCAGTATAAAAAGCAGATCAGTGACTTCTTGGATACTCCATTCGGCAGAAGCTTTGCTGTGAGTATTACTTAATTAGTTAATTGTATGCTTCATTACCGATTCGATACCTTTTACCATCTTGGCCAGTTATTATTCTTTTCTTTAGCATGGCTTAGACCGACGTTTGTGTATATACATGTACATGTTTGAAACTCCCTCTTTTGTCGGGACGAAGGGAGTAAATATCTGATACCTCTTCTTGGTTGATGTCAGTTGCACATTAATAAACTTCTCAAGAATTGGTTTGTACTCAGGCCTAGTTCAAACAAGTCTATAGCAAATAGTTCGCCATGCTTTTACTTGTATTTATGTATAGCATGTGGAATAAGCTAGCTTGGGGAAGACCTCGATGTGAAAAGGAATTAATGTAGCCAAACCTTGTAAGTGGAGTTTACTGGGTTATCGTAATTACATTCGCTCCATTCCATAGAAAAGTCTCGTGATAAAGTTTTAAGGATGTATGTTTACTTGCTTGTACCTTATTACTCCCTATGTCCTAAATGAGTGTCCATATTTTTTACTTCGTTGGACATTTAAGAGGCTTGAGTTTATGCAATTTTAGTAGCAATACATAAATACTCTTACCTCTTACCGTGCAAAACTAAATTGTCACAAATATAAATTGTGATATGAATATTTGTTAAAGGCTAATTTAGTAACTTCCTAAAAAATGGGAACTCAAAAATCGACACTTATCAGGGACGTTTGGTGTGCCTTTTTAATTTTTTTTTTTTCTCTCTTTGAGAAATGAAGCAAATAGGAATGAATGAGGGTAATGGTGGGAGAGAGGGAGTAGTATTTTTGATGTCACTTTGTCGGGTAAGGCATAACTCACGTTTTGGTCACTAAAGAAACACTGTTTTTCGAACGTCGTTACGGAAGTATTTTTTTAAATGTCCTCATCCGAGTACGATTTTCTTGCAATGTCCTCACTCTCTTAACGCAGCCGTCAAAGTTTTAACGTGTCGTAGTCATGAGTCATCCCGTGACTAACGATTGTTGAATTTATATCATTTATACTTGGTGAAATAAGTTAAACAAAAAGGAAAGGAAAAAAAAAACCTCATCATCGGACCCACCCCCCCCAAACAATTTTGAGATCTTAAAAAAAGGGGTTTGAGATTAAGAATGACCAAAATACCATTGTCTTCAACCTTTGAACTATATAGAGCCCAGAATCCTTCCCCAGATTTGAAAACGTGAAAGAAGGCTACAATATATCCACAGTATATATCCAACTATAAAATCCAAAACCCATCAGATCTGAAACTTCAAGACGTGTTGGAGGCTATGAACCCATATATCTCCACTTTTTTGTGAGATTTGGGTAGCAGATTCGGACGAAGAAGAGGTGGGTTTCTGCCGAACGGAATGGCGGTGCCGGCGCTGCTCTCTTCAAGATCGATCCCCCATGCTGCAGTGGACCACCAAATCAAATCAGGCTCTGCGCCATCATCGTCAAATTGAAGCCCAGATTCGCAGCCGATTGACCTCAACATACTCTCCGACTCCGACCATGATAGACAACCAACAACGAATTCTCAACTCCAGTGAATACACACTTACAAAATCAGGAATCAAGCTCAATTCAAGCCCTAAAATCTTCGTCACTCATTATTCAAGCCCTAGATTCGCAGCCTAAAATTCATGTATGAATCATATGTATGTTCTGTAGTGGTGATGGATAGATGATTTAGGGAGAGGAGAGAGATTGGGTTAATGGTTGTCAACTTTGTTTTTAATTTTTTATTTTCTGATTTTTGATGGAGCTATGAATTATTTAACCAGTGTTAATCACATGACTAAATCCCGTTAAAAAATTGATGGGTCCGTCAAGAAGGTGAGGACATTGCAAAAAATTGGCACTTGGATGAGGACATCATCTGAAAAAAGGTGTTCTTAAGTGATCCAAACATGGGTGTTGCCTTGCCGCTAATTGTTGGCATGAGACTCTTGAGACTTTTGAAATGGATGGGCACTCTTATCTTTAAATGGATCTCTTGGCTAATATGTTTGTGAAGTTGGCAGTTCATATCTTGTGCATTTTGACATGTCTTGTTTTTTCTTAAGGTTGCATGTGAATTATAGTGTTTTGAGCATACTATAAAACCTCTGGGGCTTTCCTTTCCTTTTTTTTTTTTGAACCTTTTTTAAATCGAGTTTCTTTGTGCCATGTTTTTTTTTGAAGCGGTGACATCTTTTTTGTAGACATCATTTAGAATGACTAGTTTATTTATCTATTTTTTTTTTTTTCAAATTCTTCTTAGTTGTTTTAGTTGCTGTGAATGCATGTTATTCTTATTGTATTTTCTCATAATATATATGTAGATTGTCTTCTTCCTTGGTTTGCTCTATCTGGATGGCTGTTTCGGATTGTGATATTTGCGACATGGGTACTGCCAGTTGCTGGTCCTCTTCTGTTTGGAGTTATCGCTAATAATATGATTATTAAGGTAAAAGTTGTTGCCTTCCCTCCCTCCCTCCCCACCCACAACCTTCACTCCCCAGTTTTAGTTGTTTCCCGTACCCTTTGCCTGAACTAATTTGAAGGCGATTGTCCTGAAATAGTGAAATGATTTTATTTTCAATTAACAAATGTGGTTATCAGTTCAAATTGATTCATATACAAATTAAATACTCCCTCCGTTTATATCTGTCGCTTTAGGTTTTTTCACACATATTAAGGAATGTAATGAATACATGTTGAAAAGACCCAATTGCCCTTAAAATAATACAATTTTCTAGGTGAGTAAATGCTTATACAAGAGATGATCCACAATCATTAATAAGGGTATACATGAGACAAGAGTAAAAATGTCTTGATAATAATAAAGTGACAAATATTTTGAAACAATTTTTTACTTCTAAAGCGACGAATATTTTAAAACGGAGGGAGTAACATAGTACTTTGTTAGGATGTGCACTTTTACCAAAAATCATCTCTTGGCTTGAACAGGGGAATTGTCCAGCTTGTAAGAGACAGTTTGCCGGGAACAAAAGCCAAACGGTCCGATGTATGGGCTGTGGAAACATTGTATGGCATCCAAAAGAGAACTTCAATTCAAGAGGTCGCAATGGTGCAACTTCCTCCAAAAAGTCCGGACCAGATATCATTGATGTTGAGTTTGAAGAGAAATGAGCGGCGTTTTGGCACTAAGAACACTTCATATGGATAGATGATGATTTAATGTGACATACATCAAAGATAGGTTTGGGACATCTCATTGTTATTGAAATCCACCTTCCATATTTTCTTAGCATGTATTATTTCGCCTGTATTGGTAACATTGTAATATTATCTTCACTCTTACTAATAAAAAATCAAAATTTGTTCCATGGCTCTGAAGTATGGCTCATTTCATCACCTGTATGCATGCATCACAAATCGGCTGTTTGAAATTAACCAACTGTACATCTTTTGCCTCATTTACAATACAGAAGCGATTATCTGCACTTTGCAACTTTTCTGAACTTTCTCTCAGGGCTAGCTGTGGGTTTTGAGAAGCTTGGAGATGGTTGACAACCAGATTGTGAATTGCTTCTCATCCTCGAACAGTAGCTTGATATTACCTTTGTTGGTCTTCAAGCTGAGAAGTAAGTAACCCCTGTCTCGATTTGGTTCCTCTATAATGTTGATTGCCTTGTCTATTGTAAAATACCGAAAAAACGTCAGACGAGTTTTGAACTCGGATAACAAACTGAAGAAGATGCCATCTCCCTCTCTCTCAAACACACTTACTCAGAGACACACACGATGCTATACTATATCAAGCTAATAGATAAGAAAATCGTACACTCTGCTGATATGGTTATGGCACCTCCCAAGTACTTCTTTGGAAAACTTAGTATAAGCTCTGTGCTTTAAATTTACAGTCACCCATTTGCATTTTCTCTGACCTGCATTCACATCAATATTACTTTGATACACATGGAAGTATTTCTCAAATTTCTTAATTATTTTATTTTTGCTCACCAGAAGGCAATATTATGCATATATGGGCACCAACTTTAATCATCTCTCTACTCCTGGGAAAGTACGAGTCTACCTTAGCTCTCGACTCAAGTGTTGCAGCTCCCCTTAAACCTGGTACACGATAACTGTTAGCAAGCGGTTGATAAAATGGGCAACGTGGTACTACAAGAGTTCTCATTATGCGTTGAGTCCATGGAAGTGCCGGGTCCACATAAAATATTAAAATAATTTAGAAAAATATTCGAGCCATTACATGTGGCGGCTGTGGCTGTTAGAATCATCATATCCATTGGAGTTTGAATAGACAAACCAGCGTTAATGGCAGATGCTACATCTCATTTTTGTGCACCCATGGACTCTACTGTCTCTGCCCACACTGTTGTTACCAGAGCTGCAGCTGAGGCAACTGCAGCTCCCATGTGCTGGTCACATGCCATGCCTCCTCCTCCTCCACTGGTGGCAAAGTTGGCAATTGCTGCAGCCTAACGAGTGATAGAGAGGGCAACGTGTAGTTTGGCAGTGTGGAAACGGAGCTCTTCTTTCTTCTTCTCTTGACGTGATCTTAAGAAACTTGTCAGTGATCTCCCTTTTAACCATCCATTCACTTGATTCATGTCAACCTATAAAATGAAACATACCAAATAGTGTTAGAAACACATGCTTGAGCACTGTCGTAGTAAGGGTGATTTTTTTTTTCTCAGAAAATATATGGTAATGCCAAACCTGAGATTGAGAGAGAGTGTAAGATAGAGTTACCCTGATATTCTCGGCCTTCTTAGATATGGCTCCTCTTCTTTGAACCATTGTCTCTGATTCTTTTTCTACTTCTTTTTTGTCTCGTCCCTGTATTTTGCTACTGACATTCAATGGTAACAGCAGCTTCTATGGAAACATGAAAATTTATTCTAATTAAAGCAAAAAAAAAAAAAAAAAAAAGACTGAATATTGCTATATCAAGTTTTCATATCATAACCTATCTAAGTATAACTTTAGTTGCTTACACTTGATGGCAATCCATTCAGGAAATCAGAGGCAGAAGGGCTCCATGATCTACACAAGAATTCCATTGCATTGGTAGGGCTATCTGGAATCTCCGATGACTGATTAAATGCGAAAGGTCTACCAGTTTTCAAATGCTGGTGAGTTTTTTTCAATGGCATATTCTCCGAATTCCCACTCTGTAAAAACTTTTAATCGTGAATAAATTTATTCATATCTATCAGTTGCTATGTCAAGTGTAGCTCGTAAATGGTGGGAAAAAAAAATACTTTTTCTTATAGTAAATATTGAACTTGCCTTGTACAATGACTTGCGACTGGCTTGAAAAGAGACTCCCCCAATGTTTAGATCTTGTGATAATTCCGCCATCAAAGTCGCCTGAATGCTTGTCTGCCATTCAATATGGTCCAAAGCAAGGTCATCACGCAGGTCGCAATTGTTCATTCTGGGTCAAGCTAGATAAAATTGCCGAGTATTTGTGTGTGTGTGTGTGTGTGTGTGTGTGCGGCGTGTATGTGTGTGTGCGGTTGGGGGTGGGGGTGTTATATGACTAGATTGTTTATGAGCTTTGGTACCCAGTTCATTAACTGGCTTTAAGATCAAGCTTCCTTGTTTACCTTACTGACATACTCAAATGAGATCGGGTCATGCGAAACAGGGTAGCGCTTTTTTGCGACATAGACATGATATGCTTTTACAGATATGAAATATCCAATAGTTGTTTATTTTCATCTCTACTTTTCTGAATAATATTTTTTTAAAACAAATTGTGTGGTACAACCTTTTTTGAGGATATACTTATAGAAATGGGGAGCTTGAGCACAGTGCTACCCTTAGTTAGCCAAATCTCAGATCCGTAACTACCAACAATGTAAGGTGGAAAAAGAAAAGCAACTTTCTAAAAGGTGTAATATATGATTTGAAAAATGATTTTTTTTCCAGAAACATCAGTGGAATTGATCAGAGCTTACCACAAACAGAAAGCCTTTCTCGAAAAGTTGACTGAGAAGATCCAATTCACCAGTGAAAAGAGGAAGGAACCTTTCTGCTGGAGGTAAGTTTTGGTCTCGGCGTTGCAGATATAAATGCTCGTAAAAGTTCTACTTATAGCAAGTGTCACTCAGAATCTACAGTCCACCTGCATGATATATAATATGATAATGCCACAACACATTTTTTAATTGCGTAGCTTTGGAAGCTTAACACACGGAATGTGAGATGGAACAATCTGATAGGGAGGAACTTGATGAAAAAAATAACATTATTTCTGTAAGGATCTTGAAAATCCCTTGTGATCATGTCGAGAAAGATATGAGCTATCCCAAATATGGAATATTTCTATATGCATCAATGACGGTTTTTGAGAGCCGTTTCTTATGAAATCCGTAGCACAATCTTTTGTCTGGTTGGTACATGTCTGAATTTGCCACTTGCTAGTTAATCGAGATGCAGAATTTGTTTATAACAATCTGAATGCTTTGGGTGTAGTTCAGCACGTGTTTAAGTACTTTCTTCTGCATCTGATTGGGGTATCTTTTCTGCATTACACTGAGCTTTTATACGTGCACAAGCTATACAGAACTTGACCCCTTGAAGATTTTATATTGTTTTATCTTGACTATCATTTTCTGACTGTATTTTCTCGTATGCTTTCTTTTCCCCTGATCCCTTATCCTGTGGCCACGGACATTTGTCGCCATTCTTAGTTGGTCCGTTTCCTGATATTCGTCAACGTCCACCTTACTAGAAATCCTGTCCCCCATCCTAATTTAGAAATGGGGACCACCTCTTTATTTGATTGGCTGATCACCAACCCTGAAATATTAGATTTAGTTGTTCAATATTCCCATCTTGAAAAGTCATGTAGGCTAGTGGATGTTGCACTTGAAGCAGCCTCCATAAGCAGACTCTGCGCTCACTTGAGAAGACTTAGTCAGATTGGGATCTTCGCTAACTACTCATCACTAGAAGGGGCCTAAACAACTGATTACGTACCAGAGAAATGCTTTGTTGTTGTTGTTGTTGTTCTTGTTCTTGTTGGTGCATTCTCATTTTGAGTCAAGATTTGTTATCTATTTTAATGGCAAAAACATATTAACGAACGAAAATAGTAGGGAAAAAACAACTGACTGTGCACATAGAAATGTTCTTCTGTTGTTGTTATTGTTGTGCTCTCATTTTTGTTTCGAGCATATGTTATCTAATTTAATAAATACAACATAATAGCGAAAGACTGTCTGCATTAAGCTCATGTGATCCCGGCACTTTCCTAGACACCACACATTATACCAGGTTGTCATTTTAACATTTTAGTGAAAGATAATAGCAGGGACAAAGCAACTTGCTATGCAAGTAGAATGCTTTGTTTTTCTTTGATATTGTTGTTTTTGTTCTCTTTGCGCATCAATCATATTTCATCTAATTTAATAAACACATCATACAGAAATTTATTGATTTTCATTATACTCTCTTCAAATCTCACAAATCATACTTAAAATAAAAACGACTGTCCATTTCGTTACTCTCTCTCTAAACACTACCACTGATGGCAGGTGTTTTTGTAATGAGCTACATAGTCTTGCTTCTCCTGATAAAGTGGACATATATCGGACTGCGTTATGAACCAGGTACAGTCATGACACATATCCTACGAAAAAACATTAAATGAAGCAGACTTATTTCCCCGCCAGAAGTAGCAGTAAATGAGTATTGTACCCCAAAAATTAGGTTGGAAACTCCAGTTGAAGTTTTCAGTGTTTGTAAATTTTGTCAAAGTAGATTATTTCCATCAGAAAGTAAGTGAATTTACTGTAATCCTCTAAGGTCAAAAATCAAAAGAACTTTTATTCATGCAAATTTTTGAGAGTCTGCTAAGAATTTCTCAGACTGTGATTGGATTTAGTGATTCAAATAGAAAAAGTGCATGTAATTCCTTGCAAAGTGTTGTCACGTTTTGCATTTTATTCTCTTGGTCTTTTTATTCTTTTAATTGTTCGCTGGACAAAAAATCATTGTTTTAGGATTCTCTTCAACAACTCTAGTCTAATATCTATATATTTCCATTTATTTTTTATTTGCATGCATTCATCAACGTGGTGGGGAAAATAAAAAATCCCCAATATATTTTTTATGTTGCAGGTGGGTGGGAAAATTCTCTAATTTAGATTGAGGTTAAGATTTTCGACAAATATGACCAAAGGCTTAGGGTCGTTCTGATTTTAAACTCAACTTTCTTATCTCGACTGGACCAAACCTGCTCCCATACATATGCTAACCCTCATCAAGTATCATAACAATCAACATCTACCATGCAGGAGAAATTTCACTTGTATTTCCAAGTTAGCAGATACTCTGTCTTGCCACGCAAAACAAATTTGATGTGGTACAGATAAGTAATCAACAGCCAAGGGATTAATAAAATGGGTGTTATCTGATAAAAGAGGCAATTTTCTGGCACAAGATGACAGTTTTCTGGTACACCTATGGCAGTTAGAGGGCAGTTATGGCAGTTATCTGGGAACACAACTGCCATGATACTAACAGACACAATGGATACTAACAGATGCAATTTTTTCAACAGCTGTAACTTTTCGATAAAGACCCTTTCTTGTGTTTTCTAAGGCCTATAAATATGCCTTTACTTGATTGTAATCAGGATCATTGTTTTTTTTACTGATATTTTGAGTATTTTAATACAGATTTCCTTTAGTGTGAAGAGCGTTTGTCTTCTACATTATTTTAGTCCCGTGTCAGTTGGTATCAGAGCCTGGTTTCTCCATGGCAATGGCTAACGACGGCAAAGAACCTACTCTTTCAGACGTGCTACGAGAAATTCAAGCAGTAGCAGCGTCACTTCAGAATTTAACTGTTCGCGTTGATCGAACTGAGGCAGAGTTGCGAGAAGCCCAGCAGCAGGGTAATCCAAATGGGGAAGGAGGCAGGAGAATTCCTCACGCACCACATGGAAATCGTGTCCATGTTCAGGCTAATGAGGATGAATCATCAGATGAGGAGGTTGCTGAGGTATTTGGCAGAAATCCAAATCATCATAGGGATAGGGATAATCGACAATTCAGACAAGATGAATTTCGATTGAAGGTGGATCTCCCTCCCTTCAATGGAAATTTAATTATTGAAGATTTCCTAGATTGGGTAGCGGAAGTAGAGAGATTTTTCGATTTTGCAGAAATTCCCGACGCTAAGCAAGTGAAGCTGGTTGCTTACCGTTTAAAGGGGGTGTGTCATCATGGTGGGAACAGGTTCAGGCCCAACGAAGACGAGTGGGGAAACAACCTGTCAGGCTGTGGCCAAAGATGAAGAGGATGCTGATGAACAGATTCCTTCCTCCTGATTATGATCAGTTCCTGTTCAACCAATATCAAACGTTAACACAAGGGCAGAAGTCAGTTGCAGATTATACTGCTGACTTCTTGCGTCTTGCATCACGTAACAATTTGATGGAGACCGAAGGACAGCAAATTGCAAGATATGTTCATGGACTGAGGCATGCAATCCGTGACAAAATTGGGTGTCAAATTATCTTAACCCTTGGTGAGGCGCAGAACATGGCACAACGAGCAGAATCTATGGGGTTTCGAAGTTTCTATGGGAGAGAAGAAAGTCGAAAGACTGTTGCTGAGTCTTCTAGATCAAATACTAAGCCAAAGATGGGGGATCCTTCTGAACCTGGAAAGGAAAGAACGATGCAGCAGTAAAAGAGTCAGGGAAGAAGCAAGTTAACAACCCCTACGCATATCCAACCAAAGATAAGTGCTACAGGTGCCAAGAGATCGGACATCGCTCGAATAATTGCCTGCAACGACGTCCAGTTAACATGGCTGATTTTGATGATGGTACCAGCAATTATGAAGATGAGAATGAAGGTGTTTGCGAACCAGATGGAGGTGAAGAAGAATTACATCAGGCTTTGGTGATCCGAAAAGTCTTGTTGGCACCAAGGAGAGATGATTCGCAGCGGAATGCACTATTCCGAACGAGGTGCACAATTTCTAATCGGATTTTTGAACTAATTATTTATAGTGGAAGCTGTGAAAATATAATATCTCGAAATTTGGTCAATGCACTAAAATTACCTGTAGAGAAGCATCCAGAACCTTATACCATTGTCTGGATTACAAATGGTGATGGAATTAAGGTGAAGGAAAGGTGTCGTGTGCCTTTGACTATTGGTAACTATTATAAAGATGAAGTTACATGTGATGTAGTGGATATGGATGCTTGTCAGTTACTATTAGGCAGGCCATGGCAATTTGATCTTGGTACTACTCATGATGGGCGGAAGAATACTTATCAGTTTATGAAGGATGGGAAGAGAATAACGTTATTACCATTGGGGTTCAAACAGAAAGTTGAACCGCATAAAATGGAGAATTTCTTGACCATCAGCCATTCGGAGTCAGATTTGTTAAGCGACGCCCGAGATGTGAAGGAGATACATGCCCTAGTAGTAAAGGCGGTACTCTTAACAGGAGGGGAGACAACCGAACAAGTTCCAGATTCTGTGCGTGGCTTATTGGATGAGTTCAAGGAGATAGTAAGTGAAGAACTTCCTGCAGAATTACCACCAATGAGAAATATTCAGCATGCTATTGATTTTGTTCCTGGAGCTACTTTGCCTAATCTACCTCATTATCGAATGAGCCCAAAGGAGAATGAAATTTTGCAGCAAATGGTGGAGGAATTATTGTTAAAAGGGATGATACGAGAGAGTATGAGTCCCTGTGCAGTTCCGGCTTTACTTACTCCAAAGAAGAATGGTTCATGGCGTATGTGTATTGATAGCCGAGCAATTAACAAGATCACCGTACGTTACAGAATTCCTATCCCGCGATTGGAGGATATGTTGGATTACTTGTCCGGTGCAAGAGTCTTTAGTAAGATTGATTTGCGGAGTGGTTATCATCAAATCCGCATCCGACCGGGAGACGAGTGGAAGACAACTTTCAAGACAAAGGAGGGTTTGTATGAGTGGCTTGTTATGCCATTCGGATTGTCAAACGCTCCGAGCACTTTTATGCGTTTGATGAATGAAGTACTAAAACCATTTACGGGTAAATTTGTCGTGGTTTATTTTGATTATCTTAATCTATAGTGCTAATGAACATGAGCACATGGAGCATTTGCGGCAGATTTTGACGGCATTACAGAGTAATAAGCTTTACGTTAACCGGAGTAAGTGTAATTTTTTTTCAGAAAAGCCTTCAATTTTTAGGCTTTATTGTTAGCAGTGGTGGTATTCAAGTCGATGAAGAAAAGGTTAGGGCAGTTCGTGAGTGGCCAGTCCCAAAATCTGTATCAGAGATGCGTAGTTTTCATGGACTTGCTACCTTCTATCGACGATTCATTCGGAATTTCAGCACTATAGTTGCACCATTAACAGATTGTCTAAAGAAAGGAAACTTTCGGTGGGGAATTGAGCAAACAAGAAGCTTCGAGTTGATTAAAGAAAAGTTATGTACTGCTCCGGTACTTGCTCTCCCTAGTTTTGAAAAATTATTTGTCGTAGAATGTGACGCTTGTGGAGTGGGGATTGGTGCTGTTCTCTCTCAAGAGGGAAAGCCAGTCGCATATTTTAGTGAGAAGTTAAGTGAGACACGACAGAAGTGGTCCACGTATGATCAAGAATTTTATGCTGTCATTCGAGCCTTAAAGCATTGGGAACACTACCTTATACAGGATCAATTTGTTTTGTATACTGATCATCAAGCTTTAAAGTACATCAATAGTCAAAAGAATATCAGCAAGAAGCATGCGAGATGGGTTGCTTATTTGCAACAGTTTCCATTCATATTGAAGCACAAGTCCGGAAGTCAGAATAAGCCTGCAGATGCATTAAGTAGGCGTGCTACTTTGCTAGTGACAATGAGCCATGAGGTGACTGGTTTTGAAGTTCTTACTGACTTGTACCCAGATGATGAAGACTTTAGCAGTGTATGGATCAAACTACCTTTTGAGGATTTTTACAAAAACAAAGGGTACCTCTTTAAGGGCAATCGTTTGTGTATTCCTCGCACGTCCTTGAGGGACAAACTAGTCCGGGATCTGCACGGTGGTGGTTTGAGTGGTCATCTTGGTAGAGAGAAGACTATTGCTAGCTTGGAGGAGAGATACTATTGGCCCCAGTTGAAAAGAGAAGTGGGACGATATGTTAGTCGGTGTCATGTTTGCCAGACAGCAAAAGGGCAAGCGCAAAATACTGGTCTTTACATGCCTCTATCAGTTCCCGAAGCTATTTGGGAAGATTTGTCAATGGATTTTGTTCTTGGTCTACCCCGGACTCAGTGCGGAGTTGATTCTGTTTTCGTTGTCGTTGATAGGTTTTCAAAAATGGTGCATTTTATCCCTTGCAAGAAGACCTCTGACGCCTCTCATATTGCACGATTGTTTTTTCGAGAAGTGGTTCGCTTACATGGTGTGCCTAAGTCCATAACTTCAGACCGCGATACTAAATTTCTTAGCCACTTTTGGATGACATTGTGGCGTATGTTCGATACCTCTCTAAATTTTAGTAGCACGGCGCACCCACAGACTGATGGACAAACTGAAGTCGTCAATCGGACCCTTGGGAACCTCATTCGTTGTATTTGCGGAGATCGCCCGAAACAATGGGATCATGCCTTGCCTCAAGCTGAGTTCGCCTTCAATAATGCTGTTCATAGCTCCACCGGAAGGTCGCCTTTCAGCATAGTTTATCAAAAGCCTCCGCGGCATGCGGTAGACTTGGTGAAACTGCCACAAGTCGCTGGAAAGAGTGCAGCTGCTGCAAATTTGGCAAAGGAGTCAATTGACATTCAGGCTGAGGTTCGAAAAAAATTGCTGGAAACTAATCAGAAATTCAAGAAAGCTGCTGACAAACATCGTCGGGTTAATTTGTTCGAGGTTGGAGATGAGGTGATGGTTTTTCTTCGGCGAGAACGTTTCCCGGTTGGTCAATATCACAAGTTGCAGCCAAAGAAGTATGGCCCTTATAAGGTTGTGCATAAGATCAATGACAATGCGTATGTGGTGGACCTGCCTGAGTCGCTGGGTATTTCACGGACATTCAACGTATCTGACTTGTTTCGCTATATTCCCTCTGAGCCTTCTTCCTATCCGGATCACTCAGGGACGAGTTCTTTTCAGGTGGGGAAGACTGATGTGGTACAGATTAGTAATCAACAGCCAAGGGATTAATAAAATGGGTGTTATCTGATAAAAGAGGCAATTTTCTGGCACAAGATGACAGTTTTCTGGTACACCTATGTCAGTTAGAGGGCAGTTATGGCAGTTATCTGGGAACACAACTGCCATGATACTAACAGACACAATGGATACTAACAGATGCAATTTTTTCAACAGCTGTAACTTTTCGATAAAGACCCTTTCTTGTGTTTTCTAAGGCCTATAAATATGCCTTTACTTGATTGTAATCAGGATCATTGTTTTTTTTACTGATATTTTGAGTATTTTAATACAGATTTCCTTTAGTGTGAAGAGCGTTTGTCTTCTACATTATTTTAGTCCCGTGTCAAAATTCTATTTGTTTAGCTATTTATAATGTACGTAAGTATCAAGTAATTAGCCTTAGACCTAACCATTATGTTAAACTAGCGGTGTTATAGCGAACTAGCTTCATATCATTTATGAGGTGCAAAATTGGAGCATGATCAGACTATTTGACACAAGAATCCTCAAATGGAATGCGCCAAGGTGGAAGTAACTTTTTTTTTTTTTTTTTGGTGAAATGTAGTGAGTTACCATTTAGTTCACCCTGAAGATTTTAAATCCTTGTTTATGCTTTAGACATCGTACTAGAGTGGATTTTGTCATGATCTTGTTTCTCGAGTTTGGTTGTTCGTCCTATCTTATATCCTCACATCTAGCTTAATTCATTATTGCAGAATAATAAGCAGATCAGCGATTGGATACTCCAGTTGGCAGAAGGTTTGCTGTGAGTATTTGAGTACTTAATTGTATGTTTCATTTTAGCTGTCTGCTTCTTTCTTCTGTGTATGTAATGCTGCCAATTCATGGCATAGTTATACCTTTTACTATCTTGGTTGATAACTTGAAGTTTTTATGTATTATTTATTAGATAGGATAATTATCTATTGCGGGATATAGAGATGAATATCACTCTATGCAAATCATAAGAAATACTCCCTCCGTCCCATTTCAAATTGCAAATACTAGGTTGGCACGGGGATTAAGGGAAAAAGTGAAAAAGGTGATGTGTTGTGAGTGTTGATAGTTGAGTGGGAGAGAGAAAGTGGGGTAGAGAATAGTTAGTGGGATAGTGGATGTGAGTGTGCAAGTGGGTTCAAACTTGCCATTTTTGGATTTTGCAATTTTAGTTGGGACACCCTTTTTGGTAACTTTTGCAATTTGAAATGGGACGGAGGGAGTATAGAATATCAAAGAAATATTAAGAAGTAGTACTTGTCATGCAACATTTTTTTTTTCATGACGAAGGGAAACATGGTAGCACTTTTTTGGAATAGACATGATATGGTTTTACAGAGATGAGATATTATAAAAATGGTTTTCCATATTGTTTATTTTCATCTCAACTTTTCTGAATAATAATTTTATAAAAATTGTCTGGTACAACCTTTTTTGAGGAATTGCTTTCTGAAATGGGAAGCTAGAGCAAAGTGCTGCTCTTAGCTGGCTAAATCTCAGATCCCTAACTACCAAACAAAGTAAGGTGGAAAAAAAATGCACCTTTCAAAAAGGTGTACTGTATGATTGGAATAATGGAGAATTTTCCAGAAACTTCTGTGCAATTGATAAGAGCTTACCACAAATTGAAGCCTTTATCAAAAAGTTGACAGAGAAGATCCAATTCATCAGTGAAAAGAGGAAGGAACCTTTCTGTTAGAGGTAAAGTTTTGTCTTGGCTTTGCAGATAATTAATGCTCGTTAAAGTTCTACTTATAGCAAGTGTCTCTCAGAATTCACGGTTCACCTGCAAGACATATAGTGACATTTTTTTTATTAGTGAAGCTTTGGAAGCCTAAGACACAGAATGTGAGATGGTACAATCTGATAGGGAGGAACTTGATAAAAAATATTTCTGCAAGGATCTTGAAAATCCCTTGTAATCATGTCGAGAAAGATAGGAGCTATCCCAAATATGGAATATTTCTATATGAATCAATGCTTTTTTTTTTTGAGAGTCGTTTCTGTAGCCCAATCTTTAAGTGTCATACATGTCTGAATTTGCCACTTGCTAGTTCCTTATCTTTTCACTTCATGACGACCAAAAACTTTTTTTTTCAGCAGATAATGAGTACTCCCTCCGTCCCATTTTAAGGTTCAAAAATTTCCCTAATGGGTGTCTCAACTTAAGATTTAAAATCCCAAAAAAGAAAATTTTCTATACTTCTTTATTTAGTGGGCCCTACATGTCATACACACAACAACTATCCGCTAACTATTCCCTACCCCACTTTCTCTTTCCTACCCACTTTCTATATTCATAACACTCTACCCCACTTTCTATATTCAAGGATGGATAACAAGGCTAGCAGAAGTGCTATGTGCTTGATAAACGAGCTCATTTTTTTGTTGTACTAATGACTCTAGACAGTTTCTGTTAATTTATAGGGTGAAACTATAACTTCTTGTAATCTTTTCTTTGATAAATTTTGTCAATGCAGATTTATTCTATCAGAAATTAAGTAAATTCACTGTAATACTCTTAAGGTCTAAGTCAATAGAACTTTTATTCATGCAAATTGTGAGTATCAACCAAAAATTTGCAGATTGTAATTAGATTTTAGTGATTCAATTAGAAAAGGTGCATGTAATTCCTTGCAAAGTGTTGTCACTTTTTGCGCTTCATTCTCTTGGTCTGTTTTTTTTGATTGTTCACTGGACAAAAAATCATTGTTTTAGGATTCATATTCAACAACTCTAGTCTAATATCTATAGATTTCCGTTTGTTAAACATTTTTGATTTGCATGAATTCATCAATGGATGGAAAAAAAACTCCAATGCATTGTTTATGTTGCATGTGGGAGGGAAAGTTCTGATTTCAAACTCGAGTTTCTTATCTTGAGTGGATCACACCTGATCTCATACCTATGCTAAACCTCATCAAGTACCATAGTAATCCACATCTACCATGCAGAAGAAATTTGACTTTAATTTCCAAGTTAGAGATACTCTCTTGCAACTCAAAAAATTCTATTTGAAAGGTCTGCTATTTAAAACATACGTAAGACAACCAGCCTTAGACCTAACCAATATGTCAAATTTTTGGTTTTATAGCTAACTAACGTCATATCATATATGAGGTGCAAAATTTTAGCTTGATGAGAATGTTTGACACAAGAATCCCCAAATGGAATGCGCCAAGGTGTAAGTTACTTTTTTTTTCCTTTTGAAATGTATTGAATTACCATTTAGTTTGCACTGAAGATTTTAATTTCTTGTTTATGCTTTAGACATCATATTTGAGTGGATTTTGTTATGATCTTGTTTTCGAGTTTGGTTGTTTGTCCTATCTTATATCATCACATCTAGCGTAATTTTCTGTACCCCTCATCCTTGGTGTATAAAAAGCAGACCAGTGAGTGATTCTTGGATACTCCAGTTGGCAGAAGTTTTGCTGTGAGTATTAGTACTTAATTGTATGATTCATTTTAGTTGTACTTCTTATCTTCTATATATGTAATGCCATCAATTCATGGTATAGTTATACCTTTTACTATCTTGGTTGTTTTCTTCTGTTCCTTAGAATGGTTCAGACCAAGTTGTGTGTATATATGTCTCATGTTTGATACTCCCTCCATGCCTAAAAAAGAGTCACACTTTTTATTAATGTCTGTACCGAAAAGAGACACATTTTCTAATTTGAATCTTCAATTCTTGAAAAAAATGAAGTTTTTTTGTATCATTTATTAGAATAGGATCATTATCTATCTGGGATATAGAGATGTATATGAATCTATGCAAATTAAAAGAAATATAGAATAGCGAAAGAATGATATTAAGAAGTTGGACTTCTCACGGAACATCCTTTTTTTTTTCCCAGGGCGAAGGGAGTATATATCTGGTAGCTTTCGTTTGCTGATGTCAGTTTCACATTAACAAACTTTTCAAGAATTAATTTGATTTCAGGATGTAGGGTTACTTGCTTTTACCGTATTGAAATGGCAGCAACATTATCACTCCCTCTCTCCCTAAACAAGTGTCCGTTTTATTGACGGAAATTTATGAAAATTGACCTTAAGCAATTTGAGTAGCAAGTATACATAAATACTCTTACTGCCCACCATACATACTTAACTTATTTCAAATATACATTGAAACATTGATATTTGTTAAAGGTTAATATAGTGACTTCCTTTAACATGTATACTAAAAAATGGACACTCATTTAGGGACGATTGGCATACCTTTCTTTAGAACTAGGACTTTTTTTGGACAGAACAAATAGGGAAGAGGGACTATAATTTTGGAGAGAGGCAGTAGTATTTTTGTTGTATTTTTCCACGCTAATTGTTGGCTTGAGACTCTTGAAAACTTTTGAAATTGTTGGGCACTTTTATCAGCTTGTTACATGATTTTGTTTTCTGATTGGTACCACAGCTATACTTTTGATGAGGGCAAGGGTAAAAGTTCTGTTTGGATCTATTGGCTAATATGCTTGTGGCAGTTCATATCTTGTCCATTTTCACACACCTTTTTTCTCTTAAGGTGTGTATTGATTGTTATGATGGGGTACGTTTTTAGAGTAAATATATTGGTGTCATGCTGTTCTGAATTGCAGACATCTTTTGTGGACAACATTTTTCTTTTTCCTTCCGTCCCAAAATGAATGTCCAAATTTACACTTGACTAAAAGCAATTTTGGACGGAGGGAGTAGTTGTTTTAGTTGCTGTGAATGCATTTTTTGTGAATTGTATTTTCTTGTATATATGTAGACACTGTCTTTTTCCTATGTTTGCTCGATCTGGATGTCTGTTTCGGATTCTGATATTTGTGACATGGGCCAGTTGCTGGTCCTCTTCTCTTGGAGTAATTGCCAATAATATAAATATTAAGGTAGAAGTTGTTGCTTTTTTTTCCTTTCCTTTTCCCCCATTTCAGTTGTTTCCTGTAATCGATCTTTGCTTAATTTAATTTGCAGGTGAGTCATTCCTATGAAGTCTTAATTAAACATTTACACCTGCTTGGCTTGCTACCTCTAGTTCTGAAATGAGTTTTACTCCAGCTTAAAAATGCCATTTTCTCTTTAAATTGATTCATACACACTGAAAAACTATAAAATGTTACTCCCTCTGTCCCAAAATGAAAAATAAACGTTTTTGTGGTGAAGTTACATAAAACTCTAAGGGCTCGTTTGGTAGCCTGATTAGAGCTGGATATGACTATTAGCCCAATAATCTTGGTGTTTGGTAGACTAAATGCACTCCGATTATTAATCCTAGGTACAACTCAAATAAGCTTCTTATCTAATCTTATCCCCTCTAACCCCTTCATATTTACCCATAAAAAAGGGTGGTGTAATTAATCCCCCGATTAATAATTTTTCGACTATTAATACGGGCTAATCCTATCAAGCTACCAAACGAGCCCTAAAAGGCCTTGTAAACTTAAGAATAGAATTAACTAAATCTAGGCTGCTGATCCTTTGGGTTAGCTGTCTGACAATGGAATGAGTTTAAAATGAATTGCAACGAAAATATATAAGGACTAATGATTAAAAGACACAGTGTTATGTGTGTGCAAGTGTTGAGACAAAGAAGATACACAATATTTTCAAGTGGTTCAGAGGAAAACCCTTCTCTTACGTCCACCCCCACTGTCCTTGATAGTGAGATCGATTCACTATAACCTTCTTTCCAAGTATTACAAGAATTGATAAGGCAAGTTCCTTGAACCCCCTCTACTTAATTGACACTTCAATTAAGGCTGCTTCTTCCAAAGCAAAAAGAAAAGAAGATTAAAAAAAATCACAAGGGTGAAGTTGAAACTGATGTGAACACAGGTTGGTGGTTTGAGGGATTGGTGTTGGGAATGATTTTCTTTGCTTGTAAAAGGTTGTAAGGGGTGTAAGGTTGGTCAAAAAGGGTACTTTCCAACATGCCATTGAGCTCCTTTATAAAGGGGTGAGCTCCTTTATAGGGGTGGCAATATAGCTGTTTAAGGCTTAAGAGACAAAGGTTTAAATGAGGAGAGATACTTTGACTGGTTTGTCAAAGTTTGACTGACATGTTGTTGGGTTTGAAGGGCTTATTCTTTGATGATATGTCAGGCTGCAGGCTTGATTTATTTCTTCTTGATGATTTAGTAATCATTCAATCATTTAAGTTGTCCTTTTCCAGAGTGGTGATGAGTTGGCTTAGCCGTCTCTGGCTATGAATGTCTTAGCTGCCTGATTGTAGATGTCTTAGCTGCGTGATCTTCAGTGTCTTAGTTGTTGAGATATATGTGTGTCTTAGCTGTCTGATCTTTGAGCCTTGGTTGAGAGTATGTTACTCAAATGTTGATATGACTTGTGTGGATGGTTGAAGTATCCAAGACTTGTGGAACAAGTCTTTGGGGTTTGCAGTTTGTCTTGGCTGCCTGCATTGAGGTCGTCTTTGATTGTCTTGGCTGCCTGCATTGAGGACTTTGATTGTCTTAAGTTTGTGATGGTCCAAAAGTTGTCTTGGTTGCTTGCATTGAGGACTTTGATCGTCTTAAGTTTGTGATGGTTCAAAAGTTGTTGAGGTTAGCTGACAATTTTGAATTAATTATTTCTTTACCAAAACTCTTGTTTAACTATGGTTAATTGGAGTTACGCATAGTTGGGGCCTAACAAACTCCTTGGTGATCATATAATAAAGTTAAATAGTGATATCATTAAGGGTATACATGTATATATGCTATAAAAATGTCCACTTCCTTAAATTTTCCTAAAACTCAAAATGGGACATTCAATTTAGGACAGAGGAAGTACATAGTTACTTTATTAGGACGTGTGCTTTTACCAAAAATCCTCTCTTGCCTTGAACAGTGAAATTGTCCAGCCCAGCTTGTAAGAGACAGTTTGCTGGAAACAAAAACCAAATGGTCCGATGTGATGGGCCGTGGAATTTCTTGAGTTTGAAGAGGAATGAGTGGAATTTCTTTAGTTGGCAGCAAACCCTCTTCATATGAATAGGGCAAAGAGGTTTGGGAAATCTCACTGTTTTAGAAATTCACCTTCCATATTTTCTTAGCATGTATTATTTCGCTTGTATTGTTAACATTGTAATATATCTTCAGTCTTATTTATAAAATTCAATATTCTGTCCATGGCTCTGAAATTTGGCTCTTTTGATTACCTCCATGTGCTCGTTCGTTATGTATCACAAATCGGCTGTTTGAAATTAACCAACTTTACAACTTGTTTTGCCTCCTGTGTAATATAGAAATGATTGATGTGTAATTTGTGTTTTTTCAGAAACGCTCTTCAGAGGGAGCTGCGAATTTTCAGGAGCTTGGAAATGGTTGACAACCAGATCACAAATTGCTTCTCATCCTCAAATAGTAGCTTGATAATACCTTTGTTGGTCTTCAAGCTGAGAAGTAAGTAACCTCGGCCTCGATTTGGTTCCTCTATGATGTTGATTGCCTTGTCTGTAGATTACACAAAAAATGTCAGACGAGTTTGGAACTCTTGGAAGTGATAAAAAAGATGATGCCATCTCTCTCTCTCTCTCTCACACACACACACACACACACACAGTATGCTATACTATATCAAGTTTAAAGATAAGAAATCCATACACTCTGTTGATAAGGTTATGGCACCTCCCAAGTACTTCTTTGGGAAACTTAGTATAAGCTCTTTGTGCTTTAAATTTACAGTCACCCACTTGCATTTTCTCTGACCTTCATTCACATCAAAATTACTTTGATACATATGGAAATATTTTTCAATATTCCTAACTAAATTATATTTTGCTCACCAGAAGGCAAGATTATGCATATCTGGGCACCAACTTTAATCATCTCTCTAGCCTTGGGGAAGTGCGATTCTGCCATAGCTCTCGACTCAAGTGTTGCAGCTCCCCTTAAACCTGGTACACACACGATATAACGTAAAAGTTTAATAAAGGGAAACCTGGTGTTAGAAGAGCTCTCACTATTCATTGAGTTCAGAGAAGTGCTAGGCCCACATAAATATTACTCCCTCCGTCCCATTTAAGCTTCTTAGTTTGACTTGGCACGCTTATTAAGAAGCCAAAGTGAAATGGGTAAACGATTATAGTGGGTTGAGGGTACTTTTGTCCAAAACACTATTTCATAAATCAAGTGGGTGAAAAGTAGGTTGTTTTTGTAATTCTATAAAGTTAAGATGATAAAGTAGTACAAAACACTGTTCACTATTTGCCATTTATGGAATAAGGTTAAGTAAGAGGCTATAGTGGGACGGACCGAAAAGGGAATGAAGCCTAAACTGGGACGGAGGGAGTAAAAAATAATAAAAACATCCGAGCCATTACATGTGGCGGCTGTGGCTGTTAGAGCCATCATGTCCATTGGAGTTTGAGTAGCCAAACCAGCGCTAATGGCAGAGGCTACATCTCGTCTTTGTGCACCCATTGACTCTGCTGTCTCTGCCCACACTGTTGTTACTAGAGCTGCAGCTGAGGCAACTGCAGCTCCCATGTGCTGGTCACATGCCATACCTCCTCCTCCTCCTCCACTGGTGGCAAAGTTAGCAATTGCTGCAGCCAAACGAGTGATAGAGAGGGCAACATGTAGTTTGGCTGTGTGGAAACGGACCTCTTCTTTCTTCTTCTCTTGTCGTGATCTTAAGAAACTTGTCAGTGATGTCCCTTTTAACCATCCGTTCATCTGATTCATGTCGACATATATAATTCAACATACCAATATAGTGTTACTGTGTTAGAACACATGCTTGAGCACTGTCTTAGTATCTTTTTTTTTTTTTTTTTTAAAAAAAAAAAAAAAATTAAAATAAAGAATATGGTAATGCATGCATGCCAAACCTGAGATTGAGTGAGAGTGTAAGAGAGAGTTACCCTGATATTTTCGGCCTTCTTAGATATGGCTCCTCTTCTTTGAGCCATTTTCTCTGATACTTTTTCGTCTTGCCCCTGTATTTTGCTACTGGCTTTCAGTGGTAACAGCAGGTCCTATGGAAACATGAAAATTTATTCTAATTAGAGCACATAATAAAAGGACTGAATATTCAAGTTATCATATGATAACCTTTCTAAGTGTAACTTTAGTGTCTTACACTTGATTGCAATCCATTCAGGAAATCAGAGGCAGAAGGGCTCCATGATCTGCACAAGAATTCCATTGCATTGGTAGGGCTATCTGGAATCTCCGAGGACTGATTAAACGCAAAAGAAGGTCTACGGCCAGTTTTCAAGTTCTGGTGAGTTTTTTTCCATTGCATATTCTCTGAATTCCCATCCTGTAAAAACTTCTAACCGTGAATAAAACTATGCATAAAAATCAGCTGTTATGTTAAGTCTAGCTCGTAAAAGGAGAAATAGCTTACACACACACACACACACACACACACACACACACACACATATACGGAGTAGCAAGAACTCGCCTTGTGCAACGACTTAAGGCTGGATTGAAAGGAGACTCCCTCAATGTTTAGATCTTGTGATAATTCCTCCATCTAAGTCTCCTGAATGCTTGTCTGCCATTCAATATGATCCAAAACAAGGCCATCACACAAGTCGCACATATTAATTCTGGGGTCAAGCCAGATAAAGTTGTCGAGTCCTTTTTTCTCTTTAAAAGGTGTGTGCGCGTGTTCGCGTGTGGGTTGGGTTGGGGGGAGCTCGGCTTGTTTACCTTCCAACACAAACTCTAATGAGCTCGGCTCAAGCAAAACAGGTAGTGTCTTTTGGGATATAGACATAATATGCTTTTACAGATATTAAATACTCAATAATTGTTTATTTTCATTTTAACTTTTCTGAATATTAAAAATGAATAACTAAATTGTGTGGTGTAACCTTTTTTGAGGAAAAGCTTTTAGAAATGGGATGCTAGAGCTAAGTGCTGCCCTTAGCTAGCTAAATCTCAGATCCCTAACTACCAAACAAAGCAAGGTGGGAAAATGCAACTTTCTAAAAGTAAGATTTGAAAAATGAAGAATTATCCAGAAACTTCAATGGAATTGATCAGAGCTTACCACAAATAGAAAGCCTCTATCGATAAGTTGACAGGGAAGATCCAATTCACCAGTGAAAAGAGGAAGGATGCTTTCTGCTAGAGGTAAGTTTCTGTCTCTGCTTTGCATATAATTATTGCTCATAAAAGTTCTACTTATACAAAGTGTCTCTCAAAGTGGAATGTGGACGCCACCACAAATCCGGTCCACATGCATATAATTAATGCCACGACACATTTTTTAATAGCGTTGTAGCTTTGGAAGTTTAAGACACAAATTGTGAGATGGAACAATCTGATAGGGAGGACCTTGATGAAAATCCCTTGTGATCATGTCGAGAAAGATAGGAGCTATCCCAAATATGGAATATTTCTATTTGCATCCATGACTTTATTTTGAGAGTCGTGTTTGTATGAAATTGGTTGCCCAATCTTTAGTCTCGTACATGTCTGAATTGGCCACTTGCTAGTTCATTGAGATGCAAAACCTGTTAAATAGAATGTGTTGGGTTTAGTTCAGCACGTGTTTTAGTACTTTCTTCAGCATCTGATTAGGGCATCTTTTCAATTAACATTGACCAAAAAACTTGTTTTCTTTTTCAGCAGATAATGAGTATGATCACTGTTCTCAAATCCGCATTACTCTGAGTTTTCATTATGATAAAGATCATAACACTAACTCTGAGACGTTGAATATATGGTAAAAACTACATATATATGTTGAAATATAACATGATCACTACTACTAATACGTACAAAAGTTGTCAGAACTTGACTCCTTGAAGATCTTATAAAATTTTGCCTTGATTATCATTTTCTGACTGTATTTTTCTCGTACGCTTTTTCCCCTGATCCCCTTATCCTGTGGGCACGGACAGATGTCGCCATTAGTACAAGGTCCATTTCCTGATTTTCATCAACGTCCATCTTACTAGAAATCCTGTCCCCCATCCTAATTTAGAAATGGGGACCGCCTCTTTCTTTGATTGGCTGATCACCAATTTTGAAATATTAGATTTAGTTGTTCAATATGCTTTTCTTGAAAAGTCATGTAGGCCAGTGGATGTTGCACTGGAAGCAGCCTCCGTAAGCAAAGTCTTATAGACTAGGGATCGCACTTGAGAAAAGTTAGTTTGATTGGGATCCTCCCCAGCCTATAATCACTACCAGAGCCAAAACAACTGAATACACACAGAAAGGTATACCTGATGCTGATGCTGCTTTAACTAGAACCGTTTGGCCATGTAGAATCCATTTTTTGTTGCTGTATACAGTTGTTTTTGTTCTCGTTGTGCATCAATCATATTTCATACTCCCTCCGCCCCATTTTGTTTGGCCAAACTATAATTACTTTAGTGATTTATCATTAACATTTTTTAGAACTTTATTAAGATGATTCGATTGACGTTGATGTTTAGTCAAAGTTCGTTTGTGTTGATCATCAAAAGTCAAATGTGGCCAAACAAATTGAGACGGAGTGAGTATAATTTATTAAAACAACATATGGAAATTCCTTGATTTCATTATATTCTCTTCAGATCTTACAAACCGTGCAATAATCACACTTCTAAAAAAAGACGACTCTCCGTTCCTATACTATCTCTAAACACCACCACTGATAGCAGATGTTTTTGTAATAAGCCTGATCCTGATTAAGTAGACATGTATCTGACTGCCTCATGTACCACGTACAGTCATGACACGTATCATCTGACTGTGAGAAAACATCGAATGAAGCGGACTTATTTCCCCACCAGAAGTAGCAGTAAAAGAGTGTACTCCCCCAAAAATTGGGACGGAAACTCTGGTTGAAGTTTTCATTGTTTGCAAGCACGCGAATGCCTAGAAATTGATTTACTTGTATTACTTTAACTTCATTGTCAAAAGAATTTTTATTCATGCAATATTGTGAGAGAACTGAGAATTGTGAAGCTTGTTATTAGATTTTAGTGATTTAAATAAAAAGATGCATATAATTCCTTGCAAAGTTGTCACTTTTTGCATTTCATAATCTTGGTGTTTTTATTTTTAATTGGACAAAATAATATTTGTTGTTGTTGTTAATGTTGTATTCTCATTTTTGTGTCAAGCATATGTTATCTAATTTAATGAATACAAAATACCAACAAAAGAATGTCTATATTAAGCCCATGTGGGTTCCGGCTTTTTTCTTGACCCCATACATAATGAGAGCTCATGTAGTATCAGGTTGCCTCTTTTAACATATTAGTGAAAGATAATAGCATGGCCAAAGAAAGTTAGAATGCTTTGTTCTTATATATTGTTATTTCTGTTATCATTGCGCTTCAATCATATTCATATGTCATCAAATTTAATAAAAACAACATACGGAAATTTATTTAGTTTCATTACAATCTATTCACCTACCACTTATGGCAGAAGTTTACGTAATAATTCACATTCTGATCCTGATTGAGTAGACATATATCTGACTGTCTTATGTACCAAGTACAGTTGAGACACATACCCTGCGAGAAAACGTTAAACGAATTAAACTTATTTCCCCAAAAGAAGTAGCAGTAAAAGTAGGTAGTACCCCAAATATTGGGTTTGAAACTCCAGCTGAAGTGTTCGTTGTTTGTAAGCTCGTGATTGCCAATATCGTCATCCTTGGATTTACAGTGAACGGTTACGGGGTGACCAGGTCCCACATTGTTCGTGATTGTTACGATTACCTTACCATGAACATGTAAAGCTTCAAGGCTGAATAACAAGCCGAGCAGAAGCGCTATGTGCTTGATGAAGAAACTCATCTTTGTTATACTACCTCTCTATAATTTTTGTTGATTTATAGGGAGGAAGTATGACTAATTGTTATCTTTTCTTTAATAAATTTTGTCAAAGTAGTTTTTTTATTTTTTTATTTTCAACATCCTTGTAATACTTTAAGGTCACAGTCGCAAAATTGTGAGAGTCAACTAAGAATTTTGCAGACTGTAGTTAGATTTTGGTGATTCAAATACAAAAGGCACATGTAATCCTTGCAAAGTGTAGCACTTTTTGCATTTTATTCTCTTGGTCTAGTTTTTATTGTTCAATGGACAAAAAATCATTGCTTTAGGATTCATTCTTCAACAACTCTGGTCTAATACTTGCTCCGTTCCAGACATATACTCCATATGTCCCGAAAAGTTTGTCTCGTTTGACTTTTATGGTCAACATAAATGAATTTTGATCAAGCATTGACGTCAATCTAATGATCACAATGAAATTTTAAAAACTGTTATTGATAAATCACTTAATGATATGTCAATTACAATCTTAAATATTTCACTAGAATGATTAAATCGACATCAATATTTGGTCAAAGTTTAGCAGTGTGGAAACGGAGCTCTTCGTTCTTCTTCTCTTCAAGTGATCTTTAGCAACTTGTAAGTGATCTCCCTTTTAACCATCCATTCACCTGATTCATGTCAACCTTTGTAATGAAACATATCAAAATAGTGTCTGAAACGTATGCTTGAGCCCTCTCTTGGTAAGATTTTTTTTTTTTTTTTTTTTTTTTTGAGAATTTATATGGTAAATGCTAAACCTGTGATTGAGTGAGTTATCATATGATCATCAATCTAAGAATATATATAGTTGCTTACACTTGATGGCAATCCATTCAGGAAATTAGAGGCAGAAGGGCTCCATGATCTACACAGGAATTCCATTGCATTGGTAGGGCTATCTGGAATCTCCGATGACTGATTAAATGCAAAAGAATGTCCACTTCCAGTTTTCAGGTGCTGGTGAGTTCTTTTCCGTTGCATATTTTTTCTAAATTCCCACTGTAATTTTTATTTTTTTATTGTGAATAAAATTATACAGAAATATCAGCTGCTATGTTAAGTCTAGCTCGTAAAAAAGCAAAGAATTATTTTTTTCTTTATTGAACTCGCCTTATACAACGACTTGCGCCTGGATTGAAAAGACACTCCCCCATTGTTTAGATCTTGTGATAATTCCTCCATCAAAGTCTCCACAAGAATCACTGGAATGCCATCTGCCAAAACAAGGTTATCACACAGCACACACTTAATAATTAAGGGGCCAAACTGGGTAGCGCTTTTTTGGGACATAGACATGATATGCTATTACAGATAAGAAATATTTAACTTTTGTTTATTTTCATTATAACTTATTTGAATAATCATAATTTAAATAAATAAATTATGTGGTACAATCTTTTCTAAGGAAAACCTTTTAGAAAAGGGGAGCTAGAGCACAGTGGTGTTCTTAGCTAGCTAATTTTCAGATCCCCAACTACCAAGTAAAGTAAGGTGGGAAAAATGAAACTTTCTAAAAGCATGATTTGAAAAATGAAGATTTTTCCAGAAGCTTCAGTGGAATTTATCAGAGCTTACCACAAAGAGAAAGCCCTTATAAGTTGACAGCGAAGATCCAATTCACCAGTGAAAAGAGAAAAATCCCTTTCTGCTAGAGGCAAGTTATTGTCTCGGCGTTGCAGATAATGCTCGTTAAAGCTCTTATACTTATGGAAACTGGCTCTCAAAGTGGAATGTGGACACCACCACGATCCACCTGCAAGATATATAATATGATAATGCCACCACAACACTTTATTTAATAGCAAAAGTTCAAAATAAAAAATAGATGGAACAAATCTGTTAGGGAGGAATTATATTGATGCAAAAAACAAACATTTTTTTAGGATTTTGAAAAACCCTTTTGATCATGTTGAGAAAGATAGGAGTTACCCCAAATATGGCATATTTCTATATACATCAATGACTTTTTTTTGAGAGAGTTGTTTCTGTATGAACCCGTAGCCCAATCTTTAGTCTCGTAAATGTCTGAATTGGCCACTTGCTAGTTCATTGAGATGCAGAACTTGTTTAATAATAATCTTAATGCATTGGGTTTAGTTCTGCGTGTTTTATTACTTTCTTCTGCATCTGATTGGGGCATCTTTTCATTTAACGATGACCCAAAAACTTGTTTTTTCCAGCAGATAATGAGTATTATCACTGTTCTCAAATCTGCATTACGCTGAGGTGTTTTTTTTTTGTTGTGACAAAAACCATAACACTAATTTCGAGACATTGAACATGTGATGAAAACTACATTTATATGTTGAAAGAAATATATACTCCCTCCGTCCCGGAACAAGGTTTACACCTACACTTTGCACGCTTATTAAGTAAACAATGAAAAAGGGGGTAAAAAGTCAAGTGGGTTTTGGGTTATAATTGTCCAAAACACTATCCATGATGCAAGTGGGTAAAGAGTAGGTTAGTGGAGTAAAGATTTTCTTGTAATTATCCAAAAAGGTGAAGATTTAATTGTCCAAAACACTATTCATCCTTTACCATTTAAGGAATAAAGCAAAGTGTGAACCTTAGTCTGGGACGTACAGAAAAGGAAAGTGTGAACCTTATTCTGGGACAAAGAGTATATATATATATATATATATATATATATTTATCTTCGGTAGTGTATAGGGTAACATGATCAGTGCTAGCATGTACAAAAGTTGTTAGAACTTGACTCCTTGAAGATTTTATAAGATTTTGCCTTGATTATCATTTTCTGATCACTCTATTTTTCTCGTACGCTTTCTTTTCCCCTGATCCCCTTATCCTGTGGGCACGGACAGATGTCGCCATTTGTACAAGGTCCATTTCCTGATTTTTGTCAACGTCCACCTTACTATAAATCCTGTCCCCCGTCCTAATTTAGAAATGGGGACCACCTCTTTCTTTGATTGGCTGATCACCAACCACAAAATATTAGATTTAGTTGTTCAATATTCCTTTCTTGAAAAGTCACATAAGTCAGCGGATGTTGCAATAGAAGCAGCCTCCGTAAGCATAGACTTATAGACTAGTGCTCCCACTTTAGAAAAGTTAGTCTGATTGGGATCCTCCCCGGCCTATAATCACTACCAGCCAAAACAACTGACTACACACAGAAAGGTGTACCGTATACCTGATGCTGCTTGAACTAAAACTGTTTGGCCATGTAGAATCCATTTTTTGTTGCTATATACGGTTGTTTTTGTTCTCGTTGTGCATCAATCATATTTCTTACTCCCTCCGTCTCGTTTTGTTTGGCCAACCTATAATTACTTTAGTGATTTATCATTAACGTTTTTTAGAACTTTATTAGGATGATTCGATCGACGTTAATGTTTAGTCAAAGTTCGTTTGTGTTGATCATCGAAACTCAAATGTGGCCAAACAATTTGAGACGGAGCGAGCATAATTTAATAAAAACAACATATGAAAATTCATTGATTTTCATTGTATTCTCTTCAGATCTTATCACACTTCTAGAAAAAGATGACTCTCCATTCCTATACTATCTCTAAGCACTACCATTGATAGCAGATTTTTTGTAATTAGCCTGATCCTGATTAAGTAGACATGTATCTGACCGCCTAGAAATTAAATTACTTGTATTACTTTAAGGTCAAAGTCAAAAGAATTTTTATTCATGCAATATTGTGAGAGGCAACTAAGAATTGTGCAGCTTGTTATTAGATTTTAGTGATTTAAATAAAAAGGCGCATGTAATTCCTTGCAAAGTTGTCACTTTTTGCATTTTATTGTCTTTGGTGTTTTTGTTTTTCAATGGACGAAAAAATCTTTGTTGTTGTTGTTGTTGTATTCTCAAATTGTGTGAAGCATGTTATCTAATTTAATGAATACAACATACCAACAAAAGAATGTCTATATTAAGCCCACGTGGGTTCCGGCCTTTTTCTAGACCCCATACATAATGAGAGCTCATGCAGTATAAGGTTGCCTCTTTTTAACATATTAGTGAATGATAATAGCGTGGCCAAAGAAAGTTAGAATGCTTTGTTCTTATATATTGTTATTTCTGTTATCATTGCGCATCGATCATATTTTATGTCATATAATTTAAAAAAACAACATACAAAAATTTATTTAGTTTCATTACAATCTCTTCACCTACCACTTATGGCAGAAGTTTGCATAATAATTCACATTCTGATCCTGATTGAGTAGACATATATCTGACTGTCTTATGTACCAAGTACAGTTGAGACACATACCCTGCGAGAAAACGTTAAACGAATTAAACTTCTTTCCCCAAAAGAAGTTGCAGTGAAAGTAGGTAGTACCCCAAATATTGGGTCTGAAACTCCAGCTGAAGTGCTCGTTGTTTGTAAGCACGTGAGTGCCAATATCGTCATCCTCGGATTTACAGCGAACGGTTACGGGATGACCGGGTCCAACAATGTTTGTGATTGTTACTATTACCTTACCATGAACATGTAAAGCTTCAAGGCTGAATAACAAGCCGAGCAGAAGTGCTATGTGCTTGATGAAGAAACTCATCTTTGTTATACTACCACTCTATATTTTTTGTTGATTTATAGGAAGTACTCCCTCCGTCCCATCCGAAATAGGATTCTTGGTCCCGACACGGGGATTAAGGAATAATAATCTTTTATTATAAAAAGTTGTTTGAAAAGTAGGTGTTGTGAGTATGAAGGAGAGAGAAAGTGGGTGGGGAATAATAAATGAAAAGTTGTTGTGAGTATGACAAGTGGGTCCTACTAATAAAAAAATAATAAAAGCTTTCCATTTTGGGATGTCCTATTTCGAGTGGGACACCCAAAATGGCAAAACGTCTGTGGGACGGAGGGAGTATGACTTATTGTAATCTTTTCTTTAATTTTTTTTGTCAAAGTAGATTTTTATTCTTTTCAATATCCTTGTAATACTTTAAGGTCACAGTCGAAAGAACTTTTTTTCATGCAAAATTGTGGGAGTCAACTAAGAATTTTGCATATTGTAGTTAGATTTTAGTGATTCAAGTACAAAAGGCACATGTAATTCCTTGCAAAGTGTTGTCACTTTTTGCATTTCATTCTCTTGTTGGTCTAGTTTTTATTGTTTAATGTTCAAAAAATCATTGTTTTAGGATTCATTCTTCAACAACTCTGGTCTAATACTCACTCCGTCCCAAGCATATATTCCCTATGTTCCGTATGTTCCGAAAAGTTTGTCTCATTTTGACTTTTTATGGTCAACATAAATGAATTTTGACCAAGCATTGATGTGAATCTAATGATCACAATGAAATTTTAAAAATTGTTATTGATAAACCATTTAATGATTTGTCAATTACAATTTCAAATATTTCACTAGAATAATTAAATCGTCATCAATATTACGTCAAAGTTTGGTAGTGCGGAAACGGAGCTCTTCTTTCTTCTTCTCTTGACGTGATCTTAAGCAACTTGTAAGTGATCTCCCTTTAACCATCCATTCACCTGATTCATGGCGACCTTTGTAATGAAACATATCAAAATAGTGTCAGAAACGTATGCTTGAGCCCTGTCTTGGTAAGTTATTCTTTTAATTATTTATTTAAAGTGTATGGTAAACGCTAAACCTGTGATTGAGTGAGTTACCTTATTATTTGCGCCCTTCTTAGATATGGATCCTCTTCTTTTAACTATCGTCTCTGATACTTAACTTCTTTTTTGTCCCGCCACTGTATTTTGCTACTGACATTTAATGTTAACAGCAGATCCTGTGGAAACATGATTTTTTTTCTTTCTAATTTGACTCCAAAAAAAGACTGAATATTGGGTTGTCATGTTATCATATGATCATCCATCTAAGAATATATTTAGTTGCTTACACTTGATTGCAATCCATTCAGGAAATCAGAGGCAGAAGGGCTCCATGATCTACACAAGAATCTCGGATGACTTATCAAACACAAAAGACGGTACTGCCAGTTTTCAAGTGCTGGTGAGTTCTTTTCTGTTGCATATTCTCTAAATTTCCACTCTGCAAAAGCTTTTTATTGTGAATAAAATTATACAGAAATATGAGCTGCTATTTTAAGTCTAGCTCGTAAAAAGGGAGGATTTTTTTTTTCTTTATTGAACTCACCTTATACAACGACTTGCGCCTGGATTGAAAAGACACTCCCCCATTGTTTTGATCTTGTGATAATTCCTCCATCAAAGTCTCCACAAGAATCACTGGAATGCTTGTCTGCCAAAACAAGGTCAACACTTAATAATTAAGGGGCCAAGCTAAATAAAGTAGTTGCGTCTTTTTATTTTATTTTTTTGACTTTAATTCATTTTGAACCATTGTATGTTCACCCAACTTTCACTTTAACCACTATACTTTATTTTTTGCACGAAAACCACTCTTCTTTTGAAAATCTCCCATCGCAACCATAAATTCGTGTCTAATCCGTGATTTTTGGATTTAAATGAGAGGTTTTCCAAAGTAGAGTGGTTTTCATGCAAAAAATAAAGTAGGATGGGTAAAGGGAAAGTCGGGTGAAAGTACGATGGTTGAAAATGAATTTAATCCTTTTTTTTTTTTTGGGTGTGTGTGTGTGTGTGTGTGTGTGTGTGTGTGTGTGTGGGCGTCTGGGCTTCTGGGTTGGGATGGGGGTGGGGGTGGAGATCGGCTTGTTTACCTTACATCTCATACTAAAATGAGCTCGGGTCAAGCGAAACAGGTAGCACTTTTTTGGGTCATAGACATGATATGCTATTACAGATAAGAACTATTCCATTTTTGTTTATTTTCATTATAAATTATTTGAATAATAAAAAATTAAAGGGTTAATTGCAATTTGGTTACCTGAGTTTTACAAAATTCTGCAATCGGTTACTAAATATGTCAAAGTTGCGATCCGGTTCCTGAATTTGTTGGACCGGAGCAATCAGGTGTAAAATCCGTTAGTCAGTTAAAAAACTAACGAAATGGACACCATGTGCGAAACACGTGAGTTTTTATGAGTTTTAATGAGGGCAAATATGTCATTTCCACTTGTGACACATCAGGTGAATCAAGGGAAAATAAAAAAAGAAAAAGAAAATAAAAAAATTAAAGGCTCTTTTTCTCCTTCATGCTCTTCTCTTCTCTTTCCCATTCATTCTTTCCTTTCTCCTCCCATCACTGTATACCCCATTTTTCTCTCTAGACCTCACATTCATTCTTGCTTCTCTCTTTTAAATTCACGAGATCCCCATCACTGTAAACCACAGCACAGTTGTATACTCACTTTCTCTCTCTAGAATCGTCACTTTCTCTTACTACTGGGTTTCATGAAGTCGATTTGGGTTTCCTTGTTCCTCCACCGTCCAATGACCCCCACCCTCACACCGCCTCTGCAAAATTTTGATCGATCCAATTCCATTTCCTATCACCTTCACCCTTTCCAAAAGTCGAACTGAGCTATAGAAAAAAATGAAGGCGAATTTGGGTTTCATCAAAATTGAAGGTCGCACAGATCATCATCCCCCCCCCCCCCCGACTATCAAAGACGTCAAATTAGGTTTTGGGTTTTTTGGGAATTAAATTCTTAAGGTTAGGAATGCAGGTTTGAAAGTCTCTTTTGGTAATTTTATGGGAGATAATCTTGTAGTGGAAACGGAATTATTTCTTGTAATTTTAATCTTGAATTATAAAATGTATTTTGGTATTTGATTCTTTCTTGATGATTTGGTTAGGATGATGGTAGTGGTGGTGGTGGTGATGGCGGTTGGGAGGATGGTGGTAGTGGTGGTGGCTGTTAGGATTATGGTAGTGGGTGGTGGCTGTTAGGATGATGGTGGTGGTCTTGATGATGGAAACGTTTATGGTGGTGGGAAAATGTAAATGAGACTTTTACACCTTTGTGACATATTTGCCCCCATTAAAACTCACGTGTTTCGCAGATGGTGTCCATTTCGTTAGTTTTTTAACTGACTAACAGCTTTTACACCTGATTGCTCCGGTTCGGCAAATTCAGGAACCGGATCGCAACTTTGACAAATTTAATAACCAATTGCAGAATTTTGTAAAACTCAGGTAACCAAATTGCAATTAACCCAAAATTAAATAAATAAATTGTGTGGTACATCCTTTTCTGAGGAAAACCTTTTAGAAAAGGGGACCTAGAGCATAGTGGTGCTCTTAGCTAAGCTAAATCTCAGATCCCCAACTACCAAACAAAGTAAGGTGGAAAATGCAACTTTCTAAAAGTATGATTTGAAAATTGAAGATTTTTCCAGAACCTCTTGTGAAAACTGAAAAGAGAAAGATCCCTTTCTGCTAGAGGCAAGTTTTTGTCTAGGCGTTGCAGATAATGCTCGTAGAACCTCTTCTACTTATGGAAACTGGCTCTCAAACTGGAATGTGGACGCCACTACTATCCACCTGCAAGATATATAATATGATAATGCCACGGACACTTTATCAATAGCATAAGTTCAGAATAAAAAAAATAGATGGAACAAATCTGTTAGGGAAGATTTAAATTGATGTAAGAAACAATTAAATTTTAGTATTTTGAAAATCCCTTTTGATCATGTTGAGAAAGATATGAGTTACCCCAAATATGGCATATTTCTATATACATCAATGACTTTTTTCGAGAGTCGTTTCTGTATGAACCCGTAGGCCAATCTTTAGTCTCGTACATGTCTGAATTGGCCATTTGCTAGTTCATTGAGATGCAGAACCTGTTTAATAATAATAATCTGAATGCATTGGGTTTAGTTCAGCATGTGTTTTAATACTTTCTTCCGCATCTGATTAGGGCATCTTTTCCCCCCAAAACTTGTTCTTTTTTCCAGCAGATAATGAGTATTATCATTGTTCTCAAATCTGCATTTCTCTGAGTTTTTATTGTTGTAATAAAAACCATAACACTAATTTTGAGACGTTGAACATATGGTAAAAACTACATTTATATGTTGAAAGAAATATATATTTATCTCTTCGTTAGTGTATAGCATGACATTATCACTACTAGTACGTGCAAAAGTTATATCAGAACTTGACCCCTTGAAGATTTTATACGATTTTTTGATTTGACTATCGTTTTCTGACTGTATTTTTCTCGTAAGCTTTCTTTTCCCTTGATCCCCTTATCCTGTGGGCACGGACAGATGTGGCCATTAGTACAAGGTCCTGATTTTCATCAACGTCCATCTTACTAGAAATCATGTCCCCCATCCTAATTTAGAAATGGGGACCGCCTCTTTCTTTGATTGGCTGATCACCAACCCCAAAATATTAGATTTATTAGTTCAATATTCTTTTCGTGAAAAGTCACCTAGGCCAGTGGATGTTGCACTGGAAGCAGCCTCCGTAAGCAGAGTCTTATAGACTAGTGATCTCACTTGAGAAAAGTTAGTTTGATTGGGATCCTCCCCAGCCTATAATCACTACCAGAGCCAAAACAACTGACTACACATAGAAAAGAAGTCGGAGTAAAAGTAGGTAGTAGTAGTACCCCAAATATTTGGTTTGCAACTCCAACTAAAGTGTTCATTGTTTGTAAGTAGGCCTGGCAATTGTGCGGGTTGGGTTGGGTTGTGGCGGGTTGAAACGGGTCGACCCACTACAACCCTCTTAAGTTGCCGGGTCAAATGGGTTGGGTTGAAACGGGTTGGGTTGGCGGGCTGAAACGGGTCGACCCTTTGATATATTTTTTTTGGCCGGGGTGCCTTAAATTTATTAATTCTGCCTATTTATGTTCACGGGTTAAAGCGGGTTGAAACGGGCTGGGTTGGATCGGGTCGACCCGTTAAGTTTAACGGGTTGAGACGAGTAACCCGTTTCAACCCGCTAACTTAAATGGGTTGGGTTGGGTTGGGTTGTGCGGGTTAGTGGGTAACGGGTCAAAATTGCGAGGCCTATTTGTAAGCACATTAGTGCCTATATCGTCTTCCTTGGATTTACAGCGAACGGTTCCGGGGTGACCAGGTCCACATTGTTCGTGATAGTTACTGTGAACTTACCATGAACATGTAAAGCTTCAAGGCTGAATAATAAGCCGAGCAAAGCCGCCATGTGCTTGATGAACAAACTCATCTTTGTTATACCACTACTCGATAATTTTTGTTGATTTATAGGGAGGAAGTATAACTTATTGTAATCTTTTCTTTAATAAATTTTGTCAAAAGTAGTTTTTTTTTTCTTTTCAATATCCTAGTAATAATTTAAGGTCACAATCAAAAGAACTTTTATTCATACAAAACTGTGAGATTCAACTAAGAATTTTGCAGATTGTAGTTAGATTTTATTGTACAAAAGGCGCATGTAACTCCTTGCAAAGTGTTGTCACTTTTTGCATTCTATTCTCTTGGTCTAGTTTTTATTGTTCAATGGACAAAAAATCATTGTTTTAGGATTCATTTCTTCAACAACTCTGGTTTAGTACTCCCCCCCGTCCCATTTTGTTCATCCAACCTATAATCAGTTAAGTGATTTATCATTAACATTTTTTAGAATTTTATTAGGATAATTAGATTGACATTAATGTTGGTATAAGTTCGTTTGTGTTGACTATTAAAATTCAAATGTGCCAAATAAAAATAAAAATGAGACAGTATAATTTAATAAAAAATCATATGGAAATTCTTTGATTTGCATTATTTTATCTTCAGATATAATAAATCATGCAATAATCATACTTCTAATAAAAATGACAATCCTTTTCTATACTATCTCTAAACACTACCACTGATGGCATATGTTTTTGTAATTGGCTTAATCCTGATTAAGTAGACATATATCTGATCGCTTTATGTACCACGTACAGTCATGACACGTATCCTCTGATTGTGAGAAAACATCGAATAAGGTGACTTATTTCCCCACAAGAAGTAACAGTAAAAGAGTGTACTACCCCAATAATTGGGACGGAAACTCCAATTGAAGCTTTGGTTGTTTGTAAGAATGCGAATACGAATGGCTTGGTCCCACATGAACAGAAGAAAGCTTCAGGGAAGATAAACAGGCCTAGCATAAGTGCTACGTGCTTGACGAACAAACTCATTTTTATTGCACTATTTAAGAGATAATTTCTCCTCATTTATATCGAATGAAGTGAAATTTTGTAGTTTTTTCTTTGAAATTTTTAGTTAAAGAAGTTTTTTTTTTTTCTTTCCGTTAGACATTGAATTTCTTGTATTACTATAAGGTCAAAGTCAAAAGAACTTTTATTCATGTAATATTGTGAGTCACTTTTCGCATTTTATTATCAGTGTGTTTATTTATTTCTTCAGTTGACAAAAAAATCATTGTTTTAGGATTAATTTCTTCAAAATATCTTTCTGATATCTCTAATTCTCTAGAGTTCCCATCTTGAAAAATAACATCGGCCAGCGGATGTTGCACAAGAAAGCAGCCTCCCTTCATAAGCACCGATTTAGAGTGTGTTTTTGGGCTAAATGAGACCTTAAAATGATGCAAAAACCACTTTTAGGTCATTCAGAGGTCTCATTCAGCCAAACAAGCAGACATTTAGTCTGATTGAGATCCTCGCCCACTCTCTACCGAGCAAGGGCCAAAACACGTGACTATTGAAAAGGTTGTTGTTGTTATTGATGTTGCATTCACATTATGGGTCAAGAATATGTTATCTATTATAATGGAAAAACATAATAACGAAAGAACATAGCAGGCTAAAACAACCTGACTACACAAATAGAAATGCTTTGTGGTTGTTGTTGTTGTTGTATTCTCATTTTGTGTCGAGCATATGTTATTTAATTTAATGAATATAACTTAATAACAAAAGAATGTCTACATTTTTCCCACGTGGGTTCCAGCGATTTTCTTAACTCCACACATAATAAGAGCTCATGTAGTACCATCTTGTCACTTTAAATTTATTAGTGAAAAATAATAGTAGGGCCAAAGTGTTGGGTTTCGTGCAATCATGCGCAGTGGAAGAAAGACATGAATAAAACCCAATAGCCTAGATCCGCTATGAACAATAATTCATAATATGAAGATGAAAGAAACTAACCCTTGTAGATCGAGATAAAACTTGGATTAGACGTTAAGAGAAACGCTCTCTACCGGTGATCCACACAACGAACAGATTTCAAGAACGATTCTTGAACTTGACTGCTAGGTCCTTCGGATTGAAAAACTTTGATGAAGAACGATTCTTCAATTGCTCCTAATGATTATTCAAGTTTGATAATTGGAAATAATCAAACTTAATAACCCAAGTATATTATGTGTATTTTCTTTCTCCAAGAAAGAGTTTGGAATTGATCAAATCAACATTGTGGGAACAATTCCCGCTTGTACACAGTATATACAAGAGGTTTCGAAAATCCTTTAGAACTTAGGTCTTCTTGTCCAACAAGAAGAGGCAAGAAATAAACTGCATGTCGGGAGGGCCGCCGTACGGCAGGGCTAGAGCCGTACGGGGTTTAGACAGCCGTACGGTGGCCTCCCTTAGTTTCCTCGTTTTTCGCTCCTTTTAAATATCCGTTCTCCGTATGTGACCCAATAGGATTATACTAAGTTGGCAACGAGTCCGAACCAGTCAAACCTCGTAAGTCATAAGCGGACTCTAGCAAGCCATTATGACTACCTAATTAGTATAACTTTGAAATCCAAAGTTTCCTAAATAGAACATATCACAATCTCTTTATTACACGATGTCTATTGAACGTAAGCCATGGTCAATGGTCAACTTACTTGTTCAATGCTTTCTCGATCCCGAATATATTGATAACACAAATGATATTGATCCAATCAATTCATTTGAGTGCGGCCCGAGCATTTCATCAATACTATTCATCGAGGGGCCCAAGCTTGACATCTCTCGGAAGAGGAACAAATCCCATCTTGGTTTATTACCTTTCCCTACATGATTCCGATCATGCCAATCATATCCTTTATAGCTACCCGTTTAAAGGTAACGTTTGAATATGTCAAACTGTAATAATCTCAGGTCTAAAGATTCAAGTGATATAACTATATGAGGCTTAATTATGACATTGTGACCATGACATAAATCTCATAGAGGTCAGTCCAGTATTTGTTCTCCAACAAATACACATAAGTCTAATTGTATTGCATACACATAATCATCATATGATTATCTATTAAACTTATACTAATAATTAATCATAATTATCAGGGACGGGGATTATTATAATAGACATGCAAAAGATATAATAATCAAACATTCAATATCTTTATTAAAGCATAAAGCAAGTAATAACATTAATCGTTCAAATAACGTGCCTAGAGCATACAACACCAACACAAAGCAAGTTAGAATACTTTGTTGTTCTCATTGCGCATCAATCATATGCCATCTAATTTAATAAAAACAACATACGAAAATTTATTTATTTTCATTACAATCTTTTCATCTACCACTTATGGCAGAAATTTACGAAATAATTCACATTCTGATCTTGATTAAGTAAACATATATTTGTCTGCATTATGAACCAGGTACAATTGAGACACATATCTTTCGAGTAAACATCGAAAGATATATACTTATTTCCCCACCAGAAGTAGCAGTAAAAGACGGTGTTACCCCAAAGATTGGGTTTGAAACTCCAGCTGAAGTTTTCGTTGTTTGTAAGCACGTGTGTGCCAATATCGTCATCCTTGGATTTACAGTGAACGGTTACGGTCTGACCTGGTCCCACCATGTTCGTGATTGTTACTGTTGCCTTACCATGAACATGTAAAGCGTCAAGGATGAATAATAAGCCAAGCAGAAGCGCAATGTGCTTGATGAACAAACTCATTTTGGTTGTACTATTTCTTGATGGTTTATGTCGATTTATAGGGAGCAAGTACGACCTATTGTAATATTATTTTTTTTCTAATAAATTTTGTGAAAGCAAATTTTCTTTTTCTTTTCAATATCCTTGTAATACTTTGATGTCACAGTCAAAAGAACTTTTATTCATGAAAAATTGTGAGAGTCAACTAAGATTTTGCAAATTGTATTTAGATTGTAGTGATTCATATACAAAAAGCGTATGTAATTCCTTGCAAAATGTTGTCACTTTTTGCAATTTTACTCTCTTGGTCTCCTTTTTATTGTTCATCGGACCAAAAAATCATAGTTTTATGATTCATTTTTTCAACAACTCTAGTCTAATACTCACTCCGTTCCAAACAAATACTTACATTAAGCTTTTGGTTGTCAACACAAGCAAATATTTAACCAATCATTAATATCATTTTGATCACCCTACCTAATGAAGTTTCAAAAAAATCATTCTTGATAATTTACTTAATGAGTTATGAATAACAATGTTTGAAATCTCATTAGCATGGTTCGAATCATATTAATGTTTTGGTCAAACTTCGCTTATGTTGATCATCGAAAATCAAATGAGATATCAATGATAATATTTGAAATTTCATTAGTATGACTACCATTACTGTTTGGTCAAATGTCACTAGTAATACAATATATTGGCAATATAACAATCAGTAGCCAAACTAATCAACAATTAGTAGCCTTCCATTCTTACTTCTTCTTCTTCTTCTACCATATCACTATTTCCTCAAGTGAATTCGGACCTGCTACTCCAAATTGAACGAAAATCGAAGATATATTAAATTATTCATACACTGATTTAGAAGAAATTAGATTAAATACACAATAGAAAGAAAAAACGAATACCTAAATAGAGCAATCAACTCAATGACTTTGAAATGAGATCAAATGGAAAGAAAAATAAGTTAGGGTTTTACCTTACTGAGGTACCCTGTAATTGTATCTTTAAAACCTAATTCTGGTAAGAGCCTGTAAAAAAAAGTTGCAGATCAAAAGTAGGGAGACAAAAAATCATCGGTTCAATCAAGGATTTTACCTTGATTTTGAAGATAGTAGGAGAAATCGTCCGCAAAGAAAGTCTAAGGATATCGTTATCTAGTCGCAGATTTGACATCAAAAGAGATAAGATAGATGATAAACGATTTAGCTTTAAACCTTAACTACGCCGACGACGACGAAGAGTCTGGCTGACGACGGCGATGGCGACGGCGTCGAGTCAAAGTTGCTTCTCTCTCACGATTGACTGCAGTTAACCTTTCGCTATTGAACCCTAATTGGAATGGGGCATATCGGGAAGAGGGCCAGAGGGGAGAGTGCAAAATGTTTCAGTCAAATCCTCGAATTGTTTTGACAAACCCATGGCTGATATAACGAGTTAATGGGCCGAATTATTAACTCCGACAGTGCTCCATGACGATTTCGTTAATAATTACTAACGGGAATACTTCTGTTAGTAAATTCCGTCAGTATTTTAACTGATTCTTGTAGTGATAGACTATCTTTTTGGATGGAGATAGTATCAAAAGTTCACATCTTGAAAAATCAAGAACGCAATGGATGTTGCGCTAGAAGCGGCCTCCGTATGTACAAATATATAGACTCACATTCCGAAAAAAGTTAATATGAGTTGGGGCTAGATCCAATCTCCCAGTCCATGCAGAACACCTCTCATCCCGAGAAAGGGCAAAAAAAATTGACTACACACCAAGAATCACTTCTTATTTTTATTGTTAGTGTTGTTGTATTCTTAATGTGCGTCAATAATATATTATCTATTTTTAATGGAAAATACATATTTATGACAGATTGTTGCTGCTATTGTTATTGTTGCCGTGTTCTCAGTATGCGTTAAGAATATGTTAGTATCTATATGAATGGGGAAAAAACATATTAACGATAGAAAATAAAAGGGCAAGGGCAAAAAGCAACTCACTATTACGCATATAAATGTTGTGGTGTTGTTAATATTATTGTGTTCTCATTTTGTGTCAAGCATATGCTATCTAATGTACTAAATACAACATAATAACGAAGACGGTCTACCTTAAGGCAATGAGGGCCCGGCCCTTGAACGACCCACACAATATGAGAGCTCTTTTAATATCAGGTTGCCCGTAACATATTAGCGAAATTCGAAAGATAATAGTAGTGCCAAAGAAACTTGCTACGCACGTAGAATGCTTTGTTGTTCTTATATATTGTTACTTTTATTCTCACTATGCATCAGTCACATTTCATCTAATTTAATAACAACAACATTAGAGATTGATTTTCATTCATTTCCCTTTGGATATTACAAATCATGCAATAATCATACTTTTAAACTGACTATCCAATTCTAAATCATTACTAAACTCTACCACTGATGGCAAATGTTTTTGTAATAAACCCCATCCTGATTAAGTAGACATATATCTGACTGCCTTATGTATCAAGTACAATCGTGACACATATCCCGAGCGAAAACATTGAAGGAAGTAAGCTTATTTACCCATGAAAAGTTACAATAAAAGACATTTGTACCCCAAAAATTGGGTTGGAAACTCCAATCAAAGTTTTGGTTGTTTGTAAGCATACGAGTGCCAAGATCATCATCCTTGGATTTGCAGTGAACACTTACAGTCTGACCTGGTCCCACATTGTTCGCGATCGTTACTTTTACCTTACCATGAACAGAAGAAGCTTCAAGGATGAATAACAAGCTTAGTAGAAGCACTATATGTTGGAACAATTTTACTCCCTGAATGCCACACTCACTTTAGAATAGGATTGAGGAAGAGATGAAGCGGAAGCGTTAAGAACAAATACCTGTTGAATCCATTATGAAGTAGGGAGAAATGAAGATGAAGAACAAGTAGGAGAATGATCTTCTAAATGATGAATGTCTTTCCTCTTTTACTTCTTTAACACTTAATGAAGATTTATGGAGAGAGTACTAATGAAAAATGGAGTAGTCTTAAGGGTTGATGGAATGCCCTTTATATAGTAGACTTGGTGACATTTCATTTAGGGACCACACCCTTTCAAGATTTATGATAATAAATTACCCTTTTGCCCATCACAATTAGGTAATATATATCCAGGAATTCTACACATTTTATTATCAACTATACTTTATAATTTAATATTATAATCATAACTTTATGAATGGAAGTCTAAATGACTTGTGTTGCAAGCCATTTGTGTTGCAAGCCATGTCCTTACAATCTCCCACTTGGGTTGCAAAACAAAGTCCTTCCTTTAATTTATGATCATAATCATAAATGACAACCCTTATGTGCGCACTTTATTGTCATTTATAACAATCTCGTCCATTAGCCATACAAGTATAGGACTAAAGGGGCAGTCGTTGTAATTGATTCGCAACTAAACCCACAATAATCACGTATACAAATCCAACTAAATGACATAGATCAAAAGTATAGATGTGTAGCATGGAATCATAATGAATATATACATATTCTTCCAACTAGTCCAACTTAACCAAATGAGATCAAAACTTTAAATAATAGAACAACTAATGAAAGAACAACACAAACTCCCACTATACTAAATGTTATCAAAAGTTGTTACACCCATATGAGCAACATGCTCGTGAAACACTGAAGATGATAACCTTTTCATAAATGGATCCTTTAAATAGAGTTTGTTTCTATAAGTTGTATCCCTTTCGTTCATTTTGTACTCTTTTCTTTATAACAAGATAATTAATGTCTAAATCCATAAACTCTTGTTAGAGTACAGAACTGCTACCTGATAGTCATTTCTTAATTGGTCTTTCGACACTTGTTTTGACAAATTACAGTCCATTAAAACTTATGCAGCCATATATTTAACTAATGTCGGAATACCTAATGATCTCAAGATGATCCGACTTTTAAAACATAGGCATGTAGTTCTTTAGTGGTTTTGTAAATACTTCTATCATTCTTTTGGCTGCTACTTAATGTTCTTTCCGTATTGCTTTGGTATTGACAAAGCATCCCAACATTAAATGTAAGATTTACGTATACATTAAGCTTCCTACTGCTGATGCAAAGAGGGAATTTTCCATATACTTGGATTTAAAATTTACCTTTAGGACACTGTTTGAGACTAAGAATGTCTCCTTTAAAATTAGGGGTGTCATGTGGTTTACATTTTTGCATGCTAAACCTTTTGTAATACATTTCCATATGGCCTTTTGTGATAATCCTAAAACATTTCGTGAGCGATCACGGTGAATTTGGATTCTTAATACAAGATGCCTTACCAAGATTTTTCATTTCAAATAAGAAATTTCTTAGTTTCCTTAATAAGGTTCATATCATTACTAGCAAGCAAAATATCATCCACATATAAGACCAAAATTATAAATTTACTCCCACTGAACTTATGGTATACTTAATATTTACCAAGATTCATTTCAAAACTTAATGAAAGAATGACTTGGTTAAATTCTAAATACCATTAATGAGAAGTTTTACTTAAGTTCATAAATGAATTTCTCCATATAAATAGTTTCCTTAATGTCTCCATTAAGAAAATTTTTCTCTAATATCTATTTAATGAAGCTTAAGATCAAAGGTGCTATTAGTGCCATAATGATCCTAAGGAGCTTTTAGAAGATACCGGAAAAGTGTTTCTTTCTTTATAATCAATACCTTTCTTATGAGTTAAAATCTTTAGCAACTGGATGGGCTTTATATCTTTCAACATTACTTTGTGAATCCTTTTAAACATGAATAAGAAACTACAAAATGAAAAATGATTAATTATATCAACGAAATCCATCAATAAGATAATCAACATGACATCAAAACTAATCTTTGGATTGCGAGTTGACTCATAAATGATTGCCTTAGGTAACAAGCAATTTGAACTTATATTTTAATAAATACTTAATCTTCCTTTGGGCCGACATAAGTACCTAAGAAAATATCCTAATGTTCATTTTATTTGTTACCACATGAATGCCTAAGTTTAGTCAAATGTCAAGATCTTCTTTGGAAAATTCATGTCATTCACATATTAACTTAAACATTCAACACTTTAATAATTTTGCATTTAAATAACGTTAATCACTTAGGTGATAATATTATTTAAATAATGAATAAAATTATTTAAGCATATAATTAATCAGGGCTTTAAGGTTTGAAAAATGAATGTTTTTTGTTCAAGAGAAAACAACAAAATAATGCAGAACTTGATTTTCTTTCGACATACTTAGCACGACCGTGCCAAACAAAGGGCACGACCGTGCCATAATATGGGAAAAAACAAATTTTCACGGTGCAGATGGCACGACCGTGCCAAAATAATAGACACGACCGTGCCAAACGAAACGGTCCGACCGGTTTAAACAACACACCCGTCCGGACCAGCACCAATGAACACACCGGTTCAAGGTAATAGAGGCGCACGGCCGTGCCAAAACAAAGAGCACGACCGTGCCATATAATCTGCACTTCTGAATTTTTGTCTAAATTTTCCTCAAAATCAAATGAATTGCAAGTAGATCCGCATGGTATGTACTTAAAACATAAAACCATGTTATTTAGGATAATCTTGCTTTTTAAAATTAATGGAATCAAGTGAGTAGATCCACATGGTATGCACTTAAAACATAAAACCATGTTATGAAGGGATAATCTCACTTGAACCTTTTAATGAACAAAAACTTTCAAACCATTTTTCTTAATTTTAGATGAAGATCATCAGCACTCTATTAACGAATTAGAGTCCCTAATCGACATAAAAAACCTTATGATTCAACAGAGAAAATGAATCAAAGTGAAAGCACAAACTTTCCTAAAAAGAACTCAAACTTAAACCAAAGATGAGCGGGGCTCTGATACCAATTGTTGGAACAATTTTACTCCCTGAATGCCACACTCACTTTAGAATAGGATTGAGGAAGAGATGAAGCGGAAGCGTTAAGAACAAATACCTGTTGAATCCATTATGAAGTAGGGAGAAATGAAGATGAAGAACAAGTAGGAGAATGATCTTCTAAATGATGAATGTCTTTCCTCTTTTACTTCTTTAACACTTAATGAAGATTTATGGAGAGAGTACTAATGAAAAATGGAGTAGTCTTAAGGGTTGATGGAATGCCCTTTATATAGTAGACTTGGTGACATTTCATTTAGGGACCACACCCTTTCAAGATTTATGATAATAAATTACCCTTTTGCCCATCACAATTAGGTAATATATATCCAGGAATTCTACACATTTTATTATCAACTATACTTTATAATTTAATATTATAATCATAACTTTATGAATGGAAGTCTAAATGACTTGTGTTGCAAGCCATTTGTGTTGCAAGCCATGTCCTTACACTATATGCTTGATGAACGAACTCATTTTTTTGTAATATTTATCAAATAATTTTGATTATTTATACTTATAGGGTGAAATATTTACTTATTGTATGTAGCATTCTTTTCTTTAATAAATTTTGTCAAACGTGAAAAATTTTAAGGTCAAAGTCAAACGAGTTTTTATTCATGCAATATTGTGAGAGTTAACTAAGAATTTTGCAGCTTCTCATTAGATTTTAGTGATTCCTTGCAATGTGTTGTAATTTTTTGCATTTACTCTTGGTCTTGTTTTTTATGTTACTCGGATTAAGAAAATCAATGATTAGGACTTTTAGTGATCAAAACAATAAACTAAAGTAAACTTTATTTGACCAAACATTAATGTCAATGTGGTCATTTCAATAAAACCCTTGTTATCAATATTTTTTTTTTTTCAAAAAAAAAATCACTAGGATGATTAGATTGACATTTTTATTTGGTCAAAGTTTGTTTTTGTTGACCATGAAAGAGTCAAAAAGATACTATCTTTCCCAGTTAGACTAGTATCAATATTCTCCAATACTGACAAAAATAAGTAATTATAAATTTTCAAGGAAAATAGGTAACGACGGGTAGAAACTTTTAACGTATGTTTGCCGACGGCCAGTTGTTGGAAGATTCCAATGGACACTATTTCCAACGGACGTAGCCTTTGACAAAAATGTATTACATCCGTTCTAGACTGAATGTTCAAAAATTTTAAATTTTGATCTTAACCAAGAAAATATTTGTATTTTTTTATCTCTCGTTTTTAGACAAAGGAAGTAATTTCCATTGAGGAAAGTGGAAATTTGCCATTTCCACCAACAATTTTTGACGGACATCTGACGACAAGCATTTTGTACTTTTTTTCACTAAATTGTAATAATATATTATTATTCAATTTCTAAGAATTATTAATTTATGATTTTCGTGGGACCTAATATTATATAGCGATCTCCTAGAATTATTATCTTATTATTTTATCGATTTTTGTACTTTTTCCAGCTGTCCCAAGTCGGGACCGGATAAATTTATTATTTTAGAAAGTTTATTAATTTACCGAATATTAATTTAAAGAATATCTACTGTACTCCCTTACTCTCGAATGAATGTTCAAATATGCATTTAATCACAAGCATTTTGGACATCATTTTAAGATGAAGTGAATATCTAACTTTATAAAAACAAATGAATTAACCAAAATAAAAGGCCGTTGGTTTGGATTCCACTAAACATTATAGTGATTAATATTCATTTATTTTTCTTCCGATCTTACAAATCATGTATAATCATAAATTTCTACCACGAATGGCAAATGTTTTTGAAATGAGGTATATATTCTGGCCTCGCCTCCTGATTAAGTAAACATATATAGACATGCCCATGGTTTACGTATGAACTGGCTCTGAACCGTTAAAAACCGTGAACCGGATGAACCGTTGAATCGGGTGAACCGTGGACTGGTGGTTTACAGTTCATTGGCGATTTGGCTTTCAAAACCGGCGGTTCATACTATATAAATTCAAAATATTTTAGAAATTTTTGAGCTAAGGCTCCTAATTGTTCCCCTCTTAATTATAAAATGGTAAGGTTGGTTGTTTCCCTCTATATAAATTTGCTTAATATTAACAAAATTATAAGGTTACCGTCTTTTCTTTGTTCATAATATTTTTGTCCCACCCGCACCCCTTAATTTCGTTAAAAAAAGTACTCCATTCGTCCCATAATAATGTGCACAAATTTTCTTTTTGGTCGTCTCATTGATAAGTCACACTGTACTATTCGTCTTACTCATTATCTTTCCTACTTTATTTTTATACTCACAACACCAATGAACCTACTATTCACTAACCCATTTTCTATCTCCAACACTCACAACAACCACCCACTACTTTTCATCTCTTAATTTCTGTGCACAACTCATTTTGTGCTCATAATTATGGGACGGAGGACGGAGGGAGTATGTAATTCAAAATTTGTTTAATATTTAAGTAAAGTAAAATAATTTATAATCTATTAAACAAATAAATTAGAAAACAAACTTTTTTAAAAATTGCCTAAAAACTGCTCAAAATGTGTGTTTTTTTTTAAAAAAAAAACTAAAAGATGAACCGTACCATGAACTGTACCGTGAACCGTGAGTTAACGGTTCATAAATAGTTTTGGTATTTGGCGAACCGTGAACCGGGCAAGTCTAAACATATATCCAGTGGCGTATCCAGGTTTTACAGTGAGGGGGGTCAAAAAAATTATATATATAAAAAAAAACTATTAAAAGTAACAATAAGAAACTCACAGTAAGCCTTTTTTTTCACTTGAATTCAAATTTTGATGATATAATAAGAAAAGTATTACGTACTCCCTCCGTCCCAGCACAAGTGGCACCAACTTTTGGGACACGGGGATTAAGAAAAGATAGTAGTTGTGTGGTAGAAATGAAGAGAGAGAATGAGTGGGGTAAATAGTAGTGTTGGTTGAATAAAATGAGTAGTGGAAAATGAAGAGAGAAAATGAGTGGGGTTAAATTGTGAGATTGATTGAATATAAATAACATTTCCATTTTAGGTAGTGTCACTTGTGCTGGGACAGACCGAAAAGGAAATAAGTGTCACTTGTGCTGGGACGGAGGGAGTAAGTGGTTTCCTATTCTTCATCTTTTTAAAATACTCCAAAATGCGTACAAAACAAATTAACATGTCACCGGCCATATAGAAACAAATCAAGCCCACTTGTTGGCAACCACTACAAGGCCACTGACCATACACAAACAAATCAACAAGGCCACATGCCATAAAACCACAACAACAAGGCCACTGGCCATAAACAACCACACGACCAAGGACACCGGCCATAAATAAACACGCCAACAAGGAAACAACTATAAGGCCACTGGCCATACACAAACACATAACAAGATTATAGTTCACAGTTTCTAACCTCCGGGACGGGGAGCCCCATTCGCCTTAGAGTCAGAAGTAATCGACCCACATGATCTTTTCAAACTTCGAGGAGGACCCATTTTTCTGTAGAAAACAAGCTAGAGTTTTAAATCCCAACTGAATTTAAAGAATGAAATTAATAATACAGACAAAACGTCTAAAAATGAATCTCAAATTCGTATTTTTCATTTAAATCATTAACAGCTTCAACCAAATTTCACATCCAATTCTTTATTACCAAGACAAAATGGCTGCAATCACAAAAATCTCAATTAAAAATTGCAATACAAACAAGTCACATGACATTGATTTGAGATTTAATATTGTATATTTCAATAGGAAATCAGTGAGATTTCAAAAAAAAATCAGATTGAAAGGGTGAAACCCTAATTTTTTTTGGAAAATTTAGGGATTTGGGATTCAGTGATTTTCTTATAGATTCTCGTAGATTAAGTAAGGGCTGTTCTAGCTCCTCTGTGATCGGAAAGATTCTGGCAACAGACTAATCTCGCTAATCCGCTGCTTCACCTCGATCGGAGTAGTAAAAAAATCTGTTTGGAAGGCAGGAAGGGTAAAGAAGAAAAATATACCTGTTAAGAACCGGAAAATATGGTGGCTCCGGCGGTCCAGCCTCCGACTCATTGCTGCGCCTTCGAACAACGTCGTCGGTTGACTCAGTTCGTCTTTTCGGCGTCTCCTTCTCAATCGCTCTCCAGCCTCTCCTCATCGACGAACAAAACCTGCTAGCGGCAAACTAAAAGAATAAGTTTGGGTAGATTGTGTAAAAATTGATTTATATATGTGGGGGTTTGTGTAAATTTTGAGGGGGGTTAATTGATTTTTTTTTAGGGGGGTCAAAAGTATAATTTGAAAAATTTTAAGGAGCTAAAATGGTATAAATGGAGAAGTCAGGGGGTCAATTAACCCCCCTCTCATATACGTGCGTCCGCCCCTGCATATATCTGACTGCCTCACGTACCAAGTATAATTAATACACATATCCTGCTTGTAAACGTTGTGTTGGGTGACTCTCCATTATTCTTGGAAAAAAGAAGACATGACAGGGGCTTTGGGCGGTCGCCCATGTTGGTCTGGGCGATCGCCCACTTTGCTGCTCCTGTTCTCTGTTGCCCGTGGTTTTTTACTCTTCTTGCTTAGAAGGGTTTTCCACGTAAATTTCTGTGTTCATTCGTTTTCAATTTTGTTTTTCTTTACTATTTTATACTTGGATCTTTGCAAGATAAATAATTGTTAGATCATCAATCCTTACACGTTGAATGTAGCATACTTACTTCCTGACCAAAAGTAACGGTAAAAGATGGTTGTACCCCAAAAGTTGGGTTTGAAATTCCACTTAAATTTATCATTGTCTGCAAGAACGTGAGTGCCAGTATCGTCATTTCATTCGTGATTGTTACTGTTACGCTACCATGAATAGGTGCAGCTTCAAGGGTGAAATATAACAGGGATAGCAGAATACTGTATATAGTTGTCTTCTTGATGAACAAACTCATTTTTTTGTTGGACTATTGTTTTATTCATACTTTATGTTGATTTATAATCTGAAAGTTGTTTGAGTTATTGTAATTTTTTTGTTGCAGTATTTTTCACATTACAAAGGGAAATCATTGTAATATAAAATGATTTTAAAATAAAAAAGAGAACTTTTGGTATGCAAATTGTGAGAATGAAATTATATATGAGTGTGCAGCTTGTTATTAGATTTTAGTGATAGAAAATTTGAAATAGAAAACTGTGCATCTACCTAGCAAAGGCCCACTTATCACTAATAAATAAAAAGGCGGCGCTGGTGCCGCGAAATTGCCATTGTTCAAACCCTGCTTTTTTTAAGTTTGATTGATAGATGAGTTTATACTCATTTATTGGATATTTTATAGACTTACTCTTGGCGAAATCTTTGAGTATTTAGGTAGTTAATGTTTGTTTTAGTTTATATTTAGAAAACATGTAAAAATGGTGGAAAATGCATAATACAGAGGAGATATGGCAAAATTTACAACACTAGGGACTGTATTGGAATTTTCAGAAGACTGAGAACCGCTGTGCAGTCAGAATACTCCAGAATTTAATCTGCAACTACTCAAAGTTCAAGGACTTTTTTGGAATTAAAAAATTAGGAGGAACAAATTGGAATTTACTCAAATATGAGGTACCATAGGGGAATTTTCGGATCTCAGCCTTGAAAGTTGAAAGGTTTAAAAAGATGTCCAAATCTTGGAGGAAAAGGAAGATGTTGACTTGTTTAGTTAAGATTTTATTTTAGTTTTCTTTTCTTTTTACTATTCCTTTAAGTTTATGTTAGTTTTTCCTACAAATACTAGCTTAGATTAATTGTGATTTTATCGACCCTATCAATAAATCCATATTATTCTAGAGATTGGTTCTTTGTCTATGAAGAACTAATTTCACTACCTATGGATTGTAGGGATGGCCAAACCGGACCGGAACCGGACCGGAACCGGAAAACCGGACCGGAACCGGACCGGAAAAGCCCGGAACCGGAGCAAACCGGGGAGGAAACCGGAACCGGACGAACCGGAACCGCAAGGCATGCGGGCCGGTTCAGGGTCACATATATGCCGAACCGGACCGGAACCGGAACCGGAACCGTACCGAAAATCCCTTATTTTTCAATAATTTTAAAGGAGAGGACCGGAACCGGACCGGAACCGTACCGGAACCGGAACCGTATTGTGCCAAACCGGAACCGGAACCGGGGTAAGTGCGGGCCGGTTAAGGGTCACCCATTTGACGAACCGGAACCGGCGGTTCCGAACCGGAACCGGGCCCGGAACCGGTTTTGGCCATCCCTAATGGATTGGTGATAACTTCTATCAAATACTTGTGCTTTAATTTAATTCTTAGTTCAATTATTTGTTGGGTTTGTCGTAAGTTTATAATTCTTCCATTCAATTTTAATTCTTATTCATCAAAATATTTTTTATGTTAGTTTTAGGTTTTCAATTATATGTTAAGATATAAATTTAGCCTTTTAAGTATTGGGTATAAATTGTTGCACTAGCGTGGATGATTTATACATAGACCACTATTTTAATGATTAGATTAAATTGAGGACGTAACGGAAGTCAAAAGGACTAGGTTCATATGTTTTTTTAGGGCTTCATGATTTTTTTTATGTTTTATAGACCTAGCGAAAAGTATGACATAAAAGAAATATTAGAATTGCAAATCGCACACCAAACCGTCTCAACCCTACTTTAGTGAATGAACATTTGAATGATATTGATTCCTTTATTATTTGTGACACCATAATAATTGACATCTTTTTTCAAATAAGCATAAGTAAAAGATACTTGTGAATTTTTTCCATAAATTTTCCTCTATTTATTTATTTTTGTTTTATTTAATTAATTTATTTGCTTTCTAGTCAATTTGATTGAATCATCAAAAACATTTTTTTTTTTTGCTTTTTGTTATTTTATTTTACTACTAGTTACATTGCTATCTTTCACAAGTCTTTGTGGATTCGACACCCTGCTTTTGCATATACTACACCAGTAATCTTGTGCATTTGCGAGGGTTATAATTCGTTCATCATTGATTTATCTCAATTTCCGCTGCTAATCTCTCTCTTATCAGATTAAAAAAATGTGTGATTGTATCGCGTTCATGAGATGAATGTGTCATAGATACATATGCTAAGAGTGGATGTCAAATGATCTATCGAGGCATGAGATGATTGAGGAGAAAGTAAGAGTCGTATTCGTTGAGAGAATCACCTAAGGTGGTTGAGCCATGTAAGACGGATACTAAGCACTACCAGTTTGATAGTCAGAAATGTATAGAAGCGGTTAGCTAGTAAGAGATAGGGGAAGCCTAAAAACATGGATGAGCGATATAGATGATTTTATTACAAACAGAAGACATTTTCTATTGTAGAGAAATTTAGGCCAAAATACATTTACCCCCCCAAAGTATCCACCGAATCCCACTTTGCCCCCCAGCGCCAAATTTGTCCCACTTTGCCCCCAAAGCTTCAATTTGTCCCATTTTCCCCCCAGCTCCAGACCAGCGTTAGAAAACTAACGGGAATTCCCACGTGACTCATCACGTGATGGGCAATTCTGTCCAGAAAAGTGAGTGCAATTGGGGGGATATTTCTGACATATATATATATATACTCCCTCCGTCCCATAACAATGGGCACAGTTTGACTTTTTTTGTCAACTTTGACCATAATTTTATGAATATCTAGATATCTCTAGACAATTCTAAAAATTGTTAATGATAGTATTTCTAATAGTGAAACAATAACAATTTTTAGAATTTCATAGAGATATTTAGATATTCATAAAATTATGGTCAAAGTTGACCAAAAAAGTCAAATTGTGCCCATTGTTATGGGACGGAGGGAGTATATATATATACTATATATATATATATATATATATATATATATATATATATACTCCCTCAATTGTTTTGTAGCTTTCGAAAGTTGAAAAAGCACACTTCAATTGTTTGTAGCTTTCGAAAAATGAACCTGAGAGACAAAACCAGTCAAAAAGTAAAAAGTATTTATTTGAAAAGTTGAAAAAATAAAAAAATAAAAAATAAATGGGCCCATAACAATGGGCACAGTTTGACTTTTTTTGTCAACTTTGACCATAATTTTATGAATATCTAGATATCTCTAGACAATTCTAAAAAATTGTTAATGATAGTATTTCTAATAGTGAAACAATAACAATTTTTAGAATTTCATAGAGATATTTAGATATATATATACTCCCTCAATTGTTTTGTAGCTTTCGAAAGTTGAAAAAGCACACTTCAATTGTTTTGTAGCTTTCGAAAAATGAACCTGAGAGACAAAACCAGTCAAAAAGTAAAAAGTATTTATTTGAAAAGTTGAAAAAATAAAAAAAAATAAAAAATAAATGGGCCCAGATGTGGAATTTACGAAATAGCCCTGCGTTTTTTTATGATTTTTTTGGTGATGCCCATCACGTGATGAGTCACGTGGGAATTCCCGTTAGTTTTCTAACGCTGGTCAGGAGCTGGGGGGGAAAGTGGGACAAATTGAAGCTTTGGGGCGCAAAGTGGGACAAATTTGGCGCTGGGGGGCAAAGTGGGATTCGGTGGATACTTTGGGGGGTAAATGTATTTTGGCCAGAAATTTACTTTAATGATGTGGCATACAGAGACCACAAAACCCTTATTAAAACAAGGATCCAAGGTCGATCTGTGAGGTTGGACCTCACATACAAGTCTCAATAGGTCAAATTTTGACTGTTAGATCATTCATAAGAGCATTATTAATTGTATTGATTTTTTTTCATAGATTGAAATGAGTTTAACTTGTTTTACGAGGATTAACTCTCGTGATTATGTTGAATATATGAGGACACTCTAAATGTGGTATATATCTAGGATCGCGGTTGACGTTATATAATTCCATAAATATTGATAACCTATTCTTGTGGATCTTGGTTTGCACAATATTTAGCCTCGTACATGCTTAATTAGGCCACTTGCAACTTCATTGGGATGCCGGAAGCGAGGATTAAGCTGTTGAATATTGATATTAATGCATTAAACTTAGTTTAATACGAGCTTTGGTACTTCGTTGCGTGATTAAATGAGGCATCTTTAAGCTTCACACATATCAACTATTTGTTTATCGCATTTAGGGGGACATCGCCAGCTAATAAAAAATGATGGCTATATTAGTTTAACAAATTAATTAGATCACAAATCTTGATTACGGTTCATAAATCTTGATAGCAGCGGTACTTCTAGATAAGTGATTTTTTTACAATAATACAAACAATGTATAACATTTTAATGCACTGGTTAATTAATTAGTCATCCTTAATTTAAAAGGATGTACATATGATGTATATGTCATCTTAGAAATGGAAATAATATAGATCTCTGTGACCAAAACAAGAAACTATCACCTTAAGAAAAAAAAAAAATTACGAACTTTGGCAACAAAAAAAATTATTCTAAAACAAACTTCAATTACAGCACAAGATAAATCATTTTGACAACGTATACACTTATTATAATCATGTTCATGAATATTTAATCTCTCAATCACATCACTATGTTTTAATTCTACCAATCATGACAAATGTTATGATACGGCTCAACCTGATCGAGTAGACATATTTTAGGCTTCCATGCGTGCCATGTACAACTATGACACATATCTAGCTTGTAAACATCGATTGTAGTATTTTTATTTCCAGCAAACCAAAAGAAATAGCAGTAAAAATCGGTGTTTCCCAAAAAACTAGGTATAAAGCTCCATGCAAATACTTGATTAAATATGAGAACGTGAGTGCCAATATCATCGTCTTTTGATTTGCAGTGAACCGTTACATTCTCACCCGGGCCCATACCATTTCTTATAGATACTGTTACCTTAGCAAGAGCAGGCGCGGCTTCTAAGATGAATAACAAGATTAACAGAAGCATTACATGCCTGATGAATGAACTCATATTTGTGTTTGGTTTGTTATCATGCTTTGATGTGTTTTTCTCTATTTTGTTGTTTCTATATATATGTGAAAATATGAAAGGATTAATTTTGTTGTATGTTTTCTAAAAGGGGTATTATTTTTTGCCGCTTTAATTTATTACCTTTTTTTTTACAATTTAAATTCAATGTAACAATGAATAGGATTATGAAATCCATTATACTCAAGTGAATTCAAGTTATAGTGACATGCATTTTAATGTTCTTTTTCCCAGTTAACAAATACAGAGTAACATTCCAGCTTGGGCATTGCATCTAGATTTTTGATTCAATGAATCAATATCGATAAATGACTTCGTTTCTGTTATTATGTATTTAAATTTTTATGTTTACAATTCGATGTCCATTTAATGCAACGTTTCTCAATATAATCAACTTGAAATTGTATGTGCTTTAAAAAAAAAATGATTTTTCTTACTAATTATTGTCTTAAGCTATTACGAACCCTTGACTTCCATACAGAAAGGGAAACCGGATGCCACTTAAGGTAGACCTCTTTGGCATATTGAGATTGTATGTGCAACAATATGACTTAAGTGATAATTCGAACTCAAATATCTTTGACTCGACTAATTAGCTAGGGTTTCTTACGCTCTCAACAATTTGTTTGTGGTATTTGTGTTCACAATTATCTTTTTAATTTATTTACAATGAAGGGTCAAGATTGATTATGCCTACAGTTTGTTCATAAGTATTAGTGACAAATATTGAACTTGATGAAAATTATGAATTCAAGGATTGTCAAGATTTTTACTTTTTTTTTTCTCTGAATGGTATCCATATAGTCACACTTGCTCTATCCTTTGTCTTAAACTATTTCCTCGCGGTAGTGTCTAAATATATTTAGATATTTGGGTTCGCCCAAAAAAAAAAAAAAAAAAAAAAGAGAACAAAGACAACAATGAATCAAACAATCAGCATCATCATATGCAGCTAGCTACACAAGGTTAATTGGGGGGCAGTTGCTCCCATATGATTTTAAAATTAGTTTATTACTATTATGCCCTATTTAAATAACGAAAATGATGTTACCCTTCTTTAGAAAAAAATCTGGCTTCGTCGTCACTTAATGCAGCTCTAGAAAAAGTTGATATAATTTTCAATTCATTCATTTAAGGATTCTTTTAAATCTTACAACAATCGTTTATGAAACACATTTTAACAATAATAACGCCTCAACCGATCATTACACTACCTCAGGATGTCTTCCATTCGTGATAGATGCTTATTTTAGGATCAAGCTGATTGATTAGACATATATCTGATTGCCTTACGAACCAACATTCTTGACACAACCCATTCTTGCAAGCGAAGAACACAGCGTAAATTGCATTCTCCCTGCCACCAAAAATCGCAGCGGAGCTTGCTTTCAGGAGCAGCAGGTACACATCTCCACCAACGGAAGTAATGATACAGCACCACTTCAGTCCTAGGTCCTCAATTTTAAATCTACAGTGAACTTTTACACTCAAATCCACACGTTTACCGCAGTAGGGAAGCCACCCTTTCCTCATGGGGGTCAACCCCCTTAATTTTGGAGTTGTATCATTTTACTGTTACCATTAAAAATTTAACTTTTGCTATTTTGAACCCTTAATTTTTTTTAAAATAACACTATACCATAATTTCGACCTTCTTCCACTAAATTTCTAGCTTAGCGCTGGTGCACTATATCATTTGTGATATTCACCCTTATTGCACCAAAAATAGGAGTAGTTTGATCAAGAACAAATAATAAGTAAAAAATTACATGATGATTGATGAATGAAGCCATTTTTTTGTGCTTCTATGTATTTGGGGAGTGCATATCTCTTGCTTTCTTATCTGATTTTAAAAGGAAAGGATATACTCCCTCCGTCCTATTTTAAACTTCAAAGCCAATGCGAAAATTGTAAACTCAATTATACTTTGACTTAAAAATACAAAAAAAAAAAAATGAACTATCATAATGACATTAGGAAACTTGTTATCGATTCACCATTAGTTATAGCCTCAGTAATAAATTTTAGTTTTTAAAATGAGACAGAGTAATGATTTACTTTTATGTTCTCTTCTAGAAACAGTTGTGCTAATATAGTTATATAGAGAACAAACTTAATTTATTATGGCAAATTCTCGTTTGCGGCCGTCTCACGCCGTGCGACGGGCGCGTGAGACGGACGCGCCATTTTCCACGTGTGTTAAAAAAAAAAATCTTTAAAATGCTAGATTTTGAGATTTATAAGTCAAAAAAAATATTTAAAAATACCGTTGTGTTCGTCTCGACGAGACGAATAAAACTACATAGTTCATGATATGGTTTGATTTTTTTTTCTTTAAACATTTTTTTACACATAAAAAAGTTTGAGGTACTTGCCAGCTGAAATGTAACACTCTGTTCTGATAAAAGTAACACTTTCATCTTCAAAAAGTAACACTTTTTCTACTGTCAAATGTATCATCAATTTTACAAAAAAAAAAAAAAAATGTTTGCATTCAATTGTTACTTTCTCAATAAAAAATTGTTACATTTCATATATAATGTTACATTAAGGAATATAAACTGTTACAATTGAGAAAAAAATGTTACATTCATTTTTTATAAAATGTAACATTAGTTTAGTTGTCAATCCTATGTTATTTTCGGAGAAAAAAAATGTTACATTTGAAAAAATGAGTGTTACATTCCCTTATAAAAAGTGTTACATTAATTTAGTTGTCAATCTTTATGTTATCTTTATCTATTGTAGCAAAATTGTGGTATATTTTTTTTTAAAAAAATGTTACATTTTGAATAAAAAAAGTGTTACATTTTGTTATAATAAGTGTTACTTTTGTTGGAAGGAAAAAAAGTATGGGTGGTACATTTTGAAAAAAAAGTGTTACATTTGAAAAAAGAATGTTACATTCCTTTATAAAAAGTGTTACATTAATTTAGTCGTTAATTTTTATGTTATCTTTAATTTATTGCATCAAAATTGTGGTACATTTTTAAAGAAAAAAAAGTGTTACATTTGAAAAACAAAAGTGTTACATTTCATTATAAGAAGTGTTACTTTTGGTGGGAGGAAAAAAGGTTGTGGGGGCAAAAAAAAAAAAAAAAAAAAAAAGGTATGGTCGGCGCCGCACCCCATGCGACCGCCGCACCAGAGACCTTCTCATTTATTATTGTCAATTTCTTACATCACAAACTTTAGTCATAATCATCCTTGATTAAGAAATAAAAAAATAAAAAATCAATCTGTGAATGGCGCTATTGCGCTCAACTACTCTTGTATCCTAATGGAAACACATTTTGGTGGTTAACTTGTTGAACTTTGACAAGAGAAAAATACAAATTAATTATTCAATTGATATTTATCTCAATGATACACTATGAGAATAATATCAATTTTTTGTAATTTCTTCGTCAAAGTTTAATCAAGGTGACCAAGTACAACTATTTTTCCAATATAAGAGTATGATTTTGCGATAACCCTAAAATCCTATAGTTATAGCTTCCGAAGAAAACCATACTTGTGATAATGTTCATTTTCTATATAAATATCTGCTAGGTAAACACACACACATATATGTGTGTGTGTATATATATATATATATATATATATATATAGGGCCGTGCTCCGGTGAGAACCTAAATATCGTGAGAACCGTGAGAACTTGGATACATTTGGTAAAAAACTAATGTATCCAATTGTTGACTTGGATACATCATTGGATACATTACTTGACTTGGATACATCATTGGATACATTACTTGGATACATTAGGTAAAAACTAATGTATCCAATGTGCACTTGGATACATCATTGGATACATTAAATTCTCACGGTTCTCACGATATTTAGGTTCTCATTTGGGCATATATATATATATATATATGTAGGTGCTCAAATGAGAACCTAAATATCGTGAGAACCAATCATAACCATTATATTAGAAAAAAAATTAAGGGTCCATACGTTAGATACAATTGATACACTTAGATACATTACAAAAAAATCGATATTACACTTGAATACAATAGGTTAATAAGTATTGTATCTAAGAGTTGCACTTGGATACACTATGTTAAAAACTAATGTATCCAATTGTTTTTCGAAAATTAACTAATGTATCCAAGTGTATCCAATGTATCTAACATCTGGACCCTTGATTTTTTTTCTAATCTAATGGTTTCTCACGGTTCTCATATAAAATGGTTCTCACAGGAGCGCGACCATATATATATATATATATATATATATATAATCATTCATGAAACATGAGAAAGGTTGATAATTGTAAAATCTTTAATTTTACCATTCATGGCAAATTTCCATACCAGGAGGCTGATTAAGTAGACATATGTCAGCCTTCCTCACATACCAGGTACAATTTCTACACATACGAGGCACGTAAACATCGAATGTTGCATACTTATCTTGCCACCAAAAATAACAGTAATAATCAGTGAGTCCAAAAATATTAGGACGGAAACTCCAAGAAATGAATTCCTGATATGGCAAGACGAAAGAGCCAATATAATCATCCTTGGACTTACATTCAACCTTTACGCCCAAATGGGGAATGTCGGGACGTATATCATTTGTGATATACACCCTTATTTTAGCAAAGGAAGGAGAAGCTTCAAGGACAAATAACAAGACTAGCAAAAGTTTTATATGCTTGATGAATGAACTGATCATGTCTCTAGTTTATGTGATTTTTTGCATCGAATATTTATGATTTATTTGATGTTAATAAATTATGAGAAATCATGGTTGAAACGTTGTATTTATATTGTAGGGAGTATAAAATTTTTGGTAATATATTAAATCCAGGATCAATATTTACGTGCAATGAATCAGCAATTGGTTTCATAATACAGTAAAATGCGACGAATGGAGTAATATTTGAATTTCAAAATATAGATATGATAAAAAGAATTTAATTTCTCTCTACTACAGTATAACTTAGTATATAAGTGTCCATTTTCATGAAACTATATCCTTAAAGAAGAAATTTATATTTTTACTGTCAAATTTAGGATTATCTTCATATATTACAACCATCTAGCATAATTAACAATAAAGTTAAAATTTTCATGAATTTGTATGATATAGTTTTATGAATTCATAATATATGAAGATAATCCTAAATTTGCATGAATTTGTAATATATGAAGATAAAAATAAATTCATTTCTTGGAGTTAAAAATTGGGAAATATGAAGAAAAAACACACATTTAGTAAGTAAGAGATAATTACAAATCAATACAACGTACTACACTCTTGGTTACACAAAAGGTAACCTACTCTTCTTTAACAACGTGAAGCGTACTTTCAAGTCAGGTTACAAATAATGCAACTCGGTTGGATGACGTTAAATTTCACTAACGGAATGAATGAACTCATTAAATAAAATAACATCCGTTAATGAAGTCATACCCAATTCATCATCATCCTCATTTCATCTTTATTCTTGACGACCCAATTTCAAACCAAATGCAATGGTGGATGAACACCAAAAGTGAATCCAAAAATTTCAACAGAAAGCCCAAAATTAAACCTAAATCGAACATAAACTCAAATCAAAACTGGAAATTTTGAACCCTAATCAAAATTGAACACAACTCAAATCACAATTGGAAATTTTCGAACCTAGGTGAAGCCCCAAATTCGAAATTGAACCCTCATATCAAAGATTGAACCCAAATCGAGCCCATCTCTATGTTGCGGGTTGTGTTCATCTGGATTACAGGTTAGAAAGAGAGAGCTGCGGATTTTTATTTTTTTTATTACAGAAGAAGGCTGGAAAATCTGGACCAAAGGGATGCTCGCCGGAGAAGAGAGGCGACGGGGCTGGAGCTTGATGGGGATCGGCGACAGAATTGATGAAGGGAAAGAAGGGTTGGGTTTGAGTGACGAAAGAAAGGGCAGATCTATGGTGGTTGAGGGCAGAGATGGGTGATGATTTGTGGTGGTAGCGGACAGGGAATTGTGAGATACAAGGAAGAAGACTATCAAATCCGTTAAATAAGCTAACGAATGTTCATTGTATTTAACGGGTGTTAGTCTTTTTCTTATTTTGTTGACATTACGGTTATCTTTTTTAACGTCGTTAGGGTGCATTCCATAATATGTAACAAATGGGTAAAGTACATTTCATTAATATGTCAAATGGTAGTATGTTGCATTAATTGTAACAAACGCTATAGTACGTTACCCTGCTTTGTCGTTCGCCCCATTTAGTAAATGTGAAAAAAAATAATACTCTAAGCAACAAAATCTTTGAGTCACTTTTTAGTTTGATCATGGAGATAGCTAAGGCAGCTAGAAAAGTTTTAATTGATTTGTATTTGCTCAGTTCTTCAAATCTTACAAATCATTCATAAGACCTTTAAGTCTTGATAATTGTACTATTTTTATTTTTTTTTATTTTACCATCGATGGCAGATGTTCTCATAAGGGTAAGACTGGTTAAGTAGACATATATCTGACTGCCTTACGTACCAAGTACAATTACGACACATACTGTCTATGTAGACGTCAAAGGTAGTATACTTGTCTTGCCACCAGAAATAGCAGTAAAAATCGGTATTTATATGGCACGACAAAAGATCCAATATCGTTGTCCTTGGACTTACAATGAACTTTTGCACCCAAACCCGCACCTAAATCATTTATGACATATTTGTTATTGTAGGAATGGCAGCGTCAGCTTAAAGGGACAAATAACACTACTAGCAAAAGCGTTACATGCTTGCTGAATGAACTCATTTTATGCTTATATTTATTTAGGATCGACTTCCTTATCTATTGTTATGGTCTCTTCGGGGATTTAAGCTTGTTATATGTAGAGCAGAATTTTAATTTTTGATTAATTGTTAGTTCTTATATCACAAAATATAATAATCCTGAATTTCAAATTGAAGATCTCCTTTTCAAACCATGGAGAGTCAAACTATGATTTTTGCAGATTGTGATTTGGATTTTCATTCATTACTCACTTTTGGAATGTTTATAAATTACCAATACCTGCTCATCATAAATGAGTGTCTATTTTTCAAGAGAATTTGTCCCAAATGATTGTCCAAGAAAAATAATCATAATAATTAAGCAATATTCCCCCTCCATCTTAAAATGATAGTCTTATTTTCTTTTTGTCCCAAAAAGTTGGTCACTTTTTCAAAATTATAGCTTCAAAATCACTAAATTTTCAAAACTTAGAATATAACCTTAAAATGTTTAAAAGTCAAATGAGACGAGGCAATATTAATTATGTTCAAATATAGGATTTTTGAATCTGAATACCAAAATTATTTGTCATTTTAATCTTGACAATCCTATATTCCTATAGTATTGCTTCTGTGAGGAACTATATTTCTTGCGAATGTTCATTTTTGTTAGGAGATTTTCAATAAAAAAAAATTTGCGATACAATCACATTATGAAGAATATTAACTATACATGAGAAGGCTCAAATATTAAAGTACCATCTTTAATTCATTTCTACCATTTATGGCAAATTTCCTTGCCAGGAGGCTGATGAAGTAGACAAATATCAGCCTTCCTCACATACCAAGTACAATTGCTACACATATGTGTCACGTAAACATCGAATGTCGCATACTTATCTTGCCACCAGAAGTAACAATAATAATCCGTCGCTCCAAAAACATTAGAATGAAAACTCCAAATAATGAATTTCTGATATGGCACGACGAAAGTCCCAATATTATTGTCTTTTGACTTACATTCAACCTTTACGCCCAAACCCGGACCTAAATCATTTGTGATAGACACACTTATTTTAGCAAAAGAAGGAGCCGCTTGGAGGACAAATAACAACAGGAGCAAAAGCTTTGCATGCTTGATGAATGAACTGATCATTTCTCTTTCTTTTTTTTTTGGTCAAAGATGTTATCTATTTATATTGTGAAATGGTATGAAATCATGGACAAACCTTGTATTTATATGTTGTATAATGTTTGATGAATTGGGAAATTATTTAACTACAAATCCTAAGAAATCAATATACATGCACAATGAATCAGTGAATAATTTCACAAATCAAATTAGCTAACCGGCGAAATCAATTGAACATGTATTTTCTCTCCGATATGTTCTGAATGAGTATCCATTTTTATAAGAGTATATCCTTAAATGAAAATATTTTTGTACTGTCCAATATAGAATTTTCTTCATATCAGAATGAAAAATAATTCAGGTAATTTGTTGAGCAAGTGATGTTAATGCAGATTAATAAACATAATTGTTTGATATATTAATCTTATTAAACATGTTTTTTTTAGCAAAGTCAACTATGATTTTGATGATCTTAATTAATTACACATGGATATTTTCTGACTGCTGATGACCTTAAGATTGGTATAAGATTCAATTCAATTTTAATCTTAGAAAGAAAAAAAAACATAAAATTTACTCGACGCAGACGACATTTTTCATAGACATGAGCTACAAAATAATGTATATAAAAAAAAATCATTACTTAGAAACAAAATTTAATTAGGGTACCAGCCACAAATAAATAATGAAAGTCGAATTAACTGAGAGACTGATCACCATAAAATTTCATGCCAAAATTTAATTGCGTTTCCGACCACTAATAAATAGAGAATAAAATTTACAAGGTCTCTCAATCAAATACAGAAACAAAATTGATCTAGTCAGGTGGCCATAAACAAATGTACTAATTGCAATATATAACCTGCCAACAGCCATAAACAAATATCATAAGTGATAACACTACAAATTGAAAAATACCTAGAAAATACTTTTTATAAATATATATATATATACTCCCTCCGTCTCAAAATGATCTTCACGTTTGACTATTCAAACTTTTTAAGGATATGAGCACTTGCTTCACTAGCCATGTTGTGTTTATGCATATTTAAGCTTAAATTGTAGAAATGAGAAGAACTTTTTGGGACAATGAGAAATGCCAAATGAGAAGATCATTTCGGGACGGAGGGAGTATATATATATATATATATAGATTTGTTTCCCAAAATTAGAAGGCCAAATTCTACCAGTCATGGCACTCATCTGTGTAAGGATAATATTGATCAAGGAGACATATCTGAGGTTGCCTCACATACCATGTACAGTTATTACACATTGTACCCTTGAACACATGAATTCCTATATACTTTTGTCTCCACCAGAAATCACAATAAAAATCTGTAGTTCCCCAAAAACTAGGTGTAAAACTAAAATGAAAGAATCTATTGTTAAATAAAACATGAACGCCAAGATCATCGTCCTTTGATTTACAGTGCAATTTTACATGCAAATTCTTCCCCAACTCATTTTTTATACTTACCTTTGTTCTAGCTACGCTAGGTGTAGCTTCAAGGAGGAATAACACGACTAGCATAAGCGTGGCGTGCTTCAGAAAGGAACTCATTATTTTTTCGTGTTTGATTTGCTTATGTATATGTATTTGGTGAATTTTTTTCTTGTTTTCGTGATATGTATAGGAAAAAAAATATGATTTAATGAACGCCAGTCCATGAGGTTGAGCGACTTTTTTGATCCCCATTTTTTTAGCAGCCTGGACTCTCCTCTACCCCTAATCCGATGATTACTGCTCATCGTCGTTTTATTCGTACATTATTTTGTTGTCAGTTGAGGCCTTAATTTTCTTAGTTTTTTTTTTATTATTATTGTGTAATATATAAATTTACTAAAATGGGAATCATTTGCTTCCTAATTAATTAAAAAAAAAAATCTTGTTACTAGTCTTTATATCAAATTACTCAAGCTCTACTCAATTTATCTAAGTCTCCATCCTAATTAATTGAGGTTGTCCATACAAAATCATTTTTGGCCATTCCTTTTCTTAGTGCTCAGGTTCATAGAGACAGATATCAGTTTGTATAGACCTGTTTACCTATGACTGTGTATAAATATATATATATATATAAACTATTTTCGTCTTAGTTTAATGTTAATGTGCACATTTGACTTTTTTGGTCAACTCAATTGAACTTTTATCATAATTTTATGAAAATTTAGATATCTCTATATAATTCTAAAAAATGTTATTGATACTATTTGTAACTGCGAACCAATAACAACTTTTAAAATTGTAATATAGTAAACTTTTATAAAATTATGGTCAAAGTTCGATTTAATTGACCAAATGAACAGTAAATGTGCACATTGAGTTAGGAGATAGGTATACCACAAAAAGATGTTCGAATTTAATATGCAACGATCAGATTAATAGGGAAATCACGTAAGCATATAACGATATCAGATTAAGCCAAAAGCAGAAACGTACCCACAAGAACAGGATCCAGGGAAGACAAAAACAAAAGAGAGTTAGAAAGACTTATCAGTTCAGATCGAGTCGCCTATAATAGACTCTCCTAAGAGAAACTATTGCCCCCTACTGGTGCGGCTGAGGGTTGCGGCAAATTCCTCCGAGGATGAAACGATCTCAAAAACGTACCAGGAAATCTTCGCACGAACAGGTACCGAACCACTTGCGACTGCTGTCCCACTTCGCCGGAATCTTACTTCTCAGATCAACCACAGATTACGAATTTAGAGAGAGAACAGTTTTTAGCAATTTAATTGCGTGTGTAAAACTGATTAGGGATCGTATATTTATACTGATATATAGTCGGTTTAGGTATTCTAGGAGGACTCCAAAACCTACCCGATTTACAGTGACTTATTCCAGTTAGGAAACTAACTGACCTAACAGTTTCGTCAGGGACCATTCTGCAAATACTGGAAACTTCAAATAAACTTTGTCCAAAAAGATACGCCCACGAACCGAACCATTCGCCCAAACGCCCGTGCCCGGCCAAGCCGGCGCGCGCGTGGGAAAGGTTCAAGTCCACCTCACATGGAACTTGAACATGAGACTATGATATGCCAAGTAATTTATGGCACATCAACTACCCATTCCAATTCTATGTGGGATGGCCCAAAAGCCTTTTATACTTCCAAGCAAAGGGAAGGTTTACCTTTCCTTTCCCATGTGGGATGGCAACCAACCTATTTCATCCTTGGAAGCCAAAAAGTCTCTTTCAAAAGCTCATCTTTGAAGTCTTAGAACTATGGATTTAATCCATCATTTGGCTTTCGCCAAAACACCAATATTGTTCATGGTATAACATACTACAAGTATAAACATTGACCAAGGTCAAAGTCAACGGGATCCACCAATGGGACTCACTCAAAGTTGACCATTTCAAGCCAAATTTCCAACAAAAGAAACATACATGTGTGTTTGTGTTTGTGTATGTGTACGTATATATGTGTGTGTGTATACTAGTGTGCAAGGAATAATCAATCCCTCCACATAATTCAGTACTTCTCTTCAGATTCTTCAGTATAATTACATAAACTTAACCAGTTCTATTCTCTCTCTCTCTCTCTCTCTCATTTCATTCCCAAGCATAGCAGAAATTATGGTAATAAGGCTCATGCTGACCAACTAAACATATGCCGGTTTGAGACACAATCCACGGACACTGATCAACGCACATGTCGTCCTTATAAACATCGACTTCAACATAATGCCCCCGCCACCAAAGATAGCAATAAAAAAGGGTAGTTGTCCAAACATTCGGACGAAATTCCCATGCAAAAAATTCCTTGTATTTTAGCTGATGTACACCAAGATCATCGTCTCCTGATTTGCAGTGAACGTGGAGAAGTATGTTTGGTCCTAGCTCGTTTGTAATCCGTTCGTGCATTTTTGTCCGCCATGCTTCTGAAATGCCTAAAATCGACACGAGAAGTACTAACAATATGTGCTTTATCAAGAATGAAGTCATGACTACTTTTCTTGCTAGCTCTTCTGAAATCTTTTGATGGATTGTTTAAAAAAATGACTGAACGGGCGAATTTATATAGGCTGCTTGACGAAGAATGGATTGATCGATTTCCTTTGTTGAGAAAGTTTCCTTTCTAACGGATTCATCTTGTTTAGGATGTATATGCATGAATCAATCATAATGAATAATGATTATATATTCATTTGAATTTCCATATCGATTAGAAGGTTCATATTGTGGCATCGAAATAGAGTTACCGCTCATTTTTTAACATCTGATATGTCAACAAATATGCTATTCGCATTGCCCAACCAAGCCTGATCCCACTAGGCGTCTAGGCCAGCCCATTCGATAGCCCGTGCATCTATGGGTCGGGTCGGTCCGGGTTTAGGAAATGGCATTGGTCCTCCTCCCGGTCCAAAAAACCGGAACGATTCTTTAAAAGCAGGGGCGAAATGGCAGATATAACCTTGAAATAGTGTTATATAACTGCACTATATTAGGGGCATTCTTGCCCTTTGCCCCCAAAAGTATACGGGCAGGGATGATTTTAATCAAACGGGCCTAGTCATGCCCATAAGCAGCGGTCCGGACAAGGCCTAGCCCGGAAACAGCAGCGGGCTGGGCACAGCAGCGGGCCGGGCTGCACTCGGCTGTCTAGTGTGATGCAAAAAAACTAAAGCTTAAGAAAAAAGAAAATCAACTCTATACACAAATCTGAAACAAATCAGACAACAAAGCTTATATAATCTGCTCAAGACCGCACATTTACAATTGCTAGTCTAATTCATATAACATCATCAAAAATTGATTCACCCTACTCCGCTCCTCGCCTATAAATGCCAGCGAATACAACAAGCATATTTGCAGAAAAATTAACTGAAAAAAGTAATACGTACCCACCAAAAATTATTCATGGCATCTATAAACAGGATGCTAGAGAAAAAATCAAAATCAAGGTCCAACAACATTTGCACTTCCAAAACCAACCGGCTCTTTTACTACAGTAGGGTCCACAGGATCTGCAAATTTCGCCTTCTGACTAAGTTCTTCAAACGAGTTCAAAAGATTTTGAAGCCTCGCCACAAACTCAATCAACAACGAAGTAAATGTTGATAAAGACAACGCACTTGCACTTTCATACGTTCTAACTTCACGTTCATTGAGAATCGTGTCGTTTATAATCGACAGTCTTGAAGGCCAATGCATCTGTTGCTTAAGATCCACACTCGAATCCCAGGGCCCCACAGAGGAAAGGGTACTCATGTTCATGTGTTGAGGGTCAAAGTTTCTCAACGTTTGAGTTGACTTGAATTGAGTTTGTTCGTTAAGGGAGGTTATGACCACTTGTTTATTCTCGTTATCTTTTAGTTCTTGAAGATGATCGGGATCTTCAAACTCTTTGGGTCGTTTTCCTGGACCCCACTTTTCGGAGTTGACTAGATAGTATGATTTTTGGTCAATCATTAATTGCAAGTCTTCTGCTGCCTCGTGGACTTGGTCAAGTAAGTCAACGCCTGGGGTCAGTTTTTCTAGTTTTTCGACTTTGCTTCCGAGTTCCCGTAATACTTTGGCACCTTCCGTGCCGACCCTCTGGATCTCCTTCCTAAACACCTGTCTCAAATCAGCTGCCGCCTACAAAAGGGAAAGAGAATCAATTCAGAAGTGCTCAATTCAGCAGCAAATAAACTGGGTCCATAACAATAAACAGGCCAAAATGAAATGTCTATTTTTTTTAAGAAGTTACTAACTCATCCCTTATCACACAACAAGTTCTACTCCCTCTGTCCCTAAATGAATGTCTATTTTCAAGAAATTTTTGTCCCAAAATGAATGTGTTTCGAAAAAAACTCTTTCCCTAGATGTTTTTTACCAAATTATTTCCACTGGTCACTTAATAGTTGCTAAACTAAAGGTTTGGAAATTGGATAACAAAAATATTTATTCATCTTGACATTTCAAAATGTCCCTCGAAATGAAATTTGGACATTAATTTAGGGACGAGTGAGTAAAACTTAACACGCATTAAGTATCTAACAAATTTATACTTGCTAAACTAAAGTTTTTGTTTGTTTTTTTTGGAAAATAATTTGTCCCTAAATGTTCTTATACCATTTTTTTTCAAGTCTCTTTATACTTGCTGAACTAAATGTTTGGAAAGAGGATTACAAGAATATATATGAATCTTTGCCACTAAATTGTACATTTTTTTTTTCAGAATGCTCATTCAAAATGAAATTTGGACATTCATTTAGGGACGGAGGGAGTAATTCACACTTACACTTAAGATGCAATATGGTGAGATTATTGAGGGGGTTTTATGTACTTAGGCTACTAAAAATGCTAAATTTTCAACTTTCTCTAAGTGAAAAGTTTCCATTCATTTTTTTATTGAACATTCATTTAGGATGGAGGGGGTACAATATAGCATTAACTAGTGCCTTTAGAATTAGTGAGATTATTTTTAGCACAGTTGAGCTAGTTTATGCCTCGAGCCTCAAATCATCTTAAAGCCCAGTCGAGCGCAAGATAAGTCAAGCTGAGTCGAGCATTTAAGGATCTATGCTTGAGCATGCTTAGTTTACTAAACAACTCTATAACCAAAAATTCAATTGCTTTAATAAGGATATGTGAAAGTAAAGCTGTCAGCCAAGTCTACGGACATTTCAGTAACCAGCGTAGTACTAGTACTAATAAGCCTCAAAGGGTTTTCCTAGTAACATTGTTTAAACAATCTAACACAACAGTCTACACAGAGTCACAGACTGAAAAAATATACTCCACATCAACCAATATTGCTCAAAGTTGGTTCGTAGTCACGACAAAACAAGTGGGAATATCATTTCAAGACGGAGGGAGTATTAAATGCCTACATTTTTCTCCTTTTCTATGAGGAGATTACTAGTTCAAAATGGAACCTTTTTGACGCAGCACGGAAGCGATAGGTTTCGTGATTAGCGCACTAATCACAAGATTTCACAAGCGATGAAACCTCAAACGCAATAAACCTTGGAATCCACCAAGAAATAGAGATAAATTTCCAAGAACAAAGTTCAATTGATAAGAATAATAATGTTTCCCTAGAATAATATCACTAAAGTATTTATACTACTAACTAAACCCTAGCAAATAATAAAGAAAGTCCTAATTTCAAAAGGAAACAAACAAAAAGTAATAATGAATTGTTTTAACAAAAACTTAAAATAACTCGGCAACCCTAATCCACTCGGCGGCACTGGGCGGGCGCTCGGCTTGGACCACGCGGGCGCTCGCATGAAAACAGAAGCATCAGCCGTTTTTGGACAAGGTAAGCGGGCGCTCGGCTTATAGCGGGCGGGCGCTTGGTCTGGCGTTTGGTCTGCGTCGCTGCACTTCAGACCTCGATCTCCTCCTACATCAGTCACTCCCTCTTCAAAAGAACTCGTCCCCGAGTTCATCTCCGAAGCTTGGAAATTTCCGTCCCAATTGAATAAATATTTTGAATAGATCCGCTCCTTAAGCACAATTTGACGCAGAACGAAATTTTCAAAAATAATCAAACCTTTAATATTTTTTTCTCGAAGTTGCCTTTGAAACGGAATCTTCAACCATGGACAGAAAATTATTACTAATTTTCTCTCCTTTGAAATCTTCATTCATTATTTGTAGATCCTGATTCGCGGATTTGACTGTCACTATATCTTCTCCGTTTGAATCTGACTCTTTCTCTTCAATCGGATCGACGCGGTGGATATTTTCCCGCGACGTTCTTCTTCGGCAATAATCTTGTTATTCTGCAACAATACCTCGAACTGAGCCCGACGTTCTTCTTCAGCACGTTCATAGACTGCAGATCTACGCACATCCAGTTTCTGAATTTTGGCAGTGTAGTGATCGGCTTTGTCAGCAAAAAATTTGGCTTCCATCCTATGTCGCTGCCTAAGCACTCGCTCCCTTGCTGCTCGATTCAGATCTCTGATTGATTTATATTTCTGCACACGTCGATCATGCTTGTCCGCTTCGTCGAGTTTTTCGTCCTCTAACGCTAGGAAATAAGCACGATCCAATCGAAGATTGATTTCATGAATAACTTCGTCATCGGAACTGGAACTGGAATCCCCATCATCCCGAATCTCTGCCCTTTGCGGACGTCGATTTGGATCAACCCTGTCTCTCTCACCACGACGGTTTTGATTAACAGCGTTTTGCCCTTGTTGAGCAGCCACCAACGCTTCAATCTGCGTTGTCAAGGCGGCGATAGCGGTGGTTATGCCATCGATACCGGCCTTTATAGCTTGATCCCCCATAATACTCCAGTATGATGCAAAATATAGGATATGGCCTGCTCTGATGCCAACTGACGCAGCACGGAAGCGATATGTTTCGTGATTAGCGCACTAATCACAAGATTTCACAAGCGATGAAACCTCAAACGCAATAAACCTTGGAATCCACCAAGAAATAGAGATAAATCTCCAAGAACAAAGTTCAATTGATAAGAATAATAATGTTTCCCTAGAATAATGAAACTAAAGTATTTATACTACTAACTAAACCCTAGCAAATAATAAAGAAAGTCCTAATTTCAAAAGGAAACAAACAAAAAGTAATAATGAATTGTTTTAACAAAAACTTAAAATAACTCGGCAACCCTAATCCACTCGGCGGCACCAGGCGGGCGCTCGGCTTGGACCACGCGGGCGCTCGCATGAAAACAGAAGCATCAGCCGTTTTTGGACAAGGTAAGCGGGCGCTCGGCTTATAGAGGGCGGGCGCTTGGTCTGGCGTTTGGTCTGCGTCACTGCACTTCAGACCACGATCTCCTCCTACATCACTTTTTTTATTTTTTGAGGGGCAGGGGAGGTTTCCTTTTCTCTATTCATTTCCTATTTGATTAGGCATAGAGCATGACCCTAAACGTCTGCACTAGTCTAGACTTGGGGCACTAGCTTTTACAAAAGTAAAAAAAAAAAAAGTACGGAGTACTCGTTCTGAGTTATAAACCTGAGTGATAATGTACGTGCAAGTTGTAAGCATGATAAGGAAATAGAAGATAATAAACAGGGATGGATATATGTGCGGACAAACATACCAGCAAAACCCACAGGATTTCCCTTTATATCCACAAGAAATTCCTTTAAGGAAACCTTTCAGCATTATTATATGGGTTAATGACAATTTAGGGCCTGAACTCCAGGGGGTGCGTCTAAAAGGGGTCTGGGTTTTTTTCTTCGCTAGATCAGGGCTCAATATCTAAATTTTTCGGCAGTTAAGGGCTTTTTGACGGAAATCGTTAGAAAAGTCAGTTAAGTGTCATGTGCATGGCACGTGATCGACTAAATGGATGGATTTGTAACGATATTAGTTAGTAAGGGTTTTAGTGAAATTTTTGAAACTCAAAAGGTTTAAAAATGAAATAAATATTTTTTCTAAAAAAATAATCTTTTTTCTAAATAATCAAGCATATAATAAAATAAGTAATTATCATATATAAAATAAATTTATTAAAAAAAATCAAAATTATTAAACAAATTAATCTAATAGCTATATTAAATATAAAAGGATTTAGATTATTTTCTAAATAATAAATTTAAAATAAAGAAAATTATAAATAAATTTAAATTTTATTCTATGAACATACTCCCTCCGTCCCACTCGAAATAAGACGTTTTGCCATTTTGGGTGTCCCACTCGAAATAGGACATCCCAAAATGGAAAGCTTTTATTACTTTTTTATTAGTAGGACCCACTTGTCATACTCATAACAACTTTTTATTTATTATTCCCCGCCCACTTTCTCTCTCCATCATACTCACAACACCTACTTTTCAAACAACTTTTAATAATAAAAGATTATTATTCCTTAATCCCCGTGTCGGGACCAAGAATCCTATTTCGGATGGGACGGAGGGAGTAATAAATTACTTTTTACATTGACCAAATTTAAAACAACATAAAGTAATTATCAGTATTTAAAATATATATATATATTTATTCCCATAAAATTTCATCTTTATGAAAAAAAAAAAAAAAAAACCCAGATTGGATTTCCACCAGTCCGCCACCCATCACTCCGTCAGTAAACACCACCACTAGTCCGACGCAAGACCACCACCACATCCAACAACAGCCAAATTCGATTTCCACATCAAAATCAAGAACCCAGATTCGATTTCCACATCAAAAATCAAGAAACCCATTTGCTTGATCAAGAAACCCAGATTCAAAAAGCTTGAACAAAAATTCGATTTTCACATCAATCAGTAGTATCCTCCTCAAATTCAATTTGGTCAACGAATGAATCGACATCTCCGGGTAATGCAGTCAACAGGGTAGCCCAGCTACTCGACACCGGCAATTTCGTTCTCCGTCTCGAGAACGACAACGACCCGGATAATTACCTCTGGCAAAGCTTCGATTATCCGACTGACACTTTATTACCGGGAATGAAGTTAGGATGGGACTCGGAATTCGGCCGGGAAAGATACTTGCGAGCGTGGAAAACCACCAGCGATCCTTCTTCAGGGGACGCCGGAGGAGAGGAGGGTAGGGGAAAATTTCGCCGGAGAGAGGAGAGGAAGAAGACGTTGGAATGAGAGAGGAAGAAGATGCGTTAAAGGGGGAGAGGAGGGGTAGGGTTTTGTTTTGTTTTGGATTTAACCCTTCAAATTTTAAAATTTACAGTTTGACCCTTTTTGACGATTTTTCATTACAAATCCATCCATTTAGTCGATCACGTGCCATGCACATGGCACTTAACTGACTTTTCTAACGATTTCCGTCAAAAAGCCCTTAACTGCCGAAAAATTTAGATATTGAGCCCTGATCTAGCAAAAAAAAAACTCAGAACCCTTTTAGACGCACCCCTCTGGAGTTCAGGCCCTAAATTGTCATTAACCCTTATTATATTTACTGCTAGGTAGTATAAATGTGACCAATTCAATCTAGCCTTCGAGTTAACATAAGGGCTTGTTCAAGATGACTAACGCCCACACGTCATTTTTCAGAATGTAAGAGCTTTCTCTCTTTTGTCCAAACAAAAGTCTCTCTCCTCCATCTGACTCAATAAACATGACTTTCATACACTAGTCTTTGTTGCGCGGAAAGTGCAAAAGTACAGATTTTCACATGAAAATAAAGTCAAATTCCCACAGAAAACATATTCCAGAAGCCATATACATAAAACAAATGGAATAAGGTTTTGTTGAATAAAAGCTTTCCAAACCCCTTAATGAACTACTAAAGGCCGGTATAATGTTAGGTGCCTGTTTGCAAATAGATATAAAAATAGATTTTTGCCCCTATTTGCATTATAATGTTATGAAATCCAGATTAAGATTCAGAGAATCGAAATCTTCGTACTAACATAAACATGGTCATTAACAATCATTTCATCGGACCAAGAAACTACAGCAAATAAACAATAAATCTTAAGCACAAGAAATATACTAAAGTAAGGAGCATATCCATGGAGAACCTACGAAAAAATACAATAAGCTCACCTGAATTTCAGACAGTATACACCCATGCATTGCCATGATCATAAATGCACAATGCCTCAATGCTCCGCTAACTTTGACATAATCACCCCAAGGGTAATTGAACATTTTGTAACGCCCATGAGGTGGCTCCCAAATAGCAAAGCTTAACTACAAAAATAACATGCCAGACTAAATACATATAATTATATACTACCTCCGTCCTGGAAAGGCTCTCTCATTTGGTTTTTTATGGTCAACATACAAGTGAACTTTGACCAACTATTAATGTGAATCTAATCATTCTAGTGAAAGTACAAAAATAATAACAATTAACAATTTCATTGGGATGATTAGATCGGCTTTAACGTTTGGTCAAAGTTCAGTTGTGTTGACCATAAAAACCAAATGGGACTATCTTTCCGGGATGGAGAGAGTACATCTTATTGACACATTTTCTATCAAAATTGAGGTATAATAACTTAAGCGTACCAGAGTCTCTTCTTGACTTGTTGACTCGACCGCAGTTCTATAGCCATTGTACACTGGGTCATCAGAAGCCTGGTATGTTAAGATTTTTGAAGGTACTCTCTCATATTCAATTGATTGCAGATAATTATTAACACACCCTGTATAAAACCATAAATGAATCAATCACGCGTTAAAGAATCTCTATAATCAGCCAAAAGCAAGACGTAAGGATTTATATCTTTACCCTCCAATGAAGTGGCAACACCATTGAAATTTTTCACGACCAATTTATGCAAATCCTCACCAGCCCAAATGGGGTAAATACATATATTTACCAGCAAACAAATACCCGCACCAATAGCAATCAGCACTAATCGTGAAACAGCTGTTTGCACAAATGTTGAACTCCCGGAAACCAAGACTATGACAAAAGTAAGCAAGAAAACTCGGAACCCATATTCATATGGCTTCAAGGTAGGATACAGTTTCAGATAGCTTGCACCAAATCCTAAAACCCCACCAAAAAAAAAAAAAAAAAAAAAGGAAACAGCATAAACACTTGAATTATCACCATCAGAAAAACGACAAACAAATTAGTGTGGTATTTTAATGTGTAAATAACAAAATGGAACCTGCTATAAAGATGCTTAACACAACCACAACCTCTCGAACCTCCCCTATAAAAGTGGACAAATAAGCAATAACCAGAGCAAGTGCTCCAGCAGACATCGTCCCCATAGCACGATTAAATCCTTTGCTCAATGTTGCTCCTATACGTAATCAAGAAATTAACAGAAAATCAAACAAATGTAGTAGAACCTAATAATCCAATTCAAACCGCGTACCTTACAGACACCAATATAACAAATATAATTAGCACAAGAAAACAAGGAACATCTTTTTCTGTAAACTCATGAGCACCAACAACATTACTTAGCACAACTCCGCAACCTATATACAAGTGATAGCTCAAAATTACAAAATTCATAAGCCACTATGATGTTTTTTTGTAAACCCACAAACATCAACAACATTATTAGCAAAATTTGCAGGACAAAAGTATACGGTAAATTAAATCATTTCTTGTTAGCTACTACCATGATTATTTGTATACTCGCGAGCATCAACAACATTTTTAGCACAAATTAGCAGCTTATAGATAAGTGTGAGATAAAAAGATTCAATTTTTTTTATTTTTTTTATTTTTTGTAAACTCACTAACATCAAGAACATTATAAGCATAAATTGGCAGCACACAAAAAAGTGTGAGCTCAAATAATTCAATTCTGTATAATTGTCTACAATAAATAAGAAAGATGTTGAAAAGAAAAAACTGAGCTAAACTTACCTATACTGAATTCAAAAACCACAACAACAGTCAAAATTGCCCAGACAGAATGTGATGATATATAACTAAATGGTTCTTTGAAGAACACCAAAAGCGAAACAAAAGCGAGTGACATCCCAACTTTAGCTGCAAAAACCACTTTCCTCGGATCCTTCCGACCCATTTCATAAGCCTTAACACTCGTATCTTGAACATTAAACCAAAATCTACTGAATTTATCAGAAATCGAACGGAAGAAACCGACCCGATTCGGTTCATTGCAATTGTAAGCTTCAGCCCCAATTCCCAATTCGGAATACCCTTTTCGAGATAGCAATCGTTCTTTACCCCGCTCTACAAAACTGTGTTTGAGGGATCCAATGTTGGCAGCCATTGATTTTTTTGGTAAGCTATTGTTTGGTTTGTTTGATTTGGGTTGATGATTAATTTAATGTATGAGAGAATGGATTCATGTAGATGATGGGGATGTTTATTAATGTGATCTGGGAGGGTTTGATAGGCTGTTGAATATTCAATGTGTGTGGACGCTCTGTCCGTTAGTGAAGAACGGGGTATGTCGTCTGGTACACCTACAACTGTGTAAAATGTATGTACATACCATAACTAAAGAGCTATATCTCAACTCGTATCCAGTGCTAGCTTTCCATGTGGAGGTCACGAGTTCGAATCCGTCAGAGAGATTTGCGTTAGCCTATTTATATTTATAGGCCTAGTTATAGCCTGTCTTCATGGCATTGTCAATTAATAAAAAAATCCAATTTAAAAAAAAAAAACTGTGTAAAAAGTACAACTTTGTAATTTAGACTCCTTTGTTTCAAACTCCACATATACATACGGATTATATACTAATATATATATATATATATATATATATATATATATATATATATACATACGTCTAAATTTTCTGTATCACTTTATTTTTCGTGATTCAATTATTTACATTTGACGTTATTCATTAGTTACGAGTCGTTGGATCATTAGTGTTACAGTAAACTCTCCCGAGAGGGTTTTGTAGTGGCCAAACTCCGTAAAACTCGCAACGAACTAAACCCGTTATAGGCTAAATAAAAAATTAAAAAGGAAAAATTAGTTTTGATGAAGCCACTGTAAAATCAATTATTAATGCCATTACACTAAATGGGCAATTGGGTTTGAAATGAGTTTGAGCAAACATAGTTGAGAAATTATAGGAAGTTGTCAAAACAATGCTTAATCTGATCATGTGTTGAAGAGGACGTGTCCTATTTCAAGTACAACAAAGTATGAATCAAAATATGAGGTGATTGGTTGTTCACATGTCAATAATACACTCACTATCAATATTTTGATCTGGATCCAATTTTATTATTTTGATCAAAATCATGTACTTCTTCCTTTTCATTTTCATTTTTCATTGTCTCAAAAAAAAAAAAGATTCTTCTCATTTCTATAATCGGGACTTAAATATGCATAAATACTAACACGGCTAGTGAACCAAGTGTTCATATCTTCAAAAAGGAGTTTGAATCGTAATCATTTCATTTTGAGACGGAGAGAGTAATAGGGTTAGTTTCTGACAAGGTTAACAATTTCTAGGGAAAAAAGAAAAAGAAAACTTAAAGAACAAAATATGAATGGAAGTAAAATCTAAAGCTTTTAGCCAACTCAAAACTCTATTTTTGAGTTCACAAATCAACACACAGGGGTGGCAACAGAATTAGCTCAACTAAAGGGTAATTGGTTAAACTAACCCCAAAAAAGTTCTTCCCAAACCAAACAAGGCTAATGGAAAAGAATACAAATTGTCTTTCTTTTCATATTACCAGAAAAGTAGCCTTTTCATCAACAAACATAATCTTTCATATCAAAATTTTAAGAACATCAATGGCACAAGTCTTAATTGTCATGTCTAAACCTTAAAAACATCAAAAACACAAATGGTTGGGAATAAAAAAAATTGTAAAAACCACCTGGTGGTTGATTCAAAGAGGGGTTACTAATCCCTACTTCTTCTCTTCCTTCTCAGCCTCTGCAGCCCTCTTCAATCTTTTACCGAGATGGCGTTCATTTGTCCTCTCAATACGGAGCTTAGAGTAGGCATTGAATGACTTCATTTCATCGGTGATCTTAACAAGCTCAGTAGTTGGCTTCTCACGAACAATTGGCAAGTATGTGCCCTGGACTTGGGTAGCTGTAGCCAGTTCTTCAGGGGTAGAATCCCCAGCCTGGAGTAGAAAAGTATGATTAGTGATTGAAATAAAAGATGGATGAAATACTCGCTCCGTCCCAAAATGATAGTCCCGTTTGACTTTTCAAACATTTTAAGGTTACATTATAAGCTTTAGAAATTTAGTGATTTTGAAGTCTTAATTTTGGAAATGGGACCAACTTTCTGGGACAAACAAATAGGGGATGATGAGAATATCATTTTGGGACGGAGGGAGCATGTAAATGGAGATCAATGTTACCTTGGACTTGCGGGCCCGCCTTGGGAAGACGACTAACTTGGCCTTGTATGTCTTCAACCTCTGAACATTGGTCTGGAGACCCTCTAGAGAACGGTTTCTTCGGCGGTGGTCAACAGAGATACCGATGGTTGGTGCAAGCTTCTTTGGGATGCCTGCTGCCTGGCAAATGATAGAAAAAAACAATAATCAATAAAAAGGATTGCTCATGATGGTAAAGTGATCAAGTACAGTGCAAAAAGAAACTGCAAGGACTAGATGGGTTTAAAACACGTAAAGCATCAAGATTACAATAATAAATTAGCTCACAGAAAAGTAAAAAAGTAAAATAAAAGGGAAGCAACTGCAGAAGTAAAATTCTAAGATTATAACATTTATTTCATTTTATTTAGTTTTGTTTGATCTCCCGAATTCCCAAGAAAAGTAAAAAATAAAAGATATAGGAAAAGGAGCAAATGGTTTAAAAGATCATGCATAGCTTTCTAGGCTTCAGTGTGCGTCAATAACGCAAAAATTCAATTATTCATAGCCCAGTGCATATTCAACATCTCAGTTATGCACAGTTCCCATGACTCATTAAACTCTTTTTTGAACAACACATACACACAGCTCATTGTTTATATAATAAACAAAATAGAGGAACACTACCATGATGATCTTCTTTGTGCTCTAGTTACTAAACTAACCACCAACCAACCGTCCATTCTGAGCCATCGTAGAATGTATGCATTTCTTTAGGGGTCACCAGAATAAATAGCTTATATTTTTGTCTTGAGATTTAGAAAATCGGTTCTCAAAGATTACATATGCCATCATTGGAATCCCCAGGGGTCTTTACTAGTATTATGTGCAGTAAAAACATGTATCATACTCCCTATGTCCCATAAAGATAGTCTCATTTTGACTTTTTATGGTCAACAAAAATAAACTTTGACCAAACATTGGTGTCAAGTTAATGATCACAATGAAATTCTAAAAATTGTTATTGATAAATCACTTAATGATTTATCAATTACAAATTTTAGAATTTCACTAGAATCATTAGATCGTCACCAATGGTTGGTCAAAGTTCATTTTTGTTGACTAAAAAAATCAACATGAGACTATCTTTCCGGGACAGAGGGAGTATTATGTGCAATAAGAACATGCATCACAATTAAACAAACCAAGTTATCTTGGAAGAAAAAAACAAACATGCAGAACATTATGTTAGAATAGTGTGCATATCAAAAAGTGTCCTGTTAACATAACTAAACACAGTGCTACAGTTTTTGAAATGTGAATTTCAATGTTTGAGACTCAAATAAAGCAGCTTTATTTACTGTAAAAGCATGAGATGCTGGAACATAGATCTGCCAAGGGGTATAAACAGGCATACAAAATAAGAATTTAGCAGGGTCTAATTTGCTGCACCCAGTATACAGAGTAAAGCGACTCAACTTTCCTGCATAAAATTTCTGCCTCTTAATCATACATGAGTACATGTAAGCATGAAGAACACTTCAAAGATAAAATTTAAAATGATCCCATGGAGAGGCAACCTCCGTAACAAAAAACAAACCAGGGGAAAAAAAAAAAAGTAAGCGAGTGACTGCTAGAAGCATAAATTGAACATTTGAGTCAGCCGTCATCTACTGAACACTCAAAGATACTTAATCGACCTTAGTATTAACTACTCATGATGGACTATCTAATCATCTTTCAGCTCCGCAGATACAAATCCCTAAGGAAATCTAGAGACAACAGAACAGGCAGGGATGATAATAAGAAACACACCTTGAGCTCTTCAAGAGAGAATCCTCGTCCAGCCCTGACTTTCATGTTGTACTTCAATGTCTGGCCATGAACAATAGGGCGGAGTGGTCCAGCAGTAGGCCTGGGAAAGATCTTCACAGCCTTCTTTTGTCTAGCTGGCAATATATACAAGGAAACACAGTATAAGTTCAAACTACAGTAAAGAGAAACCATCATGAAATTTACAAGTGGACAGAAAACATAGAGTTCAATGACATTGCAGTTGGTATAAAGTATAAACAGCCAAACACATGAAATCAAATACTCACCGGTCCTTCGCCTGGTTTTACGGGCAGGTTGGTTGAACCAGGTGCGAACACGCTCCTGCCAGTTTTTCTTGAAGTGCTCGTTGGGGATAACATTGTTATGCTTCACCATCTCTTACCTAGAATCACCAAATAGTGAATTAGTGTCAGACTATTCAAAGTAAGTAAACTGCTTGATATCTTAAGCTATGTCATTTCAGTCAATTGCATTATACAAGCACATTCATATATTTACTTATTTAGGCCATAACCACCCCCGCAATTTACATTAAACACCACATTCATGTTAGGAAATTTGTAGGTCCAATTCATATACTCTCTCCATATGCATACACGCATAAAGCCTAATGTTATTCTGATTTGTCCTAAAAGTACAAATTCATTTCCAAAAGGTGATGAAATAATCGAGTTGTCAAAAAGATTAATACTTTGGGAAAATGGAGAACCAAATAAACAGTAATTATTACAGATACATCATCAGCCAAGTAAAATACAGTCATCTCTTCGATAATTCAGCCTATCAGAAGAACACTACAGTCATTAGCTGATAAACAAATATAAAAAACACAGCTAAACAATAAAACAAACAAATAACTGAATCTCAATTCAGAAGTGCAACATCATGGTGTTAATGGGTATCTCAAGCTACTCAACCCTTAATTATTTCCTAATTTCAAGTCTAATAAACGAAATGAAAATCAAAGAACATATGGTCCAAATTTTCATATCAAGAAAATAAGTATAAAATACTGAGCAAATTTCATTCGATTTAGATTCCAACTAATTGAGAGGGTAACAACTACACAAAATCTCAATTAGGTGGGGGGGGGGGGAAATCCAAGTTAAAATTGCAGAACTAAACCATTAATCTTGCCCCGCGTTATATGAGTAATCAACGACATACATTTCAAATGAACAACAATCATTTCGCTACTAACTTCAATGCAGATATGAGAGGCAATTGAGTTCAAAACAAATAAAAGATCTATTTCGAGGTTACCTTTGAGGGGGTGGCGGAGCAGATGAACTCCGGCGAATACGAATAGCTGCGGGTCGCTTCCGAAGTTAGGGCAATTAGGGTTTTATATAAGATGCAGTAACATTGAGGATAGGGTTTTAATTTTTTTTTTATTGGACTCAAATAGGTCGGGCTGAGCCCAATTCATGATGCTTTCACTCGTTTTTAAGCCATTTATTAAATTTCATCAATAAGGTTTTTCAGGTTGGGCCCAACTTTACTCTTTATTTTTATTTTCTTTTTCTAGTCTACAGATTTTAGTTTGAGATAAAAAAAAATAAAAAAAAATAAAAAAATTTGTATCCTTCTGTCCCGAAAAGATAGTCTAATTTTGATTGTGGAAATGGGACTAACTTTTTGGGACAAACAAAAAGGCAAATAAGATTATCATATTTGGTTCAAAAACGGGAAGACAGCCTGTGAAAATCGTGCGCGCTCACCTGCGACCATGTCATACCTACTACACAAGGAAACATAATACAAGTTTGATATGGATCTCATGAAAGATAGAACAGCCCAATCTCTTTTCAGTAGATTTACATTTACTCCCAAGTAACTGAAAATAAAACACCACAACCAGAGGCTATAGACATAATCAAAGCCACAACAAAAAAATAATACTACATGATACATATAACAACACTCGGTTCAAAAACTAAAACCTCATACCTACTACACAAGGAAACAGAATACAGCAAACTTCAAGAAAAAAAGCCTTAGGATCAACTATCCAATCGCCTACAAAATGCGCAACCCCGCGAAACCAAATTATAGCTGTTTAAGTACCTTCTCGGCAGCAGCTATTGTTTGTTTAATATCTTCACTTGTATGTGCTAAGCTAGTAAATCCAGCTTCAAACTGGGAAGGTGCCAAATAAACGCCTTCTTCCAGCATCCCTCGGTAAAATTTAGCAAACTTGGCCGTGTCACTCTTTTTAGCATCATCAAAGTTATAAACAGGCCCGTCAGTGAAGAAAAACCCAAACATTCCGCTTATGTGACCACCACAAATTGCATGTCCGGCCGTCTTTCCGGCAGACAAAATGCCCTGAATCAATTCACCGGTGACTTCATTCAAGTGAGCGTAGCTTCCCGGTTGCTTCAACCTCTTGAGAGTGTGTATTCCTGCAGTCATTGCTAGTGGGTTCCCACTTAGGGTACCAGCCTGGTACATTGGCCCTGCTGGAGCCACCATCTCCATGATTTCTCTCCTTCCTCCATAAGCACCCACAGGGAGGCCGCCTCCTATAATTTTACCAAGCGTGGTTAGATCAGGGGTTATACCGAAAAATTCTTGGGCTCCACCATAAGATAATCGGAACCCAGTCATAACTTCATCAAAGATAAGGAGAGCATCATTCTCTTTGGTTATTTTACGAAGGGCATTCAAGAATTCAGGTTTGGGTGTAATGAAGCCTGCATTTCCTACAACAGGCTCAAGTATAACTGCAGCAATTTCTCCTTTGTGTGATGCAAAGAGGCTTTCGACCGTTGCGATGTCATTGTAGGGTGAAGTTAGTGTATCAACGGTAGCTGATTTAGGAACACCGGGCGAATCGGGTAGACCAAGAGTAGCAACCCCACTGCCTGCCTTGACAAGGAATGGATCTGCGTGGCCGTGGTAGCAACCCTCAAACTTAATGATTTTTTGTTTTCCAGTGAAGGCCCGAGCTAGGCGGAGTACACCCATGCAAGCTTCCGTCCCTGAGTTGACAAACCTAACCATTTCTATACTGGGAACAGCTTCGATTACAAGCTTCGCCAATACGTTCTCCAGAAGACAAGGTGCACCAAAGCTTGTTCCTTTTTTCATTGTTTCAGCCAATGCTGCTAGTACCTGCAAATGAATGAATCCAGAATCTTAGTGGACTAGTGGAGTAAATATTTCATAGTCACAGTTTAGGGATGAGAACAAATGGTTCATTGTAAGTAAATATTTCATAGTCACAGTTTAGGGATGAGAACAAATGGTTTCATTGTATACCAGGCAAGTTTTTATGGGGGTATAGTTCCATTTCATTGTCTTTATTTTATTTTATAGGTATAATAGAGGAAAGAACTGATGCTATCTGACAACTGCTCTCATCCAAGACTCGAGAAGCCAGACAAGAGCATTAGATAAGTTGGACTGCCTATGTGCCATGGAGATTTTCCAGAAATCGTCTTTTGTAGTCGAGTCAGAAGGATTATTCAACCATGTAAAGATCTTACTACGCTGTGCCCTATGCCAAATAAAAATTTGAATCTGAGGGTCGAAAAAAAAATATTATGCAGATTGTGCATAATATGTGTCATGACAGTACATTATAATAAGGGAGAGGATTAGAACCTCATCATCTGCGTGACCGATGATGGCTGGTCCCCATGAACCAACATAGTCGATGTACTTGTTTCCATCAATATCCCACATGTAAGAGCCCTTGACAGAATCAATTACAATGGGTTGCCCGCCAACTGATTTGAAAGCACGTACAGGGGAATTCACACCCCCTGGCATCAACTCCTGTCAACAAGAAACATGAAATATTTTTTTGAGGGGAGGGACCAACAAATAACAAAAATTCTCTATAATTATATATATCCCTTCCCGTTACTAACATCAGAAAAAGTCTCGACACAGATGGGTACATTTTATACTTCGTCATAACTAAATTTGATCTCTCCACATAGAAAAAATTAGACAAATACTACTAACTGATGACAAGTTGATAATTACACAACGAGCCGGATGAACGCTTAGACATGTAAGGTTGCTAAAATACACTTTACGTAACTGAAAAAGGCAACTGAGGCAAACATAATGCATACAAAATCAAAGTCATTGCTCCCTTTATAGGATTTCCCCTTGTCACTATTTTAACGCAGAAAATCCTATCCTGAAAAGTTAACATTGCCACATAGACATCTCCACGTTGGGTAGGGAAATAATTTTTAACCCGTCCAGCTCTACAACCAGTATTTTGAATCTTTTCATAACAATAAATTCTTTCAAATTCCAATATACACACAAGTTACACTCCAGCTCATTTCGGTATTCAGTTACAACTAAAGTAATGATCAAATTCCAACAAAATGTGGGTCTTCCACACAAAAATTAACTTCTATCAATCTCCATATAAGCACATTCTTCGTAAAACATAAGACTATATAACATAAAGCCCAATTCCTGAATGGATACATAAGCAAATACACCAAAGCCAAAAGCAAAACTTAACCAATTAACATAAACGTAGTCAATTCGGGAAAATTCAGCACATTCTTCACACAATTTCAGTCCACTGCCCATAATTAATGAGGAGAAAGAAAATTAACCTATTTATAAATAAATCACAGGCTTAAATCTGATAATTACTAGCGAATTGGACTAAATTTTACAAAAGAGACCGAAATGAGCTCGGAATAGGTCAAACGAAGTCAATACAACGAGATTGTCTTCACAAATGCGTACATGATAACAATGAACTTGATAGAAAGAAAAATAGAGAAAGAGAGTTTTGAAGACCTTAGCGGCGTTGAAAGCTTGTTCGGATTTCTGAAGAGTAAAAGTTTTCTTCTTCTCGTCGACGGAGACGGCCATCTTGATGGAAGAGGAAAAACAACGGGAAGAAGATCGCGGTGACGGGGAAGTTAAATTGGGGATTCCGGTCAACTTCGACGGCCACGATAGCCCTATTCCCGCCATTGTCGCCGGTTCTGATTTGGAGTTGGTTGAAGATAAGAAAAGTCGAAGGGAGAAAGCTGTATCTATCATTCACTACAACATAAGCCTAAACCGAATCCGCAACTCCCATTCAAGCAACGCCACGTAGATTTAAAAGGAGGCGTTGCTGCTGTTTGATATGCGCTTTCTCCCAATAGTTTAGAAAAGGGCAAATTGGAATTTGTTACTTGAGTTTGTTTTTGTTACATTTTGGTTACTGAATGTGTGTTTTTGTTGCAATCATGTGTAATTTTGGATAAATCATTAAAAAACTAACGAAAATAGATTAAAAACATAACAAGCTTTTTTCAAAATTGCAATGATCACCCCTACAGTTTAATTAATTTTATTTATATACTAAAATTTAAATTGTTAGTCTAAAAATACCTCCCTTTATAAATGATTCCAATTAATACGGTTAAACATAATAGGACGGATTAAAAATAAGAAATAAACCTAAGTATAAGGGGGGAATTAAATATAACATTTTTAACTGTATTTTAGTTAATGGGGGTAAAAAATATATATATGTATAATTACTTTTATCTCAAAGGGGGCAAATTTCAATAAATTGCACTAAACTCCCAATTTTTTTAAGTGCATGTATTTAAAAAAAAAAAAAACAATGGGAGCAATTGCTTAAACCCCATGTAGCTCCGCCGCTGCCGCAACTGATCTAGAGAAGGTGAGTTGCTATTTGAAGGACCAGCTTCATTTCCACAAACATCGTTCCCCCTGGCTGTTAAAGAGAAAAAGATGAATAACCTTATACGAATCAAGTTTAAATGTAATTAATCAATTAATTGAAAATGATGTATATAGTTTCATCCACTAATACTTAGTTTTCCACAAACTAATTACAGATCCTACATCACATAATCTGCTTGCTCGATCAGCACAACTATCAAGAATGTTCAAACCTAAAAAAAAAAACATCTCCCACAATAGAAAAAATGACAAAGACGAAAAGCCGAAGAGCGGTAAAAGTGAAATGTGAGCAAATTTAAGGGCTTAAATTAAATAGTCCACCTACCAAATTCTACAAGACCAGCCCGGCAGATGCCACATGCCTTGACATACATTAAGAGGCAAATATATCATTTCGGAAGGGAAATGAAGTCAAGTAAACGAAATACATTCTCTCATAGAATTAACATATGCCCAACATTATCCCATACTACTCAGTAACATTGCATTCCCCTGACTATCACTACTACAGAACTACTTACGTCCTTCCAGTTTGTACCAAAATAAAAAAAAAAAAAAAAAAAAAAAAAAAAACTGCTTACGTCCAGTTTATTTCCTTAATCTAGTCTAAAAACTGCAAATGCCAGCTCACCAACTTCATTTTCTGCTAGACTATATTGATGAAGACCCTATTCAGATTTGGCCTCATTGACCGTATAAGACGGCAAGTCCTCAGCGAAATGATGAGGTGGTGCCTCCCCGGTGAAAGGATGGGGAGGTGGGGCGTCCAAGTCCTCTAGGGGACGGAAGAATGCCTTCTCTTCTAGCACTGAATTACCTTCAGCTGTACTATTTCCGCTCAATGCTCCACAATGGTTACCATTTTCACCCTCTACATGGTTTTGTTCACTGGCCGGAACAAAAACCCCGGTTTCTGGATCCGGGGCCCAGTATTCTTCGGGTTGAGGAGGGAGTGATTCATCAGAAATCACTGGTTTTGAAGCGACCTCCTCTTCTACATTCTTATCATACACTGATCCGTGCAACCCCCTCCTGCATAAGTACCATGACAACACTTGAGCAACATTGGTGACACAAAATTTCTCATACACCAACCAAGAAGGAAGTTGTTTGTAATTTATCTCCCAGTCAAATGTACCTCCTAAAGTTTTTTTTTTTTTCTTTTTCGTTTTCTTTTTTAACTATTATTTTTGTCTATGCAATTAAATAACTCGAGTATTCAGCGTGCGTAATTTGCATTGATGTACAAGTTTTCAGTTATTTAAAATTTTTGAGCTCGCGACAGCATGATATCATCTCATGTAGTTGATGTAGTTCATTTTAAAGTACAATTCAATTTTTCTCATAAAAAAAGTACTCGTAGCAATTTAATTTATTTCATTTCGTTGGCATGGGCAGAATGAAGGCACTTTGCATGCTGAATTTGAGATCTGAGACTTGAACCACAAACAGATGTGACTATATCCATGTAAGAATAATATAAGCTCCAAACTCATTGAAAGCCCCAAATGCTACTCCCTCAGTCCCAAACCCAAAGTATATGTCTACCCTCTCATTTACATGGAGATTAAAAAATGGTGGAATAGTAAAGATTTTTTGTCATTTTAAAAAATAGACATATACTCTGGGACGGACTGAAAATTGGACAATATAGGGAGTAAATGATTATTTAAAAACCTTTTTAAGTTTATTTATTTTATGGATATTTGGGACCAAATTTTGGTGTAGAGCTTATCCATAAGAATAAATAAGGCGACAAGCAAAGAGTAAAAAAATGTAAGGTAAATTAGGGAGATATAGACAGAAAGGTTGAGTTGAGCCTGGGGAATGAGGAAAGAGGAGACAAGCCCCCAAGGTGCGCCAAGTGTTTACTTCAATCCACATTTATGAGGACACGTCATGGTCGGTCCAAAAAAAAAAAAAAAGAAAAAGTCAGATGTGACCTTTTTCCCGAACAACTCATTTAATCTGAGCTCAAATAATTCACACAATTTTAATTGATTGATCGGTTTCTCTAACGTGTGCTCTTAGGGCACATGATAAAACTTAAATGTAATTATAATGTGCTCTAAAACACATGTTTGATCTTTATCCACCCCAAATGCTAACACTTGCCCAAAAGAAAATGTGTCTTCCCATCAGTTTCAAGACCCTTTTACTTTTATTTTACTATTATTCTCACTATGAAAACTTCACTCAAGTTAAAGATGCAATTTAGTACTACATCCATCATCCAACAAAAACAAAAAAGCCCCACCCTCAAATTCTCAAATTAAAATCTTGAAAATGCTAGATTGATAGTCATGTTTGACATTTCAAACATTTTAAAACTATATTATAAGTTTTTTTTGTGAATTCAATGGTCTTGAAACATTAACTTTGAAAATGAAACTAGCTCTTTAAGTAAAAAGGAAAATATGACTATTATTTTGAGACGTAGGAGGAAGTAACTCTCTAATGTCATACACAGAAAAAAATAAAACTTAGATACAGTTAGTACTGTATCGACCAGGTGTGGAACATAAGTGTTCAATTTAAGGTCACTCAAAATGGAAATGAATAGTACTCCCTTCCCTATGTCCCAAAATGATATTCTCATTTATCATTTTCAATAGTTCTTCTCATTTCTACAATTTAAGCTTAGATGTGCATAAACACTATATAAATTAAGCGTTTCACTTCCTTAAAATTTTTAAATAAGTAAGATCATTTTGGGACGGAGGGAGTATATAAAGAAAGAACAAGAGAGGGTTTGTTTAATTACCTGAGAAAGGGAAAAGAAGGAGGAGGTAGAATGTGGTTGAGGAATTTCTTCCCCAACATTGCTACTTCCATTCTACTCTTGTAGTTGCCCACCGCCATTAATTTGAGCAGTATTATAATTTTTTGAAATCCAACCGCAAAAAGAAATGCGAGTTTGTATGAGTGCAAGTGTGGTGTAGTAAAGAGAAGAAGAAGAAGAAGAAGGAGGTCTATTTTATTATATAGGGGGAAGGTTTGAGAGAGTGAGAGAAAAACAGAGGAGTGCGCGTGTTTGACCCGAAATACTAAATGTTGCTTTGGATAGACAATATTGGCCTAATCTTTTTTTCTTGCACCGCCCCTCTTTTGAGCTGTAACTAACCTACTCCCTCCGTCCCTATTTACCTTACAAAAATTGCCATTTTGGGTGTTCCTATTTACATTACAAAATCCAAAAAGAAAACTTTTAAACATTTTTTAAATAGTGGGACCCACTTGTCATACTCACAACAACTATCCACTTACTTTTCTCTACCCACTTTCTCTCTTCCACTCAACTATCTACACTCATAACACATCAACTTTACAATCATTTTCTTAATTTTTGTGCAAAACCTCATTTTTTTAAGGTAAATAGGAACTGAGAGAGTATGTGCTTAGAATCATTTAATTTATTGTAATTTCAACACTTCACTCTTCCTCAACATAAATTAACAACTCCCATGTTACTTGTCATACATTATACTCCATCATTTTTTACTTTTTATGAGTGAATGGTCAACTTAAATGAACTTTGACCAAGAATTAGTGTAAATCTAATGATATCAAAATAAAATTTTAAAAATTGTTATTGATAAATCACTTAATGATTTATCGATTACAATTTCAAATATTTCACTAGAATGAGTAGTAGATCAACATTAATTAATGTTTGGTCAAAGTTTATTTATGTTGACCATAAAAAGTCAATATGAGACTGTCTTTTTGGAAGAGGAAGTATGAGCTAGGACAAGTAATACAAATTTAGTGAACTCTCTCCATCTCACCATAAATTTTACACATTTTTTACATTAGTATGAGTAATGAATGTACGAATAAATGGTAAAAATAAGTAAATCACAATTTTTAAAGATACTAATAAATCAACTGCAACACTTATGAACAAATGGACTTTTAGGAAGCACCTTAAATTGGAAATATTGATTGCATTTAAAGTCAATTTTCAATTTTAAAATCAACTAGTAAAGGAGATATTCATAATATGTATATATTGAAAGAAACATATGTTAAATATGATGTGAGATATCAGCTTCAAAGACATTTCTCCACATTCTCATTTTATGAAAATATATAAGAGATGGGGGGCTTTGGATACCCAAATACAGAGGCACATAATAATAGTCCATATTTATAACAGTAATGAGTAAGTCCAATTTTTACATAACAAGGTAGCAGTTACATCTCCTTACTATGGACATTATCCTAAACACAAACACCCCCTCATTTTATTCTACTACACTTTATTTTATATAAAACATCCCACATCAAACCCATATTTTCCTCTGAACCCCTCCGACTAGTACTATATAAACGAGGAAGTCCTTGGGTTTTTCACCTCCCTTCTAGCTAGGGGAGTTTCTTAGTAAGGATGGGGTTGTGGTTTCTCCAAGTTCTCGAGGGGACGGAAGAAAGCCTTCTCCTCCAACACAGAACCTCCACTCTCATTAGCCACAAAGCCAGTGCCCTGGTTTTGGTCACTTGCTGGACCGAAAACACCTGTCTTGGGGTGTGGGGCCCAGTACTGGTCGGATTCAGGTTGGATTAGTTCGTCTGGAACCACAGATGGACAGACGTGCTCATCCAAGTTCTTGTCGTACACTGACACATGCACTCCTCTCCTGCTGTAGACAATTAGACATGAACTCGAAAGAGTAAATTCTTTTGTGCAAATGTAATATTCGAGCATTGAAGAAACAAAATGAGAAAAGGGAACATTAATATGTAACTAAAAAAAATATTAGAAAAGGAAAGATATTTATATGCACACCAAGATTATGGTCACTGAAGACAGTTGTGTGGGTCAGGTCACTATAACTTGAATTGCAAAAATCATTTGAAAAGAATGTGCCAGCAACCAATCTCAATATAACTAACCCTTCTTCAACTACTACCTCGTTGGGTTATTTTATTATACACCATGGCCAGGGAAAAAGAAAAAAATACTAGTAAAGAAGGACTGATCTGAGATTAAACTATGATCGTACCAAAAAGTTTCAGGCATGTTCAAGTTCTAACTAAAGAAATCACTTCTACTTGATTCTTCTCCTTTACAGGATGATACTTTTTTTGGCTTTAGGGATGGTTTGTAGAAAAATGCGATAAAAAATTGGCATGTGATTTTGTTCACAAGAGGAAGGACTACACCAACCATTCCATTGCCCCTCAAGGTAATAAAATATTAAGATAAAAACTTGTGTGAGACGGTCTCATGTGTGAGACAAGTTTTGTTGAGAGAGTAAATGGTTTGTTCCCTATGGGTGGGGGCGGGGCAAGCCCATTGTCCTCTTGAGACCCGTCTATACATGAGATGGTCACACAAGAGACTTCCTCAAATATTAAATATAGATGAGCAAATAATAAATATCATGCAACTAATTAGTAAAGTGTAAAAAGGAAAGGAAAGGAAAAGAAAATTCTTTTGTTCTTCTTGAAGAAACTCTTTTTTCAAGGATACTACTAACTTCCAACAAACTCTACCACCAAAAACTCCAACAAGTCACATGTAGATGTGGAGTTCATTATCCTCAAGGACCCTCCTTACAACTTTGAGACTCATATGGGTGGGTCCAAAACAACACCTAACGCAACAAAGTGTGACACGGACGCTAGCTTATCCAACCATATCACAAGTGGAAAATGAGGACAAAGACATCCACTTGGGGTAATCGTTAAATCTTATCTTATTAGCTAAACCAAACAAATATTTTAAAATTATACCTTTGTTAATCTTACTTTTGATATTTCATCAATCTGATATTTGGATTGTTCAAGATCAAACAAATATATTGGGTGATCCACTCCGTCTGTCCCAATAAAAACTGGTTTAAAAACAAAACATTTGAATTCAGACTATATGACAATTTTTTAATCCAAATTAAGCTAGAAATGGAGGTTACTTTACTTGATTTGTATTTTTATTTTATTTTTCGAGCAATGTCATCCTTCAATGAAAGGGCAGAAGATCACTATTTGGGAAGTGGTTCATAAACTAACCAATCATATACTTGCATATTTCCTGCACCCAAACGTCTGTTCTTCGATAATAATTAGCAGCTAATACAGAATCGTTACAGATTTCAAAATTTCAGCTATATTCATTGATTCTGAGGTAAATAATACTTTTAAAAAAGGTTTCAATACTCGGAAGGATTTGCAATTTCGTTTCAAAATCTGAACAGTAAATGAAAAACCGGTTGGATTTGGCAATTCTCTACTTAAAGAGCGGAAGATAGATTTGTCTGTATACAAACTGGTCCAAAATTTGCGTCATCACATTTATTATAACACTTGTAATTATCTTTTACTCCCTCTGTCCCTAAATGAGTGTCCATTTTCAAGAAATCTTTGTCCCTAAATGAGTGTCTTTTTTGAACATAACTTTCTCCCTAAACGTTTTTTTCGAAAAAAATTTCACCGGTTTCTTTATACGTGCAAAACTAAAGGTTTGGAAAGGAGATTACAAGATTATATATGAATCGTTGTTACCAAATTGTTCAAAAAGTTGAGATTTTCAGTGTCCCTTAAAATGAAATTTGGACACTCGTTTAGGGACAGAGGGAGTAACATTTTTGGGGGTTAAAATTACAAGGACAGAGACACAACAGAAAAGAAGTGGAAAAAAAAGACGCAAAAATCCAATTGAATGCGTTAAATTCGCCATTGTGACAAAAAAATGAACCGAATGCATGTCGCTTATTTCCCGAGGAAATGTTGAACAATATCAATCTCCATTAACCTAAACACCGTCTAAATTGCATAGATTCTACCGGAGAAATCTCAGCAAAATCACCTTCTACTATCCTAAATTAATAAAAAAAAAATCACGAAAAATAGACAGAGCACACACTATCTAACCACAATGATTCAGAATCATATAACGAGCCATAATGTTACTAACATGGAATTTCAACAAGCATAAACAGTAATCGTTACTGAGACGACGATTTGACTGCATAAATTTCATAAGTTGATGAAATTTAGATGTAAATGTAGGTAGCTGCAGACGTATACCTGAGAGATAGCGCCGGAGTGCGAGCTGAATCACGAACAATTTCACTGCGGATCTGGTTCACAAATCGTTTCCCAATGCTCACGATTCCACGGCTCTGCGAGATGGCGGCCATACAATACAGGTTTTCCGGTGTAGAGAGAAAATTTTTTAGAGAGAGAGAATGCGTGAAAAAGGTGGGGAAGATGAACAAACAGTGTGACTGAAATCTGATTGTCTTCAAATATCAAATCCCTTTTTATAGATAAATTTTGTCTCTTTTTTCTCTCTCACGTACAAAACACACAGTTGTGATTACTACAACCTCTCTTTTTCACTTTTCTTTTCTTTTCTCTTCTCTAAATCCGTCCGCCTACTGCGTGTACGACACAGTACCAAAAAACGGATCGGATGCCGTTACTTGACGGAATCTTTGGATTTTTGACGTTAATCCCATGTTACGGAATGGTATTGACATTGCCGTTAATTAAAGGAGCTTTTACCTTAATTTTATGAGGGAAAAAGGAGCAAAAAGTATAATTGCAGTCTTAAATCAAGCGTATACCACCAAGCCTGCTAGTTTGGAAAAGTAAATGAAATATTACAGTATAATGTTAAAAGACCATTTTAGGTCTAAAAGTATCATGTGATACACAACGATTGTGATTTAAATCATTTGATAAGCGGACTAACATTTTTTTTTGTCTCAAAATATTTTTTTCATTTGTTATTATCTCAAACAGTTTTTAGTTTATTTTTATAATTTAAGCTTAAATGTGAATAAATACAACATTATTAGTGAAACAATTATTGGTATCTTTAAAAATTTTGATTAGTCAAATTAGACAATTGTTTTAGAACAGAGAGAGTATTATATAGACAATGAAGCAAACAAATCTTGATTATTCTCTAAAATTTAATGACTTTTTTACCAGATCATAATAATTTTTCACGGCCATAAGTTGCCATCGTTTTGTGTTTTTTAAGAGTCCAAATCCTTTGTACCACTTCGTGTACCATTTTATGTGCCACAAGTGATCTAATGGCTCACAGTTGTTATTGAAATTTATATTATTGTAATATTATGCAAACATGTGAATGATTGGATTATAAATGATACATGGAGTGACACACAAAAGTGGTACAGGAGATCTCAACTCATCTTTTAAGAAAAGAAGAGGGAGTAGAAAAAGAATCAATGGGAGGAATATTCTGGAGAAACTAATTAAGATGCCATGTTGATAACGTCGTTAGTGATTTGGTTGGTTAACATACAGTATTAAATTAGTTGAGGGTCAAGATTAGCACATGGTCTAATGGGGAATGACGTTTGTGGTCCTTTTGACGATCGTCAGTCAGCCGTCAGTTAAACGCGCCAAAGACGCGGGGCTAAATCAGGGGGAACGATTAACTGGGCGCGCTTTCAATTTGGGATGCATAAGCCTGGTGCTGTGGACTGGCACTAAAAATGCAGCTCCTTTTTCGGGAAAAGAAAATCGGATTTTTTTATTTGCAATTTAGTAAAGTTTTAACCGACCAAATCAACCGACATAACTTGGATCATTTGGAGTATAAACTCTTTTTAAAAGGTACATAGCACTCATTCTCCCTCTATTGTCTCGGAAAGATATTACTACCTCTTTCTTTAAATGAGTGTCAAAATTTCATTTTAAGGGACGTTTGAAAAATCTCAACTCTTTGTACAATTTTATGACAAAGATTCATATATAATCTTGTAATCTCATTTCCAAACATTTAGTTTTGCACGTATAAAGAGACCGGTGAAAAAAATTCGAAAAAAAACATTTAGGGACAAAGTTATGTTAAAAAAGGACACTCATTTTGGAAAAAGATTTTTTGAAAATGGACACTCATTTAGGGACAGAGGGAGTACTTTTTTAAAAATTACGAATAAACTTTAAATAATTTAGGATAGTTTTAATTATCTTAATGAGAATCTACAAATTGGTATTGATAGTGTCGCGACCCCGAACCCCGCGAGCCCGAGACCGCGATCTGGACGTCGACTTAAAACCAAAACTGTGAAATACCGAAGATAAAAATTCCACTTGATACCAAAAGGTGATGATCCAAAGTTTTACAAATCCAAATTTGATAATAACCAAATACAACTATCATAAACTTCCACAAGTTTATGCTCAACAGAAGATAAATGTACAATTCTTAATGACGTCATTGTTTGGTACAACTATCCCAAAAGGTTACACATTTATATAATGTAAACCAACCTATAACAACTTTCCCCAAAAGAATGTATCCACACTCGACGTCCTCTTTCTCGTGATCAGCGAGACTAATCCTTAGCACCTGGGGGGTTAAGGAAAAACAAAGATAAAAGAAAGGGGGTGAGATAAATCTCAATAAGTTACTAATGCAACTACATGTCATGCTATGATGCAATAATCGGTAATAAATCACATATCACATAGCAATTATCGTATCTCAGATAGCAGCGGAAATAAACACATAACAAAGGATATAGCCAAGGTTTTCTAAACCGATGAACCAAATAAAGGTCGCTGCGCAGCTTCAATAATCAACAAATCATCATCTTCATAATAGCTTGAAAGCTGAAGAGAAATCCCCGGTACCGGAACAATAACCATAAGAGTGTCACAAAGGACAAGAGCCATGCCACAAAGTCATGCTCGGTATCTAGATACATTCACAAAGGAAGCTAACTTATCTCTTCCAAGGCCAATCTGGAAAAGGGTATAGTAAGGGCAAAACAATGGTCAACATTATAATGGACTTGGCTTTGCCATTATAATCTTTCCCATCGCCCGATGCAACAAATATGCCAGCTGAGCTTCCAAATAAATGCTAAGTAATAAATACTAGCTTAATTAAACAACTTAGGGTTCCAAAGTAGGGAACCATTCCAATTAGTCACCAAGAAAGTGAAATGAACCAACGACACACAATTAACGTGTTCCAACAATCTTAACAATGATAACACAATTCCCATATCACATTTGACCACAAAGGATCCAGTTAAATCGATCACTCAACCAAATTTACTCACTCATCTCGAAGAGCTTAAGAAGAGCTTTAAAACGATAATTTATACGTCTAAAACGGAGTCCGGATGAACAAAGTATGGCCCTCGAAAGATTGGACCAAAAAGGGAAATAAATTTCATAACAGGGGAGGGGGGTGCGCGCGCCTCCTAAGGGAGGATGCGCGCGCCTCCTGGAGTCATAAGGAAAATTGCGCCAAAAGGTATAGGAGGGTGCGCGCGCTTCATAAAAGAGAGGTGCGTGCGCCTCTCTTCGACAGAGGGAAAATCAACATTGGAGGAGGAGAGGGTGCGACCGCCTCCTAAGGGAGGGTGCGCGCGCCTCCTAAGGGAGGGTGCGCGCGCCTCCAATGGACAGAAGGCTTTTGTTCAAGAAGGGCCATAAGGTTGCGCGCGCCTCCTATGGGAGGGTGCGCGCGCCTCCTTGCCCGGAAAGACAATTTCCGGCAAAAAATCTGGGTTTCTACCATTTTTCTTACCCATTTCACATAACAACCAAAATCAAACATAATCAACCTTCCACCAAGCATAAAGATGAACCCAAAACAACTTATAACTAGAATGGGGACTCAAATAATACCATTTATCAACCAAGATCAAGATTAAAACCCAACATTCCTAAAATCACCATTTTTGACCAAAACTCAAAATAAATTTCAAATAAACTCCAAACTCAACCAAACTTCAAATATAACACATCAAGCATAATATAAACATGATTTGAACATTTTAGCATAAAAATGGGGGAAAAGCAACTTACTTGAATTTTCTCAAAGTTGACGGAATTCGAATATTTTTTATTCTACGCGATCCTATCGACGATCTAAACAAGATTCATGTTTTAAGAAACGAGAAATAACAAGAGGAAGATGAAGAAAATGAAGAGAGAAGTGAGAGAGAAAACTTACCATAACAAGGAGAGAGAGAGGAGAGAGTTGCTGGGAGATGGAGTGGAGAGAGGGTGATAGGGTGAGGGAGGTGAGTAGGGAGAAGATGAAGATTTGAAATGTTACACCTAGCCCCCTTCCCCCACTAACTAGCTCAACTAAGATACTCCCACTAATTTATTAAGACCCAACAATACTGCACTAACACAAATGACTCAAATAAAATGCTAGGCACAATTATTATGAAACACATAAATATTTAAATAAATAATAATTTAAATAAATAAATAAGCAAATAAATAAATAATAATCATTTATTACTAATAAGATAGAGTCTAGCTTTCGGGTCGTGACATTCACTCCCCCTTAAAGAAAATTCGACCCGAATTTTTAATGAGACTTACCCGAATTAAAAAGCCACGGAAATTTCCTCTCGATCTCATCTCGGAGCTCCCACGTCGACTCCTCGATATCATGATTCCTCCAAAGAACTCTAACCAATGAAATACTTTTGTTCCTCAACTCTTGAACTTTAGAATCTAAGATCCGAACCCGTTGTTCCTCATAAGTCATAGCGGGCTCAATATCCTCCGGTACCCTCGGTAACACGTGAGATGGATCACGAACATACTTCCGAAGCATAGAAACGTGGAAAACATTATGTAACCGGTCCAAAGATGGCGGTAACGCAAGACGATACGCTAGAAGTCCAACCTTTCCCAAAATCTCAAACGGCCAATAAACCTCGGAGCCAATTTGCCTTTCTTCCCAAACCTACGAATACCCACCTTCGGAGACACTTTCAAGAACACAAAATCACCGGTCTGAAAACTAAGATCTCGCCTTCGGTTATCTGCATAGCTCTTATGTCGACTCTGGGCTGCTTTCAATCGATCCCGGATAACTCTAACCTTTTCAACTGAATCCTGAAGCAAATCAATACCCACGATCTTCGCTTCACCAACCTCATCCCAACAAATAGGCGATCTACATTTCCTTCCATACAAGGCCTCATACGGTGCCATCTCGATACTAGCCTGATAACTGTTGTTGTAAGAGAATTCCACTAACGGTAGGTGCGAATCCCAAGAATCAGAGAAGTCTATCGCACAAGCTCGCAACATATCCTCAAGAATCTGAATAGTCCTCTCGGATTGACCGTCGGTCTGAGGGTGAAAAGCTGTACTGAATCGCAAATCTGTCCCAAAGCTTCCTGAAACGCCTTCCAGAATCTAGAAGAAAACCTCGGGTCTCGATCTGACACAATACTAACCGGAACCCCATGCAATCTAACGATCTCATCAATGTAAAGGGTCGCAAGCTTCTCCATCGAATATCTGATATCAATAGGCAAGAAATGGGCACTCTTGGTCAATCTATCCACTATTACCCACACACTGTCATACTTCCTACGGGTACGAGGTAGTCCCGTGACGAAATCCATAGTTACGTGCTCCCATTTCCACTCGGGAATCTCTAACGGCCGAAGTAGTCCCGCTGGTCTCTGATGCTCGGCTTTGACCTGCTGACAAGTTAAACATTTCGAAACATACTCGGCTATTTCCCTCTTCATGTTGACCCACCAAAATTGTTGCTTCAAGTCCTGATACATCTTCGTACTACCCGGATGAATAGTGTATCTCGATTTGTGACCCTCATCTAAAACTTGTCTCTTTATCCCACCAACATCGGGTACACACAAACGATCACGGAAAGTCAAAACTCCACTCAAACTCAAAGAAAAATCCTCGAAGTTCTTTTCCTTCAATTTACCCATTATCTTCACCAACTCGGGATCTTCTTTCTGAACTTCCTTTATCCTTTGAATTAGGGTCGGAGATACCCTAATATTCGCAAAAATAGCCCCATGTCTCGATTCACGAGGAGACCAATCTCGAACATCCTCAAGCATTTTCCATTCCCGAACCATCATCGAAGCCACATAAGACTTTCTACTAATCGCATCGGCTGCCACATTCGCCTTTCCCGGGTGATAAGAAATCGTACAATCATAATCCTTCAACAATTCCATCCATCGGCGTTGCCTATTTTTTAACTCTTTCTGGGAGAAAAGGTATTTCAAACTCTTGTGATCCGTGAAAATTTCGAACTTCGCTCCATAAAGGTAATGCTTCCATTTGTGCAACGCAAAGACTATCGCCGCCAACTCCATATCACGAGTCGGGTAATTCTGCTCACTAGGGGTCAACTTCCTCGAAGCGTAGGCAATCACCATCCTGTTCTGCATCAAAACACAATCCAAACCCTCTTTCGAAGCATCACTATAAATTACTAAATCATCATTCCCATTAGGCAAGGTCAAGATCGGAGCGGTAGTCAACCTCTTCTTCAATTCCTCGAAACTCTTGTCACATTTCTCGGTCCACACAAACGGGACATTCTTCCGGGTCAACTGAGTCATCGGAGTAGCAATCCTCGAAAACCCCTCAATAAATCTTCGGTAATACCCGGCCAAACCCAGAAAGCTACGAATCTCGGTCACTGACTCGGGTCTCTTCCAATCCACTATAGCTTCAATCTTAGAAGGATCCACCGAAATCCCATCTTAAGAAATCACATGGCCCAGAAATGACACTTCCTCGAGCCAAAATTCGCATTTACTAAACTTCGCAAACAACTGCTCCCTCGCAAGAACGGATAACACTGTTCTCAAATGTTGCTCGTGCTCGTCTCTAGATTTAGAGTAGACGAGTATATCATCAATAAAGACCACCACGAACGAGTCAAGATAAGGATGGAAAACCCGGTTCATCAAATCCATAAATACTGCAGGCGCGTTAGTCAACCCAAACGGCATAACCAAGAACTCATAATGACCATAGCGAGTGCGAAAGGCAGTCTTCGGAACATCTTCCGATCGAATCTTCAACTGATGGTACCCACTCCTCAAATCAAGTTTAGAAAACACAACGGACCCTCGATCAAGCAACTCTTGCAATTGAACCTTTAATTCCTTCAACTCTGCGGGAGCCAACCTATAAGGTGCTTTCGAAATTGGAGCCGTACCCGGCAAAAGGTCTATACAAAACTCAATCTCACGATCGGGCGGCATATCATACTCGGTAGAGAAAACATCGGGAAATTCCCGAACTACCCGAACACTATCCAAACTAGGGGATTCTTTCCTAGTATCAAGAACACTAGCCAAATACCCCTCACAACCACTATGCAATAATTTTCTCGCTTTCATAAAAGAAATTAAGCGAACCTTTCTACTCAGAAGACTAGCCCCAAACACAAATTTAGGCACATCGGGAATAGAAAAAGTAACAATTTTCTTACGGCAATCAACGGAAGTATGAAACTTGCTCAACCAATCCATACCCAAAATGACATCAAAGTCTTGGATAGGAAGAACTACCAAATCCGCACAAAGGACACGACCACAAATAACCACATCACAAGCACGAAAGACTCGATCAGAAATCAAGCATTCTCCTATAGGGGTCGACACCTTTAGCACGTACGGTAAAGACTCGAATGCAGCATTTAACATGGAAGAAAATTGCACATAAATGTATGAATGAGATGATCCTGGATCTACTAACGCTCGTGCGCTCACATTAGACACAGAAACAATACCTCCAATAACCGAAGGATCATCGGTCGCCTGTTGTTGATTCATGGCATATATCTTTCCTTGAACTTTGGGCTTCCCAGCGGCATCCCTTTTCTGACCCTGATTAGTACCAACCCCTGACCCGGATGACTGACCTCGGTGCCTCGTGCAATCTCTCGCAAAGTGCCCCATTTCACCACAATTGGTACACTTGCCTTGCTTTTTCCAACACCTATCCTCCGTTTGGCCTACCCTCTGACAAAAGGTACAAGGCTTCCTATTCTGAATCCCCGGAGTAGTACCCGGATTCCTCGGTGTGGTTTGCCCCTTAAACTGAGATGATGCTCCCGGGTTACCTCGGTTGTCGGAACGGTGTTGTGGCTTGCTTTGCCCTCCCGGATTGCTCGGGTTAGCTACCTCGGCCTTCCTCTTATGTTTCCCAATATCTTTCTCTATCAAGTAGGCTCGGTCTACCGCATCTTGGAAGGTCACAATCCGTTGGGCAATAAGTTGAGTACGGATGGATGTCTTCAATCCCCGAATGAATCTCATAGCTTTTTGTTCCTCGGTCCTCACCAAATAGTCACAATACCGGGCTAATTCTATGAACTTAGCCGAGTATTGTGCTATAGACAACAAGCCTTGCTCCAAGTTGAGCAGCTCGATCTCCTTTCGGTTTTGATCAACAACCGGAATGAAATGCTCTTTGAATTTGCGCACAAACAACTCCCACGCATACACCGTGTGAGTATCATCCCAACTAGCTTTAACACCCTTCCACCAATGCTCGGCGGCTCCCACAAGTTTGTAAGCCGCGAACCAGACCTTGTCCTCATCCGTGCAACCAAATACCTCATAAATCTTCTCCATCGACTCAATCCACAACTCAGCTTTCCGAACATCGGGTTCCCCATTGAATTCAACCGGTTTCAGTTTGAGAAATTGCTCCAATCCATAGCGGGGTGGTGCTTGTTCTACCCTCGGACCTTGATCATGTATGGCCTTCATGGCCGCCTCGAACATGCCTTGAAACATAGCACTTGCTTCTTCCCTTGTGTCATTCTGATTCTGTGCCCCACTAGTACCTCCTCTGGTTCTTCTTCCAGACATTTCAAACAATTACCTGCATAAGACATCAACCGTTACTCACTCCGAACACAACTACCCACCTAGGTCAAACTAATCCACCTATACTTATACATAGAGCTAATGCCATAGCTCTGATACCAACTGTCGCGACCCCGAACCCCGCGAGCCCGAGACCGCGATCTGGACGTCGACTTAAAACCAAAACTGTGAAATACCGAAGATAAAAATTCCACTTGATACCAAAAGGTGATGATCCAAAGTTTTACAAATCCAAGTTTGATAATAACCAAATACAACTATCATAAACTTCCACAAGTTTATGCTCAACAGAAGATAAATGTACAATTCTTAATGACGTCATTGTTTGGTACAACTATCCCAAAAGGTTACACATTTATATAATGTAAACCAACCTATAACAACTTTCCCCAAAAGAATGTATCCACACTCGACGTCCTCTTTCTCGTGATCAGCGAGACTAATCCTTAGCACCTGGGGGGTTAAGGAAAAACAAAGATAAAAGAAAGGGGGTGAGATAAATCTCAATAAGTTACTAATGCAACTACATGACATGCTATGATGCAATAATCGGTAATAAATCACATATCACATAGCAATTATCATATCTCAGATAGCAGCGAAAATAAACACATAACAAAGGATATAGCCAAGGTTTTCTAAACCGATGAACCAAATAAAGGTCGCTGCGCAACTTCAATAATCAACAAATCATCATCTTCATAATAGCATGAAAGCTGAAGAGAAATCCCCGGTACCGGAACAATAACCATAAGAGTGTCACAAAGGACAAGAGCCATGCCACAAAGTCATGCTCGGTATCTAGATACATTCACAAAGGAAGCTAACTTATCTCTTCCAAGGCCAATCTGGAAAAGGGTATAGTAAGGGCAAAACAATGGTCAACATTATAATGGACTTGGCTTTGCCATTATAATCTTTCCCATCGCCCGATGCAACAAATATGCCAGCTGGGCTTCCAAATAAATGCTAAGTAATAAATACTAGCTTAATTAAACAACTTAGGGTTCCAAAGTAGGGAACCATTCCAATTAGTCACCAAGAAAGTGAAATGAACCAACGACACACAATTAACGTGTTCCAACAATCTTAACAATGATAACACAATTCCCATATCACATTTGACCACAAAGGATCCAGTTAAATCGAGCACTCAACCAAATTTACTCACTCATCTCGAAGAGCTTAAGAAGAGCTTTAAAACGATAATTTATACGCCTAAAACGGAGTCCGGATTAACAAAGTATGGAAGATTGGACCAAAAAGGGAAATAAATTTCATAACAGGGGAGGGGGGTGCGCGCGCCTCCTAAGGGAGGATGCGCGCGCCTCCTGGAGTCATAAGGAAAATTGCGCCAAAAGGTATAGGAGGGTGCGCGCGCTTCATAAAAGAGAGGTGCGTGCGCCTCTCTTCGACAGAGGGAAAATCAACATTGGAGGAGGAGAGGGTGCGCGCGCCTCCTAAGGGAGGGTGCGCGCGCCTCCAATGGACAGAAGGCTTTTGTTCAAGAAGGGCCATAAGGGTGCGCGCGCCTCCTATGGGAGGGTGTGCGCGCCTCCTTGCCCGGAAAGGCAATTTCCGTCCAAAATCTGGGTTTCTACCATTTTTCTTACCCATTTCACATAACAACCAAAATCAAACATAATCAACCTTCCACCAAGCATAAAGATGAACCCAAAACAACTTATAACTAGAATGGGGACTCAAATAATACCATTTATCAACCAAGATCAAGATTAAAACCCAACATTCCTAAAATCACCATTTTTGACCAAAACTCAAAATAAATTTCAAATAAACTCCAAACTCAACCAAACTTCAAATATAACACATCAAGCATAATATAAACATGATTTGAACATTTTAGCATAAAAATGGGGGAAAAGCAACTTACTTGAATTTTCTCAAAGTTGACGGAATTCGAATATTTTTGATTCTACGCGATCCTATCGACGATCTAAACAAGATTCATGTTTTAAGAAACGAGAAATAACAAGAGGAAGATGAAGAAAATGAAGAGAGAAGTGAGAGAGAAAACTTACCATAACAAGGAGAGAGAGAGGAGAGAGTTGCTGGGAGATGGAGTGGAGAGAGGGTGATAGGGTGAGGGAGGTGAGTAGGGAGAAGATGAAGATTTGAAATGTTACACCTAGCCCCCTTCCCCCACTAACTAGCTCAACTAAGATACTCCCACTAATTTATTAAGACCCAACAATACTTCACTAACACAAATGACTCAAATAAAATGCTAGGCACAATTATTATGAAACACATAAATATTTAAATAAATAATAATTTAAATAAATAAATAAGCAAATAAATAAATAATAATCATTTATTACTAATAAGATAGAGCCTAGCTTTCGGGTCGTGACATATAGTATTTATAAAGCTGTATCAATAACAAGTTATAATTTTTTATTAGAATAATTAAAAGTAGCCTAAATAATTTTTCAAAATTCATTCGTAATAACAACGAAAAAAAAGAGAATATCTTTATGGAAAAGAAGGATTATAATTTAGGACATCTACATATTCCATTCATACATTCTTTTAAGTATTTTTTTTTCTGAGCACTCATTTTTTTACGCTTTTACTTGTTTTTGTTGAAAATATAGATATTTTTTTTTTTTAACATACATACATATTCCGTTCACACATTTTATTTTAAGTTAATCGTAGTAATTATGTGAGAGATAATATACATTAATACAGTTTTATAAATTTTGCAATGACGAACCGAGGATTACACACAGCGAAGCCACATTGTAGGTCTTTTGTGCCCATTGGTATGAGACGGATGGAGTATATTGTATGAACTTTTTTATTTCAAAATAAATATTCCATCCGTCCCATTCGAATTAGGACAAATTTCTATTTTGAGTGTCTCATTCGAATTAGGACAACCCAAAAATGGAAGTGTTTTATTTAGTGGAACCCACATTCACACTCACAATATAATTGCAATGTGTCAAAAAAAAAAAAAAAAAAAAAACATTATAACTGCAATACTTTCAAAAAGAAAATTATAATTGCAATGGCTCCAAAAAAATGATAATTGCAAGAAGACGTGTTCTAATATTTCCCATGATGCTAAATCGAACTAAGTGCAAATGTGATCTGAGGAAGAATTTTTATTGCTCGAAAGTAACACAAGATTTTGGGAGAAATTATTTTCTCCTTATATTATAAAATCGAACTAAGTGCAAATGTGATTTGGGGAGGAATTTTTACTGCACGAAAGTAACACAAGATTTTGGGCGAAACTAGTTTTTCTTTAAATTATAAAAATTCAAGTTTTTCAAACTGTTCTTAAATGTTTACCAATGCTTGCAAGTAGAAAAAAATATATTTTTTTGTAATTTAAAGAGAAACTAATTTCCCTCAAAACCTACTCCGAAAGTAAAACTTTGCACGGATATACGTCATTTTTGCATTTTTTTTTTGTTATTTCCTTTTCTGTTTGAGCTTATATTTTCTTTATTTATCCAATTTGTTTTTTCTGAATTTTTTTTACAAAACATTTTTAGTGAAATTTCATGTCCAAACGGTGCCAACATATAGTGGTACTAATAACTCATTATGGCTGCCTATAATTAGGTTTGATTGTACAGAAAAAGTTAAGTGAAACTAATTTCACGTTTCATGTATAATCATACTAATTTTATCTTTAAATAAGTTACATTGATTAGCATCAAGTACTAATAAAGCAACTGCTATAATTTCTGATTACATGTGTAGTCACGACTTGTATCTCGTAACATAATCAAATACTTCAATTTTTTTTTTTTTAACAAACAATATAAATCTATACTATAGTATTTTAAAGTTGGTGAAACTTACCTTGTGAATGACACGTAAGCCAAAAATGGGTTTATCTTGATTTAAAGGATGCCATGTAATATGACTTTTGGAATCATGGAGGCTTTTGGTATTCTCCTACCTAGGTAAAAATAATATGTAATATCCATAGGTATGATAGTAGGTAATTTAGTGATTCTATAAGAAGATATGAAGAGATTCATATCTAATAGAATATGTACTCTTATATATAGAGTATTAGACTAGGTAGACATATACTCTTATATACTCCCTCCGTTCCAGCAGAAGTATCACCAATTTTTGAGACACGGGGATTAAGAAAAGGTAGTAGGTGTGTGGTAGAAAACGAAGAGAGAGAATTAGTGGGGTAAATAGTAGTGTTGGTTGAATAAAATGAGTGGTGGAAAATGAAAAGAGAGAATGAGTGGGGTTAAATGGTGGGGTTAGTTGAATATAAATATATTAAAACATTTCCATTTTTGGTAGTGACACTTGTGCTGAGACGGGCGAAAAGGGAAATAAGTGACACTTCTGCTGGGACGGAGAGAGTATAGACTATTAGACTAGGTAGGGTTTGGATGCATTAAAGAACAATTCAGTAAGAAGTAACTTTTTAGTTTTTTACTATTCAAATTTTCATAATTAAATGACTTTGATCATTTCATGTATTCCAAGAGATAACATATTATTCAAAACCATTGAATTATGATGGAATTCTTAAAGTTTAAAGTATCAAGTGAACTTGAAATCATAGAAAATGAAAAGATAAGATGAACCATTGTAATAAATAATGCTAAAATCTAAAAAGTCTCTAACTTACATTTTTATTAATATGACTTGCATTTATGCTAACATATAAAAAGTCTCTAACTAACATATTATTAATATGACTTGCATTCATGATCTCATAAGTTATAAGACTCTTCAACTTTAAAGACTACTACAAAAATATAAAAACAAAAAATTTATTCATCAAATAGTACTTTTAAGCTCTCAACTCTACCAAAAAGGCACCCTTCTCATTTTAGATGCAAGGATAATTTCATTGTTCATACTTTTCTATACATAAATGAAGTCAATGGGAAGAAGACGACGCAATGATTTATCAACCCTCCATATCGATAATATAATATTCTATTTCAATATTTCATGCATTATATACTAACTATTGTATTTGTTGTTATATTAATTTTTATAGGTATTCCTTCAAAAGAAATTGCTAAAAAGAAATCGTGCTATGAAGCGTGCTTATTTGATGAGTAAAAAAATTTTAATATGACTTGCATTTATGTTAACATATAAAAGTCTCTAACTTACATATTATTAATATGACTTGCATTCATGATCTCATAAGTTATAAGACTCTTCAACTTTAAAGACTACTACAAAAATATATAAACCAAACATTTATTTATCAAATAGTACTTTTAAGCTCTCAACTCTACCAAAAAGACACCCTTCTCATTTTAGATGCAAGGATAATTTCATTGTTCATACTTTTCTATACATAAATAAAGCCAATGGGAAGAAGACGACGCAATGATTTATCAACCCTCCATATTGGTAATATAATATTCTATTTCAATATTTCATGCATTATATACTAACTATTGTATTTGTTGTTATATTAATTTTTGTAGGTATTCCTTCAAAAGAAATTGCTAAAAAAAATCGTGCTGTGAAGCGTGCTTATTTGATGAGTAAAAAAAATAAAAAAAGAAGTTCAAATTTACAAGCGAAAGAGAAGGAAGGAACAAGCATGTCGAAAGATGGACGAGAAACTTTTTTCGGCCAATCAGGTTTGAAGTCAGGTTTCTTCCATATAACTAAAGTCTCTTGCAGAGTTTAAGAATAATATTCTCGTAATAAAATTTGGAAAATTTGGGTAGTTAACCTATACACACAAGCGGCACACACAACACACACACATGTATATATATATATACACACTAAACACACATGCAATTTTCCATATCCTCAAACTTTTATTTTGTTTACAGATTCATCAATGCGACATCACAACGGACGAATAGTTCTAGGAAAAGAAATTTACTATTGGATAATGAAATTGGTACCACATCCAATTACAATGTTAGGACATCAGGTATGTTGAATTTGTTGATTTAATAGAGTATGTAAAATTGTTGCAGTTAATTACTAAGGTTTAGTTAATTACAAAGATTTAGAGAAAACTACAATAGCTATAGTATCTAACATAACAATTCGGACGGAAGGAGTATATAGGTAGTTAGGGCTAAGTAGTAAGCAACGGGTCTTCATTTCATAACTTTTCATAACTTCTCACATACTCCCTCCGTTTCATGTGAATTGAGACTTATTTCCTTTTTCGTCCGTTCCACGTCAATTGAGACTGCCCAAAATGGCAAAAAATTTTTACTATTTCTCCCACTCATTCTCTCTCCTATTTTACTTTTACACTCACATACACCAATCAACTTACTATTCCTCCCACTCATTCTCTCTCCTATTTAATTTTTCACACTCACAAACACCTCCCCCCCCCTATTTCTCTTTCTTACTTTTTCTTGGTTTGTGTTCCAAAAATTTTGGTCTCATATATATTAAATATTTGACAAAAACATGCCCGCATTCCTATGACTATTCAACAATTTAGGAGAGAAATTTACTTTCATCAGTAATTAAACTAAGGAGAAATTCAAAACGGAAATTATTAACAAAAATTTTGGGATGGAATGAGTATAACTAACAAATCCAGTTTAACCTTCAAATAAATTATTTAAATTTTATTATCAAATAATTTTAGCATTAACATGATCTTTTAAAAAAGTAAAAAAAAAAAAGAGACAATTTAAATTCACCATAATGTCATTAGGTGTTCTAGATCCCGTGCGGAGCACGGATTTATTTTCTAGTTTCATTAATTACAATTAAGAAGATGGCGCTCCACAACAGTTGGAGGCTCATCTATAAGTTGAGGATTTCGATTAGGACATGCAATCATTGACAGATTTCGATTAGGACATGCAATCATTGGCAAACTGCCCGTCTTCGTGAAAAAACCTAACTCGTCTCGAATAATGAAATTCAACTTTGCATCATATCTCCAATGAACACCACGAAAAATGGCTTCGGATACGCAAATGCTTCTCCAAGCATAACTTGGACACGACTCAATACTGGCCTTCAAAATATCCCCAAATGGACAAAATTCAGCGCTGAAAACACAACAAAATAAAGCATTCGGGTCCACAATAAATAGCCAGCCAAGCATCCAAACCATTACAACAACATAGAAAAAATCAAATATCATATCAAAGCTCTCAACGCAATGGAGAGAAGACAAATGCTCCCAACGAAGGGGAGAAGACGAAGGCTCCCAACGAAGAGGAGAAGACGAAGGCTCTCGACGAGGGAGAGAAAACATGAAATACAATGAGAAAAGTGCTATGGTTGCACTAGAAAATCGACGGCGATATGATGATTTTTTATGGCCACTTTGATTGTCACCACCGATCTTCATCAAATTCATGACCTCAAATCTTATTCGAAATCAGAAATTATTGAATGCAAAAATATATATAAAAAGAAACAAATTAAATACAATCGAGATCAATAAACAATAATTTTAATCACCAACTTTCTTAATAACTCAATAACTTTTGTAAATTTACAAAATTTTAATTATTTATGTTCTACCGTCTCGTCTCAAAATGTTCTTCCCTCTCTTTTTGACGTTAGTACGAATAAATTTTGAGTAATAGCTCTAGTTTAATTAAATCATTCTAATGAAAATATAAAAGTTATTTTTAATACACCATTATAAACACTACGTACTAATAACAAATTTTATATTTGTTTTATCTTAAAGGCAATTCCAACAATGATACTTATCTTATAGGTATCAAAATCAAAATTTAATATTTATGAGCCAATATTAATTTTTGATATTAACTAGCTTGACAAAGTAATTAATCTTTCACATACTTTTCAAAATTTGAAAAGGTATAGCAAACTGTAAAATTTAATATTTATGAGCCAATATTAATTTTTGATATTAACTAGCTTGACAAAGTACTTAATCTTTCACATACTTTTCAAAATTTGAAAAGGTATAGCAAACTGCAAAATTTAATATTTATGAGCCAATATTAATTTTTGATATTAACTAGCTTGACAAAGTACTTAATCTTTCACGGGCAATGCTAGGCTTACAAAATGAAGGATACAAGATGTGGTGGCGATATTTCATTGGCTATATCGATAGTGGACCCGGCACACTCTAATTAAAAACACCAACACAATTATGACACCTCATTTTGTAAGCCATATTTTGTACCCATCTTTTGTAACTTTATTATTTCCCATCTTTCACATACTTTTCAAAATTTGAAAAGGTAGCAAACTGCAAATATAAGCAAATAGGTTACCTTGCTTAGTGTTTCATTCGTTCCAAAATACTTGTAGTTATAGTTGTCCTCACACATAAATAAAAATGTACCATTATTACTTGTAAAAAAGACTCAATTACCTTAATTACGTGTAATGCTTGTATTTTGTATATCTTGAGACCTATGTTAGTTTGAAAATGGACGGCAAGGATATTTACGCATTTTTCTACTAAAAATGAATGATTTCAGGATAACTCTTAAATGAAACGTGGACACTCATTTTGGGATGGGTGAAGTAGATGATTTTCATATATGCATACATAATGTGAAGTTTGTAGATGAAAGGAATATATATGTGTATATAACACCAAGAATTGCTTCATTGATCCATCCAGTGAATGTCACAAGAGGTTGACTCAAAAGCTGCATAAATGGATCTCCCAAAATGACACATAGCTAAGAGTTCCAAATAAGAAACCAGTGCAAAAGAGAACAGAGTTAAATGACACGATAATTTACGTGGTTCATCACATAAGTGACTACGTCCACGGGCGAATGATGTAACTATGTAAACTTATATTTGTACAATTTGCGCGTATGTATATGCTTGTCGAGCCTAAATATCTTCATTCTCTATGAAGCATTTCTCTGTACAGGGGTCTAGATTGAGAGTAATATTTGACAATTTCCTTTTTCTATACACATTCTTGATCTTGTCAACATATATTATCTTCGTTCATCATCGAATACGGTTCAAGTGGGCAAATGGCTCGGGATTTGACTTGGGTGCAGATTTAGCCACTTCAGGTGCCCCAAAAACATTCCAGAACCTCAACGTTTCATCCCCAGCTGCAGTTGCAACTGTACACCCATCTGGGCTCTGAGCCATGAAAAGCACTCTAGATGTATGACCAGTAAGCTCAGCCATTTTGACCATTGACGGGTATTTCCAAAGTGTGAGCTGGTTTTGAGTAAACCCATGTGAACTTAACAGCTCACGCTCGTTCTTGTTCCATAAAAGTGCACAAACTTGCGAGCCCGTGTCCACCGAGTTCAAACACGCACCAGTGTGTGTGTTCCAAAATTTGATGCATTTGTCGTTTCCACCTCCACCTGATGCTAGTAAATTACTCTGGAACGGACACCAGGCAAGGGCTTTGACAGCAGCTGTGTGGTCTTCTAGCCTGTGAAGATATTGTGTAGGAGAATTGGAAGAGGCTGAGGATCTGTCCCATATGTGGAGGAGATTGTCATTTCCTCCGCTCGCTAATTGTTGACCTGAAGCTGACCATTTTAGCCCACAAACTTCTTGGTGATGACCCCTGTAGGTGTCGATTATGTGTGATCTTACTCTAACATCGTTATTCACGATCTGACCGTCCATTCCTCCGGTTGTCAGAATGTGATTGTTCCAGTCGAGGGCTCCAACTCGGGACTGATGACAGCCTCTCATAGTCCTTAGCTGCAAGAATCATATTACAAGAAGCAAACTATTAGCTAGTTCAAATGCATAAAAGGGGTGATCAGTAATTCAGAATCACTTAGAATTTGAACAGCTGATTGTGACTTACCAATCTGTTTGATGCGGAATCCCATAGCTGAACATCTGAATTGTTCAAGCCAATAGAAATGTGGCGCCCATCCGGAGCCCATTTAACACTTGTCACGGGGCCAGTTTCTTCATCCACAGTGACAAGTTCGGAAGTATTTCCATCTGAAGCATCCCAGAGATAGACAGTACTTCCAAGAGCAATTGCGAGAACATTGCTGCTTCCCCAATCTAACAAGTTCAAGTAGAAATCATCTACAAGATCGGGCGCATCTAACGTCCTCTCAGAAGTCTGCATTTAAACGAAGCAAAACCATTTAGCGACAACTAAACTAGGGACGGAGTGATGAGAAAAAAGAACATTTTCTTGAATAATTATTGATACTGACCTGGGGAATGTGTCTGCGGGCTTTCACAGCTTTTGGCTGCTGAGCTGATGAGGAGTAATCGGTGGGAATGGCATCTTTTGGCGTTGGTGGCTTGTTCTTGAAAGCTAAAATCCGAGTCTTGTTCATGTTGAAAGTTTCTGCTAGTTGCTTCCTATAGGCTTCCCTAGAAGGCGAGCTGACTGCAGAATTCTCCTTCTCTTTCCTCCCTTCCGTCAGCATGTAATGAGCATAATCAAAATCCATAGCTGATCGGTTAGGAATGAACCTGTCCAACTGTTCAAAACAAATTTACCCAATCAGTAATCCATTTTCAGACTTTTTCAAGGGTAACTACCCAAATTTTAGAAGTTGGAAAAAAAAAAAAAACACAAATAAAAAAAACTCGAGATCTGGGCTCTCAATATATTCCAAAATCGAATTTAAAAGAAACTAATGAATAAGTAAAAGCCCCAAAACGCTGAAACCCAAATTAGGACAATTCGGTTGGAAAGACACTCTTAATTTCACTAACCCAGAACCAAATAGTTTCAAATCAATTCATCAAATAAACCGGGTATGCAAAGTCAAATTCTTACATTCTCTCGAGAATTCTTTCTCTGAAGAAATTGTTCCTTAAGTGGGCATCGAGACTGGGTTTTGTTAGACAACGAATTCGCTGATCCTGCATCCATAACGATTAGCACAATAACAAATATATATAGACAGAGATATATGTAAACGAGATAAACACGAAATCCTGCAAAATAGAAATCAGATTAAACAGAAACCACAAACGAACATGTAATTAAATCGAAGAGAGAAAATTAAAGAGATCGCTTGATTGCTTTCGCTTGGTCTTTGAATGAAAGACCGACTGATTGATTGATTGACCGAGATCAAGATCTAGAAAGAGAGATTAGAGAGAGAGAGAGAGATTGAGTGAATAATCAGGCGAAAATGACGGGGATTTATACGTATTTCAGAACTAGGGTTTTGTTTTTGCTCTCGAATAGTAACGGCTAGTTGGTTAGGGTTTGAAAAGAGGGCAACGCCGTGGAAGGACCTAAGTATCCGTTGCAAGTTTATAGGTCGAAAATGCCCTATTTACGTAAATGCAGTCTCGGCTTTGCTTAAAGGGGTTAATTGTAAATTCAGATGGTAGGTCAACATTGACAAAAATGTTGTTTTTTCTCAAAAATTTAAGCTAATATCCTGAAGTGATTCCTATCAAATTTTTGTGAATTAAAATTATTTAATTTTCTAACCACAAATTTTTGTGAATTTTGTGATATCCTCATTAATATAATTAGTGAGCAAAACAAAATTGAAAATTAGTGTGGACACTAAGCAAAATATCATAAATGAACTGAACACCTATAATCTGAAATGGGCTCGGAAATACACATTTCATTGTGCGAGATGATCCCACTTCTTACCACAAATTCAACGAAAGACAACTAATCGAGCCCCAGTTCACCTCCAACAATTATACATGATTATAGTTAATCAGACTTACTTTAAAGCATGCGCCAGAGTCAAAATCAGACTAATTACTGTAAACTTGTCCCGTTTTCAAGTCCACAATCCTTATATGCTTGATTAATTTCTGAAAATGCAAATGAACACATATCCAATGTTTGTTGATATTTTGCTTAGTGTCCACAATCCTTAGAGTTTGTAGATATAATTCATGAGGAAGTCTTGTGTGAGACGGACGTCGAGAGTAAATGGGTTTGCCCCGCCCATAAGGGACTAACCATTTGCTTTCTCAACGAGATCCGTCTCATGTGTGAAGTTTTTGTCATAATTCATTCAATGATTTGCAATTAACCATTGATTAAAAAGAGGAAAAACTGTGACAAAATTGAGACTGTTGGCAGCAGATAGTTACTGATAGACCAAAGATTATAAAGAACAAATTATTTGTATAGTTATACACACAGGTAGAGCGTGCCCCAGTTACTTTTTTTTTTAAAAAAAAAAAAAAAAAAAAAAAAGACAATCAGACAACAGAAAGGGAGAGAACAAGAACAATTACTGGAACTCGTTTATCGAAACTGAGAACTTATTTACATACTTGGCCATAATATCTCTATCCACGTTTAATAAAAACACCTCCCCTGGAGGAATACAACAATTCACAATGTACAATATTTTATCTCTCTATATTTCCACAACTGAAACTACTTTCTACTCTTTTACTCCCCAAAACACCATCTTTTTCAAACTCAATACACAAAGTAATTCATTTCAGGTTCCTTCCCCTCGTTCCGTTCTTCAGGCTGGTCTGCACAACTTCTGTCACAGACTTATTTTGATACACATAAGGGAAGGCAACAACAACTTTTGCTGGAGAAGAAAAAGGTTAGCAACAATTTACCAAAGACGGGGGTACGGACAGTATGTATACTTTATAATTCTGATACAGTTTACTTTTCTAACTATTACAACTTCTCTGTATTGCTGTTCTTCACTTGAGACTCGCGAGTTTTTTACTTTTTATTGATGGCGGGCAACCAACTCCTCGTATAACCTACTGAAGACTAGTTTAACAGGGATACAAGCAACTGCAGTGGCCAGTAACTCCGGCTTCTTCGCATTGTTATTGTGTATTATATGTTGTTGGGTAGTAGGAATTGAAGATAGTGTTCTTATCTTTTGGGTGGAAGATGAAGATAAACTCATCTTCTTTGGTGCTTTCCTCACAAGGTGCTGCTTCCTCTCCATTGACGGGCCTGGGCCCCCCTTTCTTGGGATCCCAGAATTTGATTTTCCAATCAACTTTCTATTATGATTCACGTACGATGACGGAAGATCATGACCGTCCAGATTCGATGATGAGAAATGCGGTGGGCGTGGGACCCTACTATTGGCAGTCCTCCTGGCAGTCCTCCACATTGGTTGTTGAAGTGGCATCTCATAATCTAAATCCTCTGAATGAAAATCATCAGCAACTAGAAGAAGAGATTCAGATGAATCATTTTCTAGGGTTTCAACTGGGATTGGGTGCCCTACTATTGCCTTTCCATTTAACTTGCTCATCAGTGAAATCATCGGGACATGCTCCCTCTGATAGCTTGATTGGACTTTCAAATCCACTTCTATCAAATTGGATGACTTCATCCTCCCAACAAAGACTGGATTGTGGTAATAATAGTCTCTTGTTTCTTCCCAACCACCTCTCCAAGTAGGAGGCGGAGGTGGCTCGTTCCAAGCCAAATCCTCCCAATTACTACCTAAGCCTCTAGATCCATAACCACCACCCGATTGAGTTCTCAGATTCCTCTCGAATGAATCCTCATCATCATATCCATATAATCCTTTGGGAAACTTTGTGTCACTCACATTTGGAGGAAACCTCCTTGTCAAATTGCGATTGTTCCTTTTACCTTTGAGTTGCCACTTGGACACTCCCACACTAGTCGAAATGGGTTCGTCACGGAAACTATTAGAAGCTTCCCCAGGAAGTGCCAAGTCATCGGCTTCATCGCTGCTCATGCTCCCATGTCCTCCATGTATTTCAGGTCTTCCAAGAGACTTTGGTATTAATTCAATATGTCCTCCAGCATCATCTGAACATGAAACAAGTGAGTGTTAGGTTCCAAAGATGAAGAAGAATTAAAATACGAAAGAAATAAAAATACAAAAGATATATTCCTTCCGTCCCAAAATTATCCTCTCATTTGCCATTTCTCATTGTCCCAAAAAGTTCTTCTCATTTCTACAATTTGGGCTTAAAAGTGAATGAACAAAACATGCCTAGAGAAGCAAGAATTCATATTCTTAAAAATTGTGAATAGTCAAATAGGACAATCATTTTGGGACGGAGGGAGTAGATGTAGAAGATGTAGAATAATTAACATGTTTCCCTTTTTCCTGCAAAAAGCTGTCATAATTACAAGTCATTAACACCCCAACTAGTTTTTTGCTGATTAGAACCTTTCTACCGTTAAACAAATGAAACCTTCAAAAGCAAGGTCGTATTACACCCTTTGTACAATTCCTGCTCCTAACCGTAATCTTTAAATTGGACAGTGAAATCTAAATACAACAATGCTCTTTTATCAAATCTTTGTTCCAGAATTTGCGAATGGGAAATTTGTTCATGCCAAGTGCCAGCTGGCCATTCATCTTTAAGTAGCATGGAGTTATTCCATTGAGCCAATAATTGTATCAGAAACAGATCTGTAACATTGGTTTTATAACTGCAACTGGTTCAGTTAAGAACATACTTCCATTTCACACACAGGTGATGTAGGAGTGACATAACAACCTCATCTATCAAAGACTTAGTAAGATTCTGTAACACAAATAATGTCCTTTCTACCTCCAAATCAAGGCAATTGATACCAATATCATATCTGCTCTTTGATCGTACACAGACTAAAAGTTAATCCGAAATGAACTCCTAATACACTTTCTATTGTATGAGACATTCCCATTTCTAACCTTAAATCCAATTAATCACTTACAACACTGAATCCAGTTCACATCCATCAAACCTTATAATCTACTTTCGACCACTAATCACATGCATAATGAATTAACATATTTCCCTTCAGTAAATGACAGACATAATGAATTTTCAACCACACAGCATCAACATTCGAACACCAAGTATGCGAATCGACCTCAACCAAAAACTTAATGCCAGCTTTATATCCCTTTGAGTCACCATCATGACGGATCTAATAAGGTGGACAGCGCAAAATAAGGAATGCTCACTCAAAACCATGTCCCCAAACAAATACCAAAATCTCTTTCTTCTGTAACCATTTCATGCTATAATAATTTAAAAAGGGTCTTGCTCTTTGTCTCAAAACAGTCGACAAAATGTAACCATAGCAAGCATACAACCTACTGGGAAAAAGCAAACATCCACCTATTTTTTTTGCTACTACAGCTACATGAGAGCGGAGAGATGGTGGTTATATTACTAGGAGAGTTGAAAAAACGCATTCTATTTACTGCATGTGCCCACGGGTAAACTAAGCCAATCATGTAAAGCAAGTACTGTAAATATAACAACATATGATAGTCCTGGTGCAAAGATAAGAAACATATATGACAACCTAGCCATGCTAAAGAAGTACTCCCTCCGTCCCACCTCACTTGACACCCATGAGGTGGGCACAATAATTAAGGAGAACGAATAAAATAAGGAAAATGTGCGGCAGAAAATGAAGAGAGAGAATGAGTGGGGTAAATAGTAGTGTTGATTGAATAAAGTGAGTGGTGGAAAATGAAGAGAGAGAATGAGTGGAGGGGTAGAGTGATTATAAAAAGTATTTTATTTTAGGAAGTGTCAAGTGAGCTGGGACAGCCCAAAATGGAAATAAGTGTCAAGTGAGCTGGGACGGAGGGAGTATTTAATTACTTCGAAATGCACCCCAAACATATGAAAAGACATGCAAATTTGTGGAGAGACAGCGCCATGGAGGCAATAAAAGAGTACTACCAATGTACGAAAACTAGGATGTTGCACAAGGTAAAGCAAAACAAGTAAAAACAAGAACAAAAAGGTCGAACCTGAAAGTCCGGGCATTGCATCATCAGTATCTGATTCTAAAGAATCAGTTTGAGAAGAATCCGTTTCAGTATCTTCAGTAGACCCGGAAGTGTGCTCCTCATTATGACCAGCAAGATAACGATGGTTAGCTTCTTCAAACCCGGAAATTGGAATTTCTATCTTTTGAGGCAAAATTTCGCTATCCTCCAAGTTAACACTGGACGACAATATCATACCCTCGTACTTGCTTTTTTTCGCATGGTCTACATCTGATGTCTCCTCTTCTCCCAGCACATCTGGACTGATATTGTCAACTTGAGGCTGCAACTGAAAGGATTGTTGAACGGGTAATCTTGCACTACTTTCCAGTACTTGAACAAGAGGGCGTCGCTTATCACGCCTCTTGCCAAGGGAGTCATCCACCTGGACCTCATCTGACCTTTTCCTTTTGTCTAGCAATTTTTTATTATTGACATGACTCACATTTTCTGATGTAAGCCCACCATCACGAGTTGCATGAATACCATCATCAAGTACAGGTTTATGAGAACCATTTGAAGCAACCAACGGAGGCTTACGCTTTGGAAGGATAGACCGCAAACCAATGTCCTGCAAACCTCTCATCCTAGGCTTTAAATCAGAATTATCATCATCACCACTCAGTTGGTGGCCTTCTTTAACCTGTAGAACAAGACCTTTTTTCTTGTCCTCAATAGATGAATCCAATCCTTTATGTTGACTAGGTTTAGAGTTCACATGTTTCCCGTTGCCATGAGTCAAGCATTCTGAAGAAGTTGCTGAGTCCTTTCCTGCATCATCCATTAACTTAACTGTTTTACCATTAGAAGAACTACTTAATTTCCCATATTTGGCTTCCAGAAGTTGCTTCTCGAGTTCAAGGGCGTGAAGAATAGCATCTTCCCTGCGGGCATATTTCTCTCTTTTCTTTGGGGGAATACCTTGTGAAGCTTCAGCCCTTTCAATACAATCGTCAAACTCACCACATCGAAATGGCTTTACACGCTTGGACTTCTCCAAATTGTACCAATCACTGAACAAGTTGCAGAAAGAACATTATACGCAACAAATTGCTAAGAAACAAAAAAACACAGGAACACAGTGTGTAAAGTAAAGGCAGAGGACAGTAGGACGCAACTTGTACTATACTTTGCAGGGAAGAAAGATAATATAGATAACAGCATAACAATCAGCATATTATAGTGGAGCTCCTGTTCAATGTGTAACATATTCATATCTTGGTAAAATCACTAGGAGAACAAATCGATATTTTATTTCGAGAGGCGGGAAAATATATCTACTTTAGAACATCTACACATAAGACTTAAATTTGAGAGCTAGACCCAAGGAAATCAAAGTAGCTCAAAATTTCTCCTATAATTCGAATGAATATTCTGGTCAGTGGAAACAATCGGTTCTTCATTCAGTGAAATAATGAAGACGATAATAATAAACCCAACTGAGGCAGCGCATATTTGACCAAAACTTATCAGGACCCAACAATCAATCAGCAAGAAATTATTCAGGCAACTACAACAAATTAATCTCCAACACTCTGAATTAAACCATCCACATTCAGATTAAGTATAACAGAACATAGAGAAAAGATTGTAGTTGCATCAGCAAAATTGAGCTAAAAACAAACTTACACACTAGCATCTTCCCTCCCAAGAAGCTTGACCGGAGAGCCAGATCGGGGAGACATGAGATGAGAAGCAGATAGCTCTTCAGGACCCAGTATCTTCCCCGGCCACCACGACCCATTCCGCCTCCGTACCCAAACAATGCTACCAACACTGCAATCCACCAGTCCGGTCTCCGTCTCCGAACTACCCATTCACCCTAACACAACAAACACTCCACACAATTATCTCAACAGTCCTAGATATCGCCGGCGCTACTTATATCGAATGTCGGAAACCTAATTTCGCAACCACTCCAAACAAAATATCAGAAAGCCAATTGAGAGAGAGAGAGAGAGAGAGACTTGAAGCTCAACCGCCGGAGAAGAAGATTGAGAAACGGTGATACGCTTAGATGATCCGAAAACCGGCACATTTGAATGAGTATCCGTCGACGGAGATTCGACCTAGGGTTAGGGTTCCCATTAAAATTTGGGGGAAATTCACAAAACCGGCATTTTAGAGCGAATTCACAAATGAATTGAACGATCGGCTCCGAAAATTCCCTCTCTTTACAATCTATTATATATAAATATCATAAAAATAGATACATACAGGTTCAATTTGCAAAACGAGTTGTATTGTATCAGCGGTCGAGGGGGTTAGAATCGCGGGTGTTGACTCACTGATTTAGCACACGAGGAAGAGCAACCGAGTTGTGTGGACCAGGCGCATATTAGCCTTAACCCGATGTTAAGGCCCATTCTCCGGAAGCCCAATACTCAGTTATATGTCCACCGTCGTCATGGGCCATAAACCAAAGCCCACAGTTAACCTAACTGCAAGCAAACAAATTCGAACTTGAAACACAACGCTCTAACGGTCATATTCGCCGATGGTTGTAAATTCACATATAAATATATCTCTATAATTACCGCCTCCATCATCAGATATCTTTTTTTTCAAATTCAATCCCCTTTTCCCCCAAATTGAAATGGATTTTCATAGGTTCAATAGGAGAGAGCTTCAATCTCTTTGCAAGCTCAATAACATCCCTGCCAATATCACCAATGTTGCCATGGTTGATGCCCTCAACTCCCTCGAAATCGTAAGTATTGGTAGCTCAGATCCTCTTTCTTTGCATTTCTTAAATCACAGGATAAATCTCAATCAATTGTTGTCCTGTGCTAAGATTCACTTAATTTTTTTTTAATCAGCTTGAAATTTGTAAGACATTTCTCAAATACATCTGATTTGCGTGCTAAATTTATTCTCGTTTTCATTGCTCAAGTGAGCTAGCTATCGTGAAGACGTTTCTCATTTAATCTGTTTACTTACATAATTTTGCTCTCGTTTTAATTTTTCCTAGATTTTCTTTATTTTCATTTCTAGAAATCAGCTAATCCATTTTTTATATTAGGTATCCTTCAATTTTATTCATCAAATGAATTTCATTCCAGCTTTTAATACATAGTTTTTTTTTTTTTTACATTTGAATCTGTTTGGATCGTCTTGATTCGAACAATGTGCCTTTTCATATCTTTTGTTGGTGAAATTCCTTCTATTTTAGATTTTTGTGTCTGTGATTATTGACTTGATTTCGCATGTGTTATTTGCTAAAAGGTTGTTGGGATTCAAGACTTCATGATGAAGGCTTCAGAAACAACTGAGTCCTCAGTTGAATCTCCGGCCAAGACTGAGATCTTGTCTCCTCGGACAAGACAAAAATCCGTCCGAGAGGAAGCTGAATCGGTGCAGACGGTTACGAGGACGACTCGCCGTGGAGTGACAAGACAAATAGCTGGAGAGGTGGAAGACGCAAAAACAGCTACTGTGCTTCAAAAAACTACACGGAAAGTGAATCTGAATGAGGAGAGTATGTATGGGAGAACATACAGCACGAGGCGATCAGCTAGGTTGACTGAGGTCAAAGTAGCGGAACCAAAAAAAGTTCAGTGGAGAAAGAAAGCAATAAACTCGAGAAGATTGATTCGTCTTCTACTAAGAGTTTTGAGGAAATGCTGGAGGAGGGTTCGGATTGTTTTAATGCAGTTGCAGAAGATCCAAGCTTGTCTGGTATGGTTATAGTGTCTACTGTTGAATTTAATCAAATTGATTCATGCTTGTTAGTATTATCAATTTTAGTTCAGTTCAAATGGTTAACTCTGCTTTATTACCAGTAATATAGTTCGAGTTACTCTACAAGTTCTTACAAATTAGGATGATTGTTTCTCTTTAGGCTTAGAATGCTTTTACATGTTTATATATTGACAATGATCTTGTAATGTGGTTATTTTGCATGGGTAAATATAAAGTCACAAAAAATTGCTACAAAATTTGGTCTATAAAAACATGTGTCCAGATTTTATTGGCGTTTTAATTAGAGTGTGTCAGGTCCACTATCTATGCAACCAATAAAATATCATCACCTCATTTTGTATCCATCATTTGGTGAACTTCTTTTGTGCCCCTAGCATTGCCCGTTTTGCATTATTAAGTAAAGAATAATACTAGGGGAACAATAAGTCACAAAAACATGCTCACAAAATCTTAAGTGTAATGATTTCATTGGTGTTTTTAATTAGAGTATGGCGGGTCCACTATCGATGAAACCAATAAAATATCGTCACCTCATTTTGTATCCATCGTTCTGTGAACTTCTTTTGTGACCCTAGCATTGCTCTGCATTTAACTGCCTTTGTTTCCTTGAATACTGTTGTCTGCATATAATTTTTCGTGTTAGATTTTCTGAAAAGGTTATCTTGCCAGGATCTGTAGTGAATGCCCTTGCAGTTGGCATAGAGAACGCAAGTGAGATTTTGGAGCCAGAGAAGGAGAAAACATCAAGTGTTGATACAGATATGAGCATAGAGGACAATACGATGGCTATCGATGTTAAAAATGAAAGTATGTGTATGTTCTAAATATTTGAAATATTGTTCATTAAAATGGCCAATTATGTGATGATATAGCGAGTTTCTTTTTTTTTTTTTTTTTTTGCCTAAAATAGTTAGTTGAATTTTTCTGAGGCTCTATGTTCATTCCCTAACATGTGTTTGGTTGCCTTGTGCTGAAATTTCTTACAGAAATTGTTGATGCTATTGCCTCTGAAAATGAGGATTCAAAACTGGAAACTGTTGGAAAGATTAGCTCACATGAGGATATGGACTTGGTTTGTGTAGTTGCTGCAGAAATGGTAAATGACAACACAAACTTAAGCAGGACTTTTGAACAGGAACAAGTCTGTGTTTTTGAAGATATGAATTCTGAGGAAGACGTAACAGAATGTGCAGACAACGGTTAGTTTTACTTGCTCGGTCCATCAATTTATAATTACTGTTTCTGACAAATGGTGTTAGCTTTTAAATGATAGTGTTAGTGACTGATTAATGGTGTGCCAAATGTTTTACAGTCGAAGATCTGGAAAAGGGTAATTCTGCTGCTCAAGATGAGAACCAGGAGGATTTTGAATTCCCAGTTTTGTGTCCCATCGATATTGAATTTGCTAATGAAGAAATGTCTAAAGAAAGTGGTGATGAATCTGTAATGAACATTTCAGACCACAAGGAAAACATTGACCAGAACAAGTTGGAGCAGCTCACAAAAGACGTGGGAATGAAAACCAAGAAAGACAATGACCAATTGAAAGATATAAGTCTGAGACAATTAACGAAGATGCTTAAAAATAAGTTGCAGATCACAAGTAGCGTCAACAACGCCGAGGAGGAGGAGGCTAACATCACTGCAAACACTGTCAAGTAACTCTTTGGCAGCAACTCGAGTGAGAAATTAAGTGTCGAGATTGGTTGCTTGTTTTTTGTTTTGTGGGGAAGTTCAAACCTCGGTTTGCTCCTCCGCCATCAAGTTTTTCTGTGTTTACTGAGCAGAGTTGTGTTACACCTTTAAGTTTTGAAATGTACTCGAGTTTTGACCACAAAATTGCCTTCTAATAATGCAACTAGACACTCTCAATTTACCTGTCTCAATGCCATCCAATGCGAACAATCAGACGTTGTATATACAGTATACAAACAGGAAAATATAGAAATATGCCCATGTACTTAAGTTTAAGATGCAGATATGCCCTTATACAAATTAATTGTCACATTAGCCCCCGTACTTAGGAAAAATGTGTGGAGATTAGGACTGCATCATCTTTCCATCCAAATTCTAACGGAATAGCTGACTTGGCTGCATATTTGTCTCAAAACCACAAAACGACGTAGTTTTGTTAGTTAGTTAGAAAGAAAAAGTACAAAACCACCATTGTCTACCACCCTCCAGTCCTCCACCATAACCACAACCAAAATCAACATGACCTCATTCACCAAAATCAACAGCCGCCCCAATTTCTTCAACAAACCCATATCCCATTCTCCTTCTCTTTTAACAACTAAGGATGAATTTCGAATTTCTGAAAATAAGTGAGAAATTAAAGAGAGAATTAAGAATTGCCCTTTTTCACACAGTTCACCTCCAATCCAAGCTCCATCAATGGCGATGGAAGATGCCATATCTGAAAGTGGAGCTCGATACCTTAGACCCAAATTCTCAATCACCTATGGTGCGTTTCTCTCTCTCTCTCTCTCTCTCCCCCTCTGTTTAATTCAACGAGATTTTAAAAAGTGGAGTGCTATTAATGGGTTGGGTAGTGATGCGAAGAAGAAGAAGAAGAAGAAGAAGAAGAAGAAGAAGAAGAAGAAGAAGAAAAGAGGTCGGTTAAATCTTAATTACGGTGACGGTGATTCAGTTAATTGGGTTTGAGATAAAATTAGGGTTTGAAATTGATTGTGATTTTATAATTTGATTGTGTGTCTGTGCGATTAATTTTATGTGTGATTTTAAATTTGATTGATGGTGCTGGTGGGTGGGGGTGATGGTTGTGACTTATGAATGGTGGGTCCGCGCAGTAGTTGTGGCTTTGGAGTGGTGGGTGGGTGATGGTGGTGCTGGTGTTGGTGAAGATGAAGATGGTTAAGAAATTATATAAAAAAAATTCTTCTTTTTTGTTGTTGATATTTTAACATCAAAACGACATAGTTTTGGGCCCATCATACTCATCAAAGTCCACTTGGGCAAGCTTTTGCCACATGATAAATTTTCCATGCCAACTAGGATGCTTAGTCAGCTATTCCGTTTTTATTTGGATGGAAAGATGACGGAATCCTAATCTTCACACATTTTTACTAAGTACAGGGTTAATATGACAATTAATTTGTATAAGAGCATATCTGCATCTTAAACCTAAATACATGAGCATATTTCTATATTTTCCCGTATACAAACAAGTAAAATATATTATTTCTTAAATAAAAACATTGACCAGCCAACATATAAGGATGGAAATAGTTGTTAGAACCCATTGTATTATGGTTTCTACGTTGATGCTACTATTGTACTACTACTTGTGTTTGTCTAGCATTTCTTGTTTGACCAAGCTTAAGGTATTGAGGAACTTTGTTTATTTATTTTTTTATTAACTGTTCACTTTTATCCATTTTGATTATCTCAATTCGATTGTTCTCACCAAAAAAAAAAAAAAAAGCTACTCTGCCCAGAATAGAATTATAGTCTTTCTATTTTCATGGGTTTTACGAAGAAACTTTGAGTAATAATTAAGGCTACTTTTAATTATTCTAATAAAATTTTTGAAATTGTTCTTAATACACCATTATAAATACTGTTAATATCAATTTTTAGATTCTCATTAACATAATTATAAGTAACATTTATAACTGCTCAAAGTTCGCTCGTAGTAACAGCGAAAAAAAGTGGACTATCTTTCTGGGACGGAGGGAGTATTATTCTTTATATGAGACCCACTCAATTACTAATACTCCCTGTGTCCTAAAATGTCCTAAAATGATCTTCTTATTTGACTATTCAAACTTTTGTGAACACTTGCTTCACTAGACATGTCTTGTTTATGCACTTTTACGCCTAAATTGTAAAAATAGGACGGACTTTTTAAGACAATGAAAAATGGCAAAAGAGCGGGTCATTTTGGGACGGAGGGAGTATTAAACAATCTTCTTTAAAACCCGTGTTCTGATCGATCGAAGTGTGAACAAACAAAAAAAGATGAAGTATGTGCTTATATAGTCATGAGCCAATTCAATCTTTCAGTTTCAAGAAACTAAAAAGACGTGGTAATGACGACCAAGTAAGACAATGACCAACTGAGAGAAATAACTACTCTTTAGCAGCCCAACTGAAATGTGGAATTCAGGGTCGAGAATGGTTGGGTTTTTTTTTTTTTTTTTTTTTTTGGATAATTATGTTCAAAACATTGTGGACAGCAGTTCAACTCTAAGGAAATAATATTCACATCAACATTTATGTTATTGCATCCAAAGATTTATAACCTTGCTGCAGAAGGAAGAAATGAAATATTACAGTGATTAAAAACCTCAATAACATTAAATCACTGTCAACAAGTTGTTCACTGCATCTGCATGCAAAATAACTATAAATAATAAAGTAGCCATGAAATGCTGGAAAAAGAAACGAGTTTAAATTACAGACCAGTGACAACCATGTTGGAACAATTTTAATCCCTGAATGCCACACTCACTTTAGAATAGGATTGAGGAAGAGATGAAGCGGAAGCGTTTAAGAACAATACCTGTTGAATCCATAGATGATGATAGGGAGAAATGAAGATGAAGAACAAGTAGGGTGAATGCTCTTCTAAATGATGAATGTCTTTCCTCTTTTACTTCTTTAACACTTAATGAAGATTTATGGAGAGAGTACTAATGAAAAATGGAGTAGTCTTAAGGGTTGATGGAATGCCCTTTATATAGTAGACTTGGTGACATTTCATTTAGGGACCACACCCTTTCAAGCTTTATGATAATAAATTACCCTTTTGCCCATCACAATTAGGTAATATATATCCAGGAATTCTACACATTTTATTATCAACTATACTTTATAAATTAATATTATAATCATAACTTTATGAATGGAAGTCTAAACGACTTGTGTTGCAAGCCATGTCCTTACAATCTCCCACTTGGGTTGCAAAACAAAGTCCTTCCTTTAAATTATGAACATAACACAAATGACAACCCTTACGTGCGCACTTTATTGTCATTTATAACAATCTCGTCCATTAGCCATATAAGTATAGGACTAAAGGGGCAGTCGTTGTAATTGATTCGCAACTAAACCCACAATAATCACGTATACAAATCCAACTAAATGACATAGATCAAAAGTATAGATGTGTAGCATGGAATCATAATGAATATATACATATTCTTCCAACTAGTCCAACTTAACCAAATGAGATCAAAACTTTAAATAATATAACAACTAATGAAAGAACAACACAAACTCCCACTATACTAAATGTTATCAAAAGTTGTTACACCCATATGAGCAACATGCTCGTGAAACACTGAAGATGATAACTTTTTCATAAATGGATCCTTTAAATAGAGTTTGTTTCTATAAGTTGTATCCCTTTCGTTCATTTTGTACTCTTTTCTTTATAACAAGATAATTAATGTCTAAATCCATAAACTCTTGTTAGAGTACAGAACTGCTCCCTGATAGTCATTTCTTAATTGGTCTTTCGACACTTGTTTTGACAAACTACAGTCCATTAAAACATATGCAGCCATATATTTAACTAATGTCGGAATACCTAATGATCTCAAGATGATCCGACTTTAAAACATAGGTATGTAGTTCTTTAGTGTTTTTGTAAATACTTCTATCATTCTTTTGGCTGCTACTTAATGTTCTTTCCGGATTGCTTTGGTATTGACAAAGCATCCCAACGTTAAATGTAAGATTTACGTATACATTAAGCTTCCTACTGCTGATGTAAAGAGGGAATTTTCCATATACTTTGGATTCAAAATTTTACCTTTAGGACACTGTTTGAGACTAAGAATGTCTCTTTTAAATTAGGGGTGTCATGTGGTTTACAGTTTTGCATGCTAAACCTTTTGTAATACCTTTTCATATGGCCTTTTGTGATAATCCTAAAACATCTCGTGTGTGATCACGGTGAATTTGGATTCTTAATACAAAGATGCCTTACCAAGATCTTTCATTTCAAATAAGAAATTTCTTAGTTTCCTTAATAAGGTTTATATCATTACTAGCAAGCAAAATATCATCCACATATAAGACCAAAATTATAAATTTACTCCCACTAAACTTATGGTATACTTAATATTTACCAAGATTCATTTCAAAACAAATGAAAGAATGACTTGGTTAAATTCTAAATACCATTAATGAGAATTTTTACTTAAGTTCATAAATGAATTTCTCCATATAGATAGTTTCCTTAATGTCTCCATTAAGAAAAGTTTTCTCTAATATCCATTTAATGAAGCTTAAGATCAAAGGTGCTATTAGTGCCATAATGATCCTAAGGAGCTTTTAGAAGATACCGGAAAAGTGTTTCTTTCTTTATAATCAATACCTTTCTTATGAGTTAAAATCTTTAGCAACTGGATGGGCTTCATATCTTTCAACATTACTTTGTGAATCCTTTTAGGTCTTAGAGACCCATTTATAGGTTTTACATCCTTATGTAATGAAATAAGATCCCAAACGTTGTTATCTTTCAAAAGATTGTAACTCTTTATTAATGGCATTAATCTTCTTATGAGAATTAGGACTATTGATGGTTTTATGGAAGATAAATAGATTATCTCCACTATACCTAAGTGTCCTTTATTCTCGACAAGATACACTTAATGAATATCCAGAATTGCATTCCTTCTTACTCTATTTGATCTCTATAAGGGCACCGGTTCTTACTAATTTTGAGTTGTTGAATTTCCTTCTTATGATCAACATTTCCATGTTGTTCAATATTTATAGGGAAATCATATTTATTTTGAATTGTATGTTCTTCTTGAATGTCAAGTACAAAACTTGATATCCAATTAGAACTATAGGAAGTGGTATATAAATGGATTCCATATAAATGAATTCCTCTTCCTTTTCAAATTCAAAATATTACTCCAAATTCTCCCACTAAATTCACATCCTTAAAAGAACCTAGCATTTCTCGTTTTTCAAAACGTTCTAACTTTCGGGTTGTAAAATTTATATATCCCCTAGTTTTCTCGGCTTACCCCATGAATAACTACTAATAATCTTACGTCTAACTTGCCCTTAGTAGACTTATAAAGTCTATCCATATGCTAGACAACCCCATAAATGAATATGGTTTAAGGATGAATAAGGAACGCATCCTTAAATCATTAAGGGTTTATATTAGTAGCCTTAGAGGGAGCTTTAATGAGAATAAAGGTTGCGGTTTTAGCGTATCGCTCATAATGAGTGAGGTAAGAGAAGTATAAAACATACTTATTACCATATCCTTAAGGATTTCAATATGTCTCTATTACAATATTCATGCTAGGCGTACCCGGCTCAATGTAGAGAGAGATAATCCCACACTCTTTCAAAATAGCGAGTAAAAAGGACCTAGACGTTGTTCCTTTTAACAATCATTCCAAAGATGTATACACCATCATGAATGACCCTAATGTTCTTAATAGTCTTCAAAGTTGATTTCCAACTTTGTCTTTATAAGACTTTTACAACGTCCAAACTCAATATTTTATGAAGCAAATAAATGTATTCAAACTAAGAGTTTAGTCATTTTGAACATAATAACTATTGTTGACCTTTTCCATGAAGGAATAATTAATGGCCTACAAATATCCGAATGCATTAGTTCATTGAGACACTTGATGCTCTCGAGAATACTACAATGTTTGTAAATTTACTTTAAGGCATTTAATGCAAAAGTATTTTCCAAATTATCAAGTTTGTTTAATATATCCTTTAACATAAGCTTATCAGTTTCCTTTCGAAATATGACACAAACGCTTATGCCTTTATAAAATATAAACTTTACTTGATAACTTTTGCTTTTACTACTTTGGTGTCATTATTTATGGAATTTATATATTGTGTAATAATGTCAAGTAATTAAAGATTACCTGACTATGTACTAGTACCATCAACCTTGGAATAAAATAAAATCACATTTATTAAAATGAACAAAACAACCTTCTTTATTCAAAATTGTGATATATATCAAATTCCGTCCAAATGACGATACATTAAATGTAGTATTTATACAAATAATACTAAGTACTTTTAACAATATCCTATAAGATTCCGATGCCTTTTCCTTCAACCAGATCCCAGCTTCCATATAGATGATTCTTCATCTTCTCCAGGACTTCGGTATTTCAGGCAACCCTACATAGACATTCATTATGTGAGTTGTTGTAACAGAATTCAACCACTATGTATATGTAGGAAATGAAACCAAATTAGCCTTTATCACAAACAATACCAAATGACATACCTTTCTTAGCACGCCAAGCGTGATACTTAGGGCAGTCGTACTTCATGTGAGTGAGGTCCTTGCAAAAGAAGCATTCTTCATGATCATTAGATGATCCCTTACGCTTCTTATTTCTTGCAACCGCAATTTCCTTCCCTCTTCTTTTTGTCTCATGAGAAGAGGTAGATGCCAAACATCCCTCAATCATATCAAGGAATGTTTTAGCATCAACGTCCTTGGAGACACCGTCAAAATGGTCTCCGGGACAACGATATTCATGATCATTAGGCTCACACGGTTGGAGCGTTTCCACTTCTCCTCATTTAAGCAATCTTCTTGAGTGCTTTCACTAGAGAGAGGAAGAGGAAACGGTTCCTTTAATGCGTGATCTATGTCCATATAGCCTATGATCATCATCAATTTATTTTTCCAAGTTTTAAAATTAGTCCCGTTTAGCATCGGAATTGTACTCATAGCAGTGATTACGGACGAAGCAATATGTAAATCTGTTGGGTTTTGAGAACAAAAAGGAATGAAAACAAAAACATGAATAAGAAACTACAAATGAAAAATGATTAATTATATCAACGAAATCCATCAATAAGATAATCAACATGACACAAAACTAATCTTTGGATTGCGAGTTGACTCATAAATGATTGCCTTAGGTAACAAGTAATTTGAACTTATATTTTAATAAATACTTAATCTTCCTTTGGGCCGACATAAGTACCTAAGAAATATCCTAATGTTCATTTTATTTGTTACCACATGAATGCCTAAGTTTAGTCAAATGTCAAGATCTTCTTTGGAAAATTCAAGTCATTCACATATTAACTTAAACATCCAACACTTTACAATTTAAGGGTTTAAATAACGTAAATCACTTAGACGACAATATTATTTAAACAATGAATAAAATTGTCAAGCATATAATTAATCAGGGCTTTAAGGTTTGAAAAATGAATGTTTTTGTTCAAGAGAAAACAACAAAATAGTGCAGAAACTTTATTTGCAGAACTTGTGTTGCTTTCGACATACTTAGCACGACCGTGCCAAACAAAGGGCACGACCGTGCCAAAATATGGGGAAAAAACATGTTTTCACGGTGCAGATGGCACGACCGTGCCAAATAATAGACACGACCGTGCCAAACGAAACGGTCCGACCGGTTTAAACAACACACCCGTCCGGACCAGTACCACTGTACACACCGGTTCAAGGTAATAGAGCCGCACGGCCGTGCCAAACAAAGAGCACGACCGTGCCATATAATCTGCACTTCTGAATTTTTTGTCTAAAATTTTCCTCAAAATCAAAGAATTGCAAGTAGATCCCCATGGTATGTCCTTAAAACATAAAACCATGTTATTTAGGGATAATCTTGCCTTAAAATTAATGGAATCAAGTGAGTAGATCCACATGGTATGCACGAAAACATAAACCATGTTATGAAGGGATAGACACACTTGAACCATTTAGTTTTAATGAAAAAACTTTCAAACCTTTTCTGAATTTTAGATGATGATTATCAGTGCTCTATGAACGAATTAGAGTCCCTAATCAACATCAAATAACCTTAACGATTCAACAGAAAAAAGAATCAATGTAAAGCGTTTTAAGGCTTTCTTTAAAGAACTCAATCTCAAACAAAATGAGCGGGGCTCTGATACCAATTGTTGGAACAATTTTAATCCCTGAATGCCACACTCACTTTAGAATAGGATTGAGGAAGAGATAAAGCGGAAGCGTTTAAGAACAATACCTGTTGAATCCATAGATGATGATAGGGAGAAATGAAGATGAAGAACAAGTAGGGTGAATGCTCTTCTAAATGATGAATGTTTGTTGACCTTTTCCATGAAGGAATAATTAATGGCCTACAAATATCCGAATGCATTAGTTCATTGAGACACTTGATGCTCTCGAGAATACTACAATGTTTGTAAATTTACTTTAAGGCATTTAATGCAAAAGTATTTTCCAAATTATCAAGTTTGTTTAAGATATCCTTTAACATAAGCTTATCAGTTTCCTTTCGAAAATATGACCCAAACGCTTATGCCTTTATAAAATATAAACTTTACTTGATAACTTTTGCTTTTACTACTTTGGTGTCATTATTTATGGAATTTATATATTGTGTAAATAATGTCAAGTAATTAAAGATTACCTGACTATGTACTAGTACCATCAACCTTGGAATAAAATAAAATCACATTTATTAAAATGAACAAAACAACCTTCTTTATTCAAAATTGTGATATATATCAAATTCCTTCCAAATGACGATACATTAAATGTAGTATTTATACAAATAATACTAAGTTCTTTTAACAATATCCTATAAGATTCCGATGCCTTTTCCTTCAACCAGATCCCAGCTTCCATATAGATGATTCTTCATCTTCTCCAGGACTTCGGTATTTCAGGCAACCCTACATAGACATTCATTATGTGAGTTGTTGTAACAGAATTCAACCACTATGTATATGTAGGAAATGAAACCAAATTAGCCTTTATCACAAACAATACCAAATGACATACCTTTCTTAGCACGCCAAGCGTGATACTTAGGGCAGTCGTACTTCATGTGAGTGAGGTCCTTGCAAAAGAAGCATTCTTCATGATCATTAGATGATCCCTTACGCTTCTTATTTCTTGCAACCGCAATTTCCTTCCCTCTTCTTTTTGTCTCATGAGAAGAGGTAGATGCCAAACATCCCTCAATCATATCAAGGAATGTTTTAGCATCAACGTCCTTGGAGACACCGTCCAAAATGGTCTCCGGGACAACGATATTCATGATCATTAGGCTCACACGGTTGGAGCGTTTCCACTTTTCCTCATTTAAGCAATCTTCTTGAGTGCTTTCACTAGAGAGAGGAAGAGGAAACGGTTCCCTTAATGCGTGATCTATGTCCATATAGCCTATGATCATCATCAATTTATTTTTCCAAGTTTTAAAATTAGTCCCGTTTAGCATCGGAATTGTACTCATAGCAGTGATTACGGACGAAGCAATAAGTAAATCTGTTGGGTTTTGAGAACAAAAAGGAATGAAAACAAAAACATGAATAAGAAACTACAAATGAAAAATGATTAATTATATCAACGAAATCCATCAATAAGATAATCAACATGACATCAAAACTAATCTTTGGATTGCGAGTTGACTCATAAATGATTGCCTTAGGTAACAAGTAATTTGAACTTATATTTTAATAAATACTTAATCTTCCTTTGGGCCGACATAAGTACCTAAGAAAATATCCTAATGTTCATTTTATTTGTTACCACATGAATGCCTAAGTTTAGTCAAATGTCAAGATCTTCTTTGAAAAATTCAAGTCATTCACATATTAACTTAAACATCCAACACTTTACAATTTAAGGGTTTAAATAACGTAAATCACTTAGGCGACAATATTATTTAAACAATGAATAAAATTGTCAAAGCATATAATTAATCAGGGCTTTAAGGTTTGAAAAATGAATGTTTTTGTTCAAGAGAAAACAACAAAATAGTGCAGAAACTTTATTTGCAGAACTTGTGTTGCTTTCGACATACTTAGCACGACCGTGCCAAACAAAGGGCACGACCGTGCCAAAATATGGGGAAAAAACATGTTTTCACGGTGCAGATGGCACGACCGTGCCAAATAATAGACACGACCGTGCCAAACGAAACGGTCCGACCGGTTTAAACAACACACCCGTCCGGACCAGTACCACTGTACACACCGGTTCAAGGTAATAGAGGCGCACGGCCGTGCCAAACAAAGAGCACGACCGTGCCATATAATCTGCGCTTCTGAATTTTTTGTCTAAAATTTTCCTCAAAATCAAAGAATTGCAAGTAGATCCCCATGGTATGTCCTTAAAACATAAAACCATGTTATTTAGGGATAATCTTGCCTTAAAATTAATGGAATCAAGTGAGTAGATCCACATGGTATGCACGAAAACATAAAACCATGTTATGAAGGGATAGACACACTTGAACCATTTAGTTTTAATGAAAAAACTTTCAAACCTTTTCTGAATTTTAGATGATGATTATCAGTGCTCTATGAACGAATTAGAGTCCCTAATCAACATCAAATAACCTTAACGATTCAACAGAAAAAAGAATCAATGTAAAGCGTTTTAAGGCTTTCTTTAAAGAACTCAATCTCAAACAAAATGAGCGGGCTCTGATACCAATTGTTGGAACAATTTTAATCCCTGAATGCCACACTCACTTTAGAATAGGATTGAGGAAGAGATGAAGCGGAAGCGTTTAAGAACAATACCTGTTGAATCCATAGATGATGATAGGGAGAAATGAAGATGAAGAACAAGTAGGGTGAATGCTCTTCTAAATGATGAATGTTTGTAGACCTTTTCCATGAAGGAATAATTAATGGCCTCCAAATATCCGAATGCATTAGTTCATTGAGACACTTGATGCTCTCGAGAATACTACAATGTTTGTAAATTTACTTTAAGGCATTTAATGCAAAAGTATTTTCCAAATTATCAAGTTTGTTTAAGATATCCTTTAACATAAGCTTATCAGTTTCCTTTCGAAAATATGACCCAAACGCTTATGCCTTTATAAAATATAAACTTTACTTGATAACTTTTGCTTTTACTACTTTGGTGTCATTATTTATGGAATTTATATATTGTGTAAATAATGTCAAGTAATTAAAGATTACCTGACTATGTACTAGTACCATCAACCTTGGAATAAAATAAAATCACATTTATTAAAATGAACAAAACAACCTTCTTTATTCAAAATTGTGATATATATCAAATTCCGTCCAAATGACGATACATTAAATGTAGTATTTATACAAATAATACTAAGTACTTTTAACAATATCCTATAAGATTCCGATGCCTTTTCCTTCAACCAGATCCCAGCTTCCATATAGATGATTCTTCATCTTCTCCAGGACTTCGGTATTTCAGGTAACCCTACATAGACATTCATTATGTGAGTTGTTGTAACAGAATTCAACCACTATGTATATGTAGGAAATGAAACCAAATTAGCCTTTATCACAAACAATACCAAATGACATACCTTTCTTAGCACGCCAAGCGTGATACTTAGGGCAGTCGTACTTCATGTGAGTGAGGTCCTTGCAAAAGAAGCATTCTTCATGATCATTAGATGATCCCTTACGCTTCTTATTTCTTGCAACCGCAATTTCCTTCCCTCTTCTTTTTGTCTCATGAGAAGAGGTAGATGCCAAACATCCCTCAATCATATCAAGGAATGTTTTAGCATCAACGTCCTTGGAGACACCGTCCAAAATGGTCTCCGGGACAACGATATTCATGATCATTAGGCTCACACGGTGGAGCGTTTCCACTTTTCCTCATTTAAGCAATCTTCTTGAGTGCTTTCACTAGAGAGAGGAAGAGGAAACGGTTCCCTTAATGCGTGATCTATGTCCATATAGCCTATGATCATCATCAATTTATTTTTCCAAGTTTTAAAATTAGTCCCGTTTAGCATCGGAATTGTACTCATAGCAGTGATTACGGACGAAGCAATAAGTAAATCTGTTGGGTTTTGAGAACAAAAAGGAATGAAAACAAAAACATGAATAAGAAACTACAAATGAAAAATGATTAATTATATCAACGAAATCCATCAATAAGATAATCAACATGACATCAAACTAATCTTTGGATTGCGAGTTGACTCATAAATGATTGCCTTAGGTAACAAGTAATTTGAACTTATATTTTAATAAATACTTAATCTTCCTTTGGGCCGACATAAGTACCTAAGAAAATATCCTAATGTTCATTTTATTTGTTACCACATGAATGCCTAAGTTTAGTCAAATCTCAAGATCTTCTTTGGAAAATTCAAGTCATTCACATATTAACTTAAACATCCAACACTTTACAATTTAAGGTTTAAATAACGTAAATCACTTAGGCGACAATATTATTTAAACAATGAATAAAATTGTCAAAGCGTATAATTAATCAGGGCTTTAAGGTTTGAAAAATGAATGTTTTTGTTCAAGAGAAAACAACAAAATAGTGCAGAAACTTTATTTGCAGAACTTGTGTTGCTTTCGACATACTTAGCACGACCGTGCCAAACAAAGGGCACGACCGTGCCAAAATATGGGGAAAAAACATGTTTTCACGGTGCAGATGGCACGACCGTGCCAAATAATAGACACGACCGTGCCAAACGAAACGGTCCGACCGGTTTAAACAACACACCCGTCCGGACCAGTACCACTGTACACACCGGTTCAAGGTAATAGAGGCGCACGGCCGTGCCAAACAAAGAGCACGACCGTGCCATATAATCTGCACTTCTGAATTTTTTGTCTAAAATTTTCCTCAAACAATTGCAAGTTGATCCCCATGGTATGTCCTTAAAACATAAAACCATGTTATTTAGGGATAATCTTGCCTTAAAATTAATGGAATCAAGTGAGTAGATCCACATGGTATGCACGAAAACATAAAACCTTGTTATGAAGGGATAGACACACTTGAACCATTTAGTTTTAATGAAAAAACTTTCAAACCTTTTCTGAATTTTAGATGATGATTATCAGTGCTCTATGAAAGAATTAGAGTCCCTAATCAACATCAAATAACCTTAACGATTCAACAGAAAAAAGAATCAATGTAAAGCGTTTTAAGGCTTTCTTTAAAGACTCAATCTCAAACAAAATGAGCGGGGCTCTGATACCAATTGTTGGAACAATTTTAATCCCTGAATGCCACACTCACTTTAGAATAGGATTGAGGAAGAGATGAAGCGGAAGCGTTTAAGAACAATACCTGTTGAATCCATAGATGATGATAGGGAGAAATGAAGATGAAGAACAAGTAGGGTGAATGCTCTTCTAAATGATGAATGTTTGTTGACCTTTTCCATGAAGGAATAATTAATGGCCTCCAAATATCCGAATGCATTAGTTCATTGAGACACTTGATGCTCTCGAGAATACTACAATGTTTGTAAATTTACTTTAAGGCATTTAATGCAAAAGTATTTTCCAAATTATCAAGTTTGTTTAAGATATCCTTTAACATAAGCTTATCAGTTTCCTTTCGAAAATATGACCCAAACGCTTATGCCTTTATAAAATATAAACTTTACTTGATAACTTTTGCTTTTACTACTTTGGTGTCATTATTTATGGAATTTATATATTGTGTAAATAATGTCAAGTAATTAAAGATTACCTGACTATGTACTAGTACCATCAACCTTGGAATAAAATAAAATCACATTTATTAAAATGAACAAAACAACCTTCTTTATTCAAAATTGTGATATATATCAAATTCCGTCCAAATGACGATACATTAAATGTAGTATTTATACAAATAATACTAAGTACTTTTAACAATATCCTATAAGATTCCGATGCCTTTTCCTTCAACCAGATCCCAGCTTCCATATAGATGATTCTTCATCTTCTCCAGGACTTCGGTATTTCAGGCAACCCTACATAGACATTCATTATGTGAGTTGTTGTAACAGAATTCAACCACTATGTATATGTAGGAAATGAAACCAAATTAGCCTTTATCACAAACAATACCAAATGACATACCTTTCTTAGCACGCCAAGCGTGATACTTAGGGCAGTCGTACTTCATGTGAGTGAGGTCCTTGCAAAAGAAGCATTCTTCATGATCATTAGATGATCCCTTACGCTTCTTATTTCTTGCAACCGCAATTTCCTTCCCTCTTCTTTTTGTCTCATGAGAAGAGGTAGATGCCAAACATCCCTCAATCATATCAAGGAATGTTTTAGCATCAACGTCCTTGGAGACACCGTCCAAAATGGTCTCCGGGACAACGATATTCATGATCATTAGGCTCACACGGTTGGAGCGTTTCCACTTTTCCTCATTTAAGCAATCTTCTTGAGTGCTTTCACTAGAGAGAGGAAGAGGAAACGGTTCCCTTAATGCGTGATCTATGTCCATATAGCCTATGATCATCATCAATTTATTTTTCCAAGTTTTAAAATTAGTCCCGTTTAGCATCGGAATTGTACTCATAGCAGTGATTACGGACGAAGCAATAAGTAAATCTGTTGGGTTTTGAGAACAAAAAGGAATGAAAACAAAAACATGAATAAGAAACTACAAATGAAAAATGATTAATTATATCAACGAAATCCATCAATAAGATAATCAACATGACATCAAAACTAATCTTTGGATTGCGAGTTGACTCATAAATGATTGCCTTAGGTAACAAGTAATTTGAACTTATATTTTAATAAATACTTAATCTTCCTTTGGGCCGACATAAGTACCTAAGAAAATATCCTAATGTTCATTTTATTTGTTACCACATGAATGCCTAAGTTTAGTCAAATCTCAAGATCTTCTTTGGAAAATTCAAGTCATTCACATATTAACTTAAACATCCAACACTTTACAATTTAAGGGTTTAAATAACGTAAATCACTTAGGCGACAATATTATTTAAACAATGAATAAAATTGTCAAAGCGTATAATTAATCAGGGCTTTAAGGTTTGAAAAATGAATGTTTTTGTTCAAGAGAAAACAACAAAATAGTGCAGAAACTTTATTTGCAGAACTTGTGTTGCTTTCGACATACTTAGCACGACCGTGCCAAACAAAGGGCACGACCGTGCCAAAATATGGGGAAAAAACATGTTTTCACGGTGCAGATGGCACGACCGTGCCAAATAATAGACACGACCGTGCCAAACGAAACGGTCCGACCGGTTTAAACAACACACCCGTCCGGACCAGTACCACTGTACACACCGGTTCAAGGTAATAGAGGCGCACGGCCGTGCCAAACAAAGAGCACGACCGTGCCATATAATCTGCACTTCTGAATTTTTTGTCTAAAATTTTCCTCAAAATCAAAGAATTGCAAGTTGATCCCCATGGTATGTCCTTAAAACATAAAACCATGTTATTTAGGGATAATCTTGCCTTAAAATTAATGGAATCAAGTGAGTAGATCCACATGGTATGCACGAAAACATAAAACCTTGTTATGAAGGGATAGACACACTTGAACCATTTAGTTTTAATGAAAAAACTTTCAAACCTTTTCTGAATTTAGATGATGATTATCAGTGCTCTATGAAAGAATTAGAGTCCCTAATCAACATCAAATAACCTTAACGATTCAACAGAAAAAAGAATCAATGTAAAGCGTTTTAAGGCTTTCTTTAAAGAACTCAATCTCAAACAAAATGAGCGGGGCTCTGATACCAATTGTTGGAACAATTTTAATCCCTGAATGCCACACTCACTTTAGAATAGGATTGAGGAAGAGATGAAGCGGAAGCGTTTAAGAACAATACCTGTTGAATCCATAGATGATGATAGGGAGAAATGAAGATGAAGAACAAGTAGGGTGAATGCTCTTCTAAATGATGAATGTTTGTTGACCTTTTCCATGAAGGAATAATTAATGGCCTCCAAATATCCGAATGCATTAGTTCATTGAGACACTTGATGCTCTCGAGAATACTACAATGTTTGTAAATTTACTTTAAGGCATTTAATGCAAAAGTATTTTCCAAATTATCAAGTTTGTTTAAGATATCCTTTAACATAAGCTTATCAGTTTCCTTTCGAAAATATGACCCAAACGCTTATGCCTTTATAAAATATAAACTTTACTTGATAACTTTTGCTTTTACTACTTTGGTGTCATTATTTATGGAATTTATATATTGTGTAAATAATGTCAAGTAATTAAAGATTACCTGACTATGTACTAGTACCATCAACCTTGGAATAAAATAAAATCACATTTATTAAAATGAACAAAACAACCTTCTTTATTCAAAATTGTGATATATATCAAATTCCGTCCAAATGACGATACATTAAATGTAGTATTTATACAAATAATACTAAGTACTTTTAACAATATCCTATAAGATTCCGATGCCTTTTCCTTCAACCAGATCCCAGCTTCCATATAGATGATTCTTCATCTTCTCCAGGACTTCGGTATTTCAGGCAACCCTACATAGACATTCATTATGTGAGTTGTTGTAACAGAATTCAACCACTATGTATATGTAGGAAATGAAACCAAATTAGCCTTTATCACAAACAATACCAAATGACATACCTTTCTTAGCACGCCAAGCGTGATACTTAGGGCAGTCGTACTTCATGTGAGTGAGGTCCTTGCAAAAGAAGCATTCTTCATGATCATTAGATGATCCCTTACGCTTCTTATTTCTTGCAACCGCAATTTCCTTCCCTCTTCTTTTTGTCTCATGAGAAGAGGTAGATGCCAAACATCCCTCAATCATATCAAGGAATGTTTTAGCATCAACGTCCTTGGAGACACCGTCCAAAATGGTCTCCGGGACAACGATATTCATGATCATTAGGCTCACACGGTTGGAGCGTTTCCACTTTTCCTCATTTAAGCAATCTTCTTGAGTGCTTTCACTAGAGAGAGGAAGAGGAAACGGTTCCCTTAATGCGTGATCTATGTCCATATAGCCTATGATCATCATCAATTTATTTTTCCAAGTTTTAAAATTAGTCCCGTTTAGCATCGGAATTGTACTCATAGCAGTGATTACGGACGAAGCAATAAGTAAATCTGTTGGGTTTTGAGAACAAAAAGGAATGAAAACAAAAACATGAATAAGAAACTACAAATGAAAAATGATTAATTATATCAACGAAATCCATCAATAAGATAATCAACATGACATCAAAACTAATCTTTGGATTGCGAGTTGACTCATAAATGATTGCCTTAGGTAACAAGTAATTTGAACTTATATTTTAATAAATACTTAATCTTCCTTTGGGCCGACATAAGTACCTAAGAAAATATCCTAATGTTCATTTTATTTGTTACCACATGAATGCCTAAGTTTAGTCAAATCTCAAGATCTTCTTTGGAAAATTCAAGTCATTCACATATTAACTTAAACATCCAACACTTTACAATTTAAGGGTTTAAATAACGTAAATCACTTAGGCGACAATATTATTTAAACAATGAATAAAATTGTCAAAGCGTATAATTAATCAGGGCTTTAAGGTTTGAAAAATGAATGTTTTTGTTCAAGAGAAAACAACAAAATAGTGCAGAAACTTTATTTGCAGAACTTGTGTTGCTTTCGACATACTTAGCACGACCGTGCCAAACAAAGGGCACGACCGTGCCAAAATATGGGGAAAAAACATGTTTTCACGGTGCAGATGGCACGACCGTGCCAAATAATAGACACGACCGTGCCAAACGAAACGGTCCGACCGGTTTAAACAACACACCCGTCCGGACCAGTACCACTGTACACACCGGTTCAAGGTAATAGAGGCGCACGGCCGTGCCAAACAAAGAGCACGACCGTGCCATATAATCTGCACTTCTGAATTTTTTGTCTAAAATTTCCTCAAAATCAAAGAATTGCAAGTAGATCCCCATGGTATGTCCTTAAAACATAAAACCATGTTATTTAGGGATAATCTTGCCTTAAAATTAATGGAATCAAGTGAGTAGATCCACATGGTATGCACGAAAACATAAAACCATGTTATGAAGGGATAGACACACTTGAACCATTTAGTTTTAATGAAAAAACTTTCAAACCTTTTCTGAATTTTAGATGATGATTATCAGTGCTCTATGAACGAATTAGAGTCCCTAATCAACATCAAATAACCTTAACGATTCAACAGAAAAAAGAATCAATGTAAAGCGTTTTAAGGCTTTCTTTAAAGAACTCAATCTCAAACAAAATGAGCGGGGCTCTGATACCAATTGTTGGAACAATTTTAATCCCTGAATGCCACACTCACTTTAGAATAGGATTGAGGAAGAGATGAAGCGGAAGCGTTTAAGAACAATACCTGTTGAATCCATAGATGATGATAGGGAGAAATGAAGATGAAGAACAAGTAGGGTGAATGCTCTTCTAAATGATGAATGTTTGTTGACCTTTTCCATGAAGGAATAATTAATGGCCTCCAAATATCCGAATGCATTAGTTCATTGAGACACTTGATGCTCTCGAGAATACTACAATGTTTGTAAATTTACTTTAAGGCATTTAATGCAAAAGTATTTTCCAAATTATCAAGTTTGTTTAAGATATCCTTTAAGATAAGCTTATCAGTTTCTTTTCGAAAATATGACCCAAACGCTTATGCCTTTATAAAATATAAACTTTACTTGATAACTTTTGCTTTTACTACTTTGGTGTCATTATTTATGGAATTTATATATTGTGTAAATAATGTCAAGTAATTAAAGATTACCTGACTATGTACTAGTACCATCAACCTTGGAATAAAATAAAATCACATTTATTAAAATGAACAAAACAACCTTCTTTATTCAAAATTGTGATATATATCAAATTCCGTCCAAATGACGATACATTAAATGTAGTATTTATACAAATAATACTAAGTACTTTTAACAATATCCTATAAGATTCCGATGCCTTTTCCTTCAACCAAATCCCAGCTTCCATATAGATGATTCTTCATCTTCTCCAGGACTTCGGTATTTTAGGCAACCCTACATAGACATTCATTATGTGAGTTGTTGTAACAGAATTCAACCACTATGTATATGTAGGAAATGAAACCAAATTAGCCTTTATCACAAACAATACCAAATGACATACCTTTCTTAGCACGCCAAGCGTGATACTTAGGGCAGTCGTACTTCATGTGAGTGAGGTCCTTGCAAAAGAAGCATTCTTCATGATCATTAGATGATCCCTTACGCTTCTTATTTCTTGCAACCGCAATTTTCTTCCCTCTTCTTTTTGTCTCATGAGAAGAGGTAGATTCCAAACATCCCTCAATCATATCAAGGAATGTTTTAGCATCAACGTCCTTGGAGACACCGTCCAAAATGGTCTCCGGGACAACGATATTCATGATCATTAGGCTCACAAGGTTGGAGCGTTTCCACTTCTCCTCATTTAAGCAATCTTCTTGAGTGCTTTCACTAGAGAGAGGAAGAGGAAACGGTTCCCTTAATGCGTGATCTATGTCCATATAGCCTAAGATCATCATCAATTTATTTTTCCAAGTTTTAAAATTAGTCCCGTTTAGCATCGGAATTGTACTCATAGCAGTGATTACGGACGAAGCAATAAGTAAATCTGTTGGGTTTTGAGAACAAAAAGGAATGAAAACAAAAACATGAATAAGAAACTACAAATGAAAAATGATTAATTATATCAACGAAATCCATCAATAAGATAATCAACATGACATCAAAACTAATCTTTAGATTGCGAGTTGACTCATAAATGATTGCCTTAAGTAACAAGTAATTTGAACTTATATTTTAATAAATACTTAATCTTCCTTTGGGCCGACATAAGTACCTCAGAAAATATCCTAATGTTCATTTTATTTGTTACCACATGAATGCCTAAGTTTAGTCAAATGTCAAGATCTTCTTTGGAAAATTCAAGTCATTCACATATTAACTTAAACATCCAACACTTTACAATTTAAGGGTTTAAATAACGTAAATCACTTAGGCGACAATATTATTTAAACAATGAATAAAATTGTCAAAGCATATAATTAATCAGGGCTTTAAGGTTTGAAAAATGAATGTTTTTGTTTAAGAGAAAACAACAAAATAGTGCAAAAACTTTATTTGCAGAACTTGTGTTGCTTTCGACATACTTAGCACGACCGTGCCAAACAAAGGGCACGACCATGCCAAAATATGGGGAAAAAACATGTTTTCACGGTGCAGATGGCACGACCGTGCCAAATAATAGACACGACCGTGCCAAACGAAACGGTCCGACCGGTTTAAACAACACAATCAAGGTTACACCTGCTGTGGTACAGTGTGTGTAAATCTCATGGACTACACATCAATGATATCATGAAAGCCTATGTAACCAAAAAGGAAGTAAGAAAGAACAACATAAGAACAAAAATGTGGTGTCTACATGCATATTAATTAATACAATACAGCAAGTTAAATCCACCATAAATTTGTGCCCTTTCATCTCAAAATAGGAATTCATTTTCGAAAATATTTTTTCCAAACTGAGTGACTATTTATAAGGAATCACCTTAAACAAATACCATATGTTAATATATACTGTACTTGCAAATTGCAACACTATAATTCTATAGGGTGGATAGTAAGGGTATTTATTGTGTATCTCTCAGTAAACTTTATTTTATGTCAGCTTTCACTAAATATATATCTTGAAAACTAGAAGAGATAAAAAAAAATAGTAAATGATGCAAAGAAGAGTAGGGACATTGATTCACAGGAAGCTCATCAATTTCTGGTAATAGGTAAAGCAAATTTGAGTTAGCTGAATGAAAGAGACAGCCATTGAGGCAAATCTAATTCTTCGTTGAGCTTCAGTGAGGTTTCATAAATGTGGGTTCAAATTAATAAAAAGGTTCAATTTAGTTCTATCAAAAGAAGGTTCAGCTTAGAGAAGGTTATTTTGGATGTTTTCCATGACTTGTCAATTATATACAATCAACTCTAATATAAGGAAATCAGATTTTAATTCAACGACCAAAAAAAAAAAAGGGGAAAAAAACGACCTCTCTAATGGAGAGGAGAGAAAAAGATGAAACTCAATTTGGTAAGGAGGGTGTACTACTTACTATGTGTATAGGCCTCGTAAGTGCACCAAATTAAACCATACAAGAACTGCGAAAGGCGATTTGCAAACACAACAAAATAAACAACACCAAGGCAACAGTCATGGCAAGATTATCACATAATGGCCAGGTAAGTAAGGCATACTAATATATAAGAGAGGAATCTTTTCGACAACATTATTATTAGGCAGTTCATTAAGTAAATTTAAATAGAGGTAGCAGAGACTTACTTGTATCATGCAGGAACAAGAAAGAAATGCATTGGTAACATGCATGATTTGCTGCAATATTTGATTTTCAAGGAATTCTCGACCTTGACAATGACATCGGTGCCCTCCAGCACACTATAACTCACATCGAGAATGTCAATAACAAAATGTTCATCGATAAGAAAATCACGCTCCCCACAGCGAACAATACAGACAGAGTTATCCTTGAGAGAAAAGAAGTCTCTCAGGGTTCCCCAACCACCTAAGAAGTCAGGAAGTTCCTTTAAATGCTCCATCGCCAAACCATATGTAACGTCCGATAACTGCTGAAATGGGCCAACGGGGCCAAATCCACCATTATCATTCTTAACCGAGTATACTCGAGGCAGACTGTAATGGCTTGGTATGCCTAGTAAAATCTGAACATTACTGTTTTCATCAAATAGAGAGTATGCTTTAACAAATGGGAGGAGGCAGGGTTGATTAGAAAGTGGGTAGAGGTGGGGGAGTTGACTCCAAACTCCAGATCTTGTACAATAAATGAACAAGTTATGGCTAGAGGGACAGTCAGGGGAAACCAGAATATTTGAGCCACAGAGAGCAGAACAGTGAAAAGTCAGGCCAGATGAGGATGGAGGAACATGGAGAGATTCCCACTTATTAGTAGTGGTATCAAACATCTCAAAACTAGGGAAATCGCCACTACTTGACTCAGACTCGCTAAATACATAAAATTTATGATCATCAACAGGACCAAAAACCAAAGGGGTAGGCTTAGGAGAGTTCATAGAATCAATCGAAACAATACCTTTGTTGTTATTCGAAGTGATGTCAAACATATAAGCCTTGATTGAGCAAGAGTTATCAGCACAACCCCCACACATATAAAGTTTGGGACCCACCGAAAAGAAGAACATCATTTCCGGCAATGATTTTAGGGTTTCAATCGGCTGCAGCGGGAATTCAGCATCTTCCCCTACACACTCTACCGAACCAAGTTTGTAAATCAAATACCTTCGTCATCCTCAAATACGCCGTACACCACTTCCTTCTCCTTCAACCTTTCAGCAGCCCCAGCCTCACTCACGGAGGTTAATGACTGACAGCGCTTCATGGCGAATAGAATCTCGGGCGCTGGAAATGTTAGGGTTAGCATTGGGAGACAAGCAAAATTGAGGAAGATTGGATGTTATATATATACATACATACATATAGCATGCAGAAAAATATTTATTAAATATTTATAAATATATACCCACACACACACATACACACATATATATATATTTATGTATATGATATAGTGGATATTATATATACATACATGTAACACATATTTATATACATACATAAATATATGTATGTATGATATGTGTGTGTATATGGAATATTGGATGTTATATATATACATACATACATATAGCACATTTTTATATATATTATTATATACTCCCTCTATCCTGCGCGATTTAGGACATTTTATCATTTTAAGTGTCCTACTCGACATAGTACGGCCAAAAAATGGAAAGATAATATTACTTTTGTTCTCATAACCTCCTCCATTCATTCTAGTTCCTCTTAAGTCTGGCGGGACGAAAACCGTATACTCCATTCCTCCCGCTCGAATTAGGATTCTTGGACAAACAATTTATACTTTGACAATAATTTAAAGAAAAATAATGATGCTAATAAAAATATAAAAATTGTTATTGTATCACAATTAATAATGTAACACCCCGAAAAATTCTATATTGCATAAATTACAAAAATGTTACAATTTACATCTCTAAAATATAATACAAAGTCTCACTACAAATTTTTAAATGCTCAAAATCAATTCCTCGCTGACCTGAATGCCGGTCAACGGTCAACTGCAAAAAGTCAAACTGGTGGGGGGTGAGCTGGGGGGGCTCAGTAAGGAAGGGGATACGCAACATCACAGAGGCCAATGAAACAAAAACACCAAAATAACAATGTCCATAAAATTATTAAAATGGACATGCCAATAAGACTCGCATTTTCATGAACCGATCAATAAACCGATCAATCATACTTTATAGTCTGATGTACTAATTATGCTCGAGTCCAGTGGCTTAACCAAATCAACTGAACTGTTGGCCGCCCTCATGGAGCCGGACCCAACACAATACAATAACCAATAACCAAGCTCACTGCGACCGACACATAATTAGCTACATCAAAACTATTCCATATAACCAATCTCATATTTGAGAACAAATAACACATACAGCATGCTTTCATAATCATCGTGACATTTACGAGACAATTTCAATACCAAATCAATAATCAAACGGAACGAACAAATGATATACGTATCAATAAAATGGAGTACTACGATAAGACGGGTATAAAAGAAAATGACACGGAATCAATACTGCGTAGTCTCCCTTACCTCAAATTGCTTAAAACGGATACCAAATATTTTCATTCACTCTTTTAACTCTCTGATGAATACGCAGAGAGAGGTAGACCCATAAAAATATACTCACTCCGTCCCACCTCACTTGAGACTTTTTGACCAAAACTGGTCAACTTAAGGTCGGTTTGACCAACACTTTATAGAAATATTTATGTTCCAAATTTTTTTTTAAAAATTGTTATTGAGAGGATTTTTAATGGTGATCATTTTACAATTTTTTTATTTTTATTTGGATCATAAATATTTCTATAAAGTGTTGGTCAAACCGACCTTAAGTTGACCAGTTTTGATCAAAAAATCTCAAGTGAGCTGGGACAGAGGGAGTATGAAGTATGGGAAGCTCTTTAACAGCTATCTATTATTTATAGTGGTAATGTTCATGCTTAATGGTGAGTCACCAACTAAACTTAGTCATCAACCAAGGTACAAGCATGCACAGCTCATACTAATCCCATTGAAGGCCACGCAAAGACCAAAATGATGGCAAATCATTCCTTACTAAATGACGTGGCCCACTAATTAAGCAACATTTCATTTACTTAAAAGCAATCCATCCCATACTTCTATTTCTTTTTTCTTTTTTATCCGTCCCAAAATGTCGTACTTAATTTCGGGGATGTTACACAATAATGCTGCTGCAAGCATACAGGGAGATCATCCTACTTCCCAGGTCATTGGGGGAGTGGATGAAGGAAGGAAAACACGAGGAAAAAGAATAAATTACCGGGAATTAGCCGGTTTGGTGTGCATGCAATCCGTATACCATCAGGTAAGCTCTTGTTGTTTCGTTGCTAAGTTTAAGTATGATAATGTGTCAGAAACCTTAAATGGTAATAATTGGATCAAGGTCATGCAAGAGGAAGTGGTAAAATTTGAAAGCAAAGATGTTAGGTTCTTGGTTCGTAGGCCTTCTAATGCTGAATGTATGAGAGATGTTACTTGTTGTACTCAATTGTTGAAGATGAACCAGATAATAAAGGATTATGGTCTTAAAAGTAAAACCTTGACTGTATTTTGTGATAGCTTAAGCTCCCAGAATATTGCCAAGAATCCGGTACAACATTTCCTAACGAAGCACATAGATATTAGGCATCATTTTATTAGAGATCTCGTTGAACAAAAAATCATCATTCTTGAACATGTAAGCACAACGGATCAACTTGCTGATATCTTTACCAAGGCTTTGGATTTCGAGAGATTTTCTTCACTTAAGAAGTCTCTCGGATTGTGTGATACCAGTTAACTGCACAAGTGTGCAGACAACTGACTGCATAACTGTATAATTGTATATTACAGTAAACAAAAAAAAAATAGTTTGCATTCATTCTATTGCACGATTGCCTCTTTGTGATCACTTGGTCAACTAAGTTCCTTGACTCCGAGCTTTGACCCTTGAATGTGAGACCCTTCTTAACCTGATAATGAAAATTGTCTTGTTAATTCCTTCGTGTTGTTTATCATAGAGTGGGCACTCAATCTAAGGTTGCGGGGAAAACAAGCTGCCTCCAATCTTTGAAGTTACTACTCATTTAGGCAATGTGCTGACATGTATTCATACATAACTTGAGAATCAGTGTAACACTGTATTGTGAGAGTGAAAAGCTCCTCCCCGTAACTGATTCATAAGTCATAAGCCTTCAAAGGGAGTGTTCTAGAGGCTGCATGATTGAAGGTGAATCTCATTGAATTCTTGTGAGTTGAAACCGAGTCATGGACTGAATTGATCATTCTTTGTCACACCAAAATTGAGACAATCTTCACTTGTGTGTTTAGGCATAATTTTTCTAAGTTTTCTTTCTCCCTTGGTATTAACATCAGCAAATTGAATTTTTGTTCTTATATGTTAAAGATTGATGCTTTTCATGTGATTAACGATAATCTAATGGCGTAATGTTCAAGTTTCATTGTGCAGTTGGTGGAAATTATGGTACATTGTAGATAAATGGATTCAGTTGATATTGGCAAGTTCTAATTCTGGGACGGACAATTTATCACAAAACATGGAAAAAGTTTGAATTTTAAAATCAAAATCCTTGTTTGTTTTGGAATTAAATGGGTACCCGAGTTCTTAGGAAGAATCTCTGTCCTCCCTTGATATTTCCTCCATTTCGAATCTGGTTGTGAATTATGGTTTAGTATATCTTCTTCCTCATGCTTTCTAGCTTCATTTCTCTCATCCCATCTTGTTCCTATTCTGCAAATGCAATCTCTCTAACATTTTTTGCAGATATATCCGAGACTTCAGGAGAAACATTGAGTGATTGTGACACAAAATGATGTTTGCCGCTGCTTTGATCAAGCTCAGGCATTTTTTTTCGTTGTTAAGCATCCAGCTGGTGCTAAGCAACTTGTTCGTGCAACTGTGCAGACAACTGGTCACTCAACTGGACAGTCAACTGGACAGTCAATTGGTAAGTCTCCGAATGTTTTAAGGGGTAAGTACACCTTCTGCAGAACTCTCTGGTCTATTAAGTTTTGATGCGATATGAGTTGAGATTGATGATGCTCTTAGAGGTATTTTTGTTGGAGAGATTCAAATGTAGGGGGAGTGGAAGATATTCAAAATTTTCTTCTTTGTGTTTGATGGTTCTTCTAAAAAAGGGGGACAAATATGTGGTCTTCATATTCAGGGGGAGAAAGATGTGTTCTAAAGATGTATGTAGGGGAATAGAATCTAATGTACAATTCAGGGGGAGAGATTATTGTTTTGCAGATTTTGATCAGAACCACAAAGATAGGGGGAGATTGAAGAGTATGAAAATACTCTATTATATTTTAATCTTTGTGATTCTGATTTTAGTGTATATCTTTGTGAATATTTTAGTTATTAGTGTATATGTTTTATTTATAATTACTTATATATTTAGGATTTATTTACTAACATATTGATGCTTATCTTTGGAAAGTTGTTATGTATTTTAGGAGTGTATTTTAGGTGGACTCTCAAAAGGAAATATCGATTGGCCGATTTGAAGATCTCGGTTGATTAGAAGCAGCCAAGTGAAACTATAAATCACATCTTCATTCTTCATTGCAATACACGAATTTACAGAATATTTTTAGAGAAGTCTTTGTGTTCTTGAAGTTCTTGTTCATCAAGACTTCAAGTGTTTTAGTGTTTGGTTTATTCTAGGAGTCTAGAATAGTTTGATCTTTTCATAGTTGTTTGTTTCTTTCATTCATCTTGTACTCTGCAAGATCTTTTCATATATGAAAGTTTTCCAGCAAGGTATTTCTTGCTGAAGTGTTTAATTTCTGTTCGTTTTTAATCCGCTGCGTTTTCTGGGTTTTTTCATTCACTGCCGTTCTTCGGCAGTTGACAAGACAACTGTCTTGACACTTATGAGCACAATTGTACTCACAGTTGGTTGGTTCCCAGAACAGTCCTAGCCGCATAATTTCTTTCACCCTCCCTCCGTCTCAGTCCCGACTAAGGTTCTTACTTTCTTTTTTTATTTGTCCCAAACTAAGGTTTTTAGTTGCTTTATTACCTAAAATGGATCATGAGATTCACTTGTCATTCTCACAACAAAAACTCCATACCCACTTTATCTCTCCTACTTTTTTTTACTTACTTTTTCATACTCACAACATTTACTTTTTCCTAAACTTCGTGTAAAATCAAACTAAGAACTTTAATCCGGAACGAAAGGAGTATTAATATAAATAGTACCTCTATAAAAATTTTAATAAAATAAATATTAATTATTAAAAATACTCCTTCCGTCCCGTGTATGCAAATTAAAATTAATGATTAATAGTGTATGTGTCTTTTCAAATGAAACGAAAGGAGTATAATGTTAATTTACGTTTTAAAAAGTAGTACTATTTCATAGTGTTAATATTTTGAAATTTATGAAAGAAATAGTACTTCATTTTTGCAATACTAAATATTTACATGCATTTTATTTTCGTACCATAATTATTACTAGAATTTTAAAAAATAACGACGAAACATTGCTACCGACCGGTTCGTCTCCAAATTAGCGACCAACCAGATAAAAATAGAGACCGTCAATTTGTGTCTAATTATAAAGTGAAAAGTTCTCAATTTAGCTACCGTAAAACGGTCGCTAATTTAAATTTTATTAAATGTCGAATATAGCGACCGAGTTGGTTCGTCTCCAAAATTTGGCGCTAAATGAAATTTTTAATTGCCACCGACGGACGGTCTCCAATTTGCATCGATAATCTCGGAAATATAGCGACCGAATGTTGGTCTCTATTTATGAGTATATATCTCCTAACCCTAGCTCAGCTCGTTCATCCTGCGCCGCTAACATTTTCACCCGTCTTCTTTTTCGAGCGAAGGCGATTTCCGGCGAGAATCCATAGTGAGTATTTTAAAGATTTTTAGTTTTTTTTTCTTTCTCTTATACTTTATTACTTATTATTTTTGAGACCTAACTTCTTTTTTCACCGATTTTCTTTCTTTTTTGTCCCTGATTCTTCAAGATTTCCGGCTCCGATGACGGCTCCGGTGCCGTCTCCATCTACGTTGACGTTTTTTCGCCTGCTTAACCAAGTAAGTTATCCTTTTTCCAGTGCTGATTTATGGATGTTTTCTGTTTTTGTCTTGCATTAATTGGTTTCGAGATGCTAGAACTAAATTTAAACGAGGTTCCAAAACTGAAAATGTAAAGGCGGAGAACTTTTTGTTTTTGTCCCTGATTCTTCAAAAAAAAAAAAATCTTTCTGTTTTTGTCTTGCATTAATTCATGGTGAATGATGTGTCTGGTATCAATTCAATTCTAATGGTGGATTATTTTGAGTCCAACTGCATTTTTTGGTGGATTATATTGAATCAAATTGCATTTTTTTTTTTGAATATATGGAATCCAACTGCCTTTCTTTGTTGCAATTTCATGACGGTTGACAAGTATGTACATGTCATTAGCTTTAGGCGGAGAACTTTTTGTTTCTTAATTGGCAGTTTTTATCATTTCTGTTTCTTTTGAAGTTATCTTGAGATGCCCTGGACAGTTTTTGTACATATGTTTCGTAATTAATTAATCAAGTTATAGCACTGCGATGTTTCATTTGTGTTTTTAGATATTATTACTCCCTTCATTAACAAGTGATTTTTCATTTTGAACTCTAGGAAAGAGTACGGATTTAAGGCTAAGAATGTTGAAAGGGGGGGGGGGGGTTAGGAGGGGGTTAATTAACGAGTCTTCTCTTCTTTTATTTGCTCTTATAGGTTACTGGTTGGCTTGAGAAAGTTGTTAATTAGTTAAGTTTAATAATTAAATGTTCATATTAGTAAAATACCTAAATTACTGTGATTTCTTTATAAGTAATAATTCTATTTTCACTAACTATTTTTGATATTTTTTAAAACCATTATTAAATATATACCTACATGTTGGCCGCAACATTAAGTTAGGTATTTTTTAAGACTTTTCTAACTATTAATATTTTATTCATTATCGTAAAATATTCATATATTTTACGATAGTTCATAATAAATTAGACCACGACGTGATGTCGTTTACCTATATAAGTGTTGATTGTGTGCAACACTAAAGCTTAGAAACCCGTTCAAGAATCTTTAATTCATGTTAACGCGGCTAACATGCAATGAATTATTCTTGAATTGTCCGTTTGGACAGTCTTAGAATGCATGATTATATGATTTTGTGAATATCATTGTCTATTAAATGTATGCTTTATAGTCGATAATTGAGTTATTTTAGTAGCATTCCTTATTGTTCTCTGGGTGCATACTGGGCATTTGTTTATTAAACAATGTTGTGTAAACAATAATGTTTAATAGACCATGTCTATGTCGTGTACTTGGAGAGCCATAAGGTTATGCTGCCGAAATTTCTTAAATTTCGATTATATTGCATGTAGACAGTGATATTTGGAATTCATATAATTATGCATTTTAAGATGGGATAGAAGCCTTACCCAACTACAAAGCCTGTATTCTTTAAAGTTAGTTTTAATATATTTTTTTTAATGGTTAATGTAGGAGTTAGTTATGTCTGGGGATGATCGTAGTTGGATGGATAAAAGATGGTGCCCTATAAAGAATAGAGTGTCTGATGAGTTTAGAAGAGGTGTGAAATATTTTGTTGAGTTTGCTAGACTTCATCCCGATTGCTTACATGATGGAAAGATTCGGTGTCCTTGTCAGAATTGTCGCAATATGAAAGTTCATAAAGATGGAGTTGTTAAGTGGCACCTTATGAAATCTGGGTTTGTTAATAACTACAAGAGATGGATAGCGCATGGTGAGTCAGTGATTGTAGCTAGATCTGTCCTGAATCATTCGTCTGTTGTTTCAAACAATAGAAATCAATCTGAGGCAATAGTTGTTGAGGAGTCTACTGTAGGCGTGGGAATGGATGATATGGTTAGGGATACAGCTGGTCCTTCTTTTGATTGGAGTCCAAATTGTGATGAACCGAATGAAGATTGTCAGAAACTCAAGCGAATGATGGATTCTGCAAATGAGAAGGTTTATCCAGGGGCTGAGTGTACCGTGCTTGAGTCTGTAGCAGAGCTTCTTAATATCAAGGCTGATTCTAACATGAGCCAACATACTTATAACCGTGTTTTAGAACTATTAAGCGAATGCTACCAAAAGAGAATAAGATGGTAGCCAATTTTTACGACACAAAGAAGTTGATGGGGCATGTTGGTCTAGGCTACGAGAAAATTGATTGTTGTAGGAATCAATGCATTCTTTTCTATAAAGAAAACGAGGGGTTGCAGTCATGTTCAGTGTGTGGACTTAGCAGATATAAAGATGCGCGTCGTGGTAGTTCAAAACATAAAAAAAATGTACCTTATAAGCAATTAAGGTATATGCCATTGATTCCTCGGTTGCAACGGCTTTTTGCTTCGAAAAGTATTGCTGAAGCTATGCGTTGGCACAAGGAGAGTCCACGTGTAGAAGGTGTTTTGACACATCCATCTGATGGGGAAGCATGGAAAAATTTTGATGCCACTTATACTGATTTCTCTTCAGATGCAAGAAATATTCGTTTGGGGATATGCTCAGATGGTTTTTCTCCTTTTGGTCCAGCGGCAAAATCTTACTCATGTTGGCCTGTTATTGTCACAGTTTACAATCTTCCACCGTGGTTGTGTATGACAGATCCCTACATGTATTTGAGTTTGTTCATTCCAGGCCCATACAGTCCTGGGAAAAATATTGATGTCTATCTACGACCACTAATTGATGAGTTGAAGGTGTTGTGGAATGTAGGTGTTGAAACATGGGATGCTTACAAGTCTCAAAACTTTAACATGAAGGCGGCTGTCCTGTGGACTATTAATGATTTCCCGGCATATGGGATGATGTCTGGTTGGAGCACTCACGGAAGGTTAGCTTGTCCTTATTGTATGGAGGATACGAACGCTTTTACACTTGAACATTTCAAGAAGCAGTGTTGGTTTGATTGTCATAGGCGTTTTCTTCCAGCTGATCATCCATTTCGGAAGCAAAAGAATGCCTTTCTGAAAAATAAGGTAGAATATGGGCCCCCTCCTCGTCGTCTTAGTGGGGAAGAAGTTTTTGAGCGAGTGTCAAAATTGCCTGAGATAAAGTGGGGGCGCAAGTTTTCCAAAGATAGAATCGAAGGGTTTGGTGACACACACAACTGGACCAAAAAGAGTATATTTTGGGAGTTACCTTATTGGAAGACAAATCTGATACGACATAATCTTGACGTCATGCACATTGAGAAGAATGTGTTTGATAATATATTCAACACTGTGATGAATTTCAAGGCAACGAAAGACACTCCAAATGGTCGTCGAGATCTTGAGATGATATGTAAGCGTGATAATCTCAATTTAGAAAATGTTAATGGAAAGGATATGCATCCGGCTGCACCGTTTGTGCTTTCAAAAGATAACAAATCTCGTGTCCTTCAGTGGTTAAAAGATTTAAAGCTTCCTAATGGCTATGCGTCAAATATTGGTAATTGTGTAAACTTAGAAGATGGGACAATGTTTGGGTTGAAGAGTCACGATTGCCATGTATTGTTAGATAGGCTACTTCCAATTGCATTACGGGACGTTCTACCTAATGACATATGGGTTGCTATAACTGAGTTGAGTGAATTTTTTCGAGCATTGACTTCAAGCACATTACGTGTGGAAGATATGAAGAAGCTCGAAACTAGCATTGTTGTGACTCTGTGTAAGCTTGAGAAAATTTTTCCACCATCTGTTTTTGATTCGATGGAACATTTGCCCATCCATTTGGCGTATGAGGCTCGTGTTGGTGGTCCTGTTCAATATAGATGGATGTATCCGTTTGAAAGATTCTTGGGTAGATTGAAGAAGAAAGTGAGTAACAGAGCAAGAGTTGAGGCATCTATATCTGAAGCTGTTATTATTGATGAAATAGTCTCTTTTGTATCAAAATACTGTCATCCTGACATTGAGACTAGATTTACAAAAGTTGGTCGTAATTATGATGGTGGAGGCGTCAATAAAGATGGGGAATTATCTGTGTTTTCTTCACCGGGGCAATTTTTGGGCAAGCCTGTGCGAAAGCGCATGCTTACTAGACCAGAGTGGAATGCAGCCAGACTCTATGTGCTACTTAATTGCCCTGAAGTTGAGGAATATTTGGAGTAAGTACTATTTTTTGAATTTTTTTGTTTAATTATCTCTATATGGGTATACAATTTGCTTGAATTTAATTCATATGATAATGGAGCATGTTTGAAGAACAAGCTGGAGATATGTCACCGGAATTGCTTTCAATCAGAACCGACAATGAATTTCCAACATGGATTAAAAAATATGTAAATTTCTTTTTTATTTCTTATTACACCTTTAATTAAATTTTTTAATACATATCTTATTATTTTTTCTTTCAATAGATTTCAGATCACCCCAAAGATAAAAAGGCTGTATCATTAAAACATTTAGCTGATGATCCATCTTTCTTGGTCAATGTATACAAGGGTTATTTTGTGAATGGTTATATTTTTCACACTAAAGAGTATGGCCAAACAAAATCCACTTGGAATAGTGGTGTCAATTTGAAAGGGAATTTAGAGTATTATGGGGTTTTGAAAGAAGTTCTAGAGCTGACTTATCCACATAAAAACTCGGTTGTTGTCTTCAATTGTGAGTGGTTTGATTCAAAACCACGGCGAGGTATAGTCAAACATAAAACATTTGACCTAGTAGATGTAAAATATGCTTCAAGGCATGCTGGTGAAGATGTTTTCTTTCTGGCATCACAAGCACAACAAGTGTATATGACCCCTTACCCTCGCCGACCAATACAATTTAATGGATGGTGGGCTGTTTGGAAAACCAAGGCGAGAAGCACATATGATATTCAATATGAGCCAACAACTTCGAGGGTAACTTTTGATTCATCTTTAGATGATTGTTATCAAGAGGAAGAAATGCCGGTGCCTCCAATTGTATGTGCAGACGAACCTGGTCATGATGATACATTTTTTGTTGATAACCCCCTTCGAGAAGCCGTAGAGGTCTCGCTTATAGAAGAACAAAATGATATCGGCGAAGAAGATGAAGAATATGATGAAAATGAGCTTGATTTAGATAATGAGGATGAAGAGGAAGATGATGACGAGCTAGAGTTTTGCTTGCAGGATTAGTCAGACTCTTTTATTTGTAGTTAAGCCTGTTGTTGTTTAAGTGAATTTGGTATTTCTGAATGGTTATATTGTGATTTATGTTTTGTACTACTTATTATTTATGTATTTGCTATATTTACTTATATTTAACATGCTCATGTTATATATTGCAAGTGTATTTTAATTTTGTATTTATTATTTATATATTACTTGTATTTTTAAGACATGTCTTGTAGCTCTGATGATGGACATAGTAGTGGTGGAGGTGGAAGTAGTATTGGTGGAGGTAGAAGTAGTGGTAATCGTGCAGGTGCAAGTCGAGGACGCGGTAGGCAGCGTAATGGAAAACTATGGTTAGTGAAACAATGCCCCACGGCAATTACAGGTACTGTACCGCTATCTGATGGTGATGAGCTTGGCGATACTCCTCTTCTACCATTGGTTTCAGGAAAGGTTTATCTCGAACCCATACAAGATGAAAATAAAAGATTTGTTCTTGAAATAGAGGACGACTACTCGTAAGTTTATTAGATTGTTTACATTTTAAAATTTGTAAATATTTGCATATGTATTCATTAATATAATTAATTGGTAGGTTTATGTATGATGGAGCTCCGAACCCTGCTGGATGGTTCAACAAAAAATTTAAATTAGGCAACACAGAAACTTTATACAAGTGTTTCAAAGAGATTCCCGAGAAGGTTCTTCTCAAGTGGTTTGATGAGTTCAGGGTATGTTCACTATTATTTATTTAGTACAAGTGTAATGTTATATTGCTTATTTAATTTATTTAATTTGTTGGTAGGTTGAATATAGCTGTCACCCCAAGTATTCTGTTGATGTATTTTTTGCTGCATTCAAGTCTATGATAAAGACGCGTTACAAAGATCTTGTGCATAAGATGAGGACAGCTTGGGTTGAGAGAAAAGTACGACCACCAAATTTTGGTGATGATGTTTGGAATCAATGGCTTACTTGGTGGGCTAATGAGGATTTTGTGAAAAAATCTGACATAAATAAGGAAAATAGAGGAAAAGTTGTGGCTGTGGTGACTGGAGGATCTGTTGGGACTGTACAACAAATGCGGCGCATGGTAATAATTTTCCTTTGTTTTTAAAAATTTCAGCCATTCCCTCTTATTGTTTTAATTTGTTTCTATTATAATGTTTTTAATTTATTATGGTTGTAGAGAAAAGCATATGGAGAACATATTGATGAATTGGACACTTATACTGCCATGCATACGCGCAAGGGGGAACGAGAAGGGGAGTTGGAGTGGGCTTCCGAAAAGAATGAAACAGTTTTTGTAAGTTTTTAAAATGAATTTAGTCATGCATTTATTCATTATTTTTCTTATTAATATGATCATAACAGCCCAGAACAGCCATACTGTAATGTGATCATACCTTTCCTTGTCACTTTTTTTTTTCCAAATCATAACAACCCAGAACAGCCATTTCCATCCCTTTTTTTTTTTTTTTTTTTTCACTCTCCCCGATCCCAGAACAGCCAGTCAATTTTTTTTTTAAATCAGAACAGCCAGTCAATTTTTTTTTTTTTAAATCAGAACAGCCATGTGAAGTAAGGCATCTTATTTGAGTTTTTTTTTTTTTTCTCTGGCTCAATAAATGCCCTGGACAGTTTTTTTTTTTTTTTTTTTTTTTTTTTCACTCTCCCCCATCCCAGAACAGCCATTGTCATTTTTTTTTGAATTCTGGTTGTAAGTAACCTGTCACTTTTTTTTTTTTTTTTTGATTTTGGTGGATATTTTTTGTAAATTGATGAGCTTTTGTTCTTGGGTACAGGATCAATATAAAGGTATTGTTCGTGAGAAAGCAATTGAAGAGGGTGTGATTGAGCCTGAAGCTCCTCCTAGCACTCGTGTCCCTTTTAAGGGAGAAGCGTGGGAATCTGCTGTTCAGGCTTATTGTGAAAACGAGGGAAGGCCAATTTCGAAGGGAACTCCGATATTTGGTTTTGGGCGAGGAGGAAAAGCCATTATTAAGCTTCCGTGTAATCAGCCCCGCCCATCATTGTTTTCAAATCATGCCCAGTCTTCTAGCTTTTCTGATCCCGAGAAGACGGAACTGAAAGATCAAGTTAGTACTCTCACGAATATGGTGCAACTGATGAACGAAAAGTATGAAAGAGATCATCAATTGGTAATGCAGTTTGTGATGGGGGTGGAGGTAGGGGTGGAGGTGGTACTTTCCCTTCTCAACCAAGGCCGAATTGGGGCTCTCCTAATGTAAGTTTTTACCAATCACAGTCTCCTATGTTCCCACTTGCTTCTAGCTTGTTCCCTCCCCAAATGCATCAAGCGCAGCCGCAATTCTTCCAACAACAATTTCAACAACCTTTTCAGCCACCGTTTCAGCCACCGTTTCAGCAGTTTCAACAACCAACTAGTGGTCAAAGTTCGGCTTCTCCTAATCCTAATGTTGGTACCCTTGCTGATATTGAGAGGTATGGTGCAATGTTAAGTGATCAAAGTGGAAGTGGAAGTGGAAGTGGTAATGGTGGAGGAATTTGAAACAAACACATCAGTTTTTTTTTGTGGATGATTTGGATGTTTTTGGATGTTGTGTTATTTAGGATTATGTTTAGATGTTAGTTGGATGTTTTTGGATGTTGTGTTATTTAGGATTATGTTTGGATGTTAGTTGGATGTTGGTTTGGATGATTTGTATGTTTAATTTTGGATGATGTGTTATTTTTAAATTTGGATATGATATGTATGTTTACTAGTACTCGTGCCCGTGCCAATAGCACGGTGACAGTCTAAAAAGGCGATAGTAAAAAAATGTAAAGAATGAAAAAGAAATAATAAAATTCATTAATGACTTCATAATTTAATATCAACAACCATTTGTCTAGGGTAAATATGCGATATGGAGCAAACACATGATTAAAGTGTAATCTGACATATACCCATGCTAATAAAGATACTCTATTTGTCCAACTTGACCTTTGTTGCTGTATATTACTTTGTACCGCCCTTCCACCATTTGCCTCTGCCGCCATTTCTCTTGCCAGTTTTCTCCTCTTCATCCTTCTTCCCTTACTCTCGCATCCATTGTCATCCTCGCCACTCTTGGCCTTGTCGCTACTACCACCGCCTTTTTTTTTCCTTGGTTGCACAATCTCCACATGCCTCTTCATCTTCTCCTTACGATACTTGGCCAAAGCCCTTATGTCAATTTCTCCTTTCACCGTCAACAAATCCTCTGGCTTGTTAAATAACATCTATAATATTTAAGTTAAACACTTTAACATTATTGGTGTACACCCTTGTCTTTTATTCTCTTTCCACTCCGCCCCCCCCCCCCCAAAAAAATAAATAAATAAATAAATAAAATCAGTTTGTAGTGAAATTATATAAAAAAAACCAAGGTATAGACGAACACACACACACAGACATATTAACTTTAAGAAGATAAAATTAGAGAGGTACACACTAAGAGCAACCCAATTTGGTGTGTAACTCTCCACACACACCCCCACACACCCCCTGGGAATTCATTCTACAGCAGCAAAATTTCAAAATCTCAAAATCTCAGGACAGAGATAGGTAAACAGAAATATAAGACGGAACCAAACTCGCAATCAAAATTTCAGAAATTCATGACTGAGAATTGGAAAACTAACATTGCGAGATGATGCGTAAGATTGTCAAAATCAATCGAGGGACTAATCTAAAACCTTTTGAAATAGGAGCCGTTTGCAACTTCATTGTTCTATCACCTTCGAAGAAAGCTTATACCTGAACAACATATAATTGAAGGTTAATACATTGCAAGGAAAATTGCCGAATGCATGGATGACCTGATCTCTACTCATTAAAGTCAGGAACATTAGAATTTAGTATAAAATGCAGTAGTTACCTAACGTTCTCTTTAATCAAATCACGATGAACTCAAGTCATCCCGTTCCAGGAAACATAGATCAAGCAAGCTTTCTTCTGGCATAAAACACTTCAGCATAAGCATGGATTTGAAGGTGCACATAACTAAAATGCAGACATGTAAATTTTTTAACTTGGGTCACAGCAAATAAGTTTGGCCACGCCCAATTGTGAAAGGATATGAAGGCATAAAGATAAACAAAAAGCCCCCATCCCAGCAGCTACACCTAAATTCAACTAACTTAAAAATCCAACAAAAAAGATAAATTTTTAAGTCACACCCAAACTGCACTATCTTAAGAACCATTACAAATTGGAATAAAGAAATACAAATAAATAGAAGAACACCACTGGCTCATTTAAAAACATGAAGAAAAAAAAGTTTGGAGATTTAGAATGCCTTGTTAAAATCTTATGCTGCAAAGTATAAAACAGTAACGGCCAAGGACTTGGAAAAGAATGAAGGAAACTAATAAAAAATACTAACCTTGCGTATGAAGTCGATTCTCAAACCTTGCGAGTCTAACCCTTCTAAACCTGACATTCGAAATTGAGGGATGGAGATGTGAACCGTTGTGTGGACTATTGAAGAAACATGCTGCAGTTGCGTACAGGCACAAAACATAATACACAAAATCCCAAGACAGAAAATATAAATGTCAAAAGCCCATTCAAATTTATTTGTATGTGCACTTCTCTTCCACCATTGCTGCCTCCGCCGCCATAAATGCACTTGTAATGATGTAAGCAAAAAATAAAGGATGTGTACAGGAGAGATTGAAAAATGTGTTTGACTCAACTCTTCGAACCATGATTTAACCTGAAGAAGTCATCTAGAAGAATTAGGGCCACCAGAATGGGTCAGCTACATGATTAAAGTTACAGTCCCCATAAACCAACTCATTCATGATGCAGCCTGTGTTTAAAGGCCACTTTTAGCCTCATTCTAGTATACCATACAGAATAAATACAAAATGCTAAACATGGAAAAGAAAGTGAAATTTAAACAGGCAATACATATACACCCTCCGTCCCAAAATAATCTTTCTAGACTACGTAAACCCTAAATGACCACTTCTGATTCTGGTTGGTCAAAACAAAGAAAAATAAGCTGATTTTCGCTTATATCTGAGTAACAATGCAGTGAGCAGACGTGTGATGAAGGCACTTGGAGAATGAAGATTTCTAATCAAAGTGAAAAGCAAATTAAAAATTTATTCAGAGAGTAAGACGGTATTTTAGGGGTACTCTGAAAGTCTGCATAGAGATGATTGAGAGATAGGTTGCACAAAATCCGCAAAAATCATGTACCTGCGAAAATAGCACTAAGAGGGAGCATACAATTGCAGAAATTGACATAGGGAAGTTTTGTATAAATTAAACTATGGAGAACATTGTAATTTTAGAACGCACAAACTCACAAAGTCACAGAGTGAGAGATGGAGAAATATGAAAATTACTCCATTACCTGCATCAAATAAGGAGCAGATACACGCCAAAAATAAAGAAAAGAGAAACGAAATTCTTGGGTTAGAATCAGAAAGATCATATGATTTGTGATTACCATGATTACCATACCAAGATTGAACGAAAACCTAATTGTTAAGCCAAATTGAGAAATTTTGAAGAGGAGCAAAAACGCTAATCTTGGCAATAGTCGGAACCCTGGATTCCAAAAATTAAGAATTTGATTGACTTACCTTGAAACGATGGAGAGGAAGAGCCACGCAGCTTCAGTTTCGATTAAGGAAAGCTAAGGAGGCTGACAACACCCCGAGAACGTTATCTTCTGCGATGGGGGATCGAGATCTGCTTCATTCTCGAACTGATCACCGCCAGGAACCGCCGTGGGAATAGGATGAATCACGGCCACTCTTTATGGTAGTTACCAATCAATCCTATCCACTCTTTGTCTTGCAGTTATTTCTGCTTCCTATTGTAACATAGATTTAGTTTAATATGTGTTTATTTAGTTTAATATGTTTTTGTTTTAATTAATTACTGTTTTTATTATAATAATAATTATTATTTTTGAAATATTTTTAAATATATAATAATAAACGATAAAGCATTTTTTTTATTATAAATCACGAATAGCTACCGAAAATCGGTCTCAATAAATGTTAATTTGGAGACAGATTTTCGGTCTCTATTTAGCTACCAAATCCTAGTCCCTAATTAGCGACCGAGAATTGGTCTCCAAATAGCGACCGAGGGTTCGTCGCTGATATAGCGACCGATTTGTCATCTTAGCGACCGACAAACAGTCTCAATTTGGCGACCGAATCTTTTGGTCGTTTTTAGCGACCAGGAAACGGAGACCGAGTGTTTCGTCGCTATTTTAATGTTTGGCGACCGTTTATGGCTTATGGAGACGGAATCGGTGGTAGCTATATTTTTAATTTCTAGCCTTTATAAAGGCTAGAAGTAAGAGACAGGCGAAAGGCACTTGAGCAAGACCAGACTAAATAATTGGTTCCATATAAATTTGAAACAAATACCAAACTAATACTATTGATTTGACCCGATTTTTATTAATTTGATCCAATTTTATTGTTCCGATTTGATTTTATGATTTTTTTTGTCGGTCTTAATCCAATGTAGTACTAATATTTTTTTTAAGAAACGGATCACCGATTAAACTTATGAGATCATTAAGTAAACAAGTCAAAGATTCAATTTGAATTCTCCATTGTAACACAAAAATGTAGGGGCTTTGGACTCTAGGCCCCCTGGGCGAGATCCAAATGCCATAAAAACCCAAGGTCAGATCAAAATCCCATTTAAACCCCCACAACCCACACCCCAGCCCCGCCATGCCCTGCCCAGCCCATCCAACCTCATACCCGAGCCCGCCCATGCCCCAGCCCCAGCCCAGCCCAGCCCAGCCCAGCCCAGCTCACCATTTGGATACAAAATTAAAATGTTGAGTATGAGAATTGAACCCATGACTTATTGTGAAAACTAACAACTTAACCACTACACCAACCAACTATTTGATACAAAATTTGCAATATATTCTATTACTATTGCGCCTAAATGAAACTAAGTGAAGAAAAAACAAGATTCTAAACCAATTTATGAAATTTTTGATTATTCCCAAAACATCAACTTTTTGTTAAAAAAAAATGAAAAACAAGATTTAAAAAAATATAAAGTATTTAAATATTTTATTAGAAAAAATATAAAAGACCCAAAGATAAATTAAATTATAATTTTGTGCAATATCGAATTTTAATTTTTATTTTTTTACTAGCACCCTCCAGTAAATTATTTATATAAAATGACACTATTTAAGTCTTTATTACCAAATTGTCATTATTTGCACTTATAAGACCTTTTGAGAGACTCATGAGTCTGCTATGAGACCTTGTAAATAGACCCTCATAAGTCTTAATATGAGACTTTTTTTACATGTCTCATAAGAATTTACAAAGACTTTGATACAAATTATAAGACCTAAAAAATGCACTTATGAGACCTTTGAGAGACTCATGAGACTGCTATGAGACCTTGTAAATAGACCCTCATAAGTCTTATATGAGACTTTTTTACATGTCTCATAAGAATTTACAAAGACTTTGATACAAATTATAAGACTTAAAAAATGCACTTATGAGACATTTGAGAGACTCATGAGTCTGCTATGAGACCTTGTAAATAGAATTATGAGTCTGGTATGAGACAATTTACATGTCTCATAAGAATTTACAAGGCTTTGATACAAATTATAAGACTTTAAAAATCACTTATGAGACCTTTTAAGAGACTCATGAGTCTGATATGAGACCTTTGTAAATGGCTCTCATGAGTCTGATATGAGACAATTTACATGTTTAATAAGAATTTACAAGACTTTGATACAAATTATAAGACCTAATAAATCATTTTTTTAATGTAAAATGATATTTATTTTACAAATTTAATGTTTTTGTGAATAATCAAGAATTTCATTAATTGATTGGAAAGATTTAATTTATATCATTTATTTTGGCCAGAATGATACTTCTAATATTAAATGTTGAGAAACATTAAATAAGATGTTCTGTGGTTCAGTGGTTAAGTCACACTTTCCCCTTGGGGATCATGAGTTCGAAACCTTATGGCAACTTTTTTGTTTTTCATTTACAATGGCGGGTCTGGAGCGGGTTGCTGGGGTCCGAATCCGCTTAGGCTGGGGGGAATCGGGTTGGGCGGGCCTGAGTGATGGGGTTTGGGGGGTTTTATGGCATTTTGATTTCAAATTTGGGGTTAGTTGGAATTTTGCATCTCGCCTGGGGTTTTATGGAATAAGAATCTGAGAGGAGGGGCCTTGTGGAATTTTTCCAAAATGTTGGGGTGTGCATGAAATACCGAAAATACCGAAAACCGTACCAAAACCGAAAATACCGAACAAAAAAATACCGAAACCGAGAATACCATTAAGTGTACGGTACTTGATTTTACTAGAACCGAAATTTCGGTTCTGGTTTTGGTTTAAGGTTAAATACCGAACCGATAGATTAAACTACGTCGTTTAATATACATATGCATATACATACATATATACATGCATACATATATATACACATGTATATATACACACACATACACACGTACATATATAGTATAGAATATACGGACATATGTTGAGATAACGAAAGTCGAACGAAAATATCATTACAACAAACCCTCATTGGCTCCTTCGACTTCCGCTCTCCCTAACCATATCTAGTGCGGTCAGTAGGGGTGTGCATGAAATACCGAAAATACCGAAAACCGTACCAAAACCGAAAATACCGAAACAAAAATACCAAAACCGAGAATACCATTAAGTGTACGGTACTTGATTTTACTAGAACCGAAATTTCGGTCCTGGTTTTGGTTTAAGGTTAAATACCGAACCGATATCCCGTCCCGAACCGATAGATTAAACTAGGTCGTTTAATATACATATACATATACATATATACATGCATACATAAAGACATACATACATATATATATACACATGTATATATATACACACATACACACACATATATATAGTATACGCACATATGTTGAGATAACGAAAGTCGAACGGAAATATCATTACAACAAACCCTCATTGGCTCCTTCGACTTCCGCTCTCCCTAACCATATCTAGTGCGGCCAGGATCCTTACCTTATTCCCAATCCGCCTTCCGCCACCCGCTTTTCGGTGGATTCTCCCCTTCTCACTCCTACGATATCACCCCTACATGCTACAACAAACTGATTTTGTTTCTCTAACTCGATTTCTCACATGTGCTAGGTGCAGCTCGTTTTATTATTGTGTTTTTTGTGCATGATTCATTATTTTTTCTTAATTCTTCATAATTTCCTTGCAATAAATAAGAGGTTATTATCAAAATGTTTACATTAGTATTACTTGATATCTTTTTTGAAACTTGTTGGCTCAAGCTTAAGCATCGTTGTCGAGGAACCAAATTATATCCCGAACCGATCAATCCCGAAACCGAGAACCGAAAGAACCATACCATTTAAAACCGAGTCGTTACGGTTCAAAATTTTACGTCCCGAAGATATACGGTTTGGTAGCGGTATTACCCCAATCCCGAACCGTCCCGTACCATGCTCACCCCTACAAAAATGTTGGTATACTCCCACCGTTTCATTTTAAGAGTAAAAAAAATGATGAGTTCAAGAATTAAAAAAAAAGATTTGATGTGAGTGTTGATAGTTGGGTAAGAGAGAGAAAGTGGGTAGAGAAGAGTTAGTTGATAATTGTTATGAGTATAATATGTACGACCCACTTTCCATTTTAAGATTTTGACTCTTAAAATAAAATAAGACGTCTTTTAAGAAATTATTTACTCTTAAAATAAAACGAAAAGAGTGGAGATATTAGTGGGGCCCATTTGACTGATCTGATGCTTGAAATCTATATAATATATAAAAGCAGGAACATTTCCAGGCCTCACAGCGCGCCATGTGGAAATGTGACGTGGAAAGCCACATGGCTGCATTCGCTTCACCGGCAAAATTCTCTTAATTTTTTTTTTTTTAAAAAAAAAACCTCTCCTACATTCTAATAAAATCGGCTGATTAAACTTCCATATTTCAATTTCAAATTAATTAAGTTGAGATTCATTTACCTAATTTTGATTAAGCATCTTTTAGTTATTTTAGGTAAATCTCACCATTTAAACATTTTCAATCACTCAAAATTTTGTAAACTTGTAAGATTATGTCTATCTTCATTTCATTTTATTAGCTATCTTCATTTCATTTTATTAGCTATCTTCATTTCAAAAACATTAATCAATCAGTTACTTTTATTGTCTTTTATTATTCATCCATAAATATACGAAGATCATGAAGATTGCAAAATCAAATCACGAATCTCTTAATCCTTTATTAAACCTATATCTTTTATGTTTTATATTTTAAAAAATCAAACCATATCATGACCTATGTAATTTTATTCGTCTCGTCACGAACACAACGGTATTTTTAAAGTTTTTTTCTGAGTTATAAATCTCAAGATATAGCATTTTAAAGTTAATGTGATTTTTTTTTATGGGAAGACACGTGTCGTGATCTGGAAATTGGGACGGCTGTATCCAACGGTCGGATGTAGCGGAGCAAGTGCCTGCGAGAAGCAGCGGAACAAAAGAACATTGCCGCACCATGTGCGGCCGTTGTATATGAGAATTCGTCTTAACATACTCCTTCCATCTCACTTCGCTTGAGACATAAGAGATGGCCACAATAACTAAGAAATAAGAATAAAATAAAATAAAATGAGTAGGGTAAATAGTACTATTGGTTGAATAAATTGAGTGGTGAAAAATGAAGAGATAGAATGAGTGGTAGAGTAGATTCAATATAAAATTATTAAAAGTTGGCTATTTTGGGGAGGTCTCAAGTGAGTTGAGACAGGCCAAAAATGAAAATAAGTCTCAAGTGAGCTGAGACGGAGGGAGTATTAAAATTTCATATTATGTGAAATTTAACATATAAAATGAGTAAATGTACATTTATTGTACATTAGTTAAATGTACATTATTTTATGCAATTATTGGGTATAAATAATAATCTATATAATATATAAAAGCAAAAACAATTCAAGCTTTCTCATAAAGCCACGTGGAAATCCACGTGGCATCTTCTCATTGGCATACATAAATAGGTTTTATTTTAGGAAATGATTGAATATTAATTATTATCCTGATTAAGGCACATACTTCAAAATATTTTAAATTACAATTCATTCTAAGTTAAAATATAATCTATTTGATTTCTTTTAGACTCAACGATTGATTAAACATCTTTCCTGATGATTCCAGAAATTTAACCTATTTTACTGTTCATATAGTCATGAAAAAGTATGAGAGAATGATGGATGAAGATGAATAAGAAGAAGAACACTTGAAATTTCCAATTCAATCTAAATTAGTATGTGATAATTTAATGCATTTTTAAATATTTGTTTTTTACGGTTTATTCTAACTACTCCAATGAGCAAGAATTCTAGCAATAAACTGACACTACATTCTTTTTTCTTTCTCCCACGGCCATTTACGTTCTTCTTTTGAGCTATTTTTCCGAGCAATTCTTCTATATGAGGTAATTTCGTTTATGGAAATCTTATATATATACTCTTTCCATCTCAAAATGATTTTTAATTTGACTATTCAAACTTTTTAAAATATGACACTTGCTTCAATAGTCATGTTGTGTTTATGCACTTTAAGCCCAAATTGTAGAAATGAGAAGAATTTATTCTTTCATACGGAGTAATTTTGTTTACAGAAATCTCATGCACTCCCTCCGTTCCAAAATGATTTACCATTTGACTATTCAAACATTTTTTAAAATATGAACACTAGCTTCAATAGCCATGTTGTGTTTATGCACATTTAAGCCCAAATTGTAGAAATGAAAAGAACTTTTTGAGATAATAACAGATGGCAAATGAGAAGATCATTTCACGACTGAAGGAGTATATTAAATAAAGGCTGTAAATTTGTGTTAAACATTCTACGTCTTATATTTTATTGTTTTCTTTAGTTCTTAAAAGCCAATGAACAAGAAAGTCTCCATCAAGTTGCTTTTATATATTAAAAGGTGATCTCAAGCTAATATGAAACCTCTTGAGATAAGGTTGAATCTTGAAATTTCGTTGTGTGTTGTTTTTGTTACTTTTTACAGTATGTTTACTTCCTTTTCATTCTATTAAGTTTTTTATACCCCACCCTAGAAGGTAATTCTTGAGTTCATATTTTTCATCCCAGTTGAAATTTTTGTTTTGTGTTGTTTTGCTTCTTTTCTACGGTATGTTTACTTCCTTTTCATTCTTATACTCCCTCCGTCCCAGAGTATATGTTCACCCTCTCATTTGCATAGAAATTAAGAAATGGAAGAAGTGATGTAAGTTTTGTGAGTGTACAAGTAAAGTAGGAGAGAGAATGAGTAGGAGGGAATAGTAAGTTGATTGGTGTTGTGAGTATAAAAGTAAGTAGGAGAGAGAATGAATGGGAGGAATAGTAAAGATTCTTTGCTATTTTAGGAAGTTGACATATATTCTGGGATAGACTAAAAAGGAATGGTGGACATATACTCTGGGACGGAGGGAGTAAGGTTTTTTTTTTTTTTTAGTTTAGTTCTTGCTTCCAAATTTTTCTAGACGCCTAAGTTGTTCAATTCATTAGAGGTAACTGTTTTTTTTTTCTTTTCTAATGTGAATCCAGTTTTGTTTGTTTCTATTTTAGCCTTTTAGTTATTACTATTGTGTTGATCACATTTCTTTTTATCGTTTTTCTTAATACAACCGTTCTTACTTAATTATTACAAACTATATTTCAACTAAGTTTTAAGCTTCTACTATCACATATTGAAAATATGGAAGAAAGATTACTATTCTCAACCATAGATGTTAACTTCTCTTTATCCATGATTTACTCATATGTATCCAAATTTAAGTTTCAAATCTATGATCAAATCAATTATTTGAATTTAAATTTAAAATCGAAAAAAAAAATCTTCACTGAATCAAATGAGTAGATTACTTACTTAATAAAGGAGAAGATTTTGATTTGAATTTCAAATTTAATAGAAATTTCTAGCATGTATCAGCTGGATTATTTATTACCTTAAATAAGAATACCACCAAATATGGCATTTGGAGAATTCAAAAAAAAAACAAAAAAAAAATCTCTTCCTCACTCTTACTAAAATTAAGTTCACAGTTCTAATTATTGTCCTAAAACAAACCCCAAAGTCAAATTTTCCCTAATTTATGCCAGTAATTTTGGTATTATTTGAGCTAATAAGAATATTATTATTGATTGCTGGCATTTCATAAATAAAGCAAAAAAGACTGCATAATTCTACAATCATATCACTTTTTATTTGTTTTTCAAATATTCAATCTCATTTTTAAAATTTAAAGTTCAAAATAATTAAATGTCTAAAATATAATATGTAATTAATATTAAAATGGTCAATAAGTTAGGAGACTATTAATTTAAGAAGGATGACGTATATAGTAAAAGTCAAATGTTTCAGTTTGTCGCTGTCTGAATGGAGTATATGAGTTTAATTCAACCTAGGTTAGTTAGTTGGTTTGCAAGACCAAATGACATTTCACGTGTAACATTTCACCTGTAAGTCATGATTCAGTTCAATATTTTTGTTTAGATTATTTATTTTCATATTCTTAATGGTCCAAATATATTATTGTAGTTTTGCCATCTTAAATTAAAAGTTCAGTTTTTAGTTTTTAGAAATTTCTAATAAAAAGTTGATATATAGATATTTTGTTTACATATGTACGTTTGATGACACCAAATAACATTATTATTAATTAAGAAAGTTTTGTATAATTTTATCAAAAAAAAAATCGTTTATTTAGAAATGCTAAAATGAACATTTATTTTGAGAGAAAAAAAGTATTATAGTGGTGAGAATATATTCATAATTAAATGACTTCTCACTTAAATAAATTCCTACCGTATAACATGTATAAAGAATTTCGATTTACATCACCTTTAATGTGTGAATGCAAAAAGATGGTGCCTGAAATATGTCTTATTTTTTAAAAAAAGAAATTTGATATACATGTTTTAAAAAATTACTTTTTTGTTTTCCTTAATTACTTCTTGCCCACTCTTACTAAATTAATCTTAAAGTCAAACATGCACAAATTAGCTTATTTTAGAACATAAATAATAACAAATTTTAAATAAATTTAGTGACAATGGACAAAACGGATGAAAATATAAACCAAAACTTCCTGAAGTTATTAGTTTACGGAGTATTACACTTTATGGAGTAATACTTCCACTGCTGCAACATTTATATTTTAAATCAATTTATATATATTTTATTCATGTATATATTTATAAGTAAAGTGAATTAAATGTAAATAATGACTTATGTGCATTAGATTATGTAATCATTAACCACGGTACAAAAACTATATAAGTTAAATTCCAAATTCAATACTTTTGCTATATTAGTTTATCATTTGGTGCCTCAATTATACCTTCTGACGCACACACACACACATATATTTTTCTATTTAATTAAAGGTAATGGCAACAACCGATAGAGTGATTGATATTAAAGCAATTGAGAACAGCAATAAGCCTCCCATTGTAAAAACAACCTAAACTTTTGCTTGAGAAGTTTCTACTATCCAACTCCATGAAAGAAGAAAAAATTATCTGTATCACTTTTTGTGTATCAGTTGTGTACCACAAGTGAATGGTAAAACTCATTCACACACTTTAAAATTGTGTTAATCAAGTTATTTATTATAACAAAGATATACTCTTTCAATATTATAATTAATTAATTAATTTAATACGCATTTTAAACACATATATGCAATTGTATTTTCTTATACTAAGGCTCCGTTTGTTTTGTGTAAAATGACTTTCGGAAAATGACATAAACATGTTTTCGGTTGTTTTGTAAATGTAAGAAAAATGTTTTCCGAATAATATTTTCATATAATAGCTACTATTATATTTCACTAAAAATAGTTAACTATTATATTTAACTATTAATAGTTAACTATTTATTTTAACAATTATATTTAACTATTAATAATTAACTATTATAGTTATCTATTATAGTTAAAAATTATACAATTATTATGATTTAAGTTTAACTAATACTATTAAATAAAAATAAAAAAGAAACAAAAGATATTAGAATTGGTAAATTAGTTTTCCGTGCAGTGCACGTGTTACCCACTAATTAATATAAATGATTATTTTTTCCAACAAATACATAATATATTTTTACATATGTCATTTAAACATATTTTATAGCATATTTAGAAGCAAATTCATGAACAAACGTAAAAGTATTGGTTCATAACTAAATTACATAAGTCATCATTCAATTAAAAAGTACGAAGATTTGAAAGTAACTTTAACTTATACTTATGATAGTAATAGTTAGTATAATAATTAACTATAATAGTTACTATTATATTTCACTAAAAATAGTTAACTATTATATTTAACTATTAATAGTTAACTATTTATTTTAACAATTATATTTAACTATTAATAATTAACTATTATAGTTATCTATTATAGTTAAAAATTATACAATTATTATGATTTAAGTTTAACTAATACTATTAAATAAAAATATAAAAGAAAGAAAAAATATTAGAAAATGTAAATTAGTTTTTCGTGCAGTGCACGTGTTACCCACTAATTAATATAAATGATTATTTGTTCCAACAAATACATAATATATTTTTACATATGTCATTTAAACACATTTTATAGCATATTTAGAAGCAAATTCATGAACAAAAGTAAAAGTATTGGTTCATAACCAAATTACATAAATGTCATCATTCAATTAAAAAGTATGAAGATTTGAAAGTAATTTAAATAATGATATTAGTTGCAGGAAAGATGGATGAATCATCAGAGATGGAGACGGTGAACATAAGAGAGTTAATGATTCAATCAATTTCTCAACACTGATCGCATAGTACTCCTAATGAAAGATTGGTTTAGGAACAAAAAATCTGTGATGTAGTGACTTTCCCTTATATTATCAATAAGTTCTACTATGCCCGTCGAGTATCGACGGGTTACTAACTAGTAATTAGAAGGCCAGAATAAAGAATAAAGGGAGAGGGGAAACGGCGCTGACCGGCTGACCCTGAAGCTACATACGTGCTACTCTCCCATTGTCATATCATCCACTCGCCACACTGATAACCACCCTTTCTCTCTTCCTTTTCCTCCCCATAGTATTATAAATCAAATTAACAAAGCCACTCTCACTCTCACTCTCACTCCCACCAAAACCAGAGGTTGCAGAGCATTGCTAAATTTGGGAGCGACATAGAAATACTGGTAACACTTGCTGTTTCCGGCCATTTTTAGCAATGGTTTTCAGTATATACAACCCTTCCTCCTCCTCCAAAACCTCCACCCAACCCCCAAATCAATTGCAATCCACAGCCATGTTCATCCACCACCTCTTCTGAAAATCCCTTACCACCGCCACCACCGCAGCTACCCCTTACGAATTGACCGTTTTGGTTCGATTTCGTATAAAAAACCCCAAAATTCATTTGAACCACTATGATTGGACCCGTCTAAAGGGTGCCAATTCCGGCGGCTCCGAAAGAGCGGAAGCTGTTCCTGACAATGCAATCAACCGAAACTTTCTCAGATGTCTTGGGAAAAATGGAATCATTCGAGAGTCACTGATATTCGTAATATTCCTGCCAAAGCTTCACAAAAGTGCCATCTTATTGTCGATGAACATTACCATGGCGATGTTGCGTTTGCAGAAGGTAATCCCCTATTTCATTTTATTTGTAAATCTTAAATTCTTTCTTACTTTCTTTCTATTGAACAAGTGAGGGAATAAGATTACAGAGAATGGGTTTGGGTTTGGTAGTAGTGAGAATACTAGCTGTGATTATCATTCATATATAGTTAGTTTTTACAAGAATCCTATCTAAGGAATGAGTCTATACTATACAAAAGATAGATAAATATAACCTATCAATACAACATCAATCTCTCCCTAAACATAGTACTGATCATAGGAATCGAATCATGAGGATATGCCAGAATGATACGGAAATTATGGTGCGCTTAACACTTTCTTCTTTTTTTTTTTTTTTTTTTTTTTTTTAAGGAGTATCTTTGGGATGGATTCACAGCATCCTTAGGGCCATTGCAAAGGAGGAGAATGGCGCACCAACTGAAGCTGAAGCTGCTGCTGATAAAGGTCTTGATGAGGATCGTTCGGACATTCACCTCTTCATGGTTTGCGAGGACCGTTAGGAGGATGCTTTCGACATGTTTTTTTTCTTCCTATCATTGCTTCAATTGCCATTTGAATTTTAATTTAGAGTTGTTAGCTTTAGTAGTTTTCATGTTGCTGATTTCTTAAAAACACTTGTCAGAATTTAGTATTTGATTTTTAATTTAGAGTTGTTAGCTTTAGTAGTTTTCATGTTGCTGAAAAATGATTAGAGATCTCATCCTGAAAAATCCACAGGGATAAAAGAGAAGCCCTTTTATAACCAAATGTCATGACCATAAGATATCTAATCAATAAATAAATCACTGTAAACAATGCTCAATAGTTACGATCCCCAACTGGGAAATTTGTTAATTCTATGAAAAAATTCTCATATCCAAAGAAGAAAACGATTGGCAAATCAGTCAACCACAATATTTTACACATAAATAAGTTACTCTATCCTAGCACGCTTGGATTGAGTTTGCTGCATCCAATCAACGCATTCTTTCGCGGTCCCACAAGGATAAGCAAGCTGCCATTGTAGCAGTTTTTGTTGCTGGCAATGAAAAGAAAAAAAAAAAAAAGATAAAGCATTTCTCAGGAGTTTGAATCAGTTTTCTTCTGTAAAGGAAAGAAAAAAATAATTGCTTACCATTCCCTAACAACCGCCCCTCCTGTTTTAAGCTGCAAAACTCCCATAATATCCTTCCCATTGATCAGAGGTTTCTTTCCCAGATTTTATCAAGACCTGCAATGTTATGAACATCAATTAGAAGCATTAAACCTTTTAAAATCATCACTATCATGTTTAGCTTTGATCTTCGTCCCAATAAAAGGTTCAACTTTTAGGTTTGTCCCAAAAAATAGTCCCAAAACTATAAGAGGAATAATTATAGCATAAAAAAGGTTGACGTGTCAAACATGGGGCAGGTTATTTTTATTAACATTAGTGAATTTTGAAGTGAATTATGCACAAATCTGCCATACCGGAATAACATACTGAAGTGAATTTTGAGTAATACCTAGTTTTATGATAGCATTATCAACTGTTTTAAACAAATCTGCCCTCCCTCCAACTCAGCTACGTTGAGGTCAGAATTTGTAGAGCGTAAGTCATCTGATGGGTGTAGCAACAAGGAAAGCAATAATCCAGAACGCCAAAAACCTTTGATTTCCCCGAGAAACAACCCTACAAATGCAAGAAAGCTGTTAAGCTTGAGAAATAGTAATAATAATAATAAGAAAACTCAAGGTTAAATAAAGAACATAAAGTGAGCCTTTGAGATGGAAAGTCACCACATTAAATGCATCATACCTCTATTATGATTAATTCATTTCTAATATAAGTGCAAGAAAAGAAAATACTGCGTACCACCGCTGCAACACCAAATTCACCAGCTTCAGTTCAATCTCCTTTCATAAATTAGATAGGCAAATAATAAACATGCACGCATTTGATATCTATCATATGAAATTCTTAAACTGACCTAGGTCTAAAAAAGGGAAGAAGAAAACTATTAGTCAATAAATATATTTAAATTTGGGTGTACAAAAAATATTAATGTCAGATTTAAAGACTGGATTCTTGTTAGTATAACAATCCATCTTTGCCAAATTTCCAAGATCAAGTGCCAGTGATGGCAATGGTAGAGAGGAGTATATAATTAAGGCAGGTGCACATGATGGACCAGGGAGTTCATTTATTAAATTTGCTCAAGTTTTCCTGAGTGGAAATAGATGAGTTCAACTGACCGTTTCAGCATCTTTGGACTTCAACTTGAGTGAATTTACGAAGATGCAACTCACACTGGTATCTGCAGCAACAGTTAAATTTGTGAATCTCCAAATAGGAGAAAAACAACGCAAGAGCAGTTCTTGATTACTTAAAGATTGTTTTCATTTGGTGCAGTATTAGAGAGTAAGACCACATTGAACTGGGAGATATGTGTCATAGGAGACAGTGGGATACTGATAACAGAGATAAAGCACAAGAGGTAGGTACAAGGGAAAATGCTTGTCTATCATGAAAGAATATCAAGAATAAAGAACGTTGCTCGAGTTCAAGGAAGAGAAGAGCTTGCTTATTCCATAAAAAGTAGAACTTCATCTAGGTCACCCATAATAATTTCAATTAGTAGACATAAATTATAATACAGGCTAGAAGCCTTTAAGGAAACTTGTCCCGCGCAAATTATTAACTGATGCAGCATTAATAAGAAAAAGTTGCCTGGATCAGAAGAAATCTAATGCACAAAGCAACCAAGCTTGCTACCAAAGTGAATGATCAGGAATTAATATATAATTGCTCAACAAACAAGCGCCTGTGAATTTCTATGCGCCATTTTCTCAGTGATATACACAAGCACCACGCGCACACTTAATCTGAAAGCATGTTACCTTTTTCCTTTGTTATATCTATAGTTATACACAATTTTTCTGAATTGCGAGAACATGGTAGTTTTAACATTATAGTTTCACTTTGATGGTTAAGTGAATATATAAGTGAGTTAAAACTCGGGAGTTAATTAAAATGGTACTCCCTCTTTCTTGGCTTATAAATTGAAATAATCTTTTTCATATAACAATATTTTATTTGTTTACAAATAAAATAATTAAAGTTATGACTCTTCTCTTCTATTACCACGTGGCACACAAGCAAGGTGCAAGAATGGATAATTGCACTCTTATGTGGCCAAAGAGATGACTGTCAAGAGATGGAATAAAAGTCAACAAATATGTCTCCTTTTCTTTGGCTTGAAGAGAAAAAAAGGTGAGTATGAAAAGTCAAGGAAGGTTGGCTGGAGTCGGTTTGGACATCTTGCCGGTGACTTCGGCTGCAAGTCCAAAATGACAGTATAAAAGCATGCTCCTAAGGCTAACATTAAAGATATATACATATACTCATTTCTCTCTATATCAGTTAAGATAGAAAAGAAATAACGAGGGAAAATTATAGCAAAGAAAGGGAAAAGAATTAAAGAAAATCCTCTATCCATCAATCAAGAGGGACTTAAAGGCAAAGGCAAGAAAGAAAATACCATTGCAATAATCAATAGCATGGATCAAGGTACACATATTTATTTTGCCTTTGTATTAAATTATTTAAAGTATTGATTTATTATGTGTTCTAAGATTTTGAGGAATAAAAGAATGTCATGGATTTAAATTAAAGTCCGCACTTAAAGTTTATTGTTAAATCCATGCACATATAAAAGCACTTACAAGCAATATATATTACAAAAGGCAAAGGCAGGTAACGCCAGTCTCTCATGCCAAAGTAGTTGTTTAAAGGGCTAGTATATAGTTAGGATAGTAAGTGCCGAAGTGTTTTTTTTATCCTTCCTACAATAGGGATTAATTTGGACTGCATAAGTCCTCTGCTTGGATGAGTTCTGTTGCGAAGTTAACAAAAAAACTGGAAGTGCCTACTTTTTTGTTACCTCAACCGGACAACCATAAAGAGGTCCAAAATAATGTATGTATTAATTTGGACAACAAATATGTCTCCTTCCTACAATAGGGCTAGTATATATTAATTTGGACTGCATAATGCCATCAACATCTCCGACCCAAGTGTTTTCTTCATGAAATTTGTAAATAATGTAAAAATTCCAAACAATAGGATGAAAGCAAAATCAAAACCATAAAGAGGTCCAAAATAACTTGTCAAAATGCAGGTTGCCAATTGACATGTAACATAACATCTACTTCATATCATATTTCATTATTTACTAATTTCATGAAGAAAAAAACCCATGCATTTTACAAAATTATTTTTATTTTTTCTGTATGTATCTAGGAAGAGGAGTTTGGGGGAAATTTTACTTCTAGAACATGAAATACATTATATCCCCTCTAAGCCTTAAATGGTGTCATACCCTTTGTAACTGATTTATAAGGCATATTGATTAACAAACCTAGAAATCGTAATATCACAATCCCTTCGTCCCATTTGAAGAGGGTGGACATTTTATTAATTTTCTAAGCTGCCATCAGGACATTTGAATATAAACTAGGAGGTAACAATTGAATTCAAACCAGGCAGGAAAAATGGTTAGTATACTCGGTTGTATGGAATGATGGCCAAAAACCAAAAAAAAAGGAATTTTCACCTGTTCAATTGGGATGAATAGAGAGCATAACTTCATACTTCGTTGTTAATGAAATTGGAATCATATTCAGAGATTAGTAATAGAGAAAAATTCCAGTAATACACAACTTTATTGTGTTATCGTGTAGTTCAAATCCGTTGGATGCGCTCAAGAACCTAGGTGTGACGCCTACGGTGGTTGCCTAGGTGTGAAGCCAGGCCTCGCTTTCTTCTTCTTTACTAATATATAACCAGATTGTGGCCGAATACGCTTCCGTTCTGCATCAATTAGTTTCCTTTTCCACCAACAAAATCTCTCTCTCTCTCTCTCTCTCTCTCTCTCTATCGTGGAAGAGGGGGGATAATATGTAATCCACTGTAGCACAAAAGAAAGAAATGACACTGTAGACTACAGAAAACAATGAACTTCAAAAGAGAAAATACCTATTAATAGTTAAATCTCTTCGATAGGCATCCTCTTCTGCGGTATCAAATTTCTATAATACAAAAAACGAATATGCTTTAGTCCATACGCATGGAAAATAAAAATGCTCAGAACTACTAATATTTAATGGTATATAAGGAACAATCATATTGTTTAATTTTCTCTTCATGGATGTATACTGCGGGACAGGGAAGAGAGAAACGGGAAGATTCACGATCTCATCCACATTTCGATAAAACATTGGGTATGTTAGCACTGGTTTGATCACATATAAACATGTTACCCAGATTACTGCATCAAGTACTTATACCATTGTCGTATGGCAAAAGTAAAATTCTACCTCTAACAACTAGCAGCCGTACTACACTATACCATTTAAGTTGATGATGACAAAAGGTTTGCATTGAAATAGTATTAGCAAGTCTAAGCTATTATTTGTCGGTCAAGTTGCGGTGAATAAAAATCTATACTATAGGTACACGGTGTGTAGGCTTAAATCTACTGTAAATAAACACATAATCATTACTTGCATATAATACATAAAACAAAACATTGTTCAGATAACACATTTTTAAAAACCAAATTCAAACTAATTAGGTTCATAATCATTTTAGAACGGAACCCTTATTTTTGCTTGATAAGAAGAATGAAACCCTTATTAAACCGAGTGTGCTAACTCAGTGGCGTATCCAGGATTTACAGTGAGGGGGGTCAAAAAAAATTATATAAAAACTCGCACTATTAAATTTAAAAGTAAAAATACTCACATATAAAGTCTTTTTTCATATGAATTCAAATTTTGATAATATAATAAGAAAAGTGTTCACCCGGACTGTTAGTGCTCTTTCACTGCAATAATGTTAAATAGACAGAATGATTGAGGCATTTCCAAATATACTGTGGCCAACAAGAACATCACTATCCAGTTTATTTTGTCCCTTGGATAGAAATAAAGATGCAATTACTAGACATAAAACTAAAACGTTGACTTCATGTGTCTTAAAGCCTAGTTTTGAATTCTTTTTTTTTTTTTGAAAATCCGTTGTTTGGTATGCATATTTTTACATGCTGGGAGCCTAGGATTGATGACTCTGAATTCGACTCGTAGCAATGTTAAGCTTAGACGCGTTTTCAAGTATTACAGTATGAAATATGTCACTGTACTATGAGCTTATCAATCGAATCTCATGGGCATGTAAAATGGCGGGGGATTCTCCCTAAACCTACACAAGCATAAATTAACAAAAATGTAAAAAAAAAAAAAAACTTAACCTAAGTTAATCATTTGAGGTCGTGTAACTAACTTTAGGTTAATGATTTATTGACGGAATGGTGACATTGCAAAAAGCATATTAAAGTCCAGTCAAAAAATAAAAAGAACACTGAGAACATTGAAAATTGACTTTTGCTTAAGTCACCGCCAAAATATTAGTTTATCCAAAAAGAAAAGGAGAAAATCTAAAAGATTATTATTATTTATTTATTTTTTTGTAAAAGTAGTGTAAACAGACAACTTTTGCCAGTTTCCATCCAGTTCTAAGTGATATTTAGAGAAAGAAGGGGAAACAAGGTCAAACATTGTGCGAGGGAGTATAAGTTACTAAGTGAGTTGCTCGATTTCAGTTAACACCAATGAAGAACCTGTTTAAGTGTTCTTATGTATTTTTGGTGTTGATGTACCTTGAAGCACAATTACATATGACAAAGAGAAAGAAGGGGAAACAAGGTCAAACATTGTAACCATCCGAGCCCGCGGGCCCGAGCCGCTATGTAAGCACTATTGTGGTATAAACCCTCCAAACCAAACAAATCGCAAGAAAATAATAGCAAACCCAACAAGCAAATACGAATAATAAAGCAAAAACAATAAAAGAACACAAAGAATTGTTTATCCAGTTCGTCAATATTTTTTACTACATCCGGGGGCACTACCAAGCCAAGATCTTGCACTATAATATATTGATTTTGAGTTAAAATGAGTTGGGGAGCGAAACCGTGCTTATATACTCAACCTAGAATAAGTCCAAAACCTAGACAGAAAAGAAAACCCGAAAAGACCCAAAAAATATTAAATTTTCCCGTCCAGGGGGGTTCGGCCGAACCTACCCCTTGACGCCCCCAACCTACTGTTGAAAATATTGATCCAAGGGGCACTTTGAGTGAGTCCATTTTTATGGTTCTCTGAAGTCAATATTTGTATGTTTGACGTTGATTTCAAAGTTATAATTATATATTGGGATATTTCCATTTATGGTAAAATCCATAGTTCAAATACTTACAGTATAAAGTTGTTCCTGTTTAAAGATGAGAAAATTACTTTATACTTCGTATTGGATTAGTTGTAGTCCAATATACTTAGTAAAGTGTTTTTCAAGGACAAATTCTTCAGTGCGGCCGTCTCACGCCATGCGACGGGCGCGTGAGACGGACGCGCTCCCTCCCTCGCGTCGCTGGCTTTAAAAAAAAAAAAAAAAACCTCCAAAATTTTTAAAATGCTATATCTTGAGATTTTGAAGTCGAAAAAAAAATCTAAAAATACCGGTGTGTTCGTCTCGACAAGACGAACAAAACTACATAGGTCATGATATATTTTGATTTTTTTTTTAAAAAAAAATAATTTTAACACACAAAAAAAATCGGGCTGCTCGTCCCTGAGAAGTAACACGTCTTATGAAGAAAGTAACAAGTTGGTCTTAAAAAAGTAACACTTTATTGTATGTTATAACAGCAGTTTTACAAACAAAAAAAAAGTGTTACATTAATTTAGTTGTCAATCTTTATGTTATCTTTATCTATTGTAGCAAAATTGTGGTACATTTTTTTTTAAAAAAAGTGTTACATTTGGATAAAAAAGTGTTACATTTTGTTATAATAAGTGTTACTTTTGTTGAAGGCAAAAAAGTATGGGTGGTACATTTGAAAAAAAAGTGTTACATTTGAAAAAAGAATGTTACATTCCTTTATAAAAAGTGTTACATTAATTTATTCGTTAATTTTTATGTTATCTTTAATCTATTGCATCAAAATTGTGGTACATTTTTTAAAAAAAAAGTGTTACATTTGAAAAACAAAAGTGTTACATTTCGTTATAAGAAGTGTTACTTTTGGTGGGTGGAAAAAAGGTTGTGGGGGCAAAAAAAAAAAAAAAAAAGAGGGTATGTGGGCGGTGCCGCATGGGGTGCGGCCGCCGCACACAAGACTAGCCCTTTTTCAAGTTATCTTTGATTGTGGAATAATTATTTGTTTGTATTAGAATAAATATATATAATTATATTTATTTAACTTATGTAATTAATCTTAATTATAAGTGGATTAATTAAAGTAGTTAAATTGGATTCCTTTATTAATAAATAAAAGAGTCCATGTCCCAAATGAAGTCAAAGATCCAAATTAGTTTGTTACTAGTCAAAACTAGTTATAGTACTAATATGATTTCATTGGTCAAACAGTGGTTGATTTGGGAAGAAAAATCAACTAGCACATATTATAAACATAGGATGAGGGACACGCAAGAAGAAAAAAAAGGGGTGTGAAGAAAAAAGGGCAGAGGACAGATAACACCGCCGCCGCTGTTTGAGAGCACAGTGAGCATGCGTTGATCTGTTCCGTCCCCGTTTGGCTCTTCTGGTCTGCTCCTTTTTGTTTATTCTTCTCATCCTTTTTTTAAGTAGTTGATACTCCTGTTTATAGTTTTGCAATCCTTAATCCATGGTAAAATCAAGAGAGGTTCTGGCGAAGTGGGATAGCAGCCGCAAGTGGATTTGTACCCGTGTGCGCAGTTTTGGGTACTAATCTTGAGATCGTTTTATCCTCGGAGGAATATGTCTGTATCTGAAATCGCATGAGTAGGAGGCAATAGTTTCTCTTAGGAGAGTCTTATTCAGGCGACTCGATCTACCCGATAAGTGTTCTAACTTTCGCTTAATTTTCTTGTTGTTCAAGTATGCTTAATTTACTTGTTCCGTTATTTGTTAGTTTACTACAATTTTACTTTTGATTACATGATTGCCCCTTTGATTACTTGTTTAATCTACTCGTTGCGTAACTTTGGTTCCAACAGTCTAAGAGAAACTAGTATCATGTTTTCTTGTTAATTGTAGTTGGTTTGGTATACTCTCAATTTGTCCGTATAATCATTATATACTTGAAAGATGAAATCTTTGAACAAGTAAATTTAATGGTTTGTAAAAACATATTAAATTTGCATGATTATATTGTTAATGGACAATTCGCATTGTGCTTGTATTTGATGGTTCTCTATAACATGAAACATTAGTGCAGATAAATAAGTGGCTTAATCAAATAATAATATGAATATATTCTTCTGGACTATTTAATTTTGCGCTGTCATAGTAAAATTAGTTGAAAAGGTTCAAGGGATCTTGAGTCTTGCTAATTTTGAGTATGATCTAGAAATCTCATGGATTTTCATGTAAAGTGAAAATCAGAGTTTTGATTTGTTTTGATCATGAGCGTAAAATTGATCTAGAGTAATATTTTATATTTGTTGATTAATGTAAAAAGTATTTGATGTCCATAAAAGCATTAGTTTCAACTTTGTTGAATGAGCTTTTTAATGGCTCTCGTATCTTTTGGATATTATTGTTGGATGCACTATTTAAAGATTTTAAAATAGAGTACTTTATTGAGTGTGTCAATATGAAAAGTACTATTATTGCAATCTTGTAAGTTTCATGTTATTTGAGAAAATCAATAACTGATAAAGCACAATAAGTCATGATTATTTGTGACACCCCATAATTCATTCATTTGCATTCATGCATTTTATTTATATTAGTGGGTGCATTAATTTAAGTTAATTGCTTAATATAAAATTAATGTATTTGTTTAGATTAAATATAATTATTTAAATAATGAAAAATTATGTGAAAATAGCACTATTAAAATTAATGTTACTTTGTGACTTACAAAAATAGGAGGTAGGACTCTTACTTTAGGACAGAGAGGGTATATTTTTGACTAAAGAAAATATACATATGTGTGCACGTTTATAACTTGAGGTAAAATAGTAATTTAGTTAAAAGAAAAAAAAAAGAAAAAGAATCAAGATAAGGGAGAAGAAAAGTGGCTTAGTCATTTATTTGGGAAGGGAGTACGTGGAGTTCTTAGGAATAGAGAGAGAGTCGGTCAAGGAGTGAAAACAGGGTCAAAGAGAGATAGATACGCAGAGAGTAAAGAGAGAAAGAAAGGAAAAGAAAAAAAAAAAGAAGAGAAACAGAACCAGGGAGAAGGAGTTGAGAGAAACAAATCAAAAATTGGTGAGTATATACCCTTGTACGTGTGTGTATGGTGTGGGTGCTACTTGTATTTGATTTGTTTGATTAAATTGTTAGTTTTGTTTTGTCTAATACTTGTTTTTGTTCTACTAATTGGGTATTCATTCAAATGCTATGGGGTTGATCTAGTAGACTATGTATATATGTGTTAATTACATATGATTGTTGTTTAAATTGGATGATGGGTATTTTTATGTATAACTTTGCTGTATGTGCAAGTGTATTAGATGTGATAAACTTATTTGATTAAAATGATTTGTTGAAGTAAGTTTATTTGAATAAGCTTAACTGGGTATTATAGGTTTTGATTTGAAGCTAATATACTCCCTCCGTCCCAGCTCACTTGAGACTTTTTGACCAAAACTGGTCAACTTAAGGTCGGTTTGACCAACACTTTATAGAAATATTTATGTTCCAAAAAACTTTTTAAAAATTGTTATTGAGAGGATTTTTAATGGTGGTCATTTTACATTTTTTTAATTTTTTTTTCGGATCATATATATTTCTATAAAGGGTTGGTCAAACCGACCTTAAGTTGACCATTTTTTGTAAAAAAGTCTCAAGTGAGCTGGGACGGAGGGAGTATGTATTAATTTATTTAGAAATTGAGTCATGTCTGATTAGTGGATAGAAGGGATTAGAAAGAATGTTGCTGTTCTTCTCTGGAGCTTAAGAAGCAAATTACAAAATTTTAATCTGGTCCATGTAATTTCACGAATTCTTTTAGGTCCCTGCAATTATTTAAATTACAAATTAGTCACTGTCATGTTACTAAAACTAGTTAAGCTTATAACTTGCTCGTTTTAAGTCCGAATTTGGTGATTTCTGAGTCCAACTTGACTATTTTTTTGAGACCTTTCAAATGGAATAAATTTCTTCAAATGGAATAAATTTCAGCACCTGAATGTGTTTTTATCTGCACCTAAGACCTATTTTTCAGAACTGATTATCGTAAATGATAATAAAAATGGTTTTTACATAGAAAAATTCACAACTATTTCATCAGTACTCGTAATTGAGTAGTTTTTGAGTCTAAAGTGATTAATTTTCTGTGTATTATGCATAAATTGAAGTCTCATGATCTGATTACACATTTAAAAGAATTTAAGTTGATATTGTTAAGAGTATTTAACATACTTGTTATCGAATACCATTACTAAATTATTTTCATCTTTTTCATGTGTTAGACTAAGGTTTGTTAGCGGTTGTACGCGTTGGTTTTGGAGCATTTTGGAGCTAAGGTAAGGGTATTGTCAACCTAGTAACCTTTCATTCTTTGGCTTCAGAATTATTGGATTGTTTGACTTTGTTATTCGTGATCGTTTATTGGATCATTTCATTTGGATTTGATTGTTCATTTTAGCTACTCTGCCATTTACACTTTGAGTATTTGATATTTGAATTCCTCAACAAGAGATGACTTTAACACCGGTTGTTATATTTGTGGCTCCTAGTCATAGTGTCATTTGCGCAAGTGATACTATGACGAAGAGTCAACTTTGACTTTGGGCATTTGGCCAGCTCAAGTGTAGTGGACTTTGACTTCGGAACTTTGATTCAGAATTTGTTCGTTTGTAATCTTTTGCTCCTCACTTATATATCGGGTGGTTGGATTTGTTATTGATGTTCATTCTTGGTTGGGTTTCTATACAGTAGCCACACCTTTGTGTTGGCAAGTCTCTTACTGGGCAATTTGTGCTCACCCTTTCCGTTACCCCTTTCCCTTCCAGGTGGAGCGTAGTTGAGACGGTGAAGCTTTTGCTGTAGATTGTGAAGCTATCATGGGTATGTCTTTTGGGATATTTGTATATTTGCTATGTGTAAATAACTTGTATAAAGCTGTAAGTTTAGAGTTTGTAAATGTTGAGATTGTCCTAACTTTGGGGTTTTTGGTCCGAGGATAGTAGCTCTGATGTACTCGCTTTGACTTTTTGTATATACAGTTTGGGTTGTTTGTATATTAAGAAAAAATCCAGTTCTCATTTTGAGGTTCGGTTAGTATTCGGTTTCGTTCGTCACTCCTCGAGGTCCGTGCAATGTCGGACTTCTGGGCGTGACATTATTAGTTGTACTCTAATAAATACTAAGAAGGAATTTTTTTGAGAAAATTCGACAATGTCATACCTTAAGGTTATTTCATTAAATTGATACATTTATTATATGACATAATATTTAGTATGAAGATTAGAGTTGTATAATAATATTCATGTAACTCCTTATGTACCAATTGTTGAGTGTGACTCTCAATTGGACTTGGTTTTGATCGGTCTTGCAACGAAGAAGGAAGACGCCGACAGCATAGGTGGGCGGCCGCACAAAGGGATATGGGCGACCGCACACATCGGCTTGTTCAAGGCCAGAATCGTTCCAGCTTGCTTGGGCAACCGTACATGTTGTTTTGGGCGGTCGCACGTGGTGTCGGGATTGGGTTTCCGAATTCAAAAAGGAAACTGATTTTGGCTGTGATTTGGACTCCTATTCTTCTAGGGTTGGGTCTATATTTCGTGTATAAATATAGACAAGCCTCCAGACCTATTCTTGTGATTTGGAAGCCTTGTAGAGAGAGAGATTGATAGAAAAGCTAGGTTATTCACTATTGTGAGAGATTGTGAGATTCTGTGTAAGGTTTTCACCTTGATTCTCCTTGTACTCTTCTTGATTATAGTGAATTGATTCTCCGTCGCCCGTGGACGTAGCCAAGTTGGTGAACCACGTAAAATCTCTTGTGTTCATCTATTTTTCAATTTTGTTTCGTTCTTGCTATTTTGTTATTTTGTGCTTTCATCTTTATCAATCAAGAAATTGTGTTTGGGCCTTAAAATCCTTATAATTGGTATCTAGAGCTCCGGTTTGTGGATCTTGTATTGCTTATTGGTAACGATGGCAGGGAAGTACGAAATTGAGAAATTCGACCGCAAGGTCAATTTTGGTTTGTGGCAAGTGAAGATGCGAGTAATCTTGGTGGGTAAAAATTGTGTCAAGACTTTGCTTGGGAAGGCGAGAAAGCCGGCAAGCTTGACGGATGAACAATTTGATGATATGGACGAGAAAGCTTTATCTCTCTTACACTTGAGTCTCAAAGATGAGGTATTGAGGGAGGTTGTGAGTGAGAAGACTGCGGCAGGGCTCTGGGTTAGGCTTGAGCAATTGTACATGACCAAGAGCATTAGTAACAGGTTGCTACTAATGAAGAAACTCGAGGAGTGTAAACTCAAAACATGTGAGTCCTTGAAAAATCATCTTGATGAGTTTGATGGCTTGGTTATGGACTTGAAGAATGTCGATGTAGTGATTGATGATGAGCAATTGGCGGTAAAATTGCTTTGTTTTCTACCTCCGGAATACATGCATTTTAGAGAGACAGTGTTGTATGGAAAGGATGAGATCTCTATGGAAGAGATCAAGAACTCTCTACTACAACGGGAAGTCATTGAGACGCACTTGACCTCAACAAGTGCCGAATCTCAAGGTGATGCGTTAGTAGCTAGAAGCGGCAGAAAGTCAAGGAAGGGTCAATCCGGTTCAAGTGAATGGCAAAAGTATGTGATATGTCATGGTTGCAAGGAGAAGGGACACATTAGAAGGTTTTGTCCAAACCAAGGGGATACAACCGCGAAGACAAAAGGTGAAGCTGGAGTAGTGTTTGAAAACACTAGTGATGACAGTGACTGTGATGCACTTACTGCTTGTGATTCGGGTACCGAAATTCATGATAGTTGGATTTTGGATTCGGGTTGTTCTTATCATATTAGTCCTAACCGGGCATGGTTTTGTTCGTATAAGTCTGCCAGTGGAGTAGTCTTGTTGGGGAATAATACTGCATGCAAGGTTGTTGGTATTGGGGCTATTAAGGTTAAGATGTTTGATGGAGTAGTGAGGAAATTGCAGAATGTCAGGTATGTTCCTGAACTGAAGAAGAACCTGATTTCTCTAGGCACTTTGGATAGCCTTGGGTATAGTTTATCCATTGCGAATGGCGAGCTATCGTCTATTAAAGGTGACTTGGTGGTATTGAAGGGAAAGAAGGTGGGGATATTGTACAAGCTTCTTGGGTCTACGGTTGTTGATGATGTGTCTATTGCAACGGGGTCAATGGTTGAGGCGGAGGTTACTCAATCCTGGGACATGACATTAGGTCACATTGGCTTGAATGGAATGACAGAAAAGGCTTGGTATTTGTTGTCACAAGCATTGTTAGGTACAGAATTTTGTGTGGAGGCGATTAGGATGACTGCTCACTTGGCTAATCGTACTCTAAATTCTGGTATTGGGATGAAGGCTCTGTTGGAGATGTGGTCAGGATCTCTAGGAGATTACTCAAGATTGTATATCTGTGGGTGTCCCGTGTATGCTTGTGTGAACAACAAATTGGAACCAAGGGCCAAAGGATGTTCCTTTGTGGGTGATACTACTGGAGTGAAAGGATTCCGGTCATGGGATCCGGTGGCATCTAAGTTCCTGACATGTAGAGATGTTGCTCCACTTCTCCGTGGAAAAGGTTGTCCTGCAGGACGGATACACAAACAGGTGGAGTTATTCGGAGATGGTAAAGAGATGGTGGAATTTGACTTAGATGTTAATGGTGTGTCTGATGAAGCGACTCCAATTGATGCTCTAGTTCAAGAGGAGGAGACCAACAAGCAGGTGGAGACTACCATTGTTTTTGGTTGAGTTCGATATGGTTTGGAGGAGATGGTGACTTATGCATTGTCCGCTGCGAAAACAGTAAGTCTGCATAAATTAATTTCTTTCAATGAAGATATATCGTGTGATAAATCTGCTATGTGGTCGGTCGTTGTGAAAGAAGAGATGGTATCTCTTATTGAAAGTCAGACATGGGAATTTGTTAGATCACCACCAAAGAAGGTGTTAGCCAGTCACAAGTGGATCTACAAGTTCAAAGATGGTACTCCAATGTTTAGGGTAGACTACAATGAGGTTAGTTCACCGGTTGTTAAACACTTATCTATTCACAACTTGTTGAGCATTGTGGCAATGAAAGATCTAGTGCTTGAGGTGGAGATCTACATGCGCCGGCCTGAAGGGTTTGTTGTCGAGGGTAAGGATCATATTTGCCTGTTAGAGAGGTCCTTGTGTGATTTGGAGCAGTCAACTCGACAGTGTTATAAAAGGTTCGACACTTTTCTTATTACCCATGGTTATGCTAGGAGTGGATATGATTGTTGTGTTAACTTGATGGTTTGTAGTGATGGCACATTGATTTATCTTGTTAATGTCGACGGCACTCTTGTGGCTGCAATAGATATCAATGATGCTTACCAAGTGAAATGGTTATCTTCTTTAGATAGTCCCAAGTCTAAAGATGATGTGTCACGGGTTCTGTATTCAAATGCTTGTGTGTGCATTGTGTATGGCAAGAACAGTGATGGTTTTATTGGGTATGTTATGGCTATAACGGAGGCGGTCATGTTGACAAAGCCGGGTTCGAAGGTTTCGATTGCTAAGTTCAAGAAGTTCTTGGACTTAGTTGGTGTTATTAGTCATTGAGGCCCGTAGGGGCGTGGCGGCGGAGATAGAGATGTTCTCTTGATGTACTAGCTTTTCAGGAATTGATCGTCAAGGTGGAGAATTGTTGAGTGTGACTCTCAATTGGACTTGGTTTTGATCGGTCTTGCAACGAAGAAGGAAGACGCCGACAGCATAGGTGGGCATCCGCACAAAGGGATATGGGCGACCGCACACATCGGCTTGTTCAAGGCCAGAATCGTCCCAGCTTGCTTGGGCGACCGCACATGTTGTTTTGGGCGGTCGCACATGGTGTCGGGACTGGGTTTCCGAATTCAAAAAGGAAACTGATTTTGGTTGTGATTTGGACTCCTATTCTTCTAGGGTTGGGTCTATATTTCGTGTATAAATATAGACAAGCCTCCAGAACTATTCTTGTGACTTGGAAGCCTTGTAGAGAGAGAGATTGATAGAAAAGCTAGGTTATTCACTATTGTGAGAGATTGTGAGATTCTGTGAAATGTTTTCACCTTGATTCTTCTTGTACTCTTCTTGATTATAGTGAATTGATTCTCCGTTGCCCGTGGACGTAGCCAAGTTGGTGAACCACGTAATTGTGTTCATCTATTTTTCAATTTTGTTTCGTTCTTGCTATTTTGTTATTTTGTGCTTTCATCTTTATCAATCAAGCAATTGTGTTTGGGCCTTAAAATCCTTACAAATAGGAAGAACTTTTTGAGACAATGAGAAATGGCAAAAGAGTGGGTCATTTTGGGACGGTGGGAGTATTAAACAATCTTCTTTAAAACCCGTGTTCTGATCGATCGAAGTGTGAACAAACAAAAAAAGATGAAGTATTTGCTTATATAGTCATGAGCCAATTCAATCTTTCAGTTTCAAGAAACTAAAAAGACGTGGTAATGAAGAGCAAGAAAGAACTGAGAGAAATAAGTACTCTTTGGCAGCACAACTGAATGTGGAATTCAGGGTCGAGAATGGTTTTTTTTTTTTTTTTTTTTTTGCCAACTTCAACTCTAAGGAAATAATATTCGCATCAAAATTATGTTATTGCATCCAAAGATTTATAGCCCTGCTGCACAAGGAAGAAATGAAATATTACAGTGATTAATAACCTCAATAACATTAAATCACTGTCAACAAGTTGTTCACTGCATCTGCATGCAAAATAACTTAAAAGTTGCCATGAAATGCTGGAAAAAGAAACGAGTTTAAATTACAGACCATTGACAACCACACTACTTGGACAACAGAACAAAACAAAACAACCACCTTGCTAAAGCATTCCTTTCGGTCATCCCCCGAACGATCCCCTTCTCCAGCCACCCCTACAAGAAAACTCGCAAGTTTCCAGCAACAAGAAGATCAGTTGTATCCGACATTGGAACTAACAAAACGGAGGACCCGGAACCGTTGCACCGAAATTAGCTGCACCGCTGCACCGGATGAAAGTTACATACGTTATGTAAAACGTTTTCTACACAACGTTTTTATTGCACTACACAATGTAAAAACGTCCAAAATCGGGAGCTATCTGAAAAACGTTTTACATTTGCAGTACGCGTTTTACATTTGCAGGAGCTAACGTTGTGTAACTTTCACGCGGTGCAGCTAACTGCTCGGTGGAGCAGTTCGAAATCCCAAAACGGAAATGACTAAACACAATCAAGGAGTACACATCAATGATATCAAGAAGATCAGTCGTCTACATGCATATTAATTAATACTCTTTTCGTCCCAGAGTAAGAGCCCTACTTTCTATTTCGGTACGTCCCAGATTAAGAGTCCCTATCCTAAAATGGCAAATAATCTTTACTATTCATCCCACTCATTCTCTCTCTTTACTTTATTTTTATACTCACAACACCAATCAACTTACTATTACATACCCCACCTTCTCTCTCCTCCCTCACTTTTCATACTCACAACACTTAACTCACTTCCACGATTTTTTTAATCTCCATGCAAAAGACAGGTAGGACTCTTATTCTGGCATGGAGGGAGTATATTACAATATGCAAGTTAACTCCATAAATTTGTGCCCCTTCATCTCAAAATAAGAACTCATTTTTGAAAATGTTTTCTCCAAGCTAAGTGTCTATTTACAAGGAATCACCTTAAATATCATATGTAGCCATTGAGGCAAATCTAGCTCTTCGTTGAGCTAAGACGCTAGTAGCTATCAGTGAGTAAACACAATCAAGGTTACACCTATTGTGGTACAGTGTATGTAAATCTCATGGAATACACATCATGAAAGCCTATGTAACCAAAAAGGAAGTAAGAAAGAACAACATAAGAACAAAAATGTGGTGTCTACATGCATATTAATTAATACAATACAGCAAGTTAAATCCACCATAAATTTGTGCCCTTTCATCTCAAAATAGGAATTCATTTTCGAAAATATTTTTTCCAAACTGAGTGACTATTTATACGGAATCACCTTTAAAAAATACCATATGTTAATAATTAATATATATTGTACTTGCAAATTGCAACACTATAAATCTATAGGGTGGATAGTAAGGGTATTTATTGTGTATCTCCCAGTAAACTTTATTTTATGTCAGCTTTCACTAAATATATCTTCTTTTTTTTTTTTTTTTTTTAAAAGAAGATAAAAAAAAAAAATTGTAAATGATGCAAAGAAGAGTAGGACATTGATCCAAAGGAAGCTCATCAATTTCTGGAAATAGGTAAAGCAAATTTGAGTTAGCTGAATGAAAGAGACAGCCATCGAGGCAAATCTAATTCTTCGTTGAGCTAAGACGCTAGTAGCTATCAGTGAGGTTTCTTAAATGTGGATTCAAATTAATAAAAAGGTTAAATTTAGTTCTATCAAAAAGAGATTCAATATAGAGAAGGTTATTTTGGATGTTTTCCATGACTTGTCAATTATATACAATCAACTCTAATATAAGGAAATCAGAATTTAATTCAACGACCAAAAAAAAGAAGGGAAAAACCGACCTCTTTAATGGAGCAGAGAGAAAAAGATGGAACTCGTTTTGGCAAGGAGGGTGTACTACTTATATGAGTATAGGCCTCATAAGTGCACCAAATTAAACCATACAAGAACTCCGAAAGGCGACTTGAAACAGAACCAAAACAGCAGCAAACACAACAAAATAAACAACACCAAGGCAACAGTCATGGCCAGATTACCACATAATGGCCAGGTAAGTAAGGCATACTAATATATCAGAGAGGAATCTTTTCAACACCATTATTATTAGGCATTTCATTCAGTAAATTTAAACAGAGGTCGTAGAGACTTACTTGTATCATGCAGCAACGAGAAAGAAATGCATTGTTAATATGCATGATTCGGTGCGATGTTTGATTTTCAAGGAATTCTTGACCTTGAGCTTGACATCCATGCCCTCCAGCACACTATAACTCACATCGAGAATGTCAATAACAAAATGTTCATCGGTAAAAAAATCAAGCTCTCCAGAGCGAACAATACAGACAGAGTTATCCTTGAGAGAAAAGAAGCCTCTCAGGGTTCCCCAACCACCTAAGAAGTCAGGAAGTTCCTTTAAATGCTCCAGCATCAAACCATATGTAACATCCCATAACTGCTGAAATGGGCCAACGGGGCCAAATCCACCATTATGATTCTTAACTGAGTATACTCGAGGCAGACTGTAACGGCTTTGTATGCCTAGACTAACCTGAACATTACTGTTTTCATCAAATAGAGGGTATGCTTTAACAAATGGGAGGAGGTAAGGTTCGTTAGAAACTGGGTAGTGGCGGGGGAGTTGACGCCAAACTCCAGATCTTGTACAATAAATGAACAAGTGACGGCTAGAGGGACAGTCGGGGGACACCAAAATATTTGAGCCACAGAGAGCAGAACAGTGAAAAGTCAGCCCAAATGAGGACGGAGGAACATGGAGAGATTCCCATTTATTAGAAGTGGTATCAAACATCTCAAAATATTTGAGTATACTCTAGGTGAATGTTGTGTTGCACGATATTTAGTTCTCTTTCTAATGATCGACACTGGCAGGCCATCTGCTATTTTACGCCAATATTGACGCTCAGACCGAAAACTTGCCTTGCATTCCTTGTCTCTAGCATAGCGTTCCTCGAGCTGATATTTCTTCAAATTCTCCAACTAATTAACCCTACCGTACGGATCAACGTGACGGAGATCTTCCTCACGCTCGCCGTTTCGGTTTATGGGGTTGACATCTCCACCATCAACTGCTAGTCGCCCAAACGTCGTCAAAAGCTTATTTTGTTGCATTGATTGGTGCTCCAACCGACGTAGAGAATCATTGATTCTAGCAATGGCGGTTTCCCTGCCCTCGTTGTATCCTCCATCGGTAACCATCGTCCAAGGGTCGACCTTTTCTGATACCAAATGATGTGAAGACGCAACGGAATGATAAATAATAATTGACGTAAATCAATTATTCTGCAAGGAATAAGAATTACCAAGAAGAATTTCAATGAAATTCTTGAATAAAGAAATAATGTAGGTGAAAGAGGGATAAATAATTGCAAAACAATTCTTGAATTGAGAAACAAAGTCTAATTTTCGGATTACAACTAGAGGCCTATTTTATAGTGCCTATAAAACTTGAAAAACAATCATAAACCTTTTAAAATTACTCCTAACCTATATAGTAACCTAATAGGACTTAAAAATAGCAAAATAACTCCAAATCCTACTCTAAAACCTATTCTAAATGACCTATCAAAATTAATGACGAAAATAACAAAAATACTAATTAAAATACGAATTAAATCCTAACTAATACTAAAATACAAACATGGTTATAACATTTAATATAATTATATTCCCGTATCGCATCATAGGTATACCGAGTGTATTTTGCTTGTACCGTGTACCAACCAAGTATGATTTGGTACACAAAAATATGTACCAGTACCAACCACAAAAGTCAGTATACCAAGTATATTGGTACGGTTGATACAGTTGGTACTCGATATATACCAAATGTAAATGAAAACAAAAAAAATTGTTTTTTTTTGTTAGACTTTCTTGTCTAGTATAAAAAAAAAACACATTATAACATAAAAATAAATCTCAAATACAAATTATAAAGTCTTGAAACTAAACAAAAGTAGAATAATTGAAGTCTTGAAAACTAAACAATACAGTGAGTCTACAAAATATTCACCACGACTCCAAAACCAAAATATTATAATAAATCAGTTTATTTCTTTTTCCTAAATCGTAATAAAGAAACTTAACAACTTAAGGTTAGAAAAAAGAAATTAATGTTTGATACTCCATTCGTCTCAAAATACTTGTAGTTTTAGAACATGTATTAAAAAAACCAATCAATAAATATTAAATAGACCAAACTACCATTTGAATATTTCAAGTACCTAGACAATTAGACATAGTATTATGTGTGTGCGTGTGTAAAGTTGGTACGCGGTATACCAACCAAAGTCGATATTGTATACCTTGTACCAACCAATTAGACAAAAATGGTACGGTACTACCTACCAAAAAGTTCGGTATACCAACTTCTATATGTTGGAAAAATATGTTGTGTGTGAAGGAAATTGTGTACATTTCCTTGGAAGAATCGTTTGTCGTTGGACAAAGATTATTGTGGGTTCATATTCTACTCCGTGAGAACATGAAAATGATATTTTTATTTGTTCAATTTGAAGATTGGATGATAAAAATATTATAGCTTAAATAAATGGATGGAAGTTGGAAATGTGAGTTTGTCTCACATGTGAAAAGAATGGAAAAACTAGTTGATAGTTTTTGCCATTTTTTATTGAATTATAATTCTTTTAATTCAAGATTAATTCCAAGAATAACTTCCAAGGTTAATGTCCATTTATGATTGGCAAATGAAACTCCAAAAATAAATTGATGGCAAGGTTAATTGTTGAATTAAGATGATCATCAAAATGTGGATTAATTGGAGAATTAATCCTTGGGGAGTTTTGAGCTATAAAAGAAATACCCACAACTCTTTGAAAAAGAAGAGAAAAAGAGAAGAGAAAAACACACAAAAAGAAGTTTTTTTTCCATCAATCTTCTTCTACCCTCTTGCAATTTGTTCATCTTCTTCCTTTGGCCTCCTTGAATAATTGGAATAGTGATATTGTCCAAGCATATTAGTTCATTTCGCCGGAAGGCTCAAGTGCGGAGTGGTTCCGGTTAATCCGTTTTATCCTGGGAGACTAACGCCCGTTGAAACCTCAAGCACTCGTAGAGAGGAGGACGAATTAGTCTTAAGGAGAGTGTGTTCTCACACGACTCGGATACAAGATATCAAAGATGGACAAACCCAATGAAGAGATCAAATACGGTTGTATCGTTCCTTTTATGTTTTTCATAATTGTTGTATATTGTATTTTCAATGTTGTAATTTGTTTTCCTTTCGATATTTACAAGATTTTATCCAACAATCTTAAGACTAATTCACTTGTTGAGAAAGGATTGCATATTACATGGATCTTGTGGCGTGGTGGCTACGGGAGAAATGATGAAAGACGATGAGGAACAATGAGAAAGAAAGCAAGAAAATTTCTGCACAGATTTTTCTTGACCAGTTGTAGTAAAACAGCATAACCTGCTTCGTTAACCGTTGGATTGGGTCGAAATTTTTTGTGCATGTTCAAGACTCATAGGAGAAGATTCTGAACGGTGACGATTGGAATCTATAATGTGAAAGTGAAGATAAAAATTTTGGAACAGAGCAGTTTTTGTGAACTAAAATACTAATTTTAATTTTTGTTTAATGAGATTAACAAAGATGGAAAGATTGATGCTCCGTGACATCAACTATGTTTTAATGATTGTATAAACCAATTGTGGCTATGCCTCATGAAGTGGTTATACATCATGTGATATGTCTCTTATGGTTCGTTTCGTATGAATCATAGTGAAGAGATTGGAAAGTTCATTGGAACTTAAAACGTTGGAAGATTAAGTCTTTAACGTTACGTTGACGAAAATAATAGGGCTTCTTATGAGAAGTTGTTAAAACCTATTATTGTACATGGTACGAAGTTCACAAAGATTAATATGATAGGGCTTCTTGAAAAGAAGTTGTTAAAACTTATTATTGTTAATAGTGACAAAAGTTACAAAGATAAAAACAATAGAGCTTCTTGAAAGAAGTTGTTGAATTCTATTGTTGTGAAGTCACAAATACTAAAACTATAGGGCTTCTTGGAAGAAGTTGTTAAAACATAATAGTTGACGAGTGACTAATGTCATGAAGACAAAAACAATAGGACTTCTTGAAGGAATTTGTTAAATCCTATTGTTGTTAATGATGAAAAATGACATAATATTTAGAAGGAGGGCTTCTAAAAGAAATTGTGTATTATGTGAATGAGAATGTAAATGTCTCGAATTTAGAGGTACTCCAAAATGAGACATTTAATTTTGAAATAATCTCTAATAATAATTCCATTAAGGAATTAAGAGGTTTATTAAGATGGGTTGTTACAAGAAATAAATTGTGATAATTCTCTTATTGAATTAGCAATTTATTCTTGGAGTAAATTCTCTAATTAAGTTAGAGAGTTATATTTGTAACAACAAAGTAATAATTTGGTGTTTAATTGTTGAAAAATTAAAGCCAATGTTTTGAGGGAAGGCTCCTTGTGTGGAGACAAATTTCCAACGGAATGTGGGTGCTCCAAGTATTTTGGTCACCATTGTGAGAAGTTAGAAAATTTTGTTGGCCTCGACTTTATGTGATGGCAACAAAAAAAAATGTTCTACTTAACCACCTTGAACTTAGTGATATTTCTTAAGGAAAATCCTACAAAGTTGGTGGAAATGAGACGGATGTTTAATCCGTGAGTGCGGTTGAATCATATGAGTTTCTTTTGTCGGAACTATATATTTAACGGATTTTTGGTTTCGTTATATAACATATATAGTACCAAGAAAAAGGAAAAGAATAGTTGGAGTTTTGGACTATAAAGTAAAATCGAGAATGTTGGTACAATGAAATTCATTGCAGGCCGTTTCTTGATTTAAAATAGTAGACTCCATAAACCGTAAAAAGTCAAATGAAAGAATTGAAATAGTCTTTCATGAAATCCATGTCGAATGGATGGTGATAAGTGAAATTTTCAAGGGACGGAAATAATTGAAAAATTAATTTTTCACTTGAAAAGATTTCAAGAAGCAACTCAAAAATAAATGAATTGAAATGAATGTTGAGATGCTTGCTATTCATCTTTGTGTTGGAAAAGAGAATAGAGCTTCAGATAAGAAGTTGTGTAACACTTCTTGTGATGAAAGCAAATGTGGTGGAGCATATTGAATTGCTTAAGGCAAAGACCAAGTTTGTCAAACTTGGTCAAAAGTCAAACTTGTTTGAAAAGTCAAACTTGTATGAAAAACCAAACTTGTTTGAAAAAGTTAAACATATTCCTTGTGTCTTGAGAGACAAAGGTAGATATCATCAAGGATGATATCATAATTTTTGAATGAAGGAATGGAAATTGTATCAACCGATGGGTTGAGTTGGTGATCAATAATGAGAATATGTCTCTTTAGTTGGATCACATTTTTATTCAAAAATGAATTCAAACAAGATGTGAAATGTGTGTTGAACTACATCATCATATGATAAGCATAGTGATATATTACGATATGTATGGATTGTTCAAACACTTGATAATAATAACAATGTTATTGTTATTATAAATAAGCTTTGTCTCATTGAATGGAGATGTTGAAAAACAACTTTAAAATGAGATAATAAGGATAAAAACACTAATGAGTATAGTGTGTGTATAACATGTGCTTGTACACAAATTATCCACTTTGTAAACCACTATCAAATGGTGTTGATGAAAATAATGAAAGCATTATTGCTTTATTTTAGGACTAACCCAAAGATGTGGGTGTGAGTCTACTTTGGAAAATAAATACCTATTGAATAGGTTACCCCAAGAAACAATGTAAATTCCATATGAAGTATGGAAACGTAGGCCTACGTACACTTGTGAATGTGGGGGGTGGTTCGCAAAGTAGAAAGTCCAAAATCAACAAAATGGATATTTGGGTACAAGATGGTGAGTATGTAAACAATGAGTTTACATAATGGTTGTTATATATGATTCAATGACTTTGAATATATATATATAAAACCAAAGAAAAGAAAAAAAAAATTGAAAATCAAGTATTGATGTCAAGTTCATGAAAATGAACAAATGATACTTTGAGTGAAATAGATCAAAGTGATGCTTTGAATGAAATAGATCAAAGTAAAACCTAAAATAAAGTGTGCAAGTTAGTAAAGTCACTAGATGACTTAAAATAAGCACAAAGATAATGACATCAAAAGGTTGATTTTGTCAGAAAGTGGATTAATCAAATATGACATGAGTGGTTATGTCATAATGTTGATTAAATCTATCAAAAATATGTTGAAACTTGAGAGAAGTTTAGCATATGAGACATTTGGATTTAAAATTTCAAGAAGAACTAATGAATTTGCATTAAGCAAATTAAGATATAATTCTTGGAAATTTTGAAAAGGTCACGAGATATGGGTTTAGCAGATACAATCCTTGAAGTGAAATTTTCTAAGAAATCTAATGGATAATTCTTGAGAAATTGACAAGGATTATTTAGCAATGACTAAACCCCAATTGGCATGAGTCAACATCTATTGAAGAATAGAAGTGACATTGTTTCTCAAGTTGAACACTCGAGAATTATTTAGCAATGACTAAACCCCAATTGGCATGAGTCAACTTTTACTACATATATCTCAAAAATTAGAAGAAAATATTAAAAAAATAAATAGTAAATGATGCGAAGAAGAGTAGGACATTGATCCACAGGAAGCTCATTAATTTCTGGAAATAGGTAAAGCAAATTTGAAAAAAGCTGGATAAAAGAGACAGTCATTGAGGCAAATCTAGCTCTTCGTTGAGCTAAGACGCCGGTAGCTATCAATGAGATTTCATAAATGTGGGTTCAAATTAATAAAAAGGTTCAATTTAGTTCTATCAAAAAGAGGTTCAATATAGAGAAGGTTATTTTGGTTGTTTTCCATGACTTGTCAATTATATACTCCCTCTATCCCAGAATGATAGTCCCCCTATTTTCATGGGTTTTACGAAAAAACTTTGAGTAATAATTAAGGTTACTTTTAATTATTTTAATGAAATTTTTGAAATTGTTCTTGATACACCATTATAAATACTATTAATATCAATTTTTAGATTCACATTAACATAATTATAAGTAGCATTTATAACTGCTCAAAGTTCCCTTGTAGTAACAATGAAAAAAGGTGGACTATCTTTCTGGGACGGAGGGAGTATTACAAACAACTCTAATATAAGGAAATCATATTTTAATTCAATGACCAAAAAAGGGGGGAAAACCGACCTCTCTAATGGAGCAGAGAGAAAAAGATGAAACTCATTCTGGCAAGGAGGGGGTGTACTACTTATGTGAGTATAGGCTTCGTAAGTGGACCAAATTAAACCATACAAGAACTGCGAAAGGGGGCTTGCAACAGAACCAAAACAGCAGCAAACACAACAAAATAAACAACACAAAGGCAACAGTCATGGCAAGATTATCACATAAAGGCCAGGTAAGTAGGGCATACTAATATATCAGAGAGGAATCTATTCGACAACATTATTATTAGGCAGTTCATTCAGTAAATTCAAATAGAGGTAGTAGAGACTTACTTGTATCATGCAGGAACAAGAAAGAAATGCATTGGTAACATGCATGATTTGCTGCGATATTTGATTTTCAAGGAATTCTCGACCTTGACAATGACATATGTGCCCTCCAGCACACTATAACTCACATCGATAATGTCAATAACAAAATGTTCATCGGTAAAAAAATCACGCTCCCCACAGCGAACAATACAGACAGAGGTATCCTTGAGAGAAAAGAAGCCTCTCAGGGTTCCCCAACCACCTAAGAAGTCAGGAAGGTCCTTTAAATTCTCCATCATCAAACCATATGTAACGTCCGATAACGGCTGAAATGGGACATTATCATTCTTAACTGAGTATACTTGAGGCAGACTGTAATGGCTTGGTATGCCTAGTAAAATCTGAACATTACTGTTTTCATCAAATAGAGAGTATGCTTTAACAAATAGGAGGAGGGAGGGTTGATCAGAAAGTGGGTAGTGGTGGGGGAGTTGACTCCAAACTCCAGATCTTGTACAATAAATGAACAAGTGATGATGGCTAGAGGGACAGTGAGGGGAAACCATAATATTTGAGTCACAGAGAGCAGAAGAGCGAAAAGTCAGCCCAAATGAGGATGGAGGAACAGTGAGACATTCCCACTTATTAGTAGTGGTATCAAACATCTCAAAACTAGGGTAATCAGGTTTTGTTGACTGACTAAATACATAAAATTTATGATCATCAACAGGACCAAAAACCAAAGGCAGAGGCTTAGGAGAGTTCATGGAATCAATCGAAACAATACCTTTGTTGTTGTTCGAACTGATGTCAAACATATAAGCCTTGATTGAGTAAGAGTTATCAGCACAACCCCCACACATATAAAGTTTGGGACCCACCGAAAAGAAGAACATCATTTCCGGAAATGATTTTAGGGTTTCCATCGGCTGCAGCGGGAATTCAGCATCTTCCCCTACACACTCTACCGAACCAAGTTTGTAAATCAAATACCCATCGTCATCCTCAAATACGCCGTACACCACTTCCTCCGTCCCAAAACACTTTGCACTTATTTCCTTTCTGGGTATCTCTTTTCCTAAAATAATGTTCAAAATTTATTGTTTTTCTATTCTCTCTACCACACTTGTTATACTCACACACCTACTTTTGAGTCCCACTTGTAAATCTCACTCAATTTTTCATACTCACAACCTCTTTCCCACTCACAATATTTTTTATTATATATACTTATTCCTTAATTCTCATGCATCCTTAAAAGTGTGCATATGTTTTGGGACGGAGGGAATAACCATTAGCAACCCAACGCTACTCATCAATAAAATACTATTATTTCTCTTTCTTTCACGAAAACATTTACAACCCTAACACAATTAATTTATTTTTACCTCTCATCAACAACCCAACCCAACCCAACCATTTCCAACTCACAATATCTCTTATTATTATATATTTATGTTATTATATAATATCAAAACTCAACTTTTATAATCTTCTTTTTTCTCGTATTAATTTATAAAAACATATTTAACTTCTAAATTTATATTACATAATAAAAATACTGTTATACAATAAAAACATATCATAAAATTTTGAAAATAAAACTTAAAAAACTATAATTTAAAAAAAAAAAAAAAAAAGACAGAGTAATTTAGATTGTGTTTCAATTTTATAGAATTGTGTTTCAAATTATGTCAAATTTGATCCCTGTTTATATATATATATATATATATATATTTTTTACTTTCAATATAAACCAAAAACATTTATAGCCATTTTAAAAGGAGCAATGCTACGGGCACAAAATAACCTCACAAAATCTTGCTCACAAAATGAGGTGATAATATTTTATTGGTTGCATCGATAATGGACCCGCCACACTCTACTTAAAAACACAAATAAAATCATGACACCTAGGATTTTGTGAGCAAGATTTTGTGATTTTTTTGTGCCCCTAGTATTATTCTTTTAAAAGTGTGTCTTAAGTGATTATTAAAATTTTCTTCCAACTAATTGAATCTTGACATATGGCTAGATAACCTGGGCACCCAGTCGTGAGCAAGACCGCCCGTGGTCGTCTAATTTTTGCAACCTCTATTTCATTTTTTCTATTTTTCTTTTCCTCCCGACCCGACCCGACCCAATCCAACCCTTGATCGCTGATGGCATGGTCATACATTTAAATGCGCCACCCTAAAACCCTAAATTACGCATCAAATTTACGCCACCTGAACCCTAAACTTGGAGTGATTCATGAGTGAGGTTGAGGCAATTGAGGGGGAGGTTGGGGGGTCCGGGAGAGGGACTGTATGCCGTCTTCTTCAACCTTCGATCAGTCAGACAGCACAGAAACAGATAGCAGTATCACATATTCAAGATTAATGCGGGAGATGAAGAATTAGGAAACCCAATCATATCTCTAAGGGGATACCCTGAGGATATGTTATTATTGTCGGCGGGTTCAAAACTTTTTTTATGGGGGGATTTCAAGAAAATAACTATCCAGTACTTTTGCATTACCTCAGCCCCAGCAAATGTTATATGATCGACTTCAAAAAAGGTATTGAAGTAGTTGAAATTCCAATTTCGCATATTATTGGCGAACCCACTGTTCTGGGGCCGGTTGATGGGAAAATCTATTTTCTCTACCGCTCTTCGATCCAAATTTTCGATACACGTGATTATAGTTGGGAATTTTTCTACCCTCGGTTTCGCCGTCTAAGAGGTTGTGAAAACTCAATCCCCAGGATAACCCGTTTCGTTTTCATGTAAACGAACCTGAGTGTAATCTTGTTGGTGATCTTAGTCTAAAGAAAACACTGTTGATACTTGGTGAAACCCAACTTGGCCACATATTCTTAGGCCAGACAGCATCTCTTTCTCTGCCTCAAGTATTCATGTCTCGGCAAATGCCCCCGGGTTATTGGGATGGGGATAATATTGACCCATTTGAGCGGGTTACTCATTTAGGGGAGTTGGAAGGGTTGGATTTTTTGAAGAATCACGAGTTTGTAGATGGGTCGAGTAGAACGTATTGTTATCCTATCACGAATGACTCTATATGTATCCTTCTAAAGAGTTCCCACACGGGTGCTTGTGTCCTTGGTATTTGCGATATCAGCATGGTGACAGGCAATGAGGCGGGCGATGTTGGTTTATGGGCCTGGGGCAAAGTCAAATTTAAGGGTCTTTAATATTATTTATTTAGTAATTTTTTTTTAATCGACTGATTTTTTTTATTTTTTTTAAACAGTGTGATGCACGTGCAATGCACAGAAAACAGTAATATTGTAAAAATGATTATGGTTATAATATATTTGAAACCGTGCGATGTACATGTTTTGCACAAATAACAATAATGATAATAAAATTTTAAATATAATTTAGTAAAAGAATTGTAAAGCTATTAAAAGTTATAATTTCAATAATAACTCTAAAAGTAAAGATGATGGTGATAATATGTAGAAATGTCATATAATATATGGAAAAGTCACAAAAGTAACGTCACTATTTAAAAAGTGAAAATCTCCTGAAAAACTTGTTAAATGCTCGCTTTAGTGTAAAACTTGTTTATCATCTTTTATGAAAAACTAATGTATTTATCTCTTAATGTAAAACATGTTTTCATAAGTGTGACTCATTTAAAAAATCCACTTTTTAATGTCTGATATTGATAATTAAATGTCATTTGAGAACTTTAAACAAACACAGAGGATGTAACATTTTTAAAAATATATTTTTAAACTGAAAAAAACACTTATCTTGAATGTTAAAAATCAAATACTATTACAACCATAAATATTAGATTGTTTGTATTTGTTACTCGTAGTTTTTATAGTCAGATATTTAATATATCAATTTAATTCTCTTTATGTACAAAATGAAGGACCTTCTTATTTAAAGACACTCTAAAAAGTTGGTGAAAATCTCGAGAAAAACTTGTTTTACACTCGCTTTAGTGTAAAAATTTGTTTTCATCTTTTGATGTAAAAAAAATCTCTTAGTGTAAAATAAGTTTTACACATCTCTTAGTGTAAAACAGGTTTTTCGTAAGACTGACTCAAAAAGTTGACTTTTATTAGTAAAAATACATATATATTATTTCTATCTATTTTTAAACTTTTAATTTTGCAAGTACAAAATTAAATATGAAAAAAAATGGTAAAAAATCATTAAGAGAATCATATTTGAGAAAAAAAAAGTTATTTAAATCGGGACGTATATAAATATAAAATACTAAATTGACACCGCCTTCATCTTTTAGGATTAAATTTGTTTTCATCTTTTGAAAATATTTTCTCCAAGCTAAGTGTCTATTTACAAGGAATCACTGTTATGTTTAATATCTGTTTCCCTTTGCCCGTGGAGGGAGCCAATAGAGATTGGTGAACCACGTATATTCTGTGTTGATTTGCGTTCATTATTATTTGCTATCTCTTGGGTCTGATTTACTAACAAGTGGTATCAGAGCTTGGTTGAAAAGGAGAATTAGCATCGACGGAAGAGATCCAAGATCGAAGAAAAACAAGGTAGCAGTTTCTGGTCCGTTTTTATCCAGCGCAGCGGTGAAGAAAAAGGCGTAGAACATTCGTTCACCGTTGGATCGTGCTGATTTTCGGTGAGTAGCTTCGGGACTCATAGATCTTCGATCTGAACGGTGGAGATTGGATTTTGATGAGCGTAGCATCCGAAATTGTATCCGGACAGAAGCTGCTGGTGTTTTGTCTTCGATTGTATGCGTTTGGAGTTTCTTGTTGCGATTTCTCTTATTGGCACCAGAGCCGGGTTAGGTGAGAAAGATCAGGGCATTCCGCTGTGGTAGAAAGAGATGGATTCCGGGATGGACAAGAAAATCAACAAGTCTGACGCAAAGAACAGGTTTATTATCTGAAGGGAGATTATGCATTGGGCGTGCTGGTCGCGGGCAGAAAAAGTGCAGATCGCGTGCAGAAAACGTGCAGTTCACGTGCAGTCTTGGTGCGGGTCGCGTGCAGTCTTGGTGCGGGTCGCGTGCAGTTTTGGTGCAGTTCGCATGCAGTTTTTTCCGTGCAGTCCGCGTGCAGTGTCCGTGCAGAAATCTGTGCTAGAAATAGCAAATCTGGTAGATCAGCATCTGAAAGTTCGTCTGGTGTTCGGTGGTGATCCAAAAACGCATCTAAAACGTTTCGGTGTTTAGTATCTACATCTGAAGACGGAGATTTGAAGCTAGGGTTCTGTGATCAGAAGTTAGCTGTCTGGTATAATCTGAAGATCTAACATCTGTTGTAGTCTATTCTAGTGATCTAAAAGTAGATACAAAATTTGTGTTGCCCGAGGCAATAATCTGGTTAGATTTCAGAGTTGTACATCTGACTCCGCGTCTGAAGAATTCTGAGTCGGCTGCAGCAATGGCGAGCAGTGACAATCTGAATGAGGATGGTGACTATGCCCTGGTGACCGAAGAAGAAGCATGCAAGGAAGTTGCATGGGTTCTAGATTCGGGAGTTTTTTATCGCATGTGTTCACGCAAGGAGCAGTTTACAACGTACAAGCAGAAGGATGGAGACCGTATTTATATGGCTAATGGATCTATCTGCGAGGTAGTTGGCATGGGCTCAGTAAGGGTGAGAACTTCTGGTGATAAATTTCTCACATTGAACAAGGTAAGACACGTTCCACAAGTAGCAAAGAATCTGGTATCACTTAGTCGGTAGGACAAGAAGGGATACAGTTTCAAAGGTGGAGTTCTGGATGTCTACAAAGGTTCGGATGTGATTCTGAAGGGCGGAAGAAAAGATTCCTTGTTTATCCTCCAAGGTTCTGAGATTGGTGAGGGTGTTGGCGAGCAGGTGGAGCATCGTTTTACTCTAGGCCGGAGTGAACTGGGCAAGCCACGGCTAGAAGATCAACACATACCAATTGTGTCAGTCATGGTTGGCAAGATCCAATGTCGACTGGATGGGCCACGTCTGAATGACTGTTAATTGCCCGTTGGGGTGATTCTGGGTGTCCGTAGGATACATTGCATGCAGAAAATCTGATTGTCCAGAGGGCAAGGTTGTTTGCCTGGTGAGGCAAATTCTGAGTGTCTTGAAGATACATGGCGCGCGCGAAAAATCTGGTTGTCCGGAGGACAAATCTAGTGTCTTTGACGAAAGACAGACTGAGGCAAAGGTTGAAAAATCTGGTACGAGGGATGTGGCTCAAGGTGGAGTCTATGTCGGAAGCTCGTGCATCTGAATTATTAGGGGAGATTCAAAGTCAAGGTGGAGATTGTTAGAGTAAATGACTTTGAATAAGTCAAATTTGAGAAGAAAAAGGAAAGTAATTAAATCCTTTTTGGGATTTAATTAAGGACTCCTTATGTCTTCTGGTTTAGGTCTCTAGCCTATAAATACTAGCCATAAACTGGTATTTTTCTGCGCGTGATTCAATTGACATGGAGAGAGAGATCAGTGATTCTAGATCTAGGGATTTGCATAGTTAGGAACTTTGTGATCAAAGTGATCAAAGTTCATGCAAACATAGATTAGTGTGATTATCCTCATGTAATTGTTTATCCGCCATAATAATATATGTTTCCCTTTGCCCGTGGAGGTAGCCAATAGAGATTGGTGAACCACGTATATTCTGTGTTGATTTGCGTTCATTATTATTTGCTATCTCTTGGGTCTGATTTACTAACAATCACCTTAAACAAATATCATATGTAGCCATTGAGGCAAATCTAGCTCTTCGTTGAGGTAAGACGCTAGTAGCTATCAGTGAGTAAACACAATCAAGGTTACACCTGTTGTGGTACAGTGTATGTAAATCTCATGGAATACACATCATGAAAGCCTATGTAACCAAAAAGGAAGTAAGAAAGAACAACATAAGAACAAAAATGTTGTCTCTACATGCATATTAATTAATACAATACAGCAAGTTAAATCCACCATAAATTTGTGCCCTTTCATCTCAAAATAGGAATTCATTTTCGAAAATATTTTTTCCAAACTGAGTGACTATTTATAAGGAATCACCTTAAACAAATACCATATGTTAATAATTAATATATACTGTACTTGCAAATTGCAACACTATAAATCTATAGGGTGGATAGTAAGGGTATTTATTGTGTATCTCCCAGTAAACTTTATTTTATGTCAGCTTTCACTAAATATATCTTGAAAACTAGAAGAGATAAAAAAAAATTAGTAAATGATGCAAAGAAGAGTAGGGACATTGATCCACTGGAAGCTCATCAATTTCTGGAAATAGGTAAAGCAAATTTGAGTTAGCTGAATGAAAGAGACAGCCATTGAGGTAAATCTAATTCTTCGTTGAGCTTCAGTGAGGTTTCATAAATGTGGGTTCAAATTATTAAAAATGTTAAATTTAGTTCTATCAAAAAGAGGTTCAATATAGAGAAGGTTATTTTGGTTGTTTTTCATGACTTGTCAATTATATACAATCAACTCTAATATAAGGAAATCAGATATTAATTCAACGATCGAAAGAAGGGAAAAAAGCCGACCTCTCTAAATGAGCAAAGAGAAAAAGATGAAACTCATTTTGGTAAGGAGGATGTACTACTTATATGAGTATAAGCCTCATAAGTGCACCAAATTAAACCATACAAGAACTCCGAAAGGCGACTTGCAACATAACCAAAAAAGGCAGCAAACACAACAAAATAAACAACACCAAGGCAACAATCATGGCAAGATTATCACATAATGGCAACGTAAGTAAGGCATACTAATATATCAGAGAGGAATCTTTTCGACAACATTATTATTAGGCAGTTCATTAAGTAAATTTAAATAGAGGTAGTAGAGACTTACTTGTATCATGCAGGAACAAGAAAGAAATGCATTGGTAACATGCATGATTTGCTGCGATATTTGATTTTCAAGGAATTCTCGACCTTGACAATGACATCGGTGCCCTCCAGCACACATAACTCACATCGAGAATGTCAATAACAAAATGTTCATCGATAAAAAAATCACGCTCCCCACAGCAAACAATACAGACAAAGTTATCCTTGAGAGAAAAGAAGTCTCTCAGGTTTCCCCAACCACCTAAGAAGTCAGGAAGGTCCTTTAAATGCTCCATCATCAAACCATATGTAACGTCCGATAACGGCTGAAATGGGCCATTATCATTCTTAACTGAGTATACTTGAGGCAGACTGTAATGGCTTGGTATGCCTAGTAAAATCTGAACATTACTGTTTTCAACAAATAGAGAGTATGCTTTAACAAATGGGAGGCGGCAGGGTTCATTAGAAAGTGGGTAGAGGTGGGGGAGTTGACTCCAAACTCCAGATCTTGTACAATAAATGAACAAGTGATGGGTATAGGGACAGTCAGGGGAAACCAGAATATTTGAGCCACAGAGAGCCGAAGAGCGAAAAGTCAGCCCAAATGAGGATGGAGGAACAGTGAGATATTCCCACTTATTAGTAGTGGTATCAAACATCTCAAAACTAGGGTAATCAGATTTTGTTGACTGACTAAATACATAAAATTTATGATCATCAACAGGACCAAAAACCAAAGGCAGAGGCTTAGGAAAGTTCATGGAATCAATCGAAACAATACCTTTGTTGTTCGAACTGATGTCAAACATATAAGCCTTGATTGAGTAAGAGTTATCAGCACAACCCCACACATATAAAGTTTGGGACCCACCGAAAAGAAGAACATCATTTCCGGCAATGATTTTAGGGTTTCAATCGGCTGCAGCGGGAATTCAGCATCTTCCCCTACACACTCTACCGAACCAAGTTTGTAAATCAAATACCCATCGTCATCCTCAAATACGCCGTGCACCACTTCCTTCTTCTCCTTTTCAGTATTAATCGAGGCCGGTTCCATGGCTGCCCAAGAGAACCTCCTTTCTGTTTTTTTAAATTTCAAATTAAGAGAGAATTATGGTGTATATTTCATACATTCACCAGCTATAGATACATTATTAAGTAACGTTAAATACAAATAAGCCCGGGATTTCCAGTTAATATCCCTAATAAGATCTCAAAATCGAAAAAAAAAAAAAAAAGAAGGAAAGAGAATATATGGAGATAACTCAATTATTCTCGGAGATGAAATCCTCTGTACCACAATTTGTGTACCACAAGTGATCTCACGTCTATGCAATAACAAAAATCCAAAAAAAAAAAGGAAAGAGAATATATGGAGATAAGTAATCTGGAGAATTACAATTGATAAGATCTAATCAAATCTTCCACTTCCCTCAAGTTAGGGCAAATGAAATAACAGAAATCCACAAATTAAAAAAAAAAAAAAAAAAAAAAAAAAGGAAAGGGAATATATGGAGATAAGTATTCTTGGATAATTACAATTGATAAGATCTAATCAAATCTTTCACTTCCCTCAAGTTAAGGCAAATGAAATAACAGAAATGAGATGAGTTGCATTTAAACTAAACACCTTACTGTCTTCTGAAAAAAAAAAAAAAAAAAGGGGGGGGGGGGGGTATGCTTAAGAGATAAAGATTTGTGAAAATATATGACAATGAAAAGAACGGTCATGGAAAAAACAGATACATGTAAGAGTTAAAATGATGGCAAATGCTCCTGGCGTTTATTAGTGCTATAGAATGTATACTTTTTAAGTAAACTGGTAAGTAAGAAAACCATTACTTGAGATTCTATAGAGATGGGAAAAAAGGAAATAATAAATACCTCCAAAGGAGAAAGAATAATACTAGGGGCACAAAATATTACAAAATCTTGCTCACAAAATCCTAGATGTCATAATTTTATTGGTGTTTTTAAGTAGAGTGTGGCGGGTCCAATATTGATGCAACCAATAAAATATCGTCACCTCACTTTGTGAGCAAGATTTTGTGAGCTTATTTTGTGCCCCTAGCATTGCTCGAGGAGAAATGCAAATGTCACAAGTGCATTAGCTCCAAAATTTACAAGAACAGCTATACCCAATCCACGCCCTCTTAAGCGTAACGGGAAGATTTCAGAAATCATCAGCCAACCAATAGGACCAAATGATAACCGCAAAATCAGACATCATAGGTTAACTTCTAGCTATCAAACTTCTCACACAAGAAAAGAAATAACAATAACTTACCATGCAACCTCCAGACCAAACAGTAGGGAAACAACAAAGAGCTAGATAATCAACTGTTGACTAAAGTGCATATCCCTGAGCACATTGTACAAGCAGTTCTGTTTTCAGACATGTAAATGAAATTATGCCTGATAACATCCAACATACATTAACAGTGCCACCACCGCAACAGCTGGTATATTACCCAGGTAGGTGTAATATGATCCCAGAAGAAATAGCGAGACTAACTGCAGACAATGTAGAATGTCCAACTTCAATCAAGTATTTGTTGAACTACAGATGCTGCTGATAACACCCTCATAGCTAGTAAATGTTTAAGAAAATAGCAATAACATAATTAAACCATATTCCCCTCGAACTTGTTAAATGCACCGCATCACATAAATCTAGAACTCATACCATTAAAAAGAGAAACTTACCATGCCAAAAACACCTCCAAGAAGTAAAGGTCTCCTGACAAGTCTATCAACAACCAGAAACAGCTACACCAATCATAATCAACTACAAAAAGGCAAACGTGATATCAGGAAGAAACCATAATCTCTCATGATAGAAGAAACAATTCCCATATCATTGTAACATAACAAGTGTAGAGGGGAGGGGAGAGAGTAAGGAGGAGAGAGTGACAGGGGAGAGAGAGAGAGAGAGAGAGAGAGAGAGAGAGAGAGAAGGTCCCTAATGACCCTCGAGAATCAACCTTCAACACCGCAAATACATTGGGGCCCTGCTGAGACATCAAAGGTCACGATTTATTTAGGCTCAAAGATAGGGCTTAGGTCCTCATCTTTGCCATGGTGATGAAGAAACAAATAGTAACAAGAACTACCTTTGACTAGGTTGTTACAAACTACTGCACAACTTTTGGAAGAGAAAGGTGTTTAAAGCGAATGTCAGTGGGCAGTCATGAGAATAATATTTATCAAACACATCTCGTAGAATATATGTTCATAATACAATTCAGGGACAAATCAGTCCACTGTCAAAATCCTATACAGCTGAGTGAAAAGGAGAAAGTTGGGCGGTTATATGCTATATAGGCCTAGCTTATCACTAAACAGCTCTTTGTCACTCATCGTGCCAGCAACACATTTCTCACTTTCTGTGGCCAAATACAATCAACTAACAATAGCAGAGTCCGGAAACTTGTAAACAGTGACTAGACAGCTTTACACTTTGCAACTGTAATGTGAAACTTTTTCTTGTCCACCTTGTGAATTCTGCCCATCACAAGGAGCAGCCTTTAACTGCATTCCGTCCATTATGATTTCACGCTTCAGAGGCTTTGTTCATAATGACCGACGCGTAATTAGCGATAGTTGCATCTGGAGATTGCCGGAGACGTCCAATGATAGGGAAGAGCTCAGATGAACGGAGAAATTGTCGACATGGTGGATGTTTACACATCTTTGCCAGCGAGAAAAGAGCTATTTTTAGAGGTGAGTCGTTATTTGCATCTCTCCTACTTGGGTTGAGTGCTACCTTGGAACAATCTGCTACCAACTTCAATAATGCCTGAGACATTTTATAAATCCCATAATTAGAATAATCACAACGATTACATTTCAAACTATCATGAAATACCTATTACAGCGATTTTTTATGCAAAGGTAATATAAACATGACATGTGATAACCTGCATTGCTCCTTTAGAAACAATATCTTCGCACAGCTTGTTGGAATTGCGAACAAGATTACTCAGAGCTCCTGACGCGTTTGATTTTGTTTTGTCTTCCTCGGCCGAGCACAATAAATTCGCAAGTTGAGGTATGCATCTCCTCAGCTCATCATACAAGTAGTCGTTGTGATAGGCAGCATTGCCAATCTATAGAAATTGTGGAGGGGTTCATTAGTTAGTAATCTACAGAAACAGGCTAGAGAATTACGGATTGACTAAGTTGCAGCATTTCGGAAAGTAAATACGTCATAATCACAGGAGTATAACTCTTACTGCAAAACAAGCAAATTTCCGTGTGCGTTTATCAGGATCAGCACAGCGATCAACAAGACGACTAATGATCTGATGTTTTGCCTGAAGATCAAGCAAGAACAAATACAGAATGGTTCAGATTTTCATATCTTTGAGAAACATAGAAAAATATATAAGGTACAGTTCAAATTTAGCTTATTATAAATATATATGTGTGTATATCCGCAAGTTTTGAATAAATAGCTTATATACTTTGTTATTGAACAATGAATAATTGATGCTTACCAGTGAACTATAGAAGTAGTCACTGTGCCGGCACATGTTGCCTATGGCACTGCAAGCCTTGGCACGCACATTGGGATCTTCATGGGTAAGAAAGTCCTTCAGAAACTCCAATATATCTGCCCCATCAATGCGCTCATAGAAAACCTGCATCACACAGATATTTGGAGTTAGTAATATTCTCTTCTGCAGAACTAGTTTCTTAAAAAAAAAATCTGTACCATGACTGAAATATATGCAGAACTTAAAACTTGACCAAGAATCTCGATTGGAGGCGGTTCATTTTTAAAGCCAGAAATCAGGACAAACCAAACAAAACAAAGGAGTCTATGTTAACATATTGAAATATCTGCTAAAGCATGTTTTAGCTGATTATGATGCTGGAAACCTACAAAGGTAGCACGAAATATGCTGATGTAGAATAGCATGGCCATCATATATTTCAGGATCAGAAAGTGAAATCTGGAGCCACTCATTAATAAAATTAATGTTCGATGGAAAATAGTCACATATCAGTGCATGAGAAGTGTAACCTTCCAGTCTAAAATGACAATCAATATCGGAACACTGTAGAGGCTATAACACTGAGCTGCATTTATAAAACAAGAACCTAGATTTAAACTGGCAGTTCTTTTTGTATCATTGTGAACCATGCTTAAAAGGGAAACGGGTTCTATGAAGCCAAGGACTTACCTTATCCATACGAGCTAGGTCAGAAACTATCATAAGTATATCAAGTGTGACTTCTTTTGGGCATGTCTTGTCAAGCAACCTTTTCATTCTGCTTGAATCCAACAAGCCTTTGCCAAGAAGTTGCACCACAAGAGCTCGATGGCATGTCATTTTAGCGACAAATGCAACAGGTCTAGCAACGTCTTTCAGTTCCATGTGTTCCAAGCACTGAATAATATCGGATGGGACTCCTGCCTGCAACTTCAAAGCCACAATTAGGAACTATTATATTTAAACAGAGATACAGCATTCTAAAACTACTCAAGCAAAGCGTGAAGCTTAATCGATTACAGGTGTTGACATTCTCATTTGCACAATACCTTTTGCCCTATTGTCCATTAACGATCAAGAGGGGATAAAATATGGAGTAGAAGATACTCACTCCGTTCCATTTCAAAGCGTAAAAAATGTCGTGCACGGGAAATAAGGAGACGTATACAATATTAAGGTGTTGTGAGTATGGATAGTGGGGTAAATATCGTAAGTGTGGTAGGGAATAATAAATGTAATAGTTGGTGCGAGTATGACAAGTGGGTCCCATATAAAAGTAATTATAAAGTTACCTTTTTGAATTTGTGCAATTTTAAGCGGGACACCTAAATTAGAAAATTTTGCAATTAGAAATGGGACAGAGGGAGTATATGACTTTGTAACTTTTCCTTAAGTGGCTTCCAACTTACCAAAGATGTCATTTCTAATACGAAGTTCCACAAAAGTCTTTGAAGAGAACTGGAATTATAGTTAAAACAGAAAAATGACAACCCAATGCACAAGAAGAGAAACATAGAAAGAAAGATGATATTGACCTCTATAAGGATTTGAATGTACTTTCCCATGCTTGCTTCTATCGCTCTCACCATATCCTTGTCTTCTGCACAAACCTTCCCCCCAGGTGAACCCATGTTAAGAAGAAATCCGCTATTGACTGAAGCTGCAGCAGATGGCAATCCCGGTGCACTTTGTACAGCGACAAAAGGAAATGCCAAGAGATCAATCACTGCATTGATTGTGTCCCTGATCCCATCTTTCCCTCCACCAAGCCCACCCCAGGAACTTATAATCTTAAGATGTACAGCAGATATCAAACCAGAAATTACTTTGACATTTTCGCTCTTAAGTAAAATTTGGCGGAAAGTTGAAACACCGCCAGAAAGGCACTGGCATATTGATGAAATTGTCCATACAACCCCGACAGGCGATAGCCCAACTCGATCTTTCATAGACTCGGGTCCTTCTGAGGAAGCGTCTGATTGGTGGTTGGCCAATAAATCAACAAGAAATTGAGGGATACCGCTGGCACACAACTGCTGAACAGCTAATGGTCCTCCCCACTTCAGCCTAGACTCTAATAAACCAACACAACCATCCCTGAGGCCATGCCAGTATGAAAGCATACCATTCTGTATGTTTGACGCCCTTCCATTTTCATCTGCTGACTGAAGCCTGATGTGATCACAAAGTGTTGCAGTCCGGGGAATTAAAGGCACAGCTATTTCAGAAATGGAAGATTCAACAGAAGTTACACTTTCAAGGCACAGAATGGATGCAAGAGCTAACATAGCAGAAGCACAATGAGGTTGGAACGAATTCTGTGCCATTCTATCATCATAAGAATAATGGTGTGCAAGTACGGAAAGACGAGAAAGCTGCTTTTTGGAAGATGATGTGAGCATAAATAGTGAAGAATTTCTTCCAGCAGTCTTAAATGATTGTGCGACCGTGGCAAGGATAAGGCATGAATGCATAACCACAACACCTGGGTTAGCTAATCTTTTTGTCGGAGTACTTGCGTCTCCTGTTTGTTGATCTCTGTTCAAAGAAGCGCAATAAGATAGGACGGAGAAGATCTCTGAAATTATAGTACCGTCACCTCCACCACTGACAACTGTTGTGACAGGTAATGAGCTAGGCAGACCACAGAGAATAATAGGAACTGTGCCATTATGCAGGCAACACCTTAAGATGAGCTGAAACATAGGAAAGAGTCGTGTTAACATCGTATATGTGAAGTTTGAACAGGAAGAAATGCACGGTATTGGATCAAACGACTTCCACACAGTTCAGAAATGCATATGATAAATTAAAGTAAGGGCAGGAACTAGCAATAAGATCACTATAAATTAGGCTCAGTAGCATTCCCCAAGCACTTCATACAATTTAAATATAAGAATGTAGTAAAAGAAAACTACTCTATTTTCCTTCAGATCACAAGGCAGTGTGCCAGTTATGATCAGCAAGTTCCAACAAAATTGAGAAGTGTTTGAATCTTATATTCTTAAGTGTGTCATTCGTAGATAGGTTGGTTAACAACTAACAGTAATGGAGTTCTCCGGTTTCTGTTAAGATTATGGCTAAAGTAGTGACTGGAGATCGTATAAGCAACTTGAACACTGGGAAAACTTGATTTCAAAAAATAATATTAATTTGAACAGGTAAGTAATAAGTTGTACATTTCTCCACATTTTCAAGGGGCCTCACATAGCGTATTCAAAACATGATACAAAGTTTTGATCCGATTTATGATCTAAAGCTTTTAAGACAGCTTCTGATTCATTGGTCTTAACCTTTTGAAACATTTTCCTTGATGGCATATTTTCTTAGAGCCTCTTAATGAACATCTTCATATCTATTTGCAATAGATATGTAAAAAAGAAAGTGACAAACTACTAAGGAACAAGAAATTTTAACCTGGATACCAGCATACAAGGCAGCCTCAAGACGTTGATGAAGGCAGTAGTAAATAGCAACCTGTATGGCTTTAGATCTGAGAAATGCTCTAGTCACTGCATCAACGATCTTGGCTGAATCCGGCCCAACCAGTGAACCAGAGTCATGGCCGCTATTTTCACACCCGACCAATGCCTGTCTATGGAAGGAGTTTAACGGAAACAAATATGCACTTCCTTTGGTGGCTAGAATTTCAAATGCATCTATTAATGACCAGATAGCCCTGCAGGCTTCACAAGCAGAACGCAACAAATTTGAAGAGCCAGATAAGAGGCTTGTGCCAGAAGTAGCTAAGCTGAAACACAGAAGATCTGCTAGGCCTACTGCTTTGGCATGGTCCAAAATTTCTCTAAGAATTCCATTTATTGATGAAGTGGAAACCACCTCTGGACCAGAATTGATGGAAGATGCTTTGAGACCCTGTGAAACTTGGCATAGCATAACTGTGATGCAGGCAGTGGATTCATAAAGAACTTTTCCAGATGTATCTTCTGTACCACCGGAAACCTACAGATTCAAAAAAAATAAAAGCTAGAAAACAAGTTGATAAAACAAATACATTGGAAACATATTTGCCAGTAAAGAATATAACCTGTTTATACTGTTCCACCAAGGAAACCCAGTGCTTGAGATACGAGGGCCCTATACCACCTCCACAGTTATCAACCAACCTTTTAACTATCGAGAAACACTGACAAAGAAATTACAACTGTATCAGTTTTCATCAAGGAGCTATGCATAGGCTCATAAAACATTTAAATTGTTTCCATGCAAAAGCATACAGTTTTGAGAAAGCAAACAGCACTGTTAAGCATTAAAATCTTTAGAAGCACTTCATTTAATTATCTTTTCTTTAGAAAGAAGCCTCGGGGGTGGTTCAGAGAAGAAGATCCTGATCAAGCTAAAAGCAAAAGAATACTTCCAATCTTCTGAACTTGTTGCACCAGTTCCTTGCAAATCAGCAACAATCATAATTCTAAACCTTTCAGTATTAACCTCAAGATTCAGGAGCCCGAAGCTTAAGTTAAACTTTTCAGCAAACAAGAAAGGATTTTGTTACAATTATATCTGTTACTGAACACTAATATGAACAGAGACAAACTATGCTCATGTGCCAGAAGAGCATATGATATTAATTATCTCGAGGGATAGGTGAATATACCTTTGCCAGGATTTCATTGTAATCAGAAGATTTTAGAGTAACAAGAGCAGCAGTGACGCCAAGAAGCTCCAATAGTATTTCGTCAAGCACCCCTGTATAATTGATAGCACGAGCATCCACTAAGTTTGAAAGAATCCTCAGTGACTGGTTCGATGTTAGAACATTCTGATCCCTGTACACTTTAAAAGTTAAACAGACAAACATATGATAGAACTCATAAAAATACCCGAAAAACTCTTAAGATATTACATCAAGAATCCGACACTAAAAAAAGAGGTGTGAGAGTTGGAGGAAGAACTAGCAGGTTTTATAACATGATATAAGGAGAGAATCCACCAGTTAACTTTAACACAATCAGATGCCAACTATATACCTGCTAGGGTCTTCGGACCCTTTACACCAACTTTTCAGGGGTAACAAGATAACTGATAGCGCTTCATTGTCTTGACCAATTAACTTTGCACCCTTGAGCGTGCGGGAGTTATTTTCCAGTTTGTCCAATACTTGGCAACCTGTAAACATGTAATTCATATAAGTGTAGCAAGATGCAGTGAATCCATATTATTGACTTCCATTTTCTCCTCAGTATATACACATAGCAAAAGATTCCTGACCCAAGTAGCTGAGGAAAGCTTGGCTAAGTGTAGATCATAATGGTTTGAGCATCAATGTGTCCTAGGCATTATCCCTATAGAATATACCAGTACCATTTAACAAGTTGCAGACTTTATGTTACAAGTTGCTAATTTCAAATTAGCCTTTAAAGTTATAGTTTTCACATAAGGGGTGAACAACCTAAAAGACTATTGCATGTTCATTTTCTGACACCTCAACAAACATGCCTTTTTTTAAGACAACATGATAGCATACTGTTCTTTTTGTTATCAATTTCATATAAAATAAAAGCTGTATACTTGAACTAAGAGCAATGTTGGCTTGCAATATGGATCCCATCTATGTAAGAAGTTTCCTGTAATAATGAGTCACTTAAAATCATGTCTGGCTATAAAAGATGCAAGTGAAATCTAGGATAACAAGAAGATCATAATAGCCAAAACACAGTGCATGAGACAAATGTAACAGAAAAGATGTCAAACACAAGTAACAAAACATTTTGAAGTTGTGAAACATTGCAGGAAGTTAGGGACACTATCAGTCAGCCCTTTATATTCAGGAACATGATAACTTGTGGAATTCAGACATTACTAAAATAAAATTGAAGTGACGCCCATAGTAAAACAACGAAGAGAATGCTCTATAAACAAAAGAAAACAAAAAACCAGAAACTCATACGAAATAATGCACAAAAACAGACGGAAACACGAGACAGTTGTTTCAGAACAGTGTTAACTACCTGACTGAATTTGATCGTCGTGAGTTGTAACTCCGTGAGGTGAAGAAATGGCTGTGTTGGGACTATTTGATTGGGGACTGATTTGAAGGCTATTAAGCCTAGCATTTCCATCAACAGCAGCAGGAGAATGGCTTTTGCCTGCATAAAAGTAATCTCAAGTTAGTTACACTTGTCAAGATTTAACTAACTAAGGTATCCAATTTCGCCTTACTCTCAGGAGTAGCATTACTAAACCCAGTTGCTTGCATGTTTCCTTCCCCTTTCCAAGCTGCATCACACCCCCTCGCAGCAGCAGTTGTAGCACGGAACTCCTGCCAGGTTTTCACCAGATATTAAACTTCCTCATTCCTATAGCTGTATAACTGATGGCGCAAGTCAGCACTGAACGGTGAATATGCACAACAAAAGAAAATTACCCTAGCCTCAACATCTTCAATAGTTTCTTTGACAAATGGGTGTTCAAGAAGAGCTGGCCAGGTCAGCCTGTTTTGTGGAACCTGTACGCCGCGATTCAACCATTACTTAGTCGCTGAAAGCCATTAAAATTGTAAACAACAATTTATTAAATAGGAAAAGAACTTTTGGATAAAAAGACCTTATTAAGCAAACCCTTCAGGAAACTTCTGAAATTTGAGCTCATGTCATCTGGATATTTGACTGGATCCTGAAAGTAGAGCAACAAAATCACTTTGCATTTAGTGACTTCAGTTGTGCTGATTCAGTAGAATCGTTACTCAAACAAGGATTTAATACATTTACCTTAATTATGTGTCGGATGAGAGCATATACTGAATTTGTATAAAATGGTGGCTGACCAACAAATAATTCGTACCTGAATTATAAACATGATCAGCTACAACTTTATTGTGTAACAGAAGGATAATACACTGATGTAATAAATGGTAATTAACTGCCAAAGTGTTTCACAAGATTCTCAAGAAACTGGAAGTCGATTAATATTGAAAATGTGCCAGATCGTTATCTTTTAAGCTGTCTTTCAGAGAATTTCATTAGAACAGATGCTAGATCCATTTGATATGAATGAGACGCATCCAACTCCGAGCAACACAAACCTAGCAAGTCTGTCTAAGTACACAACTGACAGGAATGTTCATGAATAATCAATATGCTCAGGCTAAAAGGTAGAGCTAGCCTATGCTCAAGGCTATAATTTGGAATATAAACGGCAGTAGATATTTGGGTCTCAGGCACTTCCATTAACAGAAAATGAGAGTTAACTGCAGCATTCAAAAGTACTGATATTCATGCATATTTTATATTTTTGTTATACATATTCACGTATATGCCTTGTTTCTAAGATGTTGAAGGTTGGCAAGCCCAATACCACCTGCCCATGAGAACACAGGGCATTCAAAGTATTAGAAATCATTATTTAAAGTCCAAGTGGAGACTTATGTGAAGTACAGTTATAACCAAGATGCTGTAAGCAGGAGATAGTACATACAGAATGACACCAAGAGACCACAGGTCAGCGGTATGGTTGTATGGTTGTTCACGTACCAATTCCGGAGCCATGTACAAAGGAGTGCCTGAATACATGTATGCACAAATATTTGAGCAACACAGCGAAAAGCAGAAAGAGATTCGCACATGTTTTTCAATGAATTAAGTACATTGTACTTTAAAGGTACAAGGTAAGCTAACATTACCTTTTATGGAACGCAGAACAACTGTGTTTGTTGACATTGCACGTGCAAACCCAAAATCGCAAAGCTGAATCAGATACAAAAAGATTATGCATGGTTGATTGTTTAGAAAAAAATTATGCGCACAATTCGAAATGGAGCTTAGAAAATCCCAACATATTAAAGCAACAACCAGCATTTGAACCACACAATTAGATATCGGATACATCAATAGATTACAACCTATAATCATTATAGGAACTTCGCAAATGTGTTTCCTTTCTAAGGATGTGCCGAATTGGCTTCTGAGCTCCTGCAGGCGTTCAAAATTCTCTGGAGGCATAACATAAGGTCTTACTCTTCGCAATTGTGGTATCAAATAATATGCCAATTTCACGTCTAACTTAATGAACTCTTCTGATGTCCCTGTCTTCCAAACCTAGGTCCCACTAAGATAGAACGGCATTTAGCCCTAACTCTAAGACATTTGAAGGTAAAGGCAGATCAATTTACTTCAATGACCCTCATATGCGCTCCTTGATCCCTCCTGACACCCACAGAGCATAGCTTGCTAACTACTCAGGAGGCGGAACTCTGGGCTTTAAGCTATTTGGTAAACTGTACTTAGAATGACACTAGTTTCTCCTCGATGGTCCAAAATAAAATGTCTAATGACATTAGCTAAATCTCACATCTCATCTCATCCACAAATGGATCAGAAGTTTACCATTCCTCTGAATTGTGTTTCTATTTGACCGTCTCAAATATCAAAAAGCATATCTAATGGTGAAAACTAAAGGAGCATGCTCCATATGCAGCACGTTCAGACCAACCAAGTTACCTAAAAGCAATGTTGACTGGCATGTCAAGTTTGTTTGGCAATAGAGTTGACACAAACTATATTGATTGGGATGACTCATTTTTATAAACTTATGCAGGCCAATGAATCAAATACTAACTCCAACAATCTAGGTTACTTGTAAAATCTTTAAAAAAAACACAAAACCACACTACTGGTTATGGGAAATATTATAAAGTGCAACATAATACACCATAGAATTGAATGATTCCTGTCATCCACATGTTCACAAGAAAAGCTAAAGAAATGTTCCAGCTAGCCAACCTTCACAATAGAGCCAGAACCTATGAGGATATTCTGCGGCTTCATGTCACGATGAATTATACGATTGGAATGCAAGTAATGCAAAGCTCTGACCTGAAAGATAAACAAGAAAATGACAAGATATTTAATGGGCAAACAAAAGAAAAAATATGTAACGTCTGTACACACACACACACAAAAGAAAGTGTGGGACATAAGCAACTGTTAATTGCGTACCAACTGCTTTGCAATTGCCTGAACTTGTTCTTCAGGAAGGCACTTGTCATCCTCCAGAATTTCAAAGAGTTCACCCTGAATATTACCAAAAGTACTTTAACATCCATGCAATATAAGCATCACTCAATAATCTTTTCAAGGTTATAAACATTTCTTGCACTTCTACACAATGATAACATTGGTATACGTTGAAAAACTGAATCGTACACGCATATCTATTACACACACACACACACACACATAGAGAGAGAGAGAGAGAGAGTTGCTCACTTGAGCAAATTCTGTGACAACACAAAACTCCTGCGGGCTTTCAAAAGAGTCGAGCATCTGGATTATATTTTCATGCTTCAACTTCCTCAGAATCTGCATTATTTTAATGTCACCCACATCAAAAGGTTAGCAAGACAACAAAAATCACCCACTGAATAACAAAACAGTGGGCAAGTATGTAACAAATCAGATAGTTCTATGATAGAGTTACGAAGAAGTGTGATTCTAGCATAATTGCCTATCAGCAAACTCCCTTAATCATAAAACACTTGACAAATTATTAAGTTCATAATTAATCAGTTCAAGATGATCTTCACAGGGAAGAAGAGTCAGAAACACCAAAGCAAAAAGGGCCTTTAGGCTCATCAACCAAAGTACAGTTTCAGGTCACCACATTTCATACTGAATAGTATAGACCGAATTCAAATCATTCAATCACGCACAACTAGGAACGCACCTCAATTTCCTGTCTTAAATTCTGAATGTCCTTGTCGCTTTTACCGTGCTTGAGTATAAACTTCATCGCCACAGTCTGCAAAAAAATGGCACAAATAACCATTTATAAGCACAATTAGACGAAAAAAAAACTTTAGACAGCTAACAATAATGTAATAGCTTGCCTGGCCGGTGTATTTCCTTCTTCCCTTGTATACTTTCCCGAACGAGCCTTCGCCGACCAACTCTATCACGTGATAGTTCTCGACACCCATATTTTGGATCTACTGATAAATTGTGCTTAATTTGTGACTTGTAACAGCAAAGTAGTGATAGGTAAAACTGAGCGACAATAATGCAGAATCGCGAATGAAATTAATAACGGATAGAACCCTAAATTGTAAGAACTCTAAAAGTCCGATCGAGCGATATAAAGAGGGAGATTACCAATAAACAATGAGTTCGAGTTGCCGGAGATTGGAGAACGTTGCCGATGAAGTCAATCGGAGAGAGCAAGATGGGGAGAGGGAGGAAATGGGTGTGTTTGAAATGTTGAAGTGCCGAGCTTTTCCCGCCCAGGTGCTTTTTCTTCCTATCTTGAAGTGAATTGACATATATGGGGAGTAATTTACCCAAAATGCCATTCTTCTTTCGAAGAAAATAATAATAATGATAATAATAATAAATGCATGCTTTTATATTTTTTGAAGAAGCCAATGCATATTTTTATTAAAAATTCAGTTTTTATTAGGACTGGCAAGTGGTACTCATCCGTACCAACCAACCTGTATACCAACCGTACCAACTATAATTGGTACACATAAGTCGGTATACCGAAGTTTCGGTACGGTACTACCGTACCAATTACGTCTAGTTGGTTGGTACATGGTACAGAATGTTGTGTTTGGTTGGTATACCGAGTACCGACTTATATATATATATAGAAAAATCTAACCTTAAAATCTTATTCTAAAATATCACCTTATCAATCTTGAGAGTCTCATCGTATCAATCTTGGGACGGAGGGAGTATAATTTATTTATGAGTGTCACCATTGTATAAATTAATGAATTATGAATGCAACTTGTTTGAAAATAGTAGTCTGTATTACTCTTTAATAGTGGCAATGTGAAAAGTAAGGGACATTTCCAGTGAATCCATTACCAGATCTCTGCAAAATGGGCTCGAATTAAAACCAATTTTGAAGGCATCCAACTGAACTTAATGAGAATTTGTAAAAGCTTACATAGATAAATAATCACAACATTATTATTACAACCAACCTCAGAAAGTACTCACAATTTTATCTTTTGATGGATGGGTAAATAAATTTGCAGTAGTTTATGTAATGCATATTCCAAACATTGGCTTTTTCCTTCTAAGAATCAAAAAAGATCTAAAAGATGATGAATGGTATTAAAGAAACTCACATATGATGTGTATTAGGGGGAAGTTGATATGGCATGTCTGCTATCAGATTGTTTTTTCTCAAGTCACTGTAGTATGACAAAAAAAAATAAAAAAATAGTACAGACTACCGAGGAGTAGTCCTTAATGTGCAGTTTGAGAAGGGCTCCGTCCCAAAATGATTTTCGCGTTTGACTATTCAAACTTTTTAAGGATATGCACACTTGCTTCACTAGCCATGTCTTGTGTATGCACTTTTAAGCTTAAAATGTAGAAATGTGAAGAACTTATTGGCACAATGAAAAATGACAAATAAGAAGATCATTTTGGGACGGAGGGAGTATAAAACAAGTGATATTGCCTACTTGTTTGAAAAAGAGCTGCAGTAATTCCTATTCTACAGGCTTGTGCTAGTTTCAGTTGATCAACCAAGTTGACATGCTAATCATGATAGCATTACTTATTTATTTTTTCATAATGTTATTCTAATAATTTTTTCCCTCTTATTCATTCGGCTTTTGGTATATGTTTAATACCAACCACGTACCAACCGTACCAATACACTTGGTATACCGACTTTTATGGTTGGTACTGGTACATATTTTTGTGTACCAACTCATACTTGGTTGGTACATGGTATAAATCATATGCAATCGGTATACCAACCGAACCACCCCTAGTTTTTATACGCTTTAAGTGAAACAAGTTTTTTCTTAAATGTGCTTCAGTTCAATAAACAATTGTTTTTAAAACAAAATTATGTCCCGAATTATTCTTTGTGTTACACACTCACATATTTTTTTTCAAGATTCTTGTACTTAGTTTTTTTTTCAATACAAAGGTGTACCCTACAAACTGCAATGTTTACAAAATATCAATGTTAATAATATAAATATCAATTTTTATACATGTTTTTATAAGATTTTCAATTGTTACTTTTTAACACTCTAAACCAACTGAAACTTTTTAACACTCGAGCTAGCTGATATTTCTTAAACTTATATGACACTTTTGAACATCAAGTTTATCACTTTTTAACACTCAAACTGACACTTTAAATACTTAAATTGGTATGTTTATTTGTTACTTGTCACTTTCCTTTTAAAACATAAAAACATTGCATTTTCAATATTTAAACTGACACTTGCGAACACTTTTAGCATTTGTTAAAAAGTGTTAGTTTATTTGTTAGAAATTGTCAATTTCCATGTTAAAAAACATAGCATCTAAACACACTCACCCACAAACTCAAACCATACCCATTGGCATTCTCAACACACCCATCTCTCCTCTCCATGACAATCACGCCGCAACCCCTTCCTTCATCCTATCCGAAACCATGTTAGCCTGCCACCTCCGGCCTCCACCATTACCCCTCCTTCTGACAGCCATGCCTACTCTGCCCCTCATCATTGACATTCATTTTTTATTGCCTTTTATCTCCTTTCCTATCTTCGACAACTCCATTTCACCCTCCCTCACTTTTTTTCATCTTCAGTAGCAACTCCGGATAGATTAATATCGACATCTAACCCACCTCACTTCTCTCTCTCTCTATTCAACAACTCCACTTCCGCCTTCCTCCTTCAATCTCTAGTCCCAACTGCAATCTACCCAACTCACCCCACAGATACAAATGACGACGCCATGTCAAGGACAACGAGGTCAAGTGAAGCGAGAAAGATTGCGGTGGCAAGAGCTCACGCCATGTCTGCCATCCTCCCCCACAAGTTCCACACTTGTGACGACGCCATGATAGATAGTGGAGAGGGTGTTTGGAGGAGGACAATAGATGGTGGGGAGGGAGAAGGTGCTTGGACAACATAGGTGGATCAGGCAATGACAGTTGTGATGGGGATTTATGGGGCGGGTGGGGTTTTAGGCCGGTGTTTGTGAGATACAGTATAATAAGAGAAACAAGGGAGAAAGGAAGATGTGGGTGGGTGTAGTTACAAGTAGGGTAAAATTGAAAAAGTAGTGGGTGTTTTTATTTTTAAGTCGATATAAGAAGGTGGGGTGAAGTTATTAGGGTGGGTGTACAAATGCAAATAGCCTGACTCCATTTTCACAATACCCAGAAAAACAACTAGCATAAGAACTACTGTAACTTGAAACTTTGTATCCATTGTCAAAGAAAAAACTGAAAACTATGTACATTGAATAAAACCCAGTGCGAGCTACGTATCAACATACAAAAGCGTAGAGGAGCCCCTCATGCTCGAACCGAATCCTCAGAATCAACAACCTCTATCAAAATGATGAGATACTCTGATAATTGAGATCACAATTGACTTCGCTTTTTCCTTTTTACTATACTTTTTCACCTACACTAACTGGGTGCGGAATTTACAAGAACTTCTTCATCTAATTCTTGACTTCGATAATATCACCGTCTTTGAGTTCAGTGCTTGGAACTACGACCTGGCCATTCACCGAGACAAGTTTTCCCTCGAGTCCTACTCGGGTGGCAGCATCTGCAGCAGTGCTACCGTTCCTCAGCCTCATTATGTCACCGTCAGGCCAACATACAACTACAACCTCTTCAAGAGATATGGATTCTGCATTCCTGTACTGATTTGCAATATTACTCTCTGGTTGTTGAAAACCTGCTTCAGAACGAAGCTGCTCCTCCCACTGAAGCATTGTCCTTAGTAGACGTACCTACCATATGCAAGTTACGTTACGGTTCGACACTCAACAGAGACATTGAAGTAAATGGGGGCAATTTCCCCCCCCCCCCTTTAAAAACTTTTTAGTAGTGCAAATATTTTAAGAATAGAGGGGATTTTCTGCAATTTATTTAAACTTACCACAGTGTGTAAAAAAAATGAATTTATTTTACCCCCTTTCAAAAATTTCCTAGCTCAGCCACTGGTTGGATTTATCATAATACGTTCATAATGACAAGTAATCAGGGGAATGATACCTCGGACAAAGTAATATCTCAGAACCGAATAATGATAATAATTCTTTTATAGAAAACAAGAACTAACAGCCATATTATTACTCCTTTGTCCCTAAATGAATGTCCTCCAAGAATTTTTTGTCCCAAAGTCTTTTTTGGAAAAAACTGTCTCCTTAAATGTCTTTTTAGGGAATTTTTTTCACTGGTCTCTTTATCTTTGCAGAACTAAATGCTTGGGAAGAGGATTACAAGAATATACTCCCTCCGTCCCACTAGAAGTGAGACTTCTTTCCTTTTTGGGCCGTCCCACTTAAAGTGAGACTACCCAAAATGGAAATGTTTTAATATACTTATATTCATCATTCCCCACTATTTAACCCCACTCATTCTCTCTCTTTATTTTCTACCACTCATTTTATTCAACCAACACCACTATTTACCCCACTCATTCTCTCTCTTCATTTTCTACCACATATATATCACTTTATCTTAAATATCGTGCCCACTCCTCTAGTCTCACTCTCAATGGGACGGAGGGAGTATATGAATCTCCACCACTAAATTGTATAAAAATTTGAGATTTTCCAGAATGTTCCTTAAATGAAATTCGGAGATTGATTTAGGGACGGAGTGGGTATGATGATAAGGAATTAATGATAGGTTTAGCATGAGTGAAAGTTATTAAAGAATAACATAAACGAGTGATGTTAGAGTGCCGACAAACCTTGTGGTTGATGCCAGCTTCTATGGGAGTCAAATAGGCATATTCAGAGCCTTGCTTTTCATAGGAGCTCGAGTTAGATGTATCAGAAGCAAGTTGTTTGCCTTCAAAAATATCAGATACAACACTCCAGTACTCTGTTTCCTCTGCTTCAGTCAAATCAATCACTTGAATGAAAGTCGGCCGCAGGCGCTGAAATTGGTCTTGCTGCATAGCAATGCAATAAGTTTTTTTTTTTTTTTTCCAGAATAAGATCAATAAAAAGGAGGGAGAGAGTGAATCAAGTTGAAAACGTACCTTGTGGTACATACCATCTCGGCAGAGTGTATACTTTTCTAGGCAAGTACACCAATCCCCATGCCCTGGTTCACACCACCACTCATCAGACACCTGAAAGCCAACTTGGCCGTCAAAAGCAACACACAAAATACTTACAAAAGACATATTTTCTTCATAATTTCTATATAATGATATTCCTTCCGTTCCACGTTAAGAGTCCACTTTTCTTTTTCGGGATGCTCGACTTAAAGAGTCCGCTTTCAATAATAAACAATATTTTTTGGCAATTTTATTTACTTTCGTAATAAAATAGATTTCTTTCTTTGCATAATAAAAAATATAATAAGACATACAAAGGCATAAATAAAAGTACAAAATTAAAAAAGATTGACTTTCAAGTGTGGATTATTGACGTGGAACAAAGGGAGTACTCCCTCCGTCCCTGAGTAAGAGTCCTACCCCTCATTTGCACGCTTATTAATAAATATTGGAAGTGATGTAAATGTTGTGAGTGTAAAAGTAAAGTAGGAGAGAGAATGAGTGGGAGAGAATAGTGAATTGATTGGTGTTGTGAGTATAAAAGTAAAATAGGAGAGAGAATGAGTGGGGTGAATAGTAAAGATTTTTTGCCATTTTAGGAATATGACTCTTACTCTGGGACGTACCAAAATGGAAAGTAGGACTCTTACTCTGGGACGGAGGGAGTATTATATTACAAAGTTGACAAAATTACCAAGTCAACTATGGAATATGTAATGTTTAATGTTTATCATACTTCAATTGTGACTTAAGCGCGACAGTTTAGGGTGACTGTTGGCCTGCAGAACTCTATAATCAGTTACATATAATCATTTTCATAATTCCAGCTATTGTTTCATCTTCTTATTCAAGAATCACTATGTGCTGAAATGATCATCCACGCGTTGAAGAACTTAGATGACATTTGCATGATATGATAATCACAAACGTCTGTAATTGCTTGCCAAGAAAATCCTAAGGGAGACAACGGTCAGCGAAAGAGAAGCAAGCCAAATTCTAACTAAGGTTATAGTTGGACTTTCTACTGAAGGTGTATTTCATGGTCATTCCTTGACTTATCATCCAAGGGGACGCCGGAAACAAGAACATTCATAAATGATAAAATAGAGTATGATTTTGGTGATCTTTTCAGCCATTTGGAAAACCATGATTGTTAATCAAAAGTCGTACATGGAAACAGCACAACACAGCTGGGATTATTCATGTACTAATGGGTCATTATACTGCACTTTTTTCTTGTTCCGAATTTGATCTCATATATGCTTTCTCTTGATCTAACCAACTTCTAACATTGAACAGTTAGCCCAGTGCAGCGTAGCAGATTTAGTTCAGCATACTTGATCAGCAGTTCATGTAAAGATCAATCATATATACTCCTTTCACCTCAAGAAGATAGTCCCATTTGACAAGTCAAATTGGATGTGGTTTCACTTGATTGTACCTTCTTGAAATTGCACTAAAAAGTAAAACATACTCCCTCCGTCCCATTGAGAGTGAGACTAGAGGAGTGGGCACGATACTTAAGATAAAGTGATATATATGTGGTAGAAAATGAAGAGAGAGAATGAGTGGGGTAAATAGTGGTGTTGGTTGAATAAAATGAGTGGTGGAAAATGAAGAGAGAGAATGAGTGGGGTTAAATAGTGGGGAATGATGAATATAAGTATTATTAAAACATTTCCATTTTGGGTAGTCTCACTTTAAGTGGGACGGCCCAAAAAGGAAAGAAGTCTCACTTCTAGTGGGACGGAGGGAGTATTTTCTTTTTTGAAATGAAACTATTTCTTTAAGGACGAACCAAAAAGTAAGAATGATTTCCGGGACGGAAGGAGCACAACATCTGAATTTTCCAAATAGATGCACTACAGCTGAGAATATTTGTTTAATCACAAAAGTATAAAAGCCTCAACTAAACAGCAATTCATGTGAGGGTTCGATAAAATATGCAAGAGCTGAACTTTTTTGAGAGACTTGAAACTTAACCTTTTTGTACAATCTTGCATAGGCTTCCCATCGCTTCATTTTATAAGAAGATCTTCTTTCAGCAACTGCTTCAGAAGCTGCTAGCACAAAACTCACAGCAACGAGCAAATCTCTTCCACCCTCATCTACTCTGGAATACAGAAAAGTACACGCACAGTAAGCTACTGAAGTGAAAGTGTCTCGCGTAGTGCAAATATTCAAAGACCAATACTCCCTCCGTCCCACTAAAAGTTACACTTATTACCCAAAAGGGTGTCCCACTAAAAATTACATTTTCTCAAAATGGAAAATTCAAATTTTTCTTTATTCAGTGGGACCCACTTGCCTACACACAACAACTATCCACTTACTACTCCCTACCCCCACCTTCTCTCTCCTACTTCATTTTTCATACTTACAACACTTGCACCAATTACACATTTTCTTAATCCCCGTGTCCAAAATGGATTTGTAACTTTTAATGGGATGGAGGGAGTATACCTAACAATAACCGCAGCAAGCAAGTGACTTCCTTCCACTCTGAGGACCGGATGTCCTGCTTTTAGGGAACTATATTTATGAAACATCTGGTCATCAGTTGGACTTTGATCTTCCATATCTTTTGAGAGATATGAAGATGCATTTATTTCAGAGCCTACGATGTTGCTCTTGGAAGGCACCTTGCTGTCAGCTTCTTTGTAAAGCCAATGTGCAGCAACTCCATGCTCTGCATATTCATGCATCCTCTAAAATAGAGAAAAAAGTTACTTTTGGATAGTTAAATGCATGACCATCGAGTTAAACATGATTGACATATTTGGTTGTTATACCTGTGTTCTTATTTGAACCTCCAAAGGGGAGTTATCTGGACCTTGTACAGCTGTGTGTAGAGACTGAGATTAGGAGATAAAGTTAGTATTTGTACTTCTAGAGAGCATAATGGAAATGAGGTAGTACCTCCTTCCGAAAATAAATGTCCAAAAATATTCAAATTTGCTTTTGATCAAGAGCGAATTTGAATTTTTTTGAACATTCAGTCCGGGACGGAGGTAGTAGTGATTCAATTGGTATATATATACAAACGCCAAGTTAATTTCAGTTGTAAAATACTTTTCCAAATAGTTACACCAAATCCACATGTCTTTATAAGATCCAATGAGGCTCCACAAAGCAACAACGAAAGGATCTACCACCCACTAAATTAAATGAAGTTCTACTGACTATGAACTCCAGGATGTAAATGTACGGTCTTATGCAGTTTAAAATAATAGCTATGCCATAAGAAAACAATTATAAAATAACTTATTGGATAACAAACAGGTGATAAGTAACTGAATTGTTGAAATGACCACCACAATAACTCTCAACTACCTAAACATAATAAAATTTGGAGCAGTCAAAAGGGGGGAAATGCTCAACATTACAGGTAAATTGTTTGCCAATTGATGTGTAAGTTGTGACAAATTCAGCAAAATATGGAGAAAACAACATATTCCAAGTTTCTAAACCCAGAAAAAAGAATGTGTTATCTCTCTTCTAGAGGATTCAAAAAAACATTAAAGGAATTTAAGTAAGCACCTTCTTGCTTAAAAGATCTACAGCAGCATAAATTGACAACATAAAATTTTTAATGAAAACAAATATGGACAAAGAAATCTTACCTGGTAACCACTTGGCTTTGGATTTACAATGTAATCATCAAATTCACCATCAATAGGGGTCCAAAGCCTGCAAAAAGGAAGGAAACATTAGCCAGTATAGAGTAAATATTTGTATAGGCACTCTTGGAGAATGTCTTCTTATACAGTGTCATACTACTACAACAACAGCAAAGCCTCAGTCTCCAAATGAATTGGGGTCGGCTAACATCAGGGTTGCACGATTCGTAGTTCGTCCGATTCGAATTCGCGATTCGCTCAATCTATGGAATCCGATACGTAGAGTATTACAATTATTGCGATTCGCGAATTCGCAATAGTAGTACGTTTGATTTAAATAAATATTAAAAGATACATAATAATAATAAACTTACTCCTCATAGAAAATCAACATTTTAATTTTGAAATTGTAGTGACTTTATATGGTTGTATATTTTGATTTTTTGGAAAGGATTTGTATGTTGGAGTAGTCTTTGGCAGGCAACATGCATTTATAGTGAAGGACTGATCATAGAGCTCCTTGATAATAACATTGTGGCTTTTCAGTTTCTATAGCTGTTTTGAACTTATCCTTGGAAAGGATAACAAGTTAATGTACAACATTCACTTATTGCAACAATGGCTTTTCATTTTTAGAGGACATTTATTGTGAATTCAAACAGATTTTTCAAGGTATCGGAACACGAATCGAAGATAACGATTCGCGTATTCCAACGTATCAATTCGGTATCGAATCGCGAATCGATACTCGATTCGATGCCATTGTGAGAGTAAATATTTGTATAGGCACTCTTGGCGAATGTCTTCTTATACAGTGTCATACTACTACAACAACAGCAAAGCCTCAGTCTCCAAATGATTTGGGGTTGGCTAACATGAATCGTCATATGTAATCGTTAATGAAAAGATGTGAGAAAAAAAGTAATCCAAAAAAAGAAATAAGTCGGGATAGACTTTGGAAAAATAAAACAATATATACACACGTGAGACACGTTGTCATACTAATTTACCAAAATGAAGTATTATCCAGGGCCATATATGAGATATTATCCAGGGTCATATATGAGATATTGCATATCTCACCAATGGGCAAGTAACTGAAACACAATTCATATAACCAATAATGCAACAAATCCATTCTAGAGCCTTTAGACATGAAAAGTATCTTAACATTCATTTACCTGTGTACAGTGTTGAGAAGACTGTAACAACCCTTTACCGCCTGTCCATGTAAAGTTCCACTCTTATCTCCAACAATTACCCGCAGTGCGCGTGCATCATACACTTTGTTAATACTGACATCTTTACGATTCATCTGTGACAAGAGAGAATAGACGCATAATTTAAAAGGTAAAACAATCCTTACAACTCAGCCAACAAATGTGATCCAAAAAGATATGTTGACTTGTACATATGAATCATAAGAACATCAAAGTTCACAACAAACAGTGTGCACCAAGTGACAAATATTTTGAGATGGTAGAAACCCTGATTCAAACTTAAGAATAAAGAAGATAGGAAGTTCAGAAAAAAGAATGTAACAAGATCAGAAACTACACATCCGGCAAAGTGTAGAACTTTCTTAACTTTAGAGAAGCTCAATGCTCTAGTCACAATTACAATTTTCTCATTTTCCCTTTTTGCTTGTTCCACCCATTTCCAAAACTAAGGCTTCAAAACCATTGAATTTCCATAACTTACAATGTAACCTTAAAATGTTTGAAAGTCAAATGAGGCTATCAATTTGGGACGGAGGGAGTATGTGAATGCAATACCTTATTGTATATGCTATACAAGCTTTTCAGGCGGCTAGATAAGGTGACTTCCATCCCAGGAACATAACTGCAAGCATAAAACAGGTTATTAAAGTGACAAGAGTAGAAGAAATGAAGGCTGAAAGAGGAGAATCTTGCTCAGAGGCTCTTACGAGGTTGATATAAATAGCTCTCGCTCGAGCGCTTCCTCACAAACAACAAGAGATGCTAAGGCAACCCCAGCATCCCTCACAACCTTGGGTTTTGTTTGGATCTCTGAACACGTGGCAATATCTTTAATATAATTAATGCGCTTTCTCCGATCCAGCAGGAGATCAAATGGAAGCACGGCCTGCAATAGATCCTGAAGATATAAAAAAATCAATTTGTGAGTATTCAAGCAACAAATCAGTTTCCCGACTTAGATAAAAGTCAAGCCAAGTAAAGAAGACATGTAAAATACACTTACACAACCGGAAAAAAGAAAAAGCAAAAAAAATATAAAATAGAACATGGGTTCAAGCGTTCAAGCTTCACGTGTTAACCAAAAAACGACACAGAAACTAGATGAATGCAATAGAGATGAAACCATCATTGATTCATTGGCATGTTTCCTAACTATCAAAATGCAATATACAACAAAGAATGCACTCAAAAGCTAGTATGAACTTATAATCCTCCTTTTATTTTCTTCTACCAATAATGCGCGCCTCCATGTCGCCTTCTAATCAAAGAACATCGTACTAATAGTCAACAAACAATTGATAGTGTCCAGAATCCAGATTGGAAAAAAAGCTACAAATTTATGCATGACATTGTTCGCTGAACAAGTATAGAACGCATTGGATGTACAAAGTTCCAGACAGTATCCTTACATTCATGCTGATGTCGTCCACATCTATTGTTGTGCATCCTTCCTGATTGGGAGTTATATCTTTTCCACTTATATTTGTGTCTGAGCTGTTTCTGGCAGACACTCTTCTCAGATGGCCTATCTTGCTACTGGTACTCCACATGGAAGCCAGGTCAGCTCGCATTTGACGAAATATTTGGGGCTGCAAACTTGAAATATCTCTAAGCATATTGTGTCTTTTAAAGATAATATGATTCAAACAGTAAGTGCATATATGCTTGAACAACTGTGAAAATGAAGACCTAAAGACACAGAACAGAAAAATAACAACCTCAACTATGTTAAAATGAACATAATCTCAATTCATTATACCCCCTTACATAGCTGAATAAGTTTAACTCTTCTATCTTATACAACGTTGCTTCAGCCCGCACCTTCGACACTTCCTCCACCTACCCACTTAAGACTCGCCCACCCCAAGAATCATGCAAAAATGAGCATATATATTCAGTTTTAACATTAGCATGTTTCAGTAACTCAAGGACTTATGATGATTAAATTGATGAATTTTGCACTCCATGAAAGGATTTATTTTACACCAATTACGCATCTCTTGCAGTTCATTAAGCTTATTTGCTTATTTGCTTATTTCAAGACCACCGGAGATATTTTAGAACGGAGAAAATGTACTAGGTTATATCACTTCTAATCCAGGGCTTCAGCAATTACTTAATTTGAATAAAAAGGACAGTTGATAATTGACAGAATCTATTTGCCACACTAGACATATTTCCTTTCCGTGGCCTTCGTCTGTGGAATATTATTCTTTCTTTACAAATCTGTGTGAGATTTGGACTGACAGCGAAGGGATGAAGGCATAAGATACATGGATATGCGTTAATAAAATTTGAAGGAAACCCATCTTGGCAAGTTAAATGAACTTGCAGAGACATATCATTACACGGGAGAAATGGGAATCCTGTCACCAATATGAACGTGAAATGAGCAAGTGCTCAATCACATTATGGTAGCTAGACCAATGAGAAATCTTTGAGAAGAATATGCAATATTTTCATCTGGACATTACTAAAGGACCTTTCATAGAAATTAGTGCTGCAGACTTTAACTTGTTGAGTTATTGTACTATCTACATTGACTGGAAATTAATGCTAGACTTGGGTTTGTTGCTCTATCTACATTGACTATTCCATGTAACCTTTCAACCTCTCGAAGCATGCATTTGACTTCCACTAATATCCATATGCATGTTAATGATGACAGAAAAATACCTGAAGAACAGCAAAGCAAAGATCTTCAAGTTCAGCTTTTAAAGCCCAGAGTCCTAATCTAGAAGCAAGGGAGCACCAAATAACCAACGTCTCCTGTGCTACAGCTTTAGCCTTGGCTGAAGGTAGAGCATAACTGCACAGAGCTTTTTAATCTTTTAAACTAGCAGTGGATGATAATAGCATGAAAATCTTACATGCCAACATAAAATTTAAACATGAACAAATCATAGACTTTAAACTTGGTTCTCTACCCAAAAATCACGAACAGACTTCTTGACATATGAGAAACGATTTTACAATAAGAAGAGACCCATAAAGAACACAAATTAAAAAGCAGACGAAACATATTTCAAAACTTTTCAAATTCCATAACTGGACCATTAACTTACAAATGCCGGAACTGAAATGGAATCAGAAATAGCTAAGTTATTATTTGAAAATGAAAAGAGAATAGATTCATACATGGTTCTCATGTTGTGAAGACGGTCCGCTAGCTTTATGAGGACCACACGTGGATCATCAACCATGCCCAAGAGCATTACTCGCAAGTTATTTGCCTGAGTAATGAAACCTATGAGAAACATAAATTTAAGGCTATAGGTGCACATAATCTTATATTCCACGCCCGAAACATTGAACCGAGATAACATTTCACAGTAATATTCTTCTTTATCTCCATTCAAAGAGCAATTTGTTAAAGATTTCTCTATGAAAATTGATAGCACAATAATTGCAAGAAATTGAATAAAGAATAAGGCAAACATTAGCCTTAAAGGACGACTGCAACGAGCAATTAACAAATTAGAGATGGAGGGTATTACAGCTATGTGACAGTTCTAAATAAACGAAGACATAAAATCATTTTTAACCATTTTACTTTAATTTGACTTGCAAGTTGAGCATTCAACAAAAAATTACATTATCCACTGTAGAATTTTGAAACTTAGTTGAGGTATATGAAAGATAATATTCCCCTTTTTTTTTCTTTCAAGTTTATTGAAGATCTAGGCGCTTAGTATATTATAGTGGAGAAGGAACTTCTCCAAGGAGAGGGAAGAAATTTAGAAACCAGTGCACCAAAGTACAGGGAGCCAAGATCAGAACCAGCAAATGCTATCAATCGAGGCTATGAATCCACCAGATCTACTTTATTTTTCCTTTTTACAAGGGAATATGGAAAGGATGCGTGAACATCAAACTACTACTATTACGATCCTACAATACAAGACACTTTTTTTTATTGAATCTTGGAAGTCCAAATGTACAGTCAGCAATCAAATTTAATATAGATAAATAACAACGTGCTTGTATAGCGAGCAATAACGGTGAACAAATGATTCTAAGTTTTTACAGTACCGACTATGGAAATATTAGCAGATTGCTAGCTAGGAGAAAGATTGTTAGAAGTTTGTTACCTCTGCATGGCCAAGAGTAGCCTGATTTACATTTATTCTGCGGTGTCTCCGAAGTAACTGCAGGACAAGTTATCTTTGGAAGTAAGACTTAAAAAAAATCTCAAATCAAGATTAATCATCAAAAGAAAAAAAAAACATCTATAAAGTGAAAGTGGTGCAGAAAGGTTTGACAAGGATAACTAACTAAGAGTAACTACATGTACATCAAAACCCTACAACATCTAGCATGAAAATCCCAAACATTTGTCTAAAACTTCGAAAAAGAAACATAAATTTTGCCTTAGTATAGAAGGTTTTATGTCTCTTCACTGCGAGTCAAAAATCTTATGGTGTTATATAACAAGTTCCCTTTATTGTAATAACTGAACCCATTACAACCTAATTATTTTATGTCTAACCTGATTGATATAACTTAACCTGGAGACACCAGCAACCAGTTTTGCCACATCTTCATCAAACTCTCTTTCTATGCTGCTCAAACTTTCATTTGTATCATCAACCACATCATGCAGAATTCCAGAAACAACTGTATCGATAGCCTGCAATAATCATGTATCAGGTCAAAAAAATTCACATCATGCAATAACCCCCGAAAGAGTTATTTAACTGATCAATGATCATGCATCAAGTCAAAATAAATGAAAAAAAATCACATTATTGAGGTCATGCTTCGGCGTTAATGGTAAAACAACGATAAGTCAACTAAGAAAAAGACAGAGACAGAGAAGCAAATAACTTGCTCAATGATGGGCGCATAGGAACAAGTTCTTACTTTATGCATGGATCAGAGAATTGTAGAATAGAATATACATATCTCACAAAGATTTGATTTAGGAAATCAAACAAACAAAGCATATCCAACATCTCACACCGCCTAAAGAGAGTGCAAAAACAATCAAGCCAACAGTTAGCGTCTCGGAGACTTGACTCACTAAATAAAGATGTACGAGGGCCACAAAGTTTGGCCTTGAAAATTGAGACGAGCCAGGCTTACCCTTTTCCCAGTAGAAGGAACCAATACAGCCAGGATCTTTCCTGTATTGATACAGTGGGACAAGTAGGGCTCTCCAGTCTTCCTTAGCTGGCCATGATGAGCTTTTCTAGCAAATGCTACTGCCTTCTGCACCTGCCTTCACGGGTTCAGAATCTTAGAGGCACTAAATTGAGTGCATGGTTATAAATATCACTGAATTCAAGTAGGGATGTTAAACCTTTGCATCATTAAAAATAGGGTATCCAGTGACATCCACCCCATCCAGTATGAGAGCACCTGCAGCAAATTGATCTATTCCATCAACATGAAACTTTACATTACAGTCAAAGAGCTTTCCAGCTATTTGCTACAAGGAAAAAGTTGAGTGGGGAAAAGAACTACCCTTTATGCATTTTGTAGGAGATGTTAGACTAATGTTACACCAAAAAATAGATTAAAACAAATAGAATGACAAGGATTGCTCCTTCAATTATTTTCCTCGAAAAAAGGTGCGCAAAAGTCATATACTTGAATCAAGAATGAGTTGATTCCAAGGTAATGTGCATTTGTCCATAAAATAATTGTTGTTTTCTAAGTAGTACTCCCTCCATCCCAATATGAGTGAAATTCTTTTGTTCCAAAATTTGTGTCTCTTCTTTATGAAGTTACTAAATTACTTGTACTATCTATGGTGTCCCCATACATGTTTACGACTACCTAGTGTGACACCAAGGGCATTCAAGTACATGCAATACTAAAATGGCATAATAGTCAACTTCTCTACTGCTAGGAAAACTAAAAGGGACAATGGTTATGGGACTCAAGTTCCAATCACAAAACATAATAGAGGCAGTCAGTCAATCTATACAGATTCCCTCCCCCCTCATCAATGCTACAAGCCACTTAAAAAGAATATGCGGAGCTCTACATATCTTGCTGTCAAAAGACAGAGAAGTGGGGGATCTTGGATAAAATTCTGTTTGATTCCAAAATGATTCACACAACTCAACTCAAGATTTGCCCCAACCGTAGTCCAAACACAATGGTTCTAATTGATACTCCCTCTGTCCCAGAAAGATAGTCTCATTTTAATTTTTTATGGTCAACAAAAATAATCTTTGACTAAACATTGGTGTCAATTTAATAATCACAATGAAATTCTAAAAACTGTTATTGATAAATCACTTAATGATGTATCAATTACAAATTTTAGAATTTCACTAGAATGATTAGATCGTCACTAATGGTTGGTCAAAGTACATTTTCATTGACCATAAAAAGTCAAAATGAGACTATCTTTTCGGGACAGAGGGAGTATGTAACAATAGTTGATTTCTTTAAGCATTGGTGTTAAAAGACATGGCTTAACTGCGAAAGTAGTAAATAACCTTTAGCTTTATCAATACGAAGTAACAAACATTTGTAGCTACACCGGAGAGAACAACTTCATAAATCAAGGTATACATTCTGATTGACTTAGCATCTTACCTTCACCTTGTGATTAGATTAATCTCTTAAAGTCTAAAGATCATTGCATACATAATATCCATTAAATACAGCTCGGTCATAGTAGTTTCTTTTTGAAACTTCAGTTCCAAGCGGGGAAAAAAAAACACAAAATCATACACTTCATCTTTACCATGCAAAGAATCCATTTTTAGACTTGTTTTAGTCAGCTTGATTACTGGGGTCAACTTAACACTACTGGTTATTGTGGCACCCCCCTTGAATTACACACATGTCTTTTTGATATACTCCCTCCGTCCCAGAGTAAGAGTCTCATTTTCCTTTTTGGTCCGTCCCAGAGTAAGAGTCCCATTCCTAAAATGGCAAAGAATCTTTACTATTCACCCCACTCATTCTCTCTCCTATTTTACTTTTATACTCACAACACAAATCAATTCACTATTCTCTCCCACTCATTCTCTCTCATACTTTACTTTTACACTCAGAACATTTACATCACATCCAATATTTATTAATAAGCGTGCAAATTGGGGGTGACACTCTTACTCCGGGACGGAGGGAGTAAAAAGAAACTCTCTGAGTGGAGATCAATGATCATACTGCTATTTACAGTAAACATTTCTAATACTTTTCTCAACAAAGTCATTTTTTTTCTTCGAATTACTTGCTTAAAACTAAATTATCTCCCCTCCCCCTCACACACAGAGAGAAGAAAAAGTAGTTGGCTTACCAGGTTGTTCCTGTACTTTGGGCCACAAAAAGTCGACCTTGGTAGAAAGACAAGCACCAGAGGCAATCGCGACGGCAGTGACCGCCACTTGAGTAATCGCCGACGTAACGGCTCCATGAACGACAGAACCTGAGCCGACTGCAGCCGCGGCAGCGATTACGTTCCCGGACGTCATTACAGAACCTAGAGACCCAGAAACAACGAATCTCGGCACAATTCGACCCAACAAACGCTGGAATTTAACCGAATTTTGAAAATTTCTACGGGATTGGAAAGAAAAGCAAGGATTTGTGCGGATGATGAAGCAACTACTGTGACCAAACATGGCGGTTGTGGATGAATCGCATGATAGCATTTCTTGAGTGGAGTTTGTTTGTTTGTTGTTCAGGAATGGAAAAGAATCATCATAATTATAGACTACCCCACAGTCTCATACTTGTCGCTACTGCGGTTACCGGTATTAAAATAATACTACCTCCGTCCCAGCTCAATGTGCACACTTACCTTTTAAATGGGTGTCGTTGATATGTGCACAATCCAAAAAAAGAAAGTTTTTTATTATTTTTATAATCTTCCACTCATTCTCTCTCTTCCTCCCAACCACTCATTATTCTCCACTCATTCTCTTTCTTCCTCTCAACCACTCATTATTCTCCACTCATTCTCTTTCTTCCTCCCAACCACTCATTATTCTCCACTCATAATACTTTTGAATATAAATAATCTCTCCTTAAATATTGTGTCAAACAGTAAAGATGCGTATTGAGTTGGGACGGAGGTAGTAATTGTTGTGAATGGACAGAAAAGAACAATGAGCATTTTTGGTAATTAACAATAAGTATGAGACGCCATAAAAATAAAAAATAAGAAGCAATAAGTATAAGACGGAAGGAATACAATTTTGTGATGAATTTAGAAAAGATATTATTGGTGATTGAATTTTGATGTGTAAATAAATAGTTAATCTTTTGTTTTAGTTTTAAAAAGTGATTATTTATTTGTGTGGACAGGAAGAGGGATTGAATATGGCTTGACTGGCAGTTATTTTGTGGGTAACTGAACACACACACTCTCTCACCTGGCCTAATTATAGTTTTTCTCCTATCAATATGGTTAATGTGGCTTCCGTCCTTCTTCTTTCCTTTTCTTCAGTTTAGTCCTTCCTTCTTTCCCAGTTTTACAATTGCTGCTGCCATACGGATCCAGAACAGCTGTTGTGAGGCTTCTCATCGGTCTTTGCAACGCGCAATCGAAATGATGTAGCATTCTCTACTAGAGCATTAAGGCCGAGACATATTGTGCCTTGATGAGACTCGTACAAGGTTATGCGAATTTGAGTCGTTGATATTTCAGTAGATGTAGATGGTAATGGCATTATTTGAATTTACAAGTTATACAGGGATACGCGGGTTCAAATTCAACAGTTTGGCATGTTAATTATAATAATAATTCAAACATATTTATTTCTTATTTTAGCAAAAAAAAAAAAAAAATTGTCAAAACTCAAAAGTCGTCACACCACATGTTCAATTCTTACACACTTGGCCTCTAATATGTTTGGTCATGCATCAAGTATGGTATGCATTTATTGTGTGTGATCAAGACCCTTGGCGCAATGTTAATGAAGTTGTTTCACTTTTACTTGATAACATAAAATAGAAAGTAAACGTTCATTTTTGAGACGGAGGTAGTGATTTTCATTTGGCAAACACTCCCGTGAGCCGGACTACCCGCGGGTCGAACCCGCCCAGGCTTCAGCAACCCGCCTGCTCCGGCCTCTCCCCCTTTTCCAGATCGCGACACGTGGTGCGTATTAAAAAAAACTCAATAATTTTAAAATGCTATATCTTGAGATTTATAAGTCCGAAAAAAAATCTAAAAATACCGTTGTGTTCGTCTCGACGAGACGAATAAAACTAGATAGGTCATGATATGGTTTGATTTTTTTTAAAAAAAAAACATACTTCTTAACACACACAAAAAACTGGACTGCTCGTATCCTAAGATGTAACACTTTGTTCTGATAAAAAGTAACAGTTTTAGTATTAAAAAGTAAAACTTTATTGTAAGGTGTAACAGCAGTTCCGCAAAAAAAAAAAATAGATTTTGTGGTTAAAAAAAATAATAATTGAAGTGTAACACAGTGCATATATGATTGTAATATGTTATATATATGAATGTAACATTTTGATAAGTTAAATATTACTTTTTTTTCTTTAAAAAAAAAAGATTTAAAATTCATGTATATAATCGTTTTTGCATTTCAATTGAATGTAAAACCCTAGAAAAGTGTTACATTTGAGAAAAAAAAAAATGATACATTCATTTATTATAAAATACTCCTTCCGTCCCAGCAGAGGTGTCACCAACTTGTGGGACACGGAGATTAAGGAAAGGTAGTAGATGTGTGGTAGAAATTAAAGAGAGAGAATGAGGGGTAAATAGTAGTGTTGGTTGAATAAAATGAGTGGTAGAAAATGAAGAGAAAGAATGAGTGGGGTTAAATAGTGGGGTTGGTTGAATACAAATATATTACTCCATCTGTCCCTAAATGAGTGTCCATTTTCAAGAAATCTTTGTCCCTAAATGAGTGTCTTTTTTAACATAACTTTCTCCCTAAACGTTTTTTTTCGAAAAAAATTTCACCGGTTTCTTTATACGTGCAAAACTAAAGGTTTGGAAAGGAAGATTATATATGAATCGTTGTTACCAAATTGTTCAAAAAGTTGAGATTTTCAGTGTCCCTTAAAATGAAATTTGGACACTCATTTAGGGACAGAGGGAGTAAAACATTTCCATTTTGGACAGTGTCACTTGTGTTGGGACAGACCGAAAAAGAAATAAGTGACACTTGTGCTGGAACGGAGGGAGTATAACATTATTAGTTTAGTTGTCAATCTTATGTTATCTTTAATGTATTTCAGCAAAATTGGGGTACATTTTTTTAAAAAAAAAAAAAAAATGTTACTTAAGAGGAAAAAAGTGTTACATTTTCTTTATAAAAAGTGTTACTTTTGCTGGCGAAAAAAAAAATTGCTTGGCTCGACTGGGTTGTGAGCCATCTCACGCCGTGAGACGGTCTTCTCTCACAGGAGTCCACCTCTTTTCATTTTCGTTCTCATTATTTGATTTATACTATGTCACTATCTCCTTCCACCTTTGTTATCCACTCAAATAAATTCACGGTCTCTAGTCGGACATGCCACAAATATAGAATGAAACGAGTCGAGATCTCCTGTACCATTTTTGAGAGTCACTCCGTGTGCCACTTGTAATCCAACCGTTGACATGTTTCCAAAATATTACTATAATACCAATCTCAATAACTGTGAGCCATTAGATCACTTGTGGCACAGATGATTTGGACTGGAATGAAACAAGGAAAATAATCAATAAAAATTTGAAGGCCGACATCTTATTTGGCATGCTTGGAGAGGGCAGCCTGTTTGGTCAACAAATAATATGTCTATTCATATCCACTGACAGATCAAATCAAATGCTTACCGAGCAAGAAAAACAATCTCTCTACAAGTCTCAACTATAGTAGTGTCATGGAGAAATAAAAACATATGTAGGGGGAAAAGTAGAATATGAAACCAAGCATTCTTTGGTTCACTATCTCTGTGTGTGTGTGTGTGTGTGTGTGTGTGTGTGTGTGTGTGAGAGAGAGAGAGAGAGAGAGTAAACAGATACCTCCATACGCTATCCATCCTACATATATTATGCAAACAGTATTACTGGGGGGGGGGGGGGGGGGGGATTCCCCAGTATTGAATATACAATAAAGTTGGTCATAGTAGATCAAATGCCAATTCAGGACATGTGTAAGCAGCTACAACTTTCATTACACAGCCTTCCAGTTTCTTATATAAGATTTGATCTACTATGAGGACTTGAGCAAACCTAATAACAATAAATTGGACAACAAAGTAAGTCAACTTGTTTGATTCAGTTTTGGGTAAAGAGGAACAGACAAGGGAGCATTTAACCTGGTTAATCAGAAAGATGATGTGCCCGCGGAGGAATACCCAGCCGCCCTCATCTCTTTTAGAGTACTAGCTAACCAGTCCAAACCCTCGTAGAGCCCATCTCCTCTAAGCGCACAAGTCCCTTGTATATGCCATTTCCTGTTTCTTAGATCATACAGACCAAGACCTTCACATACTTCCATTGGCGTCATTGCTCCTTTCTGAATGAATGAAAAGGAAAACAATAGATAAGCCAAAAGGTTTGGGACAACATACTCTGGCTAATTAATCAATCAGAGCAATGCTAGGGTCACAAAATCTTCTTCACAGTATGTGTTGGCTAATTAAAAACACCAATAAAATCATTACACCAAGGATTTTGTGCCCTAAACATTACTCAATCACTTCTTACGAGCAGCAAGTATAAGCTAAGTTTGCTTTTGTGACTGGACAATGTTAACGGGGGGAAAAGAAGCTACAATGACCAACAGGTGTATGGCCAGTTAAGAGCAGATAGGAACAAAACAAATTCTAGATGGTTTCAAATGCAACTCCGGTCAAACATGTTTCATTCCATCCAGAAACCATGGAGAAGACCAAAAAAACAACAACAACAGATGAGAACCAAGCATGGCAAGAAGGAAAACACTCCTGTGGCTGGCAAAATGAAGATCAGATAACTTTATGGACATCATCAACTCGAGCAATAAAATGCTGAAAATGTAACGATTAGCCATGCATAACCTAGCACAAATGAAAATTCGGCAAGGGCAGGAATTCTGTAAAACCAGACACACGAAAACACAAAGCAGTATCCACCATATTCTGAAGAGCAAGTTGATGTCATAGACATGAAAAGTAGATCTGTTCATATAATACAGGGGATATCCCATCTGTGGAGCAGAGAAGGGATCCGGGTGATGCAACTAAATGTGGATCTTTATTTTATACTCACTCTGTCCCGTTTTAAGAGTAAAAAATTTCCTAAAAGGGCGTCCCATCTTAAAAGTCAAAATCCTAAAATGAAAAGTGGGTCCTACATGTCATACTCACAACAATTATCCACTAACTCTTCTCTACCCCACTTTCTCTCTCCTACCCAACTATCAACACTCACAACACATAACCTTTTCCTTAATTACTTGAACCCACCCATTTTTTGACTCTTAAAATGGGACGGAGGGAGAGTATATATATATATAAAATATACATGAACAATGAAGTCATTCTGTCTATCGATTCTACCATTTCTGGTTGGAACTGCTAGCGATCAGCTTCTTTATCTCCTCCTTGGGTCTTGATACGAAAATGGACTTTAGAGAAGACATAAGCCAAGAAAGAAGTGAAGCAATAGAATTGCATGAACACCCAAAAAAAGGTAGAAAAAGAAGAATAGATCTAGGAAGTAGTCTAGAACAGACCTCCAATTGGTACAAATCTGCCACAGGCCTCCTCAGCCCACAAGCTTGCGGAAAAAGAAACCTCTCCCTCGAACAAGGAAAATAAGGGTCTGTTGCACGTGCATCTTTAAATCATGCATACTTGGGTCTAATAGATGTTCATACTTCTGAATTCGCAAATATTTACAAAAATGTACATGAGTACTAGAGATTCATCATGAAAATAATCCACAAAAACGCTTAAAAAGCAGGACAAGCAATATGCAGCAACATTGACAATTACTCTCTCTCTCTCCCCCTCTTTAATACACAAGGCTAATTACAAGTGAAAAACATCTTTTAGGTTCTTATACTTCTCCCTTTCCTGGGCAATTTTAGCAAACTAGCATATGAACTTTAGCTGGATTTCATTAAAGAATTACAAATGGTCTCTTTCTATTCCTTAATTTCCTAGATAAACCAAAAAGGAACCTCATTTCAGGATATATGGAGTATTTTCTATGACAAAAAGTTCATTCAAGCTCAACTCCTTCGTGATTCTCCGCAAGAATCTGACTGCGGCAACCTGCTGTTCTTCTGGGACTTTACGCCACAAATAGCAACAATTTAACTAAGATGTTACACTCTAGTAACAAGGAAGACTAGCTGCAGGTTAAAATAACTGAGCAAATGTGCAAGTCATGCAGAGTGCAAAGAGACCAAAAAGGCCTTAAGAATGGCATTTGAAACAGACGTGACAACTTGAGGACTTTCTGAATATATAAACAAATCACAACTAGACCTTCATTTGAAAGGACTTCTAGCTTCAGATGCTAAATGCCAAAACTTAAATCACATCACATAACCTAATTTGCAGGGCGAGGAAGCAAAAGGCAAAAAATAAGCATACTAGAATACTAGCCTTCATGTAACTGGCATTTCTAGTTGAGACATGTCTAAGCAGGTTAATTACCAGTTTTATTACATAAATTTTGAAAAGTATTATTTATTTTTAATTTTGTTTTATTTTATTTGCAAAGAAACTACATGAGATTATATGCAAACATACCATGTCTTGTTTGTTCGCGAACACCAAAATGACACTGTTAAGCATAAATGGGTCTTTGATAATGGCCTGAAAGATAAAAGAAGGTTGCATGAGAAAGACCTCCCCAACTACAATATTTGCAAATTGTAACATGAACAATCAACTACACCTCTGAACCACCTGAAACTCAGCCTTCGCTTTACTAATTCTCTCACGGTCCAAAGAGTCAACAACATAGATCTGCACATAGATAAGAGAGTAAACGACTATATGCGAAATTTCAAGTATGAAGGACAGAATCCACAAAAGGGAAATGGAGGGAAAATAAGCTTTAGGTACTAATTCCTAATTAGGATTTCTGGCATCGCCATTAAAAAATAATCCCTCCGTCCCACCTCACTTGAGACCTAAGAGGTGGGCACAATTACTAAGGAAAAATAATAAAGTAAAGAAAATGTGTGGTAGAAAATGAAGAGAGAATGAGTGGTGGGGTAGTTTGAATATAAAATAATAAAAAGATGGCTATTTTGGGGAGTCTCAAGTGGAGTGGTACGACGGACCAAAATAGAAATAAGTCTCAAGTGAGGTGGGACGGAGGGAGTATATAAGAAAACAAGAATAATACTCCAATTGTTTAAAAAGAAAAAAAAGCGTCCAGTATTTCATTTTAGTCCGTTCAAAAATAAGAGTGCACTTTGTAACCATTCCTTTTTTGGATGGTGACTTTTACCATTTTACCCTCAACTGATTCCTCCATTAACTAATTTTTCCATACACAAATAGACTACATCGGAAAATCCAAGACACAATGATATTTAAAGCTCCACTTGTACAAGTGCCGGGGAAAACATGACACTATGAAACGGAGGGTTTATATGAAAGATGTCTATTTATGAAGTAAATAAAGAACAATAATAATATACCAGCCCATCTGTATTATTAAAGTAGTGCCTCCACAATGGGCGCAGTTTCTCTTGGCCACCCACATCCCAAACAGTGAACATGACATTCTTATACTGAACTTTCTCCACATTGAAACCTGTATGGAGTAGAAACGAAGGGGTAGTGAGTATACAATTCTAAATACAGAAAGAAAAGGAAACGAGTTTCTGATACGTTATACAAGCAAGTAGATAAAGATGTATACATCATCAATTCGATGTTTCCTGAGCTTTTCACAAGTAAACCATTACATTTAGGACAACAACCATATCATAATTTCAACGGACCATTCCTCAAGCAAAATTTTGCAGAAACTAAAAAATAAATTTGATGTTACATTATACCTACCAATAGTAGGGACAGTTGATAAAACTTCTCCGATATGCAGTTTGTATAGTATAGTTGTTTTGCCTGCTGCATCCAGTCCAAGCATCACAACCTATACCAATCAAATTAATAAACAATCAAAAACAAGTAGGGAGAAGCATACTCCCTCCGTTCCAAGGAAGTTGCAACATTTTGCCATTTAGGGTATTTCACAAAAGTTGCAACAATCCAAAAATGGAAGCTTTTTCTTACTTTTATAATCTTCCACTCATTCTCTCTCTTGCTCCCAACCACTCATTATTCTCCACTCAATCTCTTTCCACCCCCACTAATTCTCTCTCTTCCTCTATACCTTTCATTCTTAATATAATATTATATCCTTAATTTCCCAACTCCAAAGTAAATGTTTCAACTTTTCTGAAACGGGGGGAGTATAGTTTTCAGTTATATGAAACAGACTTGAATGAAAATCATAAACATCAGTAAAACAAAACCCCTGTCTAGTTGCAGAGTATAGCAACTGAAAACCCAATAGAAGGGTAAAAACGTTGCATGTGTGGAGAGAAGACCCCTGTGAGATGGTGCCAAGGAGAAGCTAGAAAAAGTCAATGTCGCAGCTGGCAGATGCCATTTACATCAGACAATTGAGAGGTGAACCAGGTCGAGTTCGCATGTAGCAAAAAGAAATCTAGCAATCAACAATTCTAGAACAGCGCGTCATTAGTTACGAGTTAAGAAGGTGAAGGACACCACCAACCAAAGACCAGCCAAATGGTATTTCCACTACTGAATAAATAAAAGAGCAATCATTCACAGCTCATGCAGATGATCTGGCTCACCAAGCAATAATAATCCATAATTTTGTTTTACAAAGCGAGTTGTCAAAATCATGAAAATATCCAGTTCAGTATCAAGAAGGCATAATAAAATACAAACACAAAATCTTATAGAAGAAAACTCCGTGCCGCACCATATTACAAACATGGTAGATAGTGATAGTCTGCTTGATCTAACTTCAAGCAAAAGCAATAGAGACTTGGAATTAAACAGATATTACATATTTTTCTAGTCAGAACAGTTTACAAGGTAAGGCCTAACCAAATCTAGACTTCAATTAATTGCATAATTTAATGTTAAGACATGCAACCGAACATCCTTACTAGCATTACAAGCAACAATAAGAAATTAAACTACAAGCAGTAGTTGAGATCTTAAGCCCCATTTAAGTTACTTCAGCTCAACTGGTTATACAGAACACAATATATCATAAAATATCTGAATCTCTCTCTCTCTCTCTCTCTCTCTCTCTCACACACACACACACAAGGGGAGAAAAATGAGAAGTTTACAACTAGCAATTAATGAGATTAACTACAAAATAAAACTAATAGTGGCATAATTGAGCAAAAAAAGTACTTGTGCATCTAATACGGAGTAGCATAATTTAGGGAAAAAAAAAATTGTAAACATAATGATAATAACTGTTCAAAAAGAACACATAATAATAATAATAATAATAATAAATATGATCAATAGAGAGTATTAGAGTAATTTATGGAGAGAAAGAGAAAGAGAGAGGACCCGCATCTCACTGTTGCCGAAGAATGTATCAAAGAGCTTGCGAAAAGCTTGTCCCATGGCGCGCCCCGCGCTTTTCTCTTCTCGTTTTTCTAAGATTAGTGTAAATTATGCAATAATAACCAGACGCAATTAAAGGAAACGGAGAGGACGAATCGAGACGACGAAAAGCTTTGAACAGCTCCCGGAGAAGACTTTTCGTCGATCGGAAGGTGACCGAAAAGGAATTGGATTTGTGAATGGGGGAGATTTTGGCAGGAGGAGGGACGAAAGAGAATCAGGGTCGCGTAGCGTTACTTCTCCTCGAATCCCCTCTCCTCCCAATTTGTACTCTTTTTCTTTTTTTTATTTTTATATTCTAGCTAAATTACCAGTGTTCTAAAAAACTCGTTAAAGCCGCTTTGGCTCGCTAGGCGCTAGGCGTTCATGAAACACCTAGGTCTCGTGTAGGATATTATAGTTATTTCTGAATTCTCGGTACTGCTTAGATTCTGCATAGGCCGCGCATAGGCGCTAGGCGATCCTGCGGCGCCTAGCGACTAACTATCGTTTTTTAGAACCTTGACGGGTACATGTTTATTCTCTTCTAATAGGGGCGGTCTCCTGTGAGACGGCTCACATGTAAGCTGACCCAATTTTTTTTTTTTTTTTAATTTTTGCCTTTCAACTTTTTTTCCCGGCCATTTTTTTCTCACCAGCAAAAGTAACACTTTTTGTAAAGAAATGTAGCACTTTTTTTTCTCAAAAAATGTACCACAATTTTGATGAAATAGATTAAAGATAACATAAAATTGACAAACTAATGTTATATTTTATAATAAATAAATGTAACCTTTTTTTCCCTCAATTGTAACACTTTTCTAGGGTTTTACATTCAATTGAAATACAAAACCGCTTATATACATAAATTTTTACTCTTTTTTTAAAGAAAAAAAGTATTCCCCATGTCCCAATTTAAAGTTCCTATTTTGACTTTGCACGGAGATTAAGAAAAAGAAAATGTTGTGAGTGTGAAAAGTAAAGTGGGAGAGAGAACGTGGGTAGGGAGTTTTTGTTGTGAGAATGACAAGTGGGTCCCACTTTCCATTTTAGGAAATAAAGCAAAGTAAGAACCTTAAATTGGGACAGACTAAAAAGGAAAGTAAGAACCTTAAAGCGGGACAGAGGGAGTAACATTTACTCTATAAAACTGTTACATTCATCTATATACCATACTCCCTCCGTCTCAAAATGATCTTCTCATTTGGCATTTTTCATTGTCCAAAAAAATTCTTCACATTTCTACAACCTAGGCTTAGAAGTGCCCTAACAAAACATGACTAGTGAATCAAGTATTCTTATCCTTAAAAAGTTTGAATAGTCAAATGTGAAGATCATTTTGGGATGGAGAGAGTATTACAATCATATATGCATTGTGTTACACTTCAATTATTACTTTTTATAATCACAAAAATTACTTATATTATTTGCGAAACTCCTGTTACATCTTACAATAAAAGTGTTACTTTTTTAAGACCAAATTGTTACTTTTTTCATAAGAAAGTGTTACATTTTATTATGACAAGCAGCTCACCTGTTTTGTATGTTAAAAACTATTTTTTAAAAGGGGAAATGACAATTTAGGGTCTAAAGTTTTGGGGGGTGTGCCAGGGTCTGATGTATCAATTTTATCAATTTAGGGTCCAAAGTTAACAATGTTAGTCAATTAAGGGTTTTTGGACTAAGTTGCAAAGAAAATCCAGTTAAGTAACAGAAAAACTTAACTATAGTTAGTTTTGGATGTTCGCCTGGGCTGTCATTTCACACACCCCTTATACAATGGACCCTAAATTTTCTTTCACATTTATTATTAAATTTTTGAATAATTTTAATTAATTCAAAAATAATAATAAAAAAAATAATAAGCAAATAAAAAATTAAAGTGGTTTTTTTAAACCGAAAATAATGAAGTTATAAACAAGGAAAATTAATAATAAAAATAAAAAATAATTTTATAAATAAAATAATAATTGGAATACTAATATTAATAATGAAACAATACTAACCACCACCACAGGAAAAAAAAAAAGAATTGTCCAAATCCCCACTTTCTTCTTTCTAAAAAAATAAAGTGTTTTTTTTTGGAATATAGTTTTTTTACACTTTTTCCTTTTAAAAAATTATACTTTTTATTTTATAGTGGTTCTAATGGAAAAAATATATTTTTATTGTATTTATTGAAAAAATATTTTCGGTAAATGACGTCTTAATTATTAGTTAATTTAATATAAGAAAGTAAAATTTAATATTTCAATATTTTTTATTAATTTTCTACATCTGAAATGACAATATGCTCATGCAAATAATAAAAACAAACTCCAGTTAAGTCCATGTCAAAACACATGTGACTTAACTGGATTCCATTAACAAAATCGTTAAAAAAAACCCTAACCTGCACAACTTTTGCAACTTTGGACCCTAAATTGACAAAATTGATACACCAGACCCCTATTGGCACACACCCTCAAAACTTTGGACCCTAAATTGTCATTTCCCCTTTTTTTAAAAAAATAAATCTAACCATATCATGACCTATTTAGTTTTATTCGTCTCGTTGAGACGAACACACCGGTATTTTTTTTTAAAAAAAATAAGACTTATAAATCTCAAGATATAGCATTTTAAAGTTAATGAAGGATTTTTTAAAAAAAAAACAAAACACGTGGCGCGCTATGGGCGAGGCGGGTCTGGGCTGCGGGGTGGATCTGGGCGGGCGACTCGTCTCACGCCACCGTGAGACGGTTGCATATACAGTGTTTGTCCTTCTAATAAGAGCTCTTTTAGTTTTTTCTTTTTTATTTTAAAGGTGGGAAACTTTCGCCCTTCTGTCAAAAATGAGAAAATTTTGGGGGAAACTAGTTTCTCTATAAGTTATAAAAAGTCCTATTTTTATATTTATGGGGGTTAATGTTTAGGGTTTAAGGTTTAGGGTTTAGGGTTTAGAATTTAGGGTTTAGTGTTTAAGGGTTAAAAAGTGGATTTTTTATAATTTATGGATGAACTAGTTCCCCCAAAACCAACTCGTCAAAAATAACTCATGTGGAATGAAAGCCATGTGACAATCGCATAGAGCGACTTCAGCTCTTCAAATTATCATCTCCACTCACACTCATCTTTTAATGTACTCCATGTGTCCTATTATAGATATATAAAAATAAATAAATAAATGTTAACTTGTTTTTTTTTTTTTTAAAGTGCTATAAAGATATACTAATGATAATCGAAAGTTATTATAAACTTTAATACCACACTATTCAAATAGGAACCCACAGACAGAATGGCTAATGCAATGCTTGAGTTACCAAAAAAAAAAAAAAAATACAAAATTTTGCTTACAAATGCAGTTGGCAAAAAATAATTAGATGCTAAATTAATAGTAAATGTTTTGTCCTACAAATGCAAGAGTTGACTTAGAGCCATTCAATAAGCCCCCTCTTCGATTCGAACCAGCCCAACATCCAATTATTACCCCTTTTGTCCCTAAATGATTGTCCATTTTCAAGATATTAAGTGTCCATTTTAATCATAACTTTGTCCCTAAATATTTGTATTTAATAATGCTATTTGTAAGCAAAATTTTAAAACACTTTTTATAACTTCAGTTTTAACAAAAGGCATATTATAACTCTATAACAATCTACAAACATTAAAGAAGATTTAATCCAAGGCTCAACGAAAACATGAAAGCCTTTAGAACAGCAAACAATGAAAGCCTTTCAAATGAAGAAAAAGATGCACATAATATGCCCTTACAAGCAAAAAAAGAATTCCTGCACAACCTGCCCAGAAAAAATATCGTACAAAATTACAACCTATTCTGAATCACTGGTGCTAAAAAAGGAGGTATACCCAATCAGAGTTCAACTCACACAGTCGAAACTTTTCGGTCCCAAATTATAATTGTCTGAATTCAGGACCCCCGATACAAAGAAACTTCACCATATCTCCTAGCATTAGAATCTATTACTCTACAGTCTACACACCACCAATGGCTTCTCAAAAGATCCACGCCTTTGTACCGGGACACCTTCACGATTCACTGGATCAAAACTAGAGAAATCTGGAAATATGCTGATTAATAATAATAATAACGGGAGAAAAAAAGCAAATCTGATCTCGGAACCTTCCACAAAATCCACGGTAGCAGACTTCTGATCTCCCATTCATCAGCTTCCAGAGTTAAAAGAAAAAGGGGGAGAAAAAGTGATGAACTTAGTTTCAACAATAATATGACCACCTCTATGAGTCCACCATCTCATCTTGGATCTCATTGGGTGCAATGAGCCCAGGAATCGAAAGCATCCGTTGCCGCTCCCTCTCTCTTTGAGCGGCTGCTTCTTCTGCATAAAGATCCTTGTTATCCTGAAAAAAAAAAGGAAAAAAAAAATAATAAGATTACAACTGCTAGAATTGTAAAAGCCATTTCTAATCTTATCAAGTACTTAATGTGGTTTACTTTAAAAAGCAAACTAACAATTCTTGACTGCACTGAATGGATCTTCTTATTGCACAAAGTTGGATTTTAACTCCAAAAAACTTGTTCAATGAAGATCAAAGTTATCAATGATTCAGGTCAATTTGCCATCTATCATGACCTGATGTGCACTTGTAATACTACAGTATTAATACGAAAAGCATTGCCCAAAGTTAAGTTTCCAAAACCAAAAAGTGACTAAATTTGTGTCGTAGAGAATAAAAGAAGAATGTAACCGTAATATGCATTTGGGTCACTTTCCAACTTAGAATACCTCAAAAAGCTGCACTTGTTGACAACTCGAACGAAATTGATCTATATGAAGTTATACCCCTTCTACACTAATTTAGAAAGTTATCTCAGTCAAATGTTATCGCATTTGAGGCCATCACTACAGTGCCACAGAACATGCTCATGAGACGAATGGGCTCAAGAGATTTCTTCGACAACCTTCGTTACAAATGTAACGTAATGTCACGCAGGTTTAAAAAAAAATCATCACCAAATTATTAAATATTATCGGAAGTTCCATTTTGGACCTTTAACAACTTCTGTGAGTCATCCAGAAACGAAACTAAATGTCTACTAAGCACAGTTAAATTCACGTGTTCAGCTAATTGTTTCTGTTCCTTCAAAAAATCAAATTAAACAGTCCACTTCAGTTATCAAAGGCAACTTTTAGAGAGTAATCCTAGGAGACAATGAACCCAATGGTGATTACCTGTGCTGAAAATCCTTTTGATTGCACTAGGAAATCTCGTATGTGATTCTTGAACGTAGAAAGGTCATTTCTCGATTCAAAGAGTCCACTCACAAATTGGGTAACCTGAAAGGATAACTCAAATGAATGGGTATGCAGAAAGCACTACACATAACCAAAATCTGATAGTTTAAATACCTCAGACACCGTCATGTTGGGGAAAGAGGAACCCAGAAGTTTTATGGTATATTCACGAACAAACATCACATTGCTGGTATATGGATAAGAAGTTGTCGCCATATCCCACAAAGGCTCAGTTAAGGCACCAGATTCGACCTATGATTGCCACAAGAACCATGAAAAGAAGAACTCAAGGATACTGCAAATGACAAGGTTTAAGGAGAATCATTACCAGGCAGAACAAGTGCTGCAGCACCAACACATGCAACTTGAACCCGGGTTTGTGGAAAGTGTCTGTTAAGACGGCGAAAATTTCTTGCTCGATTGTCACAAGGTAAGTACGGTAGAATTGATTGCAGAACTCGGAAGTCTGTTAAGTTAGAAAACCTGTTAATAGCACGCATATAATATGACGTGGAAAGATCCAAAGATCTAGTAATCATACCTGAAAGTTCTTTAGCATCTCCAACAAAAGATTAAGGCCAGTTTCAGCTATGTTTCTTTCAGTGTGCCGGAATGCCCATATGATAGAATCCATTACTAGCTTCAGTTGCTGATCCAGGTCAGAAAAATGAAAACAATAAAAACAATCAGTGATCTAATAATATAAAGATCACCGTGCATCAGAAGAGCATGAACTCAAACATAAACATAAAAAATAACTCGTTATTTCTTTCTTAAAAAGACTGTATATAATAATCAATCAGATGAGGACGACCGAGGAGATCGCCAACTGAGAATAATGAGAGGAGAAAGATAATACTAGCATAAAATTTGATGACGTACCTCAGGTGACAACAAGATTAAAGCAGGGAAACAATGAGTAGCAATAGCACGAAGTAATGAGAAAAACTTGAGACGGTGCTCTGGGTAGTCTTCGAAATTCTTAGTAATCATCTGAAATCAAACACCATATGACAAACAATTAGACATAAGATAAAAACAGTTGCAACAATAAAATAAAAGGCATGGAACACGATGGCAGAATGCTTCTAAGTTCTCGCAAGTTTAGCTTACCATGTTTAACATGTTATTCTCTTATTTCACAACACCAGATTTCCCCGGTTAAATATATATATATAAACTCATGATTCTCATAATCCACACCAAATGACAGAACAAACACAAGTCATCCAATAACTAAAATCAAACAACTCGGACTCAGCATAAACAGAAAGGTTCAATTAGGGCAAAAATATACGAATTATTAAATACAACAAATGAATCTAGACAAATCACATATGATTCTTGGTATGAGGCTTTACTGGGCAAAAGCCCCTATTTTAGTGGAGTGATATTTAAGTTAAATCACAAACAGAATCGAGTCTTATCCTGACCTCCAATGTACACTGGAAAACTGCTTCAAATATACGAGGAACGTCCTCTATCATTGCACCCTTGTACCTACACTTGGAGAAGAAAAGAGAAAGTAAAATACCATAACAGCACAAAAGTCAAGGTCCACCAATTAATCTTATCTAGGGGCTAGTTCTGTAGGCTTAATGATACTAAACAATAATAACGGAATTAGAATGAGACAAATATCATACTTGTTTATAATTGTAGCAAAAAGTGACAACACTTCCGATTCTCTAGCATCAGGCAAGTTACGGGCATAATCACCAAGAACAGGATCCATCATTGGCGGCACAAACTGCTTTCCAATTTGAGGTTGATCTTCAGCCTTGTCCAGAAAAGTCTCAATAAGTTTGAGTGTTTCCCTTTTCACAGATCTGTTTAAAGGAACACAATTATAAAGCGAGCACAATTTACCATTAAAATACCAGATTTAGACGAACAGAGCTTGCCTCAGAAGTTTCACGTATGATGTCTTAGAAGCATAAGGCCCTCCTTCTGCAATACTGGATGATATAAGCTCGCTATACATCCTATTGGGAGAGAGACAGTTCACAAGATTGTAAATCAGTCACTAAGAAGCAGCTACGAAAATTTTGCTAAAACAACTAAATGTCACTACCTAATATTTTGTTTTCTCATACCTATAAATATTAAGCATGTCCAAGAAGATGAGAGAAATTTGTGACAAGAAATGTGTCCCAAGTGCTGTAGCAGCACTGGTATTTGTCTGCATTGAACAAAGATGTTATGTAAATACAGTTGAACAGAAAAAATAGAGCTGATCAAACTCAAAAACTGCAAACAAGGCTAATCCAGGTCCAATGTAACAAACTTTGTGCAGCATCTCATAAGTCCTAACATATAACACACACACACACACTTATATAAAGAAAATCAATGAAACCAAAAACACAAAACTAGATCCACACTACTCTTCAGAAAACCCCCCAGCCAACCCCAACCAGCAATGGTAACGTTTTCTCTCCTCTCTGTCAGCGGCGATTCCAACCAGCGTAAGCCTTCTCTCCCTCTCTCTCTCTCTCTTTCTCTCTCTCTCTCTATTTATCTTGTCACGAGTCGTGACTTGTTTTCTGTGAACTGTTTCAATCCCGAAACCTTTGATTATTTTTTTTATCCTCTTGTAGGCACTTCAGGTGATGGAAAAGTGTATTATCGACTACTTCGAACGAAATTTAATTCATTGTTATGGCCTCTCTCTCCCTCTCTCTCTCTCTCGCTCTCCTTACCTCTTTTTTTATTCTCTCAAATCAAAGAAGGGTGTGGTGTGAAATTTCTAGAGATTTTGGGTTGACTGCAATGTCTAGGTAAGAGATAGAGTGTGCATGAGTTGTGTGTTGTGTATGCGGGGAAGCGACAGTGCAGAGCGAATACGGGTTTAACCCCTTGCAGGGTGTTCATTAAGGTCAGGTTTGGTAAAGGCCAAACACGGTCCATTGCCATCCATAATCTCTTCCTCAAAGTAGTAAGAGCAAAGTGTATACCAAGTTCTTAACGAATGAAAAATAGCTAAGCGCGTATACCAAAAATCTCCCCGAATATACTCTATTCAGAGGGAACCCTTGTTGGGAACAGCTCCCCGTGCATTCACTAGGGTGTGTTTTTTTTTGGTGTAAGCGCACACTGAATGTGTGCTTTTATTCATTGTTTGGAAGGTGTCGACAATCGGCAGGGGCCACGATTCTCTAGACGGATTACCGTGCAAAGTGTCTGCTTATAGACAGCTGTCTCCTTAATTTCTTTGGCGTTAATCTTTGTTTATTTAGCATAGGGAGAACACATTTTTGTCTGGTTCTCAATTGACAGTGTCTCTGTTCACTCTCTATCTTTTTTTCTGGCCTACCTTTCTTTGTTTTGTCATTCTAAGCCCCATTCTCTCTCTCTCTCTCTCTCTCTCTCTCTCTCTCTCTCTCTCTCACACACACACACACACACAAAAAAAGTGAAAAGGTGAGTTCCCACCTGCATTGCAGGGGTGGGCACTTCTTCTAGTACCAGGCCTACTCATAATATTTTCAACAGTAGATTCTACCTCAAGGATCAAGCACATCAATAGAAAAAGTGGAACTGATGTAACTGGAATCGTAAAATCAAAAAGAGAACTCACTTGCAATATATTAAGAACAGTCCTAATCACTTCCTGATCCTTTAAGAAGTCCACACTTCCACGTGCACGTCCTATGATCTCAACCCATTTCTGCAGTACAGATTGTAAACAGAAGACGAAAAACTGGACAATTTACAACAAAATCATGAAACACTTGGAAGTCTACTCACCTGATTTGGAAGATCCATCAGTCTCTGCAAATACTCATCCCTCTTATGTGGATCAGGTTCTGCTTGAATCATATGACCAACCTGGGGAAGAGAAAAGACAAGAAAAGGTGTAGGTTGAGAAATCCAAATGTCAAAAGCAAAAGCTTCATATATAGAGCACAAAGTTGTCAAATATACAAGTATGATGCAGATCTGTGAACAAGATTATCAGACATACCGATTCATAAAATGTATGAATTTGATGAGGTTCTAAATCAGTAATAGTCGTTGGAAGACCTGTCAGGAGTTCTGACACAAATGGTTCACTTTCTCCGACCTGAAACAAGAGAAGAAACTCAATCATCCAACATCTCTCGCCAATGTTTGAAACAAAAAGACCAGCAACATTCACAAAGAAAAGCCAACCCCAAAATAGAGATAAAAGCATATACTACCTGAAGTATAACAAATTTGCGCTTGCATTTCTGAACAATTTTCAAAAATGTGTCACACGCCATATCCTGTTGTGATCAAAGTAATGTTATGATACCAAAACTTAAACGGGAGGACTAACTGAAAATAGTTCTACAAAACAAGAAGAGGAACATCAAATAGATATAACCATAAATTTATCGTAACGATGTCACTTGTACAACGCCACTATCGGAAGAAAAATACTAGACAATCTTTGCATACGTTAAACCGAATTGAGGAACCCCTTAAGCTCAAACAACAAAGGTAATTGAACAGAACTCATCTTACTAGTCCTGAAATGTAGTCACTTGAGTGATTAGTTCAGAAAACAATTAGCATTCCAATTTAGTAGACAAACTATGCCCAACAACCATTCGCTTACACCGCCTTTAGAACATTAAAACCAGGATTCTTCTTCTTCAGCCTTTTCTTCAATTTGACTAAGGCGTTCCAAGTTTTGGGTAACTGAAGGACACCTCTAAGAAGCATGGGACCTATGAAGGGTTTAATGTTAAATATGCTTGGATGTAAAGAACTCGATCCTTCAAAGGGAGCCATTTTCTCAGAGCGATGGTAGAGAAGTATACCAATCATGAAGAAAACTATCATTCGGGACTGGGAAAACTTTGAACTACCAAAGACTGCTATTTTTGATCTCTTGGAATAAATTTACAAATAATAAAAGAGTACAAAAACCTATGTAGATCTTCATTCTATACCACAACATTTGAACGACTTAACACAATCCTTAAAAAGAAAAACAAGCGGTGCAAGTTAACACCTTTCAGAAGATGAGTCTGGCTTAAACATAACTTTCAACATTTGAAACCAAAAGAGTGAAACAGACATCAAGTTTCTGACATGGAATGTCGAAATGAAATACAAACCTGAACCCCAGGATGTGTCTCATGCATGAACTCAAATAACTTGTTCACAACTGTCTTCAAGAACTTCCAGTGGGCCCTCAGAAATCTAGGGTACTGTCCAACAACATACCTGTAAAATTAGCAAAAGATATCAATTGATATAGATATTTACCAATCAGTCCCTCAAGGTTGAAACTAAATTAACCACCAGCATATGACTGAGCTAGTCCTAAACTATAAGGGCATGAACCCTAGAAATCCTTACATGATATTACTAGCAATAACAGCTTTGTTATCTTTTCCCTTTGTGATTTCACACAGATTTAATAAGTCTCGGATAACCATAACGAGAAATCTGTTCTCCTGCCAAAAACAAAACGGGAGTAAAATGTCAAATGTATGAACCACTAAAAAGCATTGTTCCAAAATATTACAGTAAGAGAATCTGATGAAAGTCATGCATTGTTAATAGCAGTAAACAGAAAAAACAGATTTCATAAATTTTAAATAGCAATGCAGCAAATACTTTTCTAGTTTTCTTACTCTGCATGCACAATGATTTCAATATACAAGAAAATATAATACTAAGCACTGGTCTTATCATCATTGCGAAACTGACACAAAACACCGACCAAGTTAGCATAAATTGAGTTAAACAGTTTAAGTATGCACAAAATATCCAAAAGAAAAGACATTAAATGCTGTAAGTGAGCATTCTATGTTCATACTACGACCTAGCTCTCCATCCTTCATCGAGGACATATGACCTTCAGGCAGAGAAATTAACATTACATGGCTCTCCAATGTAATGCAGGTATTAGCACCAGCAACTTGTTCAATTTCAACTCATCCAAGCTTTCTATGTTAATACTGAATTATGTAAATGCTTTACACTTTCTCATAGCACTACTCCATATGGTCCCTTGAATGTTGACTATCATACAATGAATGAGCAAAAAATACTGGACAGAAAATCCTGAATACAATCAATCAACACCTAGCTATCTCACTTTTCAAAAGTTAATTTAGAGTATTACGACATAAAGAATAAAAATCCCACTTCTCCATAGTAAAAGATCCAATTCCTATAACAATAAATACCTGGTCCTCCATCATTGAGCCGGAGATGGATCCTATTGCCCAGCATAATGTGTTCAAGTTGTTCCATGTCCAATCCTCGCCATTTAGTTGTTTAGATAGTTTCTTCAGCATCTATAATTTATGGAAACTGTCTTAGAAATCATAAAATAGCATCAACAAGGTCAAACCATCAAGTCAACATTGAAAACAAATCAAGAACGAATGATTTATTGCACATAACTAATGCATGTGCACATGTTCATTTTCTTGCCCAACTCGTGCAGATGAAATTTACCAACACGAAACTGGAAAAGAGAGAATGGGGAACAAAAAGAAGTACTACATAAATGATATGAAATAACTGTTACCAGACATAAATTACATGCAATGCAAGAGCACCAACAAATAGTTGTGGCACAGGAATCAAAGTTTCTGATAAGAAGTAGCGCAGGAAGCTATACAACCTAAAGAATGACTGATCAACAGAAGTGGGAGTATTTTTGTTCCTTAAATTAGTAAATATACGGCTCCATGCAGATAAACAGAAGGAGGCAATCCACATAACTTTTATGGTTATGTTCACACACATACCTGCTTTTCAGTATCATCATGATCAAGGTGTGACAAATAAATGAGTGTTTCCCTCATTATCTGCAACAAAAATATTCTTATTAATGGGAAATCAATTCAGCGACCAAATAGGGAAAGAGACATAAAAACAAAGCAGAAACTTCATACAGCAGTCATGTTCTCAATTTAATCGAATGGAACACTTAGTGGTTTGACAAATAAATACATTGTTTATTATTAATACTAGACCGTAAGGAGAGAGAATATTAGTGGAATACAAGAACATCGAGACCCCGTAGATACCTAGGAATGAGCAAAACAAAGTCCCCGGTATGAATTCAGACAGCAAAAAGTTAAGCCGTGGCTATTAGAGAATGGAATCATTAACTGTTCATTATAGAAATTTGCGCTTGTCTTTCATTAACAAGAAAATATAAATCACCTTATATTGGACGAGGACATCGTTATCCTTCATTGTTTCACGGACGATATTCCCATTTTCGTCTTCGACGATCAGAACCTCTTCAGGCTTTGCCATACGAGATATCATAAGTTGTCTCAATTTGGACATCGGACTAGCATAAAGCTGCCGTCTTTGCATAAGTTGCGAGCCAAGACCATCAACAACACCAAGTGGCATCTGCAGAACCAAGTCATAGCAAAAGCTGATGTCAGTAAAAAAGAGAACAAAAACTCTGAGATAAGCAGAGCCTGCAGAATCTGGGAAGGAAATCAAGAGCAAGAATTAGTATTAACAACTATAACCAACCAAAAAGCCACATGTATGGATCTTAACAATTTGACCTCATAGAATTAATAATAAGAGTTTGTGATCCACTGATCTGTCAAATACTTTCATAAACATAAGGAAAATCCCAATACATCAGTGAACGAAGTACGGGCTGTCATAAATTGAGTCTGCAAAGAAAGAGAAGAATGTCCTAATAACCCTGAACGTGCAGATACCATTTTACGATTGAAGGTAACAGCCGTTCTTTGTATATGAAATTACTTGTACTACTAACAGATGTTTCAATAAGCACTACTGAATTAGTTACAGTTACAACTGGCCAGAACAGTCTAGTCCACATAGCCATAGACAAAGGCAGCTCAACATTAACTAGCAGAGCCTAAACAAAAAGAAGTTGTTTCTTGGCATTTGCCCAACTAATACAAAAACACTAAGTTGAAGTTAATATTCATAGCTCCACCAAAAACCATGCCTCCCTTGTTCAGAACTCAACAAGACAAAGGCGATAGCCGCGATACATTAGGATAAAGAGAAAGCACTCGTGCAGATTTGTCCTTGGAAAATAAACCTAGACAGCATTTATGCATAAGTGGGAAAAAACGCATTGGCCACCACGTAATAAAAGATAACGGAGGCATAGGGTTAAAAACAAGTACTACCTCCGTCCCAGCTCAATGTGCACACTTACCTTTTAAGTGGGTGTCGTTGATATGTGCACAATCCAAAAAAGGAAAGTTTTTTATTACTTTTATAATCTTCCACTCATCCTCTCTCTTCCTCCCAACCACTCATTATTCTCCACTTATTCTCTTTCTTCCTCCCAACCACTCATTATTCTCCACTCATTCTCTTTCTTCCTCCCAACCACTCATTATTCTCCACTCACAATACTTTTGAATATAAATACTCTCTCCTTAAATCTTGTGCCCAACAGTAAACGTGCGCATTGAGTTGGGACGGAGGTAGTATTATATACTCCCTCCGTCCCAGCACAAGTAGGACTAGAGGAGTTTGCACACTAATTAAGAAAAACTAGTAAATGTGTGGTAGAAAATGAAGAGAGAGAATGAGTGGAGTAAATAGTAGTGTTAGTTGGATAAATTGAGTGGCGGAAAATGAAGAGAGAGAATGAATGAGATAAATAGTAGTGTTGGTTGAATAAGTTGAGTGGTGGAAAATGAAGAGAGAGAATGAGTGGGCTTGAAACATTTCCATTTTGGACAGTCTCACTTTTAGTGGGACGTCCCAAAAAGGAAATAAGTCTCACTTGTGCTGGGACAGAGGGAGTATAGGGTATTGATGCATATTTGCAAAAGTGATAATGCAGGGGGGAACGCATACCTGTAACCCCATCATATTTGCAGTGGCAGCAGGATTTTCAAGATTGTGATGTGCCTCAAACAGCTCCAAGACTAAGGAGTTCCAGTAGTCCAAGCAAACCTGTTGAAGAATTAGTTGCAAGGGAAGGGAGACTTTAAGAGTGTATTTGTCAAGCACATCTATGAGACACAAACCATTTAGAGTATAAACATGCGTAAGGATACTCCAACTTTTTAGTACATCAGTTTCCAATATTTTTATTATTGTAAGGAAAAAGTTTGAAACGGGCATACCTTGAAAACTTCTGTATCATCCACATACGAAATATTGATGAGATACTCGAGACCCATCAGAAGTGTGGCAATGTTCTCTTGTTGGGATTCCAGCACACGAATATGAAACTGAGTAGGAGGAAGCACAGTAAAAATATGTAAGATCAAAACGGAATTCAAAGTGTATCAAAAGTTCACTAGCCTCCAAACTAGAAACCAGATTATATTCCAAACTGAGAAACAGTATGATACCCTTATAAATGGTTCAAGTACAAGAAAAAGATCACAACAATTTAACATTAAGATCCAATACATCATGCAACTTTTCCTTTTGTGTGGGGTGGGTGGGTTCCGCAAGGGAAAGGGGGTGGTTGCTTTATCAATCTTGCAATACTACAAAGCTTACTTCCAGAATCAGACTTCACCAAAGATTGATCATTAGAAAGTGGAAAGTGAAGACTGACAAGACCTTCAGAGATCCATCAGCTGTCTTGCATCGTAAACTGGTAAACTTGAGAAAGTGTAATAAAAGCTACTGAGAGCCTAGAGTAAGATCAACCAAAACAATCACCAAAGCTATATTTCTTTCCAAAAAAAAAAAAAAAAACACGCTTTGCAATGTTGAAAGACCTAATCCGAAGCTTTACAGATCTTAAATAAAATCCAGAGAGCATCTCCCGATTTAGTTATACCTTCATATACGATCGATATAAGACGACCAATATAACTGCTTCTATACAATTCACAACATAAAATGCTTGAGTCAAACCGGGCGGCAATATGTCAAATGAGTAAACAAAATTCAAAATCTTGGTGCAGTGCCCATTTTTTATCCTTCGTGAATTCTGACGTAATCTAGTGAATTTGTTGTACAAAAGATTCTATGAGAGGGTATGTAACTCTTCAACTAGGACGGCTCGGGAAGGAATAGTCACCTCCTAAGTAGTGATGTAGGGGCTATTTATATACTCAAGATAACTTTTCCCACGGTTTAGGAATTTGCATCATCCTGTAAATAGATGACCTCCTACAACATTTTTCTGTTTTTATCCAGAAACACCACTATTAAGTGATCCATCTCTCAGTAAGTTCAACATCTCATAAACGACTAAAATGAACTGTTTTTGTTAAACAAAACACTTACCTTATAAAATGAAGTGAAAAACAGTGCCAAATTCTGAATAAATGCCTGAAACAAGAAATAAAGTGAAGGGTTAGTTTGTTCCCGTTCATAAAGCGCCTAACATAAACTAAACTGTACATGAATTCCAGACCAATTGAAGGCACCAACAATTACCTGCTCCTCACTAGAGCCATTAGCATATGCCTCCGGTATGTTTGCACTGGTTGGGAGTACATTCTAAAACCAAACAAAACAAACATCATAGATTCATCAAGATTATAAGTACACAGAATCATTATGTAAACAACCTAAGTTGGCACCATCAAACAAAGATCTACAAATTTTGTTGCAAGTTCAGGACCCATAAAAATCATAATTGACATACCTGCAACTGGAGAATGAACACATTGTACATGTTCACATATTGCAGGTTGTAGAAATCACCAAAATTAAGGGCTGCAATCTGTGGCAGTACACAAATGCAAAAATTATATTAAAAATTTACAATCTCAAACAGACAATGCAGTTCCTGACAAAGGTTTACCTCAGTCAAACACTGAAGAGTTAGATTACGGTAGGAAGGCACGGGGAAAAAACCAAGGAGGGTTTCCATCTGTCAGGTATGTAGAAGAGAGGGTTTCAAATGTTATTCAGAATTTTCATATAAGAAAGTGAGATTGACACATAATTCAGTGCCATCAAAAACTTCCATGGCAATATTAACACAGACCAGAGGAGACTCGAAAATATATCCCAGAGGAATCCAAGACAAGAAAGCATGCAATGTGGCCAAAGTAGCTCTGATAAGCTCTGTTCTCTGAGATGCCGACAGCACATACAGGCATAACTCGTGAATCAGCTGAAACTCGCTGCAACCGACAAAAAAAAAAAAAAAAAAAGGAAAAACATCTTAGCCAGAAGCCAGTTTGAAGTTATCAGTAAATATTCAGAAATTTTCATCTTCAGAAGGACAAAAGAGCATATGCCTCGAAGGCATATGGTCTACAAAGTGATACTCCCTCTGTCCCACATGCTGTACCTAACTTTCCTATTTGGATGTCGTAGAAACTCATAGAACAGTTGAACGCTAATTATGGATGCACTAACTGAGGATTAAAAAAACTAACAAATCACCAAAACTACGAAATTGCAGCTACCTGTTCAAGGACTGTTTCAGCTCTTTGATTTTCTGCTGAGTCATTTCACCCCTTGAGAAGTCGAAAACCTCTTCACTTAGAAGCTGTGAAGTGAGAAGCTATATTCAGCAAAAGATACTTCGGAAAGAAAGTAAATGCGAAGAACAAAGGATGGGACATGTTAAGACATACTTTCAATATGGCCATGCAGTTCTCGCAAATAGTTTCACTAGTTTTTGCTGCCGCAACAAGATCGGGGATAAAGCTTCGCCATCTAGCAGGCCATTCATGCTTCAAAATCTACAGAAGGCAATTCAAAAGAGTCTTGTAATGCAATTTTAAGCAGTTAAATAAATGAGGATGGTAAGTAAGAGATCACCTGAACCAGTATAATATTAAGCTTGTTGACATACAGCCTTTCACGTCGAAAAGACATCTCATCACTCGAAAGCTATACACGAGGAATAGAAGAATTGAGTATAAGAAAGCAGTACCAATTGAGAACATTTCATGGAAAATAACTATCCGCAACAAGTACCTTTACAATAACCTCTGAAATGTAGTTTTTCATTCCATCCCGTTGTTCAACAGGTAATGCATTCCACCTATACTTAATAACACCTTCAAGCACCTGTTGCAAATAGAAGCACAGTAATAACATTTTGACATCAGCGGCTAAAAACAACAATGAAATAAAATGAAATAATCTGCATCAATCCGATTTCAAAATGTAAATATCTCTTAAGAGCATGAAATCACCCACAAATCCCTGACAGGCTGGCACACCAATGGGATGTGTGATGCATCAGAGTTAGGACTACAATACGCTTCAGTAATTAGTAACAAAATAACCATTTATTGCCATCTTCACTATAGAGCTGCAGCACTAATCTAGGGAAAAAGATGCAAACCAGCACCACCTCAAATAGACTCTACATGCCCTTTCCTTGAACATTTTGTTTTATGGAATAAGAAAAGAAGGATTATAATAAAAAGGGTAAAAAAATAATAATAATAATATTGGGTGCATCCCCCTTCTCATTTCCTCGCATAATCCTAGTCAACACGCTATCACTGGTTTAAAATGTGAGCATATGTTTGATCTAAAAGGCTAAGCTACTGGATAGGTGATTATAATGTGTCTCTTACAACTTCCTTTTACCTAATAAATCAGTTGAAGGATCACCACAACAGTGCATATTCAACATCTTTAGATCACGATTCTCTGCACACCAGATCAACAGAATTACTATGCATACTCTTTACAAAAACATATCCATTTAGCAGAAGAAATCCATTCAAACAGGAACACTATGCCCCTAATGATTATATAAGCACAAATAATGAATCCCATCATACATCACACATGCATCGGCAAAAAGGGTACAGAATCCTACTGCGCGGTACAACCCAAGTTGACAGTCCAAAACTTGATATCACAAACCTGACTAAAAGCAAGCATGACAACATAACCTATACGGAGTATATGTTAAACAATACTATTAGCTATCCAACTCAACTAAAACTTGATGGACCATCAATCTTACAATAATGATAACAGAATACTAAAATCAAGTCTCACAAAGGACCACAATATACTGACAGTCCAGAACGAAGACAACAGGAGTAAAGCTTCACAAGTAATACTTAGGCATCTTTGCCTTAGACTAACATTAAGCATGCAATTTGATACACAAACCCCTAATTTCCAGAGGATGGCAGTCACCTGTAATGCAAAGAACTTGGTGTTTAAGTGTTGTGTATTTGATAAAATGTGAACCACTTGAAGCCACATATCTGGATTGTTTTGCATCTCCCGCAATATTTGATCAGCAGCCGACCTCTGCAAATTACAGAAAGTTGATTTATAAACTTTAAATGAACAAAACCCATATTGCTTTTTTCCTTTGCATATAAGAGAAAAAACATAAATAAAGGACAATTAGGTGATTTTACCTATAATAATTCACAATGGTTATCAGCATTGAAAAAAAAAAATTAAGAAGACAGTAAGTGAGACAGTGAAACAGATTAACTGAAACATCATTTCCGCTTTTTCTCCTTAATACAGCCCGGAATTGGGAGGAACGTCCACCAGCAACAGATACATGTGTGCGAAATTTCCTGTGAAATAGGTCCACTGTGAACACTTCTTTCATGCTAGGTCTTATTCCTACTTTGCTTCCACCCTATTGCCACTTAATTGCTTAAATGATTACATGCGTTTAGCTTGTGATGCTCACTGCTCAAAATAATACTGTAATCTTCCCAAAGTAATCCCTTTCCCCTTTTCAAACATCCAACAAACAAAGTCACCATTCATCACAGGTTCATGTTACTTGCTTCCATACTTATATTTGATCACCGCTCAAATGCCTGAACAAGTTTCTTCGGACCCATAATAAATGGCTGCCTCTTCGTATGACTTATGAGCTATTTCAGTCTTTCTAAAATAAGCGATCTTCTATCGTGCAGTCGTGCTCCAAGACGACTATAAGAACGATTCCCTAAGCAACTAGTTCATGTTCCACCTAGCTAGCTATTACTCATTTAAGATAATTAAAAGTGTTTTTGGCAGATTTTTTTTTTATAAGTAAAAGATATACTCCCTCCGTCCCACCCGAATTAGGATTTTTGGGTTGGGCACGGGGATTAAGGAAAAAGTGTTAGTGGAGTAGGTGTTGTGACTTGTGAGTATGAAAAGTGAAGTAGGAGGGAGGAAGTGTGGTAGAGAATAATGAGTGAAAAGTTGTTGTGAGTGTGAATGTGGGTCCCACTAACTAAAACACTTCCATTTTTGGGTTGTCCATATTCGAATGGGACACCCAAAATGGAAATTTGTCCTAATTCGAGTGGGACAGAGGGAGTGTATATATATATAACCTAGCCAATCACAAAAGTATCCACAAATTCTACAAAAGAGTTATGTGAAGTCGACACGGACTCCCTACACCAAAAAAACAACGTATAAAGTACGGATGTCTTCAAACTAGATATAGTTCCTTCCAAATTGTCCAACAGACTATCAACGTATTAATAATCTGAAATGCATACTCAAATACTTAAATGCTAGTCAAAACATACCCATTTCAGATGTTTTTATTGAGCTCTTGTACACCTAAATGCCAGTCAACAGAAACCCATTTTATTGTTATTGGAAGAGAACCACAGTAGCTCAATGTAGCTCCCGCTTCTTAAAAAATGCACACTTTTCAGTTCAATTACCTCACAACCTCTCAATCTTTGAGTGTATTCTTTGGTGATTATAGTACTTAAATGCCTTCCAAATGGTAAAGCCACTACAGCAACCTAAATCACCATATCCATTATGTCACTGTATCTATGTCTAACTGTTGAGAAGAAATCATATGGGTATGGCATCAGTACATCACCCATTTCCAATTTATATCCGCTAAAATTGCATTAATCAACCATTAAATAAGTTTTTCTCAGCATTGAATTTAATTCCAAACTGTAACTCTAGGATTTCTTTCTCAATAAACATCGTTAAAATACGCATTTAGAACTCATACAAAACATTGGTAACCATTCAAACATCGTGCACAAATGAGGTGGAAAGAGAAGGGTAGTAGTTGGCTTTAAAGTACCATTTCAACTATGAAACAAGATTATTTTATTAGCATTGTATGTGTAAATTAAAAGCCCCAGAATCTTCGTGCAATCTAATTTAGCTATTTTCCACATCAATAAGAGTCGTACTAGTCTTCAGAATGGTGAAATGTAATCAAAACATGAGGCATAGCTTGCAAGGTATCAATTTCATACTAACAATGTACTCAAACTAGAGTAACTAGAACCGCATTTCAGAGCCACTCAAACAGCATTTTGCCCGAGTTTATCACCAGAACCTCTTCATATCATAATTCAAACCAGATTTTCCCCATGTTAGCTCTCACCTTATAATTACTCAAATATTACCAGAATAAATAACAATGGCAAATGCACGTATAAGAACTACAACTTACAACCCCTGGGACTGCAAACAAGGTTCCACTTCCAGATAAAACTCTCACCCAGCCATAAATCCTAACAGTCGCACAAAACTAACAAACTAAACCTAGTCAACTCCGCCTGTGAGAAAATTATTTTTAAAAATAGTTGCAGAAACGTGATTCATTTATCTAACCTGCGTTTCTAGTTGTGTACAAGCAAATTGAAAACAGAAACCGGAACAAAGGAAAAGAGTAGATACACAAGTGATAGACAAACCTCTTCCTTAGATCCGGTGCCATAGAAAGCAGAGACAGTGGCGTCAAGTAAAGGAACGTCAATCGGCTGACTTAAGTCTCTAAGCTTCTCCGCCGCCATGGTTGGAGATCAAGAGAGAACAAACTGACGATAAAACCCTAGATATCGAAATTTGAAGCCAAAACCCCAACGGAAAACCCTAGTTTTCGAATGAAAGAGGGAGAGGGAGATGGAGAAAAGGGATATGCAGTTTCTAGAAGGAAAAAAGACAGCTTCAAATTGAAGCAGAAGAGTAGAAAATTAGAAATGACTTTGAATTTTAATTTATTTAGAAATTTCAGAAAATGCCCTCCTCTCTTCCCTCCTGTTTTTTACTGTATAGCCAAAGTACAAGTACTGGCAAGTGCGTGTGTCGTGTGTGAACATTTGGGGTTTAGACTTTGTTAACTCAAAAAATGTTTAATTGGACCACTTAAAAGCCACAAATTTGGAATTGCTCTTTTCGAGTTTTTGACTTTTATACTTGGGTTCAATATTATAGCACCCTAGTTTTTTATTTTAATTTGAAATCAACTACTTATATTTAAGGATTCAAAGTAAAATTTATTGTTAAAGAAGCGACATTTATTTTATTTTGACACAAACAAAATAAAATATGCGATATTTATTAAGATCGATAAGAAAAAGAAAGAAAAGGGAAGAGGCATGGCTGAATTGAGATGAGTAGGCAAAAGTAGGCCGGTGTAAGTAGATAATTTGCACTTTTTTCTTGTACGTCGTCTCAAATAAATAATAGTAATGCTATAAGTCAGGGATGACCACCCTTAATCCTGATGATCTATATGCATTAGTCCCCCTATCCCTATCCATTTATAATCAACAATAAATACACAACATTCATTTCTGATTTAGGTAAATGAATTTTTGACTCAAAATGATCGTCATTGTGTCTTCATAAACGTGTTAACTTACGACATTTATTACAAATTCAGAGTAAATGAACTTTTGACTCAAAATAATCGTCAATTTGTGTCTTCATACGCATCTTACTCTCACACATGATTGTCTTCGCCGAAAACCACCCAACTACTCGTTTGTTTTGGTAATCTATTTTAAGCTACATAACTTGTTGAATCATCAGAATTGTTAGACTTGAATTGATATGTCGTTTTTCACATCACCAATAACTATTATAAAACCAATGCAACATTTTCAATATATCTGGATATTACATGTCTAAATTTGATTTTATGAGATAAATATAAAAAATGACTTTTAAAGTATCTATCTCAATGTAAGAAATTCACAAATACATACAGTTAAAGTTACAAAATACTACTCTCTCTGTCCTCTAAATAAATGTTGTTTTCAAAAATCTAAATGAATGACCACTTCCAAAAATTTATTGTCCCGTAATAAATATTTTTTGAAAAAAAAAAAATGTCCCTAAATATTCTTCTACCAATTTTTTTCACTAATATATTTGTATTTGTAAAACTAAATGTTTGCAAAGAGAAATTACAAAAATATATACTCCCTCCGCCCCACCTCACTTGAGACCTAAGGGGTTGGCACGATAACTAAGGAAAAAGAATAAACTAAGGAAAATGTGTGATAGAAAATGAGGAGTGAGAATGAGTGGGGTTAAAAGTAGGTTGATTGAATAAATTGTGTGGTGGAAAATGAAAAGAGAGAATGAGTGGGTGGGGTAGATAAAATATAAAATTATAAAAGGATGACCATTTTGGGGAGTCTCAAGTGAAGTGGGACGACCCAATATGAAAATAAGTCTCAAGTGAGATGGGACGGAGGGATCATGAATTTTTGCCACTTTATTATATAAAAAGTATAGATTTTTAGAATGTCTCTTAAAAATGAAATTTTAGACATTCATTTAAAAACATTAAGACAAAAATACAAGATGATCACATCCTAGAGTGATGATTACACCATCGATGAGATAGATGTGTGATCATCGTCACTCATCTTAGGAGAGTTAATGATCATGAGAGTATTTACCTAAAGTTTAAGGTTTAGAAGTAGTTCCTAGCAGCGATTCTTCTATCCCAGCAGATGGTCATCTTCATACAGGATATCATCCCCAGCAGAAGACAATGGCTCATTTCTGTGTCCCCACAGAGCCTGAACTACGACCGGCTTGATTCTCTTTAGGATACGTAGGTAGCCTGACAAAGGTCATGTGCAAGAAGACCTTTTGCACAGGGCCACAAATTCATAGGGGCCTCCATTTTTATTTTTTATGCTATTACTATTTCCGTCTCAAAATAACGTTGTTTTTTTACATAATTTTAAAAAATGAAAAAAAATAAATAAATTAGTATTATCAAAATAAAAGTTTAAATTTATTATTGATACACCATTATAAATAATATTAATAATAAAACTTATATTTTAATTAGACAAATAAATTAATCTTACATTATTCAAAATTTCTCCGTACAACATAAAACAATGTGGGAATATCATTTTGAACCACTTTGCAATTCACGTTATGTTCTCTTAATAACTCTTCTTATTTTTATCTTTTTTTATTGCTCTCTTCTCCGCTTATAAATAAACGACATCCCGCCGGATTTACAGAAACCAATTTAATTGTTATATGAAATATTTGTACTTTTATATAACAATTAAATTGGCATGTGTAATATTGTGTAAATTTTTTAAGCATTGAGGGCCTAATATTTACCAGTAGCACAGGGCCTTTATAATTATTGAGATAGGCTGACAAAGGTTCAGCCACCCGACCAACCTGGTCACAAAAAAACAACAATATACATTTTTGATTGTTGAAATGCAAAATCACTCGTGTCTGAGAATCACACTTAAAAGTAATTTTAATTCATAAAATAATGTTTTTTTTAATAATTTCATAAACTAATGTTAACTTCTCGAAACACAACACAACTAAAGGAAAAATGTATTTAAACAAAATATTGTGTGTAATAATCAGCTTCTATACGAGTTTTTTGCAAAATGACCCCGCATACTATCACTTTATTGCAATGTAACATTTGTACTTTCAAAGCGATCAATGTCACATGCGTACTATCATTTGGTAATCAATTGAACCCCAAATTTTAACTGACGTTTAAAAACTAACGGCCTTGTATACATATTTTTCAAATGTGGTCATTAATGTTTTCTTTTTTGCAATGTCTTCATCCCTCTCATAGAATTTTCAAATTTTTAACTGGAGTTGGTCAAGTGTTATAACGTGGCTAATTATCGCTAAGTAAAATAACTAATGTGGAGTATAAGGGGTTTAAGTAAAAAGCACACCTCCCCAAATTCGGTTAGATTATTCCCCTCCACAAACCCTCAAAACAAATTCATATTCAACGTGCCACCTCCATCTCTAACGCTCCAACAGCCTGCACCGGTAAGATCAATGCCGGCCCGCCACCATCCAGTGCCGCCGAAACTCTTCCCTTCCCCGACGTCCCCCTCATCCAGTTCTTCTCCTTCACCCAACGTCAAGCATCGCCCCAACTCTTCACTCGTCATCGATCTTTCACATGCCAATGTTGAAATCTCTCGAGTCCGACAGCCACCTCCGACAAAATTTCACCCACCCTTCTTAGATGTGAAGATTATTGTTTGATTTTGGGCCTGTGTGTATGCGTGTGCGTACGTGGTTTTGATTGTAAGGTGTGTTTTATTCTCATTCTTATTAAATCAGATATGAGTTTTTTTTTTTTAGTTTGATTAATCAAATCTGGGTTTTGGAAGGAAAGCGTAGGTCTCCAGATCCGGCGGCAAGATGATTAATCAGACCGTGTTTGAATTTTGAGCTTGAAGGTTGAGGATTTTGATGATGTTTGTGTCTGATTTTTAATTTTTGTGGTATTTGTGTTTTTGAACTTGAAGATTGAGGATTTTGATGATGTTTGTGATTTGGAAGGAATCATTGTTGTTTGTTGATGGTGGCATCTGTGTCGGTGATGGACGAAGGGTGTATTGTATTTTTTGACTTGGAGATTGGTCAATGGTTCTTTCGTTAAGTGGTGACTGTTGTTGATGGTGGTGGTGATGAAATGGAGGTGGAGGTGGAGGTGAAGATGGAGATGGGTGTTGGAATATCAATTTAAAAGTAATACCAAATGATGTAATTCTCAAAAAATTACTAAAAAAACACAATTTATTGAAGAAAATAATTAAAAATTTGACAATTCTATGAGAGTTAAAAATTTGACAATTCTATTAGAGGGGTGAGGACATTGCAAAAAAGAAAACTTTAATGACCACATATGAAAAATATGTATACAAGGCCGTTAGTTTTTAAACGTCAGTTTACCAAATGATAGTACGCATGTGATATTGATCGAGTAAACTACTTTTCCGCCCCTCGTACTATGGCCCCAACATCAATTTGACACTCGTACTATTGAAACAACAAATGTATGATGCGTACTATAGTTTTATTAGCAAAATTAACCAATTTACTATTCAGTCGTTAACTTTTTTTAACACACGTTATTTTTTTAACGAGCATTAATTTATAACTAACTTTGGTTATCTCCATCAAAACCAAATCGCATATGTAAAAATCGAATTCCGACTTCGTTAACCGTTGGATCGTCGTGAAACTTCTGGGCTTTGGTCGCATCCCCTAGGCGCACATGATGACCGTTGGGATCTTCCAAATAATTGCCGGAGAGGGAGAAATGGCCGGCGGCAAAAACTGGCGAAAATCTCCAAAAATTCGCTATATTAAAAATCAAATTCCCGCTTCATTAACCGTTGGATCGTCGTCAAATTTCTGGGGTATGTTCGCATCACTCATGCGCTCATATTGACAGTTGGGATCAGTAAAATAATCAGCGGTGCCGGAGATATGGCCGACGGCACAAATCCGGCGAAAAACTCAAAAATCGCCCCAAAAGTTAGTTTTGTTAAAATAAATTAATGCCCGTTAAAAAAATAATGTTCGTTAAAAAAAGTTAACAAATGAATAGTAAATTGGTTAATTTTGCTAATAAAACTATAGTACGCATCATACATTTGTTGTTTCAATAGTACGAGTGTCAAATTGATGTTGGGGCCATAGTACGAGGGGCGGAAAAGGAGTTTACTCGATATTGATCTTTTTGAAAGTACAAATGTTACATTGCAATAAATTGATAGTGACCCGCAAAAAACTCAGTTTCTATACATACTAACCTATCATATATCACCTTATTCCTTCAGATGTTATACACATATTATGTGAAACTACAAAGACAGTATCCAAAATATTTTAGATGCATTCCTCCCCAGCTGTGGCGTAGAAATATGTTGGCCTCCTTTTCACTTCCGACGACCCTAGACATTCAAGCATTAGAGACTTTCAATAGCCTTTTCTGCTACAATTCCATAAGATTACATTCCCCTGTCCCCCAGCTAGCTGTGATCACTGAAGCAACCATTTCTTTGAAGTTTCTTACCTGAAAATTTAGCATTCAGAATAATAACCTTACTCCCTCCGTCCCAAAATAAATGGCACACTTTCCATTTCGGTCCGTCCCGAGTCTTACTGCATTTTTGCCATTGTACATGCTATGTACAAATAAGTAAAACACAATTTTTAAAAACGTTAGGCAAGTCAACACTGACTTTATTTTGGGACCGAATATTCATTTCATTGGAGAGGGCCCACGACCTAAACGTTTATGGTTAATACTACTCTTTACATTATCCTATTAGGATTATAGTTGCGAAACTGATTTTAGATCTACTGAGATCAACACAGTCCAAATATCCTAACACCACTTGTTAAATCAATAAAACCATATTTGTGATGCTGTTCTTTTGAAAAGCAGACAACATTCGGAAGATAGACACCACTATCTCTAGTCATCATAATCAAAAGATACTTCTCCAATTAATTTCTGACTAGCAAATGATTCAAGGAATTATTTGGTACAATATACAGGAAATCATTTTTCTTTTCCTTCTTTAATCTCTTTTAAATCTCAGGTGTCACTCTCTGAGTGATCTCATCTCTTCAACAAATGGCTTCGCTTGTTATTACTTGATCATGTTATAACTGTTCTTAATAAGATTGGAAAAGACAAATTGAATTTCTCTGTAGACACTGAATTCGTAAAGAACATACCAACATTTTCAGCCTTCCTTGCAGAAGCCACGATGTCATCTAGATGATCATGTTGTTGGGCGGGTCATCATCGAAGAACCCCGACCAACAGGAATAACACCTTGAAGACCTCCAACCAATTCTTCCTCTTCGGGATCTGGGAAATAGAAAATGTGATGTGATGACGGACAGGTATTTGTGATTAAAATTTGAATTTGAATTCGAAAGATGAAAATGAAAATGAAAATCCTTACATCACCTACAAATATAAGACCAAATCCAATAAAAAAAGAAAAAAAAAAAACTCATTACAAGAAAATGTTCACAAAATGAATGGCATCAACCACATATGACGAAATTATCTACTCTTCCACTTTATAAGGTTTTTCTAATCATGAACGAGATTATCAACAACCAAAAGGGTGTCATTGTGTCAGTAAGGAAACAGCCGGCATATAATCAAGAGTAGGGGTGGCAAATTGGGTGTTTTGGGTTCACCCATTAAAGTTAAAATACCCGGGTATCCAATGGATTTTTAACTTTAATGGGTAAACCCAAAACACCCAATTTGCCACCCCTAATCAAGATGGCCAAGATTGATTAAAACAATATGTTTGTTACCTGAAATATCTATTCCAGCCTGCGCACCAGCAATACCAATGCAGGAGTACAAGGAATTGTCATCAATCTTCAACTGCTCATATGCAAGGTATACGTCCTCAATAGTGGCAGCCTCATATAGCCTGGTAAGCTCTTTGATACACGATATATCCTGGCATCACATGCAGCATGATATATGGATATTAATATTTACCCAAAAACTACCATCCAGCACATGCACACACAAAGTGTTAAAAATAAAAACATATACTCCCTCCGTCCCAAAATGATGTTCCCACTTTTTTTCGTTGTTACTACGAATGAACTTTGAGCAATAATTTTAGGTTAGTTTAATTATCCTAATGAAAATCTAGCACTTGTTATTGATACACAATCAACAATACTACCAATATCAAGTTTTAGATTTTCATTAAGATAATTAAACTACCTAAAATTATTGTTCAAAGTTCATTCGTAATAATGCGAAAAAAGCGGGAACATCATTTTGGGACGGAGTAGGTGTTTTACCAATACACAAATACCAAAGCAAATATAAGTATGTTACATAATTACGTAAAACTCAAGGACATGCATCTATAGCGCTCTTCGTAGATTGACAATAAGCAGACGGGAGAGAGAGAAAGGGGGGTGGGAGTGAAGAATAGAGCATCTTAGAGTTTTCGATATTACCTTCCTCTGAACTGAAGCCGCTTGCAAATGAGCCAACAACCCAAGCCAATAAGCATTAGCCTTGGAATCTGCTTCATGTTTCATCAGCAGAGTTCGTTTTGCCTGCCAACATTAGGGAACTTATAAAATCTGCATTCTAAAGTTCTCCCTCCATTTGAAGATAAAATAAATACTCCGTTTATAAGCTGTATGACCAAAACAGTAGTTATCTTGGCTATTAAGTAGGCATAGAAAAACAGGAGCTCTTAGTGATCCAAAGCTATTCCTCGGTATGAGGAATGCAGAAATTTTCCACAAGCGATAAAGGCCATTGATCACAAAGGCCCAACGGCATAAAACCAACGTAAGAATGTAAAAAGTCTCATCTCTGATGATTTATTTAGGAACATACTCGATCCAACTCCCTATCAGCAATCTTGCTACTATGTAATCCTCTTAGAACACTCTTGCAAGCATCAACAGCCTTATGCGCCTAGATAAAATAACATGAAAAAAGGTGAGGCGATCATAACATCCGCAAAAATTCACTATCAAGAACTAAATATGAAATGAAGTAGCTCACCTTCCCTGGTGTAGATGTTACTGAGATCACATACCAACCGAGATTCAGCCTATCAAATAGGTTTAATTCGAATGATACGTCGTAGGTTAGCCCAAGGGAATCCCTTACGGATGTAAAAAGCCTGTAAGATCATAAAGGATTGTTCGCATATTCAGCCCATTACACATCATTTAAATGAAAAGAATCTCAAATACTACTAGGCATAAATTGGTCAGAACAAAACATAAATTTGATCAAGTAAACATCGTCATGCACAAATTATGAAAAGAATCTCAAATACTACTAGTTGTTTACACATTAGTCAGACAACATGTTCAGTTTTGCTGGTCTGTAATAATACTAGTTTCTAGAAAGCTTACACTGTAGAGATCAGATATTTCACCTCTTCCACTTCTAATTAGATTTCACTGATTACTTGCATTGACTATACTTGCTTACGATCTCAGTGTTACATTTTAGTTCTTATGACCGTATCACAAGCAAGAGTGAGTCAAAGTGCTAAAATTAAGAGTATGATCATCAACATGAAATGCATCAAATGTGCTGCTTGCGTACTAAAAATACATAAATAATTCAAAACCAAGAGATACAATACATGCGGAGATATATTGTTCCATTTCACCAAATTTATGGAAGAACTACCTAGAGTTTATGATCTCAGCCAAGAGCCCCATTGTAATGGCAAAAAATAATGGATGCCTGCGAAACCCTCTCCGAAAGTCCTCATCGACATCCCCTGTTGTCACTAGAGGTTCCCCAGGTTTCTCTGTAGCACCTGAAGAGACAAAAACCAAAAAAAAAAACACTCAATTTCAATGTACAAGCAGATTAAGGTAAAGCGTAGCTAAGTCTAGTTTCACTTTGACAATTTAAGCTCCAAATCTGTCCTTCAAAACGCCATAGAAGTGGATGCTCTAATCAAATCAATGCGTCAATAAACGGTTATATCACCTCTGCTGAACTGCCTGAACCCACACAAATAGTTGTTGAACAATGTTTTCTACCCACAAAAGTGGATTTTTCAATAATCACATTTACTCATCACTTTTCTCATCAAAACTAGCATTCTGCTACACATTCAGGACCACCAATCTATTCTCAATGATTACAAGTAGGGATGGCAATTTGTCCGAACCCGATCCGTTCCGAGGGTGTTCCGACCCGAAAATTTCGGGTTCAATATGCAATTTCATGATCCGAGTGGTTTCGGATTCGGTCAGACCCCCTGATCCGATCCGACCCGAAATATTAGTGCTTGCCTTTTTTTTTTTTTTATATCACCCCCCTTAGTTTCAACATTTACATTCTCCCCCTACCTATATAAACTAAAGTTAGGGCTCGGCCTCACCAAAACCAAAACACGCCGTTTCTTTGTCAAAGACGAAACACGAATACACGATGCCCGAGCCTCGCCGACGTCGCCGTTCCAGGCCGTTGCTCGCCGTCGCCTACTCGCCAGCATCACCTGCTCTACCAAGAAGACAACATCTTCGCCTTCTCCGTTCGTCGACGTCTCCTTTCGACGTCTCCGTTCGCCTTCGCCGTCGCCGTCTCATGAAGCATCATCTTCATCGCCTGCTCTTACCTAGGTAAAGGACTTCAATCTCTCGATTTTTCCCTGATTTCAAATTTAGGGTTTCAATTTCAGATTGGAAATTCAAACATGAAGCCCTAAATTTGAAGTTTCAGATTATAAATTCGATTATTGTTGAAAATTTACTTGAAATTAGAGATTACAAATTCGATTGGGTGTAGCGATTTCTTTGTCTATTTGCACGAACCAAACGTTGCTTGAGGGATGTTATATGTTTCAGACAGTGGATGGGGTTCGGATCGGGGCACAGATCGGAGCGCGGATCGTAGGTGTTCGGATCGGATCGGGTTCGGTAAAGCAATTTCACGATTCGGATCTGCCCTGATCCGATCCGAACCCGACCCGTTGCCATCCCTAATTACAAGCAGATATTTGTTAAAAGCTCCATGGAAACATGACACAGCAAAAGTAAGATACGGGTGAGAAGAGAGGCACACTGGCCATGAATAGTACAAAACCCTATGGAGGTAATTTCTAGGAAAAGGGTAGGCTGTGGACAATTAAAATACAACAATACATTTTATTCAGCATACAAAATTGAAATATATTCATCTATACTTTCTTATAGTAAGCCCCATATGACGGTTGACACTAATTGCGACTCGGGTAGAACATAATAACCAAGGGAGCACCACCAGCTTTAATTCATACTCCTTTACCAGGATGCTAGGTTAACTCGGTTATTTGGTTTCAGCATATTCGACAATTACAAGTAGGGTGCTTCAGTGAAGGATACTCCCGCAAAATATCTACATCTATATCAGAGGTGGTCCCTTTCGATAGACTTGTAATGTAAGTATGATCATCATAAGATCAAATTCTGAAGCTAGTAATTGACAAAGATATCACCAAATTTAAAGAATTCAAATTTCCAAAAGGTGGACTTAGAACCTCTTTATACTACTATCTGATCAAGCCTATAAACTTATGCTTTCCATCCCATACGTTGATTGGTCCATGATTCTTAGTAGCATATATTCAAAGTTGCAAGTGTCAATTTGCTAATTAAACCCACTCTCGGCAATAACCAACACCAGATTGCCGTATTTATACTTCCCTCTTACCACCTGCCATCGAGTATCTAATGTAGAACAGTGGCAACAAGATTAGAAAAGCAAGCATACGGCTTCATTCTCTATATATTGAGAAAGCTTACCATCATGTGAAATATTACTGAGAGACTGAAAAAGATCCTCCCCCTCAACGTTAAATCCCCAGCGATTTGGCGCCGGGCCTGCAATATACGCACACGCTCTCTCGTCAGTGTCCTTCAAGAGGACCTGCCAAGAAGAAAGCTGATGGTGAGGCCCCGCAAATATATACATATGTATATATATATATATATATATATATATATATATATATATGCAAATATATGCATATGTGTGTGTGTGTGTGTGTGTGTGTGTGTGTGTGCTTAAACAGATTCTCATAACCCAATTCAACCCAATGAAAAAAACAAGAAGCTGACAATCAAATAAACACAAAGCAAACAACAGTTATAAAATTTTGGTCAAAATACAACTCTAATAGATAAAATTGATTTGCTTACCAGTTGAGAGTACAAATCATGATTTGGAGGCCGGAAATTAATAGGGCTATAGTGCAGTGCTCTCTCAGCACCACGTCTGGCTCTAACTGTGCCAAGGTAATCAATTATACAAGACTCAACATCCTCTTCAGAAAAGTCCCCTACAACACTCACCTAAGAATGGAGAAAAGGAATATCAAATTAAGAAGAAGTGCGTGATCATGTGAAAGTTTGACGTACAAAATTCAAAACAAGAAGGTTATCCCAAAATCAATAGCATATCAATTAATGAAATGATAGGATCACCTCCATGTTATCAGTCACAAACTGATTCATCACTGCATCTTTTACACTTTGTAATGTCAAGTTTTGTAGCGACTGAGGTGTGGGCTCGACGAACCGCTCGTCTCCATTCAACATGGCTTGCATGAGCTTGTGAGCAGTTGACCGTTCCAAGCTTTTGGGAATGGAGCGGTAATAGGACAAATATAATTGCCTCGCCCTATCAAATGCATCATCAAGCCAGACACTATGCTGCAAGGCGACAATTCAAGTTTAACTATCTTAGAAGAACACAGAACAATAGCACACTAGTACAAACCCCAACTAACAAAAAATAAATTCAATATAAACTTCATAGACAAAACTTCATAGACAATGATTGATAGGATAATAACCAAGGAGTTGTTTCCATAAGACTTATTTTGGTCAATCTCTCTATGTATTACTTACCAACCTCACCCCTAAAAAGTTGGTCTATATTTTCTCCAACTAGAGATTAGGATAATAATTAGCCTAATAGGCAGGGGATGTATATAGTTACATAACTTACATTATCTACTACGCACAAGCAAAAGTATGAAACACAAATGCTACAAATTAGAGTTTGAGAAAAGGGAATAGTATAGGTTGAATTACCTCAAGTACCATATGAAGCAACTGGAAAGCCGCACGCATCCCGTTTTCTCTCGTGGTAAAGCGGAACTCCATACATGTAAATTCCTCCGTGGACTCCAGAGAACAATTTATCAGGTGATTCACACAAAAAAGTTCTACCTAAAGGCACAGAAGCCGTCAGACTAAACCAACAAGGAAAGCAGGGAAACTTTGGTTTCTCTTATTATGCTACCAAAAATAGCAGGTATGATTAACGATCAAAAGTCGCAACTTATGCAGTATAAGAAGCCGAAGAAAGAATGTTGTAGCTAGGTAGTAAAGAAACCATACTCAAACTTAGAGATATTCAGGGAAAAAAAGAAAGAGAACCTTTTATTATTACTGAAGAGTATGCAGCAACGTTATACAGAAAGAATTCACAAAACAAACAATTACCTGTTCCCTCGAAAAGTTGCCAACACGGCCGCCCTCACTGAGAGTTCGAACACCCACAACAACAGCTCCTTTAGTGTCAAACGTTTCCGCTGCTCGTCCCCCACCAACTATAAGCCGCATGACACCTCCTCGTGCCTCAGTTTTCGATATCTTTTTAGATTATCAAAACATTAATAAATTTAAAATGAGGATTATAGAATAAGAATAAAAACAGCGGTAACTTTAAAATGTATTATTAAACAAGTAATTGAAGAAATATTTCCCAATATTATCATTCTCCACAGAAGAAAAAGAGCAGTCTCATACAAAAAAAACAGGTTTAATAAAACAATATGTCAACATTACCATAAGTTCCCAGACACTTAAACATCAACATGAAAAAGGCAAAGAGGGAAAAGGGAAAGGGGGCCCTAATAGATAAAATCAAGCAGAAAAAAAAAAGATCGAATGATAGAGTATGCGTAAATGCACAAATTATTCAGGTAACTGTCCACTACATATAATAGTTTGCACAATCTGGAAACACTAGCTGCAACTCGATTGCTCCTTTTTTATTCAGCTCATGTTTTATATATTATGAGGGGAACAAGAGACAATAAAATGGGAAGTGGAAATAACAGGTAACAAGATAAATTCACATTCGAACAATCAAGTAGAAATTGGAAAATAACTTCATCTACCAAGCTTGTAATTACTAACTAACTATCTTCAAGGTCCTTGACTAATGCTTCTTTAATTGAAAAGCTTTGACAACCAGAAGGTTGCCGGTTCAAATCGGGTAGACAATTTTTGCTAGTCGTGCCAAGGGTTAGGTATACCCAGTATAAACCTTCATTTATACCCGTATTAATAGAAACCATAAGTGGGCACAGACAGTCCCCATCGTTAAAACAAACAACAGATTCAACTACGAGCAAAATACCTTGTAGTTTACAGGAATTCCATTAGAGAGACGCCGCTGAGTGATCCCTGTTTCTTCATCATGGAACTTAGTAGCATTCACATCTGAACTAACTTGAGCAAAGGACGGTAATTGCTGCAATCTCAACTCTTGCAACTGGGTGGCAGATATCAGTTCTTTGGGCACCTCGAGCTGCATATGCCAAATTAAGAGATAAGTCCATGTCGAAATTTCAACATTATAATCATCAGAAAGCAAAGGTTTCAAAAAGGATCACCTCCGGCTCGGGTTCGATCGGGCCCTCCAGACCATCTTTAATTGCAGCTGTAATCTCACTTGGTACTATCTTGAACTCAGTATCTCCCATCCCCTCAACATGCAATTTTTTGGGAACACAAGCAACAACAGCTGCAGGAAGTGGTGCAGATGGCTTTCCATAATCAGAGATGTACTCTAACACTTCTGCCCCGGTAGCATTAACCTGCAATACATAATCTTAAGCTAATTCTATGAAGATTTTAAGCAACGTAATAGTGGATCAGAACACGGCAACAACACTGTGTCCGAAACACTAAAGAGATGTACACTTGTTAGCATCACCGTGTTTTAATTTCACTATACTAAAACCGATGAAGATTGAAGATAGAGGATTACTTCTTCAAGGGTAATTGTTTCTGCGATTGCAACCAAACTCTGATGGCCTTGACTGTGATCCATCACCGTATGGCCAAGTGCATCACTCTCCATCACGAAGTCCAAATTATCGACTGATGGAACATTATCGATCATAGCTGCCAATTGTTCGCTGTCCTTTAACAGCGCATCCAAATAGCGTGCCAACTCACCTTTTGTGACACCGAATTCTTTTAGCCTTCGAACCTGATTCAAACATGTAAGCAATGCAATATACAAAAAACAGGTGATACATAAATTAATTGGTCACCGCAAAAAAGTACTCCCTCCGTCCCAGAGTAAGTGTCCACCCTTCCATTTGCACGGGGATTAAGAAAAAGTGGAAGTGGTGCAAGTGTTGAGTATAAAAAAAGTGAGGTAGGAGAGAGAATGTGGGGTAGGGAATAGTGAATTGATTGGTGTTGTGAGTGTAAAAGTAAAGTATGAGAGAGAATGAGTGGGATGAATAGTAAAGATTCTTTTCCATTTTAGGAAGTGGACACTTACTCTCGGACAGACTAAAAAGGAAAGGTGGACACTTACTCTGGGACGGAGGGAGTAGGATTTATTTATTTATTTATTTGAAAGAGGAAAAAAGTAGGATGTTAGTACACCTATATTCTTTCTTTTTCATGTTCCTTTTTTGATCTACGAATCTTTAAACTAAAGAAGGGAAAAAAGTAACAATTCGTTGTTTCCTAAATCCTAACGTCAACTGGCTAAATAAGCCATCAAAAGAAAAATGCATCAAAGAAAAAGAGAGGAATGAGATTAAGAAGCAGCAGAATAGACATTGAAATAAACCAAATTGCACAAACCTCATGAACAGCCACTTTTATAGCATCTTGCCAGTTTTGGGGTTCAGCAGTCACAGTAAGTGTTGTTACAGTGCAGCCTTCCCTTCCCGAATCACTATGGTCCAATTCGATGGACGTAAATGGAGGATTAGAACTCTGAAAAATAACTTCCAAATCAGAATAACCATTGAATGGTTGTAAACACAATCACATCAAAAGCCAATTACATGGAAGACAGTAAGAAATACACTTCATTTTCTTCATACATAAGCCAGAAAATCTAATTGGACACACTTCGTGAGATATTTTCAATATTTTCAAACATTTTGATAGGAGGCTTGTATGTGTTAGGCACTTGATAGGAAAACATAATATTCATGGATTATACCAATAGCCAAAACTTGTGGAAAGATGTGCCAAATTTTGTAGTTTCAAAACCACTGCTAAACTATACTAATTAGCTTTCCATTCCAAGATTCTGACAAAAACAAACCGGGGGGGGGGGGGGGGGGATGACATTCTTATCCCAGATAAACAACACTCAAGGTGGGGACAACGTTTACACAAGAAATGTAAAAAACATTTACATCACCTTGTATCTGGTGTTGACTCGGAAATGTAAAGCTGAAAGAAAGATCCTCTTCATAAGAACTTTACGCAAATCTCCGTATGTCCGGACCTTGTTAACAGGAATCTGCAAGAGTAATCAACGGTTAAACACCATAATATTATAAATTAGAGAAAAATCACTGATGCAGAAAAAAATGACAAAAACATGGACCTAGAACAATATCAAGAATTTTGTAGCCATAGAGCTCCTATCCTTAGTGGATGTTATCAAATCATCACAATGGCACACAAGGACAAAAAACTTTTCACGTAATTTCACAAAATGCAAACATTTTTTTAATCACGAAAATTAGCATTTCCAATAGCAGGAAAAGCTTTCGCACATCCAAGCAGATGAGCACTATCAATATTAAAATGCATCTTTCAAGACTTTACACTACCTTAATGTTGATGAATTTTCAACTTAGTTTTCCACCAGAACCACCACGAGGGAGACTTATCTTAATGGGACTAACACGAATTATATTCAAGCACATATCCTACCTTGGAATCAAAGAAGGTATCTTAAGTAAGCATTTATGAAAATAAAAGGTTAACGAGTCGTTTTCATAATTTTTCTTCGGCTCAGAGCCCAACCCTTGATCAAATAACTTCATGCGCACAATGTAACCATCCACAAATAACTGATTGTCGTCATAAATTTCAGAGGCAGAAACTTGCAACACAAAATGAATGAAAATAGACAAACGGGGTGGTCTTCATAAATTAACAAAATTAAATATAAAACAGAAACACAGCAGCGCACACACACACAGAGTGTGCATGAACAAGCACTGTGATAAATAATCCTTCTTCATACCTTGCAGAACATATTAATAGAGAAATTTTGAAGTAACTCATGCTGAAATATTTGCGGGGACTTCATATCCTCGATGCTTGCCGGGAGAGACCAAATGTGCTCGACAGGAGGACGAACTGCATGCCTTTCTTTCTTCAAAATTTTAGATTGCTCCACGGAAGACGGCTTATTGTGAGATAAACTACCAGCCAACCCTCCTGTGAGCTTAGGAACAAGGAAATTGGCCATAGCGCCAAATGCATTTGGTGCAGGTGCCACAGGAGCCTCAGTTTCCATGCCTACCTTCCCAAAAACAGCCTGTACCACACCTAAAACGTAAGTACTTATCCACTGTAATTACATAGGATTATCAGTGATTCACAGACAAGCACATCGTTTAAAACCCTTTTACCCTAGACTAAATTAGAATGTCAAATAGAAGTGGCATGAGAAGAACTACAACATACTTCAACATGGTAGATAGTCTTTGAAATATTTTCTATATCCCCCACAATATATAAGGTTGCATTTGCTGGGAAGTACCAACGTTCGTGGAATTTTCTGATTTTATCAGCATCCCACTTCTTGATCTGCTGTTCTAGTCCAATTGGGAATCTTTTGCTCAGTTTGTTCTCGGAATGTAAATGTTGTAGCAACTATAGTTCACAAACAGAAGAGAATTAGAAAAGAACTTATCCTCACCAGCAAACTACAAGAGCACTATAGAAATCGCTGAGTAAAAATACCTGGCAGTCAACACGATACTCAATAGTATTCATCATTTGCAGCTCTGATAATATAGCTCGTCTCTCCTTTTCAATCCGAGAAGTAAGGAACTTTGGGTGGAAGGCTATCTGCACGCATAAAGAACACAAAGCTTTAGAAATTGCTCACTGTACCACAGATCTTATTGAGCTGATCTACATAAAAAATAATATTCACAGATAATACGAAAATAGTAAAATAACTATGACAATTTTTGTTTGACCCAATACTGTGTAGAATCTTTCTAACTAATCATACCTCATTCAGAGCATCCAAAACAGCTGGGAGTAGATCTTCATCAGCGTCCTATCCAACACGATCCGGTTAGAAATTACGATAAACAACAATTATGAATGATACGCAGACAACCCCGACCAAGTGGACAACCCTTGAATTAACGGTACATGTTCAAGACCCACCTAGATGAAAGACGTGTATTCTGGAGAAAGCATATGCTTTGATTGTAGAAGCACTAATCAAGAAGTACTAATTTTATGTTGTTCTACTAAGAATGTTTATCAATTGATTGGTGAATGGGAAAATATCTAAAATTCTGGACAGACAATAACTTAACTTCATACGAATATAGGAAGAAATCTAACATAATTGTGAAGAGATAACTTCTTTCATCTTTCACTTGATTTTTCAGGTATGAAATTCATTACGATTATAACCAAGAAACTCACAATGATATTAGCCTTTGTAGTAGTCGGTGAATGGATATGAAAGACTGTGTGATGGAAATCCGTGTAGGCATTTGAGCGTGCCCCAGTCCCAAGAAGTCTCTCACGCTTCTTACTACCAAGAAATGCAACATGTTCAATCATATGAGCAATACCTTGCTCATCTTCTTCCTCATCAATCGATCCCGCGTGAACTTCCATGTGCGCTTCAAATCTAAACATAAATAGTAATAACTCAAGAAAAAGGAGGGAGAGATGCTTGGAAGTAAAGCTAATGCATAGCTATAATTTCCAAAATAAAGACCACAAATAAAATGAAAAAGGCCAAATTACAATTACCCCCCCCCCCAAAGTATCCACAAATGACACTTTGCACCCCAGTTTGAATAGTGGGTCTGTTTGGTATTTTAATTTCCGAATCGTAAAACTTTACTCCTTAGAACTTTCCATATCATCCCACTTTACTCCATGGACAAGTGCATGTCAAGGGGCAAAGCGGGACTTTTTCATAAATAAAGTACCAAACAAACCCACTTTTCAAACTGGGGTGCAAGGTGGGATTAGGTGGATACCTTGGGAGTGTTAACATAATTTGCCCCCCCCAAAAAAAAACCCTAATAAGCTAAGAAATGTGTTTTTCATAAATATAGCTCCAATGCTTTCTCAAAGAGGACATGACCATCGTGTCACGTCTTTCAGGTAGACTATTTCCCTACTGAGCCATTTCTTCAAGTTGGGTACTTAAATCTCCAAAAATAAACACTAGACATTTTGGTTCTCCAGCAACTATGAGAAAGGTCGGTTTTAGGTGTGTAAGAAACAAGTCTAACTATCATTGCAGGATGTATTACACCTTCAGGAACAACATACAAGTGAGATAACTTCTGGTTCAATCTCAAGTGGCGTAAACATACCTGTTTTGAGGAACTTTGTTGGGTAAAATGAGGTAACGCAGTCCATTTTTCAGTTGTCCACGATACAACTTCGGATGAGAAGGAAGCTCAGAACCTAAAAAAGCCTCAAGATCTATTCCTTGACTACTTTCCAAGTCAGTGTCCAAAAAGTCAAAATGCTGCTTCTCCAAAACACCATCTGGCCAGGTTGTGCTTGCTGCATGCGGCTCTTCTGGGCCTACAGCTGCATGAGGAACACGAACTCGCTTCACCTACACGCCGAAATGTCTTACTTGATAAGATAAACATAGGACCAAGAAAACTCAAACTTAAATGAAAGTTCCACCTACCAGGCCTTCAATGAGCAGCTATAATAACAACAATGCAAGAGACCATTTCCACAAAATAATCTTAAGATAATAATCTCTTATAACATGCCTGAGCACCAAGCACATGAAAGGGGTATTGTATGATAGTTAGATGAAAGCATGCACTTCTACAAATCTTCAGCGTAATAAATATAGTACGGACTACCATGCTGACTACCATTAACATTATGGCTTTAATCCACATCCACATGTTTGAATATCTATAAATGGTTATTAAAGAGAGAAAATTACTCAAGTCAGCCTTTGTGCCGTTCCCTTTGACTCGGAAATCATGAATATTTTTCAGCATCCATTGCTTTCCAACAAAGACCATCTTTTAGATAATAATAAATCATATTATTCTTTGTTTTACCTGACATATATCACTAAGTTGTAGCAGTACAATTAAATCTTGATCTTTTCACACACACACACACATTTGTGGGTAAATATAAGAAGACAACATCACTTGTAAGTAGCACGCACCAGAAAGCACCATCTTGTATATCTTCAGCCAATCCATCTGTCACCAACACCTGATCCCAACAGTTCTAATTGCCAACACACTCTAATAATACATACATCCCCTAGGCATCTTTTCAACAGAACTTTTGAATCTTATGTGTTGAGTACATCACTTCCTCAACATATATCTTCCATCTCCCATAGACATCTTTTTGATAGACCTTAAATCATCACTAGAGATATATTTTAACAGCAAACCCCCTTCTTTTTGAAAATCTTGTAGATATATAATGAATATGACACTAAACAAGCATGTCATATATGTTAAGCCCTCCATTCCATGTATGGTTCCAGTATTCCTGTTGAGTAGTTTCAAAAAAAAAAAAAAAAAAAAAAAACAGAAGTTGTTCGCTTTGCAAACTATTGCTTCCGGGGCCATTACTTCTACCATTTCACCCTTACTTGATTTATCCCTCAAGTAATACGCCCACCACCACATCATCAACGTTAGAAAGTCCTTAACACACATAGTTAATATGAAGTCAATTCAGTTTCGTAATCTGAGTGACAAGCCACACAAGTTAATCAGAAGCTTGTTTTTAAATTGAAGCGAGTATGCTCAAGTGATATAAGAGTTAACATTCTCATGTTCATAAGGCCTGATTATAGCTCACACTTTAAACTTGCAAGAGGATGTGTGCTGATTTCTTGCTGGAATTTCTAGTGAAGTATTTGCATATCAGCAGCTAGCTCAAATAGTATGTAGCTCGAGCTTTAATCCAAACGAAGGCCTGTTCGTTACCTCTCAAACTGAAGGTAGTCAAACAAATGTAACAAAAAAACCACTCATCTTCCAAACAAGGCTCGTCATGCAAGAAAGATGACACTTCACCAGAAGAGATACCATGAGCAGGCAAATGTTCCAGAATTTTCACAATAAAGTATCAACATGCACAACATCATAAACATTTTGGATTCCCCAAATAGGCTCAAACTAGATTAACAAAAACAATACTCCCTCCTTCCCAAAATGATATCCTCATTTTTTTTGCCGTTACTACGAATGAACTTTGAGCAGTAATTATATGTTGATTTAATTCTACTAATGAAAATCTAAAACTTGTAATTGGTACACCAACAACAATAATATAAATAACAAGTTTAGATTTTCATTAGAATCATAAAATCAACCTAAAATTGTTGCTCAAAGTTCATTCGTAGTAACGACAAAAAAGTGGGAAGATCGTTTTGGGACGGAGGGAGTATTAATCTTGGAAATGGAAATTTCACAGGAGGAAGCTTGTCAAGTGGGTAAGCAATTCTTAGACGCGTCATGTGCATTAACCTAACCAACAACATACCAGGTCAGACTTGGGAAATAATTTCATAGGCTCATAAATGATATATTAATTATTGAAGCCAGGATTTTTCGAAAAGGGGGTCAAGGTTGCTAGGAGATAAGTGTTATTGTTGAAGTTTACAAATTTAGTATACAAGGGGGTTGGATAGTGCAATTTTTTCTCAAATTTAAGGCGGTCAAAATGAATAAATTCATCATTTTTTTTGTAGTAAATGTCATTTTCTAAAATTTTGAAGGTACTAAAATTGACACATTTCAAAATTCAAGGGGGTTGACCCCCTTCCCTTTGCCCTAGCCTCACCACTGATTGAAGCTACGCATGATCCTTAAACTCCCAAAATGGTCTGGCATTTAACACCGTCAAATTCCAGCAGGATAATCTTGCTACTGGTTCAGTCAAGTATAAAACAATTAACGGAGAAATATTTTCCCTTTATTAATTTTAATAACAATCAACTGAGGGAGACAACATCACTGGTGCTCTTTCAATGGTGGCAATGGAAAATTCGTACACTGGTGTTTCCCCTGCATGAGTTTAAAATGTCGCCTCTATCAAGAAAGTCAGTCAAAACCATACATCACAGCTAACATGTTTAACTGTTTCCTCAGATTAAAACTCTCACTTCACTTCACCAGACTGCGAGTGTTTACTGACCATTCGTGAAGGACCAGAGGACAACTCTAACAACAACACAAAAGGTGAGAACAATATCAATCATTCTTGTTTAAAGATTAAATAAGTATTACTTGGATAACAATTGAGCATAAGAGATATTGCAAGATATATATGAACATCAATGTAATTGTCCGTTTGGTAGGAGGGAGAGAAAAATGGAGGTAGTGAAAACGTGAGGGGTCCGTTTTCTATCCCCAGGGGATCAAAATACATTTACCCTTAAGTTGTATGGCATGAGGGATAGAAAATGGGGGAGAAAATTAATATAAGTAACTATTTTGCTATCATTCCTTTAAAGTTACTTTGGACTCCATCAAGAGAGGATAAGATGGACATTATAAACAATATATAGTTTGTCAAAGCCCCTTCCACCTCCACTTTAAACCCAATTTGGGTAGAAAATCCACTTTTCTCTCCAACCAACAGCAAAATGAAGTCCATTCCTCCCATTTCCCCTTCCCCATTTCCCTTCCCTCCTATCTCTCCCCACCTATCGAACAGGCTATAACATAAAAAGGTGAGTGCTAAGTCAAAGGCGTGAACTGTCAACTTACATAGCCACAGTCTACTGCATGCTTTGACATATGAAATGTGGATTTGTCTACAAAGGCTCCCGGTGTGAATCTGAGAAGACCCTGTTTCCTTCGCCCATAGTGGAGGCATGAGAAGCTTTTACATTGATCCGACCACGTCCTTTGACTCAATGGTTCATCTAGTCCAGTAGAATGCCTTTTCTACAATCAAGAAAATAAGAGCATGTAATAACTAAAAAGTTCAGTAATGAGAATAAACTCAAGGGTTTTTTTTATCTAAAAGAAAAGGTAAGTGAGAAAATGAATTGCCTTTGCTCAATTTGTTCACGGCACATTCTCTATTCAATGGAGAATGAGTTAGTTTAGGAGTGTTTTCTATGTTTTGGGAGTCTATTCAGCTTAAAACTATCATTTTCTTTGTAACTATCAGTCATCAAAATAAATTTAGTCAATCAGCCTTACGAACTCTGATCTTTTTTCTTCCCTGAATGGAGAGATCATTGTAGTTTGAGTGATATCAAAAGTTAACAAAATGTGGTTTTGAGAAGATGATGGTCATGGAACACAATAACTGGAATTTCCATGCAAGAAAGTAAGCACACTGTTTTGAACAATCCGTGGAAGCTAAAAAGAAAAAAGAAAATTGTTTCTAAGAAACACTAATCTGCTTCATATTAACCATTAATGACTTCCACTGGAAGGGTCTTGAAGTAAACACTTGAGACACGGGCTTAAGAAATTTTGTTCAGTAGGAGGTTTTGCAAGGAATTCTGGTCATTTGTATTTTTTGATATGTTTTGAACGATCCGTGAAATTTAAAAATAAAAAAGAAAATTGTTTCTAAGAAATACTAATCTGCTTCATATTAACCATTAATGACTTTCACTGGCAGGGTCTTGAAGTAAATACTTGAGACACGGAAGCAATTTTGTTCAGTGGAGGTTTTGCAAGGAATTCTGGTCATTTGTATTTTTTGATAGGAGGAATTCTGGTCATATTTAACCACGTCCCATACAAAAACATAACTGTTTCGGGGATAAGCACAGAGCAAACCAATAATTAACATAATTGTTGCAAAGCCCTAGACGGATAAAGCACCAGCCAAGAGTTCTCTCATCTGACCAGCACCATGACTCGTCATTTTCAATGGGAAGTATCAACTCTAGGTCAACTCATTGAAAATGGTCGGACCTAGAATGTTACCATGTGTTAACACAGACATATGAGGGGAGGAGGACCTGCTCATCTCCTCACAACCAAGGTCCTGTTCTACTTTTCCCTTCTACATAAGTTGTTTTGTTCAGTTTTTTGTACCTTTTTTTCTCTTTCATTGATACATGAGGTTTTTGAAATTGATTTATCACTTTAACCACACATAAACATATCATTATCAATTCGAAAGGGATATTATAACACCACATTAATAAATTACTCGTGTTGCATGAATTAAATTGTTCTATCTTCTATCTTCTTTACTGAGAAGAAGACAGTACCAGCAAAGAGCATATACAGATAACACATACAGGTGCGAGTGAGTGTGTGTGTGTGGTATGGGAAGTTAAAGAACAAACCTTAATGGAATAAGGCGTAAAGGGGCTAGAACTAATGCCGAAGCGGTGTGTTGGGGATGTGGATCCAGAAAATAAATTTGACTGTCTATAAGAACGGACACCAGCGGAGGAAGATCGAAGAGCAGTCACTGTTTCACCCTACAAATTCAACAACAAGAAAGTCTTAGTCACAAAACATTTTGAGGTCAGCTAACATGAAAAGTCGCAAGGACTTGTAAAAATGAAAAGGTAAGAAGCCCTGAAAGAATCTCAAAACATCAAATGAAAATATATACTAGATTAAAATACACTCATAAGGTTTTCACAAAAGACGGTTATGGATGTGGATAGTTGATGGACACCTCGATCTGCATACACCGAACTGATGGAGGACAGTTGACAGCAGACGCTAATACAAATAAAGTCTAGTGTTTGGGTGTAGAGAGAGAAGAGACACACTACAAAATAGTGAGTGAGCGAGCCAGCAGGTAGTCTTTCACATTACCAAACTCAACCTTCGTTCCACAAAAACTCATTCGAACTTTTTGGTAGACTTGATTAATACTTTTGATCAATGAGTACAACATATTAGCAGGCTCTAAGACATTATATATTTTAGAATTCATATATTTTAATGTAGTTTGCAGCTGTTTAAACTCGTATGTACCAAAATGGAAGCAATGACTCATTCGAACTTTTTGGTAGACTTGATTAATACTTTTGATCAATGAGTACAACATATTAGCAGGCTCTAAGACATTATATATTTTAGAATTCATATATTTTAATGTAGTTTGCAGCTGTTTAAACTCGTATGTACCAAAATGGAAGCAATGCATGTAATACATTCATCCGCAATATACACATACTATTGATTTTATTTATAGAATAAGAGTACAACGGAATAAGATGCAGCAAGTACTTCTCGTGCAATGAACCTGTCAGCTTGAAGAAGGAACCATAGTCATTCATTTGGAATTATAAATGTCAATCGCTTCACCGGACTGATTGATTGACTGGTTGTTGGTGAGAGGACAAAAAATTGGACTACAAAGAATTCCTTTTTGGGGTCTGTAAAGATTAATTGGTGTTTATAAACACGGATTTGATATTGTATTGGAATCTTGAAAAGACATCCAAATTTCGACCAAGCATTTGTTGCAAAGCCTTTATTGGCTCTGTGTAAGTAAGAACCTATTACTTCTCGACCAAAACTTCTTCTGTGATAACTGTTGGCTTTGTGTCAACTTGTTAAATATAGACCCTGGATAATATTACCCTTATGTACTGCATGTTGATTGTTACAAATTTTGATCTTGTGGAAAACGCAAACAATGTACCTTCTGAAATAAAATTAATCCTTGGGGCTCAGGAGCACATAGATATTATGGGATAAAATTTGCAATGGAGTGGAGCATCTCATACATGAGTAACATGACATCCTCAATACCAATCAATGGTGAGTAATACTGATAATAAGATTGACAACGGTTAAACCAGCATTTTGTAAGTTCCAGCAATGACGTTCTCTAATATGTACAATTTTTAGGTGCCTGAGACACTGCCAATGTAAAGCCATCATCGAACACCTCCTCTTTGGACTCGCATCATGAGTCAGGTAGTCAACAACATAACTATTCACCATTTCTTTGATTATGCTGCTAAAGAAGATGAGTGTTTCTATTGGAAGCACCAGTTTAATCAAGTTTGGCAACTTTGTTGTATAAGAAAATGGCTCTAAACTATAATCTTGAACCCCATTTGAACCAAAAAGACATCATCTTGAACACCTTTTAAAAAAATCCTGGCATTGCAACAGATAGGAAGTTGTCAAGCACCAATGGCCAAGCCTTCATCCGACCCCTTTAATTTTGGAGTTATGTTATTTTTACAACCTTTAAGGTTAGAAAAATAACATTTTCATCACTAAAAAACAGTAAATTTTGCAATTTTGACCCCTTAAATTCAGGAAAATATTACACAATAACACAATTGACCCTTCCATGTGTTATAGGTAAAGTAACCTAGTAGCAACCAATAAGAAAGTCAGCCTTACAATTCACTGATTGAATAAAAAAAAACTAAAGCAACCAAGGGGAAAGCGGCCATACAATTTTCTGATTGAAACACAAAAAATAAAGCAAATACAGTTGCCCAAACATCAATTAAGCATAACCGTATAATGAAAAGCAAATCTTCCAAAAAAAAATATAATTCATTATAATTACTCAGTAATTCAGTATCATTCAAACATCATATTTATGTAAACTATATTTCGGTTTAATGAGTATACCTTGGTACTCCGGCGAGAACTTCTGCCAAAACGGACGAAATTAGGTGTGGCTGACTTTGTGCCGGCGGGGAGTAAATTCGATGGTCTCGAGGAAAAGACCAAGGAAGAAGATGGAAGAGCAATTGCTGTTTCCATCTGATAAATAACTCCACAATCAGAAAGAAACCCTAGAAAAATATTCAGAAACGCGAGAGAAATAACGAGGTGAGAACCTTCACGGCGATTAGGGAGTCGCAGTGGCTGGCGCCTCGTGGAGGATGAGACTCGGCGGCTAATATTTCTGGCAAGAATCTTGCCGCATGGAATTTATAAAAATGTTTATCTATGGAAAATTTAAAAAAAATGACATTGGCTATTTTCTCCTTTTCGGCCAAACGACTAAACTATGCGACGCACTTTTTTATTTGTTTCAAATAATGCAATGTACTATTCAATGACTACATAATGCAATGACAAAAATTTGTGTGAGACGGTCTCACGTGTGAGACGGTTCTTATTGAGAGAGTAAATGGTTTGCCCCCTTATGGGTGGGGCGGGGCAAGCCCATTTTCTCTCCCAACAAGACCCGTCTCACGTGTGAGACCGTCTCACACAAGACTTCCTCCTAATGCAATATGCAATGTACTCCCTCCCTCTTCATCTCCCCTTACCGGTCTGCCACCCATCCCTTTGTCGGCAACCACCACCACTAGCCCGCCGCAAGCACCACCACCCACACCCATCGATTTTCATATCAAAATCAAGAAATTCATATTCGATTTTCAAATCAAAAATAAAAAAACTCATATTCGAAGCACTGCGTTTGCTGCAGCCAAATTACAACAGTTTTCCTCTATGAATGATAAATAACTATTTTATAGTCATTTAGAATCTAAAAGTATAAAGTATTTACTTTATTTTAGTAATAATTAGCGCATTTTACTTTAATTTACTTCATTTCGCGGATATAATGCACTTGGTGGTGTGTTTGTATATAATACAGGTTTTTGGAGCATTATTTTGGACTTTGGACCTCACTTTGAAGGGGGAGAAACAATTGAGTGAGAGGCAAATCAGCTGAAGCAAGAAAATTGAGAAATCAGTCCAGACCAGCTAGTGCTCGGCCGAGCACCATACAAGACTCGGCCGAACATGGGAATCAGAAAGGCATAATTATTTAACAAATGACTGCTCGGCCGAGCACCTCCCTTGACTCGGCCGAGCACCCCTGTTTCCAGCCAAAAGGTGCATTTTCAAATGGAGACCTCTTCAAGAAGCCATCCGGGAATGGACACTCATTTTGACTCAAATACCTATATAAGAAGGCCATTTCAGCCTTTTAGAGTATCCATAAATTGTTGTAACTAAACTCTAGCAAATTATAGTCTCAATACATATTTACTTTCCATCCTTTTGAGGTGTTCTTGAGGTGAAGTAATAAAAATTCTATAAGAGTTATTTTCAGCCCTTGTTGTTCTCATAATTGCAAGACTAAGTTTCCTTCTTTCTTAATCTCTATATTTCTATTCTTTATTCTTGTTTATCTTGTTTTCATAATGGCTAGTGAGTAATCCATCTTTTTCTTGGGATTGGATACTCAACTTAATGTGTTCATTACTTTAATTCATGCTCTTATTTCTTTCTCTTCATCTTAAAAACAATCTCTTTGTATTATACTTACAACGCCTACAACCATGATGGCGTCCATGATTTGTATGAATCCCAGTTAATCGAGAGAAGGACTTAGCCGTGAATCTCGATTAACGGAACCATACAAAGTGAATGGGTTTCTATTAATCACGAGAGTAGATTAATGGCCTAGGGATGTCCTTGAGTGGAAGTACGTGGATTTTAATTGAACTTAATGGGTTTTTACTAATGAACGGAACCATCGAGAGAAAGGCCGTGTTAGTATTAAAATATGAGTGTTTTAAGCCTTGGTTAAGAAGTTGACACAACATAGCGTACCATCCTTGTTTTAAAATGAACCTTTAAATCTAAAGGGCATGATTAATTTATGAACACATGAATGTTTGAGTCCCAATCCCGGGAAGTCTTTAAGCATAAGAGTTTTCAATCTAAAGTTAGAGTATTTACAATTTATTTTTTGTTAGTGACAAACGATTTTATACCCCCAATCAATCATTTTTTTTTATATTTTTATTAAAGCAATTATTTTCCAAAGCAAGCATTGTCTCTGTGGGATCGACCCGCATTTACCGTATTCTATACTATAATAACACCGTGCACTTGCGGTATTTATAACTAAGCTTTCGTTTAGGCCTAACAATGAACAAGAGCCTCACATTTCTCTTTTGGAAGTAAAGCTAATATTGGTTTTTGGATTGAAGCTTTAACAGAGAAAAAAATTAGGGGAAGTGCTCTCCGCCCATGGCAGCTCTTGAGGCTCCATGGCACTTAAAGATCTAGATTTGCTGATGAGATTCTTCTAAGCCTGTTGTTATAACTTTGATCTACTTGGTTTCTTCCCAAATTTCCTTGTTCTGACCTTGGATATTCGAATTTTAAAGCTACTGGTATAGTACTACATTAATTTCGACTTCTGATCTTTACTTGGGCAAATTGTTTGCAGTTTCTTGCAAATTATTCTTACCCTCCCCCCCCCGCCCCTCCTTCATTCTTGAGCCTTTCATGGGAAGAACTCATTTTGGAGAAATTTCTCAAGCCCTAAATCAGCAACTCTTTTTTCTACAGTAAGTAACTAGGTTCGAAATTCTTGTTTGATTTTTGTGTTGGATTTTGATTCATTTTTTGTTCGATTTTGAGTTTGACTTGTGGTTCCATTTTAGCTTTAATTTTGAAATCTTCAAAACTAAAGCTAAAATGGAACCACAAATAAAGTGTCAGTTGAGTTCATACGAGTAAACGACCAAAATGACCCGCGTTCTATATGAATACAACCAATATGACCTGCGTACTATCTAAACTACCAAATCAACATGCGTACTATCTATAAATTAACCAAATCAACCTAAATCGTTAATAGATGTTAATAGGCGTTAACAAATGTCAGTAATTTAACGAATATTACAATCAAACTTTCAAATTTCAAAAATGTTAATCATATCACAAAGGGGGAAAATGCAAATAAATAATTTACAAATAAACCCCCCAATTAATACCTTATAAACCTCAAAAAAACTTATGCCCAGCAAAACCAAATCCCTTTTTCTCCCCCGACAGTCATGCCCCCCCCCCACCCAGCGCCGCTCCCAACCCACCGATCGATCGCCCTCCTCCGAAACTCTATCCCCGCCACCAGCTCAAAACCTCCCCCCCCCCCGTCTAGATCTAAAACCATTCTCCTTCCCCCTTTCTTCAACCACTTCGTGATACAACAATTACACACCCACGCCGCCACCGTTGTCTTTACCCTTCGTCATCGCCGGTCAAGATTCGCCGTCGTCGGTCAAGCTTCATCGTCGCCGGTCAAGCCCCGTCTCTCCGGCCACCCCATCCACGCCCCTCCTACTCTCTTTCTATAAGTTTCCCTCTCCTCGCTGTCCTCTTCTAAAATTTGCTAAATCTGCCATTAATTTTGAAATCAAATCAAGCCTCTTCTTCTTTTCGCTCATAAGACGCATCTGTAATCTATCTACGCTTTTAGGGTTTCATTTAGGTGTTCTTATACTTGGTTCTGATTTGAATTTCATGATGTTGAGGATTTTCTTGTATTTTTTTGTTGAGTTTTCTGGGTATTTGAATCAAATTGCTACGCTGAAGTTTGGACATTGGTGATTGATGACCATGGCGGGTGGTGGCAGGGATGGTGGTAGGTGGTGATTGTGTTGGTGGTGGGAGGTGGGCCGTGGTGGTTCTTGATGGAGAAGATGGTAAATAAGACAATTTAGTATCAAGTTAAACAAGATAGGAATCTGTTCAGACCAAAAGAAAAGATGGAGCTGAATTTAGAAAAGGACGGTGGTGGTGATGGTTGGGCAGTGGCGGTGTTTGGGAAGCGGAATGGTTGGGCCGTGGCGGTGTTTCGGCAGTCAAAATGGTTGGATTGTGCTGAATACAAAATCCTTCATTAAAAAAAATGAAAAAAAAGAAGAACAACAGGGTTCCAAAAATAAATCAAAACAGTGTTATTTTGCATTGCTCAATAAATTGAGATAAAATTTTGTTTTTTTAGGGGGCTATTTGAAAATTAGCATGTGAAACCCGTTAACTATATAACGGCTGTTAGGAAAGTAGTTGATTTGGTTAATTTTAGAATAGTACGCAGGTCAAATTGGTAGTTTAAATAGTACGGAGGTCAAATTGATGGTTTAGGCATAGTACGCGGGTCATTTTGGTTGTTTACTCGAGTTCATATTGTGTCTCACCCTAAGCACCACAAAATTGTTGAAAAAAAAAAAAAAAAAGCTCATTTTCACATTTTTAACACTATTATTGGTGAAGACCTACTCAAGGTAAATCAACAACTAAAAGAATATCTTCCTTGCTTTGTTATTCATCGATCATCAGTATATATACAATAGGAGTACACTAATCACCTAGCACTAATCTAGGGATAATCTCTAATCAGTTAACACTATTCTAGTAACCAATATTTGAGAACTTATACTGACTATGGAAGGGATAATTATACTAAATATAAATACAACAAATATTATCTAATATCTAACAAATATTATCTAATATTCTAACACTCCCCCTCAGTCGGAACAGGAGGCACACGGACGTTTAGACTGGAACGAAAATCTTCAAAAAGTATCAACGGAAGTCCTTTCGTAAAAATGTCCGCAATTTGGTGTCGAGATGGAATGTGTAGTACACGTACGTCCCCATGGGAAACTCGTTCTCGTACAAAATGGATATCCATTTCAACGTGCTTGGTACGTTGATGTTGAACTGGGTTTCCGGACAAGTATATTGTGCTGATGTTGTCGCAGTCGACTAGGGTAGCCTTGGGAATGGGACAATGAAGTTCAAGCAATAAATTCCGAAGCCAACAGGATTCCGAGACTACGTTAGCAACGCCCCGATATTCCGCCTCGGCACTAGAACGGGAGAGGGTCAGTTGTCGTTTAGCAGACCACGAAATCAAATTGTCCCCAAGAAATACACAATAGCTCGAGGTTGAACGTCGTGTGTCGGGGCAAACACCCCCCCCCCAGTCGGCGTCGGTGAAGGACCGAAGGCTGTCCACCGAGGAAGGATATAGATGGAGTCCGTGCGTGAGGGTGCCACTAATGTAGCGTAGAATACGCTTGACTGCAGCCACATGCTCATCTCTCGGGGAATGCATAAACAAGCACACTTGTTGAACCGCGTAAGTAATATCCGGCCGAGTGAAAGTGAGATATTGAAGGGCGCCGACGATGCTACGATATAAAGTGACATCCTCGAATGGCTTGCCATCAATGGCGCTTAGCTTCGTCTTCGTGTCGACCGGCGTTGGAGAAGGCTTACAAGTATCCATGCCTGCTCTATGAAGGATTTCCCTAGCATATTTGTGTTGGAATAAAAATAGGCCACCACTGTGATGTTGAACCGCTATACTCAAGAAATAATGCAAGGGGACAAGATCCTTCATGGCAAACTCCGAGCCAAGAAGAGAGATGATAGAAGTGCGGAGAGAATCCGAGGATGTTGTTAAAATAATGTCGGCGGCATATAATAACAAATAAGCAACTTCCGTCCCCTTCTTGTAAATGAATAAAGAATTATCCGATACACTGTGTTTGAACCCGTGAGTTTGAACAAAGTCGGAAAACCTTTTGTACCATGCCTGTGGTGCTTGTTTAAGCCCGTAAAGGGATTTCTTCAATAGACACACGTGATCAGGATGAGTATGACTTCGAAACCCCAACGGTTGATGCATGTAAAATGTTTCCACTAAGTTCCCATGTAGAAATGCGTTTTTAACATCAAGTTGGTGCATCGACCACTTTTTAGAGAGAGCCAAACTTAACACGGTACGTATCGTAGCCGGTTTGACAACCGGGGAAAAGGCATCGCCACAATCAATCCCAACTTGTTGGGTTTTACCATCATAGACGAGTCAAGCTTTATGTCGCTCAAACGAGCCATCCGACCTGTGTTTGTGAGTAAAGATCCACAAAGAGTGAATAATATTAGTTCCGGGTGGACGGGGAACCAACTCCCACGTCCTATTATTAACAAGAGCATCAAATTCATCGTTCATGGCCATTTTCCAATTAGGATCATTAAGTACCGACACAGGATTACGAGGTAATGGAGACTCAGTAGTGCAAGTATGGAGATTAAATATTTGCTTGGGCTTAAAAATTCCATGTTGACTACGAGTCACAGGTATGTGAGTCGGAACAGAATGAGTTGAGGTTGGACTGGCTAAATGAGATGAAATAAGTGAGCTGGGAACATGGACCAAGAGGAGATGGGATGTGGGGAGGAGAGCGTGGACCAGTTTGGTTTGGACCAATGGGCCGAGATGGGCTTGCTGGAGCTTATCCAGGAGCCGGAAAAGAAGAATTGAGGAAATGGGCCATCATATGTGGATTGAGCCCATCGTCAAGGAAGGAATATGTGCGAGAGGAAGGTGTATGGAGAGATGCAAACGGGAATTGTTTTTCATCGAAGAGGACATGACGATTAAAAATGATTTTCCGGGAAGACAAATCATATATGATTGAGAGGATATCCCAAAAATACACACGGAGTAGATCGCGGCTGAAGTTTATTTATTGTAGTGGATGGAAATAATGGGTAACAAAGGCACCCGAATACTTTAAGATGGGAGTAGGACGGGTCTTTGTGATAGAGAATTTTGAGAGGAGATTGGTAGGCAAGAAGTTTGCTAGGGAGATTATTTAGGAGATATGTAGCCATTTGGAGTGCATGATGCCACAAAGAGGGAGGAAGTGAGGCATGAGTCATAATTGTCCGAATGATATTGTTAATGGAACGAATTTTCCATTCCGCCTTTCCGTTTTGAGAAGATGTGTGAGGGCAAGAAAGACGGAAAGAAAGACCATTAACTTTACAAAACTCCAAGAAATTCCCATTATCAAATTCTTTCCCATTGTCACATTGGATATTGATATTGCGTTCAAATTGAGTATGGATATATGCTTTAAAAGAAAGAAATGTTGAATAGACATCGGATTTCTTAGCTAATGGAAAAGTCCAAAGAAAAATAGAGAAATCATCCAACAAAAGCATATAATAACGATGGCCCGAAGAACTTAAAACGGGTGATGTCCATAAATCACAATGCAAAATATCAAAAGGTAACAAAGTACTTGAATTTGAATCAACAAACGGTAACCTAACATGTTTTCCTATAACACAAAAATGACAAATACTCGACACACTAGAAGGATTATAGTGTATCATTTTATTTTTCCTAAGCCCCTCTATTACAGGTTGCCCAGGGTGCCCCAAACGTTGATGCCACAAGGAAGGAGAGATGGCAGCAAATGTTGATGGTGGTGTTTTATTTGTAGTTTCATGGGTGGTGACAGGATATAGCTTGCCTCGGCTCTCACATCTCATGAGACGTTCCCCCATCCCGAAGTCCTTCACAGAAAAGCCAAAAGGATCAAACTCAATAGACACGGAGTTATCTTTTGTGAATTTACGGACAGAGATAAGATTTTTAATAAGATGCGGAGCATGAAGAACATTGTTTAAAACAAATGGGGGTGAGGGGAAGGTATTGTAGTACGACCCACACCATGAACTGGAATAGAATGGCCACTACCAACGAGAATATTACGACGATTTCTCATATTAGAATAGGACGAGAGGATGCCTGACTCGGATGTCATATGAGAAGTGGCACCCGTGTCCATGTGCCATGGAGTAGCTGGTGGTGGAGAGAGGCCCAAAGTATACATAGTTGCCTGTATGTCGGTCGGGCTGGAAGAGGTAGAAGCTATGTGGGCCTGAGCAGGTCGTAGCCCAAGAACACCGGGCTGAGACTGCGATGGGCTAAGATTGGTCCCGGACCAAGGTATGGGTAATGTCAGATAGGGGCATGGTAGAGGAGGAGCCCAAGGCCATGCCCAGCTTGGTCCCCATTGAGGCGTGTTAACCCCCTGCCACTGTTTAGGCCAAGCCGGAGAAGGGAAACCATTGCCACGGAAAACTGAGCCACCAGACCCTTGATTACCCGAGCCACCGGAACCCTGATTGCCTTTGCCGCCTCCCTTGCCACCGTTTTTACTACGATCAGAACCATTACCACCAGAACCATTACTCCCGGAGCCATTCCCACCGCGATTTTCCCATAATTGCGGTTGGAATTCCTTTGATTGCCACCAGGCTGTCCACCGGCCTGAGATCGATCCACCACCGGAGCAGCAAAAGGAACCTCCCGTGCCACCATTGCCGACGCCATGTAAGCCATTTTATTCAGGCCTGACTCTTCCAAGGCTAGCATCGACCGAGCTTGATTAAAAGTGGGCAATGGATCTTTTTGACGAATGACCGTCGCCACCCCGTTGTAGGCCTCTGTCAACCTGGCCACCATTTACAATACTAACCGATCATTTTTAACCAGAGTCCCCACGCTCTTCAGCTGATCAGCAAGTTGCTTTAGGTATTGACAATAGGATGATGTGTTAGGGAAGTCTTCCATGAGAGTACGAGAAAAATCCTGCTCAAGGGGCACAACTCTTGAGTTTTTGTTATCTTGGAAGATGTCCCAGAGACTATTCCAAGCCTCCATAGCAGCGCAATCTGGTGCGAGGATCGTATTCAGCAGATCGGTAGAGATGGTGGAGTAGATCCACCCTAGGACCGTGGAATCCAGGAGCTCCCACATCTCAATTTCATCGTCCGTCGTAGGCACCTTTTCCTTGCCTTTGGCGGGAGGGATGATATGATGAGTGACCAGATGCGATTTGGAGTGTACCTTGAATAGTTTCGCCCATGTAGCATACTGCACATTCTCCAATTCGAGGGTCATTGAAATATGGTTCTTGATGTTTGAAGCAGCAAGAGCCGGGTGATAAGGGAAGCCGGATTTGGAGTTAGTCATTTTGGTAGGAAGATGAAGGTACAGAGTGTAGGACGCAGTGGAGAAAGAAGAGGTTTAGAAAAGAAATACCCAGGGATTCATGAAACCATGAAAGAATATCTTCCTTGCTTTGTTATTCATCGATCATTAGTATATATACAATAGCAGTACACTAATCACCTAGCACTAATCTAGGGATAATCTCTAATCAGTTAGCACTATTCTAGTAACCAATATTTGAAAACCTATACTGACTATGGAAGAGATAATTATACTAAATATAAATACAACAAATATTATCTAATATTCTAACAACAACATTTCAATGATTTCAATATATACTCTTGTGATTAGTTATACTCCCTCCATCCCATTTTAATTTTAAGAGTGAAAAAATGGGTGGGTTCAAGAATTAAGGAAAATGAGATGTGTTAAGAGTGTTGATAGTTGGGTAAGAGAGAGAAAGTGGGGTAAAGAAAAGTTAGTGGATAATTGTTGTGAGTATGACATGTATGACCCACTTTCCATTTTAGAATTTTGACTCTTAAAATGGGACGCGCGTTTAGGAAACTTTTGACTCTTAAAATGGGACGGATGGAGTATAAATTTGCGTATTTTTTGGTTTTTGTTTTAGTACTCCCCCCGTCCCAGCACAAGTAGGACTTCTTTTCCTTTTAGGTCGTCCCAAAACAATTGAGACTGCCCAAAATGGAAATGTTTTAATATATTTATATTCAACCAACCCCATCATTTAACTCCACTCATTCTCTCTTCATTTTTCACCACTCATTTTATTCAATCAACACCACTATTTACCCCATTCATTCTCTCTCTTCAATTTCTACCACACATTCACTAATTTCTCTTAATTATTGTGCTCACTCCTCTAGTCCTACTTATGGTGGGACTGAAGGAGTATATTATAGGTATGAATGTTAAATTTTGTTGGGTTTTAAAAGGTTGTAACAATCCGATTTCTTAATGTAAGGTAGATGAATGAGGTTTCACTCATTTACATAGAGGTGATGATGAACATCCATTTGATAGTCCTCATTTTAAGAAAAGTCCGAAATATGTGATTAAGGCTCATTGTAGATAGAGATACAATCAATTGATTGACGAGTTATATAAAGTGATGGGTGTAGATTGGACGCAATATTAGTTTGAAGTTATTAGTGGATATTCCCATTCATTTAATAGCGGTATTAGTGAGTACTTTTCATTTCGTATTGAACATGATGCAGCTCTGAATCAAATATTGCAGGATGAGAAATTTGCAGTTGTATGTGGTCATCAACTTGATTGAAGGCGACATTATAAGAAGTTGAAACAAGTATTGCAGACACCTTTTATGTAAATTCACCAATTTGCTACCGTAATGAGGGGCTTGGTCCAATTACACAAACACTTGTATTAACCCAAACATCCAATTAATGTGGGGCATGCACAAATGATGATGAGAATTCGAAAGGTGATGAAGATTATGAAGAAGAAGAAGATGTAGATGTATTACTAGATGATGTTGATGATGGATATCAAGAGCGTAGTTATGATACTTGTACATATTTGGTTGAGGGTGATGATGGCCCGATTGATATTGATGTGGAAACACATTTGGTTTATTATGAAGTGCCGAAAAATAAGAGGTATGAAAGAAGAGATTATCATTTCTACAGTGATAATGGTGATATTGGCCGAGAAAAAGAAGACTTGATTGATTTCCATAAACAACCAAGTTTTTCAGTTTGAGATCCAAAGAAAAACGAAATTGCTAAAGATATTAGGGCTGGCATGGTAGGTATACCAACTTTTTTTCCCCTTGTACCGGTACCAACCAAGATGAAGTTGGTACACGAAAATGAGTACCAGTACCTAACCGTCAAACTCGGTATACCAACTTCTTGGTACGGTTGGTACTCGGTTGGTACGTTTGGTACTACACCTCTACCAAAGAAATTTTTTGTAGAGTTTTCCAAACACAAGAAGGAAAAGTGGAAGACAAATTACTATACTACTAAGTTTATATCAAGATAATCCAACAACTTCACTACATAAACTTAATAAGTTCCAGAAAAGACATTTCATTAAGTTATAGAAAAGTACAAAACATAAATATTGTCCAAAATAATGTTGCTTCATCTAGACATTTGGTAGAAAAATGTCATCACCACTGCAGCTCCAAACTTGAACCGATTACGTTCCAAAGCACCGACTTAAATTGCAGATTTTAAATAACTTATTAGAAGTTGATAGAAACAAAATGATGGAAAGATACATCTATAATCTAGTAGATATGAATATATACTGCTCAGAGCTTTTTTGATCGGATTATTGCGAAAGGGCATTATAGTAAAACGGCTGATGGGCTTTTGTTAATGTTATTCATGTATGCCATTTTATGGGGTACTTGTCAGTTTTTATAGATGAAGGTATATCCCTTTCAACCCATTTAATACAATCCACTGTATCTTCTAATATATAATAGATTCATATCCCATTTCCAGGAGATTCAATCATGCAGCACAAATTTCTTCCAAGGTAATTTTAACATGTATGCTAATTTCGATGAAAATCTTTGTCAATTAAACTTATTTGGTGTGCAGGCACCTGTTGTAGAACTGGATTTTTTTGGCAAATTACTTGGCAGAGTTAAGGAGGGAGTATATAATTTCAGAACAGAGGGAGTATGATTTCAGAACATAGGGAGTATATAATTTCAGAACAGAGGGAGTATGATTTCAGCACGTATTTAGGTTAGATTAGTCATTAGATTAGATTTTTTTTTTTTTTTTTTTTTTTTTTTTATAATTTTCTATTAAATATATAATAAAAATTATTTTTATAAAAATATACTCGGTACACGGTATACCAACCGAACTCATATTTGTGTACCGTGTACCAACCAAGAATGCATAATCGGTACGGTTACTACCGTACCAAACTTTAGGTATACTGAACTTCGGTATACCAACCTCTTTGGTTCGGCTGGTACTCGGTAGGCTGGTTTGGTACAAATGGCTAGCCTAGAAGATATACGCTTTTCTAGCAAGAATATGGTGTATTTAATTCAAGCCGCTCTCTTTTTTCCTGTGAAAATGCTTATTTTTATGAAATATAATCCAACGAAGTACTCCCTCCGTCCCACCTCTCTTGACACCCAAGAGGTGGGCACACTAACTAAGAAAAAATAATAAAATAAAGAAAATGTATAGTAAAAAATGAAGAGAGAGAATGAGTGGGGTAAATAGTAGTGTTGGTTGAATAAATTGAGTGGTGGATAATGAAGAGAGTGAATGGGTGGTGGGGTAGAGTGAATATAAAATTATAAAATATATGCTATTTTGGAAAGTGTCAAGTGAGCTAAGACAGACCAAAATAGAAATAAGTGTCAAGTGAGCTGGGACGGAGGGAGTATACTTTATTTTTGTTAGTCACTATTTAAATTTTAAATTTATGTATATATAATGAAATGTGAAAAATAAGGTAAATAATATTTAGTGACAAAATAAATTAGAAAATAAACTTTATTTTGGGATAATTTTCAATTAGATATTCATTTTATAGCGGAAAAAGTATAAAATATAAACATATTTTGAGAGGAATTAAATTATAAAATGTGAGGGGGTCAATCATGGTAAATACCAGTGTTCTAAAAATCGCCCTAGGCGGCCGCCTAGGCGCTGGGCAGCGGTCCGACGCCGCGCCTACTACCAAATCGCCGGAAATAGGCGCTCATTCAGTTCGGCGGACGATTAGGCGGATTAACGCCGATTAGGCGGCCTAGGCGCCGTTGAATGACTCAGACGCTCCCGGTAATGGTCGTCGGAAGGTCGATTTGTGTGCCGTCGAAGCTAGGCAAGGCAGGAAAACGGATTTCGGTCATTCGATTCCTTTAAGGGGTTGAGAGAAAAGAAGAAAGTGTGCGAAAGAGAAGGACAACCGATTTGGAGAGATAGAGAGAGAGAGAGAGAGAGAGAGAGAGAGAGAGAGATGGCGCATAGAGAGAGAAGCTCAAACAGTGAGAAACGGTGAGTGTGAAACGGCGCTGAGAATGGAAGAATAGGGTTAGGGGTTTTTTATTTTTAGAATTTAAATAAGGGAGGATGTGTACAATTGGGTATGGGCCACTGGCATTGGGCTTTTTTTCTTCTTCTTTTTTAATTGAAAATCACCTATGGCCTTGCAACTTTGTTTAATTATGTTCTACTATGACTTTTTTTTCTTTCAAAAGTATTGTATTATGACTTTGTGAGTGTATTTGTATACTCCATCATCACTATGTCCCATAAAATAGTTGTTTATAGGGTTTTTTATTTTTAGAATTTAAATAAGGGAGGATGTGTACAATTGGGTATGGGCCATTGGTATTGGGCTTTTTTTCTTCTTTTTTCATTGAAAATCACCTATGGCCTAGCAACCTTGTTTAATTATGTTCTACTATGACTTTTTTTTCTTTCAAAAGTATTGTATTATGACTTTGTGAGTGTATTTGTATACTCCATCATCACTATGTCCCATAAAAATAGTTGTTTAAATTAAATATTAAAATAAAAAATAAACATAGGTGTAGTATTATGAAAATATTAATAATAAATGTGTCAATTCTAGGCCCCGCCTAGGCCCCTAGGCGCTAGGCCCAGCTCCGCCGCCTAGCGTTTTATAGAACACTGGTAAATACTATAGTTATTCACAAAGGTTGAAGGGCTAGAGTGGAATAAATAAAAACTTGAGGGGGGTCAAGCGACCCTTCTCACTTTAATGTAGATTCGCGTTTGGTTTAAAGGACCTTGTGCTTTAATAGATGTCGCAGGGAACTTGCACTTTTTAAAATTAATTATTTTAAATAAAATATAAAATTTGCCATTAATATATCTTTATATATATATATATATTACCAGTAATAAAAATCACTCTCTCCATCTAGGAGTATATGTCCACCCTCTCATATACACGGGGTTAAAAAATGGTGGAAGTGATGTAAGTGTTGTGAGTATAAAAGTAAAGTAAGAGAGAAAATGAGTGAGAAAGAATAATAAATTGATTGGTGTTGAGTATAAAAGTAAAGTATGAGAAAATGAGGGACCAGACCCGGAACCGCTGCACCGAAAAATGGTGCACCGCTGCACCGAATAAAAGTTACACACGTTATGTAAAACGTTTTCTACACAACGTTTTTATTGTACTACATAATGTAAAAACGACCGAAATCAGGAGCTAACTGAAAAACGTTTTACATTTGCAGTACAGTTTTACATTTGCAGGAGCTAATTGAGAAACGTTGTGTAACTTTCACATCGGTGCAGCGGTGCAGGTAACTCCTCGGTGCAGCGGTTCGAAATCCGAGAATGAGTGAGAGGAATATTAAAGATTCTTTGTCATTTTTGAAAGTGGACATATACTTTGGGATGGACTAAAAAGGAAAAATCGACATATACTCTGGGACGAAGGGAGTAAATGTTTATTAATATAAAATCAAATTATTTCCTTTAAAAAGATATTATTAAGAAAATTATTATTTTGAGACGAAAATGTATCATTTATAATAATGGAGGAGTTATTGCCACTACAAATAATACTTTTCCACTACATCAATTATAAATTTTTCATATTATGACAAATTTACCCTTCAACTAATAGCATATAAGTAACCATGCAGTCATTTTTCGAATTTAAATTTTGTTCTTTCCCACTTTAATTACACCCATACCATTCTTATATAAGTACCTTCCAGCTCAATATACCAAACTAAATGGTTATTGTTGGGTATGCTTATTTATAAACCACTCCTATTACCTAGATTTGATTGATCCCATAACCTTATTTTACTCTTTGTGGACTTTAAGATATATTGTAAGAAGTACTTGTACTTCATTTAGAATAGTCCACCTTCTAGTTTGATAGGCTTAGCAGATTAGGACCCTCAATTTTTTCTAAGTCTGGAGAAATGAGGTAGGTCATATGTCTGCCGCATGTAACCTACCGCATGACCAAGGTGCCGCATTCTCTATGCTGGCCGCAGATAACCTTGCCGCATGATTTCATCCTACCGCAAGTTAACTCTACCGCATGGAACCATGGTTGAAGAAACTCAAGTTTGTTCAAACTTAACCATGGTCACACCTGTGTCCTTACCTTGGTTAGTTTAGAACGTTGCAAATTCAAATTTCAAATTTGAATACAACTGTCATTTTAGTACAGTTGGACCACCATGACTCTGCAACAAAAGGACAACTCAGACTGAGCTCCAATTAGAAATCAACAGCTCATTGTCCTCCAAACTTGCCCTCCAAGAATTCAAACGGCTAGTTTCTCCATCAAGGCTATAAATAGACCTTGAATTCTTCATTGAAGATAAGCTGAGATTCTAAGAGAGAAATTGCTGTTGAAATTCTTGGTGATTGAAGATCATACTCAAGATTTTCAGAATCCTTCGAATCTTCAAGCACTCAACCTTCAAGTCTTCAACAAATCTCCAGCAACCTTCAAGATCAAGTCTCAAGCCTCTCACACAAGATTCATTACGCTCTAAAATCATATAGATTCCAAAGAGCTCTTGATTCTTAACACACACACTCACCCCGATTGATCAATCACATAGATCGAATCATTATGGATACACTGGTCTAAGTCTAGGATTGTACTTCATAGAAATAGGTGTTGATTCAATACTTCATCTCTGTAATCTGTACTCAAGAATCAATATATACCTCATTCAAAATCCAAGACTGACCATCTTGGTAAAGGACGTAGATCTTTTAACAGATCGAACCTTTCCAAATCCTTGTGTTATTTACTTACTGCACTTTACCTTTCTGCAAATTTACTTATTGTTCATCTTGTTCTTATTGTTCTTCATTGGTTCATATTAATCTTGTTTGTCGTTTAGTGTTTTGATCCTTTCAGATTTATGAACTATTGTGAATTGTGTTTGTTTGTCTACCCCATTGCCTAAGTTAAAATCTGACTAACTTATCATTTGCCAAAAACCTCTGAGACACAAGTTTTCAATCTCTCAACCTACCTCACCCTTATCTACCGCATATTTGCCTACCGCAAACTCACCTACCGCATTCTCTGCCTACCGCATTATACTTATCTAAAATCAACTCAACTTGTTTTTAACGAAAACTTCCGCTGTGCATTTTATACTTGACCGCGTGGTTTTCATCTACCGCAAAATTCAAGTATAAGCATAAAGGTTGAATTTTTTTAAAAGGGTTGAAATTTTAATAGGCTATTCACCCCCCCCCCCCATCTAGCATCTTTTCATACCCTTGTTGTGTCTCTGGGGCCAACAGTTATCATTTCTTTCTTTATTCTAATTGAAACAATCTTTATTCACTTATTCCTTTTTGATAAAAACAAGAGATACTCATTTACTTTTATGGAAAAATTATCTTTACAAAAATTGGGCTAGAGTAAAAACACCTTATATTATTTCTGCTTAGTATTTAATCTATTATAAAAAGTACTATTTCTATCCCAAAATTAAGTTTTATTTTCATTCTTGATTAAGAACAAAAAAAAAAACATTTATTCTAGAATGGAGGGGAACGTAAGAGACGATTCATTTTTTATTTTTTTTTGCAATAATTATTCCTAATTTTGTTTTTTAATATTTTTACAATCAATATGTATAATAGATTTTTAATTTTAATATTTTTGTTGTTTTAAAAATAAAATTAGATATACAATTTTATTTTCTTTTTGATACTTATCATATAAAAGGGAACCCTACAATTAAGTAATTTACAGTAAGGAGAATGTAAAAATAATCATTTTGCACAATTACTTATATTACACGCAAAAAAATAATTAAAGATTGTTTCAAAATTAGATAATGTAGAAAATTAAAAATCTATCCATTCAGTTTAAAAGATTATTGATATAATTAAGATTAGTTATAATTCAACAAGGAAAGAAAATATACCAAGTTTGAAAAATCTGCTAATAAGTAAAGGGCAAATTTGTCATAATGTAAAAATGTTATTAATGATGTAGTGGATAAGTATTATTTGTAGTGGCATTAGCCCTTCCCTTATAATAATCAGATGATGTCAAACTGATCGACCCAAATAATACTCCCTCCGTCCCAAATGATCTTCTCATTTCCCATTTCTCATTGTCCCAAAAAGTTCTTCACATTTTTACATTTGAGGCTTAAACAAAGCATGTCTAGTGAAGCATGTGTTCATATCTTTAAAAGTTCGAATAGTCAAACGTGAAGATTATTTTGGGACGGATGGAGTATACTGTAATTATGTAATTATAAAAGTAACAAAACGAGTTAATTTATTCATCAATGTATGTACAAGACATCAGATACTCAAGCTAATATTTTATTACCCATTGAAATGGTTTAGTATATACTCCCTCCATCCCACCTCACTTGAGTTAAGAGGTGGGCACGGTAACTAAGGAAAAAGAATAAAATAAATAAAATGCGTGGTAGAAAATGAAGAGAGATAATGAGTGGGGTTAAAAGTAGGTTGATTGAATAAATTGTGTGGTGGAAAATGGAGAGAGAGAATATGTGGGTGGGGTAGATTGAATATAAAATTATAAAAAGATGGCCATTTTAGGGGTCTCAAGTGAAGTGGGACGACCCAAAATAAAAATAAGTCTCAAGTGAGGTGAAGTATACTATATAACGAGGTGGTAATCATGATATTGGTTACTTTCCTTTTTAACGGACTCCAAATTATTCACATTACATGTACCTTACTGACTAGTCAAATTGAGCAATATATTATGGATCATATGTTATTTGTTTGTTTTTATTAGAATTAATATATACTACCCCTGTTTTTAAATGAGTGTTCAAATTTTATTTTAAGGGACATCGAAAAATATCAACTTTTTGTACACTTTGGTGGCAAAGATTCATATATAATTTTGTAATCTCATTTTCAAACATTTAGTTTTGCACGTATAAAGAGACCGGTGAAAAAAAATTCAAAAAAAAAAAACATTTAGGGACAAAGTTATGCTAAAAAAAGACACTCATTTTGGGACAAAGATTTTTTGAAAATGGACACCTATTTAGGAACAGAGGGGGTAATATATTTTTATTTCAAAAGGAGAAAAAATTTCAACAAATAAATATACTATAACCATTTTTTTGTACAGAGGTAGTAAGTACAATACTTTGTACCTTAGTTAAGTGGTCATTGACACTACACATTGGTATATCAGAAAAAAATCGGAAAAATGTTGGTGCTTTTGCTGGAATAACAATCAAAATTATGTCTTACTCCCACTGTCCCATTTTAAGAGTTAAAAACTTCCTAAAAGAGCGTCAAAAACTTCCTAAAAGAGCGTCTCATTTTAAGAGTCAAAATCTTAAAATGGAAAGGGGGTCCTACATGTCATACTCACAACAATTATTCACTAACTCTTTTCTACCCTACTTTCTCTCTCATATCCAACTATCAACACTCACAACGCATCACTTTTTCCTTAAAATGGAAAGGGAGTATATTTTATGTAAAAATAAAAAATTGAGATATATCAGACTCATATAAAATCCCTGTTTGATAAATCTCAGAACAAATGAAAGCTCATCACTACAATTAGATGTGATCCGGCATAAAACTAAATAAAATATCGTCACCTCATTTGAATCTATCATTTTAAAAAATCTCCAGACACACTAAACTTTATCTGTGTAGAAAGCAACAATCTCCATATCTTTTCTTCCACATTCTTACTCCTCAATCTGTAAAAAATGGCGTCCACGGCCCCTTCTGACGCCGACCAATTTACCCTTTCCTCTTTTCCTAGGGTATTATTGCTCGCTTTCCCCCTTAATTCTTGCACTAATTTGTATTTATTTTCTTGTGTAAAGGTTGGATTTTTAATTGTTTAGTGTGTGTTTGTGTTTGATTAGGTTGGGAAATCTTCAGGTGAGGTTGAGGGTTTGGAAGAGCCGCTTATCAATAGAAAGCCACACTGCGACCACTACTCTGTGCTTGCTGCTATTCTTCCGTGAGTATTTACTACTCCCTCTGTCTCGGAAAATTGTCCTATTTTGACTTTTGATGGTCAACATAAATTAACTTTGGCCAAGCATGGGTGTCAATCTAATAATCACAATGAAATTTTAAAAATTGTTATTGATAAATCACTTAATGATTCGTCAATTACAATTTTTAGAATTTCACTAGAATGATTAGATCAACATCAATGTTTGGTCAAAGTTCATTTATGTTGACCATAAATATCAAAATGGGACAAACTTTTCGGGACAGAGAGAGTATTTAAATACGTAAATATAGTATCTGTCTCACCCGCACTCTCTCGTTTCTATTTGAACATGAACCACTGATTTAATTGTTTGGAAAGTTTATAGTATTTGTGTGTTTCTTGGATGTATTTGATTTTGGAATTTTGGATCCATATTTGTCATCTTACCACTTGTTTGGTTGTGTACAAATTAACTGATAATAAATCGGCTTTAATTACATCACCATTGACAACACAAAAAGCTCACTTTTTTTTCTCACAAAATTGTATTTTGGTGTTATTGTTGTTTCACAAATTAGGGTCAGATTCTATAGAGTTTGTAGCAAACCGGGAATTGCCTTAATTTTCTTGCCTAAATTTGTGATATTTTTGCCTCTAGCACACTCAATGAGGAAAGGGTCAAGAGACGAAAAATTAAGCAGGTCATTGAGGTCTGATTTCGTGTTCAGACAAATGAGGTTGGTAAAAGAGATACATGATAGAAAAAGGAAGCACCATTGCCAGGTAGAACATATTCCCAAGAGTATCTTTATGATATTCTATAGAGTACTCGATCCTGTTTTGCAAGTATCTTCCCCCCCCCCCCCCCCCCCCCGGCCAACAAAAATATAAAAATAAGTTAACAAAAAATGAAATCAAATTCGTACTTCCCTTTGGGTTGTTCTAAAAAGAAAAGAGTCGTATTTCTGATTTCACTAAATCTCCATATCCCCCCTCCCAAGTTTTTTTGTTTATTTCCGAAGACATGATAACTACGTTGTGATATTTTAGGAGGGAATATAAAGTTGATAATATACATTGATAGCTACCCCCTGGGCCAATGCCTAAGTTGATATCCTCCAAATGTCAATTGGGATATATTGCCTAGTTATTCCTCTATTTATAATTATACAATTCATTCACAAAAGAGCTAATTTGTTTGAAAATAACAAGTATCAAGTATGTAGTCTATTACCATAGCTAACACTGCAACACTAAGTCTATTCCGAAAATAGGTTTAATGCTAAGTGAGCACACTGCACTCAGTACAACTGCAACACCATAACTTATTTTAATGGTAATATTACAAAGGTAGTATGGCTACTAATACATGATGATTTCGGCATATTTTTCATGTATGATGAAGAGATTGAAACAGATGTGGTTGTTGTACTGCACATTCCAGACCAGATTTTTTATTTTATGGAGTTTTGGCTGTTATGATCCTGATTTTCAGGATGAGATCACCGTCAATGCAGCTCAACTCATCCATTGGCCAATTCCTTTGTCCCAACTACTGGTGATGATGGAAGAAAACACATTAAGTTATAGGGTCCTGCCTGGTCTTATTTGTGTAAAGGGAAAAAAATAATTCCCTCAGCTGACCATCCCTATGTTATTACATATATACGATGTATGTAGTACCAGAAATAATTTACTTTTGGTGCTTTGTTCTAGAATTGTCAGCATGTTTGACTATGCTCAAATTTTGTTTAGATCTGTTATGTGGAAGTTATCTTAATAATTTTAACCGTATGACGAAAGGATATACTCCCTCCGTCCCAAAATGATCTTCACATTTGACTATTCAAACTTTTTAAGGATAGGAACACTTGTTTCACTAGCCATGTTGTGTTTATGAATATTTAAGCCTAAATTGTAGAAATGAGAAGAACTTTTTGGGACAATGAAAAATGGCAAATGAGAAGATCATTTTGGGACGGAGGGAGTAATACATAAAACTCACCAGAACTGCACAATGATCTTGTCTTGTCTGAAATGTCCTTTGTTTCGTACATAGATTAAGGGACGTTTCATTGTTTTCAGATTTCTTTTCCCAGCCTTTGGAGGATTATTATATGGCTATGATATTGGCTCCACATCTTGTGCCACAATTTCTATTCAGGTATGTTCAGTTTGAAGTTGTCAACACTTCGAGAAGTAGGACTTCTTTTTATTTTTATTTTCAGATGGAAGAGTATCTGGTAATTTTTACTTTTACCTGAGGGGAAAATATATTCTTCTACTTGTCCAACTCAAGTTTTAGACTTTTATACTTAGAGACTATGCCCTTTACTCTCCAAAATCCAATGATGCTCCTTCAACACACTTGATTATCCCCCCAGTCACATGCTATAAAATGTAATCCACTCTCCCATGTGCCCCCTTGTAATAGACTAGGCGGTTAATCAGATAGTGGGATTTTTGTTGTACAATTTGGAATATCTATAAGAAATGTTCAAGTTCTCATTCTGGGCATCTTACAATTTTTTGAGAATAACTCTTGTCTCTATTTGATGTAAATCTTAATGTTTCAATGCTAGAACAATTATACGTGTTTTTCACTAGTCAGCCTTTGATGAAATATCGAATATATGACATATGATCTAGGTCAGAGCTGCTTTGTTTGTCTAGTGAAAGTTATTGTTGTTGCATATCTGAATACTTGCTTAAGCAATTGTTTTTTATTAGCCTTTTATTCAGTTGTTGGAATTTTTGTCACTACATTAAGTTTCATAGTCAGAATATTGATGTGTAAACTCCACAAGTGTAACTGTTCTTCTCCAGTACTCATTTATCTCACTTTCTTTATGTTAATTTGACTGTCCATCTCTTATCTATTGTTTTCTTATTCCACAGTCAGCACAATTTAGTGGAATTTCATGGTACAACTTGTCATCTGTAGACGTTGGTCTCATAGTAAGTTCATACTCTTCATGTAGGGCAGGATTTCTATAGTGTAACCTTTCAACTTTTTAACTCCTTGTTTGAACTTTCCAATATTATTTTTAGCAATAAGTGCTCTGTTCTCTCTACTGCTCATTACAGACCAGTGGATCATTGTATGGGGCTTTGATTGGCTCTGCATTGGCTTTCAATGTTGCGGACTTTCTAGGTTAGCTACTTTCTTAACTGCTGGCTCAAGTTCATTATTCATGTTATTGTAGTAATATGAGGAAATGTTTTGATTAACAGGACGAAGAAGGGAGTTGATAGTCTCTTCTACGTTGTATCTTGTCGGTGCTTTGGTAACCGCGTTTGCACCAAACTTCGCACTTATGGTTGTTGGACGTTTTGCTTTTGGTATAGGAATTGGACTGGTAAGATACTGGAAATATATTTTCGACCTTATGATTCAAAATCTTAAGGTAGTTTATAATTACTGTGCGCATTCCTAAATAAATATTCATCTCTATTGCGCATTAAATGCTTACAATTTTCTCAGATGTGTAAATCATTTCTAAATTGCATGTTACGTTTTATACTCTTTCTGGCTAGATTAACTCACTGATCTTCGTAAAAAAAATCAATTTAGATTGTACTTCTGCTTTTTACTACTAGGACGACAACCAAATTCTGTATTCCTGCTAACTGATTAAATTTAAGGTTTGTTATTCACATTGAACAGACGGAACTACTTATTCCATTCATTAAACAGTCTAAGCACACTCCCATGGTTAGCAGATTACCACATTTGGTATGTCAGTACCGTTGTAATTAGATGCCTAGATAAGGATTCGTCATGAAATAGTATCCAAATATTGGCATGATGGATGTGAATATTAGATACCATGCATCCAGCAGCGGAGCCCCACATGCCATTGTGGTCAATCGATTCCCTTGTTTTTGAAGCGCTGTCATTTTTACCACCTTCAAGTTAACAATTTTGCCACTAAAATTATAATCTTATCCTTTTTGACCCCCTTCAGTTTAGTAAAATAAACCACTATATCATAATTTTGACCCCCTTCTACACAATTCCTGGCTTCGCCACTTCATGGATCAAAAGTTTCATTGGAAAGTCAAGTGGTTTATAATCTTCAATCAGTTATGGATTGATGTTTATCAAAGTAAACTTAGAGTAGAATCTGAATATGTTCTTCCCATATCATTTCTCTTTTGTCTCCCCTCATTCTGCGTGACATGGCAATTTCTGTTCATGTGCTATACAGGCAATGCATGCTGCTCCTATGTACATTGCCGAGACAGCTCCGAGTCAGATACGAGGTCAACTAATTTCCCTCAAAGAATTCTTCATTGTTCTTGGAATGGTTGTAAGTACCACAATCTTTCTCTAAGAATTATGATTGTTGTTTTTGAGGAAATTCAAGAGCAAATTTAGGCTGTTAAGATCCTCTGTAAATGAGCTGCCTTCAGTTTATAGTACTCCCTCCGCTCCGGAAAGATTGTCCCATTTTGACTTCATGGTCAACTCAATTGAATTTTGACCATAATTTAATGAATATGCAATTATCTCTATGCAATTCTAAAAATTGTTATGGATATCAATATTAATTTTTTGAATTGCATAGGGTTAATTAGATATTCATTAAATTATGGTCAAGTTCAATTGAGTTGACCATGAAAGTCAAAATGAGACTATCTTTACGGGACAGAGGGAGTATATGTGTGTCTATTTCTAGTGTATTTAATGTAGAGCATCAACGAGTAAGCGTGTGTAATGTTTCACAGGCTGGTTATACAGTTGGCAGTCTCTTGATTGATACAGTCGCTGGTTGGCGGTATATGTACGCAGCTAGTGTTCCAATAGCGGTGATCATGGGTATTGGAATGTGGTGGCTACCTTCTTCACCAAGATGGATTCTTCTGCGTGCCATCCAGGGTAAAGGAAATATGGATGACCTGAGAGAGACTGCCATTCGTTGCTTGTGCCGGCTTAGAGGTGAAGCAATTGGTAGTTCAGGTGCTGAGCAAGTAGATGAAATTTTGGGTGAGCTTTCTTATATTAGGGAAGAAAATGAAGCTACCTTTGGGGAGATGTTCCATGGAAAATGCTTGAAAGCTTTGACTATTGGTGCGGGTTTAGTCTTATTTCAGCAGGTATCTTTTTATAAAGGGCTTCAACTTTTATGCATTGTTTCTTAACGTTCACTTACATTAGTCTCTTTCTGACATGATAGATTACTGGACAACCTAGTGTACTGTATTATGCTGCAGCAATATTTCAGGTAAAATACTGCTACCTCCGTCCCAAAATGAATGTTAAAAAAAAAAAAAAAACCAATTTACTCTTGATCCGGAGCAAATTTTTTTTTTTTTTTTGCATTCATTTTGGGACGGAGGGAGTAGGAAGTTTTGAGGTTGTAGCTAATTCGTTTTGCTTCTCATTTTTATTTTAATTGCTCGTTTGTTTGGATCTTTAACTGGTATAATTTGATAGACTGCAGGATTTTCCGCAGCTTCTGATGCAACAAGGGTCTCTATTCTTCTTGGGGTGCTGAAGGTTGGTTCCCCCCCTCCCCACACCAGTTCTGTTACAATGATATAGTAGTATTTTTTTTTTCCTATCATGAGAGTTTATGATTTGTTCCTGATATCAAGTCTGCCTTTTTATAGTTGATTATGACTGGTGTGGCTGTTCTGGTTGTTGATAGACTTGGCAGGAGACCTTTACTTCTTGGAGGTGTTTCTGGCATGGTAAGTTTTCTCTTTTTAAGGGTGGGGCTTTGAGATTTACGTGACGAGGTGCATTTAACAAGTTTGATGGGAATAGGGTTTATTTACATTAGTTCCCTCTTCTTAAACCTTTACTAGCTATGAGGGGGTTGTCAGCATCTGTAGTTCTACATATAATTAATTAAAGTTGGACATTCTACATTTGTTGCAGGTTGTCTCACTATTTCTTCTGGGATCATATTACACCTACCTTGGTAATATACCAGCTGTTGCGGTGGTGGCACTGTTAATGTATGTTGGATGTTATCAGGTATAATTTCATTTACGTGTCGGAAAACAAAACTGCTTGTACAATGTGCTCAGGGATATGTATTTTAATCAACAGTTGATTATCTAGCTCTTTGTTGTTTCCCTACTGTTTGGTTTGGAGGTTGCATGTTAAGTTATTGTATTCTTTTGTGAGAAGTTTGATAGCTAGAAGTTAACTTTTGATGTCTGATTTTGCAGTTATCATTTGGTCCTATTGGTTGGCTGATGATATCCGAAATCTTCCCATTACGGTTAAGAGGGCGTGGATTGAGTATAGCGGTTCTTGTAAATTTTGGAGCTAATGCACTTGTGACATTCGCATTTTCTCCGCTGGAGGTATTTATCATTTCCTTTTTTGGACCATCCCAGACTCCCAAACAACGTTTTTTTTTTAAGTTTTCAATTTACTTGAAAAATATACTACAGCACTAAAAAATTCCAGGACCATTTGCTGTCACTCTAACTCTCGTGTCTGTTCTTCCATTACTGCTACGACCTTCTTTTCATTTTCATCTTCATCTTCATTGTCATCACCATAACTCTTTCTTTCTATTGCTAATTTTATTTGCTTGGGTTTTCAAGTAATACCAACAATGTCCCAGAAAAGTAGTCATGCCTTGACTTTTTTCGTCAACTTGATTGAACTCGGTCCAAAAAGTTGAACTAACAAGTTATTTGTCCTAGTAAATCTCTAAATCTGGTCACTGAGGTACTCCGAATAGCAGTTCATCTATTGGACTTGTGTTTCCCTACACATGATAATTATACTTTAAACGGTGATTTGATTTTGTCTTAGGTTATTATCCAATATAGAATGTGGACGATTTGTTTAGAAAGAGTGAGTACTAACTTCTTGATATAAATGTTATGCCATATGCGTATTGAACATAGTGAGAGTACCTCTTTAATTTCAAAAGATTCAGATTAAGGTATTAAGTTTAAGTGCAACTTCTTGATAACAAAACTGTATAATTGGATTAAAGTCTCCAAATTTACAGCTCTGAGATGCTTGGACGCTTCTTTATGCTATATGGATGTTGATGCATTGTGGGGTATTCTAAATTCTCTTAGAGCTATTACTGATAATCAACCACATTTTCGTTGCGTGCAGGAATTACTGGGAGCTGGGATATTGTTTTTCATCTTTGGAGGAATAGCCGTGGTGTCACTTGTTTTCATTTTCTTTGTCATACCCGAGACAAAGGGACTCACTCTTGAGGAGATTGAGGCTAAACTTCTTTAGGAAATCTTGATTTTCTTGCTCTCTTGTCGAATTGAGGTTGTTTTATTATGTTTTAAATGTACCACTAATCGATCATCTCAAGTAATAAGAGTATGTAGAGATCCAACTTGTTCATTTTCGAGAGGTTAGTGTAATAAATATTTGTATTTGTAACATGTGATTATAATGAACGGCCTCTTGTCAGGGTGTACAAAATTTTCAGAAATGTAATGTTGTTGTACTCTTCTAATCTGTATCTTTAATAGTGCACATTAAATTTCAACATAACATTTGGCCTTAATCCTCGTCGATACTAGTTTGGTTTTGTTTTTCCTACGGATTTTGGATTGAATTTTAATCCATATTTGTCACGGGAGTTACTCAAACGGTTTAAATTCACGTTTTCGGTCATCAATTACAAAGCCTTTGTCACCCGAGTTACTAAAATGGTTTCTTTTTGCCGTCGAGTAGATCTCACTGGAGTTTGTTAAGAGGATGGAGGGAGGGACAGTTGGGAGAAGGGGTGAGGGCAATTTGGGAAATAGAATGATTGCAATTATATAGGCCAGGGTGTGTTTAGAAGTTTGGGTGTGAATAGCCGCATTCTTTTAATTGGCCGACTATATATGAAATTTAGGGTTTGGCGAGTTAGAGAGCGGAGGAAGAGGTGATAGTAATGGCGGTATTCAACGTGGTACAGAAGAGGAGGAGAGCCGCAATAGCCGACCACAAGAGAGCCGCACACGGCCACCCTGTAACCGGAAAGCTTAAGCTTAAGCCCCAAACTGTCACCATCTCCGGCAAGCGCAAACGCAAGCTCTTCAAAAAATGGCGCCGGGTCAGCCATCTCTCTCTCTCTCTCCCCCTGTAATTGCTAGGTTTTTGCGTTTGTTTGGAGATTGATTTTCGCTTTGATTTTGACAAATTGTCATTGAACAGGACCAGAAGGATGCTGTTGCGAAGGGCTTTATCACAATGCAAGATGTTGAAATGGCTGTTGCTGATGGTATGTATTTTAATTCCTAATGACTTGTCTTTAATCAAAATTTTGTATCCTGGTTTGTATTGCATAATAGTCTTGCTGGCACTGTTCCGATCAAAGTGTCCAACAACAACAACAACAACAACAACAACAAAGCCTTAGTCCCAAAATAATTTGGGGTCTGGCTAACATGAATCCTCATATGTCATCGTGATAAAAGGAAGAGAGAGAGAGAGAAAGAGAGGAAAAAGATGGAGAAAATAAAATAAAATAAATAAATAAATAATAATAATAAAAAGTACGATCAACCCCCATCATTCACATGAATTTTCGCCCTCCACTCCGGCCTCTTCAACGCCACATCTTCATCCACTCCGAGTAAACTCATATCATTTTCAATCACCTTAATCCAAGTTTGCTTGGGTCTTCCCCGACCCCTCGCCATTTTATCACTTCTCCACTCTTCAAAAATTATCTACTACTAGAGTTATGGGTTAGGTTATGTTTACAAACATGTATACTATCAGATGTGGTCTCTTCAACTCAAAGAGTCAATGTTCAAAAAATCAAATACTCCATGAAAAAATACTTTCTAGTTTAGGTTATACTTATTACTTAAAAAGTGTTTTTTTTTTTTTTTTGGGGTTGGGGGTTGGGCATACATTAGAGGCTTATATCACATGTTTTCTGTTCAAAGAGTCCATGTTTGAAAATCTTATTAAGTTATGAAGAGTTAGGGCATAGTGCATAAGCGAGATGCTTATATAACATGTGGATCGTAAACTTGAAAAATCATGTATATTGAGGCATAATTTCTGAAAGTGGAATCATGAGATGAACATTCCAAAATAGTATATTAGTCTCTTGATGTAGAATAGAGGAATAATTTGTTTGCATCGAGATAAAGTTGTTTATGGTTTGTGTATGTAGATGTTATGGACTTTATAAAATTTTTCTATGAAATAATGATAAGCAAGTAACCATTGAGCAGGAGTAATAACCTCAAGTGGTTTACAATCTAGCATGTTATAGTTACGACAGTCAATTAACACATTCTTGCCAAATTAACCATCTTAAAAAAATGAGTGCACAATTGGATGTAAACTAAACACTGACTTGGGTCCTTGTATGGGAGGGGACAGACCACAGACTTCTTTTACTTGGTAAGACCATTCATGTTACTTGAGAGTCGGTGCAATTGTCTGATGGAAGTGGTCAAAATCGTGAAAAAAAACTACTGAGATTGGTATACTCTACTTTGTGATGTATCATACTATTATCAGCGTGCACATGGAAAATATGTTGAAAGAAAGTACTTTATCATGGCAAGAGACTTGTGTGAGAATGTGATAGAAAGCCATGTCAAGACTCACGAGTGTATACATAACTTCAACCGAAAAATGTGATTCGCTTTACTTGTGAGCAATGATACAAATACAGAACTTCACACATGAAGTCATTATCCATAATTAACATGATATTGTGATACCACTGTGAGTGAATGAGCATGGCTCAATCAATAAATAGCCATATCAAATACTTGTTCACTTTACATGCTCTCCCGTTGGATGTTACATGGTCCTAGGATTTATGTTTGTCTGGTGTTGGACAGGTTATATTATATACCTGGTCGTTTTTTTAATCATGTTTCATGTGTAATTGGAAAGCGTTAAAAACCTTATAATGTTACTGTTTTGCAAATGTAGTCGGCACATCCCAAGATGCAAAAAAGTCTCCAACAAAATTTCACTTGAAAAAGAGTGTGAAGATTAAGAGTAAGAGATCCCATAGCAAAGGCAAGTTTCCTGCTTAAAACTTATTTTGAATCTGTTGATCCTTTTATAAACTTGTTCTTGTCTTGTATTCATCACATTTATATTGTCTAGTCGTCTTGTCTCTCTCCTGCAACATTGATGATTAATGTGATATGTATGATGCTTTTACAGGAGTTGGCAAAAGAAAGTCGCATCAGCCAGCTTTGGAGGCGCCCACAGACTCGATGGTTGAATAAATGAACTAGGAAACTGGAAAACGATAGCAACCTGTGCTCTATGTTGCCTTTAAGCGATTGTGGTTTATTGTATTTAACATGACTTTGCACTACTTTGTTATGTTTCCGTTTTAAGCTAGTTACAAATCTCTCCCTCTCTGGATGAGTGATACATACTTGCGAGTTCTTGGCTGAAAATTGTCTTTTGCAGCTAATGCATACTTTTGTTGGTGATTCTGTATGCTTAGAGTTCCATTTGTTCAATGAAGATTTATAGAGTATATCATCAATGTTCAACTGCCAATGGCAATTTTGATTTTATTAATTAGAATCATGACAAATTAAAGGCTGAGTCTTTGAAAAATGTTTATAAGTGGATGAACTGGAGTGCTACTTTCTCGTTAGGTAAGTTATTTTATTAACAGGGCTGTTATATGCTGCGAGTTGCTTGAGCTCCCTCGAACAAACTTGAGTTAGCTTGGCTAGAAATAACTTTGAGCCGAATTTGGCGGCAAGTCTTCTTTGAGCTCGACACACGTAAGTCGTTAAAACTCGAATTTTCCTTTGTTCACAAACTGCAGAACTCGAACTTGACTTTATAAGCTCATTGTATATTTATAAACTCAATTTTTATTTTGGAAAAAATTGCACCAAAAGTACCTGAACTATAGGGGTTGTTTGGATTTAGTAACTTATCTCTTTTTTGACCCATGAAAAATACCTTAACTTTTTTTGTGTGCAGCGGAAGTACCTATTGCTAACGCCGTCCACTTTTTGCCGTTAAGTTATCATGTGCCACACACATGACGTATTTTTTTAGGGTAAAAATGTCAAAACATAACAAGGATAGTGTGAGAACATTTTACAAAATAAAGGGGTTAAAAGTAATTTTTCTAGTTTCAATTAACCCCCTTCCCCTTTACCCCTTACCTTCAAACCCAGGTCAAAATCAGCAAAGGAAAGGGAAATTCCCAAATCCCTAGCACTTCATCTACATCATCAGACCGTTCTTTTCCGGTCAATCCCTTTCATTGCGGACCCATATCCCTCTCTTCTCCGTTCAATCGCCATCAAACCTTCAACCTTCCGCCGACCTCCCTCTACAATTCCGGCGCCGTCCACCATCAAGCCACACTGCTCAATTCGTCGTCTCCGGCTCCTAAGCTCCATTAGCGCCGCATCATCAACACCTCCGCACCAGATCCGGTCCCTACTGCTCCAAATTCTGGCCGACTCTCTCTTTCAACGCCGACGGCACCCTCAATTGCCGACACCCGCCGGCCCTCTCCCTCGACATTACTGTCGGTCTCTGCAGAAAACCAGTCTCCCTTCACCCCATTCGCCGGCCGTCCCTCTCCACACAACCACTGTTCTCCGGCCGTACTCCCCTATTCCACCATCTTCTCCGGAAAAAAATTAAAAAGATCTGATTCCTGGAATTCAAATTAAAATTAGGAAAAGAAGAAATTAGTTGAAATTTGAATTAGGGGTGAAGGGTTTTGAAAAGATGGAGATTGGACCTTGAAGTGGCGGGAATCTAGAAGATGATTGTAGAAGAATGGATTGCTGATGTTCATTCATTAATGTTTTCGTTTTTGCCTTTGTTGTTGTTGTTGTTAGAGAGTGAGCGTGAGAGTGGGAGGGAGATGGTGTTCTTCAAGAAAGTAGATGGGGGTGGGGGTTCGGATGGGGGTGGGGATGAAAGGGGGAGAGGTAGCAGGGGTTGGGATTCATTGTTAGAACTGGGAAGGGGAAGAGGAAGGGGATGGGGTTATTTGAAAGTAAGAAATTTATTTAAACACCTTTGTCTTTGTAAAATGTTCTCACACTATCCTTGTTATGTTTTGACATTTTTACCCAAAAAAATTAGTGATGTGCGTGGCACATGATAACTTAACGGCAAAAAGTGGACGGCGTTAGCAATAGGTACTTCCGCTGCACACACAAAAAGTTAAGGTATTTTTCATGGGTCAAAAAAGATATAAGTTACTAATCCAAACAACCCCTATAGTTCAAGTACTTTTGGTGCATTTTTTCCTTTTATTTTTGTTAGCAATAGGCTTGAATTCGAGCTCGACTCAAAGGCATTTTTTTGGGTAAACACAAATAAAGCTTGTCTCGGCTCATGATTGATAACAAATGGAGTTGTTCGCAAATAACTCAAAACTCGATTCGTTTTTACTATTGATTAACAAGTTTTAGGACTATTCTTTGAACAAATACAAAGACAAAGTCAGTGTTTTAAAAGACCCCCGTCTAGGCCCTGCCTAGGCGCTAGGCGTTCATGAAACGCCACGATCACAAAGGAACCCTGTGGCACTCTTCCACTTCAACCAACCTGCTTTAATCCTATGAGCCACATCTCCATCCAATTCTCCATCTTTTTGGATAATAGATCCAAGATTCCGAGTTCTTTCGCTATCTTGGATCTATTATCCAAAAAGATGGAGAATTGGATGGAGATGTGACTCATAGGATTAAAGCAGGTTGGTTGAAGTGGAAGAGTACCACAGTGTTCCTTTGTGATCGTGGCATGCCAAATAGGTTAAAGGGAAAATTCTATCGCACGGCAATTAGGCCTGCACTGCTTTATGGCACTGAATGTTGGGCCGTGAAACAGTGACATATTCATAAGATGTATGTAGCGGAGATGCGTATGCTACGATGGATGTGTGGGCATACAAGAAAAGATCGATTGAGAAATGAGGTGATCAGGGGTAAAGTAGGAGTTGCGCCCATTGTGGATAAAATGAGGGAGCATCGTCTAAGGTGGTTTGGTTATGTGAGACGTAGACCGAGTGATGCACCGATTAGGTTGCCTGAAGAGTGGAGAAGTGATAAAATGGCGAGGGGTAGGGGAAGACCCAAGCAAACTTTGATTAAGGTGATTGAAAATGATATGAGTTTACTCGGAGTGGATGAAGATGTGGCGTTGAAGAGGCCGGAGTGGAGGGCGAAGATTCATGTGAATGATAGGGGTTGATCGTACTTTTATTATTATTTATTTATTTATTTATTTGTTTATTTTATTTCTCCATCTTTTTCCTCTCTCTCTCTCTCTCTCTCTCTCTCTCTCTCTCTTCCTTTTATCACGATGACATATGAGGATTCATGTTAACCGACCCCAAATTATTTTGGGACTAAGGCTTTGTTGTTGTTGTTGTTGTATTTCTCTATTCTCGGATCCGCCTAGATCCCGCCTAAGCCCCGCCTAGGCGGCCCTGCGGCGCCTAGCGACCGCCTAGTATTTTTTAGAACCTTGGACAAAGTACATTCTTTATCTTTCTATATGACATTTATTTTTTCCATCATTAAAAATAAAAATAAAAATAAAAATAAAAATGCTCTTATATTTTTTTAATTAAAATATAATATCTAAATCATGAATTTTAATAAGAATGGTACCTTTATACTCTTCGGTTCTGAAATGATGTTTTCTTTCTTTTGTTAAAAAATGTTTTAAACAATAATTTTAAATTAATTCAATTATCTTCGTAAATAAAAAAAATAAAATATCATCACTTCAATTCAAGATGAGTAGGTTATAGTTATATACAGGGAAGGTAAAATACAGGGAACCAAGTAAATTACCCAAATACCCCTTTATATACTTAATTTGATTTTTTTGATTTCAATCGTTCCCTCTTCCCTCTTTCCAGTCTATCTCTCCTAAACGACATCTCTACCGACGACGAAGAAGACGAGCCGCGCACCACCACCACACGACGACAATGGCGAGAGTAAAAATTCCCAAGGTTCCTGCCGGCGCCGCCGCCTCTACCGCCACTGTCATCGCCGCCGCCGGAGCTTCATCTAGCACCGTTCCTGTAAAAAAGGTAATGTAAATTAAAATGTTATTTTAACCTAATTTTACACTCACCAAATTCCCAATCTATAATTTTTGTTTGATTATATCAAATTGATTCAATCATTTTTGCCAAAATGCATACATTTTTGTATGCATTTTGGCAAAGGGTCAGAAGGGGTACCAGAAGGACTATGGTGACCACGATTATGTTTGGGATGCGTGGGTGGAGCACGGCATGGAGGAGTTCAGGCCCGTTCGCCGCTGGGGGCCACTAGTGACCACATCTTCTCTCGTGACTGATGATTATATGGAGTGGTTTCTGGCTAGGAGTCATATTCGGATATCTAATCCGATACACGATCCCCCCGTTGACATTCCACCTCCCCCACCGCCCCCACTTGATGTTCCACCGCAGCCTGGGGTTCCAGAGGCACGAGCTATCATACTTCCATATTTGACGGATGCCAGGGTCCCCGAGGACGTCAGAGCTGGTCTTACACGGGCCCACGAGATTTTAGGAGGTTTTATTTAGGAGAGTTACTGATTATGGAGTTTTGTATTACTGATTATGGATTTTTGTATTACTTGGATTTATTTGGATTATGTATTACCGATTAGTTGGATTTATATTCCTTAAAACTGTTGGGTATGCTTATTATAAACCACTCCTATTACCTAGATTTGATTGATCCCATAACCTAATTTTTATCTTTTGTGGACTTTAGGATATATTGTAAGAAGTGTTAAAACTTCATTCTTAGAATAGTCCACCTTGATAGTATAGGCTTTAGATTGATAGGCTGGAAATTTTCTAAGTCTGGAAAAATGAGGTAGGTCCATTGCCTACCGCATGTAACCTACCGCATAACCAAGGTGCCGCATTCTCTATGCTTGCCGCAGATAACCTTGCCGCATGGTTTCATCCTACCGCGTGAATCTCTACCGCATGGAACCATGGTTGAAGAAACTCAAGATGGTTCAAACTTAACCATGGTCACACTTGTGTCTTTACCTTGGTTAGTTTTGAACGTTGCAAATTCAAATTTCAAATTTGAATACAACTGTCATCATAGTACAGTTGGACCACCATGACTCTGCAACAAAAGGACAACTCAGACTGAGCTCCAATTAGATTTCAACAGCTCATTGTCCTTCAACTTGGACCCCAAGTATTTCTAACGGCTAGTTTCTCCATCAAGGCTATAAATAGACCTTGAATTCTTCATTGAAAGATACGCTGAGATTCTAAGAGAGAAATTGCTGTTAAAATTCTTGGTGATTGAAGATCATACTCAAGATTTCCAAAATCCTTTGAATCTTCAAGCACTCAACCTTCAAGTCTTCAACAAATCTCCAGCAACCTTCAAGATCAAATCTCAAGCCTCTCAACACAAGATTCATTAGGCTCTAAAATCATATAGATTTCAAAGAGCTCTTGATTCTTACACACACACTCACCCCGATTGATCAATCACATAGATTGAATCATTAGGGATACACTGGTCTAAGTCTAGGATTGTCCTTCATAGAAAATAGGAGTTAATTCAGTTCTTCATCTTTGTAATCTGTACTCAAGAGAATTAATACATCCTCCATTCAAAATCCAAGACTGACCATCTTGGTAAAGGACGTAGATCTTTTAACAGATCGAACCTTTCCAAATCATTGTGTCATTTACTTACTGCACTTTACCTTTCTGCAAATTTACTTATTGTTCATCTTGTTCATATTGCTCTTCACTTGTTCATATTAATTTTGTTTGTCTTTTAGTGTTTGATCTTTCAGATTTAAGAACAAGTGTGAATTGTGTTTGTTTGTCTACATCATTGCCTAAGTTAAAATCTGACTAACTTATTATTTGCCAAAAATCTCCAAGACACAAATTTTCAATCTTTCAACCTACCTCACCTTAACCTACCGCACTACTACCTACCGCATATACATCTACCGCACTACCTACCGCAAAAACTAACCTACCGCATTGAACTTATCAAAACCAACTCTTAACTTGTTTCAACGAAAACTTCCGCTGTGCATTTTATACTTGACCGTGTGGTTTTTATCTACCGCAAAACTCAAGTGTAAGCATAAAGGTTGAATTTTGAAAAAGGGTTGAAATTTTAAATAGGCTATTCACCCCCCCTCTAGCCTCTTTTCATACCCTTGTTGTGTCTCTGGGACCAACAAGTGGTATCAGAGCAAACACCTTTATAAAACTTCTGTTTTTCAAGCTTAACAGCTTGGGTGCCGATTCAAAATGGCAAGTCAGAAAACTATGGCAACGGTTAACTTCACTCACGTTCCAGCGTTCGACGAAGATAATTTTGACGTATGGAAGCACAGCATTCTAACTCAGTTCTACTCCATGGACGAGCAACTTGGTGATTGTCTAACCATTGGACCATACTTCCCAATGAAAGCTAATCCGGATCCAGAAACCAATGGTGCAAATCCGACTATCAAGAAACCAAAAGCTGAATGGACCGATGAAGAGAAAAGACTGGTTGGAATGGATGTGAAAGCAAAAAGTATACTTCTAAGTACCTTGAGTACGTCACAGCGTCGACAGATCATGGAATGTTCTACTGCAAAAGAACTTTGGGATGCAATTGAAGATTACATCGAAGGAGATCAAGCTTGCAAGGAAAGCAAAAAGTTTGCAATTCAAAGAAGATTCAACAACTTTGCTAAGATCCCCGGTGAATCTCTAAGAGCCACTTATGATCGTTATTGTGAGATCGTAAGTACTTATACAGCACTCGGAAAGAAGCTTACCAAGAAAGAAATTAATGTTAATTTTCTTGCCGCTCTTGGTTCGCAATATCTACACAAAGGAAACACTCTTGAAGATACCAAGTTACTAGATGACATGTCTCTTAGAAGCCTCTATGCCAACCTCAAGGTCTTTGATATCAAGCTTAACAACATTGCTGAAATGGAAGGAAAAACAAAGAGCTTATCGTTGGTTGCTCAAAAGGAAGAAGTTATCAAGGAAGAAGATCCAAAAATCTCCACATCAGATTTACTTGATATGGATGATGATGATTTTGCTATGTTCGTGAAAAGATTCCAAAAGTTCAGAAAGACAGCAAGACCCGGATCAACAAGCAAAGCTCCAACAAGGTTTTCAAGGAGCAGCCCTTCAAAGAAGAAAGAGAACTTCAACTTCTCCAAGAAGAAAGAAGATCTTGTTTGTTTTAATTGCAGGAAACCAGGTCACTTCGCATCAGAATGTCCAATTCCCAAATATGAGTATATGAAGAAGAAAAGTAACTTTACTCCAAGGTATTCAAAGCAAAAGGGAATGATGGCTGAAGAAGACTCTACCTCAAAAGAGTTAGCTACATGGATAGAGTCAGACTCTGATGAAAGTGATGAAGATTCTGAAGGTCACATTTGTTTGGTCGTTCAGTCCGATGATGAGGATGATAATAAAATTCGTCGCTCACCAAATGCCAAACCTAAACGGATAAGTTATACGGCCGGTGAACTTGCTGAAAAAGGATTCCTAACTCCGGTTCAAAAGAATGGTGATCTTCTATTTTCAAGATGTGATGTTAGTGCAGCAAAGAAGGCTCTACTAAACCCCAAAGTGAAGGAAGTTCTGTCTACCACACCTCAAGTCAAGTTTGACATTTCTCCCGATGAACAAGAAAAGATGTTTGCAAAAGCTGAACAGGTAATTAGTAAGTTTTCTGGCATGAAGGAAGCTTTAGCACTTTCAACTGAAGAAATTTCCCAGCTCAAGACGGAGAAATCTCTACTAAGATCTGAACTCACCCTCCTTAAGGAGCAGATCAAGAGCATGACTCCTCTTACTGATCGAAACCGTTTCTTAGAAGAACAAAATGCTATATTTAAAGTTAAAAACGATGAATTGGTTGCTGAAATAAATGACTTGAAAAAGATCACTAATGAGTGGACCAATTCTCGTGTCACTATGGAACAAATCTTAGAATCCCAAAAGCCTAGTGGAGATAAGGAAGGCTTAGGATTTCAAACTAATGACAACTTTAAATGTGCATCTTGTTGTGAAAGAGATGAGAAATTTACCCCGCAAACTTTGGAAGGGTCAAAGGCTAAACATCATGTTTCAAAGGGTGTAGGACAAGAACCAAAGAAGAAACTAGAGTTCAACTATGTCTACCCTAAGAAACAAACTGGCAAGGCAAAGATGAAAGGTATTGCCATGGATGAACCTACCGCAGAGGCTTCCTCTAGCAAGGTAGATGGCGCTCCCTACCGCATTATCCTGCCGCGAGGTCAATCGACCGCACCAAGGAAGATGACGACCGCAAGGAAGCCGTCGACCGCAAGTGGCAGCAAGGCAGCAAAGTTCAAAAGGATGAATTTTGTTAAGGAGACCTCATCCATACCAGTAAATGATGTTGTGCTCAAGACTTCAACGAAGTTTGTTAAAACTCAGTTGGGTGGCTTCCACCATTGTTCTGTGTGTGATGGTTATGGTCACAAGGCTGCTGAATGTCTTTTGAGATTCACACCCAATCCCAGAAAGAGTAACCCTCCTTCTGTGAGGCAAGTGTGGGTTGTCAAAAGTTGCTAACCCTTTGGACCCAAAAGAATAAAAAGGGGACCTTGTTCTTAAATGTCTATTTTGTAGGTCCTCTGCTTAATGGCCGGACATTCCAAGGATAAATCAAGCTTATGGTATCTCGATAGTGGCTGTTCAAGACACATGACCGGAGATATCAACTTATTGGAAGATGTCCGTGAAGAAAAAGGGCCATCAGTAACCTTCGGAGATAATAACAAAGGAAAGACTGTAGGATATGGAGTCATTCGTAAAGGAAAAATCACCATCCAAGAAGTCTCTCTAGTTATTGGACTACAACACAATCTACTCTCAATATCTCAGTTCTGCGACAAAGGATTGCAATGCCACTTCACTTCAAATTTCTGTCTCATCAAAGATGGCATATCCGGCGTCACTTTGCTCAAAGGGATTCGTAAGAAAAATGTTTATGTTGTTGATTTTAATTCATCTTGCATTTCTTCTAATCTCTGTTTTGTAGCAAAGAATGTTAGTAAGAATAGTTGGCTGTGGCATAAAAGACTAAGTCACTTAAACTTCAAGTATCTCTCCAAGATTGGTAGAGAAAATCTAGTTCGTGGTCTACCCAAAGTAGCTGATCACCACGATGAGAAGTGCACAGCATGTCAACTAGGCAAACAACCAAAAGCGTCTTTCTCCAGCAAGACGACACCTTCAACTTCTAGATGTTTGCAACTACTTCATATGGACCTGTTTGGACCTGTTTCTACCGCAAGTATTGGAGGAAATAGATATTCCTTAGTTGTGGTAGATGATTACTCAAGATATACGTGGGTCGAGATGATGAGCTCCAAAGATGATTGTTATGACATTTTGACCGCACTCTTTAGACAGCTCCAAACACAAAAAGAAGATGACATCGTTAGTGTTCGATCCGACAACGGTACAGAATTCAAGAACAACGGTGTTGCTCAATACTGTGATGATCATGGTATTGACCACAACTTTTCTGCTGCTGGAGTTCCACAACAAAACGGTGTAGTAGAAAGAAAGAATAGAACGTTGATAGAGGCCGGAAAGACAATGATTGCTGAAGCAAAGCTACCTCAATACTTTTGGGCTGAAGCCGTCAACACAGCATGCTTCACTCAAAATAGATCCCTCATCAACAAGACCTACAACAAAACTCCTTATGAACTTTGGAGAGGAAGAACCCCCAACATAGCATACTTCAAGATATTTGGATGCAAATGCTTCATTCTCTACAACGGTAAAGAACATCGAGGTAAATTTGCTCCTAAGGCCGATGAAGGTATATTTATTGGGTATGCTAAACACTCAAAAGCTTTTCGTGTATTTAATAAAACCACTCTTAAGATAGTTGAATCTGTCCATGTTACTTTTGATGAACATTCTCTTCTTGAGCCACATATGGCTCCAAATGTTGCTGATGATTTTGTTGAGATAAATGAGACAGGTACAACTCAACCACAAAATCAATCAACTCAAGGAAACCCATCTACCTCAACTGCACCTCCATCTACCTCATATGAAGCACCAGAAGTTGCCTCATCTGCTGCTACCTCAAATGGAGTTGAAGTTGAGACACCCATAAATGTTGAAGAACCTATCCCTCAAATTACTTATGATTGGGATGGCTCAAATGATGTACCACTTGAAGACTTACAACCACCATCAACTCAACCAGACATACCTCAAGAAGTTCGTGAGGTCAGAGATCACCCAATTCAGAATATCATTGGTGATTTGCATTCTGGTGTAAGAACAAGAAGATCAAACTATGATGCACTTACCGCATTCATATCTCAAGTTGAACCTAAGAAAGTTGATGAAGCACTCCAAGACTCAAGTTGGGTTGTTGCTATGCAAGAAGAGCTCAACCAATTTGAAAGATGCAAAGTTTGGACCTTAGTTCCAAGGCCACAAGATCAAGGAGTGATTGGTACAAAGTGGGTATTCCGAAACAAGATGGATGAGAATGGAAGCATCACAAGGAACAAAGCAAGGTTGGTTGCACAAGGATATAGACAAGAAGAAGGCATTGATTATGATGAAACATTTGCCCCCGTTGCAAGACTCGAAGCTATAAGAATATTCTTAGCTTATGCCTCTTACAAAAGATTCAAGCTATATCAAATGGATGTGAAGAGTGCATTCCTCAACGGTGAACTTCAAGAAACAGTCTTTGTTGCTCAACCACCCGGATTTGAAGACCCCAAATTTCCAAATCATGTCTACAAACTCCGTAAAGCTTTATATGGACTCAAACAAGCTCCACGAGCATGGTATGATACTCTATCTAAGTTTCTCCTTGAAAAGGGATTCAAGCGTGGTAAGATCGACACAACTTTATTCATTGCTAAATATAATGATCATACTTTACTTGTTCAAATATATGTAGATGATATTATTTTTGGTTCTACTAATGAATTGTTGTGTAAGCGTTTTGAGAAACTCATGAAAAGCAAATTTGAGATGAGCATGATGGGAGAATTGACATTATTCCTTGGACTTCAAATTAAACAATGTGCTGAAGGAATCTTCCTCAACCAAGCAAAATACACAAGAGATCTTATCAAGAAATTTGGACTTGAAAATGCAAAGGCATACGACACTCCTATGGCTACTGGTAACAAGCTAGATAAAGACTTGAAAGGTAAGAAGGTTGATCAAACCTTATATCGAGGTATGATTGGCTCTCTCCTATACTTAACTGCTAGTAGGCCAGATATCATGTTTAGTGTTTGCGTTTGTGCTCGTTATCAAGCTGATCCTCGAGAAGCACATCTTATTGCTGTTAAACGAATTATTCGATATCTATCTGGGACTATTAACCTTGGACTTTGGTACTCCAAAGATTCAACTTTTGATCTTATAGGTTACTCAGATGCAGATTACGCAGCATGTACCATTGACAGGAAAAGCACAAGTGGAACTTGTCATTTCCTTGGAAATCGACTAGTTTCATGGGCAAGCAAGAAACAAGCCTCAGTCTCTGTATCTACCACAGAAGCTGAATATATAGCTGCTGGAAGCTGCTGCTGCCAAGTGCTGTGGATGAAGCAACAATTGGTTGACTACGGAATCAAAGAAGAAAATTGTCCAATCTTTTGTGACAATACATCTACCATTGCTGTCTCCAACAACCCTGTCATGCATTCCAAGACCAAACACATTGATATCAAATACCACTTTCTCAAGGATCATGTTGAAAAAGGTAATATCCACCTAGAGTATGTGAGTACTGATGATCAAATTGCAGATATTCTCACCAAGGCTCTTGATTCCAAGAGATTTAGGTATCTAAGAGGAGAAATGGGTATGCTTGAACTCTAACTCAAACTTGTCCATATAATTTCTTGTACTAATGTTTGTCCTGCCGCTCCAACTTCTGTTAAAGGCAAAGAGAAGGTTGGGGAACCGACAAGGAAGTCAAGACCAGTTTCCCAGGGCGTCAAGATTGCACCTACCGCACCTGTTCGTCCTGCCGCTCCAAAACCTCCAAAATCTAAAGTTATTCCTACTGCACCTCCAATGTCTCCTTCCCCATCCCCTGAACCTCAACCAAAATCCAAAGTCTCTAAATCCCACTCTTCCAAACCTGCCGCGCCAAAACAACCCTATGTTGTCCCTCAATCTACCGTGCCTTCCCTTAAATCCAAACCTTCTATATCCCTCAAAACAGCACCAAGTAAGGGGGAGTCGTTTGACAAGAAAAGATCTCATACCCCTAGCCCTGTCAAAGTCTCCAAAAAGGCTAAGGTGGCTAAGCAACCTTCACCTGAGGTAATCTCCCCAACCCTTTCATCTGACGAGGAAATAGTGGTTGCCCCTCCCAAAATTTCAAAGAATTTTGTTCTGGATGCCCAAGAAGCTGATATGGAAGAAGTGAGTGGATCTGAGAATGAGGATGATGCTGCCGCAGAAGAGGATGAGCAGTCTGAAGATGACACTGAAAGTGAAAAAGAGGAACAGGCTGTTGAGAAGCCTATTGACAAGGGATTGGTTGATGAGAGTTCTGAGGAAGAACATGGAGATTCTGCCGCAAGTGACAAGTCTGCCGCAGAAAAGGATATGGATGTTGAAAATGTTGAAGAAGATATTGCTCCTGAGAAGATGAGTTCTTTTGTTGTTGTTGAAGATGTTGATGATGATGAGCCAATATCACCAAGGGTTACTGTTTCTGAGCAACATGTTGAAATTCCTCCTACCGCAGTTCCTGACCCTGCCGTACCCACCCCTTTGAACGTTCAACCTGAGGCTGCCGCATCATCCACTGCTGAGCTCCTTGCCGCAGTTAAACTTTTGACTCAGATGCAGGCAGACACCCAGTCACAAGTTGATTCTCTAGTGTCTAGTATGGTGGCACTTCGAGAGGAGGTTATTGAGTTAAAATCTGATCAAGCCACTTTGAAGCGCGATGTTGCCGCACTTCCCTCCGAAATGATTGCGACCATTAAGGGGGAGAGTGTTGTGATAACAAAGGCTGTGAAGGACATCATCGGCAGAACAACTAGCACCTCTACCGCTCCTCCACCTCCTACCGCAGCTGATACTCCTTCCCTCACTCTTGCCGCGCTCAAAGATGCGCTCAGAAAACAAACTGATTACATTAGTAATAGTGTTGTTAGTGGGGTTGAGGCGGCAAGCAAAGAGCTTTCAAAGTCAATGAATGATGATAAACTCGAAGTCAAGGATGAGTTGGGAAAGGAGCTGAAGAAGTTGAAATCTTCTCTAAAAGAGGAAATAATGGTTCAAACAAATACCGCTCTTCTTTCGGTTGCTGAAAAATTTACTCCCAAGATTACCGCGATGACTGAAGCAATGAAGGTTCAAACCAACCGTATTGAGATCAACAACGTCAGAATTGAAGGACAATCTACCAAGATTGACCTCCTATCCAACCGCATCAATACGGTAATGAACAGGCTAAATCGACAAGGCGTGATTCAAGCTGCGCAGGAAGCTTTTCAACCTCCTGAAGCAGGTCACGGCAATGTTCAAGCTCACGGTGAAGAGGAAGAAGAAGATGGAGTCGCTACTCCAGTCATGATTCCCGGATTGAATATCCCAGCTTACCGCTTTCCTCTTGCCGCAAAATTCATTGAAGACCTCATTGATGTTGACCGCATTTGATCTGACCACATGTGGTCATTAAATTTGATGTTTAAAACAATCTTACTTTTATGTTTTATTCTCGGTTTGTAACTTAAAACTATATTTCTCTTTTGAGATCCTTATACTCCTGCTGCCTTAATGATTATCATCTTGGAGTATGATTATTGTGTTTTTTGCATTTCTACTCCTTCTCTGATTATTTATCTTGAAATGCTTCAAATATTTCTATCTTCTAGGATTAGTAATTTGTTTTTCTTTTTAGGATGATAGAAATCTATGACATTGGCTTAGAGTGTGCATTGACTTGGGACATGATATTTAATAAAATATTTACTCTTGAAAACATGTTTTTACCAAGTACAATGAATTAGCCTTTGTTATAGTAGGTAATGGTCTCAATCAAATAGGGGGAGATTGTTGGGTATGCTTATTATAAACCACTCCTATTACCTAGATTTGATTGATCCCATAACCTAATTTTTATCTTTTGTGGACTTTAGGATATATTGTAAGAAGTGTTAAAACTTCATTCTTAGAATAGTCCACCTTGATAGTATAGGCTTTAGATTGATAGGCTGGAAATTTTCTAAGTCTGGAAAAATGAGGTAGGTCCATTGCCTACCGCATGTAACCTACCGCATAACCAAGGTGCCGCATTCTCTATGCTTGCCGCAGATAACCTTGCCGCATGGTTTCATCCTACCGCGTGAATCTCTACCGCATGGAACCATGGTTGAAGAAACTCAAGATGGTTCAAACTTAACCATGGTCACACTTGTGTCTTTACCTTGGTTAGTTTTGAACGTTGCAAATTCAAATTTCAAATTTGAATACAACTGTCATCATAGTACAGTTGGACCACCATGACTCTGCAACAAAAGGACAACTCAGACTGAGCTCCAATTAGATTTCAACAGCTCATTGTCCTTCAACTTGGACCCCAAGTATTTCTAATGGCTAGTTTCTCCATCAAGGCTATAAATAGACCTTGAATTCTTCATTGAAAGATACGCTGAGATTCTAAGAGAGAAATTGCTGTTAAAATTCTTGGTGATTGAAGATCATACTCAAGATTTCCAAAATCCTTTGAATCTTCAAGCACTCAACCTTCAAGTCTTCAACAAATCTCCAGCAACCTTCAAGATCAAATCTCAAGCCTCTCAACACAAGATTCATTAGGCTCTAAAATCATATAGATTTCAAAGAGCTCTTGATTCTTACACACACACTCACCCCGATTGATCAATCACATAGATTGAATCATTAGGGATACACTGGTCTAAGTCTAGGATTGTTCTTCATAGAAAATAGGAGTTAATTCAGTTCTTCATCTTTGTAATCTGTACTCAAGAGAATTAATACATCCTCCATTCAAAATCCAAGACTGACCATCTTGGTAAAGGACGTAGATCTTTTAACAGATCGAACCTTTCCAAATCATTGTGTCATTTACTTACTGCACTTTACCTTTCTGCAAATTTACTTATTGTTCATCTTGTTCATATTGCTCTTCACTTGTTCATATTAATTTTGTTTGTCTTTTAATGTTTGATCTTTCAGATTTAAGAACAAGTGTGAATTGTGTTTGTTTGTCTACATCATTGCCTAAGTTAAAATCTGACTAACTTATTATTTGCCAAAAATCTCCAAGACACAAATTTTCAATCTTTCAACCTACCTCACCTTAACCTACCGCACTACTACCTACCGCATATACATCTACCGCACTACCTACCGCAAAAACTAACCTACCGCATTGAACTTATCAAAACCAACTCTTAACTTGTTTCAACGAAAACTTCCGCTGTGCATTTTATACTTGACCGTGTGGTTTTTATCTACCGCAAAACTCAAGTGTAAGCATAAAGGTTGAATTTTGAAAAAGGGTTGAAATTTTAAATAGGCTATTCACCCCCCCCTCTAGCCTCTTTTCATACCCTTGTTGTGTCTCTGGGACCAACAAAAACCCTAAAAAATGTTACAAATTTCTAACTCAATTTCCATTTGGGTTTCATCAACACTCTCCGTACAGTTTTTTCCGACACCGCACACTTCTTGTGTCGGAGGCACATCGAAGTCAATGTTAGAAAGCATGGGTTGAGTCATACAGGTAGCGAGGATTTGGCAGAATCATTCATGAGGAGTTTCAATTATGCAATATCAGCCCCTACCTCCGGCGAATGGGACGAACGTTGGCAAGGGCTTTGTGACCGTTTCAGATCTTATCCTCTATTATTGGATTACCTCCGCGATACATGGATTACCCCATACTCTCAGAATATTCTGTCTATGCACACGGATGTGTTACCTCACTTCGGGACCCATACCACAAACAGGACTGAGGGTGAGCATAACAGGTTGAAGAAGGCATTGGGGAGTGCTTCTTCTACTTTTGACACGATCTTCAAAAAGGCTCATAAGATCTTGGATATCCAACTAAAAAATATCAAACAGAGTATGAATAGATCAAAGACCAGAACTCCAATTGATTTGAGGACCGGTAATCTGTATCAGAATATATTGACTAAAGTGTCAACGGTAGCCTTGCGCAATATCAGACAAGAGCGGTCTCGTATTCAGAAAATCATTAGAAACCAGCGGGGTCGTAATGGGGGTAATGTCATCACTGAGGCTGCCTGCGGGTGTTACTACAGGCGAACACATGAACTTCCATGTAGTCACGAGATTGCACGGATAGAGGACTGTGGGGGACGGATTGAGTTGTCCTCGATTCATGATTTTTGGAAGAAGTTGGACATTGAAGTAGACAACCCTCCATCTGAGCCTTCAATAAATAATGACAATTTTCAAGCTATGTTGAATAAAGTTGAGCAAGCACCTGAACCGGTAAGGAGAAAGTTATTCAAAACGATGGAAGAAGGGCTTAATCACCATACGAGAGATGCTTACGAGCCAGATCATATTTCAAGGCGAATAAACCCCGGACCGGAAGTTCCAGAGAACCGTCAGATTGGGAGCATACTAACAAATTTTTTCGAGTCCCCGCTACACCATCCTCGACTAGGAAAGGGTATAGATCTTCATTCATTTGTGGCTCACACTGTTGATTACATTCTTGATATGAGTTTGTTAATATTGTTGTTGATTATGTGGTTTAAGTTATGTGTCTGCTCTTTATAACCCAGTACAGATTTGATTTTTATGTTGATAGTATGAATGCTTCTCACTCTTTTCTTTGCCATATTTCAGGTCTAGATCTGCATTCATTGCATCAACCCAAGCTAGTTCGGAGTCCACGCACAAACGGAAATCATCTTCAGAACCCACAACATCTACCCCTCCTTGTACTCCTACGTCTCATCCACCACTAGCTGCTTCCGGTCGTGGGAGAGGACGGGGTCGAGGGCGAGGTCGAGGACGAGGACGGGATCAGGGTCAGGGTCGTGGAGAGGGATATGGACAGCCCAATCACACTAGTATATACAGCACTCCGTATATGACGTCTTTTCCGCCTTTCATTATCCCATTTATTGGAGGCATCACAGATGTGGCATCTGATGGACATTGTGGCTATAGAGCCGTAGCATCACAGATATACGGAGATGACGAGATTACAATGAGGTGCATGCTCGCCAAGACCTTTATCGAAGAGTTCTGACTTAGATAGATATAAAAGAACTCTTACGTAGGATTGCTATTTATGTCCGGCTGACACCGGACAATACTTATTGGATGGACCTCCCAGATCTTGGACACATCATTGTCACGAGGTATAATGTGGCGTTCATTTCGTACTCGGCTAGCGGTGGCAACTTATGCCTTCCAGTGACTGTACCAGCAGGAGTAGGACCACCGATAAACACAGTTGTGTTGGGACAAGTGACAAACCATTTTATATTGGTATGATACTTTAATTCGTTAAATTTAATAATATTACTTAAATTCGTTATACTTAACTGTCTCATCTATATTAGGTATATTTAATTGTGTTACTTAAATTCGTTGTATTTAACTGTTATTACTTTTGCAGTTGCACATGTCAGGCAATGATTACCCAATGCCACCACCACCGAAAACTTGGAGGGAAAACTGTGATCCAAGCGCAAGTCAACTGAACCTCCAATACCGAGATAGGATAGCAGCATTCAATGAACTCTATGATCAGGATAACGATGCAAGAAGAGAAAGATTACGTAGGGGATAGTATATGTGCAATGGTTTTTGAATTATCAAGTTTGTATGAATTATCAAATTTGGCGATAGTATATGTGCAATGGTCTATTGGTCCCTCCCACTGCTTTGTGGAGATGTGCTATCATTTTAACAATCAAATTTCAGATCTACTTCTGTTTCTTGTTGCTCTTGCTGTTGTGAAAATGCAGGTTCAGACACCATGTCATGTACCTTTACACGAGATTGCCTCTATAATCTTGTGTGTTTGTACACGAGATATCTCGTATGCAAACACGATTCATCACGTGTAAAGTTACACGAGATTATAGAGGCAATGTCGTGTAAAGGTACACGAAACGGGCAAGGGCAGATTTGGAATATTTCGTTCCCTGTATATAATATTCCCTGTATTTAGTATTTGCCTGATGAGTAGTATGGTTTTTCGTTTTAATAAAAGTAAAAAAAATCCAACCTTTAATTGTCATGTCTCAAGTCTCAACTATCATCCTCTCACGTTACCATCTTCCCTGCAATGGCTGCCACACTCAGTCACCCCAATAGGAGCTAATTATCTCTTCCCAAAATTCAAATTCAAATTCCCAATTCCGAATGGAATCCCTAAAATCTCCATTCATTTACACCACCCCCTTCAATTCTCCATCCAAAAGATGTCCCCCCAAATTAAAACTCAGACCCGCCAAAATCTCCTGCACAGTCTCACCTGACCCATGGTCTCTCAGCGACGGCAATTTCAACAAACCCAAACCCAAAACCAAGAACCCCAAAAACCCACTTTCCGACGACAACGCCCGCCGTATTATCAAGGGCAAAGCCAAGTACTTGAGCGAATTGAGGCGCAACCAGGGCTCACGCGCCCAGACGCCCAAGTGGATCAAGAGGACGCCTGAGCAGATGGTGCAGTACTTGGAAGACGATAGAAATGGACACTTGTACGGTAGACATGTTGTGGCCGCGATTCAGAGGGTCCGGAGTCTGTCTCGTATGGCGGAAGGGTCGTATGATATGAGGCAGGTAATGGGTTCTTTTGTTATGAAGCTTAGCTTTAGAGAGATGTGTACTGTGTTGAAGGAGCAAAAAAGTTGGAGACAAGTTAGAGATTTCTTTGCTTGGATGAAATTGCAGGTGAGTTCTTAGTAAAATAATTTGTCTTTATTTTTTCGTGATTAATCTTGTGCTTACTGTTACTGAACTATCTTACTATGATGTTTATGCTTAAATGGCATGGAATAGATTCATTGTTATTCCGTAGTTGGCACTAATAGATATCATATTAGCTAGACTTAGACCTTGGTCGCCTGGTCTGTTACAATTCTCAGTTTTTCCCCAGAAATGTGTATCAACAATCCGTTATAAGAGGATTTCTTTTTCAGAAGTCAACTAGCCTTTATATTGGTGGGCGGTTTGATTAAGTATTGGCTTTGGCTTGAAATTATTGCCTAGCGTACGTTGATTGTATTAGATTTTGTATCTTCGCTTTTGTTTTCCTACAATGGCTAATGCTAATGCTAGTAATTCTTGAGCTCATGCTTAACAATAAAAGCTTGTGGTATGTAGACAGCTGTAGTAGTTTTGATTTTCGTTTTTTCCCCTTGTGTTGATTTATGGAACTGAGTCGAGTGCTAATGAACTGAAGTATAAGTTTATGTCATTTTAGTTTGTAGCCATCTTTTGTGGTTTAGGATAAACTTGTAAAGTCTTCATTCATGTCATTCACCGCTTTTAATTGTCATGGAGAATTGCCATTTTTTCTTTTATAAATCTTGTGTGTATCTGACAGTCTTCACGTATTAATTTGGTGTAATGGTAGATTTATGCTTGTACAGTTAAGCTACCGGCCTAGTATCATTGCTTATACAATTGTTCTTCGTATGTACGGCCAAGTTGGAAAAATCAAGCTCGCTGAAGAAACATTTTTGGAGATGCTTGAAGCTGGGTGTGAGCCTGATGAAGTTGCTTGTGGCACTATGCTGTGTACATATGCTCGATGGGGTCGCCACAAAGCCATGCTCTCATTTTATTCTGCTGTGCAAGAAAGGGGGATCCTACTTCCTGTTTCAGTTTATAATTTTATGCTTTCGTCCTTGCAAAAGAAATCTCTTCATGGAAATGTTATAGAGGTTTGGAGGCATATGATTGCTACAGAAGTAATGCCCAATCATTTTACCTTTACAGTTGTCATCAGCTCATTGGTGAAAGAAGGTCTAGCTGAAGAAGCTTTGAGGGCTATGAAGGAGATGAAAAATTTGGGCTTGAAGCCAGAGGAAATTACGTATAACCTGCTTATCAATTATAGTTCCAGAAATGGTAACTACGATGAAGCTGTATGGCTTTATGAAGACATGAGATTAAGAAAAATAATTCCCAGTAAGTTTACGTGTGCGTCGCTTCTAACCCTATTTTACAAGACTGGGAATTATTCTAAAGCCATTTCCCTTTTCTCGGACATGGTTAGGAAGAAAATTGTTGCAGATGAGGTCATCTATGGTTTACTTATTAGAATATACGGAAAACTTGGTTTATACGAGGATGCTGAGAAAACATTTGAAGACATTGAGAAGTTGGGCCTACTTAGTGATGAGAAAACATATGTAACGATGGCGCAAGTCCATCTAAGTACGCGAAATCATGAGAAAGCCTTGAATATTATGGACAAAATGAGGTCTAAAAACCTTCATTTATCGAGATTTGCTTTTATTGTTTTGCTGCAGTGCTATGCTATGAAGGAAGATTTGCCAGCTGCTGAAGATACATTTCAAGCTTTATCAAAGACCGGCTTTCCTGACTCTGGTTCTTGTAGTGACATGCTCGGTTTGTACTTGAGATTAGGATTGAATGAGAAAGCGAGGGATTTTACTATCCGGATAAGGAAAAATGGAATGAAATTCGACGAGGAGCTTTTTAGGATAGTGATGAAGGTATATTGCAAGGAAAGGATGACGGGAGAGGCGGAACAGTTAATCGAAGAGTTGGGTATGAATGAATCTTTTAAGGATAATGAATTCTTTCGCATGATTTCTAAGGCAATGAATAGAGAATCTTCAGGAATAGTTGAAACTGAAGTCCCTTTGAAGTCATTGGACCAACCTGGTGTTATGGCATTTGGATTAGTGCTTTCTCTGTATATGGCAGAGGGAAACAATAGTAAGACTGAACAAACACTCAAACTGTTGCTCAAGAATGCTAATGGCTTGCGGGTCGCCAGTCAACTTGTTGGCAAGTTCATCAAAGAAGGCAAGTAGGATCAAACTTATATTGTGGTTGCTTTGAATATCAAAATCATACTCTCTCCGTCCCATTTATTTATTTATTTTATTTTATTTTCTCCATCTTTTTCCTCTCTTTCTCTCTCTCTCTCTCTCTCTCTCTCTCTCTCTCTCTCTCTCTCTCTCTTTCTCTCTCTCTCTCTTCCTTTTATCACGATGACATATGAGGATTCATGTTAGCCGACCCCAAATTATTTTGGGACTAAGGCTTTGTTGTTGTTGTTGTTGTTGTTGTTGTATTACGAATGAACTTTAAGCAATAATTTTAGGTTGATTTGATTACATGAATGAAAATCTGAAACTTTTTATTGATACACCATCAACAATACTATCGGTAACAAGTTTTAAATTTTCATTAGGATAATTAAACTAACCTAAAATTGTTGCTCAAGCATCATTCGTAGTAACGACAAAAAAGGGGGAAAATCATTTTGCGACGGAGGGAGTATATGATAATTATTATTACTATGACTCCCTTCGTCCGAGATAAGCCCTCTTTCCTTTTAGTATGTCACAGAAAGAGAGTCCTATTTGTAAAGAAGGCTATAATTCTACTGCATTTTTAAGATGGTATGGGAATATAAAATTACATTCTAAAAAGTTTTACTCGTCAAATTGGGATAATTTTTTCAGACTGATTGAGTATTATTTTTCTTTATGTTGAATGCTTTATATGTTATGGTCTCTACATATGAAGAATTAAGTTGAACTATTTGTGCAGATGAGATATCAAAAGCTGAGCATTTATACGGACTACTGGTTAAACTGGGCTGCGAGCCAGAGATAGGTGCTACTGCAGCTATAATAAGTGTTTGTGGAAAACAAGGCAAGTTGGAGCAAGCCAAACAAGTCTTTGCAGCGTTGGCAGGATCTCAGCCACCCGGGAAGCCTATATATAATTCTATGATTGATGCTTTTTTGAAGTGTGGAAAATTAGACGAAGCATATTTGTTTTATAAAGAAGAGACTGGAAAGGGGCATGATTTGGGTGCTGTAGCTATCAGCATGCTAGTGAATAATTTGGCTATTTATGGTAAGATACGAGAATATAATAAAATCCTAATACCTGGATAACCATCTTAATATCTTTTATGAGCATTGCTAGGGAAACAAAAAGTCTCAATTTTTTGGGTCACAATATCCTTGGTCGTAGTCATTGATTAGTGTTTTAATAATTTAATGGTTGCACCCACGGGCTGCTACCCAATCTAGTAATGGCAACAAAGACTTGTGGGCAAAATTTTACTATTTTTATGCCCTATGCAATTCTGTTCATCTATACTACTGAAGTACTGATGTTGCAAGTATGTAGATTCCATCAGCCTATTCTTAAGTTTCATTTACACTGTTTTAATATTTTAAAGATGTATGATGATCCTTTTTCAGGCAAATTTCCTGAGGCTGAGAATGTCATCCAAGATAGTTTTAACGGCAGCTTGGAGCTTGATACGGTGGCATACAATAGCTTTATCAAGGCAATGCTTGATGCAGGTTGACATCTTCATGTTTTCTTTCTCGTCTTTTTTTTTTAATTGTTTGTAGGGAAAGAAAGCACATTAGGCTGACATCTGAATGCCAACTCGTTGTGCAGGTCAACTGCAATTTGCAACCAGAATTTACGAACGCATGGTCTCCTCGGGTCAACCTCTATCCACACATACATATAACATCATGATCAGGTACGTTGACTTGCTTTGACCCTTCTGAAGATGTTATACAATAATTGTATTATTTATTTTTGGTTTAAATTCATTTTCAACCATCGTCCTTTCACCCGACTTCCACTTTAACCATCCTACTTTATTTTTTGCACGAAAACCACTCTACTTTGGAAAACCTCTCATCCAAGCCCAAAAATCGCGGATTAGGGCACGGATTAGTGACGGGTTAGACACAAATTTGTGGCTGCGATGGGAGGTTTTTGAAAGTATAGTGGTTTTCGTGCAAAAAATAAAGTATAATGGTTAAAGTGAAAGTCGGATGAAAGTACAATGGTTCAAAATGAATTAATACCTGTATTTTTTTTTGAAAATAATTAAGTACTTGAGCAAATCTGTCGACAAAATATGCAGTGTCTATGGGCGTGGTATGAATTTGAATAAAGCTGTGGAGATGTTCAATTTGGCTGAAGCAAATGGGGTGGCTTTAGATGAGAAGGCATATTCCAATCTGATTCACTACTTTGGAAAAGCTGGTAATGCTTGTTTTTTTTTTGAAACTCCCTCCACTAGAAACTAAAAATAAAAAAATAGTTCGTCTCTCCTTTTCGGTTTTCTCAAGCACATAGTCCCTATTTCCTTGTAGGATTGTCCTAAAAAAATAGTCCAATTCCTCGAAATGGTATAACAGTAAGATTTGGGGCTCTAAGAGTCTTAACAAAGCTCCAATAGAAATCTGAAGTTAAAGTCGAAATATCATGATATCGATCTGACTACACTGTTTAAACATTTTGTAGGTGAAAGTCACGAAGCGTCCCTTTTATTTAGCAAAATGCCGGAGAAAGGAATAAAACCTGGACTGGTATGTAAAACACAAGTCAAAATATATGCTTAATCGTAGAACTTTTTCAGGGGCTGACTTGTATTTATTGGAAAAATACAGATAAGCTACAATATCATGCTCAACATATACGCTACAGCAGGACTTCTTCATGAAATAGAAGGACTTTTTCGTGCCATGCGGAGTGATGGGTTGTTACCTGACGCTTCCACCTACCTCTCACTGGTTCGAGCTTATTCAGAGGGAATGAAGTACTCAGAAGCAGAAGAAGCCATTGCTTTGATGCAGAAAGAAGGGATTTCACCATCCTGTGCTCATTTCAACCACTTACTCTTTGCTTTGGCTAAAGTGGGCTTAGTTGGGGAAGCTGAAAGGGTTTATGAGAAACTCATTGCAGTGGGATTAACTCCTAATCTTGAAAGTCATCAGCATATGGTTAGGGGTTATTTGGACTATGGGCATGTCGAAAAGGGAATATTGTTCTTTGAAAAGATACGTGGATTTGTAAAGACGGACAGGTTCATTATGAGTGCAGCTGTGCATTTTTACAGGTCAGCGGGCCTGGAAAGTAAGGCGGAAGATGTATTGAATTCGATGAATAATCTTGGCATTCCACTTTTGGAGAATCTTGAAGTTGGGTCAAAGAGAAAGGTCAGCTAGTCTTGGAATGGTGGGGAGAAGCCAAAAAAGGTAGTATTTCAAAAGTAAAACCTGCACATCTGATGACTAGCAAGGTGTGTATGTGGCCCTTATAGAAGGTTTATAGATAACTGAATGGTGAAGATAGTGAGAAATGAAGTAAGTTATTGGTTTCTGATAACAATGGCACCAGGTCATTGTTATCATAAACAAATAAAAAGCTACAAAGACGCAACCTTGCTGATGTAATCATTGACCCACATCAGCAAAGTCGCTGATTTACTATGGCGTGATGACATTCTTATGGTCTACTACCGTCGATATTGATTAATGGAGCTTATGATGCTGGCGGAATTAGAAATTGCGAGGGCGGGGAGAGTTATTCGGCCTCATTTGGTAAGTAGGCATGGAATCAATTTGTTTCTCACCACTTCAGATGCTATTGTTCCAGCTCTATAGATGACCATTGTGTCAACTGCGTCTGCACCTTTAGAAGAGTACATGAGGATGTAATTGTAAAGTTGATGTATGCAAGGTGTAATTTATTGCTCAAACCCCTCCAAGTTTAAGTAATAAACAAGCAAGTACTTGAATCCGAACATAGTTTGCCTTTTTCCTCTTTTTGTGTTGTTTCTACACAACCATTGCTCTCTGTTAAATGTAATTGATGATGATTGAACTTCCGAGGCCATGAGAAATCACTATGGATTCAAACTGCATTTTAAACGAACGATTTGACACAAAACACAAATAGCTTCAGACTCTACGTCATATCATGTGGACAATGTGGTGATTTAATCTCGCACAACAATCAAATCGGTCCTAAAATCCAAGAGCTACTTCTGTATAATTTGCTGCAAACTCCACGCGTCGAGTAAAAAGTGGAACTCATCATCAAGACTGAAAAATATCCCCATCTGTTAGAAACGGTTAAATTTCATTTGTTAAATGTGGTCGGAATGAAATAAACCTAACTTGAGGGGTTTTGATGTCAATTACGAAAGACGATGCGGTGTAAAATAAAATGCCAAAAAACAACCAGAAAACCCCAAAGCCAAATGAACTTTGCAGTTTAACCCCCCTTCTCTCTCTTTCTCTCTCTCTCTCTCTCACACACACACACACACATTGTCGAAGTCGGAAATGGCAGGAATCGGAAGAAAGCAAGGAATCCTGATTGGTTCAAATCTGCTCAAATCCCTAACAAGACCGGCGATCGGCGGCTCTGCTTCAACGTCTAGATGTCTCAGCGGCGTAGTTAACAGCGAGGTCGTCTCCTCCCACACCGCTAAATGGATGCAGGTACTCCTCCATTGCGCCTTGCTAAGAGATAACCGAGATTGTCAAGATCTCGGCATATCTCTTTCTTTTTTGTGTGTATCCTTAATTAGTTAGGTTACCTATTTGATAAAGATGTAAATAGGTAGGATATATTTTACTAGCTATTTTGTAGGGATTAGACTTAGTCTCCAAGGAAAATTCTTTGTATATAATGTATGTATGTACTCGGCAAATTCAAGGAAATAAACTGATTTTATTTTCCTCCATATTTCTTCCCTATACCCGGTTTTAACTTGGCACCAGAGCCCGGTTTTAAGACTATGGCCGGCGACGATGAAGCTCAGAAACCCGGAGCTGAAAATTCCTGCAAAGGTAAGGAGATCAAGGAAGAAAAGAGATCTCCTTATTTTCTTTCTTTAAGTGACAATCCAGGAATGATTATCACCCATGTTCAGTTGAAGGATGAGAATTATGAAGAATGGGCACGAGTTTTCAAAGGATCGCTTCGAGCGAAGACGAAAACCGGATTCATTGATGGCAGAATCCCATGTCCTGACGATGTTGATGAAGCAGACCAATGGTGGACGGTGAATTCCATGATTGTTTCATGGATTTTTAATACGATAGAACCAACTCTTCGCTCCACTATTACCTATGTGGACGAAGCGAAGGTTTTGTGGGATGATTTGAAAGAACGATTCTCGTTGGGGAATGGACCAGAGACTCAACAGTTGAAGGCGGATATAGCAAACTGCAGACAAGGGAAGAATGAAAGTGTGGCTTCTTATTACGGGCGGATAAAGAAACTATGGGATGCTCTCAATGACTTTGAGACATTGCCGACATGTTCATGTTCGGGTTGTAAGTGCAATATTGGGGTTGTTTTGGTAAAAAGACGTGAGGAGGAACGGGTTCATCAATTCATCATGGGGTTGGAAACTCCAAAGTTTGAAAACGTGAAAACCTCTATTGTCAATACGGAGCCACTGCCTTCTGTGAATAAGGCTTATTCGAACGCTAACAAGTGCTGGGAGGCGGACATGGAGATTTTCCGACTCCAGCAAGTTTTGTCGCTCGAACAGTTGATAGGACAGTTGACAGACCAGTTGTGAGCACAGATGGCTCGTCAGTTGGCTTGACAGAAAAGAAGGATATGAGCAATGTCACTTGCTCTCACTGCAGGAAGAAATGACACAGTGTGGATTCGTGCTTCAGGCTGATAGGATATCCAGAATGGTGGGAAGACCAGCGTGGAAAGCCAGCGAAAGTAAGAGGCGGAAGCCAATCTTCTTCGGGAAGAAAGATCAAGGGAAGCCGAGCACAAGGTCCAACAATGCAGAGGTTAGTATCGAAGGGGTTCCAGATCAGGCTAGAGCGCTGAGATTCACAGCAGATCAATGGAACAACTTCAAGAATTTTATGCAAATACAGGTGCCGACAACTGTCAGCACAACTGGCAAAGCAACTGGTAAGATGAATGATGAACGTTGGCTTGTCGATAGTGGAGCCAATCGGCACATAACAGGGGACACCTCTTTGCTCAGTGATATTCATGATATTAAGGCAGATCGTATTGGTTTGCCTAATGGGAGATACATGAAAGCCACGAAAGAAGGCAATGTTGAGATTGCCACGAATCTTGTTTTGAAAAATGTTCTATATGCCCCAACTTTTAACTGCAACCTCTTATCTGTCTCTCAATTGCTTCGAGATTCTAATTATTTGGTGCACTTTTCTGACAAACAATGTGTTGTACAGGACCGGGTCTCGAAGATTTTGATTGGAGCGGGTGAACTGGACGAGGGGTTGTACTACTTGAGGAGGTCACCGACAACGCAAGTGTGCAACATTAGAGAATCTGACAGTTTTCAGTTGTGGCATCAGCGACTCGGCCATCCGTCAAGCAAAATAGTGGGTTTGTTACCTTTTATTAATTGTAGTAGTATTCATAAAGACGTTTGTGAGATTTGTTGCAAGGCTAAGCAAGGTAGGGACAAGTTTTCACTAAGTGAAAGTAATTCTAATGAAATTTTCGATTTAATCCATTGTGATATTTGGGGTGATTATCGGAAACCTGCTTTGTGTGGTGCTGTTTATTTTTTAACCATTGTGGATGATTGTTCTCGTGTGGTGTTTATTTGGTCAAGTCCAAGGGTGATGTTTCTCATATTTTGAAAAATTTTCTTGCCATGGTGGAGAGTCAATTTAATAAACGAGTTAAGAAAATTAGGAGTGATAATGGGACGAAATTTAGTTGTTTGGAAAAATATTTTCTTGAACATGGAATTGAACACCACACTACTTGTGTGCGTACGTCCCAACAAAATGGAAGGGTGGAAAGAAAGCATAGACATATTTTGAATGTGTCTCGTGCTTTAATGTTTCAAGCAAAATTACCGGTTAAATTTTGGGGTGTGTGTGTGTTAGCGGCTGGGCATTTGATTAATCGAACCCCCTCAAAATTGTTAAATGGGAAAACTCCTTATGAAATTATTTTTGGGAAAACTCCTTCTTACTCACATATTCGGGTGTTTGGATCTTTATGTTATGTCCATTATTCCCGGCGTGATAATGATAAGTTTGCAAGTCGAAGTAGGCGATATGTGTTCTTGGGGTACCCTCTTGGTAAGAAAGGATGATATGTGTGTGATCTTGATGAAAATAAATTACTCGTTTCTCTGGATGTTATTTTTGTGGAAAAGGAGTTCCCTTTTGCTCACAGTCGGGCTGACCAGGATGGAGCATACACGGATTCTGATATTTTTCTTTGTTCTTCCGATATGGAGGATTGTGATGAAGATGTACATGTGACTGGTGAGTTGACTGCACAACCCACTGCACAGGTGACCGAACAGTTGGCAGCACAGATACCAGCTGCTGATGAAGTTCCTGACCCGGTTTCTAACCAACTGACTGACCAGGTGACTGACCAGTTGACAGAACAGATTCCAGCACAGTTGTCTGAACAGGTTGAACAGCCTGCCGAATTGATTGAGACAGAAAATTTGGGACGTGGTCAGAGAGTTAAGGTTCCTTCTACCAGATATCCAGCTTCTGAATATGAGTTGGGACAATCACATGCGCACACCACTCAAGCTACACCCCCGCCCCGTCCATCTTCTCAATCCAAATCTTCAGGTACTCGTTATCCCTTATCACACTTTGTCAATTGCGCTAAATTCTCGTCTGCACATCGTTGTTTTTTGGCTGCTATTGACTCAGTTGTTGAGCCAAAACATTATAGTGAAGCGGTTATGCTTCCTCAATGGCGCGAGACTATGACTAAAGAGCTTAATGCTCTTGATCAGAATGGAACATGGGAGTTGGTGGATGCTCCTCTTGATAAGAAGGTGATTGGTAACAAATGGGTCTATAAAATCAAGTACAATGCTGATGGAACAATTGAGCGTTGTAAAGCTCGGTTGGTGATATTAGGAAATAGACAAGTTGAAGGTGTTGACTTCAAGGAAACATTTGCACCCACTATCAAAATGGTTACGGTACGAGTTTTTCTTAGTGTTGCTGCGGTTAAAGGATGAGAACTTCATCAAATGGATGTTCACAATGCCTTTTTACACGGTGATCTTAGTGAGGATGTGTATATGAAGGTACCCTTGGGACATCCGGACTCATCTTTTGGGAAGGTTTGTAAACTTAAAAAATCATTATATGGTCTTCGGCAAGCTCCTCGTTGTTGGTTTGCCAAACTTTCTATGGCATTGAAGAAGTATGGATTTGTCCAATCATGTTCCGACTGTTCTTTGTTCTCTTTCAAGACTTCCGCTGCTGAGATACATGTTCTTGTCTATGTTGATGACTTGGTTATTGGTGGGAATGATCCGGTTGCCATTAGCCGCTTCAAGGGCTATCTTAGTAGTTGCTTTCACATGAAAGACCTTGGGCGTCTTAAGTATTTTTTGGGGCTTGAAGTGGCGACACATCCGGACGGTATTTTTTTGTCTCAACGCAAGTATGCGCTTGATATACTTTCTGAGGCTGGTCTTCTTGGAGCACGTCCAACCATTACTCCTATTGAGCAGAATCATCGTTTGGCTTTGGCTGAAGACGATGATCTACGAGATCCTGAGGCTTATAGGCGACTTGTGGGTCGACTTATCTATCTTACTATTACTCGTCCGGAGCTATCCTACAGTGTGCATACTCTTGTTCATGACTCGGCCTAAGAAGGCTCATTGGACAGCCGCTCTGCGTGTTGTTCGGTATCTTAAGAATCGTCCGGGCCAAGGTATTTTGTTGCGCTCTGATTCTGTTTTTCATCTCCGAGCATATTGTGACTCTGATTGAGCAAGCTGTCCTCTTACTCGGCGCTCTCTTACCGCGTATTTTGTTTTCTTGGGTCACTCTCCAATCTCTTGGAAATCCAAGAAACAGACTACTATTTCACGATCATCGGCCGAGGCAGAATATCGTTCTATGGCGAGTGCCACGTGTGAATTAAAATGGCTGTGTAGTTTGCTTGGTTCGTTCGGCATTTCCCATTCAGCTCCTATGACTGTTCTGTGTGATAGTCAATCCGCATTGCATATGGCCCAAAATCCTGTCCATCATGAGTGAATCAAACACATTGAAGTTGACTGTCATCTTGTTCGCGATGCTGTTCAGTCAAGTGTCATCACAACTGCCTATGTTCATACGACTTCACAGTTGGCTGATCTTCTTACTAAGGCATTGGGCAGTCGACAATTTCTACATCTTTTAGGCAAGTTGGGCGTTTGTGATTTGCACGCTCCAACTTGAAGGGGGGGGGGTGTTAAGAGATAACCGAGATTCTCAAGATCTCGGCATATCTCTTTCTTTTTGTGTGTATCCTTAATTAGTTAGGTTACCTATTTGATAAAGATGTAAATAGGTAGGATATATTTTACTAGCTATTTTGTAGGGATTAGACTTAGTCTCCAAGGAAAAGTCTTTGTATATAATATATGTATGTACTCGGCAAATTCGAGGAAATAAACTGATTTTATTTTCCTCCATATTTCTTCCCTGTACCCGGTTTTAACTCGCCTCTAGTATATGTATACACCTGCCCGAATCATTAAAATTCTTATATTCGAAATGATTATGATTGAATTTCTCCAATTCTTTGACCAATCAGCTCTTTGTCTGCTTTAAGTCATGCATCGCTTAGGGATATCATCAAGGGCTTTTTTCCTCTAGAGCCCTCCATACTTAAATGTTATTCCATTTTAAGGACAATCCCTTTCTAAAGTCCAAATAAGGAGTTCTGATAAGATGGTAATTCCATATACACCCCTCACCACCCCTCACCTCTGTTGACCAGTCAAATATAATACTTAAATACTAAAACTACCCCTTCAAAGAAAACCATCCCCTCACGCCTCATTCACGATGACAACACACACCGGTTCTCTCTCTCTCCCCACCCTCGCCGGCTCCCCACTTTCTCCGGCAACCGGCGACCTTTCCCGTTGTACTACGCCGATGATCTCTATTCTCCGACTCGTCGCATCGCCGTTTCTCACTTGGGCTAGATCTCTCTCTCAGGAGTACACACCTTTCCCCAGCGAAAGCCAAATCGTGTTCCCTGGCGATGGCAGCCTCTCCGGCTTCTCCTTCCCCTCAACAGTCCAGTGACCTTCCCTGTTCCTTTGCGTGTGTCGCCAGCATAAATCCGCCGTCCTCGTCTCCGATCTTCACCGAACAAGTTGGAATCTTCAGATCCGGCATCCATGTCTCCGATCAACACAAATCCGGTCGAAATCATTAGATCCGACTTCCATGTCTTCGATCTGCACGGATCCGGCTTCCTCTGAACACCCTTTTTTTTTTTTTTTTTCCAGATCTATGCTCATATGAAATTATGAGGCTCCATCTAGCATACTGGCTAGTTGCTTGTGTACTATTTTGGCTGCTTCTTTGATGGGAGTTATGCTTGTGGAAGATATTGTTGAGTTTAGCCACGTCCCCTTCTACTGGACAGACTTGAGGGCTATTTTAATTGTTGAAAAAAGTTGGTCTTATATGTCAGTTAATTGTTGGTCTTATATGTCAGTTATAAGAGTTTGACCGAGATTTGACCGAATAATATTATGTTTTTTTCTTAAAAGTTGAAAAAATCGACTCTTATATCTTAATTATTGGTCTTATATGTCATTTATAAGAGTTTGACCGGGATTTGACCGAATAAAATTATAATTTTTTTCTCAAAAATTGAAAAATCGACTCTTATATGTTAATTATTGGTCTTATATGTCATTTATAAGAGTTTGACCGAGATTTGATCGAATAATTTTATTTTTTTTTCTTAAAAGTTGAAAAAATCGACTCTTATATGTCATTTATAAGAGTTTGACCGAGATTTGACCGAATAATATTATTTTTTTTCTTAAAAGTTGAAAAAATCGACTCTTATATGTTAATTATTGGTCTTATATGTCATTTATAAGAGTTTGACCGGGATTTGACCAAATAATATTATAAATTTTTCTCAAAAATTGAAAAAATCGACTCTTATATGTTAATTTTTGGTCTTATATGTCATTTATAAGAGTTTGACCGAGATTTGACCGAATAATTTTTTTTTTCTTCTTAAAATTTGAAAAAATCGACTCTTATATGTCATTTATAAGAGTTTGACCGGGATTTGACCAAATAATATTATAAATTTTTCTCAAAAATTGAAAAAATCGACTCTTATATGTTAATTTTTGGTCTTATATGTCATTTATAAGAGTTTGACCGAGATTTGACCGAATAATTTTTTTTTTCTTCTTAAAATTTGAAAAAATCGACTCTTATATGTCATTTATAAGAGTTTGACCGAGATTTGACCGAATAATATTATTTTTTTTCTTAAAAGTTGAAAAAATCAACTCTTATACGTTAATTATTGGTCTTATATGTCATTTATATGAGTTTGACCGAGATTTGACCGAATAATATTATTTTTTTTTTCTTAAAAGTTGAAAAAATCGACTCTTATATGTTAATTATTGGTCTTATATGTCATTTATAAGAGTTTGACCGGGATTTGACCGAATAAAATTATAAATTTTTCTCAAAAATTGAAAAAAATCGACTCTTATATGTTAATTATTGGTCTTATATGTCATTTATAAGAGTTTGACCGAGATTTGACCGAATATATATATTTTTTTTCTTAAAAGTTGAAAAAATCGACTCTTATATGTCATTTATAAGAGTTTGACCGAGATTTGACCGAATAATATTTTTTTTTTCTTAAAAGTTGAAAAAATCAACTCTTATACGTTAATTATTGGTCTTATATGTCAGTTATAAGAGTTTGACCGAGATTTGACCGAATAATATTATGTTTTTTTCTTAAAAGTTGAAAAAATCGACTCTTATATGTTAATTGTTGGTCTTATATGTCAGTTATAAGAGTTTGACCGGGATTTGACAGAATAAAATTATATATTTTTCCAAAAATTGAAAAAATCGACTCTTATATGTTAATTATATGTCTTATATGTCATTTATAAGAGTTTGACCATGATTTGACCAAATAATATTATTTTTTTTTCTTAAAAGTTGAAAAAATCGACTCTTATATGTTAATTATTGGTCTTATATGTCATTTATAAGAGTTTGACCGAGATTTGACCGAATAATATTTTTTTTTCTTAAAAGTTGAAAAAATCGACTCTTATATGTTAATTATTGGTCTTATATGTCATTTATAAGAGTTTGACTATGATTTGACCAAAAAAGTAAGGGTGAGAGGAGATATGAGGGCATTTTAGTCATCTTGCATCTTTTTGCAAGTGAGGGGTGTCTCTGGTATTAGTGATCTGTTGAGTCCTTATTTAGAATATAAGTTGGTAGTGAGGGGCTCTAGAGTCCCAAGCCCTATCATCAATTTAGGGCACAGAGTCATAATTTATGTTTTAAGGGGCGTTTTTTTTTTTTTTTTTTTTTTTTTTGTCCTGATTGAACCATAGATATACTCAATAACCAACTTTTCAAATGCAAGGACCCCAATTGAGCTGACAGATTGATGAGAAGAATTTGTTGGTTGATGATTTTAGTAAAATATTTATTTACTCAATTGTTATTATTATCGTATTATTGTTTTTTCTGCTCTTCGTACGATGAACTACAACATGAGTATATATGAAATACTCCCTCCGTCCCAGCACAACGTCCCACTAAAAGTGAGACTACCCAAAATGGAAATGTTTCAACCCCACTTATTCTCTCTCTTCATTTTCCACCACTCAATTTATTCAACCAACACTACTATTCATCCCATTCATTCTTTCTCTTCATTTTCCACCACTCAATTTATCCAACTAACACCACTATTTACTCCACTCATTCTCTCTCTACATTTTCTACCACACATTTACTTGTTTTTCTTAATTAGTGTGCACACTCCTCTAGTCCTACTTGTGCGGAGGGAGTACATGTTTATGACAGCGTTCAGTGAAATTAGGAAATACAGACCTTGGTATTAACAATTTCCTGAGACAGCAATGTCGCCTATATTAATGAAAGTCTCTTCACATCAAACCCAGCATACAAATATTTCAAATCTACTATGCAGATGTCAGCCTCCTCGATGGATTTTTATTCTGTTCTTATGATTTGACTTGCTCCTATTTTCCCCCATGAATGTATATAGCACAGCCACATATGCCCGCTCTTTTCGTAGTCCGCCGATCAGCTTCATCAGAGTAGACATAGTCTGTGAGCAGTCAACTGCATGCAGGGCACTTTTAATGAAAGTCTCTTTACATCGAGCCCAGCATACAAAAAAATTCATCTCTACTATGCTATTGATGAAGTAACTTAACAACTCAATTCAAAACTGTAAAGCTGATAAGTCCTGATCTGATTATCAAGCTATGAAATAATTAATCCATAGTTTTAGCTCTTAACTTATACTCCATCCGTCCCGAAATGATAATCCCACTTTTTCATTTTTTTGATTCGATTGACGTGACTAAAGATTTAGGAAAAAGTAATTATCCCAATATAGCTCTAAGACTTGTTATTGAGACACCATAAAAAATAATACCAAGAACAAGTTTTATACTTTCATCGCAATAGTTGATTTTTTCCTAAATCTTTAGTCAAAGTTCTATCAAATTTACCAATAAAAAGTGAGACTGTCATTCTGGGACAAGGGGGGGGGGGATATTAAAATATAGTAGTCCGACCGAGGCAAGGGGAGACGAGGGTCTGGTGCCATATGAGGAATGGCTAGCGATGTTCAAGCGGCGAAAGGCAATAAAAGGCGAGCTAAGGCGATTTAAAATCCTCTCCGGCCTAGATCTGATTTATGTTAACTAGATTTTTGGCTTTCAATCACCATTCTTTGCCTGATCCAACAGCACAGCTGTTGCATCCTCGAGTGGAGACTTTATCTCAATTTCATTGCCGCCAAATGCTGCTTGATTCTAGCCAACATTTTGACCTTACCTGCAACAGACTTGGTCACTGGAGCCTAGTCAACAACTTAGTCCCTAGGTCAGTATCAGACTTTGGGAGTCTCAAGCTACTCTCTAGATTTGTGTTTTGGGTTTTCACGTGGTCGCTTGGAATGGGTTTTATTCTTTTGATCAATAATTTTGAGAGTTGTGAATAAAATAATATTGATTTGAGGCTAATAGATACTTTTCATTGGCTAAAGTGATTTGAAGTCCTTTTGGTTCTAATTGGTTTAAGTTTCATGTTCAATTAGTTTTATTTTTTGTGAACATAATCTCGTGTATTACTGTTAGTGATAAAATGCATTTTAAAAAGTACTCCCTTGGTCCCAAAGTAAGTGTCCACCCTTCCATTTGCATGGAGATTAAGAATTGGTGGAAGTGATGCAAGTGTTGTGAGTATAAAAGTAAAGTATGAGAGAGAATGAGTGGGATGAATAGTAAAGATTCTTACCATTTTAGGAAAGGGACATTACTCTGGGACATACTAAAAAGGAAATGTGGACACTTAGTCTGGGACAGAGGGAGTATGTCTCTGCTTCCCACCGTTCACTTGCAAAATGTGTAGCACTGCTGCCTCTCTGCATTCGCTTCCTGGTCTGATCCATAAAAGAATTTATCTGTTTTGATACATTGTATTGCCCTCCATCTATTTATGTTTCTGTGCTGTAACTTAGTATAGCAGAAAGATAAATTGTTCTATATTGCTTTGATTGTAAGGATACCAGTAAGAAATCTCCAATGGAATTAATCAATGAAGTCCCACCCATCAAGGTTGACGGAAGGATCGCAGCTTGTGAAGGAGGTTGGTTTATGTTATAAATTGTTTTCGTTTTGCCCCTTTCTAGTAACAAACAATAGATTAAAAAAAGCGACCGTACTAAGTTAGCCATTTGACTTGATCTTCACCTGCATTCTCTAAGGTAAAATTGTTTTGTGGTTGCAGACACCAATCCTGCTCTTGGGCACCCGATTGAGTTCATATGCCTTGACCGTGAAGAACCAGTTGTTTGCAAGTATTGTGGTCTGAGATATGTCCAAGACCATGGTTATCACCATCACTAGGGTTTTCTACAAGCCGTGATCAGTATTACCTCAAGTTTATGAAATTTGGCTCTGATAGCCGGGTGTATTTGTTATTTGGATACTACAAATATCTGTTTGGTTTTGTAACTTCACAAATCTTGGTGCACAATGCTTTCCTGTCAGAAAAATAAGGTTTTTTGCTTCTTGTCAAGAATAGGGGTTGCAATTTCTTGTAATCTACTCCCTCCGTTCCACCCGAATTAGGATTTTTGGGTTGGGCACGGGGATTAAGGAAAAAGTATTAGTGGAGTAGGTGTTGTGAATATGAAAAGTAAAGTAAGAGAGAGAAAGTGGGGTAGAGAATAGTGAGTGGAAAATTGTTGTGAGTGTGAATGTGGGTCCCTTTAAATAAAACATTTCCATTTTTGGGTTGTCTTAATTCGAATGAGACACCCAAAATGGAAATTTGTCCTAATTCGAGTGGGACGGAGGGAGTATGACAACAACATTACAAGCTATACCATTATCATCTATTTTCGGATGTTGTGTTTCCAAATTGCTATGTTTCCATGGCAATTGTGCTTAAGATAGATGCCACATTCTAGTAGCTCCTATAAATAACAATACATCACATTTGCCAGATTTTTTTGGGTTCTCATATATTCTAGTAAGAGTAGGTTTTGGCGGAAACTAGTTTCTCCATAAGTTGTAAAAATTCCAGTTTTTAATATAGGTCACTCTTAAAATAGCGAGTTTAGGTTTTAAAACAATAAGTTTAGGTTTTAAAACATTCAAAATAAATTACCGAGTTTAGACCTTAAAACAGTGAGTTTAAGAATCTAATTCCTTAACTTGAACATGTATTTATAATGAATAATACTTGGGGCACAAAAAAGTCATATAATCTAGCTTACAAAATCTTAGTTGAAATGATTTTATTGGTATTTTTAATTAGAGTGTGGCGGATCACTATCGATGCAACCAATAAAATATTGCCAACTCATTGTGTGACAAGATTTTAGGGACCATCGTTTTTTATGTCCTGGGTTAAAGGGTAGTTAAGGGTTTTTATTATTTCATTGACCGGGGGCTTAGGGCAACTCCAATAGTGGGTATCAAAACCTAATTTTGCTACCCACCTCAAAGTCCTAGCATCTCCAATGATGAAAATGATGGTACCAAATTTTGAGTTAATCCTAAGGCCATGTCCAATAAGGGGGTTGAGAGGGGGGTTGAATGGGGGCTCAACTTGTTGCGCCCCGACCAGTGGTCCTACTTGGCCCCACGTCCGGGACACGCACGGAAGACGTCATAAAACAATTTAAAGGAATTTTTTCGAAATATACTTTCATAAAAAGGATCACACGACCAACACAACTACTTGAAACTTGACTTGAAGTCATAAAACAAACCAACTTTCACAACGAGTACTGAGCCACTTGGCCACAACTTTACTTACAAATATACAACACCGATATCTACTAAAAGAGATGATACAAAACTAAGTCACGGGTACACTACCTAAAAGGTGTTACATTTACATAATGTATCATTTAACATACTCACCACTTCCCAAAAGTCTTACCAAAGATCCTCTTCCCGACGTCCTCCCTGTGTGTGAACTACCCCCTGGGCTCCTTATCTAAAACGGTAAACAAATAAGGGGTGAGAATAAATCTCAGTAAGTTACTAAAATGCAACTACATTACATGCTTATATGATAAACATAAAGGAACAATGTCACAAATGATCATATAGCATATAGCACATAATATGAGAGGCTCCCTATCGTCAACCGTCCCATACCGGTTGGAAATAACGACCAACTCATCATACAACACATAGTGTAGGAGTAAACACTCCTACGAGGATACCAAGCCAAGGTTTACCGAAATAACATGATCATCAGAGAAAACCATCTGAGAAAACCATCTGAATAACCATCTGAGAAGACCATCTGTCTGAAACCATCTGAGCAGCATAAATAGCTGAAGCCGGGATCCCGAAAACCAAACCATATCCAACAGAGCCAAAGTAACAACGGGGAGCATCAATAGCTGAAACAGGTTCCGGAACCATATAACATAACAACAACAATAGTGGGAGAAAATGACACAAAGTCATACCCCAAAATGCTCACGCGAGGGAGCGAGTTCATCCCATCCAAGGCCAATCTGGACTGAGGAAATAGGTCCAGTGGAAAAGCCTTATAGTGCACTTAACTGATGCCACTACAATGCCTTCCACCTCTACTCGATAACATCCCAAACCTGGGAAATAGGACCAGTGGAAAAGCCTTATAGTGAACTTGGCTAGTGTGCCACTATAATGCTTTCCACCTCCACTCGATAACACACAAAACCAGCTGGACTTTCAACAAAGAGCACAGTAATAAATACTTGCTAAAACAACAACCAGGGCATGATTCCATAGAAGGAAACCACACAAGCTCATCATAGAGAAGTAAACACGTTTTCACAATAATGTGCACAATCTTGACATTAAGTCACCACACAATCCATCTACACAATCACATTAAGTCAAACCCGATCACAGATGACCAATTCTATCATTTTGATACCTCATAACAATTATCTAGGCATCCTAGGACATCGCCTAAGACCTAGCCCAATACTTAACGAAAAACAAACAAGTTGTTAAAACTCAGACTGCTCGGCCGCTCTACTTACTTGACTCGGCCGAGCGGATCGGTCGAGTCCTTTACTTTGATCGGCCGCTCTCCTAGAACTCAACATTCGACAATAAGGGGATCGGCCGCTCTAATTTACTGACTCGGCTGCTCCACTGCAGAATGGCCAATTCCCAGGGAAAATCTAACAAAGTTCACTTTCATTACCAAGTTGTTACCCAATCCTAAAGCACAACAACATCATTATAACTTCACAACACTAACATACCAACCTCATCTAGCATATACCCATAATAATAAAAGTTATTACTACTCCCTCCGTCCCAAATTTACAAGTATAATAAAAGTTATTACTACTCCCTCCGTCCCAAATTTACAAGTATAATAAAAGTTATTACTACTCCCTCCGTCCCAAATTTACAAGTATATATAAAAGTATACCAAAACATCATTTCACCACATATTAAGCATATATAGCATGATTATGACCATTTTAACACTTAAAGGGAGGATTAGTAACTTACCTATTTCAGGAAAAAGTATAAATGAAATATTTTCTGATCCGATAGAAATGACATACTCAACGCCCTGATCATTTTTATATAATTAGATTTTAAAATGGAGAAGTAATTAAAAAGATGGAAAATTAAAATGAGAGAAACGCTTACCTTTTTCTTCAACGATGGAGAGAACTGATAATTGGGAAAGTTACCAATTTTTCGTTGTGTAAATGTCGACTGAGAGAGGGAGAGGTAAGGAGAGATCTTTTTAGTTTTTAATAAATTCCACTAAAGCCCTCCAAATTATCTTTAACTACTTAAACCTCTTTTGTACTATTTCCATTAAGGCCCCTAAAGTTCCACTAACTCAATTAACTCCCTTAACAATTATTACTCCTAACAAAATAATCTAACACAAATGCTCAAGTAAATAATGCAAATTCATAAAATATTATGCAACACATAAAATGCACACATAAGTTCAAATTAAAATTCCCAAAAATATAAAATAAATTGGGATGTGTTTTGGGGTCGTTACACAACTAGTTGAGTGGGTGCAATAAGGGGTTGAGAGGAGGGGGTTGAAGGGGAGGGGTTGAATGTTTTCAACTTGGTTGAAGAAAAAAATGGGGGACCGGCAAGGACACGCGGCCGCCTCTCATTGGGTCGAAGCCGGCGCGTGTAACTCACGCCCAAACATGGTGCGTGAGTCGGTGACCTTTTTTCCTTTTTTTTTTTTTTTTTTTTTCCAGAAGTTCCACGTGGACGATTTTCATTGGTCCGCCGAATTTAATTTTTCACCCAAATTTTTAAACTCAATTATTTTACAGCAAATTATTTTTTTTATTTTTTATTTTTCGCCAAAATTCATCATTTTTTTTCCTCTATAATTTGATATAAGTTTCGTTTGATTTGGACACCGAAAAAAAACCCTCTTTCTCTTTAAAATTTCCTTAATTATCCTTTTTATTATTAAGTGTGAATTAAAAAAAATTAAAAAATTCTCGAATTTATAAATAAAAATATTAATAATTTATTTTTTAATAATAAATTATTATTATTTTTATTACTTTTTTAATTATAAAAATAAATATTGTAAATAAAATAAAAAGTTGTGGGGTATAGAATGATGAGTTGGGAGGAGTTGAATTTTAAACTAAACTAGCTTATTGTGGGAGGGGTAGTTGAGAGTGTAGTTGAATGATTAAGTGGATGGAGAGAAAAGATGAGGTGTCGTGATATGTTTTTTGGTAGTTGGATTATTGGACATGGTCTAAGAGGGGTACCATAATTGCTACCATGGCAAGGACTTTTCGGTGAGTATCACGCGCGAAAGTAACAAAAAAGGGGATGGAACAAAAGGGGGACAACCCCACGTGAACGTTGTCTCCTTCTTGTCCATAGTCTTCTCACCACTCAATTCTCCACGTAACATTACCCACTTTATCAACTTTTTCCCCTTTTTACTGTTTTAATGCTTTTCTTGATCAAATTTTATTTATATTTTTTGTCTCAAAATAAATGTTTTAAAAAAATTTATTTATAATTAAGAAAATTTTTAAATTTTATTGAATGGATATGATAATTTTTTTTGTATAATTATAATTTGACAAAAAATATTATTTTTATAAAAATTTAATTAAAGTAATGATCACACTATAAAAAATTATAATTTGACAAAAAGATTGTGCTATGTGGCAAACAGATAAAACAAATCTTACTAAATAATACGAGACCCACGAGAATTATTGGTGTCATATGAAGGCCACATATAGACACAAATCAGGGGCGGTCAAGATAGCTCTCACTTTTTGTGGGTCCCACCGAATTTGCGGTGTAGGAAAAATGAGGTAGCTCCAATCTCCACCATTGGGTGGAGCTAACTCTTTGGTGGAGCGGTTCCAAATTCTAATATCCACATAAGGCAAAATATATTGTGTCCTAAGGGCAACTCCGATGGTAGTACTAGTCCTATGGGTATCAAAACTTAAATTTAATACCCATTGACACTATTTGCATGAGTATCAAAAATTCATCTCCAACAATAGGTATCAAAATTTGGTACCAAATCATATTTTTGTAAAAATAATGCATTCTTTTGTCGAAATATGATAATTAATATTTTCAAAATATGATAATTAATTTAATATTTTTTTAAGTAAAAATAAAATTTTATAAATAATTATATAAAAAATAAAATGTCAGCCGTTGGGTGGAGAGGTTGAGCAAATTGGGTGGAGCGGTTCCGGGTCCGTGGATATTAGGGGAAAAAACAAAATAATTGACCTTATTTAAGAACTTTGGTGGTTTCAGGGACCTTAAAATAATACTCCATCTGTCCCGCTTTAAGGTTCTTACTTTTCTTTTTAGTCTGTCCTAATTTAAGGTTTTTACTTTGGTTTATTACCTAAAATTGAAAGTGAGACCCACTTGTCATTCTCACAACAAAAACTCTCTACCCACTTTCTCTCTCACACTTTGCTTTTCATACTCACGACATTTACTTTTTCTTAATCTCCGTGTAAAGTCAAACTAGGAACTTTAAATTGAGACGGAGAGAGTAATCTATTTTGTAAAATCCTCTTCATCATCATATACAGTTATAAATAGGGCTTCTGGATTTAGGGAATTGGGATCTAATTTCACCGACGAGACGATGGCAGTGAACGGGAGACGACGGATGATGATTAACATGGATTGGAATTACGATATGGTTGCGACCAGGGATCCCTATGAATGGGACCCTATGATTATAGATGTGAAGATGCCGGTGGGACCTGGCTTCTCCGGCTTTAATGATATCATCCCTCCTCAACCCACCCAACAGCAAATTGCCCAATATATTGAAAAAAACAAGGATAATGAGGTAAGGTTAAATCTTCGCGACTTTGTTGTTAATCATTCAATTTTCTAAATTTGTTTGTTATTTAATTAAGGGATTTGATATTTTTCTAAACCCTAGGTTGAATTGTTCTGATTTTGAAACCCTAGCTTACGTTTACATTGTTGTTAATTGCTTGCAGGGATTTGATTATGATGAGGTCAAAAGCTTCTATCCTTTTGCTTTCCCTGTTGATTTGAAGGAACAGCCTGGTTTTTTAGAGGATGCCAACACTTTGTCGCAGATGGCAATTAAGATTTACAACAAAAATCATGTAAACATCTTTCTTCTTTAATTTTCATGTAAATGTATATGCAACTCTCTATTATGGGATTTGGGGCATGTTCAGTTGCACAATCTGCAATCCGACTGTCGGATTTCACAGGCCCGTAGTTACCAAAAGCCTGCCTAGGCGCCCCTAGGCTCCCGGCACACCTTTTGCGCCTTGGACCTTTAATAACTATGGGACGCACCAAAAGCGCGCCTAGGCTCCGGGCACACCTTTTTGGTGCGCCTTGGACCTTTAATAACTATGGGACGCACCAAAAGCGCACGCCTAGGCTCCGGGCACACCTTTTGCGCCTTGGTCCTTTAATAACTATGCACATGCCTCAAATCTCCATTCTGTAAGGATTTTGTTGCTCTGGCCTAAAATTATCTCCCACTTTTTTGGTTGTCGTTACGAATGTATTTTAAAAAGTAATTATAATATTAAATTGACCATCCTTGTGAAAATTTAAATCTTGCTATGGGATTTGGGGCCTTTTCAGTCGGCAATCTGATTGTTGTGCAGACTTCACAGGACCCGGATCCCCATTCTGTGTGGCTTATGTTATGAGATTGGCTGTGAAAGAAAATAGAGTTGGTTTGTATGTTGATTCGTTGATTTTCAAAATTTGCTTACATAGTTTTTGCATTTGACTTTTGTAGGATACAAGTTTCAGGTTTGTAAAGGTCCTAAACCTGTATACCACACCTGTTGCTGGTTTTAATCACTACATTACATTTGGAGCTGTGGATGAAAACAAGGTACCATGTGTAGGTGAGACCTTTCAGGCACTTGGATCTAAACTAATGCCAAATGAGGCTCAGCCTGATGGATTGACGGTTTGGTATTGTAAGGTTAAGGGCACTTAATGGAGGTAACTCCTTAACTTTAACCGCAAATGTAATTTCTGGGCAGTCCCCCCCTTCCCCCTTTTTCTTTATTTCCTCTTGCCTAAGAACATGTGGCCACGATTACATAGAGTGGTTGGGATCCTTTCTTATTAAGAGGGCCAAAGAAAACGCTGAAGCAAGGGGTGAGAGATTGTTGAATTGTGTATTCAAAATGGCTGTACCAAACACCATTTTATACTGCCCAAAATACCCGAATTAATCACACAATTAAATCTGTAATCAATAGAATTAATCACAAATTAATTCAGCAATGAATGACTTTAAATTCGACTGTTACAGAATATGTTTTTGATCCCAGCCGAATTCAAAAAGATATGTTGGGACGGAAAATAATCAAAAAGTGAGCTTGTCATGCCTAGGCCATTTTGGAGCTACATTCGTGGCCGCAGGTCGTGCACACATGAGTCCAATGGTCCGAGACAAATTTCCAACTAAATTTGCACTCCCGCCCCCTCGCACCCGGGCGCGAGAGAGAGCCTCTAGTCCACACAATCTTAACCCATACAAATGGTCAATTGTATTTAAACTAGCTCACATTTTTATTCTAAACCAATGTGGGACAAGTTCTCTTGACTTTACACACAAATGGTCTTAGAACATTATTTCCCTCATTATCCCGTTTGGGATACCCTTTTACAAGGAAGGAGCCTAGGGATTTTTCCCTTCCCTTTCCATGTGGGATAGTTACCCAATCCCAACTTACCCATTCATTTTGAGCATTTCAATTTCTACCTTCCACTACATAAATTGGACACACCAATTTATTCCTAGTATGTAGAAGTCATTAATTTAATCAACAAATGATTTTTTTTTTTTTTTTTTTTAAGAAACGCGCGCAATTTCTCAAATTTCCTTCACACATTTACACATTTTTCCAACAATCCCCCACATGACGGAAATTAAGAGGAATATGGTGACAAAATCCGGCAGACAAAAACTTGCATACTTAGGTGTGAGAATAATGCCCATTGAACCTCCGCTCGTACCAGCATATTTACTCTACTCGCAAGTCGATAGACGCGATGTCCTTGAATCGATATGCTTTTTGTGTAGCCGGTCATATACTAGACACAAGTAATGTCCTGACACATTTCCGTTCTCATAGCTGTGTTCGTTCGTGGCCCTGAACACGTACCTGGTTCTGCGAGAGGGTCTAAGAATTTAGCCTCACACAATTCTCCTCGAAGCGTCCCCACTTCTCTCTCACATAGGTGACGTCTTAAAGGGAACCCGTTTACACCGCGTGACTTTCTCGACGCGTAAGAGTCATTAAAAGCATTTGTTTATCCTTGTCCCTTCGGGATGTCACTAATAGAATGGGCTTGGGGTTTTCCCCCACAGTGACGCTCTAGTCTTTTAACAGTTAGGTGGTCCCATTGAATCTAGTTCTTGGGATTTCCAGTCATCTAGATTGGGTTTTCCGCTGTGATCAACTTTTCAAGAGGCTTTAGTCCCATTCCATATCTCAATGTTTCAACTAACTCTTTAATTAATCCTTTTGTTAAAGGATCCGCAATATTTTCTTTTGACTTTACATAGTCAATAGAAATGGTACCAGTTGAGAGTAGTTGTCTAATGGTATTATGTCTTCGACGTATATGTCTAGACTTACCATTATACATAAAGTTATGTGCCCTTCCAATCGCTGATTGGCTATCGCAATGTATACATATTACGGTCATGGGTTTTTCCCATCTGGGAATATCTTCTATAAATTGGCGTTGCCACTCGGCCTCTTCACCACATTTATCTAACGCTATAAACCCAGATTCCATCGTGGATCTAGCTATAACTGTTTGTTTTGAAGATTTCCATGATATAGCAGCACCGGCTAATGTAAATACAAAGACTTTACCAATTAGCATCGCTATATCCTTCTATCACCGCAGGATGACGCGTATAATGTAATCCATGATCTCGAGTATATCTTAAGTACCTAAGTACTTTTACTATACCTTTCCAATGTTCCGTACCCGGATTACTAGTGTATCGACTCAGTTTGCTTACCACGTATGCAATATCTGGTCTTGTACAACTCATCAAGTACATTAGGCTTCCAATAATTCTCGAGTATTCAACTTGAGAAACGGTTTCACATTTATTCTTTGTTAGATGTAGATTTGGATCAATTGGAATTTTAGAGATAGCTAAGTCATCTTTGTTAAATTTCTCAAGAATTTTATCCACATAATGTGATTGACTTAAAGCCAATCCATTGGATATTCTAGAAATTTTCACACCAAAGATAACGTCCGCTAATCCCATATCTTTCATGTCAAACTTCGAATTTAACATATCTTTAGTGGATTTGATCATCTTATCACAACTTCCTATGATAAGCATGTCGTCTACGTAAATACATAAAATGACATAACCATTTTCCGTGTCTTTTACGTAAACACATTTATCACATTCATTTATTTTAAATCTACTTCCCATCATGGCTTGATCAAACTTTTGATGCCATTGTTTTGGTGCTTGTTTCAAGCCATACAAAGACTTTACTAATTTGCACACTTTCTTTTGTTGCCCATGTGAAACAAACCCCTCGGGTTGTTCCATGTAAATTTCCTCTTCTAAATCATCATTTAGAAAAGCGGTTTTTACATCCATTTGGTGTACTTCAAGATTCCTTAAAGCGGCTATTGCAAGTACTACTCTTATTGATGTTATTCTCGTTACCGGAGAATATGTATCAAAATAGTCTAGGCCTTCTTTTTGCTTGTAACCTTTAATTACAAGTCTTGTGTTGGTCCCAAAGACACAACAATGGTATGAAAAGAGGCTAGAGGGGGGGGGGGGTGAATAGCCTATTTAAAATTATCAACCCTTTTTTCAAAATTCAACCTTATGCTTACTCTTGAATTTTGTGGTCAAGTAAAAACCACTAGTTCAAAGTAAAATGCACAGCGGAAGTTTTCGATAAAACGAAGTAGAGTTGGTTTTGAAGTTAAAAACTGCTAGGGAAGCAAATAGTGCGGTCAGCAATATTGCGGTCGGCAATATTGCGGTCGGCAAAGATGGAAATTGGAAAGGTTCAATTTGCGGTAAGCAATGCGGCAAGCAAAGCGGCAAGGTAACCTTGCGGTCAGCTATGTGCGGTCGGCAAAGGTTACTGACGAGGTAGGTTGAAAATGAAGTTTTGTGTCAGTGAGTTTTGGCAAAAGATAAGTAGTCAGAAGTAGTAACTTAGGCAATAGGCAAGCAACAAACACAATTCACAATCGTTTGATTATCTGGAAAGATCAAAACACTAAACGACAAACAAAGTCAATATGAACAATAAGAACAATTGCAGAAAGTAAATTTGCAGAATGTAAATGACACAATGATTTGGAAAGGTTCGATCTGTTAAAAGATCTACGTCCTTTACCAAGATGGTCAGTCTTGGATTTTGAATGGAGGATATATTAATTCTCTTGAGTACAAATTACAAAGATGAAGATTTGAATTAATTCCTACTTTCTATGAAGAATAAATCTATGTGATTGATCAATCAGGGTGTGTGTGTGTAAAGAATCAAGAGCTCTATATAATCTAAATGATTGAGAGCCTAATGAATCTTTAAGTGTTGCTGGGCTTGAGATTTGATGTTCTTGAAGGCTTGCTGGGGATCTTTGAAGATTTGAAGGCGAAAGCTTGAAGATTCAAATGATTCTGGAAATCTTGAGTATGATCTTCAATCACCAAGTATTTCGACATCAATTTCTCTCTTTGAATCTCAGTACTCTTCAATGAAGAGTTCAAGGTCTATTTATAGCCTTGGGTTGAGAAATAGCTGTTGGAAGATGATGAGCTGGAGCATTCTGATTGGAGCTCATATCTTTGTCTTGTAGTTGCAGAAGTTAGTGGTCCAGATGTACTATCTTGTACGACCAAATTCAAATTCGAATTTGCAACGTTCAAATCAAGTTTGTCTTTACTTGGATTTGCGGTCGCCAAGCTATACGGTCACTAGTGCGGTCGCATATGTGCGGTTGGCAGACTTGGCCAATTTCGCAGAAGTCTTTCAGCAGCAGCATTTCTTCAAAATTTGAGGGGCTGATCTTCTAAGCCTAGCTATACTAAAATGGACTTAACTAATGAAGTTTTAAAAACTTCTTACAATTAACCTAAAGTCCACAAAAAGTAAAATAAGGTTATGGGATCAATCAAATCTAGGTAATAGGAGTGGTTTAAAATATGCATACCCAACATCTTGCCTTATACTTGTCAATTGTTCCATCCGCTTTCATTTTTCTTTTGAAAATCCACTTATATCGTAGTGGTTTACAACCCGGAGGTAAATCCACTAACCCCCAAGTGTGATTTTGCAAAATGGAATCTATTTCACTTTTAATTGCCTCTTTCCACAAAGGTCCTTCCGAAGAGCTTACGGCCTTTTTGTAATTTTGTGGTTCACTTTCTAACATATAAGTTAAAAAATCCGTCCCAAAGGATTTTTCTATCCTACCTCGTTTACTACGCCGAGGTTCTATTTCTTGTTCTTTTTCATCATGACGAATTTCTTCTTCTTCTATTGAATCATATATCCGTTTAGATGAACTAGCTTCATTTCTTTTACACAGAAATATATCTTCATAGAAATGAGCATTTCTTGATTCAATTATAGTATTCTTGTGTATTTCTTGAATTTTCGATTCATGCACAAGAAATCTATATGCACTACTATTATGTGCATACCCAATAAATATGCAATCAATAGTTTTTGGTCCAATTTTCACCTTTTTAAGTGTTGGAATCAAAACTTTAGCAAGACACCCCCACACTTTCATGTATTGGTAAGATGACATTCTTCCATGCCAAAATTCATAGGGGCTCTTGTTTAATTTCTTTCGAGGCACTTTATTTAACACATAGTTTGCCGACAATACGACATCTCCCCACATGTTATCCGATAACCCCGAACTTATAATCATGGCGTTCATCATTTCCTTTAGAGTCCGATTTTTCCTTTCGGCAACTTCATTGGATTGCGGTGCATAAGGTGCCGTTGTTTCGTGTTTAATGCCATGTCGTGCACAAATATCCTCAAATGGAAATTCATACTCACCACCACGATCACTTGTTATGACTTTTATTTTCCGGTTAAGTTGATTTTCAACTTCATTTTTATAGAGAACAAATTTCTTTATAGCTTCTTCTTTACTTTTAAGAAGATACACATAACAAAATTTTGTGTTATCATCTACAAAAGTCATAAAGTACTTATTGCCCCCACGTGATTGTGTTGATTTGAAGTCACATAAATCCGTATGAACCAATTCAAGTGGTTCATTTTTTCTTTCAATAGAATGGAACAGAGTTTTTGTGAGTTTTGCTTCTACACAAGTTTTACATTTATGTTTGTAGTCTATTTTACATTTTGGTATGCAATTCAAGTTAATTAATTTACGAATAGTATCATAATTAACATGTCCTAGTCTACCATGCCACAAATTGGAAGACTCAAGCAAGTAAGCGGAAGATTTCTTCATTTCATTGCCTTTGGCCTTAATAGCCATTACATTGAGCTTAAAGAGCCCATCACAAACATACACTTTTCCTACAAACATACCATTCTTTGACAAAGTGACAACATCCGACTCAAACATAATACGAAAACCATGCTTGTTCAAAAGCGATCCGGACACCGGGCACATAGAGCGCATTGTTGAGAAGCAATTCTTTACCGAAGTCATCTTGAGCACCACCTTCCCTTGTCCCTTGACCTCGGAAGTAGCCGAATTACCCATGAATAATTTTTCACAATTCTCAAGGGCTTCAAAGTTACTAAACATGTCTTTGTTAGAACAAACATGTCTAGTAGCACCGGTGTCAATCCACCACTGTTTTGGGTTAGAACCCACCATGTTCACTTCGAAAATAACTGTCGCTAGCAATTCGGAAGCATCTTCAACCACATTGGCTTCCTTCTTTGGCTTCCTACACTCGGAAGACTTGTGGCCCTTAATACCACAATTGTAGCAAGTTTCACCAAACTTGTTCTTGGAGATTCCTCCCTTAGGCTTCAAAGCACCTTTGCCTTTGTTCTTGCCTTTGTTCTTGGAGCTTTCACCATGCTCCACCACATTTGCCTTAGCCACATGAGCCTTGGAAACAAGAAGATGATTCAACTTCTTTTCCGCGGCTCTATTACCTTCTTCAATACGAAGGCGAATAGCAAGTGCCTCAACATCCATCTCCTTTCGTTTGTGCTTCAAATAATTCTTAAAATCACTCCAAGCGGGAGGCAATTTTTCAATTATAGCCGCCACTTGGAATGTTTCACTCAACACCATCCCCTCGGCATGGATTTCCTGAATTATTATTTGCAACTCTTCTACTTGACTTTTAACACTTTTAGAGTCCATTTTATAATCGAGGAAGCGGCCAACAACAAATTTCTTTGCACCCGCATCATCGATTTTATATTTGCGCTCTAAAGCCTCCCAAAGTTCCTTTGCAGTTTTCTTTTCACTATAAACATTATACAATGAATTGGACAAACCATTCAGTATATAATTACGGCAAAGGTATTCCGAATGCTTCCAAGCATCAACCGCAGTCACGGCTTGAGCATCGGCATTCTCACCAACTTGTGGAGGATCTTCACTAAGAAACCTCTTCAAGTTCAAGGTAGTCAAGTAAAATTGCCTCTTTTGTTGCCATCTCTTGAAGTCTTGGCCAACAAACTTCTCCGGTTTCTCACTGTGATGTGCTGGAGTAGGAGCGGGTGGAGCAACAACAGTCTTATCACCACTGTTTTGCTCATTCTGCACTGTCTCCACTCAAGGAGGGTCGGCTCCAGCAACTTGCTTTGAGGTGTTCGAGTCAGAAACCATTTTCTGAAAAAAACACAAAGCAATTCAATTCACTGTTTTGTTTCTGTTTCTCTTCAACAGAGAAGGATTTAATTTGTCTTAAGATTGTTAGAAATATTACACAAATATTGAACAGAAACAGAATGGAAATACAAAATACAAAACAGAAAATTGAAACTGGAAAGAATTGTAGTTGGGTTTGTCCGAGTCGTGTAAACCAAGACTTTCCTTAAGACAAATTCGTCCCCTCACCGGTGTTGTGCTTGAGGATACGTTGGACGCCTGTCTCCCAGGATACAACGGACGGACCGGACGACGGCTGCACAATAGTGTCTCCGGCGAACTTCAAAGTGCCCGGAAAAAGTCACCACGAAAAACCAAGAGGGCCAAAGAAAACGCTGAAGCAAGGGGTGAGAGATTATTGAATTGTGTATTCAAAATGGCTGTACCAAACACCATTTTATACTGCCCAAAAGATCCTAATTACCCATTCATTTTGAGCATTTCAACTTCTACCTTCCACTACATAAATTGGACACACCAATTTATTCCTAGTATGTAGAAGTCATTAATTTAATCAACAAATGATTTTTTTTTTTAAGAAACGCGCGCAATTTCTCAAATTTCCTTCACACATTTACACATTTTTCCAACAAATTTTGTGTCCAAAACTTTAATCTCCATTAAGATAGAACGAGAGAGTATATTTATATATACATTCATTTAAATTAACACTTAAAAGAGTGGAACTATCTTTATGGATGTTTGGAGGGGGGGGGGGGTGTTTGTTCAAAAAAAGGTTTCAATTCAATTCAAAAGATTCCGACCCTAATTAGTCCACCGTGACACTTATTATTAGTGCGTGGGAGCACTTATAAACATTAACGCTGACCAGGACAGGCCCTGACGAATTTGGAGCCCAAAGTAAACAATTATGTCGTGGCCTTTAATTCTCCTTATAGGTGATAATCTGATGTGGAGACCTCAAATTGCTACTTCTATCTCCATGTTTCTCGTCATTTTTTCTATTTGATGTAGCTATTTCCGTTTTTCCTTAAGATTTATCAGTTATTGATAGTTGAACCTTAAATTGAATTTTACTAATTAGAAAATAAGATTTTGAGTTTGACGGTTGGATCTTATAATTAGTTTAAGATGAGATCATTACAAATAAATCCAATGATATATTGCAATAAATTGTAGTGTTAATTGTTAATTTTTTTTTTTTTTTATATATGAAAAAACACCATTTTTTTGTGATAATGCAAATAAGTCAAAGAAATATTGCAATATTATTGACTAATAATTGCATAAAATTCATAAAACATATATGCAAAAGAAAAATCAAACTTGCTGCAAAATAAGTGAGAACGAAAGAAGAAAGCCCTTTTATAATTAAGCTTAGAAAATAAGAGTTAAAAAAATCGGAGGAAGAATGAAAGACTTATAGAAAATACGATAGGCTTGAAAATGGGTGGAAATTTGAAAGAGAGAATATGCAAGAGAGAGTGGGTATGTGGAAGGAAAAAAAAAAAAAGCAAAACTAAGCTCCGTTTGTTTGGAGGAAAATATTTTTTGAAAAATGTTTCCTCATTTTCTGGTATTTGGTAAGCACCAAAAGATGGGGAAAATATTTTTTGGAAAATGGGTTTCCCACTCTTTTAAGTAAAACAACTTACGAATTTTTCCTCCTTAATTCATTTTTCAGAAAATGTTAACTCTCTCTCTCTCTCACACACCCACTCCCCATACAACCTCACGCTAGCCACTCCACCTCAGCCTCTAACCCCACCCCCTCCAACCTTACTTTTCCACACCCCCCCACCCACCCAACCCTTCCCCATCCCCAAAGAAAAAAAATGAATAAAAATATCACTAATATTAAAATTATATTTTGACACCTCCTCCACCACCCGCTCTCCCTTCCCTACCCTTCCCCCCACCCACACCAACCCACACCCTCCACCACCCCACCCACCCACCAAAAAAAAAAAAAAAAAAAAAAATTTCAATCGTATTAAAATTCTATTTTAATACCTCTTCCATCACCTCCACAAACCCCCACCCTCTCAATTTTTTTATTCTTCTTAATTATATTTTTTAACAACTCTCTCACCCCCGCTCCCTACCCCCATCACCCCACCCCCAAAAAATATTTTTTTTCTCATATTAAAATATTTTTATAATACCTCCCCCACCCACCCTACCCCCAACCTCCCCTGCCCCTACCCCCAATACGTACGCAAGTTTCGAACCCACACCAAATAATAAAGAGAAATTTAAATTTAAATTTGTATATATATATATATATATATATATATATATATATATATATAAAAATTTAACCCACTGAAACAAGCAATTTCTCTACGCTTCCGTGCCAGAATTGAACAAGTAAGTCATTCATTTCCCTCTGTAGTTTACATGATTACAATGAATGGCTGAGTTATATACTAACTCATCCACTTACACATTTAACCCACTTGCTCTAACAAACTATGTAACAAACTAACAACAATTCTAACAAACTAACTGACTTTTACATCTAAGTCCTTACACTTCCATTTACTATTTACTTCTTAATAACCCCCCTCAAATCGTACATACAACATTTGTGAAGTGTCCGATTTGAAGAATACATTCAGGAATCTAACCGAAATACAAACTGAAACTAACTGACATTTACACTCAAGTCCATACACTTTCATTTATTACATTACAGTCCATGCCATGAATTGTTGAAGCACAAATCTGCATCAATTGTTTTTGTGAAGCCCAAGCTGGAGGCCACCCCGAAAAGCTTTCTCCATTGTAGGCAATTGAAGGAGAATCACCACTTTTGATGAACTCCCACACAATTTGTAATTGTGGAGGCAAAATTACCTTCCAAAATCAATGAGAATCTAAGACATATGCCACAAGTATTCTCAATCATCCAATGCATCCTTTTACGAATTGGGAATCTCAATCATAAAAGAACCAAAATATTTCTGAAAATATTGTAATAAGGAGAAACAAATTGATCTTCATCTTCTGTGACTCACTAACTCAGTGAGTTATTTATGCAGAAGCGAGTCAACTCGGCAAATTAAAAACCCAAACTCGGTGAGTGTATCAAATCTCAACAGGCAAGATGAACAATCAAAGCCTAAATTTAGGTCTAACTGTGGAGAGAAAAAAATTGTGAAGAAAAAATAAAACAAATCTGAAGCAAACAGAAATATTAAAACCTCGTATAAATCTTCAATTTGAGAACTAACCACAACGGATCTCCGCGTTTTAGCTGGAGAACATGACAGATTCGGCGTCAGTGGAGACGAACGGAACAATTTGCCGCCGCCGCTGCAACATGAGATGCAGTCGGAGAAGGTTTCGTCGTTTTCAGGAGAAGAACCGACGACAGTAGCTCTGATACTATGATAGAATTGATATTGTAGATGTGGCCGGACCACTACCTGTAGTGGTGGCTGGAGATTTAGAAGAGAACTGTAGTTAGAGAAATAAACATGGAGAGAGAAAGTAAATATGTTTATTGATGTATTTCTGATGTAACTGATTACAATGAATGGCTGAGTTATATACTAACTCATCCAGTTACACATTTAACCCACTTGCTCTAACAAACTAACAACAATTCTAACAAACTAACTGACTTTTACATCTAAGTCTTTACACTTCCATTTATTACCATTTACTCCTTAGTAACATTTAGTATCAAAATGTTAGTGAGGGAAGGATGAATTGTAAGAGTGGTACCTTTCATGATATTTGAACCACAGATGCAAATTATTCCATGCTTGTTGTAAGGGAGAGAGCGGGCGGTTTCAGGGTCAATAACTTTGAGGTTAGCATTCCTCACCGGAGTCCCAAAGGAACCAAATTTTGATGGCAAAGGTTGCTTTGCAAATGATGGGCTCATTGATATCACCGGCCCTGCTTCAAACATTCCATAACCCTGATTACGTAACAGACTGCTGGCTTAATTAATATTTGAACTAAAAATGACTTTTACATCTAAGTCCCTCTACTTCCATTTATTACTTTATTTATTTTATGAAATAAAATTCCAGGTGCCACTTTGGTTCCTCGAGAAGAAAAAAGTTCAGAACCCATTCTAATTTGAACTTGGTGTCATGGTTGACCCTCTTCCATTCTTCCTTTCACTTGGGCTACTCAACAACGACATTGCGAGCATTGAAATTTCACTTGCACCAAATATTTAACCACCTCGGTCGCATTGTTGACATGTAATTTGTGATGGGTCTCCCTTAAGCGTCGAATACAAGAGTGGTACCGGCCGGGGTTACTCACAATTGAGGTTGTGCTTGCAGGTTTAAGATTCTGGAGAAATGGAAAGTGAGAGAAATGGGAGGGCGGTGGGGGAATCGATAATTTTGTTTTGGGGTTTGGGGTAATATGGTATTGGAAGGGATGAAAAAGGGGGGATTAAAGGTTAAAGTTGAGTTGAAAATATAATGATATTCCAATTTAACCTTAAAAATCTTGCATGTGTGTTACCCCATGACAACTTAACGTAAAAAAATGGATATCGTTTGCTATAGTGATTACAAGTGCACCTAAAATTATTTCAGGCTACTCAATGCTAGAAAATGAGTTGTGTAATCAAAACCACGCATCCTCATTAGTTAAGTGATCGTAGATGTAATTTTTCCTACTTTTTTTTATTCTCAAAGAAGCCTAAACCTTGCTCGAATACTGTATCCATTTGCTTCCTCAAAATACTAATATGTTGTTGCTTTTTCTGTTTTCATAATTTAATGGAAAAATTGCAAAAAAACACTCAACTCTTGACCTTTTGTGGATATTACCACCAAACTATTTTTGTTTGTATCCGGCACATCCAACTTTATTTTTTTTTTGCATTAGTTACCATCAAGACTAACGATGTTAAGTTTTCTCAGTTAAGTGATCATGTGCTATTGCACATGTCATTTTTGCAAGGGTATTTTCGGCTTTGCAAGTTTAGGAAACGAGATATTAATATTATCAGATGAATCTTCGGCTAGAATACTCACATGTGTCGCCAATCGAAGTGAATCTACATTCTTTCTTCCTCTTCCTCGTCGTCCTTTTCTCTATCGCTTTAATCTCCCTTTTGACCTAATTTTCCTTCCGTTCCTTTTTCTTTGTGTTTTGTTAATTCGGATATTGGATTATAGAAGAGATATTAATATCTCGTTTCCTAAACTTGCTAAGCCGAAAACACCCTTGCAAAAATGACAGGTGCAATAGAACATGATCACTTAACTGAGAAAACTTAACATCGTTAGTTTTTATGGTAACTAATGCAAAAAAAATAAGGTTGGATGTGCCGGATAAAAAAAAAATAGTTTGGTGGTAATATCCACAAAAGGTCAAGAGTTGAGTGTTTTTTTTTTTTTTTTTTTGCAATTTTCCTAATTTAATTGATTAAATTTTACTATGAGAAAATGTTTGCGTTATCAATGCGTGTAAGTCAGACTTTTACGTATAATCCAAACAAACCAACTGATGCACACGCTTCAAAATTATATTAATCAAGTTATTTTATAGCATGGTCTACTCTTTCAATATTGCAATTTATTGATTAATTCAATACGTATTTAAATACACAATCTCAATTATATTTTGTAATTAATTAATTAAGAGGCTTTGACCAATAAGTCCCTAGGCCAAATAAAAACTACCAATAAGGACAGACATTTTGAAAACCTACCAAAAAGTCCTTGATTTTTTTCCTAGGCAAGAATACCCTTCGCATGAGCCTGCGCTAACCCAACCCCAATCCCCCAACGTGTTTTGCTCCCTCTCTTTCTCTCTTCCTGTTTCTCACTCACTCACTCACTCACTCACTCTTTCTTTTTTTTTTTTTTTTTTTTTTCCACTTAAAATTTTAAAATGACATATCTCAAAATTTATAAACTGAAAAAAATGATCCGAAACCATTGTTTTAATCGTGTCGACAATACGAATCAAACAAGTACACTCAACACAATTCAAATTTTATAAATAAAAAAATCATTTTTCACTTGTAAAAATTTGAAAAAAAAAACATTTTTAATTTCACAATTAAAAAAAAAATCATTTTTCAACTGATTTCTCAGTTGTGTGATTTCACAGTTGTGTCATTTTTTCATTTTTAAAAACTAATAAATTCATCTCTCATTTTTTCACAATCATTATAATAACTGAGACATGCATTTCACAGTTGTTCACACATGATTTTGAATATAATAACTGAGACATTCATTTAACAGTTATTCATAATTAAATAAAAACTGATAAAATCACCTCTCATTTTTCCCAATTGATGACTCAATTTATCGGTTTAATTATATAATATAAATGAGACATTCATTTCTCAGTTATTCACATATGAATTTGAGTACAAGAACTGGTTCATTAATTTCTCAGTTATCAATTTTTCTCTGTTGTTTATATAATAATAAATGAGATATTCATTTCTCAGTTATTCACACACGAGTTTAATATAAGAACTGGTAAATTTATTTATCATTTGTTAACACACGAGTTTAATATAAGAACTGGTAAATTTATTTATCTATGTGTTGTCAATGCTTTTTAAACAATTGTGAAATAAATTTATCTCATTTTTTTATTATTAAAAATGAGTAATTGTCCAATTGTGAAGAATTAATACTCCTAACAACAACAAAAAAAAAAAAAAAAAGACAACAACAAATGCGAGGTTGTAGTGTTAAATATATAATAGTCTACTGATGAAACAAATAAGAAGCTTGGTATGGTGGTTGAGAGTCTTAGCCAAGACCAAGAGGTCTTGGGTTCAAACCCTCTCAAGAGCGGGAGGTCCGGCGGTCAGCGGCGGCGTTTATTTGGGCTGGGGGGTATTTTTGCCATTTATAAGGTACAAGGGACTTATTGGTAAAATTGATTTGAACCTAAGGACCCTAAGGTAGAATTTAAAATGTTGTGTTTTTATTGGTAAATACCACATTCCCTAAGGGACTTATTGGTAAAAATCCCAATAATTAATTAATTTAATATGCCCCGTGAGTATCGACGGGTTACAAAGTAATAAAGTGACGGAGGGAGTATATCATAAACCATGACTAAACATTACTATGACTTTGTATTCATCAACAGTCTAATGCTAATGTCAGCTTCACTGCAGGCTAATGGCTGATGTTTTTATAACAATGATACTCCATACATAACCATCTCCATTCAGGCATTCACCCAATGACTATTTGAGAGTCAGTACATAACTATGTACTTGTATACACTTCATCCACAATTTCAGTTGTCGACCAGCTTATTCCTAAGAAAAAAAGACTACGCAGATGGCTAGATCGTCCCCAACATCATGAATGTGATGAAGAATCCAATCAACGGCCTTCCACGTGCCAACAAACGGGAACAACCCGATTTTCTAGGATTTGAGGGGGTAGCTGAGGGACTCAGATAGAACGTGTCAACTGAAGGTGAAGGTGAAGGTGATGGCAATGGCCCAGGTGCTGGTGCTGAAGGAACTGTGCCAATGGAGGAGCAAGTAGGGGAAGGAGGAGGTGTGATGTCATCATCTTCAACCTGGACCACCTGATCAATCCCATGGCAACGGATGGAGGATCCGTCAATGCAAATATTAGGACTTATTATTTTAACATTTCCAAGAAAGAAGCGTTTTCTTCCATCATTGGAGACTTTGAGCATTGTATCGGGTTTTGATGTGGGAATCATGGAGGTAGTGGGGAAATGTAGGAGGTGGTCAAAAAGTAAAGGGGACGGAATGGAGTGACGGAGAAGGAAATCGACCATGGCAGTTTCTGGGAAGACAGTTTTGGAAAGTGTTCTATCGTTTGGCATCAAGAAAGTGATGTTCCCTTGGAATAGGTCGGGTGGTGCCATGTTTAGGAGCATGACAAAGGTGAAGTAGTTGGCTCGTTGCATCTCTTCTGTGGCTGTTATTAGGTCTTTGTTTCGTGAAGGAATGTCTGTAGCTAAAGTAAATGACGAGATGAGAGACAATAGAAGAAATGACCGTGCAGTCATTTTGGTTTTCTGGCTTTGCAGAGAGGCTTGATTTCTGACTCTGACGTATTTTGAGGTTCATTGTGGACATACCAGAAGCTGAGTCCTAGGAGATGAAAAGGTTGGGTTGGGGTTAGCTTGAACATGCATCCTTTATGCTTTAACGATTTTGCTTCATGCATATCCCATGATTACGAGTAGATGTTCTTTCAGAGTATGGGTGTTATATTTGCAGAATAACCCCCCGCGCACACACAAAAAAAAAAAAAAAAACCATAAATAGATAACTCTCAACATACCCTAGCAAAAGAATGACACGGGTGCATAATCTATGACAAGAAGTCTAATAGCAAAAATAAGCAACCCGGTCACATAACCCAGACAACATCTAGCTATTCAAGCACAGAGATAAATAAATTCCAGTAAGAGAGTATATATGTATATGATCATGTATAAACAATGCAGATATGTATGTATACAGTATTCTCCAGCTTGAAGTATGTACTCAGCCATTTGAGTATCAATCCAAGACAAAAAGTTGAATGTTGGAATGAATAAACTATATATCAGAAGTCATATATAAAACATTGAATTAAAGAATGCTGACAAATCACAGGTTCTAGTTCTATATACCCTCTGAGATATATCTAAGGTGTCTGCAAAATTCCACTTTCAATGCTTAGCATGATTGATGTAGATAATTGAAGTGTGTATAGACTAGCCTGCCTGTTTGAATTGACAACTAGAGCAAGAAGATGGGTACCAAGAAAATAATGTACCTATCCGTATAGGCCAGAACGATCGGCTTGCTGAAAAGAATCGACTCAAGCTTTCTTGAGAGAAAAAGTTGACTTATCAGGGGAACTGAAATGAGCCTCCAATTTGGGTTTGGTTGTCCGGGGGATTGATTGCCACCCAAAGAAGGGAAATGGTGATTGCAACAAGTCCCGACCACACATAAACAATGGTGGGCGTCCGTCCCCTTCTTCCCATTAGACCTTTCGCAAAAGGGTAGAGATGGGCCAACACCCAAAAGCTGAAGAAAACTCCACCTAAAAGACGGCTCCATTGTGGTATAGTGCTGTATATTGTTCGACTAAAGCCCACTGCTATTGCAATCAAGTTAACCATCATAATAACAATTGGCGGAATCATGAGGGAGGACCATTTGACAAGGTAGAGATCAGCAAAATCATCATCTTCATCATCACCGGCAGATTTTGAAGTCAAAGTAAAAGAAATTTCAATCCCAGCAACGACTTTCAGAAGGCCTTGAAGAACAGCAGCCAAGTGGGCACTTGTACCTCCTATCAACCAAAATTGTTCATTCCTCCACCATTCCTCTAATTCAATGCCGGACCACCTTACCTCAAGTATAGCAAGCATAACTATAGAAAGGGTCATGATTAAGAGGTATACAAGGAAAGTTACGTCAAGGCTTTGGACAATGAACTGGCCGGAAAAGAGTGATAGTGCAGGCAGAAAGCAGTAGACAATCAAGAAGATTGAAGTGAAGGGATATATTCCAACATTAAGGTATGCGATTTTTTGCAAAAACTTCATCTTTGAACTTGCCAACAGGGCATTGTTGCGGGAAAAGAAAATCTCCACTGACCCAGTAGCCCAACGAAGGACTTGGTGGAGCCTATCTGTCAGATTGATAGGGGCGGTCCCACGGAAGGCGTCTCTCTTGGTTACACAGTAAACCGATTTCCATCCTCTGTTGTGCATTCTATAGCCTGTCACAACATCTTCAGTTACAGACCCGTAAATCCACCCAACACGTTCACCCCACTCAGTTTTATCCTCATACCAGCACGAGATGACACTTATTGCCTCTGCAACAGTGGATGCATCAAGAAGCTCACGTGGAATAGTTAGAGCGCCAGGTGGACGTCCGTTCTTGACAGCTGGATGATCAGCAAGTGGACGCCCTTGAAACTCTGCCACCGGGATTGAATCAATGAGGAGACTTGAGTTTCCAAACTTCTTTGGAGCTAGAGAGAGATTCATATCTTCTTCATCAGAATCACCCATCCTCAATGCTCGGTTCTCTTCAGAAATGGCGGCATGCTTTCTACGTTTAGTAAAGCAACAGCTGCAAAAACCAGACTGACGTTCTTTTGATCTAGGCGGATCAAAACCATAAAGGGCAATCCTTCTAAAGAGACAACCAGTTCCCACATAAACTGGGCCTTGAAGCCCATCTAAGGCCCGCATGTTCCCATCAAAGAAAACGGTGTTGTGGTTGGCATAGCGATCAGATGGATCAATACCCTCGAATCTCTGTGGGAACTGGACATAGCAAAGGCGGTCCCCACCTCTATCCATCATGAAACACATGCCTTCCCTCATAGCCTGGGAGTTGTATATGTAGTGATCACAATCAAGATTGAGAATGAAGGGACCGTTTGACATTATTGCAGAGGCTCGAACTAATGCATTCATGGCCCCTGCTTTCTTGTTGTGATCATATCCTGGACGCTTCTCACGAGAAACATATACAAGCATGGGGAGGCGGATATCAACTTCAGACAGGTCAAGTAATCCGGCGTCCTCTTCAGAACCCTGTAATGGTTCATCACTCGGAGGCTTCAACATCACCTGCATTGTTCAAGAACACACTAATTAGGTCTTCCTTCCCATAGTTATTGAAACACAAGTATTCGATATTGCAAGTTATTTTCGTTAATTGCTATGTTGTATATAATGCATCATACGTTAAATAAAAATAGATCAACATCCTCAATTATGCTGCTACATACATATTTATTCTATAAAGACTTGGTTATTGACATATTAAACATCATTTATCCATAATTTTGAAATTTTCTTTTATAAAGTACCATCTCTACTATAAAGCAATCACTAGTTAGTTCTCCATTCCCAAGCTTAACCCCTTAATCTTGAACCATAATTATATCAAAATCAAATAACTACCAAGTACTTTAACCATTTAAAAAAATATAATTACCAAAAAAACATAATACCAAACAGAAATAAATACTCCCTCCGTCCCATTTTAAGAGTCAAAAAATGGGTGGGTTCAAGAATTAAGGAAAAGGTGAGAGTTAAATACCTTTTCAGTCCTTAACCTATTCAACTTTTTACCTTTTCGTCCTTGACCTATTTTTTTCCCAAATCCGTCCTTATCGTATGCATTTGCAAGACCATGTAGTCCTTCCGTCAATTTCACCATTAAGTCTGATGTAACCAATTTTGCTTACGTGGCGGTGACATTGCTTACTTGGCATAAATTAAATACCATATGGAATTATATTGGAGTATTTTAATACTCCAATATAATTCCATATGGTATTTAATTGGTTACATCATATGCCACATCAGCTGTCTTAACGGTGAAATTGACGGAAATATGACGGAAGGACTACATGGTCTTGCAAATGCATACGATAAGGACGAAACCGGGAAAAAAAATAGGTCAAGGACGAAAAGGTAAAAAGTTGAATAGGTTAAGGACTGAAAAGGTATTTAACTCGGAAAAGGTGATGTGTTGTGAGTGTTTGATAGTTGGGTAGGAGAGAAACTGGGGTAGAGAAGAGTTAGTGGACAATTGTTGTGAGTATGACATGTAGGACCCACTTTCTATTTGAGGATTTTGACTCTTAAAATGGGACACCATTTTAGGAAATTTTTGAATCTTAAAATGGGACGGAGGGAGTATTGCCTAAAAATAATTGCAATCAAAATAAAAAAATCTAATTAAGTAAAAGTTTATTTTTAATGCACACACATAGTCTGTGACTGTGTGCAATGATCCTTTGTACAAGTAAAAGTGCAAACACATGAACAATCATCTCTTAAACTTCAGAAAATACAAGTACCAAATCATCAACTCCCCGAGGTTGTTGTGTCAAATGGGTTAAATCCTGTTAGTTCCTCAAATAAAAAGGATTAAGGATTGTATATTGTAAAGTTTCACCAATAAAAAGGATTCAAGATGAGATACTTGCATAGGGCAGTATGCATCGCATCCTATCGCCTATGATACAAGTAACTATACCTTTTTCTCCTCACACATCCCATTAATCTATTCGCTTTATTATTCTAAATTATCGCATAAACAAAATCAAAGGTTAAATATCATGGATAAAGTGCATACCTGTATAACTCCAGAATGATCACCCTTTGAGTGCTCTGGTCCAGGAGTCAACCAAGTGCCAGGCCAATGAGTTCCATCTGCCATCCATGTAGCTTTTGGGATCTCTACACTCTCTACAGGCTCATCATCTCTCTTCTGTCTCTGTTGTTTCATGGCCTTTATCTCCTCCCGAGCATGATAGGCATCAGACCGTCGACGAATAGACTCTGGGAGGCCATTTATGCGGACTTTAAACTCATCATATTCCCGCTTTACCCTTCTACGATCCTTCACAAAGTCCGTTCTTACCTTGTTTTTGTAAGGATCCCTCTTCAAACTGAAATAAGATTCTGGATTCCTAGGCTCAATATTATGTTTTCGACAAAATGGAACCCACATGTTAGCAAAGCTTGCAGCTTCTGCCATGGCCTCAAAGGTTAAGAGTGCACCACCATCATCAGAAACATAGCAAGCTAGCTTCTCCACTGGATAATCAGCAGCTAGAATAGATAAAATTGTGTTTGAGGTGACAAGAGGGGGTTCTTTTTCTGGATCTGCAGTGGAGACGAATATATCAATGCCCGGTAGATCAGATTTCCCGGTGGGGTTGCTAATGGTAGGTGTTTCAAACTTCTCTTTTAGTACAGTAAGATCTGTGGCACGATTAACAGGGTTGAGCTTGGGCATTTGGTCAAGAACCCAAGAGAAGGCAAACCATAGTTCACAAACAACGGACATTCCCCATAGCCAGACTGCATCTTTGTTTGGGTGCTGAATCCTCCATGTCAAGAAGAATCCAAGAACAACCATTCGGACAACAATCAGAAGCCTGGGAACAGAGGTTTAATAGAAAGCAGAAGTATTCATCAGCACACATGAAGTAAACAAGCATACGAAGATGCCAATTGATTAGTTAATAATGGTAGTGCTTATGAAAACAAGAATGAAGTTCCCAACGCGAAAGTGCATTGCGGTCGGTTACAGGAGAACCCACTAAATATTGGAAAAGTAAAAAATGATGTAAAATATAAGTTCAAAATTAAATAGAACTTTACGAGTGTCTCATTAGAATAGACTCGAAAATCGTTTTCAGCAATAGATTGTTGCATAGTGCTTAGTTATACTCTTGTAGATCAACTGGTCATGCAAATATATAGTCATGGATCGATTTTTCCCCACACAAACCATACTTTAATTTATGAAGCAAACGAATTGAATCATGGTCATGAAATAAATTTGAATGAAAAAAAATAATATTAACAACAGGATAGGAAATTAAAAAGATATGTGGTTTGTTTATTTGTGAGATTTACATCTGTGGAGGCATTATGTCTCCTTTTATATTCTTAAGTGTTTTTAGTGTACTTCTCTGCTTATTGCCATCTGATATGAACTAGATTAAGAAAGTGCAAGTCATCAATGTATTACTATGAAATTTAGTAGCCAAAGTAGTACATAGATTTTTTTAAAAAAGGAGGATATGATGTACCTGTATGGGCTGAGAATAGCAGCTGGAATCCTTAATTTGCGGGTGAGTGGTCTCCATGGTTTGTTCATCAATTCTAAAGGCTCAACATCTCCATCATCTTTCCCATTCGGGAGTGCTCCCTCCTTTGGCCATATAGCATTCCCGTACCCATAGGTGCCATTTGTTTCAAAGAGCCATCGATTGTGATCAAAATCCCCAGTTTGGCTCCTCATCAGGACCGACTTTGTTGACTTCATCAACGACATCCTCCGCTCATTTTTCGACATTCCATTTGGTGGTGGAAGCGAAAGTGGCCTCACACTTGTAACCATTTCATCCAAATCGGTGTTCTTATACAGCTCCTTACACCCAGGGCAGATGCCATCCCCGGTCTTGATTGCATCCTGATAACAATCCCTACATATCTTGAAATCACACTCGCACGGGAGAATATCCATTCCCCTTTCATCACTCATCACCTTAGCATCACATCCAGGAACGGCGCAGTTAGATCCTTTCGAACCAGCCATTTGGGGATGGTTGGACTCTGATTCAATCACCTTGTCCATGAGATGAGCTCGTGTAACAGAGTTGAATCCACCTGTGAAAAGAGAATTGGAAACATATTGCTCTTCAACCTTTTGTGCAATGGTATCCATAGGCTGGTTGTCAGGGGTTGGAGGCAAGTGCACTGTGTAGTTCATAAAATCACTACTCCCAAGCTCACTATCAAGATCATCCCTTGAATAGCTGGTATACCGGCCGGAGGAAGTGCGCCGGGCGAAAGTCACGGTTGGGGGCATAGGAGGCTTGCTGTGTCGGGAATCCGGTACATCTGAGTTAGTTGATAGATTGGAATGGCTCGCCTTGAATGACTTTGATGCCATTCTCAATACTCAAAATCGCACAAACAACTTCAAAATTTTAATCCAAATCCTAAATCATCAAAAAACAGTTATGATTATTTCAATTTGATATCAACGCCATTGAATCCTTAAGTCAGCTAAGCAACTAAAATTCAACAATGTAACAGTCAACAGTTATCGAGTTCACATTAGATCAAACATAGCATAAGGACAATGATAATTGCCCAGAATCAACTTCTCAATGGGGGAATTCTGATTTGATCATATGACCTTCAAATTTCGAGATTAAGATGGAAATAGCTAAAAGTTAAAGCATTGTTCAATAGATGTACTAAAAAAGGTCAAAGTTGAGATAAAAAAAAACAAAAAAAATCAATAAAAAGTGCTAAAAAAAAAAAATGCAAAATCATGCAAGAACAATTTTTTCACAGAAAACAAAAAGAAGGCAAAATAAGCGGAATCAAAGGCAGAGAAGTGCACCTAAGCAAAGTTTGATCAAACCATGTCGGAAGCAAGTAGTATAAGCTAGGGTTTCTGTTCAAAGCTTAGCTCCTTGCTAATGGCAGATCGTCGGAAGGAGATGTTATCTGAAAATTTCAAATAGCTCAAGTTGTTATCCAATTGTCACTAAATTGTGTGAGTTATATATATATTCTTAAAGAATCTATTTTTATGGAGCAAGTGATTTAACCTACTGGTGGCAAATGGTGGTTCGCCGGCCGTCCAATATTTTTAATGCTGCTCCCTCTGTAAGAAAGAAATGACGTCGTCGTAAACGGGAGGGGCAAAATGCTGCGTTTCGAGGGATTTTGGAATCACAAAGCAAATGTGGTTCTTTTTAGGACAGATTTTAAAGGGGGTTTTCTTTCAGCTTCTTGGTCAGAAGATTACATTTTTATGTTTAAAGATCTCAAAAAAACAATATAGAAAGATTACATTTTTTAAAAAAAAAAATCTTATAACCCCCCTATGATTATTGTTATTTGCATTTGGGTCCTCAGAATAAGGAATTTTACACTTAGCTCCTTTGTTCTACAGAACATTTCGTTACATCTAGAACAGTTTGTAGGGATTATAATGCCGATAAGACTGTCATGGGCTAGCTTCTTTTGAAGAAAAACGTCTTAACCATGTTTAGCAAAAATGGTGATGTTATACCTGAACAAACTATTTAACTCTAGCTTAGGGTAGGATCGACTGATTCAATCTCCTTGTTGATTTTTTTTATATAAAATATGTTTTACTTACTAAGTTCTATTCAATATAATTTGGTGATAACATTTGCCTGGATTGTCTCACTTAATATATATAATATTATTTAAGGGTATTTGTTTGTAGCATATGAACTTGTCTAAATCTTACACATTTGCTTAGAGACGTTCTTATGCGAGATGGATTGTGTTGGAGAGGGGAATTAAGTGGTTGGGAAGTTTAATGAAAGGTTATGTGAATGTAGGGCCAAGATTATAGTTGGAGAATAGTTAAGGGGTGAAGAGTGTAGTATAGCAAGGACTAAGGCATAGAAAATATTTAAAACACTAGTAGGCGCGTAGTTCCGCAATCACATATTGGATCCGATGGCAAGGAGACACGGCCATAAGATACAAATAAATACTCTATCCGTCCTGAATTAACGTTTTTAATCTAACTTTGCATGAAAATTAATATAAATTAAATGTTGTGAGTGTAAAAAGTAAAGTACAAGAGAGAAAGTGTGTAGGGAGTTTTTATTGTGAGAATGACAGGTGGTTCCTATGGTTCATTTTAGGTAATAATGTAAAATAAAAACCTTAAATTGGGACATACCGAAAAAAAAAGTAAAAACCTTAAAGCGGGACAAAAGTAGTAAAATATTTATTTTAAAAATTTGACAAGTTAATTACTATAATTACAATGTTTATGTTTGTGTTGAGGAGTCAAATATTTATGACAAGTCAGCTAACGCATTTATGTTTATATTGAGGAATTCGTTGTTAGTATATACTATATGCAACCTCCGTCGCAAAAACTAGTATCATTTGATTTTTTATGGTTAATACAAGTCAACTTTGACTAAATATAATGCTAATCGAATCATGTAATAATTGTTATTGATTAAAAAATTAATAATAAATTTTAAAATTTCAATAGAAAAACTATATTAGAATTAATATTTGATTAAATTTATTTACATTAATTATAAAAAATTAAATGCAGTTATTTTTTATTTTTTATTATTATTATTATTATTATTTTTTGGGGGGTATGGGTGTGGGGGTGGCGGGGTTGGGGGGATAGAGAGAGTAAAATAAAAGAGCGATGATTATGGCATGGACATGCAAGTATGGAAGAAAAGAAAAAAGGAGAGTGAAGGGCGAAATTAGCGGAAAGGTAAAGGGAGGGCTTATTCCACCCTCTCTGTCTCCTATTACTAGTCTTATTCACGTCTTCTTCCCCCCACCTCTCTCTCTCTCAATAATAATAGATACTCCCTCCGTCCCACCCGAATTAGAATTTTTGGGTTGGGCACGGGGATTAAGGAAAAAGTGTTAGTAGAGTATGTGTTGTGAGTATGAAAAGTGAAATAGGAGAGAGAAAATGGGGTAGAGAATAATGAGTGGAAAGTTGTTATGAGTGTGAATGTGGGTCTCATTAAATAAAACATTTCTATTTTTGGGTTGTCCTAGTTCGAATGGAACACCCAAAATGAAAATTTGTCATAATTCGAGTGGGACGGATAGAGTATAAGATCGTCCAATCCAAATACTTAATTCCATTCTTCTCAAGGTAAATATTGAATGGTCAAGTCATAAGTTTACAGTTTTTTTAATTCCATTCAAACATAGAATAATGAGACTTGAGTCAGTTAGAGGGGGAATGTATTGTTTGGGACAATTATTAGAGGGGGTTGATTGTTTATTACTCCTTCCGTCCCAAAATGATTTTCATGTTCTTGACTATTCAAATTTTCTAAGGATATGAGCACTTGTTTCACTATGAATGTTGTGTTTATACACCTTTTAAGCTTAAATTGTCGAAATGAGAAGAACTTTTTGGGACAATGGAAAATGGCAAATGAGATGATCATTTTGGGACGGAGGGAGTATTAGTATAAAATTCACCGAAAGTCAAGTCCGAGCAAGCAACTAAAATTGCACATGAAACAAGTCGACCTCACGACAGACACAGGCACATGGAAAAAAAGGCAACATCTGGGCAGATTCACTATGTTATGGGAAGCACGTCCCAACAAAAGAATACTCGTGCTTTTCCATGATTTTAGTTGGAGTATTATGTTATACTAACGTTAGCAAGTAAGAATATACAATCGTGTGAGTGTGATACCATCATCTCACATGTCTCCTCCATTAACTAATTCTTGCAACCCTCTCTCTCTTTCAAAATGAATGTTTTATTTTGTTTTTGATCGATAGCAAATTTAAATATTCATTTTCGGACAGACATTAGTCATCAAGAAACAAGTTTAACAATTGAACAAACACCCACTCCGTCGAATCATCACAATCATGACTTGTAACCAATTAGTAACAACTTTCCCAAAACCCAACTATCAATTTGGTGTGTATACATGGAAAAACAACTCCTCACACCCATGCAATCAATCAAGACAAGGGGCCTGGGATTGTTGCATTTGGATGCCTGCAGTCACAAACGCACACGCTTCTAGATCCTTTTACCACACGCTGCAATCTCCTCGTCTGAAGCTTAACATTCACCACCTTACCTGCCATCTTCTCATCCCAACAACAGCAAATCAAAACTTTGCCATCATAACTAGTCACTAATTTAGAGGCACAGTGATACACCACCACCACCACTAAGTGTAACATAACAATCCAAAAGTAAGTGGGATGTTTACTAACCATTCTCCAAACCAACTCTTCCGGACCCAATCGTTGAGCTGGATGGGAGTATAGGAAATGCCTCGAGTACTGCAATCATAACAACTTCATTAATTTCAACCCCATGTCATGTTGTGTGCAAATGAAAATTATACAAGCCACATAACAACACCCGAGTTTTTCTAATACAAACATCCCTTTCTGGGCTATAGTCACCAGATTCCTTTACAATTCTCAACTTCCACAAATTACAAGGTCCTATATCGTTTTTGGTTTGATAACAGAAGAATTTTATTAGAGTAAAGAGCAGAATGTACATGGATGAGAAATGAGAAATCCATCAAAAGGTTCAACACAGAACTTAAGAAAAGAAAAAGAAGAGAGAAACAGCACAACACTGATCAAGCAAAGCGCTCCAATCACGACAAATATCTCAAGTGGAAGGCTCCATATAAATGCAAACTGCAACGATCCCACTCCTCCAAAAAGTCCAGCCATCGCCCACTCGACCAAAACCACAATACTTTACATAGAGAAGTGAGGTAATAGGACCAACCCACCCACAACTCTCCAACTACGCTATTAAGATTGTGCCATTACAAGCGAGCACCGTAGCAGTGATGGAACAGGTATCATGAGATTCTGAAGAGTTACAACACATCACACACGAATCCGGAGAGAGATTCTACTTAGGACGAACGCTAGAAAGTGACTACCTTATATAGTGAGTGCGATTTAAGCAGAGTATTCAAGTTTCAATTTGAGTTCATGTTTGGGCTTCCATGCACACTATATGGGCATATATTTACTCCCTTCATTTCACTCAAAGAGACCTACTTCCATATGTAGGATGTTCACTCAAAATAGTCTCGGGTTCATCATTTGGAATTCTATGATTTTTCTAGCACTACTCCTCGTACATGGAAATAAGCTAATGTGTTTATAATAAGGCAATATACAAGGGTAATATTATATGCTTTAACAAGCTGAATTTTAAAACAGGCCTCTTGTGTGTTAGACAAATTGATCTCTTTGTGACAAGGTATATGAGCAATTAGAGAAGGGTTGAAACTGCTAATCAAACAAATAAAATAGTGATGAATCAGACTAAATCATAAATGCGTCTATATTAATGAGAGCAGGGAGTTGAGACATATTGTTGCAATCTCTGCGACTTAAATGGAATAACAATAATAGTAGTATAGTAATAATAATAATAATAATAATAATAATGATAATGATAACAACAATAATAAAAAAGTAGATTAGTGTATCATGCCATAAGCGCACTGCATTCCGATTGCATGCTTTCAAGTTCGAGAGTTACTAGTTACTGGAGTCACAAACCTTAGCCAAATTATCGCGCATATTTCTGATCTGAGTAGGGCTGATGTTTCTGAGGAAAGCCAAAAGCCAGCCTGGCTGCACAGCATCACTTGAAGAAACAAATAAAGCTATCTGCAACAAAGGCAAATCCAAAATCTAGTTGGCCATCTTTCGACACAGTGAAGACAAGGAGGGGTTTCATCAACTGTGATAAATCTCTCCTGTACTTAATTAATGAATAGCCTTCCAGATAGTGCCAATTAGATAATGAAAAACGAAGTCAGATGGCAAGCTTTTTGGCTCAAAGACGTACAGTAGTCACTACGAGGGACAATATTATTTAGGTCAACTGACAAGTCATTTGAACAGCGTTACTATATAACCATACACACATCTATCATGCATTGTTTCAGTAAAAGAGTAAATAACACATATGGTGCAACCATTTCTATAAAAGAGAACCCAGTATAACAGGACACTTCTCTGCCAACTAAATGTAGGAAAGTATAAATGAAACAATGAACGGACGTCGGGAACCAATTAATCACCACTGATTTCTTGCCCCTTGGTATGCAAATCCAGAAATACAAACTCACTTACCCCCGCCCAGCCCCACTTTTTAGCTTGGCCTATCAAGCAGTTTCCCAGGGCGCTTTAAGAGTTCCAATTGGAAACATAATCATTAGTGACCACTATATTGGCAAATGCACCAACACAAAGGTGGATCACACTATAAACTTTTTACGCTCTTGTTACGTGCCCCAGGCTAACATGTTAGAAGAACTTTCGTTTGAACTTCATAAGTAACAATTTGACTTTCTTCAGGATACATCCATGATATCCTATCAAATTTCACCAATAGGCAGGGGATATCTATTGGGAGGTTACTTCATCAAATCAGACTTAATAGTAGGTTTGCCATGTTTCCAGCTTTAAACAAAACTATTTTCTTTAATTGGATCTCTAGTGCAGTCAATAAACACAATGCATAGCCTATTCACCAATCACGGATAGACCTTCGGAAGATGAGAACTATTACATGTTGTTTCTCCAATTTACTCGAGTATCCAGTAGAGAGCATGGACAAGGAAAAAATATATTTCAGCAACTATGAATTGTAATCTTACACAATAGATTAGCAAAGTCAACTAAGTGTACTCAATCAAATAATCTACTGCATAATTTGTTTCTTTTAGTAACATAAATGTATTCCTATCACTACACTCCCACCCCTATGCCATGAGATTCGAACCTGCAACCACTAGCAGGTGGGCTGGGCCAGAACTAGAACTCAATGACACTATGTTGTTACTTGTCAAGGTCTGATGCGGGAACAGAAACCATTCATATCCTAACAAAAATATTCAATTCCTTATTCCTTTGATTCACCTCACTTATGAATTTTTCTGCCCATTCATAGATAATTGGTGCCTTAAAAAGATGCATGGTAGGACAAGGGCTGAGCTGAGACAAAAAGGGTATATCAAAGAACAAAGGCTGGATTTAGTTAAAGATGACGCATCAATGAAACGCATACCTTTCTATAATCAAGTAGTCCTTCAAAAGGAAGCTCTAGTTCATCACTAACTATAACAGGAATGCAACCACTGACAATCGCATCAAACAATCTAGCAGAAGATGGAGTGTCACCAGCTGGACTAAGGCAGAAAACTGACCTGATCACCACAAAAGAAACTAGCTCTATTAGTAAGATGCGACAACAAAGAGAGTGCAATTGCATTCATTTGGAAACATTAATTTACTTGCGCATGCCACTTTGAGCTGCAATTTTGCCTGCCTCTCCCGCAGATCCCTCCTCAATAACAACATCATTCGCACTACCAAGTTCTGATACAAGTTTTGAGCGAACCTTTCCTCCCTGAAAGGGGATCAAATACATTAATTGCTAAGCTAGCAGAGCTCAAAAAAAAAATGCGTAGAGTTCAGGAAAGCAATAATAAAGACTCAAATCAACTGCAAGATTTTATAGTTTAACAGAAATTAGAATAGACATATTTATTAGATCTTTTATTTGGCCAAGAGGCTTACAGCATTCCTTTTAAGCCTTCCACGAAAATATAGCAGTGTGCTTCTCTTTGATTCACTTTCTGACAAGCATTTGGCATCACATAAATCAAGGTTGGGGACATATGGAAGTATCAGGTCTTTCTCGAGTGAGACTTGTCCAGGCTTGTACCTGAAATCATAAGTAAAATTACAAATAGAGAGACAATTCATAGATAGAGATAACATAGCAATTTGAATCAGATATTCACCAATTTCCTGTAGAGTCCATATCTGGTAGCAGCCAAATTGCATTCTTCATAAATTTGCGAACAGACTTGAAAGACCAGGGATGATGAACTGGAAGTATGTGGTCTTTTCCTTCAGACCGTTTCCATGCAGGTTGATCTGTGACCCACTTCAGAGCTTCCTAAAGAAAAAATGAACCTTAAGACCGGAAGAGCAAAATCAACCAATGGAATATTTCGTGGCTAATATATGATTTTAGGACTACAAGAAACTATGAAGTGCACCATAGTAGTCCAATCACAAAACTACAAATATAAATGGTATAATCTGGAATGCATTTTACTCGGTAGTGAAGCAAATCAACTCAACCTGTAAGGTTACAAATATGTTTAGAACGGGGCAGTTCGGGGTAAGGATACCATTTGGAGAAGTCCAGTCCCAAGTTATAATATATTCCCCTGCCCCCCAAAAAGAGAGTCCTAGTTTCCTCCTTGGTTCGTCAAAAATTATTCACATGCCTTAAAAAAGGCAATAACTATAGTTTAAGAAGGTACAAGCATAAAATATCTACTTGTCAAATGGGATATTTTGGGGAGATGGAGGAAGTATAACTTTTGTAAACTCATATATATCCTTCTGTTACTAGGCCAGCTACATGAATCCTTATTCATAGACCGCCACAACTCCATCTCTATCAAACTAAAGCTCTCGCTGGTCTCAAAATCAATTTCTGACGCTTCGTTCATCTTCAATTCCACCACTCGGACACATTCCCCATCTCTCACATCTCCGACACCTCATTCATCTCCCTTTCTTTTCCTTCATTTTAATGGAGGACTAAAGTGACTTTATGTTTGTCTAGTATGTGTGTGTGTCTGTATATATATTTTTTATTATTCGAGTTTTGAAGTTACTTGGATATGCTCAACTACTTAATCGAACTTGAAATCTCTACTGAACTCGGCTCAGTTTAGGTATTCGATCGAACTACTGTACATATCTATTGATTCATTGATTGTGAATATATTCTGCCTAATATTTTAGCGCCTATGCTTGTTGTATCATGGAAACAACTCTTTGGAACTCACATTCCCCATCTCTCACATCTCCGACGCCTCATTCATCTCCCTTTCTTTTCCTTCATTTTAATGGAGGACTAAAGTGACTTTATGCTTGTCTAGTGTGTGTGTGTGTCTGTATATATATTTTTTATTATTCGAGTTTTGAAGTTACTTGGATATGCTCAACTACTTAATCGAACTTGAAATCTCTACTGAACTCGGCTCAGTTTAGGTATTCGATCGAACTACTGTACATATCTATTGATTCATTGATTGTGAATATATTCTGCCTAATATTTTAGCGCCTATGCTTGTTGTATCATGGAAACAACTCTTTGGAACTCACATTTACCAGAAAATGCAGTTATGTGATAAACACCGATCAGATAATGAAAAACTACGAGGGAAACAAGAATATCCCTTTCCTACATATCCAAGTTTAACATAACCAAATATTGCAAGCCACACAAGCTAGAAAACGTGGTTTTAGCATAATACATCTGGAACTAGTGCACTCCCGGTACACAAGATTTATAAACATATCTAGCAACCATAGCTATCAGTTCTTGATTAAGCATATGTATGATCTAACTGGATAAAATATGAATGCAGTAGTAATTTGCTAATCTGAATACTGGGAATTGCTGACAAGCTTAGCTTAAGATTAATGAATTTGTTAAACACGAAGTAATAAGCACCAGAATTAACAGGACAGGTTATGGAGTTCGCCGGCACAATATGTAGATATGTATATGCAATTGCTACAGTGTTTTTGTATATCATACATCTACTGACTACAGATATCAAGTGTGAAGGAAAGAATGCAAGCGTTGGAAACGCACTCACACCCTATAAAGTGCCTTGCAATGCTGCTTCTCCAACAAGAAGAAGCTGATGGTCGTGAAAAATGGAATGTAGAAAAGGTCAGCATCCTCCTGCCTATGAACCCTCTGAACATTTTTTATAAGTCTTTCGGAATCCGGAGCAATCAAATCAGCCCATAACCAATAATCAATTGAATGCTGCACAACAGAAATAACACTAAGTTCACACAATGAGAGAAACAACAAAAACGATTAAGATTGAATTGAACTGAATTGAACATTACATAATGCTTATCTAATGATGTAGAAAGTAGAAATGGAGGTGTTACCTGTTCGATGAGGCGGTGAACTGGACTGCCATTAGAGGTGAGATTGGAGGTTTCTTTGTAGGTTTTGTGGAACAACCAAAGCATATCATAAGTGAACTTAGCAGGCATCTCGTAAACATAAACCCTAATTGGCGACCTCGCGGACGAAGAGAATGCGGGTGGAAACGAATCTTGATCTAGCATTTCAGTCTCTCTTCGCCAAATGAGATCGTCGAGCTTCTTGACGTCGTCTTCGGTGGCCGGGGAAACAGTATCGTCGGAAGCAGAGGGAGATTCGGGGGATTTGGAAAGGAATTTGGCGAGGGAGGAGACGAAGGAGTAATCGACATTAGGGTTGAGGTGGGGTGTTTGGGAAGAGTGGATGGTATTGGTGAAGGAGGAGGGAGAGGAGAAGAGAGAGAAAGTGTAGAAGATGACGGGGAGGAAGAAGAGGGCGAGGAGGAAGAGAAGGAATGGAGATCTAGGTCTGGAGATGGCCATGGAAGAGTAGTAATGCCTTCCTGCCATTTCCAAGCAGTGAGGACAGTGTGAGAGAATAGTGTCTACCCTGCAAAGTGTTCGCAAGCAAATCTTTGCCAAGTTACTTGATGTTTGGTAAGCGCATGGGGGTAAATGATTTGGTTTGGTTTGGTTTGGTTTGGGTTGGGCAGTTTTAGAGACCGAACAACTAGTCATTGGTTTGGAAAAATTTCAAATCGAACTTAACCACAAAAATGTTCAAACTAAACCCTGTGATTTGAGTCGGTTTAGTTCAGACCACGGTTCGGTAATATAGTTTAGACTGCGGTTTAAATAGTGGCTCAAACTATTGTTTAGATCAGAGGTGGACTCAGACCAAAAATAAAGGGGTTCACAAATTATATTACACCGCTTCAAAAATTAATTGTTCTCTACATAACTATCTACATTGGTTACAACAAACAAAAACATACTTCATCCGACCCAAAATACTTATAGTTTTAGAATTTTCAAACATATTAGGAAAAACAATCAATGCATGTCTAATAGACTAAATTAACCCTTGAAACATATCAAGTACCTAGGTATTTAAATGCTTTTACTATGACACCTAATAATCATAAATGAGGGTATTATTCGTAAACAATGATATTGATTCTTAGATAATACTTAGCAAAACAACAAGTATTTTGAGACAAAATTTTGCTCTCTAAAAACTACAAGTATTTTGGGACGGAATGAGTACTAAATTTGGAGAAAGGGTGGGGCTAGAGCTAGTAAGGGGGAGTGCACTTAGTATAAAAGTACAAAAAAAAAAAAAAATTAAAGGGGGGGGGGGAATTTAGGGGGTTCACTGCCACCCCCATTGACTAACCTGTGTCCGCCCCTGGTTTAGATAGTTGTTCAAACCACCATTCAGACTGAGATTCATATGATGATTCAAATTATGGTTTAGACTTTATTGAAAAGAGAAAATCAGGAGGAAGAATAATATTTAACGAATAAATAAGCCGAATGAAGTGAACACACTGTAGAATTTTTGTTAGAATAATACTAGGGGCACAAAAAAAGTCACAAAATCTTGCTCACAAAATCTTAGGTGTCATAATTTTATTGATGTTTTTTATTAGAGTGTGGCGGGTCCATTGTCGCTGCAACCAATAAATTATCGCCACCGTATTTTGTGAGCTGGATTTTGTGAGCTTATTTTGTGCCCCTATCATTGCTCTTTTTGTTAACTATGTGCCTCAACAAAATATAACACATGGTGAAATGAATATTGAAGGCCAAAATATGTTTAGCCCCCCAAAGTATCCACCCATTCCCACTTTGCCACCCAAACCCAATTTTGTCTCAAAGTGACCCTCTAATTTGCCATTTGTCCCAGTTTGACCTATGACCCCCTATGACCCTAACGGCGTTAGAAAATTAACGAGAAATTGTCATGTGCATGCCATGTGCAGGGTATTTTGGTCATTTTTGACCCCCTATGACCCCTAACGGCGTTAGACAATTACCGCCATTATACAAATTGATATTTTTGTCCTTTCCTTTTCAAAGAAAATGACCAAAATACCCTGCACATGACCATTTTTCGTTAATTTTCTAACGTCGTTAGGGGTCATAGGTCAAACTGGGAAAAATGGAAAATTAGAGGGTCACTTTGGGACAAAATTGGGTTTGGGTGGCATAGTGGGAATGAGTGGATACTTTGGGGGGCTAAACATATTTTGGCCAATATTGAATAAGATGCAAAACGAGATTTAAGAATTGTTTAATGTAATGTAGTTTTTTTTTAATATTACAAAGGTGGATGTTACTTAACATACAAATATATGACTAATATATGCGGTCTGACGGTTTGGTTTGATAGTTTAGTCTGATGGTTCGGTCGTGTGGTTTGGTCTGATTTGGCATGAAGGGTACCACAAACCAAACCGAACCACATAATTTACCAATTTTTGAAATAGAACCAATCGTGCTTAAAAATCAAATCAAACCAAACCGTATGGTTTGGTTCGATTCGATTCAAACCGAAGTCTGAACCGAACCACTGAACCCGTAGTAGTAAGGTGGACTTTCTTAGGCAATTTCATTTCATTTCATTAATTGGATTTGGGAGAAAATTGACTGGTACCGGAGATTAGAGCTAAATAAAATAACCCATCTATTATAATACGTAACCATCTATTATAACACGTACTCCCTCAGTCTCATATTTTTTGGTCACTTTTAATTTTCAACGGTCAACACTAATGAATTTTGATCAAACATTAATATTAATCTAATCATCATAATTAAATTTTAAAAATATTATCGATAAATCCCTAATTCTTATAACAATAACAACATTATAATTTTGTTACAATGATTAGATTAACATTAATATTTTGTCAAAGTTTACTTGTATTGACAATTAAAAATCAAAAGTAGTCAAAATAAATGTGACGGAGGGAGTAATTAGATTAATGTAATATGTAATACTCATTCCGCCTCAGACTAAAGTTCTATATTAGTATTACACAAAGATTTAAAAAAAAATGTGAGTATTAAAAGTAAAGTATGAGAGACAAAGTGAGTAGGGAGTTTTTGTTGTGAGAATGAAAAATTATCATATTGTCCATTTTAACTAATACAACAACTAAAAACTTTAGTTTGAGACAAATCAAAAATAAAATACAAACTTACTTAAAAAAAAAAAAATATATATATATATATATATATATATATATATATAGAGAGAGAGAGAGAGAGAGAGAGAGAGATAAAAACTTTTAGTCTTGAAGGGAGGGAGTATGTCTATTAAATTTTTCATCGTTAGGCAAGCTTTATATATATATATATATAGAGAGAGAGAGAGAGAGAGAGATAAAAACTTTTAGTCTTGAAGGGAGGGAGTATGTCTATTAAATTTTTCATCGTTAGGCAAGCTTTTACCTATAGATAATAGGTTGCACCAAATCCTTTGAAGGGGGGAGTAGTTTGACTTCAATCACTTGGAGAAAGTCTTGAACCATTTTCGTGCACCAACTTATTTGAAAGTTTAAAATGTTAAATAGAGAGAGCATCATTGATATAAATACATATTAACACATCATTCAAATTATTGAGTTCGAATAATTACTTAAAAGCTTAAGTTCAAAACGTTAAATTAGTACTCCCTCTGTCTCAGAAAGATAGTCCTGATTACAATGAAATTCTAAAAACTGTTTTTGATAAATTACTTAATGATTTATCAATTACAAATTTTAGAATTTCACTAAAATAATTAGATTATCACCAATGGTTGGTCAAAGTTTATTTTTGTTGACCATAAAAAGTCAAAATGAGACTATCTTTCTGTGGTAGAGGGAGTATATGAGAGCGCCAACAATCTATGGTATGTTTTTTTAACATTTAAAATAATGGAGTTTTAACATCGCTTGGTACTTGAGAGATGAGAAGACCAAGAACCAGCAATATATATATATATATACTCCCTACGTTCTGGGTAAGTTGCAATAATTTGCCATTTTGAGCATTCCAGTTAAGTTGCAATAATGTCAAATAAGGAAACTTTTTATTACTTTTATAATCCTCCACTCATTCTCACTCTTCCTCCCAACCACTCATTATTCTTCACTCATTCTCTCTCTTCCTCCCAACCACTCATTATTCTCCTTTCTTAATTTTTGTGCTTCCCCTTCCATGTTGCAACTTACCCGGAACGGAATATATATATATATATATATCATACAGTATTCTTTAACGTTAACATAATGGTACAAGTTGATGACGCCCTAGATTTTGGGGTCATGGAGAAGGATCTCCCATTTGTCTGCCTCCCAAGATCCGGCTAAGAAGACCTGCACAATGAGCACACCGTTAGGACCAGAGCCGGGTTTGACCCCGGCTTAGGCCCTCGGGTGTGAGAGTAAGACTCCGAGGGAACTAAGAACAAGGCCTTGAATGCCTTGGGTGTGTGTATGTGTAAGAGAGAGGGAGAGGAGAGCACTCTAGAGAGTGTAGAGAGAGAGGGTAGAGAATGAAATCATACCCATCACCTTAAATGAGGAGGGGCATATATATGAGGGATAAGGGGTAGTCTCGTCCTTTCAGTGGGTCCTTCCCTTTGTATAGGGTAAGAGTATAGAGACCGTATGAGAGGGGTATAAGGATCGTATAAGAGCGGTGCGAAGGTACGTAGAAGTATACCCAAAAAGCCAGGGTTCATCAGTAGCCCCCTATTCCGAGCGCTTGATTATTTATGGTCAGGGCGAGGAATATACTCTTGATCGAGATTGACCTGCGTACATATATATGGCTGGAAGCTAGAACCTGAAGCCTGGAGCCTGGAGACCGGCGAGAAGTTGTGGCTCCCATAAGAGTGAAATCAAAACTAGAACTGCGAGCTCAGACACCCCGGATAGCGGACTGCGGCTAGTCGACTCGGAGATTCCCGAGGAGAAATAAAGTCCGCGCGTAACCTCCAAAAGAGAAAGCGAGAGCTCGGGCTGCGACCCTGCAAGACGAGGCAGTCGCCGTAACATACAAATAAGGTCTCGGGCCGTGAACTCGGTCACATTGGGCAAATGAAGATTCTGGAGGGAATCTGAAGATATACATCGTAGATTCCCGAGGTTAATTAAACCAGGCATGCAGCCTTTAAATAATCATCAATGAGCCGAAGATTCTCGAATATGGATGGGAGTGCATCATAATAGAATCAAAGGTCTAACAGCGAATCTGAATATATAACTCGAAGATTCTCGAGGATAAATAAAACGGGCACATAGCTAGTAGATGAATAATCTAATGTCTAGAATGTGACCGTGATAATAGAGGAATAGGAGCTCGGGCTGCGAACTCGATCTATAGATGAATAAACACCATAAGACAAATAAACTCCATAACATAGACTGATATCCTAGGGGGAATCTGAATATATATCTCGGAGATCCCGAGGATGAAGATAGCGGGCACATCGCCTATAAATATTATTCAATGATAGGTGGAGATTCCCAGCTATATGTAAGTGTTGGTCCTAAAGACACAACAAGGGTATGAAAGGAGGCTAGAGGGGGGGGGGTGAATAGCCTACTTAAAATTTCAACCCTTTTTCAAAATTCAACCAAGTGCTTACAATCTTGAGTTTTGCGGTCTAGTAATAAACCGTGCGGTCAAGGTGTAATATGCACAGCGGAAGTTTTCGATGGAAATAAGGTAGAGTTGTTTATGACAAAATCTCTAACACCAGAACTCACGGTCAACCCAGTTGCGGTCAAGTGAGTCCGGTCAAGGTAAGTGCGGTCAAATATAAATGCGGTCAAGAGATTTGTGGTCAGATGGTTGAGAGATTGAAAGTTGTTGTCTTAGAAGTTTTTGGCAAAATATAAGTTAGTCAGATTTTAACTTAGGCAATGTGGAGAACAAACAAACACAATTCACAATACGTTTGAATATCTGTAAGATCAAACACTAAACGATAAACAAAGTTAATATGAACAATGAAGAACAAGATGAACAATACTTGAAAGTAAATTTGCAGAAAGTAAAATGACACAAGTATTTGGAAAGGTTCGATCTGTTAAAAAGATCTACGTCCTTTACCAAGATGGTCAGTCTTGGATTTTGAATGGAGGTATATATTGATTCTTGAGTGTACAGATTACAGAGATGAAGTATTGAATCAACACCTACTTTCTATGAAGAACAAATCCTAGACTTAGACCAGTGTATCCCTTTTGATTCAATCTAAGTGATTGATCAATTGGGGTGAGTGTGTGTAAGAGTCTGAAGCTCTTTGAAATCTATATGATTTAGAGCCTAAAGAATCTTAAGTGTTACAAGGCTTGAGATGACTTGAATGTTGCTGGAGATCTTTGAAGGTTTGAAGGTGAGTTCTTTGAAGATTCAAAGGATTCTGGAAATCTTGAGTATGATCTTCAATCACCAAGTATTTCAACAGCAATTTCTCTCTTAGAATCTCAGCACTGTTCAATGAAGAACTTAAGGGCTATTTATAGCCTTGAATGAGAAAATAGCTGTTGGATTTACTTGGGCTCCAAGTTGAAGGACAATGAGCTGTTGAATTCTGATTGGAGCTCATTCTGAGTTTGTCCTTTTTGCAGATAAGAGGTGGTCCCACATAGATGAATTCAAATTTGAATTACTTGGGATCCAAGTTCTGCAACGTTCTAAACTAACCATAGTTTGACCATGTTTAACTTTTGAACATACTTGGGTTCTTGAACTTCTGCTCATCTGCGGTCAAGACTTGCGGTCGAAGCTCTTGCGGTCAATATGCCTAAGGGCATCTGCGGTCGAGGAGTCAAATGTGACCTGTCAAGATATGCGACAAAGCTTCACGGTCACTGACTTTCGGTCAAGTGATTCACGGTCCAGTGGTCTTCCACGGTCAGGTGGTCTACCACGGTCAAGTGAATTCACGGTCAAGGTCTTGACCACTAAAATTCCAGACTTAGAAAATTTTCAGCCTATCAATCTAAAGCCTATACTATCAAAGTGGACTATTCTAAAAATGAAGTTTTAACACTTCTTACAATATATCCTAAAGTCCACAAAAGATAAAATTAGGTTATGGGATCAATCAAATCTAGGTAATAGGAGTGGTTTATAATAAGCATACCCAACAATGCACACTCTAAGCCAGTGTCATAGATTTCTATCAGCCTAGAAGGATAAAAAAAAACTAATCCTAGCAAGATAGACATATAAGGTTTGAAAGCATTTTTAGAGAGAATATCAATAAGTAAGCAAATGCATCAAACAAACATTCAAAAGGCACTCCACAAAAATATAATCATTAAGGTGAGGAGTGCAGACAAAAGAGATTAAAGTTTTACAAACCCAAATAAAAAACAAACAGAAATAAAAATTGTTTTGAGACAAACATTAACAAATTGTTTCAACATGACCACACACGGTCAGTTCAAATGGTGCGATTGATATTGCGGTAGAGGATAGTTTAGAAGCGGTCGAAGGTATGGAGATCATCTTCAGTGGGATCAGAGAAGGGAGAGCGGTAAGAGGGCATGGAGCGACCGAGAATGAGAATAGGTACGGTCACTCCATCTTCATCATCTTCACCCTGAGCATTTACATTACCGTGGCCTGCTTCTGCCTCTTGATTTGCAACTAGATTACCGTGGCGGTTGATCCTGTTCAGCACAGTGTTAGCTCGATTGGATAGTAAATCAATTTTGTTTGATTGGTCATTGAGGCGGTTGGTGTGGACAATCATGGCTTGTTTGAATGCTTCCAATTTCCTACTCAAGCTTTCATTCAGATTGGTCATAGCGGTTTTTAGGGCAATATCAACATCTTTTTCCACTGACATTCTTACTTTCTTTACTTCCAGAGAGAGTTCATCTTTAACATCCTCCATAGATTTTGAGATATCTACCGAGGCTTTTAAGACTTCCTTTGAGAAGCACTTCATGATGGCCCTTGTTTGAATAAGGAAAGATTTGTTCATAAAGTCCGGAGTTACCATGAAGGCACTTGGAGCAACAAGAGCGGTAGAAGTAGAGCCAGCAGCTTGACCGGGCCTCGAAGAGCTGCTGCCTGCTTGACCGGAGTTACCATGAAGGCACTTGGAGCAACAAGAGCGGTAGAAGTAGAGCCAGCAGCTTGACCGGGCCTCGAAGAGCTGCTGCCTGCTTGACCGGAGAGGGCATCTGATATAGCCTTTGATACGTACTCTCTCTCCCCCTTAATGGTCTCAATCAGTTGAGAGGGGAGAGCAACAACCTGGTCTTTAAGCACTGAATTGGCAGACTTCAGCTGAGAGATTTCTTCATGAAGAGCGGTCTGATTGGCGGTCAGCTTTGAGATCTGGGTTTGGGAATCCAGATTGATTTGTGTAAGCATTTCCACTGCAGTCAATAGATGAGCAATTTGATCGACCGGAGGTTCAGAAGGGGATTGCCTGATTGGAGACATGGTCATATTACCAGTATCATTAACTTCGCGGTCACTGGGTTCATGGTCATCTTCTTGACTGTGACCCCCATGCTCAGGAAGCTTTTCAACATTTGCTGGAACTTCATCATCACTAAGCACCGGGCTATCAGCGTTGATACCCTTATCAATCTCAACATTATCATCAGCATTATGATCAGAATGTTCTGATCCATCATCAGATACATCCTTCACCTCTTCATCTGTAGATTCATCAACTAAACCGAGTGTTGGTTTAGAAATTGGTTGCCTTTTCAGGCGCTGGGGTGGAGCAATTTCAATAACATCTTCACGGTCGCCCTGAGTAGGTGAACCGGATGGGGTAAATACTGGAGATGCGGTCGAAAGAGGAGGTCCTGAAATCTTGGATTTCTTTGCTGTTTGAAGGGGACTTAGAGAAAGATCCCTTTTCTTGGATTTCTCCCCCTGAGACGAGGCGGGGAGTGCAGAAGACTTCGACTTGAAAGATTTGGATGGAGCGGTCGGAGAGAGAACGGTAGGCTTGGAGACGGTTGATTTGGAGATTGGTGCGGTAGACTTGGTTTTTAATGGTGCGGTAGGAGGAATGTTGGAAGGAGACTTATTGGTTGAAGATTCCTTGATGACAACTCCAGTCAATGGTCTTGGTTTGGGAGGGGCGGTCGATGCACTGGCAATTCCTTTGCCTTTAACCTTTCTTCTAGATTCTTCCTCGTCCTCAGCTTCTTCATCATCATCATCATCATGGACAGATGAGGACTTCCTTGGTGCGTCAAGTCCTAATGCTATTCTGGCAGCTTTGGTGTAGGCAGGAGGGATGTATTTTTCTCTTTTGTGCTCAGGTTCACGATTTCTGTATTCCTGGTATTGATCATCACCAAAACGGTTGCGGTAGGTAGATCTCATAGTCTTGATATCAAAGACCTTGGATAGAGAGATGGGAACTTTGGCATCTGTATCTCGGTTGATATCCCTTCTGAGTTCAGGAATGAATTTAAACAACAGAGAAAGGAACCGTGAGTTTTTCTTGTATTTGGTGGCGGCCTTTTCAGACATCAGCTTCTTATAATCAGAAATGTGATCTAACAGGAGATCATATAGAATCTTGGGCCAGTTCATCTTCCTGCCCAGATAGATTGCAGTAGACAGCCTCCATTGAGTGGTATTGAAATTGCCATGGTTGCCACTCTTGCAGAGCAGACCGTGGCCAACCAAGTGACCAATGTAATACAACACTTCTGGAAAGGTTTTCCGGTAGGGCTTGCACACGTCAGTAGATCCAATCAATCTCATTGCCAATCCATCATATTCTTCGTCAGATAGAGAGATAGGAGCCTCATTGTCAATGTCGAGACCAAGAGTGGAGGCAATATCAGTGTAGTCAATCTCTATCTTGTGACCGTAAACTTCTGCAGCAATCCAGTTAAGAGAGTTGTTTTGCTCATCTCTTCCTTTGATTTCCTTTGCGGTAGAATAAAATTCTCCGACTGCGGCAAGGTAGTGACTGGTTTGATTCATAGTGAAATAATGAAGTATGTCTGATTTCTTCATTCTTTTTATCAAATGCCTCCCAATAGCATCCTTCTGGAGGTCTTTATAATCAATAACGCAGCCGGGAATAAATGATTGCTCTTCCTACAAAATTGAGAAAGTTAGCAATAGTGATGCGGTCAGCCAATGTGCGGTCGAAGGATTGATGATGCGGTCGACAGGCACACGGTAGACAGAGAGCGGTTGACAAAAACACTTAGAAATATTTCAATGATAATTAAAAACACGCACAAACAACATATTACTATGTGTAAATGAATGTAAGGATCAAAAAGTGATGCTCTCAAGAACATGAAGAACACCATAAGAACACCAAGAACACTATTCATGTCGAAAACCCAGAAAATGATTCAGAGCATGAAAATCAATAAAAATTATATCAATGTGAGCATAAAAACCGATTACACGCATAAATAACATCAATTTAAACATCAAAAACATATTAAACTCAGAATATGAAAGGGCATAGTTAACCAAAAAGCTTAAAAAAACATTTATGGCATAACTAGATATAACAAGTCAAATACGAATCTAAACATGTTAGAGAACTCGAAATCATCAAAGTAACAAGTTATAAGCATAATCAGAACCAAAATAACCCAGGAATAAAAAGAATTTAGGCAAAAACATAAAATGGGTTTAACCCGCCAAAACTAAAATAGAGAACTCAAAAATGTAAAGTTTTGGGTCAAGAAATCATACCATTGTGTCTTCAGAGATTTGTTCTTGTGATTTCTTAGAAGATTTTGTAGGTTGAGTTGATTTGGGGGCCATTTATATAGAGGAATGTAGAGAGAGAATCGAATGAGAGAGAGAGATATAGAACTGGGAGTGTAGAGAGAGAAATTGAGAGAGACAGAGAGTAGAGAGAGAAAGTAGAGAGAAGGGTTTTTGAGAAAAGTAGGTTGCAGAGAGGTGGAGTTGAGGGGTAGTGGAACCGTTTTGTAAGAAAGTAGTGGGAGGTTAACTCTGCAAAAACTCAGAGAATTGACCAGAAATGTCCTTTCACCATAAATGCATGGATAGTGACGGCGGACATAAATAAGGGAATAAAATTAATTGCAAATGATTTGAATTAAATGAATACGAGGGAAAAGAGGAAATTACAAAATTACCCCTTTGGATGACTAGGAAGGCCCTAAAATTTTCTAAGTTAGAAACACTTACCTGGTCACCTAGCTTTTTGCGGTCAGGAGCTTGACCGTGGATATTTGCGGTCAAGAATGATACCTTGGCCCATGTATGCTTCTTTAAAGCAGTGAACGAATATCATCATTTTCCATGCGGTCGGCTTCTTTAAAGCCTGAAAAAATTTCATCTTTATATGCGGTTAATGGGGCGGTTGGCATATGAGCTGTCGACATTTATGCGGTCAGCATTGATGAGGTCAGTAGGCTTTGATAGGTTTTGATGCTTCGACCGGAATTACTTGACTGGTGAGATGGTAATCGACCGTGATTGATTTACCGGTAAGGGTGTTGACCGTGACCTACTTAGTGTTGAACTTGGATAAAACATAAGACATTAGCACAATCAACGTATATGGACAAGTAATTAAAGTTCTAGCATACCCATCTCTCCTCTAAGATACCTAAATCTCTTGGAATCCAGAGCCTTGGTGAGAATATCTGCAATTTGATTGTCAGTACTCACATACTCTAGATGGATATTACCTTTTTCCACATGATCCTTGAGAAAGTGGTATTTGATATCAATGTGTTTGGTTTTTGAATGCATGACAGGGTTGTTGGAGACAGCAATGGTAGATGTATTGTCACAAAAGATTGGACAATTTTCTTCGTTGATTCCGTAGTCAACCAATTGTTGCTTCATCCACAGCACTTGGCAGCAGCAGCTTCCAGCAGCTATATATTCAGCTTCTGTGGTAGATACAGAGACTGAGGCTTGTTTCTTGCTTGCCCATGAAACGAGTCGATTTCCAAGGAAATGACAGGTTCCACTTGTGCTTTTCCTGTCGATGGTACATGCTGCATAATCTGCATCTGAGTAACCTATAAGATCAAAATTTGAATCTTTGGAGTACCAAAGTCCAAGGTTAATAGTCCCAGATAGATATCGAATTATTCGTTTAACAGCAATAAGATGTGCTTCTCTAGGATCAGCTTGATAGCGAGCACAAACGCAAACACTAAACATGATATCTGGCCTACTAGCAGTTAAGTAGAGGAGAGAGCCAATCATACCTCGATACAAGGTTTGATCAACCTTCTTACCTTTCAAGTCTTTGTCTAGCTTGTTACCAGTAGCCATAGGAGTGTCGTATGCCTTTGCATTTTCAAGTCCAAATTTCTTGATGAGATCTCTTGTGTACTTTGCTTGATTGAGGAAGATGCCTTCAGCACATTGTTTAATTTGAAGTCCAAGGAAGAATGTCAATTCTCCCATCATGCTCATCTCAAATTTACTTTTCATGAGTTTCTCAAAACGCTTACACAACAATTCATTAGTAGAACCAAAAATAATATCATCTACATATATTTGAACTAATAAAGTATGATCATGATATTTGGCAATGAATAAAGTTGTGTCGATCTTACCACGCTTGAAGCCTTTCTCTAGGAGAAATTTAGATAGAGTATCATACCATGCACGTGGAGCTTGTTTGAGTCCATATAAAGCTTTACGGAGTTTGTAGACATGATTTGGAAATTTGGGGTCTTCAAATCCGGGCGGTTGAGCAACAAAGACTGTTTCTTGAAGTTCTCCGTTGAGAAATGCACTCTTCACATCCATTTGATATAGCTTGAATCTTTTGTAAGAGGCATAAGCTAAGAATATCCTTATAGCTTCGAGTCTTGCAACGGGGGCAAACGTTTCATCATAATCAATGCCTTCTTCTTGTCTATATCCTTGTGCAACCAACCTAGCTTTGTTCCTTGTGATGCTTCCATTCTCATCCATCTTGTTTCGGAACACCCACTTTGTACCAATCACTCCTTGATCTTGTGGCCTTGGAACTAAGGTCCAAACTTTGCATCTTTCAAATTGGTTGAGCTCTTCTTGCATAGCAACAACCCAACTTGAGTCTTGGAGTGCTTCATCAACTTTCTTGGGTTCAACTTGAGATATAAATGCTGTAAGTGCATCATAGTTTGATCTTCTTGTTCGAACACCAGAATGCAAGTCACCAATGATATTCTGAATTGGGTGATCTCTAACCTCACGAACTTCTTGAGGTATATCTGGTTGAGTTGATGGTGGTTGTAAATCTTCTAGTGGTACATCATTTATGCCATCCCAATCATAAGTAATTTGAGGGATAGGTTCTTCCACATTGATGGGTGTTTCAATTTCAACTCCATTTGAGGTAGCAGCAGATGTGGTAGTTTCTGGTGCTTCATATGAGGTAGATGGAGGTGCAGTTGAGGTAGATGGGTTTCCTTGAGTTGATTGATTTTGTGGTTGATTTGTACCTGTCTCATTAAGCTCAACAAAATCATCAGCAACATTTGGAGCCATATGTGGCTCAAGGAGAGAATGTTCATCAAAAGTAACATGGACAGATTCAACTATCTTAAGAGTGGTTTTATTAAATACACGAAAAGCTTTTGAGTGTTTAGCATACCCAATAAATATACCTTCATCGGCCTTGGGAGCAAATTTACCTCGATGTTCTTTACCATTGTAGAGTATGAAGCATTTGCATCCAAATATCTTGAAGTATGCTATGTTGGGGGTTCTTCCTCTCCATAGTTCATAAGGAGTTTTGTTGTAGGTCTTGTTGATGAGGGATCTATTCTGAGTGAAGCATGCTGTATTGACGGCTTCAGCCCAAAAGTATTGAGGTAGCTTTGCTTCAGCAATCATTGTTTTTCCGGCCTCTATCAACGTTCTATTCTTTCTTTCCACAACACCGTTTTGTTGTGGAACTCCAGCAGCAGAGAAGTTGTGGTCAATACCATGATCGTCACAGTATTGAGCTACACCGTTGTTCTTGAATTCTGTACCGTTGTTGGATCGAACACTAACGATGTCATCTTCTTTTTGTGTTTGGAGCTGTCTAAAGAGTGCGGTCAAAATGTCATAACAATCATCTTTGGAGCTCATCATCTCGACCCACGTATATCTTGAGTAGTCATCTACCACAACTAAGGAATATCTGTTTCCTCCAATACTTGCGGTAGAAACAGGTCCAAACAGGTCCATATGTAGTAGTTGCAAACATCTAAAAGTTGAAGGTGTCGTCTTGCTGGAGAAAGATGCTTTTGGTTGTTTGCCTAGTTGACATGCTGTGCACTTCTCATCGTGGTGATCAGCTACTTTGGGTAGACCACGAACTAGATTTTCTCTACCAATCTTGGAGAGATACTTGAAGTTTAAGTGACTTAGTCTTTTATGCCACAGCCAACTATTCTCACTAACATTCTTTGCTACAAAACAGAGATTAGAAGAAATGCAAGATGAATTAAAATCAACAACATATTACGAATCCCTTTGAGCAAAGTGACGCCGGATATGCCATCTTTGATGAGACAGAAATTTGAAGTGAAGTGACATTGCAATCCTTTGTCGCAGAACTGAGATATTGAGAGTAGATTGTGTTGTAGACCAGTAACTAGAGAGACTTCTTGGATGGTGATTTTTCCTTTTTGGATGACTCCATATCCTACAGTCTTTCCTTTGTTATTATCTCCGAAGGTTACTGATGGCCCTTTTTCTTCACGGACATCTTCCAATAAATTGATATCTCCGGTCATGTGCCTTGAGCAGCCACTATCGAGATACCATAAACTTGATTTATCCTTGAAGTGTCCAGCCATTAAGCAGAGGGCCTATAAAATAAACATTTAAGAACAAGGTCCCCATTTTATTCTTTTGGGTCCAAAGGGTTAGCAACTTTTGACAACCCACACTTGCCTCACAGAAGGAGGGTTACTCTTTCTGGGATTAGGTGTGAATCTCAAAAGACATTCAGCAGCCTTGTGACCATAACCATCACACACAGAGCAATGGTGGAAGCCACCCAACTGAGGGTTAACAAACTTCGTTGAAGTCTTGAGCACGACATTGTTAACTGGTATGGAAAATCTCTCCCGAACAAAGTTCAATTTCTTGAACTTGACCGCTTTGCCTTGGTTTGCGGTCGACATGCCACGGAAGGCTACTCGACCGGGCTTTGAGGTAGAAGCACGGTCATGATCAGGTACCTTCCAAGAGTCTTCCACTTTGGTAGGATTTTCCATGGCTTTTCCTTTCAACTTTAAAGCCTTTCCAGTTTGATTCTTAGGGTAGACATAATGGAACTCTAGTTTCTTCTTTGGTTCTTGTCCTTTACCCTTTGAACCATGATGTTTAGCTTTTGACTCTTCCAAAGTTTGTTGGGAAAATTTCTCATCTCTTTCATAACAAGATGCACATTTAAAGTTGTCACTAGTTTGGAATCCCAAGCCTTCTTTATCACCACTAGACTTTTGGGATTCTAGTATTTGTTCCATAGTGACACGAGAATTGGTCCACTCATTTGTGATCCTTTTCAGGTCTTTTATCTCAGCAACCAATTCTTCGTTTTTAACTTTAAATATAGCATTTTGTTCTTCTAAGAAACGGTTTCGATCAGTAAGAGGAGTCATACTCTTGATCTGTTCCTTAAGGAGGGTGAGTTCAGATCTTAGTAGAGATTTCTCCGTCTTAAGCTGGGAAATTTCTTCAGTTGAAAGTGCTAAAGCTTCCTTCATGCCGGAGAATTTACTAATTACCTGTTCAGCTTTTGCAAACATCTTTTCTTGTTCATCGGGGGTAATGTCAAATTTGACTTGTGGTGTGGTAGACAGAACTTCCTTTACTTTGGGGTTTAGTAGAGCCTTCTTTGCTGCACTCACATCACATCTTGAAAATAGAAGATCACCATTCTTTTGAACCGGAGTTAGGAATCCCTTTTCTGCAAGTTCATCGGCCGTATAACTTATCCGTTTAGGTTTTGCATTTGGTGAGCGACGACTTTTATTTTCATCCTCATCATCGGACTGAACGACCAAACAGATGTGACCTTCTTCAGAATCCTCATCGCTTTCATCAGAATCTGACTCTATCCAGGTAGCTAACTCTTTTGTGGTAGAGTCCTCTTCAGCAACCATCCCCTTTTGCTTTGAGTATCTTGGATTGAAGTTGTTTTTCTTCTTCATATACTCATACTTGGGAATTGGGCATTCTGATGCGAAATGACCGGGTTTCCTGCAATTAAAACAAACGAGATCCTCTTTCTTCTTGGAGAAGTTGAAGTTCTCTTTCTTCTTTGAAGGGCTGCTCCTTGAAAACCTTGTTGGAGCTTTGCTTGTTGATCCGGGTCTTGCTGTCTTTCTGAACTTTTGGAATCTTTTCACAAACATAGCAAAATCATCATCATCCATATCAAGTAAATCTGATGTGGAGATTTTTGGATCTTCTTCCTCGATCACTTCTTCCTTTTGAGCAACCAACGATAAGCTCTTTGTTTTTCCTTCCATTTCAGCAATGTTGTTAAGCTTGATATCAAAGACCTTGAGGTTGGCATAGAGGCTTCTGAGAGACATGTCATCTAGTAGCTTGGTATCTTCAAGAGTGTTTCCTTTGTGTAGATATTGCGAACTAAGAGCGGCAAGAAAATTAACATTGATTTCTTTCTTGGTAAGCTTCTTTCCGAGTGCTGTATAGGTACTTACGATCTCACAATAACGATCATAAGTGGCTCTTAGTGATTCACCGGGGATCTTAGCAAAGTTGTTGAATCTTCTTTGAATTGCAAACTTTTTGCTTTCCTTGCAAGCTTGATCTCCTTCGATGTAATCTTCAATTGCATCCCAAAGTTCTTTTGCAGTAGAACATTCCATGATCTGTCGACGCTGTGACGTACTCAAGGTACTTAGAAGTATGCTTTTTGCTTTCACATCCATTCCAACTAGTCTTTTCTCTTCATCAGTCCATTCAGCTTTTGGTTTCTTGATAGTTGGATTTGCACCATTGGTTTCTGGATCCGGATTAGCTTTCATTGGGAAGTATGGTCCAATGGTAAGACAGTCACCAAGTTGCTCGTCCATGGAGTAGAACTGAGTTAGAATGCTGTACTTCCATACGTCAAAATTATCTTCGTCGAACGCTGGAACGTGAGTGAAGTTAACCGTTGCCATAGTTTTCTGACTTGCCATTTCGAATCGGCACCCAAGCTGTTAAGCTTGAAAAACAGAAGTTTTATAAAGGTGTTTGCTCTGATACCACTTGTTGGTCCCAAAGACACAACAAGGGTATGAAAGGAGGCTAGAGGGGGGGGGGTGAATAGCCTACTTAAAATTTCAACCCTTTTTCAAAATTCAACCAAGTGCTTACAATCTTGAGTTTTGCGGTCTAGTAATAAACCGTGCGGTCAAGGTGTAATATGCACAGCGGAAGTTTTCGATGGAAATAAGGTAGAGTTGTTTATGACAAAATCTCTAACACCAGAACTCACGGTCAACCCAGTTGCGGTCAAGTGAGTCCGGTCAAGGTAAGTGCGGTCAAATATAAATGCGGTCAAGAGATTTGTGGTCAGATGGTTGAGAGATTGAAAGTTGTTGTCTTAGAAGTTTTTGGCAAAATATAAGTTAGTCAGATTTTAACTTAGGCAATGTGGAGAACAAACAAACACAATTCACAATACGTTTGAATATCTGTAAGATCAAACACTAAACGATAAACAAAGTTAATATGAACAATGAAGAACAAGATGAACAATACTTGAAAGTAAATTTGCAGAAAGTAAAATGACACAAGTATTTGGAAAGGTTCGATCTGTTAAAAAGATCTACGTCCTTTACCAAGATGGTCAGTCTTGGATTTTGAATGGAGGTATTTATTGATTCTTGAGTGTACAGATTACAGAGATGAAGTATTGAATCAACACCTACTTTCTATGAAGAACAAATCCTAGACTTAGACCAGTGTATCCCTTTTGATTCAATCTAAGTGATTGATCAATTGGGGTGAGTGTGTGTAAGAGTCTGAAGCTCTTTAAAATCTATATGATTTAGAGCCTAAAGAATCTTAAGTGTTACAAGGCTTGAGATGACTTGAATGTTGCTGGAGATCTTTGAAGGTTTGAAGGTGAGTTCTTTGAAGATTCAAAGGATTCTGGAAATCTTGAGTATGATCTTCAATCACCAAGTATTTCAACAGCAATTTCTCTCTTAGAACTTAAGGGCTATTTATAGCCTTGAATGAGAAAATAGCTGTTGGATTTACTTGGGCTCCAAGTTGAAGGACAATGAGCTGTTGAATTCTGATTGGAGCTCATTCTGAGTTTGTCCTTTTTGCAGATAAGAGGTGGTCCCACATAGATGAATTCAAATTTGAATTACTTGGGATCCAAGTTCTGCAACGTTCTAAACTAACCATAGTTTGACCATGGTTAAGTTTGAACATACTTGGGTTCTTGAACTTCTGCTCATCTGCGGTCAAGACTTGCGGTCGAAGCTCTTGCGGTCAATATGCCTAAGGGCATCTGCGGTCGAGGAGTCAAATGTGACCTGTCAAGATATGCCACAAAGCTTCACGGTCACTGACTTTCGGTCAAGTGATTCACGGTCCAGTGGTCTTCCACGGTCAGGTGGTCTACCACGGTCAAGTGAATTCACGGTCAAGGTCTTGACCACTAAAATTCCAGACTTAGAAAATTTTCAGCCTATCAATCTAAAGCCTATACTATCAAAGTGGACTATTCTAAAAATGAAGTTTTAACACTTCTTACAATATATCCTAAAGTCCACAAAAGATAAAATTAGGTTATGGGATCAATCAAATCTAGGTAATAGGAGTGGTTTATAATAAGCATACCCAACAGTAAGAGAATGCTATAAGATAACCAGAAGTCCCATACAGAGCTCTGAAAATATAGCTCGGAGATTTCCGAGAATAATAATGTGGCATAAAGCCTCTGGACGGATGATCCAATAATAAATGGGAAGAATAAGCCCCCGAGTTGCTTAAATAAAGATGTGGAGTCCTCGAGTCGTGGGGTCGCTGTAGGCGTAATAAGATGATCCCGTAAACTTCATAAGTAAATGAGCGTGAAGGCGCCATATATAAGGTGAGCTCGGAGGCATCATAAATAAGATGAGCCCGTAGTCGTCCATAATAAGAAGGGCGTGTAACCATCCGTAATAAGAAGATCTCGTGAGCGTCCAGAATAAGATCAACCCGCTGGCCTCCATGATGAGAAGAGCCCGGAAGTGTCATAATGATATGAGCCCGGAGGCATCATAATGAGACAAAACTGGAGGCATCATTGCACTTAGGGTCTTCGCTGCGCTATAGGTGTATCAATCATATATACATATTTTTTTGTGATGGCATGTTGAAAGCCGAGCGAATAGATAGTAATTAAACTATATAATAAAATCATGGCATTCGCTACATGTCGATTAAGCAACTTTCATCAAGTAGTTTTCAAAGCATCATGCACTTTGTGAATTTTCTCATGGTAGCTTTCAAAGAATTAATATGATGGTGTAGAACACATCTGAATTAATATAGCATGCTTTTGTAAAGCGAGTAAGCATATATGGCATGTTATTTCGCGCATTTCAGGAAGTATAATCCCGCAACATTTAAACCAACAGAAGCATGTAATGCTATTTTTCTATTGTTATCAAGTTGCTATATATGACACGGTAGCAAGTTAGTGAAATACTTTATTAAAATATTGGCACGAAGCATATCGGCTGCAGAACGATGAATATTTATTGTAATCAAGTAACAAATATTTCATGGTAATATTCTGGAGATCGTAATAATTCACCACATAAGTCATGGAAATAGGCATGGGATTTTTCTCGTGATCATGCATTTCGTTATTGAGCATTCAAACGGTAAGCACTATTGCAATGTAGCAAGTGATATTGCACGCGATATATCTTTTGTTTACGCACAAGGTAATTGTAACATGTAATCAAGTTATTAATCATGCTCTCGATTCGTTGACTAATAAAGCTATATGGAAAGCATTTATTAAACTGAGAGGGTGGAGAGATACGACCTGACGTTTATTGGCGTAGATTTGATAGATCTCGTCAAGTATTTAACGGATATGATAACGGCCGTAAGTTGATTAAGCCCCCAAGTTTCATAGATCGCCAACAACTTGGATGAACAAGCGTTGGACTCCAAATATATATAGACCTCTAGATAGAGAGGTTTGTCGGGGACAAGATTTTCAGCGAGGCCCGCAGCTAACACGAAGGGTCGGGCCAGGTTGTTATAAGGACATGAAGCCCCCGAGTTGTGGGGAACCATAAGGTACACGAACCTACATCGAGCTTTAAAATTGTTTACCCAAAGGCTTGTTGAAGTGTTGGTCGCGGACTTGAGGTCAAACTGCCCGTAAGCTTTGCAATCGAATTAATTTCGAAGCCGCGATATATAAGATGAGCCCGGTGGCTCTATAAATAGAATGAGCTCGATCGCCTCGTAAATAAGATAGGCCCGGTGGAGCCATATATAGGAGAAGCACGACCGGTTCATGAATAAGATGGGCCCAATGGCGCCATAAATAAGATAAGCCCAGTGACTTATTGAGTACTCGGAGATTTCAAGACTTTATCGATGCGTTCCATCTTTGCCTTTTGTTATACTTGGCTTTAACACAGGTTCTTCCGTTTCCGGGCATGCGATATAGCTCGAGGGCGTAGGACCGCGCATCGTACGTGAGAGTCACGGCATCCGTTTTCAGGCATGCGGTCTAGCTCGCGCTTTCAGAGTGATCTGCCTACTCGGAGTAGGGCTTTATTTGCCTACACGAGGGTAGGGCTTTAATGGGGAGCAATCTTGGGACTTAATCCGCTCGATCCATAAATAATCTTTCCGTTTCTTGGAGGGACGGCCTACTCGGAGTAGGATTTTATTTGCCTACGCGGGGTAGGGCTTTTGCCTACACGGGGTAGGGCTTTAATGGAGAGCAATCTTGGGGAATTAACCCGCTCGATCCATAAATAATAATTTTTCCGTTTCTTGGAGGGACGGCCTACTCGGAGTAGGATTTTATTTGCCTACGCGGGGTAGGGCTTTTGCCTACACGGGGTAGGGCTTTAACGGAGAGCAATCTTGGGGAATTAACCCGCTCGATCCATAAATAATAATGTTTCCGTTTCTTGGAGGGACGGCCTACTCGGAGTAGGATTTTATTTGTTGTTCGCGATCGATAATAATATAGTGAAGCCCCTAGTTGACGGAGCTGATAGCACGAACGAAGACTGCCCGAACAGTAGAAATAAATTTATTTCTTTATTTTTGCTGCAACATGTATAAAGCTGGTGGCAGTCCCTGTTTATTTCTCGGGCTAGTGCAAAATTTTGGGGCCCACGTGGTTGCTGTTACTTGCTTCAGCCACTTGCATTATGGCCCATGAATTAAAAATTTGTTTCCAGCAACTCTCATTTTGTGGCCCTTATACTTTTTGTTCCACTGGCAGCCTGGATGTACCGGTGGTGATTTGTCCCCCTTTTTTACTTTTCCATCAAATCGCATCTCCATTATTGTATTCAAATAACCCTTGATAGCTTCACCCACTTTTTTGCTTCAAAATACCTATCGGCAGACCACAGATTAGTGATATTATTTCTCGTTTCCGAAATTCACTTTTGGTGACCGGATCTCGCTTTGCACGCCCAAGATCGACAAATTTCAGAATGTTCGGTCGCTGTCAATTCCGGTTTGGGTGGCTGGAGCTCAGGGTTCGCTGTGGTTGTCGGAGTTAGTCAACTGTAGCGCGCTGTTGGAGCTAAGAGGTTACCTTGCCCGAGGTTGCTCGGTCTGCGGGCTCGGAGTACGGTCCGCCGGTAAATGGAAGATATCGGAGCGGGATGAGAAACCGGATTCAGACTGATTCTACCCGGAGATCGTAGGTTCATAATAGATTCTTGCCGGAGCTTGATGTTGTTTGACTGGTCATGAGAACCTGACTATTTGGGCGCCGGTTTTCTTGACAGCCCGGAGCTTGGAACTCGTAATAAATGTTGCCCGGATATCATAAGATCTCGCCGGAGCTCGGATTAATGCCGGATCGAGCTCTACTTGGTCGGAGGGAGACTGCGAGCTGCAATTTGGACTTGCTCGGGGATGGAGCTCATTCTAAGGGCTGCCCGGGATCGGACTCGTTCAAAATTACCCGCTTTCGTTGAGCTTGCTCGGAGCCTGTCAGAGCTCGATATCAATTGCTCCGAGCGAGATACAAATTGCCGGAGAGAAGCAGCTGCTATTTTGACTTCGAAGAAGACTCGTTCTGATCTGGGTCAGGCCGATCGGGCTGTGAATTTGAAATTGCTTCAACTTGACGGAGCTCAAAAATCACTCGCTTGGATTTAATTGCAACGGCCCGACTTAACTACTCGGATCTCGGTTTAAAGGCTGCCCGGAGGGGAAGAAAGCAGAGGCGGGATGATTCTGCCCGGATGTTTGCCCGTCTTGATGTTTGCCCGGAGACCGCCGGCCGAAAAACATGCAGCAAGGTGCAGTCGGTGTTCATGGCAGCTCGGAGTAACAAGAGCTCGTCGGACTATCTTAAGCTCACCAGTTTTCGAGTGGTGGTCTACATGAACGGCGAGCTATGTGCCCCTAGGTCAGTACTCCATTTGCAGCCACTTTTCCAACGTGAAGCAAATTTGACGAAGGTCTCGTGAACTTCATTAGAAACTTAACGAAGTTTGTAACGGCCGTCATGCGAGGTAGCCCCCGAGTTAACGGAGCTGACGGAAGAAAATATCTTGTCCAGCTTGCACTTGCTGGAATAACACCAAATACACATTGGGTAGTGGGTCTGTACATGTACTGTAGCTTGTACCTTTAATGGAGTAGCCTTTTGACTTTTGCTCCACATTTTTCCTATTCTCTGCAAGCTAGGCATGTGGGTGGACACCTTTTCTGACTTTGTCCATTTTTTACAACATTTTGTCCCAGCAATAATCAAAGTGATGGGGGCTTGTACTCTGTTGTACAAACTCTTTTACCATGAAATAATGCCCGGTTCACTGAGTATGCCGGAAATGGTAAACGTCGCCGGCGTTGACTGTTTCATCGTAACTTTGACCGACGACCGGGAGCTGCTCCTTGCTCCGTTTTTGTTGATTTTTTCACCATTGTTTTCGTCTTTTCAAGGCGAATCTTCCGCTGGCATTCATTTTTTATTCCAGCCAACTTCATCTTTTTCTTCCATTTTTCTGGCGACGAAACTACTTTCTCCGTCTCGACCAAAATGCACCATAAAATCATGGTTCCTTGAACTCACCATAAGCAACAAACCCTTCTCCCCCTCTTTTTCAACGGCGAAAGTCATCGAAAACTCGCCGGAATCTGCATTTGTCTTCTTTGAGGGGGTAAGTGATGTTGCAGTGTATAGAATAGGAAGAAAGAAGAAGGAAAATGAAATGGAAATGTCCATTTCGAATTTCACAGAAAAGAAAAAGAGTATGAACTTCGTATGGATTTTTTGTTTCAAAGAAGAATGAGCTAAGATATATGGCAGAGGCTGCCCAAGTATTTGCATATGAACGGGAATCTATTTCCGGCGACGGTGTACCGGAAAAGATGTCGCTTCCCGGCAATGGAACCACGGATGACGCCCTAGATTTTGGGGTCATGGAGAAGGATCTCCCATTTGTCTGCCTCCCAAGATCCGGCTAAGAAGACCTGCACAATGAGCACACCGTTAGGACCAGAGCCTGGTTTGACCCCGGCTTAGGCCCTCGGGTGTGAGAGTAAGACTCCGAGGGAACTAAGAACAAGGCCTTGAATGCCTTGGGTGTGTGTATGTGTAAGAGAGAGGGAGAGGAGAGCACTCTAGAGAGTGTAGAGAGAGAGGGTAGAGAATGAAATCATACCCATCACCTTGTATGAGGAGGGGCATATATATGAGGGATAAGGGGTAGTCTCGTCCTTTCAGTGGGTCCTTCCCTTTGTATAGGGTAAGAGTATAGAGACCGTATGAGAGGGGTATAAGGACCGTATAAGAGCGGTGCGAAGGTACGTAGAAGTATACCCAAAAAGCCAGGGTTCATCACAAGTGTTACAAATTTGCCAATTTTTAATGGAAAAAAAAAAAAAAATTGAAACTGACAAACATACGTTAAGAATTTGCATTATGGATAAAACTAAAGATTATGAAAATATGGTCTTGACTCTTGCCATATAGTGTAGTATATTCTCTCTTTAAAGCGTGCAGATTTCCTTCGCAAATAACACATGATGAAATAATGCACATGTTGGTAAAATAAATTAACAGTATCAGGCTAATGATATTTGCAGGATTTATATTATTGCCAAAGTTTTGTACGAGTTGTAATTGGAGTAAATAACTATATGCATAAGGAAAGCAATAATTTACATATATATATATATATAGTCCAATTAATCAAATATATGCAATAACCATTGTATATATTTTACTTTATTAATACATCATCAATGATGTTATTCCACAAAACTCAGTAATTGTATGCACTTGCTTTTATCAAAAGTCTGTTACATAGGTGGGGAAATAAAAGAATGAGAGAGATGACTAAATTTCTTTTGGCTTGTCTTGCTATTATTGCCTGTACAACATCCTTCTCCTTGGTCATGGCCTCAAGTACGTAAACTTTTTTTTTTTTTGTTGTGACGATCGATAATGAAGGATTGATTTTGTTAATTGTGTATATATGTGTGTGTGGATGCAGATATAGAAGGGGCAGCGGCAGCGGATCCATTCTGCTATGAACAATGTTCAAGGTCTTATGGAAATCGAGAATGCTTGCTGGATTGCACAACAAAGAGGGGATTTCGTTATGGTTCATGCACCCTTTCTCAAGACAACCATCAACTCTTTCTCTGTTGTTGTAGTCCCTAATTCAATTCTCACTTTATATCACCCATAATTTAGTTTATTAGTCACATATCTTTCCGTTTTCTAATTTATTTTTTTCATCGTAAGCAATTTCCTTTAATGTTTGTTTGGGTTCTAAATTTTTTTTCCTAACGATGTCCAAGCCAGAACAATGAGAAATATCAAATCCTAGACCTCAAAGTGAGGCATGATTTTCAGCGCTTTTGGGGAGCTCTGATGTATATGTATAACAAGTTAAAAATGAGAATATGTTCAAGACAACAATTCTAATAATTCCTTAACATTAAACTTGAAATGACACAGAAGATGGTATACAAAATACAAGCATAAAATGTGGATACGTGAGAATGAAATAAGAATCATTCTTATTCCATTTTCTTTCTATATTTTTGATCCGTGGTATAGAATATCTGAGGATGCAATTGTGGTAATTAAAATTTGATAACTGGATTAATTAGTGGTAATCAACACTATAGAATAACTGAATACTAATAGTAGTAGTTAGATTGAAAAACAAATCACCAACTAATCTATCTATATGTAGAGATTTGCATTTGTAAACTAACTATATGTATGCAATCATCTATGCATGGAGCAATGCTACGACATGAAATTAAAACTCAACAACTATTTCAGTGTTTTTTATTTAATATCTATTAATTGATTTCATAGCAAAATCTATGTTTTCATCATTTAAATAATCAAGCTGTTCGCAAACACAAATTAACCAGTCATTAGTTATCAAAAATGAATTTGTGGCAGCATATATTTACTATCAAAAGTGGTTTAACCTTAAAATTTTCTTGAAAATACATAAATTAATTAGTAATTACACTAGTAAAAAGTTGATGACATTAATAGTAACAAAATCACAAAAAATAACAACTTTTTAGGGAATGAAGTAAAAAGATTTTTAAAGATTTTCACTATAGTAAAAAGCTTTTGAGAGTGTTTCTGGAAAAATGAAAAGCTATCAAACAAATTTTCATGGTGAGTGCTTTAATTAAAGGAATAGCAATCTTAATAAATAAGTTAAATACCCTAATCAAATAAGCAAAGGAATATTCATTAATGTATCTGGTGGTGCACGACATTATATAGTACCAAAGAGCTCTAACTCAAGCGGTATCCGGTGTAAGTTTTTCATGCGGATGTTACGAGTTCGAATTACATAGTGAGATCTGTATTAGCCTAATTATAAGTCTAGTTGTAGCCTTATGGCATTATGAAGTACTCCCTCTGACCCTAAATGAGTGTCAATTTTCAAGAAATCTTTGTCCCTAAATGAGTGTCTTTTTTTAACATAACTTTCTCCCTAAACGTTTTTTTTTTTTCGGAATTTTTTTCACAGGTTTCTTTATACGTGCAAAACTAAAGGTTTGGAAAAGAGATTACAAGATTATATATGAATCATTGTTACCAAATTGTTCAAAAAGTTGAGATTTTCAGTGTTCCTTAAAATGAAATTTGGACACTCATTTAGGGAGAGAGGGAGTAATAAAAAAGAAAAGACAATAATATATAGTACTAGGATTATACCTTATTTGATTCCTTAATCCTACATAGTATATAGGTGTGATTATACAATGTTCTTTCTACAACACTTTTACTACAGAAAGTCAAAGAAAATTAAGACAATGGGAGTGATGATCGAGGACTAAATTTCATTTCGTTTCTCTTGCTATATTCATTGCTTGCACTAGAATATCTTCCGTCGATGCTTCAAGTGAAAACTCTCTCTTCAATGATCCCCGAACGTTTCTTAATTTTCCTTACAAATTTATAACTTTGAATGTTTATGATTTATACGGGGTATTTGTTTTATCTATTATTTGTACATTTCTAAAATTATATTCGATTTATTATAATATTGAGTGTGAGTTAAATTTGAGTGCAGGATATGGGATAAACGGAAAAAAGAAACTATTCGGTATGTGTAACCGAATGCTCACGTGCCTTTGGAAACGCCCGATGCTCGCTTTTATGCAAAAAAAGAATATAAGCCGGCTTATGATGGGTATTGTAAGCCATATTTACCTTTTGATGATAGAAGGTTGTTCTGTTGCTGCCAGATATACTTAAAATAGTACATTTACCACTACTTCAGTTTGAGTGGTTCATCAGCCTTTTGTTTAGAAATTTGTTACCACTTGTTTATGGATTGATTTAAGGTTATGAATTATGATTATTTCATGCTCCTTTACATTTTTATAGTAAGTTCTAACTAAATGATTTTTTCCAATTTCCATTGATGTACCATGTAGTATATACTTATTTTCTCCGTTTCAATTCAAATTGCAATATACCGTTGGTACAAGGAAATTAACAAAGAGCAATGCTAGGGGCACAAAAATAAGGTCACAAAATCTTGCTCACAAAATGAGGTGATGATATTTTATTGGTTGCATCACGCTCTACTTAAAAACACCAATAAAATCCTTGCACTTAGGGTTTTGAGAGCAAGATTTTGTGCCCCTAGTATCATTCATTAACAATACATGTACTCTCTCAGTCTCATTTATATTGGCCACATTTGAATGTTTTGGTCAACACATGTGAACTTTGACCAAACATTAATGTCAATCAAATCTATATATATATATATTAAAGTTGGCCAAAAGAGCTATGGTATTGACATGTGGACAAACAATGGAGAAAACTTGCATTTGGAGAAGCCACATCAACAACATACTAATAAATAAGTGACTTTTCATTTTTTTTTTCATTAGCTAATACTATTAGCTAATAATAATAGTTACTAAAAAGGGTAACTATAATAGTTAACTATTATAGTAACTATTACTATTATTAGTAATAGTTAGCTATAATAGTTAACCATTATAGTTAACTATTACTCTTATTAGTAATAGTTACTATTATAGTTAACTATATTAGTTAACTATTACTATTCATAGTATTAGTTAACAATATTAGTTACAATACAAGTTAAATATTACTATTAATAGTATTAGTTAACTATAATATTTACTATTATAGTTAACTATATTAGTTAAATATTACTATTAATAGTATTAGTTAACCATAATAGTTACTTTATAAGTTATTTTTTACTATTAATAGTATTGGTTAACTATAATAGGCTACATACATTAACTATTACTATTATTAGTATTAGTTGATTGTAATAGTTATTATATAAGTTAGATTATTAATTTTTAATATTAATTAATCATAATAGTTACTATATAAATTAACTATTACTATTAATAATATTATTTTATTATAATAATTATATTAATAATTATTATTATTATATAGACTAATCATTGCTATTAATATATATATTAACTATTACTATCAATAGTATTAATTAATTATAATAATAGTAATCATATAGATTAATTTTTATTATTAATAGTATTAGTTAAATTGATGATTACTATATTAGTTAACTATAGTTAAAAGACATAGTATTGGTTTCCGTGCAGAGCACGGGTTACCCGCTAGTTATCTTAGTGAAGTTGTAAAAATTGTTATTGATAAATCACTTAATGGTTTATCAATAACAAATTTCACTATTCGTGGTTATATTAAAATTAATGTCCGATCAAAGTTCACTTGTGTTAACTCAAAAATTCAAATGTGATCCTTATATATAGAACATATTGATGGGTATAAATGTGTACATAAACATATACTTGAGGGTGTATTGATTTCCCAATTGGTAACATTTTTTGTTTGTTTGTATATAGTACTACTTCTTTCGTCTGTTTGTACTTTGTATTAATGCGGTATTGATTTGTGATAGTGGTAATGATAATGATGACATGGTATCACAACTACTTCAATCACTGTCCTCTGTATGAATATAAGTCTCTAAATTTTGAGATATAAAATGGTAGTAGCAAAGATGAATTACCATCACAAAACTCCAAATTCATACATGACTTGAGGTAAAACCTAAAAGGAAATGAGATCATCTTTTGATGATTGCTCCTTCTTGGGTGTAGACGAGCCCCCTGCTTTTTTACCAAATATCATCTCATCAAGATCATCCATCATGTCGTCGTTGTTACCACTTTGGGGCCCACCTCGAGAACCGGCTGGTTTTCTGACCAAGGCCTCTTCTTTTCCCTGACGTGGTGACTCGTCAGGCTCCACAGCAACGGGTATCATAGCAGGCTCTGGCTCCCGTCTTACCTCTAAAGGTTGCTTCATATCTTCATACTTGGATACTACTTTCTGGATTTCATCATTCAAACTCAATGCTTCAAATAGCATGGCCTCATCTTCACCACCAGTCTCTATGATTCTCTGGATAGTATATTGGGACCGACGACACTGCTGTACTAGAGTCATAGTCAAGTCATCCTGCAAACAGGTCACAGTTTCTGTGTTATTTATTAAAAAGAAAGAGTTAGCACTTTCAAAAGTGAACCTTCAAATCTTTAACCTTTTTCGTTATCTAACCAGTGATTGAGAAAAAGTGGGTGGGGATATCAGTTTCATACTAATGAAAAGCAACAGCATAATTTTAAAAAGTTTTACTTCTCACAGGAAACTTTTGTTAGGGCCGGAGGGAGTATAATTAAGCGGATAGTTTGTATCAGACCATCTACAAGAATAATACTAACTCAAAGCACAAACTGAAATAATGGACTACTTAAAATCCAAAGCTCTTAATGAGCTAATATGAAGGGATATGTTTTAGACTGAATTCAGGGCAGATACGAGAGAATAACTATGTAGAATAAAAAAGCTGTATGCTGAATCAAAGTAAATATATACCCTCCTCGTACTCTTCATGACGGTGATAAGTTTTCCAAAGATAATGGGAGACAACGGGAGAGAGGATAACCACCTCTGTGTACTAATAATAAGTTGGGAAGATAATCAACCATCTAATTGCATATCTCGCAGATGGTCGACATAGTCTAGAACACATCCAACTCCCAATACCTCCGTCCCAAAATAAATGTCTAAAAGAATTTATATTTGATCTTGATCAAGAGCAAATTGAAAACTTTTTTGGACATTCACTTTGGGACGAAGAGAGCAATACTTATTCAGGTCAAATTTAGGGTTTTACATGGACAAAAGGCTAGGTGCAGCTCTTAAATACAAACAATTAGCTGATTATGAAGTTTTTTTAATACGCCAGTCAGTTAGTTTGTTTTAGAAATACTTCTATTATTGCAGATTTTATTCTTCCTTTACTTGTAGAAAGTTATGTTTGCGTTATGTTTTCCTGTTTAGCTTGGTTACGTGTTTATGATCTTTTGACAATGAACCAAGCACAATATGCAGAGAATAATAAACTGAATACAAATCTCAAGTAGGGTTAAGTCACAAGTACAACTATACATAACTTAACCAATTGTTATCAACATAAGAATGTTGTTGTTGGCCCAACAAGCCCATGAAACATCATATTAGTGGTGTCAAACAAAATTAGAATAAAAGGTAAACACAAAGAAACTGAAACTGGTAGAAGCGATCCACCAGTTTTGATTTGGAAAAGGTTCCTAGTTGAAACTGGTTTCTTTGTTAATTTTAGTTCCGAGGCCTCAGGAGTCTGGATACCAGACTAAAATAAGAACTCCTATAGTATTACACCAACACACACACGCACACATGCATGTGTATATGTCTATGCGAGTGTGTGTGACAAAAAAAAAAAAAAAAAGTGCTGGTGTCTTGCAAGCAACTTACATGAGAAGGAGTAGTTAATGGAAGGCTTTAGCCATTAGAACTTTTTTAATTATTACCTCGATCAACTTTCCATTGTATACTTGTTCTTATACTTTAGGTCATTTGAAAAACCCGAAATATACTCTTAACCTATCCATCCTCTCTTCAAGGCTTGTTCCTAGTCCACTATCCTGCTTAACGCAGTTGTTATTTACTGGCCTGTCAGTCACATAACGCACCCTCAACGTGTAACCAGTACGAGTCAGATGTTACCATGGAGATATCCATTCCACATCACCGAAACGGCGCAAAATAGAAACTTCACCCCCTGTTAATAAACTGTCTGCGCTTCTTTGTGATGAAGCAGCAGTCAGTCCATGCAATTTTCGACGCAATTTCCATCATGGGTCATCTGGAAACAGCCTCTCTGTGCTTTAATACAGGGGCAAGGCTGCGTACATCCGACCCCCCCTTACCCCACCATAGGTGGGAGCCTTTGCGGCACTGGGGTAAAGTTGTTGTTGTTGTATATGATTAGAAGTTAATCCTGGGTATGAATTTGGTAATGTACCCAATAGTATACAATCAGCTCCAAAACAGTTAAAGGGGAATGGAAGATCTAGACAAACTTAACAAAGTTAAGGCAGATGGAACGGTAGGATAATCGACAAAGGATTACGCTATGGCAGCAATCAAGAGTAGGTTCATGTAATGCCCCATCCCACATCGGAAAGATATGGGCTTTGATTGTGATATATAAGCCTCCACTATACTACCATTGAGCACCAATAACATACATGGACTTTTGGGTGGGCCTGTGGTAAGCCAAGTGGACCCAAGTTGTTTGTGCTCAGTGGGCCAGTTTGTGGTGCTTATGTAGCGGACGGGCTTACGGGCTCGGGTCGTTACAAATGGTATCAGAGCGGACCCCGGCCATAAGGCTTGCGAGCTCGCCCGGGGGGACGATCTGGGTATTGTTTGGGACTTGCCGGGGACGGCAAGGATTTAAGTGGGGGTGTTTGTAATGCCCCACCCCACATCGGAAAGATATGGGCTTTGATTGTGATTATACTACCATTGAGCACCAATAACATCCATGGACTTTTGGGTGGGCCTGTGGTAAGCCAAGTGGACCCAAGTTGTTTGTGCTCAGTGGGTCAGTTTGTGGTGCTTATGTAGCGGATCGGGCTTACGGGCTCGGGTCGTTACAGTGCACTAGTCTTTTAGCACAGTTATCATGATTAGTGTTAGTTTAGATTGAATGTCCTAAATATATAAACCAGTGACTGCATCACATGCTACACTTGTGCATAACTAATAAGAATAAACAAAAAAAAATCTGACAAGTCGGAAAAGTATACGTAAATCTTGTTTTTTTGAAAAGTGTTGAACTGTTGATATTTATGCATCATCCATTAAGGATATAATATAAATGGGGGTAAATTTGCTCAATGGCACAAGTCATTTCAAACCTCCCCTCCCGTATAGCTCTAGTAATGACGACATTAGTTACTGATAAATCTTTGGGTAAATAGATTGGCTATGGTCAGATTGTAATAATCTGAGCAGTTGCTCTCTAGAAAGGATATAGTGGGTATTCTAAAAGAGCAGGAATTTTGCTTACAAACTTGGAATATGTGGGCAATTAGTTAGTAGAACTAAGGGTATTTTGTTAAGAAAGAAAAAGTGGTGGCAGCCGCAGGTCTGCAAGGGTCAGCTTTCATTTAAGAGTGCTCCCACTTTATATTAGAGTGTGTGTGTGTGCCTGTATGGAGTATGCACACACACACACACACACACACACACACAGACTCATACGCATTATAATTACATTTATTGACATTTTTGACAAGTAGACACAAGACTAGCCTCCTAATATTAGTACATAACTATTCATATACCAGCCAGTGGCGGAGCTAGGATTCAAGAAAAAGGGGGGGGGGGGGGGAATTACAAGCTGGAATATAAATTAGCTATAAATGGGGGCAAGAATGTTGTGCAGTGCAACTTTTTCCCAAAAGAAAGAGGGGAAGTGATAAATGTCATGTCTTTAGTGGTAAAATGGCATACTTTCTAATTCTATAAGGAGAAAAATAGACAATTCTTAAAACTTAAGGGGAAGCTGGCCCCCTTCTCATGCACTTGGCCCCGGCAGTGATACAAGCCAAAGAATGTTCAGCAGTAGACGAACACTGCAAGTATGTATCTCATTTAGTTATCAAGTAAGGAAATTTGATTTCCAGTCTTTAGAGGATGTTCTTCTAATGAAGCAAACCCAATGTAACAAATCCCCACAGTGCAGAAGTGCATCTAAAGGATACCACTACTTTTGCAAGGATAATCAGCAGTAATTAACCCAATAAGAAACATTGACCATATGTTTCTATGACTCGTATGATTCTTCAGAATGATAATTGCTAATGGAAGATGAAAACGGGCAGTAAACAATCATTAAGATTTCAATTTAGTATGAAAGCATTTATCTTTGATGCTGTTATGAACAAAAATACCTGCAAAGCATCCTGTTGGGGAGAAGAGGATAAAACCGTGGTAAGAAGCTCAACACTGTTTCGTGCCACATCAAATACTTCCTTAGTTTGTTCGGCAGAAAAGCTTTGCGCTGGTATCTCTTGATGAAGTTGTTGTGAGAGGGTAACACTTGATTGAGTTGATTCTGAAGCTGCGACTGAGCGAGGAGGAGTGAATATAGGAGCCAAACTCTCAGTATCACGACCTGGGAATCGTATACCTCTTGATTTCAAACTCTAGGATAAAAACAAAAAATTTGTCAGCAATAGACAGATATACAAAGAAAATACTTCTTATAATCCTATCTTAGTTTTATTGGTGTTACAAAGTAATTACTTGCGTTTCTCATCCATTAGCTGTGATTAACTTCTAGAACCATTTTATAAGACATTGTTAAGTTTTATTGGTGTTACAAAGTAAACAATCAATAGCCGCTACTATTATGCCTTCAATTTCTTCTCTCTAAGTGGGATTACAGTAACCAAAGAATTTTCAGAGCTCTATTTAATATCAGGGAAGACCCGAATAAGATTACAAAAACGAATGATGTTAATAGTAAATAAAGAAGAAAGAGGAACTTTGAAACTTGGTAAATCAACTGACCCCACCCCCCTTCAAGTTCAATTGTAAAAGTAGAAAGAACATACAAAGATATTGATATACCTTGTAAGTCTCCTCATAAACAGGTAAATAACGGAGCTCATCAGAGGACTCTCCCCATGCTTCAATCAAAATGAGAGCCTTATTCCGATTATTAACGACAGTCTGTGGATCATCAATCAACTTCACCATCTCATCAAGCACTCTCTCCGCTGCAACCTCTGAGAATGCCTTGTCACAATTCTTAACAACAGTTTCGAGCAACACGAGGGACAAGTACTGAACCCTAGGGCTTTTCAACATGATCCGTTTCTTTATCCCACGTATCAGTTCAACGCTGTTGATCCTCTCAGTGTTGATCATATCACAAAGCTCAAGATTTGTGGCCCAATCAGGCTCGTCTAAATTTTCAGCTGTGGCTTCCTCAACAAGCTTATCAGCCTCGTTAGGGCCTTGGAAGAACTCTTTCATCTTAAAACTCATGGAGCTCACACCAGCGCTAATCTTCTGTCCAACTTCGGATCCACCAATCTTCAAGCGCTCCCCCAGGGCATTAACTTTTTCCATCAAATTATCACTCATCTTTCCAGAGTCGATTCTCAATTAACTCCTTCTTAGGACAGTCAACTGAAACAAGGGAGGAAAAAAAATCATAAACCCAAAACCCCAATTCTATTAAAACTCAACTGATAAATCGCACAGTTTGAAAAATCATGAGGACGAAACCCCTCAAAATTGATATAGTGAAACTGGAAGCAAAAAATTTAACAGCTTGCTATGAATCAGAAGAAAAAAAATAAAGCAAAAATCATAGAAAAGAAAGTCAAATCATAATCATAACAACAAACGGCGAAAATCAAATCTAAATCTCCAATTGAAGCTAACACCAAAGGAGATTGAAAAATTGTTTCATCAATCGGCGATCAGCACAAAAGTCAAACAAAGTAGAGAGTAAAGAATAAGAACACAAGGATAAAATTGAAGAGAAATCTGGGCATCGGTTCTTACAGAAAGTTGAAAGGATCAGATGCTTCCGATTGAAACCGGCGGCGGTTGAGAAGTAACGTCGGAATTAAATGGGAGGAGTTGGGCGGAAGCGTGTAGTTGAAGAAGATGACGCGGGGGTTGGAAGACTTTGACTTTTATGTTGGGTCTTTCTTTTCTGGTCTTCCAATTCCGGAGTCTATAGTATGGACTAATTCCGGTATCTTTTGCCGTACTACTCTACCAGTCTACCTGCATACGTATGGTACAATTCCAATATGAATACCTCTCGCTAACCTACATACTTCATCCCTCTTATAATTATGTGCACAAATTTCCTTTTTAAGCGTCCTATTGACAAGTCACAATTTCTTAAAATAGCAAATATTATTTACTATTCATCTCACTCATTTTCTCTGATACTTTACTTTTAAAGGTGGACTCCTGTGAGACCGTCTCACGGTGTGAGACGGCTCACAACCTAGCCAAGCCGAGCTAAGCCATTTTTTTTAATTTTTTTTTTGGCTTCCAATTTTTATTCCCTGCCATTTTTTGCTCGCCAGCATAAGTAACACTTTTTATAAAGAAATGTAACACTTTTTTCTCATATGTAACACTTTTTTTTTCAAAAAAAAAAGTATCACAATTTTGCTTAAATACATTAAAGATAACATAAGATTGACAACTAAACTAATGTTACATTTTATAATAAATGAATGTAACTTTTTTTCTTCAATTGTAACATTTTTCTAGGGTTTTACATTCAATTCAAATGCAAAACCGATTATATACATGAATTTTAACTCTTTTTTTAAAGAAAAAAAAAGTAAAATTTAACCAATAAAACTGTTACATACATATATATAGTATATTACAATCATATATGCACAGTGTTACACTTCAATTATTACTTTTTCTAACCAAAAAATCTATTTAATTTTTTTGTGAAATTGCTGTTACATTTTACAATAAAGTGTTACTCCCTCCGGTCCAAAATAATTGTTACTTTTGGACCAAAAATTTGGTCCAAAATAATTATCACTTTTGAGCTAAATGTCACTCTTATCCTTGCATCGAAACTTGTTCTCTTTTATTAATTATCTTAGTGTGAGATATTAATGTAAGAAAGTTGAACACTTAATATGGGTAAAGTTGGAACTTTTGTCGCTAAGTCATGATAATAATTGCATTTCTTAAGAGTTGTGCAAATACCAAAAGAGACAGTTATTTTGGACCGGATGGAGTACTTTTTAAGACCAAACTGTTACTTTCTTCATAAGAACGTGTTACATCTCAAGAGACGAGCAGCCCAAATTTTTTTTTAAAAAAATATTTTTTTAAAAAAAAACAAATTATATTATGACTTATCTAGTTTTATTCGTCTCGTCGATACGAACACACCGGTATTTTTAGATTTTTTTTTCGACTTCAAAATCACAATATATTGCATTTTAAAATTATGGGAGGTTTTTTTTTAAATGTGCGCCACGTGTCGCAAGCTGAGAGGACAAAGGAAGAGCTTGGGTGGGCTACAACTGGGTGGGTTATGGGTTTGACTCATGAGTGTTTGTCTTACTTTTTATACTTACAACACCAATCAACCTGCTATTCTCTACCCCACTTTCTCTCTAATACTTCACTTTTCACACTCACAACAACTACCCGCTACTATTCATCTCTTAATTCTCATGCACGGTTTATTTTATGCACATAGTTAGGACAGATGGAGTAGGGCTGGATTGGTAAGTATATCAGTTACATTTTGCTTATACCATGTACCAACCAAGTTTAACTTGGTACATAAAATTGTGTACCATTACCAACCAACTAAGTTGGTGCTGTTGGTACTAGCATATACCAAATGTAGAATGTAATGTTAAAAAGAAAAAGAAAAAAAAACAACTTGAGAGTAGTCTTTTTCAACATGCAAATTGACATCCGCTTGAGTATTCTTGTACTTGTATTGAGTTGTTACAGGTTATGTAAAGGCCATGAAGAAATGTTAACCTGCATACCTTGTTGAGATATGAATCTGGCTTGAAATCCGTCGATGAGGCATTATCAGCTTAGAGAGAAAGAAACAAGTACTCCCTCTGTCCCAGTACAAGTGACACTTATTTCCTTTTCGGTCTGTCCCACTACAAGTGACACTACCCAAAATGAAAATATTTTAATATATTTATATTCAACTAACCCCACCATTTAAACCCACTCATTCCCTCTCTTCATTTTTCACCACTCAATTTATTCAACCAACACTACTATTTACCCCCACTCAATCTCTCTCTTCATTTTCTACTATACATAACTACATTTTTCTTAATCTCCGTGTCCCAAAAGTTGGTGTGACTTGTGCCGTGACGGAGGGAGTATATAAGAACAAGAGAATATTTTTTTTGTAACTACTACATTAAAAGAATCATAGAGAAATGTAAATGTATATATTCTTTTAAAACATGTTAAATTTGTTCATCCAAGCCACTGAATGGTCCCATATATGACAAGCCAAATATTTATAAACATACAAATTATCTTGGAAAGAAATCTTGCATTCAACCTTATTTCGGGAATAGAATAGGGATAGAATATTGAAAGATACTTTATTTTCTAATACATAGTAGTATTTTTAATATTATTTTTTAATATTATTAAAACTTACAATTGGTACCTGGTATGCCAACCAACATCAAATATCAGTACTGTCTACCAACCAATTATACATAATTGGTACGGTAGTACCTACCAACAATGTCGGTATACCGATTTGGCCGTACCAATTATAATTGGTATGGTTGGTACACGAGTTGGTTGGTACAAATTCACAAATTTTGCCAGCCCTAAGATAGAGTATTACATATGAGTAGTAATTTCAATTTTATCACCAACATGACAATTAATATGGTCCATATGTCAGGTTTTGTTAAGTTTATGGCGTTAAATGGCCATGCATTCACGTGAGCAAATTATTTGGGGGTATCATAGGCACTTCACGACTAAAGGTAAAGAGATTAAATTTGTGCAAGTTGTAAAACATCGAGCTTTCACCCTGATTCTTGTGAAAGATGTCCTTTTTGGTACCAGATTTTTTTTTTTTTGCATTGTTTAAACTTAGAGATACAACTTTTTAAAGGAAATATAATGTATAAAAAATAATCAAATCATAAAGTTTGTTATTTTAGAGGAAAACGCTCTAATCAAATCTTATTTCTTACAAAAAATATGAATAAAACAAATATCGAATTTGAACTTAGATGTTGTAAAGAGCATTGTATCAAAACCTAAGAACGTTAATGTAGCGTTGTCGTCCTTAGTTTGCTACCCATTCTGCTCCATTTCTGGTCGTTAGCCACCACACTACAAGAAAATTGAGATTTAGCTTAAAAAAACATTTGTAGCAAAAAGTTAACATTTCGTAGCTAAATACATGTAGCGACGAATCAGATTTCGTCGCACATTCGTTGTGTATGCAACGACGCTAAAGACTATTGGCGACGAAATATATTTCATAGTCGTGAATTTATTTTTAGCTATGAAATATATATTTCGTAGAAAAAAATAATTTTGCTACAAAAAAATATTGGGGTAATGACAATTTAGGGTCCAAAGTTTAGGGGGTGTGTGCCAATAGGGGTCTGATGTATCAATTTTCTCAATTTAGGGTCCAAAGTTGACAACGTTAGTCAATTAAGGGTTTTTGGACTAAATTGTAAAGAAAATCCAGTTAAGTAACAGAAGGACTTAACTGAAGTTTGTTTTGGATGTTCGTCTAGGCTTTGTGTCATTTCACACATCCCTTATACAGTAGAACCTAAATTGTCATTTACTCTTATTATTATTATTTCAAATAATTTTAATTAATTTTAAAAATACTAATAAATCAAAAAAAGCAAATAAAAATTAAAGTGGTTTTTTTTTTTTTGGAAACACAAAAAATGAAGTTATAAACAAGGAAAATTATTAACAAATTTAAAAATAATTTTATGAAAAAATGAAATAATTAGAATACTAATATTAATAATGAAAACTACTAACCACCACCACACAAAAAAAATATCCGATCCCCACTTTCTTCTTTTTTTAAAAAAAAAATTACTTGTTTTTTGTAATATATTTTTTTAAACACTTTTTTCTTTTTAAAAATTATAGATTTTATTTTATATTGATTCTAAATGATTTTTTATATATATATTTATTGAAAAAGTATTTTAATAACGCTTTAATCATTAGTTAATTTAATATAAGAAAATAAAATTTAATATTTCAAAAAAAAAAAATTTAATTTTCTTTGTCTGAAATAACGATAACCATCCAAATATTCAAAACAAACTCCAGTTAAGTCCACGTGCAAAACACGTTTGACTTAACTGGATTCTGTTAATAGAATCGTTAAAAAACCCTAACCTGCACAACTTTTTGCAACTTTGGACCCTAAATTGATAAAACTGATACATCAGACCCTTATTGGCACACACACCCTAAACTTTGGACCCTAAATTGTCATTTCCCCAAAAATATTTAATCATAGCAAACAACTCATCCAAAAAAACTCTCTCAAAACACAAACACAATCACCTTCAAGAAAAACCAAAAAAAATATTCTCTTGGAAGCAAAGGAAGCACAACCTAAGTAAAGATCTTTTTTTGTAATCTTCATACATGTAGAAATGTAGCTCTTCAGGTAGCTTGTTAAGAGGTCTAGCCACTTGTTAGGCTAGACCTCCATTGATGAACCAAAGATGTAATGTTTGATGTTCTTTGCCATGTTCTTGATCAATGAATGTTTATGCTATTGATATTCAGTTGTGATCACTTGTTATGATGTAAATATTGTACATATTATATATGTTATACATGTTTAATGTTCATGTTGTTGATTTGGGGAGATTTTCCAAAGACTAGCATGTGTTTCAAACAAACCCCCCCCCCCCAAATATGTCGTTGTTCCTCTTTTGCCATGTAAAGCATCATCAAGTCATGCCTAAATAAGTGATTTGCCATGCCTTTTGTGTCACTAACATGTATATTTATGCACACACAAGATTTAATGTTCATAGCACTTCATTTGGTTGAATTTTGATGAGTGTTTTCATGGTAGTGTAACTGTCCAGCAAGATCTTCAATTTTGACCACTCTGTCTTGTCACCTCCATTACTCATATAAAACGTGCTTTTGGTCTTATCTCATAAAAGAGTTTTTGTTCTTAACAGAATAAGGAAGATGAACATGTAAATATCATATTTTTCCAACAAGTATAAGTGGATCTTTCCATTTTTTGTTTCAACCTTTTTCTATCAGATTGATATACTTTCTGTTCTGACATTAAAATGTTAGAGGTATTTTGACATGCTTAAACTTGCTTTCTGGACTTGCAACTTGGCATGCTTAATATTCAAGATGTTTTGAACAAGTTTCATGTTTGGTGTTTTCCCTGATTCCTACGTATTCATGATGAAAATAATGAATCTTTTGTGGATGTACACAATTTTTCCTGTTCTGACTGCTTTTGAGTTCATCTTGCATAACTTGTTTGGACATCATAAAATGCTCCTAAAATCAAAACAAAAATCATAGTTGATATGTTAAACATGTTAGGAAGGATTACTCACCCTTGCTTTCCAGATTGCATGAGTTTTGAGATAGGTACATCGAAAGAGAATGGACAACAGTCCATAAAATGGACATATACATGAACTTGGACAATTGTTTTGACATGGGATTTGTCTCCCATTTATTCATCATTTGTACATAATAATCCCCCACCCCTTTTGTGCTATCCTTTACTTGATATGAATGCTCAAAACCAAGTGAAAGTCCACCCAAGCCGACTCTCATTTGTGAGTTTAAGCAAACATACCTAGAATAGGAAGACTCCTTTGTACATAAATTCATCATTTTTGTTAAGGCATAAAATGAACTTAAGAGGCATACATGCTAGAGACCATCACGGGCGAGGAGAGTGCCTAATGTAATTTACTAAAATAAAGCGAGGTGGCGACTTCTGCATTTTTTTTAAACTTCGAGAGGAAACCATTGGTGAAACCGAGCGCGGATTTAAGGTTCGAGCGCGGGCTCTCACACTGGGCGGTTGCCCATTCTGACCCAACCCTTGGGCCGACGCTGATATGAGCTCTACAGTTTGAATAAAGCTCCAGTGGACAGTACATAGCCTGCATTTCCATAGAGATCTAAATAAGAAGATTTAAATCAGGCGAAGACAACACAAGATCACACCAAATTCCCAACTAATTTATTACTATGAAACTGCATGTATTACATGCTCCGTATAGATGTTATGTGTATTCATGTACAAATAGACACGCATAACAAGCCTCATGGCCAAAAAAGAATCATACCAGCTAAGTGAGCAAGAGTGCAAGACACGAGAAAATCTGAGGTAATACTGGACAGAAAGGACACAAGTACAGCTAGTTTAATACTCCCTCTGTCCCAAATGATGATCCCACCTTTTTTTTTTTTTTTTTTTTTTTTTTTTGTAGTTACTACGAATGAACTTTGAGCAATAATTTTAGACTGATGTAATTTACTAATGATTAAATCCGCCAAGGATTAAATCCGCTAAGGATTTACCCTTGCCTGTCCCAAGCCAGGATAAAGGATGAGGGTTGCGGTAGGCATGTGACAGCCAGCGTAAAAACTTTGTCACATTTCTTATGACATGAATCCGAATATGAATATCGTTGGGGCGTTTCCTTCACAGCGACGCGCTACACTTCCTAGGCCTGGGTGTAGTGATAAGTATGCAAAGGTTGCTAGGTCGTCGCCCGGAAGCGACGCGCCACCTCGGCGCCCGGGGGTGGTGTCAAATATGCAAGGGTTCCTGCATTGCGGACGAGTGCGGGTAAAGAAGCTAGTCCATGGTGGGGGTAAGATTAGTGGGATGCGCTTTGGAACTTGGAACATAGGCTCTTTGACAGGGAGATCAGCAGAAGTGGTGGAGGTTATGAGGAGGAGGAAGATTCACATAATGTGTCTACAAGAAACTAAGTGGGTTGGAGAGAAAGCTAAAGAAATAGCACCTTGGGGTTTTAAGCTTTGGTATTCAGGAAAGGAGAAGGGTAGGAATGGAGTAGGTATCATTATTGACAAGGAGTATATCGATGATGTTGTGGAGGTGTACAGGAAGAGTGACCGGATTATTGGTATTAAACTTGTGGTTAGTGATGAGATTATAACTATTATTAGTGCCTATGCACCACAAGTAGGGTTGGACGCATCTATTAAACAAGAGTTCTGGGAAGATTTAGAAGAGGTTGTGCAACGCGTACCTAGTGGTGAGAAGTTAGTCGTTGGTGGCGATCTTAATGGACATGTGGGGTCTAGTCGACACGACTTTGAGAGCATTCATGGAGGTTTTGGTTTTGGGGAGAGGAATGAAGCAGGGAACGGGATCCTGGAGTTTGCGATGGCGTATGACTTGAGTATAATTAACACTTGGTTCAAGAAGAGAGAATCACACTTGGTGACCTATAGAAGTGGAGGTAATGCAAGTCAGATTGACTTCTTCTTAGTAAGAAATGCTTGTAGAAAGAGTTACACTGACTGCAAGGTTATTCCAGGTGAAAGTACTGCAACTCAACATAGACTTGTGGTACTTGATTCTCGAAGTAGGAGAATTTCAAGGAAGAGAAAACCACTAGTAGAACCTAGAATCAAGTGGTGGAGGCTTCAAGGGGAGAATCAACAGAGATTTCTAGCTAAGATGGCCACTACTGGTATTTGGTCGTGTAATATGGAGGATATGGATATAGATTCAACCTGGACTAAGGTGGAGCATACCATAAAGGAGGTGGCAAGAGAAATCCTTGGAGAATCTAAAGGAAGTGTGCCACAAAGTAAGGACACATCATGGTGGAACGAGGAAGTAAAGCAAGCGATAAAGAGCAAGCGAGAATGCTATAAATTATTGGGAAAATGCAGGAGTGAAGAGAACTATGAGAGGTATAAGGAGGCTAGAAGAGAAGCAAAAAAAGCAGTAAAAGATCCAAGAGCAAAGGTGAATCAGAAACTTTATGATAGATTGGATACAAAAGAAGGGGAAAAAGACATCTATAGACTTGCTCGTATGAGGGATAAGAGGACAAGAGACATTGGGAGGGTTAAATGTGTTAAGGATGTAGACCAAAGAGTGTTGGTCGGGGATAAAGAGATAAAAGATAGGTGGAGTTCGTACTTCAATACCTTGTTTAATGGCAATCAAGAGCAGGATATTGGAGATATAACTATCCCTTCGAGTATGATTAATCGAGATTTTATGCGGCGAATTCAAAAGGGTGAAGTGGAAATGGCGATGAAAAAGATGGGATTAAAGAAAGCCGTAGGGCCGGATGGAATACCAATTGAGGTGTGGAGATGTTTTGGGGAGAGGGGAATAGATTGGTTAACAACACTATTCAACAAGATATGGAGAAGTAACACAATGCCATTGGAGTGGAGAAAAAGTACCCTAATCCCTTTGTATAAGAACAAAGGTGATGTCCAAGATTGTACCAACTATCGAGGGATCAAACTAATGAGCCATACTATGAAACTTTGGGAAAGAGTGATTGCACAACGGCTAAGAAAAATTGTGAATATTTCGGATAACCAATTTGGATTTATGCCCGGCAGATCGACTATGGACGCAATCTATCTTACGAGACAAATCATGGAGAAATATCGAGATAAAAAGAAAGATTTGCACATGGTTTTCATTGATTTGGAGAAGGCGTATGATAAAGTGCCAAGAGAGGTACTTTGGTGGGCTTTAGTAAAGAAAGGCGTTTCAAAGAAATATATTGATATTATCAAGGACATGTATAATGGAGTTAGTACTAGTGTACGGACAAGTGTTGGGAAGACAGAAGAGTTCCCTATCACGATTGGAGTGCATCAAGGCTCTGTACTTAGTCCCTTTCTCTTTGCCCTGATAATGGATGAAGTGACGAGGTCAATCCAAGATGCTATTCCATGGTGTATGTTGTTTGCAGATGATATTGTGCTGATTGATGAGACAAAAGAAGGTGTTGAAAATAAATTGGAGTTGTGGAGACGCACTTTGGAATCTCGAGGTTTTAGGTTAAGCAGAAGCAAAACTGAATATATGGAGTGTAAATTTAGCAAAGTTGGAAGCAGAGAGGCAGGAGTGATCACATTCGATGGAAAGTTTGTCCAAGCTTCCGAGTTCTTTCGCTATCTTGGATCTATTATCCAAAAAGATGGAGAATTGGATGGAGATGTGGCTCATAGGATTAAAGCAGGTTGGTTGAAGTGGAAGAGTGCCACAGGGTTTCTTTGTGATCGTGGCATGCCAAATAGATTAAAGGGAAAATTCTATCGTACGGCAATTAGGCCTGCACTGCTTTATGGCACTGAATGTTGGGCCGTGAAACAGTGTCATATTCATAAGATGAATGTAGCGGAGATGCGTATGCTACGATGGATGTGTGGGCATACAAGAAATGATCGATTGAGAAATGAGGTGATCAGGGGTAAAGTAGGAGTTGCGCCCATTGAGGATAAAATGAGGGAGCATCGTCTAAGGTGGTTTGGTCATGTGAGACGGAGACCGAGTGATGCACCGGTTAGGAGGCCTGAAGAGTGGAGAAGTGATAAAATGGCGAGGGGTAGGGGAAGACCCAAGCAAACTTGGATTAAGGTGATTGAACATGATATGAGTTTACTCGGAGTGGATGAAGATGTGGCGTTGAAGAGGCCGGAGTGGAGGGCGAAAATTCATGTGAATGATGGGGGTTGATCGTACTTTTTATTATTATTATTTATTTATTTATTTTATTTTCTCCATCTTTTTCCTCTCTTTCTCTCTCTCTCTCTCTCTCTCGCGCTCTCTCTCTCTCTCTCTCTCTCTCTCTCTCTCTCTCTCTCTCTCTCTCTCTTCTCTCTCTCTCTCTCTTCCTTTTATCACGATGACATATGAGGATTCATGTTAGCCGACCCCAAATTATTTTGGGACTAAGGCTTTGTTGTTGTTGTTGTTGTTGTTGTTGATGTAATTTACTAATGAAAATCTTAAACTTGTTACTGATAGTATTGTATTGTATTGTTGACGGGGTATCACTAGTAAGTCTTAGATTTTCATTAGTAAATTACATCAGTCTAAAATTATTGCTCAAAGTTCATTCGTAGTGATCACCAAGAAAAAAAAAGAGAGAACAACATTTTGGGACGGAAAGGTAAACAGTAGGCTTAAAAGATACCTCAAGTAACCCGGGCACACTAATATGTAGCAACACCTAGACCGCAACCGTTTCTGATGCAAGAAGTCCCATTTGCTCGGTCAGATGATTAATATTCTTGGTCCCATCCAATCCCATCCCTGGCCCTGTATGAAGTTCTTGTTCCTCAGTGATCACTTCACCAACAAGAGAACTATGCTCGTCTGTATCCCCTAGGAGTGCGCTTGCCGATAGAAACTGTTCCCAGAAAACATCGTTAATACTTGGAAGCGTAGGGTTGTTATCCATCAGGACATTAGTATCAGGACTGGAAGACAAATCATCCCCTAGAACAGGAATTTCCTCATCCCCGAGGCCCGAAATTATATCCATAAATTCAATGTCGCTATTGTTAATAGGACCCATGAAATTCATATCAGAAACTTCGGTAGGACTTTCAGGTATGATTCCTTCAATTTCAGAAAAGCTGGATGGTAAGGTGTGATTCTCAGGACTAGGAAAATTAACTTCTTGAAATGGTGTCACCGTGGCCTCAACAGCTGATGATGGAGACAGTTCTCCCTCACAAATAGCTGTTAGTTGACCAAACGGAACAGGCACATGAGACTGCACCGGAGTTGTTAGCACCTCTGAAAGCGTCACTCCAGATATCCGATTAGAAGAAGAGGGGATATCACTGATCAGAAAACCATTTGCATGGTTAATGGTGGGTTCAAGTCTTGTTGAGGCATTCATTTTCAAAATCTGCTTTAGCATTGCCTTCGCCGCTTCATTCATCGAAGGTTGGTAATTGACCATCCGTCCATCGGGAGAAGGAGAACCATACTTGCTAACTAAAATCTCTTCTTCTTGATTGGGTAGTCTCCTTTTCTTATTCCCTACAGAAATGCGTCTATCACTCTGGTTCGGTTGGTGCAAGAGTTGTGATAAGAAACCAGGACTCTGCATAGCCTTTGCCAGGAAGGACATCATTTGCTGTTGCTTCTGCTCCATTAAGTGAACACGATGCCCAACTGTTTGCAGCTTCTGATCTGTTGTTTGCTGCTGATGCCTTAATGTCACGAGCTCCTGCATGATAACATTCTTATCCTTCTTAAGGTATTGGATATCTTCCTCAATCTCGGGCCTTGCAACTTCAACAGAAGGTGGAGCTGATGTGCACTGGGCTGGAATTGGTATTTGAGGAGGACTCTGCTGCACATGCCCAGGTTTCCGCCTGTTGATGGTCTTCAAGAGGTGCTTCTGGCCCCTGAGGAACCCCTCGTTAGCAAATTCCCAGCGGTCAGACTCGATCTTTCTAAAACCCTGCGAGAGAAAAATAAAAGCAACTAAGTGAAACAAGAATCAAGGTGAAAGTGATAACTAAGGTGTAAAAAGTTTAGAAAACAAAAAAGCAGGACATGTATGTAGATTCAAGAAGACGACTGAGTATTAAATTGCTTTACCAATAAATTGCTCAAATTAATTAGTACGGTATTTATTTATTTTTGACAAAAATAAATTGCTTGAGTACTACTAACAATTCCACATAAGTAATTGTGATTAATTATCCATTAATTGTGAAACAAGTGAGTGATCAAATGAAGTAGCAAGAAGTCATGTTTGAATAGATGATAAAACGACTGCCCTAATCGTACAGGCACTGTTTTCGATAAGCAATTGCAGAGAAATTATGCGAATAATTAACAGGTAAATAAATGAAAAAGAAACCGAAATCGGATGGGATGGGATGGGATGAAGATACATACGTAAGTGTTCAACTGACGGACGAAGCTGGAGAAATTCTTATGCTTAAAGTAATTGGGCAAAAGATCCGAAGCACAGAGAGCTTCGTTCCAGACAACAAAACTGTTGCCATTCTTGCCCCATGAGACGATCGAGTCAGTGGAAGGATCGTCGACCATGTCGTAAGTCTTGCTCAAGAAGGGAGGAGGCGAATTAGCAATCGAGGTTGCGACCGTCGCGTTTCCATTAGCTCTGCGCATGATTCAAAATTAGGTTGGAATTGTAAGAGTGACGAAGGGGATGAAAGTAGGAAAAAATGGTGAATTTTGATGGGAGGGGAGAGAAAAAGGAGAACCCTAGATAGATATGAGAGTCACAGAGGTTTTGACACGAGGAGGGGGAAGGGGTCGCAGTCACCGAACCGAGTGAGGTGGAAATTGCGCCAGAAAGGTCTTGTCTTTCCACTTCTTTCCCTTCTACTCTTTGGATATTCCATAGTATTAGATGCCATACTATATTGGGACTATTAACTCATAAAAGAAGTGTTACTATTTGAAATTTAATTATATTCATAATTTAAAAATTAATTATTAGTAATATTTTTTGAAATAAATTAATTATAAATTTTACAAGAATAATAATAAGTGTGCTAAAATACATATTGTAAGTGCAAAACGTGGTGATACCACAAGTGCTGCCAACACTGTCCCAGTGATACCCGACGGACTGCTGGGATTATATTTGGATATTTGCTTCATAAATAATTGTTGTACTAATGTCTAATATATATGCAAGTTTATTGTTTATTGTTGGTCCAATTTTCAGATATACTATGGTTGAGATGCTAGAATAATGCAAGGAATGTGAAAGAAGATTTTATGGATAAAAGGGATTTTATCCATAAACGTGTGGGGATTTAATTCACAACAAACACATGGGATTTGACCCATTCAAAGGCTGAGTTGTTGATAAAAAAGGTACAAGGCGTTCATAGCATAAAGGTACAAATCGGGTATGCATGGACTTGGGCACCAAGAATTAGTTCCTACATTTTAGGAAATGTGGAAAATAACCTCCCCAAGTTCGGTCACTCCACTCCATCTCTCTACCACGTTTTTGCATCCTCTCCAAGCCATTATTGGAGTATTTCCCAAGTCCAAGAAGCACTATAAATAGCAAGAGGAGGTGAAGATGAAAGCACGGCAAACACAACACTTGAAGCAAGAACACACACTCCTCACAAGAAAGTCTTACACATTCCTTAGTTCCTTATAAATTCTCAAACACATTTATATTCTTGTATCGAGTATTATAAGTGTCTTGGCTAGGTTAGGATTCTGTGTATTAGACTTAGTAGTTCCACAAAGCTTTCATTGTAATAGCATTAGGGAACTCTCGACCTTGTACTTCATCTCATATTATTTAGTGAAGGTCTCGCCTTTTGAGGCATCCCTCAAGATATATAATTTATATATCTTGAGAAAAATAATTCCTGTGTTGATTTTCCGCTGCAAACTCTTTTCAGAAATTGTTTTCTGCTCGTGTGTGTAAGTGTTGCCAGAAGTGATATCGTTGCAGTGACAACACTTTTGATATCACTTACCCAAGGCCATTGACATTTTCAATTGGCACCAGAGCTGGTTACTTGACATACTAAGTATTTGATCCAGTTTGTCATGGCCTTGAATCTTGCTAATCCATATCTTGAGAGACTTTCTCTTCTTCTTGGCTCGAATCATACTTCCCTTAGAAATAGTGAGGAAAGAGAGCTAGAAAACGTTAAAGAACGTGATCAATCAGCCATGTTGACCATGGATTTGGAGCACTCAAAGTCAGATTCAGAAAGTGTTGCCAATGGTGTTACCTAGAGTGCGATAACACCAAGCTCAACACCCAGCAGGTATAATCCTTTTAAATTTTCTGACGATTTTTGCTTTCATGGTTCAATTAATGTTGATGCAGGAAGTCCAGATGAGGAGGATTTAAGCAAGGATGAGCTCATTGATGGGTTAAAAGATCTCTACAAGGCATTATTCAAAGAATGGAAGGAAGAGAACAAGATGGTAGCGATCTTAACCAAGGAAAATCATGAGCTAAAAGACTCTTTGACTCGGTTGGCGGTGCAATTCACAAAGTTGGATGTTGAACTTGTCAAAGTCAAGCCCAAGTTGAAGCTAGCCGAGACTACCCTCAAAAAGTTCAACACGACGTTCTCAAAATTGGATGAAATACTCGACTTGAGTAAGTCACTCAAAGCAGGTATTGGTTTCCAAGACTCTCTTGACAAAATCACTTCTACTATAATGAATGAAAATAATGAAACATGTTTTGTAAAAGAACATGAAAAAGTAAAAAGTAGTTCATCAAGTGATATTTCTGATCAACCGTGTGTGTGTGAATATTGTCACACAACTGGACAAAGTAAATTTGATTGTTTTACACTCAAAAAGAAAAATTCAAGTTCACATGTGTTATCTCAAGTGTTACCTAACACTCAAGACAACACTGGTGATCAGAAAATTAAAAAGTCTAAAAAGAAAGTCTGGTTTTTAAAAACTAATCATAAATGCAATGTTGTATTTGCCTATTTGAAGATTAACATTTCAGGTTCATGGTACTTTGATAGTGGTTGTTCACATCATATGTCTTGCACGTTGATGGATTGGTTGCTAATTTAATTAGCATTGGCCAATTGTGCGATGACAACTTGGATGTAAAATTTAATAAAAATACTTGTGAAGTTTTTGATAACACTAACACTTGTGTAATGTCAGGAACTAGATCAAGTGACAATTGCTATCTTGTTGATAAACAAGTATGCAATTTAGTCAATATGGATGACACAATTTTGTGGCATCAAAAGTTGGGACATGCCCCTTATGAAAACTTGAAGAAAATTTTTCAGTTTGAGGCTGTCAAAGGAGTCCCCAATCTGAATCTGAAGAACAAAATTATGTGTGGGGACTGCCTTAAAAGTAAGGAGACTCGTGTTACACGCAGTGTTACCCAACACCAGGAGCAACACTTTGGGACAACACATTGTTTTCAGCTTTTGCACATGGACTTGATGGGTCCAATTGAGGTAGAAAGCCTGGGAGGTAAGAGGTATGTTTTTGTTATAGTTGATGATTTCTCTAGGTTTTCTTGGGTATATTTCCTAAGAGAAAAATCTGAAACTTTAGATAAATTTAAACTCTTGCACTCCAAAATCAAAAACATGTTTTGTGCTTCTATTTTCTGTTTAAGATCCAATCATGGAAAAGAATTTGCAAATGTTTCCTTTTATAATTTTTGTAAGAAAAATGGGATACACCATGATTTTTCGATCTCTAAACCACATGGTATGGCTGAAAAGAAAAATAGGACATTGCTTGATATGGCCCGTGTTATGTTATTCTCAAAAAGAATTTCAAAAAAATTTTGGGCTGAAGCTTTGAGCACGGCTTGTCACAATTCTAATAGAGTCTTTCTAAGACCCGGTTTAACTATGACACCCTATGAGATTTTGAATAGGAAGAAACCACGTGTTCATTACTTCCATGTGTTTGGGTGTGTATGTTATATATTAAAAGACTGGGATCGCTTAGCTAAATTTTACTCTAAGAATGATAAAGCCATTTTTCTTGGATATTCTCATGACAATCTTGCATATCGAGTCTATAATTTAAGATTGAGAACTATTCAAGAATCTGTAAATATTGTTTTTGATGATCTGTCAAGTGTTGCAGATGAACCAGGTGCTTATCCTCGTTTGGTACTGCTGGAACAACCTCAAAGTGAATTTGACATTTATGTTGGACCAAGTGTTGACATAAGTGTTGGACCAGAAGTCAGTCCAGTTGTAGAAAATGAACATAATGAGGACTCCAATAGAGTTGATGATCCCGTCAGAAGAGATCCCCCTTTGAGGATTCAAAATAATCATCCTATATCCCAAGTGATAGGGAGGTTAGACGAAGGGATACAAACTAGACGTAAGGAACCGGTTAATTATTGAGACATGGTTAGGTATATTAAGGTAAACCATTCATGTTTTCTTTCTAATCTTGAATCTGAAAATACTTTGAAAGATGATTATTTGATTCAAGTTTTTAACCATAAGAGACTTTCTAACTTGAAGAAGTCTCTTGTTTCATTTCTTGTTTAAACCCCTTGGATCATCTTTGTTGTTGTACAATATTTTAATTTTTAAGAAAAAAAAATCTTTTTAGTTTTTGTTTAAAGCCCTCGCGGCAGCATATGCTGACCTTTTTGTTTTGGTAGGTTTATACTTGGTTAACATGTTTGTCAAATCTCCTTTGTACTCAAAAGTAACAAAGTCACTAATTTTTGTGATAAAATTAAAAGGCAAAAAGCACTTATAGTATTTCCTAAGTAACTCGGGACACGACGTTCGCTGCGACGATGCACTCTTGCCAAAGGGAGATACTATCTAGTGATTTCGTACTAAGTATTAGGAACATGGAGTTCGCTGCTACAGTGTATCCTACTTGTAAGGTACAAATCACTAAAGTATTTTTTACACTTTATAAGGACTCGGAGCACGGAGCTCGCTACTACAATGCTTCCTTGTAGATAAAGAAGTGTAAATTATGCTTATATTTTAAAGTGCTTAAAGATGAACAAGCTTATATAGTGTTAACTTCAAACATGTAATTAAGGCTTGCTATGCATCAAATGTTTGAAGATGAAAAGCTTGTTTCTTAGCCTCAATTGCTTATTATAAAGAAGCCTAACAATTTGCCTCAAGTGTTTATTATGAGGATTGTTTTGCCTTAAGTTTCTTAAAGTGAAAATTTTATCAAGGGGATATTTGACTTATATGTTTTCCTAAGTGTTACCATCATTGCCGATAACACATTAGTATGTGCTACATTATTTTTTTATTCATTTCTTTTTTCGGAAATTAATAGTTAATTTTTGAAAGTCCGAAAGTCCTTTATAATTTGTGGAATTTTTTGATTTTCAAAAAGTCTTTATTAAATTATTTTTTATTTTATTTTTGGTGAATTTGGTTAAGTAACTTCATCTCTAAAAGTTTGGAATCAAGTTTCAAATCAAGCTCAAAAATTAGGGATGTAGTCACCTAGGCCGAATTATCCAACATTATTTTCTTTTATTTTTTCGTTTTATTTTCAAAAAAAAAAAAAAAAAGTTTTTTGGGATAATGGCCGGTTGTTTTATCAAAAATGTGGGTGATGTGATTGAGTGTAACTATCTAGCTAAGAAATAGGGGGAGTTGAGAGTTATATGGTTTAGGAAGAGACTTATAATAAATTGTATTTATCTCTTTCATTTGAATGCTTCCTAAAATATCCAAATTAAACCCCTCCTCCTCTCACCGATCTCCCTCTTTCTCTCGCCGACCTCTCTCTCTCAGTCTCTCTCACGCTCAAAATCTCTCTTCCAAAATTCTTTCCTTCTATTCTCAAAACTCTATAAATGGCTTCCCATTCCAAAACCTCAAATGAGCACATGGAAATCTCGCCATTGTTGTCTCCGGACCTCCACCTGTTCCGATCGCACAAGCTCCTCCTACGTCGGATCCTTCCCAACCTATAGTGACTACCATCAAGAAAAAGAAAAAGAAGAGAAAAGACTCATCTTCTTCACGCCAACCGACTGCCCAAGCTCCATCAATGCAGACTTCAAGCCAGATACAGATTCATACAGACTTGTAGAAATTCTTTGCACAGTATTCTTCACAAACACGAGGAGATAATGCTGCCACAAGTGCTGTTCTGCATGCTACCACAAGTGATGTTCTGCATGCTAACACAAGTGCTGATCTAACTGGTAATGCACGTGTGCGGGCTATTGATACTCAAACAGGTTTGGTAGTTGGTGTGTTTCTATTCTTGGTAGCTTTTAAAAACAATTTTTATGTTAGTTGTTTTAAAACTATTAGGTGCACTTAAACATTTGTTTTACATTTGTTTTTTGGTTGGTTTATTTGTGTGAAGTGTGTTAAACACTTCATGGTTTTTGGATTTTATAACTTTGGTTTTGTTTTGGATAATTAGTTTTTAATCATGTTTAGTTTACTTGGTTTAAAACTACTTCAAAATCATTGTTTTTCGGTTGACTTGCCTCTTTGAGGGTGAGTTAATCTTTGCGGGAAGAATTTATGTATATTCTGTATTTGTGCCTAACATTGTCTTGCAGTGTCACAGCATTATTTAGTTTGTGAAGAAATATCCAATTAAGGGGGAGATTGTAAATGCAAAACGTGGTGATACCACAAGTGCTGCCAACACTGTCCCAGTGATACCCGACGGACTGCTGGGATTATATTTAGATATTTGCTTCATAAATAATTGTTGTACTAATGTCTAATATATATGCAAGTTTATTGTTTATTGTTGGTCCAATTTTCAGATATACTATGGTTGAGATGCTAGAATAATGCAAGGAAAGTGAAAGAAGATTTTATGGATAAAAGGGATTTTATCCATAAACATGTGGGGATTTAATTCACAACAAACACATGGGATTTGACCCATTCAAAGGCTGAGTTGTTGATAAAAAAGGTACAAGGCGTTCATAGCATAAAGGTACAAATCGGGTATGCATGGACTTGGGCACCAAGAATTAGTTCCTATATTTTAGGAAATGTGGAAAATAACATCCCCAAGTTCGGTCACTCCACTCCATCTCTCTACCACGTTTTTGCATCATCTCCAAGCCATTATTGGAGTATTCCCCAAGTCCAAGAAGCACTATAAATAGCAAGAGGAGGTGAAGATGAAAGCACGGCAAACACAACACTTGAAGCAAGAACACACTCCTCACAAGAAAGTCTTACACATTCCTTAGTTCCTTATAAATTCTCAAACACATTTATATTCTTGTATCGAGTATTATAAGTGTCTTGGCTAGGTTAGGATTCTGTGTATTAGACTTAGTAGTTCCACAAAGCTTTCATTGTAATAGCATTAGGGAACTCTCGACCTTATACTTCATCTCATATTATTTAGTGAAGGTCTCGCCTTTTGAGGCATCCCTCAAGATATATAATTTATATATCTTGAGAAAAATAATTCCTGTGTTGATTTTCCGCTGCAAACTCTTTTCAGAAATTGTTTTCTGCTCGTGTGTGTAAGTGTTGACAGAAGTGATATCGTTGCAGTGACAACACTTTTGATATCACTTACCCAAGGCCATTGACATTTTCACATATAATGTTTTTTGAGTAGATAGTGACATCCGATTTCGTGAAAGTTTAACCTTTATTAAAAAAAATTACCATTTAAATATGAAAGATGAATAAATTGTTATTTATTGAATGATGGCCAATTGAATTTGTCCTACATCAGACTTTTATCAAGAGAAATCGATCGTGTTGAGTTTGTAATCAATACAAAATATTTTTATTAATTTTTAAAACCAAACAAAAACTAGAAAATCATATTTAGTTGAACATATACAAATTAACTTTTTAACTTTAATTTTTTCATTACAATCTAAAAAACGGTTTTATTGTTATGAATTTTATATCAAATGCAATAAAGTTTGTATGCTTATGGTAACGCGATAAAAGTTAGCATGTTTATGGTGTTACAAACAAACTTTTTTTCCCGTAAGAGTTATTCAAGAAAAGAAATATGAAAATTAAATTTAGATTTCAATAATATATATAAATTGATTTTTTGACATGTGCGCATAAGATAAGATTTAAGTGATAGTTACCCTAAGACTCATCCAAGCATTACCCAATTCTTAAAAGAATAATACTAGGGGCACAAAAAAATCACAAAAACTTGCTAACAAAATCTTAGGTGTAATGATATTATTGGTGTTTTTAATTAAAGTGTGGCGGGTCTATTATCGATGCAACCAATAAAATATTGTCACCCCAACTTTTCCCTCTCAGGGCATACCTCAACGCTGGCCATCCCCGCAGGCGATCGAAGACCAACGACTGATGACCAATAACATTCGAGCCTCTCATTTCTCTCATCGCCATTGCACCCTAATGAGATTACTACCCCCTATTCAACAGCCTCTTCAGCCGACCTAGCTGCCTCTCCGCCACAAGCATCTCTTGCTTCCTCACCTTTTTTGCCAAGTCGATTTGGTTATCTCTCCATCTTCTAAAGTGATTATCCTGCAACATGTAATAATTTATACGTCTCAGTAGATCCACGGCTAACCTCCATCTCATTACTTCAAATCTTGAGTCGTGTATCAGAGTTTTTTTTTGGTTTCCTCTAAATATGTGACATATTTAATTTAAGATGTATTTTCATTGATTTTTGTTGCTTTTGTGTTGATAAATTAAGTACAAGATTTATCTTTTTTGTCTAGAAACTTGATCTGATACAACTCTCAGTGCTATTTTGCTCCCCCCCCCCCATAAATCTCTTACAATTTAATACGAAGAGCGAATTATCAAAGTATTTTTGGCTCTGGTGTTCATTTATAAGAGTTATTTTTTTGGTTTTGGAGAATTCAACAAAATTGGTATTTTGTTGGTGTTGGTAATAGTTTTGATTGTTGTTTTAGTTTTGATTTTGAAATTCAGTATATGAGTTTTCATATAGTTTGTAATTCAAAAATTTGATACATTATCAAATAATTTAGTGTTAATATGTTTTAGCTGATTTTGGAGTTAAATTTAAGTAGGAGAGTTATATTTCAGAGCTAAAATTTGGTTGAGGGAGTCTCCTGCGGGTGCGACGACGGCGCACGGAGCCGATCCTCTTTTTTTTTTTTTTTTTTTTTTCACCCCAACTTTTCTTCCTCCCAACAAAAGTAACACTTATTATAATGAAATGTCACATTTTTTTTAAATGTATCACAATTTTGCTCCAATAGATTAAGATAACATAAAGATTGACAACTAAACTAATGTCACACTTTTTATAAAAGAATGTAACACTCTTTTTTTTCAAATGTAACATTTTTTTTTTTTCAAAATTAACATAAGATTAACAAACTAAACTAATTTTATATTTGGAAAAAATACACCAAAAGTACCTGAACTATAGGGGTTGTTTGGATTTAGTAACTTATCTCTTTTTTGACCAATGAAAAATACCTTAACTCTTTTTTTGTGCAGCAGAGGTACCTATTGCTAACGCCGTCCACTTTTTGCCGTTAAGTTATCATGTTCCACGCACATGACTAATTTTTTTAGGGTAAAAATGTCAAAACATAACAAGGATAGTGTGAGAACATTTTACAAAGACAAAGGGGTTTAAATAAATTTTTTACTCTCAAATAACCCCCTTCCCCTTCCCCTTCTCTTTCCCAGTCCTAGCCAAACCGCCACCCACCACCGCTCATGTCCAGGAACGGCAGCCACCATCATCACCAGTTCACCACCACACTATTCGCCACCAACACCCAGCACTGCCCCTCACCACCGTCATTCACAGCCACCATTAAAATAACACCACCAGTCGGAACTACCATCACTACCAAAATCATCAGGAATTAAAACAAAAAAAGTCCAAGAATTAACAATGTACAAACCCAGATTGCACAATCCTTCAAACCCCCCCCCCCCCACCATGAAAAGTACAAAAAAAAAAAATCAAAATCAGATATGACCTTAGAAAGCATCAATATCTGATTTATGCTTGCAAGCATAAACCCTTCTCCATTTTCATCCTCATCACCTTTCTCTCTCTAAAACCCCTCCTTTTCTCTCTCTAAAAACACCATTCTAATGAGTTCATACAATTCTACCCCAAATTTCGACAACCTCCTCCTCCAATCCCTAATTGGCAGGCTCCAACTCCGCCCGGAATCCCCGCTCCAGGCCCCGCCCTTCCTTAAACAAACCCTAGAAGACCTCCTCCTTGAAATCATCAACAACCTCTCCGGCTCCGAAGACGACGGTGATGATGATGAAGACGGGACCGACAGCAGCAAAACCCAACTCGCGAAAGAGGAATCGAAGCTCGAGAAAGAGATTATTAAGATGATTCTTTCAGGCGGCCATTGATGAAATTTCAAGCTTTGTTCTATAATAGAGGATTTGTTTTGGCTATGATTTTGAAGTTGTGGGAGAGAGAAATTCGATTTGTGGCATTTATTGAAAGAGAGGTGCAAGGGGTAAGGGATCAGATGGGGGTGGGGGTTCGGATGGGGGTGGGGATGAAAGGGGGAGAGGTAGAAGTGGTTGGGATTCATTGGGGTTGGGATTCATTGTTAGAACTGGGAAGTGGAAGAGGAAGGGGAAGGGGAGGGGGTTATTTGAAAGTAAAAATTTTATTTAAACTCCTTTGTCTTTGTAAAATGTTCTCACACTATCCTTGTTATGTTTTGACATTTTTACCCTCAAAAAATTAGTCATGTGCGTGGCACATGATAACTTAACGGCAAAAAGTGAACGGCGTTAGCAATAGGTACCTCCGCTGCACAAAAAAAGAGTTAAGGTATTTTTTATGGGTCAAAAAAGAGATAAGTTACTAAATCCAAACAACCCCTATAGTTTAGGTACTTTTGGTGCATTTTTTCCTTTATTTTTATAAAAAATGAATGTAACATTTTTTTCTCAATTGTAACCGTTTATATTCTTAAATGTAACATTATATATGAAATGTAACAATTTTTTATTGAGAAAGTAACAATTGAAATGCAACTCGATTATATATATGAATTGTTACTCTTTTTTTAAAGAAGAAAAGTAACATTTTCTAAATAAAAATGTTACATTCATCTCTATAGAAAATTATAATTATATACTCCCTCCGTCCCAGTACAAGTAGGACTAGAGGTCCCCCACGGAGATTAAGAAAAAGGGAGTATGTGTGTGGTAGAAAATGAGGATACAGAATATGTGGGTAAATAGTAGTGTTAGTTGAATAAATTGAGTGGTGGATAATGAAGATAGAGAATGAGTGGGAATATAAATATATTAAAATATTTCCATTTTGGGTAGTCTCACTTGTGGTGGGACGGACTAAAAGGGAAAGAAGTCTCACTTCTGCTGGGACGGAGGGAGTGTTCACTTTGTTACACTTCAAATATTACTTTTTCTAACCACAAAAACTATCAAACAATTTAAATTTTCTTGTAAAATTGCTGTTACATTTGACTGTAAAAAGTGTTACTTTTTGAAGATGAAACTGTTACTTTTATCATAACAGAATGTTACATCTCAGCTGACGAGCAGCTCAAACTTTTTGTGTGTAAAAAAATATGATTTTTTTTTATTTAAATCAAACCATATCATGAGCTATCTAGTTTGATTCGTTTCGTTGAAACGAACACAACGGTATTTTTGCTGGGAATGAAAGAGAGGCTGGCGGGCGGGTCGGGCCCGCCGCACGCCCATGCACCTAATGTATATAAGAATTTGTCAATTTGGTTTGAGCGTTACAAAGGTTTTATAATTTATTCTCTTATAATCCTCATCTTTTCTCTTAAAGAGACAATTATTATAGTTGTTTTTTGCTTTTGATAATTGAATGTTAGAGTTGTTTTTTTTATACCCCAATAGATGGCTGTCATTAGTTAAAACCGTGTATAGAGAAGGAATATGAAAGAAAATAAAGTCAGTTTATTTCCTTGTCTTTGACGAGTACATACATACACAATATATACAAAGACTCTTTCTTAGAGACTAAGTCTAATCCCTATAATTTAGCTAGGTCAAATATATCCTACCTATTTACATTCATATCAAATAGGTAACTAAAGATACACACAATTAGGAAAGAAGATATTCCGAGATCCTTGAAGATCCCGGCTATCTCAACACCCCCCCCCCCCTCAAGTTGGAGCGTGTAAATTACAGACGCTCAACTTGCCTAGAAGATGCAGAAACTGTTGACTGCCCAATGCCTTAGTAAGAATATCCGCTAGCTGTGAAGTTGTATGAACGTAACTAGTTGTGATGACACTTGACTGTACAACATCGCGAACAAGATGACCGTCAACTTCAATATGTTTGGTTCGCTTATGATTGACAGGATTTTGAGCCATATGCAATGCAGATTGACTATCACACAGAATAGTTATAGGAGCTGAATGAGAAATGCCGAACTAACCAAGCAAGCTACGAAGCCATTTTAATTCACACATGGCACTTGCCATAGAAAGATATTCTGAAAAGCAGAATCGGAGCGCGAAATATTAGGCTGTTTCTTGGTTTTCCAAGAGATTGGAGAGTGACCCAAGAAAACAAAATAAGCGGTAAGAGAGCGCCGAGTAAGAGGACAACTTGCCCAATCAGAATCACAATATGCTCGAAGATGAAAAGCAGAATCGGAGTGCAACAAAATTCCTTGGCCCTGACGATTTTTCAGATACCGAACAACACGTAGAGCGGCTCTCCAATAGGCCCTTTTAGGCCGAGTCATGAATTGTGCAAGAGTATGCACACTAGGATAGCTCAGGGCGAGTAATAGTAAGATAGATAAGGCGGCCCACAAGTCGCCTATAAGCCTTAGGATCTCGTAAATCAACATCTTCAGTCAAAGCCAAACGGTGATTCTGTTCAATAGGAGTAATGGCTGGACGTGCTCCCAGAAGACCAGCCTCAGATAGTATATCAAGCGCATATTTGCGCTGAGAGAGGAAAATACCATTCGGATGTGTGGCCACTTCAAGCCCCAAGAAATATTTAAGACGCCCGAGATCTTTCATGTGAAAACAACGACTAATATAGGCCTTGAAGCGCCTAATGGCAACCAAATCATCCCCACCAATAACCAAGTCATCAACATAGACGAGAACGTGTATTTCAGCAGCGGAAGTCTTGAAAAAGAATAAATAATAGTCAGAACATGATTGAACAAATCCATACCTCTTCAATGCCATAGAAAGTTTTGCAAACCAACGACGAGGAGCTTGCCGAAGACCATATAATGATTTTTTAAGTTTACAAACCTTCCCAGAAGACGAGTCCGGATGTCCCAAGGGCACCTTCATGTACACATCTTCACTCAGATCACCGTGTAGAAAAGCATTGTGAACATCCATTTGATGAAGTTCCCATCATTTAACCGCAGTAATGCTGAGAAAAACTCGTACCGTAACCATTTTGATGGTGGGTGAAAATGTCTCCTTGAAGTCAACACCTTCAACTTGTCTATTTCCCAAGATCACCAACCGAGCTTACAACGCTCAATTGTCCCATCAGCATTGTACTTGATTTTACAGACCCATTTGTTACCAATCACCTTCTTATCAAGAGGAGCATCCACCAACTCCCATGTTCCATTCTGATCATGAGCATTAAGCTCTTTATACATAACCTCGCGCCATTGAGGAAGCTTAACCGCTTCACTAAAATGTTTTAGCTCAACACCTGGGTCAATAGCAGCCCAAAAACAACGATGTGTAGACGAAAATTTAGCGTAATTGACAAAGTGTGATAAGGGATAACGAGTACCTGAAGATTTGGATTGAGAAGATGGACGGGACGGGGGCGTAGCTTGAGTGATATTCGCCTGTGATTGTCCCAACTCATATTCAGAAGCTGGATATCTGGTAGAAGAAACCTTAACTCTCTGAACATGTCCCAAATTTTCTGGCTCAATCAATTCAGGAGGCTGTTCAACCTGTTCAGACAACTGTGCTGGAATCTGTTCTGTCAACTGGTCAGTCACCTCGTCAGTCAGTTGGTCAGAAACTGGGCCAGAAACTTCATCTGCGACTGGTATCTGTTCTGCCAACTGTTCGGTCACCTGTGTAGTGGGTTGTGCAGTCAACTCACCAGTCACATGTACATCTTCTTCACAATCCTCCATATCATTGGAAGAACAAAGAAAAATGTCAGAATCCGTGTATGCTCCATCTTGGTCAGCCCGACCGTGAGTAAAAGGGAACTCCTTTTGCACAAAAATAACATCCCGAGAAACGAGCAACTTATTTTCATCAAGATCATACACATACCATCCTTTCTTACCAAGAGGATACCCCAAAAACACACATCGCCTACTTCGACTTGCAAACTTATCATTATCACGCCGAGAATAATGGACAAGACATAAAGACACAAACACCCGAATATGTGAGTAAGAAGGAGGTTTCCCAAAAATAATTTCATAAGGAGTTTTCCCGTTTAGCAATTTTGAGGGGGTTCGATTAATCAGATGCCCAGCCGCCAACACACACTCCCCCCAAAATTTGACCGGTAATTTTGCTTGAAACATTAAAGCACGAGACACATTCAAAATATGTCTATGCTTTCTTTCCACCCTTCCATTTTGTTGGGACGTACGAACACAAGTAGTGTGATGTTCAATTCCATGTTCAAGAAAATATTTTTCCAAACAAGTAAATTTCGTCCCATTATCACTCCTAATTTTCTTAACTTGTTTATTAAATTGCCGCTCGACCATGACAAGAAAAAAATTCAAAATCTGGGAAACATCACCCTTGGACTTGACCAAATAAACCCACACCGCACGGGAACAATCATCCACAATGGTTAAAAAAATAAACAACACCACACAAAGCAGGTTTCCGATAATCACCCCAAATATCACATTGAATTAAATCGAAAATCTCTTTAGAATTACTTTCACTAAGTAAAATTTTGTCCCTACTTTGTTTAGCCATGCAACAAATCTCACAAACGTCTTTATGAATACTACTACGATTAATGAAAGGTAACAAACCCACTATCTTTCTTGACGGATGCCCGAGTCGCTGATGCCACAACTGAAAACTGCCAGATTCTCTGACGTTGCACACTTGCGTTGTCGGTGACTTCCTCAAGTAGTACAACCCCCCGTCCAGTTCACCCGCTCCAATCAAAATCTTCGAGACCCGGTCTTGTACAACACATTGTTTGTCAGAAAAATAAACCAAATAATCAGAATCTCGAAGTAATTGAGAGACAGATAAGAGATTGCAGTTAAAAGTTGGGGCATATAGAACATTTTTTAAAACAAGATTCGTGGCAATCTCAACGTTGCCTTCTTTCGTGGCTTTCATGTATCTCCCATTAGGCAGACCAATGTGATCCGCCTTAATATCATGAACATCACTGAGCAAAGAGATGTCCCATGTTATGTGTCGGTTGGCTCCACTGTCGACAAGCCAACGTTTATCGTGCATCTTACCAGTTGCCTTGCCAGTTGTGCTGAGAGTTGTCGGCACCTGTGTCTGCATAAAATTCTTGAAGTTGTTCCATTGATCTGCTGTGAATCCCAGCGCTCTAGCATGATCTGGAACCCCTTCGATACTGAACTCTGCATTGTTGGATCTTGTGCTCGGCTTCCCTTGATCTTTTCTTCCCAAAAAGGATTGGCTTCCTCCTCTTCTTTTTGCTGGTTTTCCACGCTGGTCTTCCCACCATTCTGGATATCTTATCAGCCTGAAGCACGAATCCACACTGTGTCCTTTCTTCCTGCAGTGAGAGCAAGTGACATTGCTTATATCCTTCTTTTCTGTCAATCCACCTGACGAGCCATCTGTGCTCACAACTAGTTTATGAACTGCCCTATCAACTGTACGAGCAACGAAACTTGCTGGAGTTGGAAATTCACAATGTCCGCCTCCCAGCACCTGTTCTTCCCTTATAGCATTAGAATATGCCTTATTCACAGAAGGCAGTGGCTCCGTATTGACAATAGAGGTTTTCACATTCTCAAACTTTGGAGTTTCTAACCCCATGACGAATTGATGAACCCGTTCCTCCTCACACCTTTTTACTAACACCGCCCAATATTACACTTGCAGCCCATACATGAACATGTTGGTAGGGTCTCAAAATCATTAAGAGCATCCCACAACTTCTTTATGCGTCCATAATAAGAAGCCACACTCTCGTTCTTCCCTTGTCTGCAGTTTGCTATGTCCGCCTTTAATTGTTGAGTCTTCGGTCCATTCCCCATCGAAAACCGCTCTTTCAAATCATCCCACAAAACCTTCGCTTCGTCCACATAAGTAATAGTGGAACGAATAGTCGGCTCAATCGTATTAAAAATCCATGAGATAATCATGGAATTCACCGTCCACCATTGGTCCGCTTCATCATCATCGTCAGGACACGGGATTCTGCCATCAATGAATCCGGTTTTCGTCTTCGCTCGAAGCGATCCTTTGAAAACTCGTGCTCATTCTTCATAATTCTCACTCTTCAACTGAACATGGGTGATGATCATTCCTGGATTGTCACTTGAAGAAAGAAAATAAGGAGATCTCTTTTGTTCCTTGATCTCCTTACCTTTGCCGGAATTTTCAACTCCGGGTTTCTGAGCTTCGTCTTCGCCGGCCATAGTCTTAAAACCGGGCTCTGGTGCAAAGTTAAAACCGTGTATAGAGAAGGAATATGGAAGAAAATAAAGTCAGTTTATTTCCTTGTCTTTGCCGAGTACATACATACACAATATATACAAAGACTCTTTCTTGGAGACTAAGTCTAATCCCTATAATTTAGCTAGGACAAATATATCCTACCTATTTACATTCATATCAAATAGGTAACTAAAGATACACACAATTAGAAAAGAAGATATTCCGAGATCCTTGAAGATCTCGGCTATCTCAACATCATTGTTTCAGAGAGTTGTGTCTGAGATCACACGACATTTCAGTAAGAAAGAAAAATTGTTAGCACGCGAAGAAACTGAGGTTGTTGGGGGGTATTTTCGTACTAAAGACATTATCAAAATTGCAAAAATAGTGACTCTTAATAATAAAGAATAAGCATTAGGCTGGGGCTTTCTGTAACTATTCAAAATTTAATTATTACATTAAAGTTTAAGTATGACAAAAAAAAGTGCATAATTATTGAGATTTTACAAATCTAAACGTATTACTAAAAAACCAATGATTATTTAATTTTACTTTCATAAATAAATTTGTACTCCCTATATCCCGCTTTAAGGTTTTTACTTTCTTTTTTAGTCTGTCCCAATTTAAGGTTCTTACTTTGTTTTATTACCAAAAATGGAAAGTGAGACCTACTTGTCATTCTCACAATAAAAACTCCCCACCCACTTTCTCTCTCACACTGTACTTTCATACTCATAACATTTACTTTTTCTAAATCAAACTAAGAACTTTAAATTGGGACATAGAGAGTATTTTATTTACTAAAGACACAAGACAGATCGTTTATAAATTACACTCCATAAATACAGTACATCTCAAAAAGGAAAAAAAAAAAACAAAAAAGGCCAGATCCGAAGTGGTGTATATTTGGGCTGGAGTCGATTGGGTTTGGACTGTGTTTGAGGCCTGTCGATCGGCACAATTGGTGGGCAATAAGAAACTTGTAATCTTATCGCTTAAAATATGTATGGATAATCAATCGTCCACAGTTGGCGCCATTGCAGTTGCAGAGTCGAGATACCCTCTCTCACACACACACACACTCGAAAAAAAAGAAGAGAAAATGCACATGGCGGCATATAGTGTTTACACCGGTCGGGCATCATTCGGCGGCAAATCCATAGGAGGCTTGAGTCTGAATTCAGGGAGGAAAACGAAAACGAAAACTCCGATTAGAGCCAATTTGATGATGGATCCGGATTCATTCCAAGTCGGACGCCTCATTGGCAGCTACGGGTTCATTAACATCACCAGGTACTCCGCAACGCATTCCCCCACCACTAAATTTGTTTTCATACTCATAGTTGATCCACCAACATACATCTCTTGCTTTGCTCTCTGTACGCAGTTATAACTCAGGTTTTCAAACGGGACTCGACTTCCAAAATCCACCACTAAATTTGAACCCGTTGACAGTTCAAGATGTTGGACAAGGCACTGTCAAAATCAGGTCCCCAACTATTCAACCTTTTCATTTTCTCCAAACTCTCAACCTAACACCAACATCACCAATTCAACCAACAATTGCCATTACTATGTTTTGGGACATGCCCAAAAACAAATCCGTAATATGCATATACTATTGCCATATTCCGTGACAGTTACTCTGCAGGCTTTATGAAGGGCGCGTAGTTCAGGGCCCACGTCGAGGTACTCCCATTATTTTTAAGGTGATGCACTTCTTATTTGATTTTTTCTTCTGTCAGACTTCCTCATTAAATTTATTATGCTGGAGTAGATAACGTTAAATACTTGTCATGAATACATAACTCTAATGTAATTTTACATCAAAGGAAATAACCAGCCCATTATGATGATACCGCTCCATCACAAAGCAGCTGGATGTCTAAGTACTCATTTGGTGTGGACAAAATGATGAGCCAATCTGTTATGTGTGTGCTTTTCACTACTTTAAATGACATGCGCCTATAGTACATTCTAATTAGGTACAGATTTAAATAATACTCCCTCTGTCCCTAAATGAGTGTCCATTTTCAAAAAATCTTTGTCCCAAAATGAGTGTCTTTTTTTAGCATAACTTTGTCCCTAAATGTTTTTTTTTCGAATTTTTTTTCACCGGTCTCTTTATATGTGCAAAACTAAATGTTTGGAAAGGAGATTACAACATTATATATGAATCTTTCCCACCAAAGTGTGCAAAAAGTTGACATTTTCAGATGTCCCTTAAAATGTAATTTGGATCATTTAGGGACAGAGGTAGTATTAAATGTAGTCATGTTGCAGAAACATTGTCCTTCGTTTCCTGGTGTAAACAAATCTTTCATACCGGCTCATACCCTGTTTCTATTAGACCCCTGCTACTATACAAGATGGTCAAATTCTCTCCAATAGCTGATAAAATGAGACACTTATCCATTATAAGTACATATTTCACTACCAAGGTCAGGAAAGTTTCTGCTGTTAGTGTCCATCAGATTTGGAATCCAACAAACAGGAAAATATTCCAGTTTATGTATACAAGTGAGGAGCAATTCTAAAGGATGTTATTGCCAATGTCAAGTTCAGTCTGATGTGTTGGACAAAGACTGATAGGACTAACTACAAGTCTACAACCCTCAAGTTATGAACTGGTTAGACTGCATCAATCAGAATGTGAGTTGAGCTCAGAATTCATACAAATCTTTCAGGGCATGTAGTTGCTCAACAAGAACACGGTTTGCTAAGTTGGCAGACTGAGATCTGCTGCAGTCCACCAAACATAGACGATAACTGGTGAGATAGTTAAAGAGTATGCCTAGGCTGTTTGTTGGTTTTGTTGAGACTTCCCCTAGGTATGGGTATGCCTTGCAGAGGTTGTACGTGGATGTGTCCGGATTAATATGATTTAGAATTACCAAATAAGTGAAAACTTCAACTCATTTGACTTAAGACTAAAAAGTTAATATTTTCTGTTTTGACGTGCAGGTTTATCCTGGAAAACTAGTAGGGGGTGTTGAGGCTGACATGATGGCTGCAAATGAGCTAAATGCTCATGCCTTCCTTCAAGTAATTAGCAGTTTTCCATCAAGTTAATGAGAGATTATCATATAGTACTGTCTAATTGATGTGAATTTCCTGCAGAGCAGTTCAAGGACTATTTGCCACAATATCCAAATACTACTTGGCGGTTTTGAAACAAAAACAGGCGAGCAGGTTTGATTTATCAATCCATGTCTCAATCGTGCTTGGTTTTTCTTCTTCTACTCCTTATTATCCTTTTGCTTTATAAAGACGATAAGGTTGAATTGTACGATGCTTATTCTGGTCAGTGGCTTGCATTTCGTAACGATGGGACGTTTAGTGCCGCGGACTATGCGAAAGCTTCAAGTGAAAAACTGTCAAAAGAGGGTGCTCTTGGAGAAAGGAGATTTTGGAATCCCTTCAAGCAAGAGCTGTCTATAAAAAACAGGCGATTGTACATTACCAAGCTGCTTTATGGTACTTTACGTGGCCTGGCATACATGCATGACCATGACAGGTTACATCAGAGTCTTGGTCCAGCATCTGTAGTTCTGAAGTACGTCATTTGAAGCTCACCCATATATATATATATATATATATATGCTGATGATCCTACTTCATTTCTTTTTCTCGGAGATATGAACTACAACCCTCTTCCCTATCTCGAGCTTTGGCTAAGATTCTGTTTGCTGATTGCAGCACAATGTTTGAGAAAGAAGCTGATTACCTAGTCCCGAGGCTCCGTGATCTTGCCTTTTCAGTTGATATAAGGTACTCCCTCCGTCCCAAAATGAATGTCTAAAAACCTTTCAAGCTTACTCTTGATCAAGAGCAAATCTGATATATTTTGGACATTCATCTTGGGACGGAGGTAGTAGTTCTTTTGGTTTCTAACACGTTATGCATCCATGGACGTCTCCGTGGACTTACTAAAATTTGTACAATGTGTACAAAGAGGATTTTTTTCTTAATTCATTTTTTTTGGGGTGCCAATCATCGCCACTTGGTTTGCAAGCAAACTATCTTTCCCCTTTCATTCTTGGGAGAACTCCGTTTTTGTCCATCGTACTTTGGGTCGTGTTTCACTTTTATCATCAAATTTTATTTTTTTCATTTTTACCAACGTACTACAAACAATGGTGTCATTTTAAACCAAATTCGATATTTTATACCCAAATTTGTTTCAATTTTACCATTGTACTACAAACAATGGTGTCATTTTACACCCAAATTTGGTATGAAATGACACCATTGTTTATAGTACGATGGTAAAAATGAAAAAAATAAAGTTTGATGGTAAAAGTGAAACACGCCCTAAAGTACAATGGACCAAAACGGAGTTTTCCCTTCATTCTTTTACTACTCAGGCATATAAAAAAAAAAAAATCTTAAAACCCAGAGCTGTAAGAACCTTTCTTTTCCGTCTTTATTCCATTCGTATTGTTCAGGTAGAAGTACATCCAGTTGATAATAAACTGGCTTTCTAGGTATTCAAGTCTTGAGGAAACTCCAGGTATACTGTCTGAAGGGCTTTGGAGACGAGCATCAGCCGCTGGCGCATTCACTCCCATGGAGAAAAGAGCTTTTGGAATAGCTGATGACATGTAAACAATCTGTTTTTTTTCTTAAATGCGTCAGCTAGTTTGGAAACTATTTTATTTAGTGTCCCAATGTTCCTGTTGGCAGATACGAAGCTGGTCTTCTGTTTGCGTACTTGGCCTTTATTCCATTTTCTGAAGCAGGAATTTTTGATAGCCTTTCATTGCAGGTAACATATCTTGCAACTATATACTTTTAAACCCATCAAACCCGACCCACCCGAACAAAGTGACATTTAATCTACTCTTTTTTAACTTAAATGTTTTCAATTTGCAGAGGCTTCTAGAGAGCACTTTCCGGCTTGATCTCGAAGCTGCAAGAGAGTAAGTAGCCATTTCCTGTAGAGTGGTCTAGATTATTTTTTTACTCGTAATATGTAAACCTCCCCCCAACCCCATACCACACAAAAAGAGAAGAAATGTAAAAAAGACAAGAAGTTCACATCTGTTGGACCAACCCAGTGGGAAATCATGAGCTTTGTGCTTTGCCTTTACCTTTACCTTAGGCTTGAGGTTTTAGTGTGCTTTTTTGGCAGGTACTGTCTAGCTGATGACCGTTTGTTGGAAGGTGTAAAATATCTTGATTTGGGTGATGGTGCTGGCTGGGAACTATTGCAGGTTAGGTTAATAACTTATGACTTTGATCACTGTAAATTGAGTGCCTCTCATTGCTGCAGTCCCACTATATGTGTATAGAGTTGAGCCATTCAAGTAAAATTTGATGTTGTAAAGACCATTCTTTTCGGCTCATTGTTTTCAAAGAGCAATGCTAGGGGAACAAAATCATAGGTGGCAGCCAACAAAGTTTTTGTAGCGAAAAGCCTGTGACTTTTTTTGTGCAGCATATTTGTAAAATATCTGTTCACTGGCTTGGCTTCAGTGAGTTATTTATTTGGTTTAAGAATTAGTGACCTAGGGTGGCTTTGATTGCGTATTTTGATTTGTGCAGGCAATGCTGAATCCTGAGTATAGGAGAAGGCCAATTGCAGAAGCTGTAGCGAACCATCGGTTCCTGACTGGCGCTCTCCTTTAACCCATTTGCAGAGTAAGGTGTTACCTTATTTTGATCCTAACAAGGAAAATGGGGCTTCCTCTCCCTTTTTGGACGCCTGCCTGCCTGCCTTATTTAAATGATATTTGGATATTCATTTAGGGACAGCGAGAGGGAAGTTTTTTTTTTTTTTTTTTTTTTGCTAGGTTGGTATGAGGATTATGACACTATCTGTCTGTATTGACTTTTGTACCACTCCTTTGAATGGCATGACAATGCATGCAGTAATGAGCCCCCCTCTCAATTTATAGACTGGACTTTTTCCTCTTTTTAGTATATGACATTGAGTAAGTCCAAGTTTCTCAAATGTTTCCATCTGGTTCTTGTCACTCATTTAGAATGAATACCAAAGTGATGTCAATTGAGCTGTTGTGGATCAGATTAATGCGCAAATGCTCTAGTTTTGGTTGGATTGGGTCGAAAACGGTGACATGCCTACTGACATGTTAATGGATCAAGACGATCTTCTGTTTACTTTGCGGTGTTTGTTCTTTATTTCCTTTTCAACTAGGCACACCCATTTACATTTACATTTACATTTACAGTCAGACATGTATCAACTAAGAGCGTTTGTTGGAGGTGGGTGTGGAGGGTAAAACTGTCAGGTTCTTCCGTCTTATACTTATCGCTACTTATTTCTATTCTGGGCGTCCCATACTTTTTGCTACTAACTCAAAATGTTCAATTTTCTGTCTCCTATCCACTCACAACAACTATCCACTAACTTATTTTCTTTCTCCAATCCACTCACAATACTTACTTTTCCAACATACTTCCTCCGTCCCACCAGACCAACTTGTGGGGCACGATAATTAAGAAAAAGTTAGTGAATGTGTGGTGGAAAATGAAGAGAGAGAATGAGGGGTAAATAGTTGTGCAGGTTGAATAAAATGAGTGGTGGAAAATGAAGAGAGAATGTGTGGGGTTAAATGGTGGGGTTGATTGAATATAAATATATTAAAAAATTTCCATTTTTGGCAGTCTCACTTGTGGTGGGACGGACTGAAAAGAAAATTAGTCTCACTTGTGGTGGGACGGACGGAGAGAGTATTTCCTTAATATCCATGCACTCCATATATTACTAGCAATAAATATAGTACGGATATAGTAGTAATAAGTATAGGGCTGATGGAGTAGTGAAGTTGGTGATTTGGGGCGACAGTTACATCCAAATTTTGTATTGATGCTCTTAATGATAGGGGTAAAACTGTCCGTTCACGTAAGGGACTTAACCCCAGAAAGTTAAGAAGGGGGACAGACATGGGTGGGAGGCCGTAGAAAGAAAAGTAAAAACAATTGGAGAAGACGAAGAAAAGAAAAGAAGTCGATTCGAATTCTGATGAGACCGAGCCTTCTGGGCCGGATGCTCGCCGGTTTAAATCAATGCGACCTAACGCGCCCGAGCCGGACCTGAACTCTGGAGGCCGAATCGACAAGGAACGCGGGCTAGTAAGCCCGAGGGGATCGATCTCCCTGATATATATGCCCGAGTTGACTCTGCCTCCCGCCATCCTTAGGAGCCCGTGGTGCCCAGCTGGCACAAACGTACGCGAGGCGTCACCTATCCGTACCTGACACACCATAACGGTTGGTGATGGAACCATGCTTCCCTGACAGACACGCCACCTTCCCAGCCACTCTCCTGACCGATCCACTGGGGACTCGCCACGTGTCCCCCCAGTACCAGGGTGGTTAGTACCTTGTGCAGGCTTCTTTCCCTTGGTCATATATATACCTCTTTTCGCCCCATGAGAGAGGTACGTGCTCTATCCATCTCACACACACAAGGTCTTCATTGAGCCTTCATCTTAGGTTTTCCTCAGAGATCTTACTCTCACACCCGAGGGCCTAAGCCGGATTCCAACCCGGCCTTGGTCTTAACGGTGTTCTTGTTTGTGTTGTGATTAGGATCAAGAGACAGCAAAGGTGGAGTTCTATCTCCGTGACCCCAGAAATCTAGGGCGTCATCAGTGGTTCCATTGCCGGGAAACGAAAATCTTCCTAGTGCAATCTTCTGAGTTCTTTCGAATTCCCAGTCTAGTCTGACTCGACAAAGCCATTCCTTTGTTTCTACCGTTCAAAGCCATTCCTTTGTTTCTACGGTTCTAAAAATACACTCGACATTCCAAATATTTACAATGACTGGGAAAGAAATCTTGAACCCAAATGCTAGCCCTTCGAAACAAGCGCCTCAAGGATCCATCTTTGCCAGATGGGGGGACAGGGCGCCTAGTGGCTGCTCAGGCACTCCCTCTCAGAAAGCAAGAAGAGAGGCGGATCTGAGAGATCGTATCGAAACATCAAAAGCGCGCAAGGCACAGAAAATCCCCGTCACTCCCCTCACCCCTGAGCAGATTCAAAAGAAAATCCAGCTCCTGAAAGACAGGCAGGATCTAGTAGCGGAAGGGCTTCAGTTAAACCTGGCCCTGGAAGAGCTATTCAATGCCGAGGCTGACACGGGAATCCCTCTTGAAAGATCAAAAACGCATGGTTCTAAAAGCATAGCCAGCAGGGTGGAGGGAAAGAAGAAAAGAACCATCGTTGTGGAGGACGACGATGAAGAAGGAGAGGAAGGGAGAAAGAGTGAAGAAGGAGAGTCTCAACCTAGAAGGTCCAGAGGCCACTACAAGGGAAAAGCAACTGTTAGAACCGGAGAGCAATTTGCGGGGACGGCAAAAAGGGTGAAAACCGGGGAAGAGATTGATTACAAGGTCCAGGGGATGATCAGGGACCTATGGGAGTCTAAGCAAAGTGTGGCAAAGTGCATTGGACCCATAGATGCTTTTGCTTCCTGGATAGCTGATTCTCCAATCCAGCGGGAAAAGGTCCCCACGCTAGACGCTTATGACGGCCCGTCTAACTCCAAAAGCCATGTTGGGCGGTTTGAAGGGCAGATGGCTCTATTTTCGACGGATGAGGCCGTAAAATGCAAGGCTCTAGCCTCCACCTTCAAGGGGAAGGCGCTGGGATGGTTGTTGGCCCATAAACCCCGCTCCATTTGCAGCTACGAGCAATTGCGGACGTCGTTCCTGAATTCGTTCGCGGGTGCCTGGGAGGTCGCAAGACCGAAATCGGACTTATGCGGTGTGAAGCAATATCCCGGGGAAAGTACGAAAGCGTACATTACACGGTTTCGAAAGATGACCGAACAAATCGTGGACCTAACGAGAAATGACATCGAGCTGTGCTTCTTGGGAGGATTAACATCCTATACCTTGAGGCAAGAGTTCGCTTGTCGAAAGCCCGAGGGAACAGAGGAAATGTACAATCGAGCCATTGCCATGGCCGGAGTTGAGCCCTCGTTCATGGAAGATGCCCGCAGGAGCATAAGGGATAGGCTCGAGCCCGCTCATGACTCAAGGTACCACACAGGCTATTCGGGGGGCAGTGGCGGCCGAAATAGAGGAAGACCGAGAGGCACGACCAATTTCAAAAGAACTGACAACACCTTCACTCCTTTGATAGCCCCAAGGACTGAGATTCTGCGGGCAGAAGCCCTGCCTCCACCCCCACCCCTAGAAAGAAAGCCTTATGAGGCGAACAAAAAGAAGTGGTGCGGCTACCATGAAAGCCACGGGCATAACACGGATGAGTGTTTTCAGATGAAAAAGATAATACAACAGAAAGTCGAGGCCGGAGAGTTGAAAAAATGGATCGAAGGACCCAGCAATAAAGGAGGGGCCCCGCGGGGACATGTCCAATATGTTGGGGATAACGATGCCGACGGGGAAAAACGCTATGACATCCTGTATATCGGGGAAGAAGCCCCGAGCAACACCCAGCTCTCCATTCAGATCAAGAAATTGGAAAAGGTGTTCCTGATACCAGCCTACCCACCCGAGCAAGAGGAAATGATCGGGTTCAGGAGGAGCGAGCTGGCCTCCACCCTCTTCCATTCAACACAGCCATTGACAATCAAGATGGCTATTGGTAGAGCGGATATTGGGAGGGTCCTCATTGATACCGGGGCTTCACGGGACATACTCTACTTCCATTGTTTAGAAGAAATGGGGATGTCCGAGGCGCACTTAACCCCATATGCGGGCTTGTTGGAAGGGTTCACGAATCATACGGTCTACGCAAAAGGGACCATTGACTTCGAAGTGACCATTGGAGAGAGGCCGTTCGAAAAAACAGCCCGTGTCACGTTCATGGTGATCGATCTGAAATCCCAGTACAACGCAATCTTGGGAGTGACCGCTCAGGCTGCCCTAGGAATCGTTGCGTCAATCCCTCACCAGAAGATCAAGTTCAGCACCCCCGCAGGGATAGCGTGCATCGAGAACAAGCCCGAGCTTTTTCTCAAAATAATAGAGAAGAAAAGAAGGGAGAGCGCGATGGAGACAAGATTGGTAAGCCCGAGGGAGGCAAAGAAGGTCAAAACCAACAGCAACAGGACCGAGGAGGCGGCCATGATTGGAACTTTGTCGTTCCATTCAACATGGGCTGAATTTAAACGGAGTAGGAGAGCCCGTCGTATTGCCGCAAAGACCGAGCAGATAGACATCGTGATTGATTCGCTGCACGACAGGGAAATAAGGGACATCCGCCCCAACGATGCTCTGGAGGATGTAGTCATAAACCCCGCTTACCCCGAACAAACGGTCAAGGTCGGGCTGGAAATCCCCGCAGAAGAAAGGAAGATTCTGATCGAGCTGCTGCGAAAAAGCGCGGACATATTTGCATGGACCGTCGAAGATATGAAGGGGATAAGTAGAGAGGTCATCGAGCATGAACTGAACGTCGATCCCACATTTACCCGGGTCCTCCAGAAAGAAAGATACTTTTCGCCGGAGAAGAAAGCGGCGATCAAAATCGAGGTGGATAAGCTACTGAAGGCAGGAATCATAAGCCCGATCAAATATCCGAGGTGGTTGGCCAACGTTGTCATGGTAACCAAAGCAAATGGAAAGTGGAGGATGTGCGTGGATTTCACCGATTTGAACAAGGCCTGCCCTAAGGATTGTTACCCTCTTCCCCGGATCGATCAATTAGTAGACTCTATCGCCGGGCATAGGGTGTTAAGCTTCATAGATGCGTACTCGGGCTACCATCAGATCAAAATGAAGGAGGATGACGTCCCTTCATGCGCTTTCTATGCCGCGGGCAAAACCTACACATTTAACAACATGCCGTTCGGCCTCAAGAACGCAGGCGGCACGTATCAAAGGATGGTAGGAATCGTCTTTGATGATCAATTAGGCCGGAACCTGGAGGCTTACATCGACGATATGGTTATCAAGACCAAGGAGACCTCTCACGACATTGATATGGCAGAAACCTTCACCAACCTCCGGGAAAATAACATGAAGCTCAATCCCTCCAAGTGTGCTTTCGGAGTAAAGGCAGGAAAATTTTTGGGGTTCATGGTAAACCAAAGAGGGATCGAAGCAAACCCCGAGAAAATCACGGCGTTGATAAACATGCAGCCCCCAGATGCGTTAAGGAGGTGCAGAAGCTTAATGGCCGCATTACGGCTTTGGGAAGATTCATTGCTAAGTCAGCCGAAAAGTGCCTGCCTTTCTTCAAAACCTTAAAAGGAGGAGGAGGAGAGAAGGGCTTCGAGTGGAACGAGGACTGCCAGAGCGCTTTCGAGCAAATAAAAGCTTACCTGGGAAAGCCGCCGCTATTGAGCAGCCCGGTGTTTGGGGAGGAACTCTATGTCTTCTTGGCCGCAACAGATCATGCAGTGGCCGCTGTTTTGGTAAGGGAAGAGGGCAAACTTCAGAAACCCGTGTATTATGTCTCCAAGGCACTTTCTGCTGTGGAAGGCCGCTATCTAAACATTGAAAAGCTAGCTTTCGCCTTGCTGGTGGCCGCTCGGAAGCTGCGGGCATACTTCATCGCCCACCCAATCACGGTTTATTCAGACACCCCGCTGAAGAAGATACTCCATAAGCCCGAATCCTCGGGGAGAATGCTATCGTGGTCCATAGAACTGACTGAATTCCAGATTACCTACTCCCCGCGGAAGACCATCAAGGCACAGGCACTGGCAGACTTTGTGGCAGAGACCACATTTGAATCAAAGGAGAGCGAGCCGGACGAAACCCAACCCGCAAAGACAAAGAAAAAGAGAGGCGAGAAGGCAATAGTTGCAGGGGAGAGACCGGAAAATTGCTGGTCGTTGAGTGTGGATGGATCCGCGGGAAAGACTGCCAGCGGCGCCGGAATTCTCTTGACCGCCCCGGAGGGTCAAAGGTTCAAGCGAGCCTTGAGATTTAAGTTCGCGGTCTCAAACAATCAGGCCGAGTACGAGGCATTGATAGCGGGTTTGGAATTAGCCCGGGACATGAAAGTATCGAAGCTGGTCGTGAAGAGTGACTCACAACTAGTAATAAACCAGGTGAAAGGGGAATACGAAACAAATCACCCGGTGTTGGTCAAATACAAGGAGCTCGCGACAGACTTGTTAAAGGAATTCGAATACCATGAGCTGAACCAAGTTAACCGGGCTGAAAATTCCGAGGCGGACTTGCTTTCCAGGATCACAAACGAGGACATTGCCAAGCTTAGTGTGGACTGCTGAATAGAGTTCACCGAGCGCCCAGCCATCGACAGGATAGAGATCCACCAAATCGGAGATTCGGAAAAAGATTGGGTTGACGAGATCAGGGAATATATCGAGCGGCAAACCCTCCCCAACGACCCTGACCGGGCAAGAGTCTTGATGAAACAGGCCGCTAGATACACGATTATTGATGGCGTGCTTTATAGGAGATCCTTTACCAAACCACTGCTGAGGTGTGTCAGGTCCGAAACAGTCACCAACCTGTTATATGAAGTTCACGAAGGCGTGTGTGGAGGGCATCCCGGAGCCCGGACACTATCCGACAAAATCAGATTCCTCGGGTATTATTGGCCAACAATGAAAAGAGATGCAGAAGACTACGTCCGCAAATGCGACCAGTGCCAGAGGTTCGCCAACATACCAAGGCAGCCGTCCACCGAGCAGAGTTTGGTAGTCCCAACTTGGCCATTTGATATGTGGGGGATTAATTTGATTGGGCCTTATCCCAAAGCACCCGGAGGAGCGCAAATGGTAGTGGTTGCAGTGGACTACTTCACAAAATGGGTTGAGGCAAAAGCACTTACTGGTACTACGGAAGCAAGTATCATCAAGTTCGTCCACGATCACATATTCTGTCGGTTTGGTCTACCGCGGGCCATTGTCTCCGATCACGGACCCCAATTTCAAAGCAAGTTCACGGCGGAATGCAAAAGACTCAACGTGGAACATCGACAATCCTCAGTCGCGAGACCGCAGGGAAATGGACAGGCCGAGGCCGCGAACAAGTTGATAATGACCGCTTTGCACAAAAGTTTGAAGGGAAGGAGTGGTCGCTGGATGGAGGAGCTCAGTACTGCTCTATGGGTTGTCCGAACCACGACAAGGAACTCAACGGGAGAAACCCCTTTTTCCCTGACATATGGATCAGAGGCGGTCGCACCTGTGGAAGTAGCCTTGCCCACGTATAGGGTCGCCCAATTTAATGAAACAGAGAATGAGGGAGCCCGCAGAAAAGACTTAGACTCTACCGAAGAAAAACGGTTGGAAGCACGAGCAAAGATGGTCAATTATAAGCAGAAGGCAAAAGTCCATCATGACAAAAGGGTGAACAAGAGATCGTTTGCCGTGGGAGACTGGGTTTTAAGGAAAGTTGAAGTCACAGGGAGGCAGCCCGGATACAACAAGCTTTCGCCCAACTGGGAAGGCCCTTATCAGATTGCCCGCGTGATCAAAGAGGGAACCTACAGACTTCTAACGGCAGAAGGAAAAGACCTAAAAAACGCCTGGCATAGTGATCATCTGAAAAAGTATTACCTTTAGAAGACAGAATAGTAGATCTTGAAATCTTTTTGCAATCAGTAGCAGTTAGAAATTGTGGAAATACTCATGTATTGTAACAAAATGGCAATGTAATCTGTTCGAGTAAAGTAAATAATACTGCTATCGTTCTATGAAATTACTCAAGTATGTTCGTTCTCAAAGCGCGGTCATGTGCTCTCGAGCCAGACCGCATGCCCGCGATGCGGATGCCGTTTGCAAGTCTACGAACGATGCGCGGTCATACGCCCTCGAGCTAGACCGCAGGGCCCATGTCTTACGCCCTTGAGCTAGACAAAAGTGGGAGAATGAATTCCTTGGTGGGATTATTTCATTGTGAAATTCCTAAGACCCAAGATGCGCGGTCATACGCCCTCGAGCTAGACCGCAGGGCCCATGTCTTACGCCCTTGAGCTAGACAAAAGTGGGAGAATGAATTCCTTGGTGGGATCATTTCCTTGTGAAGTTCCTAAGACCCAAGATGCGCGGTCATACGCCCTCGAGCTAGACCGCAGGGCCCATGTCTTACGCCCTTGAGCTAGACTAAAGTGGGAGAATGAATTCCTTGGTGGGATCATTTCCTTGTGAAATTCCTAAGACCCAAGATGCGCGGTCATACGCCCTCGAGCTAGACCGCAGGGCCCATGTCTTACGCCCTTGAGCTAGACAAAAGTGGGAGAATGAATTCCTTGGTGGGATCATTTCCTTGTGAAATTCCTAAGACCCAAGATGCGCGGTCATACGCCCTCGAGCTAGACCGCAGGGCCCATGTCTTACGCCCTTGAGCTAGACTAAAGTGGGAGAATGAATTCCTTGGTGGAATCATTTCCTTGTGAAATTCCTAAGACCCAAGATGCGCGGTCATACGCCCTCGAGCTAAGACCGCAGGGCCCATTTCCTACGCCCTTGAGCTAGACTAAAGTGGGACAAGGCGCGGCCATACTCTCTCGAGCTAAACCGCGTGCGTGGAAACAAAGACAGTTCGTGCGAGAACAAACCCTTTAAGCTATGTAATCAAAAAAGTGATAGCAAAAAAGCACGCAAGAGAGGAAATCAATAGCAAAGCTGGAAACGATTATACATATACAAACCAAAAAATCACTTGTTCGAAAATGTCCGGACCTACGCTATTACAAAAATTTCCCGGGATGCAACCCGGTCTGATCTTCAAGAGGCCGGGGGAGGAGCATTCTCCATCTCTGGAACAGAGGCAGAGGCATCAGTGTCAGGCACAGATCCAGACTGATCCTGAGAAGCATCAGCAAGAGCGGAGGCATAAGGAGAGTAAGGAAGAACCATACCATCAATGTACGGGCCGCCGGGGCCAAAAGTCCTCTCCAAAGCTGCGACCAGAGGCAAGGTACCCGCGGCAGAATATCTGAACCCATCAATAGCGGAAAGAAGATCTTGGACTGTGACCGGAGCGACGGGAGGGAGAGTTGATCTGACAGACTCGGGTAACTCGGAGAGTTGGTCCGTGGTAAAGGGCACTAGAGCATGGCCGGCAAAGCATTGAGGGTCTGAGGCCGTAATGGAGCAAAGGATCGCAATCTCTTGCGCACTGTATTTGCCCGTAGCTGCCAGATTATGACCTACTGTATGGAGAGCTGAGTTATATTGCTCTATGCTTGCCTCCTCCACCTTCTCTCTGTAAGCATCAGACGCCTCAAACTCGGCCACGGCTTTCCCTCGCTCTTCATTCAGAACAAGTTCCCGGTCTTTCTCAAATCGCATGGCGTCCAAAACCTTGCCATCCAGTTCATCAACCTTTTCAGACAAACTCCTGTTCCTCCCCCTCTCCTCCTCCAACCGCTTTTCAGCCTCGACCAGGCGAGCTTCGAGTCGTTGCTTCTCAGACTCAACAGTTGCTTTTTCAGCCTCAGCTCGGTCTTTGGCCTCGCGAGCTGCGTCGAGATCGTTGCTCAGTTTGGAGTTCTCCTTGACGGCAGTCATCAACTCGGCATCTTTATTTTTAAGCTCCTCTCCCGAGCCCTCCAGGACCTTGGACAAGCGGGCAATCTCATCCTTCGCCTCCGCCAGTTTCTTCCCCCTCGCTGCGGCCAAAGCAACTTCGGCTTCATACTGAGACCGCATATATAGCAGGTCATTGCTAACCTGTTTAAAAAAGGAGCATGTGGAGATTATATTAATAACGGGATGAGGAATCAGAGGGTCAAAGGATCGATATATAAAAAGAAAGAGCACGTCGGTTTAGACAAGGAAAGTGAGACACTAACCTCAGCCATAGCCAAGCCCGCGTGACCCAGGGCGGTCAGGAAGTTGGTCTTGGACAGCACCTTCTGTTGATAATCCGGGAAGTTCATACGGTGCAGAAGCCCATCGCCAACATAAGAATTGAAGCCGCGGCGGCTATGGAGATCAACCCCATATACCTCAGGGGCCTCAGCTACCTTCTTCCCAAACTCCTTAGCTCGGTCCTTGTCTTCAATTAATTCGACGGGGAAGCGCTCCGAGCATAAGGTCCCTTTGGCGGGGGAGGATACGGTAAAACCGCGAGAAGGAGACTCCAGACGGGGCTGTTTATTTTTTGGAGGCAAGGGGTCAGCGATCGGACTCGGACCCCTTTTCTTCGTAGCCTCGGGCACCGTTCTGCCTGCATCATGCGAGGGAGTGGGAGACCCCGAGCCTGTCAAATCCTTTCCCCGTCCGCTCCCGCGGGGCCGTAGAGGAAGCTCGCCCGTCGTCGGGACAACTGCAACAACCTTCTTTGACTTTTCCAGAAGATCCGTGATCGGCAGTTTTCTCCCTGGGGCCTCGGCCTTATGCATTTCGGCCTGCCTCTGCTGCTTCGCCTCGGCCTCCCGCTGCTTCGCAGCCAATCTCAAAGCATTAATATTCTTGGGAGGCATGGTATCGGTGGGATCTGCGGGCGAAAGTAACAGTCAGTCAGATATGATCGGATAAACTAACAGGTACGAAATTACAGTTGATTAAGTATGAAAAAGACCAGTCAAGCCCGGATCCGGGCATTGTTCCCCCAATCGGCAAGCAGGACACTCATGGGCAAAGGCAAAATCTTGGTGGACCCTCCAGCAAGGATCCCGCCACATAGGAGCCATGTTAACCCTGCTCTCAAAATCAGGATTTCGGCATGGGGCCACCCCGGCGTAAGCCAAAAGACTCTCATTGTTGATGATGGCTTGAACGTCGAAAACTTGTTCCACCACGACCACAGTCTGGTCCTCTAAAGTAACTGATTTCGTATGCCGGGCGAGGTAATCCTGCATGGCGGACGCAAGCTCAATACCCCCATCTGAGCTAGGATAATCCTTGGAAGATATGGACAGCGGGGAAGTATTATCAGGCTTGGAAAAAGGCCACCCGAGTCGATTCTGAATCACCAGAGGATATCTCTGCCACTGATCGAATTTGTTAGAAGCCGCAGAAAAGATCTTTTTCGACCTAGGCTTCGTTTTCAAGCTCAAACTGCTCGCGGTGACCTGATGGGTGAAGAAAACGTACAGGGCGGACAAAGAAGGTTCGTATCCCAGTACCCTGCTTACGACAATAAAAGACACCAGGTACCGAATTGCGTTGGGAGTCAAGTCCATGGGAAGGCACTTGGAAAACTCCAGGAATTCGCAAATGAACGGGTCCAAGGGAAGCCGGAGGCCATTCTCAAATTGAACGGGATAAAACACGCAAGCGATGTTATCTGCCCGGACGCGAGCAGGACCAGCCAAATTGCTTCCTGACGGAGAGGTATAATCATCAAGACCGCCGACAAGGTAGATTTTGCGATCGATGTGATACACGGTTAAAAACTCATCATCGGAGTCCTGCTCCTCCACCATGCCCGCTCCAGAACTGGAAGCTCCGGCCTGGCTCTTAACCCTATCGTCGGGCCCCTCGGGGAAGGAAGCCAATATTTGAACCGGGGAGCGAATGCGCTTGACCATACGCGCTGTACCTGGGGCCATTCTCTCTAAATCCCCCCGGGGGTCGGAGGGTGTCTCAGAGGACTCAGACTCATCAACTAGCCCGTGAGCCACGATCGCCCCAACCTCATCCTCAAGAGCGGGTTCACCATCAACCCCCACTTCTTGATCGGAAGCCTCCGCACTGCTCGTGACCTCAATAACACCAGGGGCCAAGCCCGGAGATCGTGCCTGCTCGTCCTCGTCGTTAAAAGGAGCGTCCATCCAACTGAGAGAATCAGGGCCACTCGAGGCTACACGCTCCCCGCACGACCTTACCAACCTTCTAGCATTTCCGGCCATATCTACATTATCGGGGAATCGAGTTAAAACAGCCATGACAAAAATGCCCAAGTGTTCCTCTCCCCCCAGCACCCTCATCCTTGTGGAGTCATAATGGACGGAGGGACCTGTTTCCCACAACAGGGGCAAGACCCAGGGTTCCCAGCTATACGCTAAACCTATGGCAATAAACACATTCAAAGACAGCCGTTTCCAGGCATTTAACAGGAGCCTGTATACCCCACCGGTCCTCCGGCAACAACCAAACAGGTCAGGACGGAGTTTACACCCTAAATCCAGCCCTTCCATGGCTACAACAATGTATTCAACAAATTTTCAGAAATTAGGGGCCAGAATTTGGACTCGAAGACACGAGGTTACGAGAAGTCACACAACTCCCGTACGAATCCGAAAGCTCGACGGGAGCAAATTATTAGGGTTCGCGCTCGAAAAACGGCGACGAAAAGAATGGCAGAAATTAAGACGACGAATCGAAGCAAAGAAGAAAAAGTGAAGTGCGGAACAATACCTACGAATTAGAAGTAAGGAACGAGAACGAGATCTTCGAAGTCAGGAATCCGGAGAAGCAAAGTCTTCGTTGGAACTGGAAGGTAGAGAGACGGAAGTTACGAAAGTTTGGAATGATTCAGCATCCGTGGTATTTATAGCGCCAAAAATGGGTCGGACCGACCCGAAATATCTGGTAACCCGATCGAAACCAGAAAAGTGAAGAGGCGGGAATTGCTTTTTCGAATACCGATGACAGTTCGCATTTAATGGACGTGCTCCTGGTCATGTCAAAAGACAGATGGCTACGCCACTAGCCTGACACAAGGGGCCCCACCTGTCCTTTCGTCAACCACTATTCTAAGACTCCCGTCCCATTGCAATCCGTGCCCGCATTTATTGCAATTTGCCCGAATCGAGCCTAGGAAGTATAACTCCTCGCGCCGCACATGAATGAGCTAACTCTCGGAGTTAGGGGCCACTGATGAGACCGAGCCTTCTGGGCCGGATGCTCGCCGGTTTAAATCAATGCGACCTAACGCGCCCGAGCCGGACCTGAACTCTGGAGGCCGAACCGACAAGGAACGCGGGCTAGTAAGCCCGAGGGGATCGATCTCCCTGATATATATGCCCGAGTTGACTCTGCCTCCCGCCATCCTTAGGAGCCCGTGGTGCCCAGCTGGCACAAACGTACGCGAGGCGTCACCTATCCGTACCTGACACACCATAACGGTTGGTGATGGAACCATGCTTCCCTGACAGACACGCCACCTTCCCAGCCACTCTCCTGACCGATCCACTGGGGACTCGCCACGTGTCCCCCCAGTACCAGGGTGGTTAGTACCTTGTGCAGGCTTCTTTCCCTTGGTCATATATATACCTCTTTTCGCCCCATGAGAGAGGTACGTGCTCTATCCATCTCACACACACAAGGTCTTCATTGAGCCTTCATCTTAGGTTTTCCTCAGAGATCTTACTCTCACACCCGAGGGCCTAAGCCGGATTCCAACCCGGCCTTGGTCTTAACGGTGTTCTTGTTTGTGTTGTGATTAGGATCAAGAGACAGCAAAGGTGGAGTTCTATCTCCGTGACCCCAGAAATCTAGGGCGTCATCAAATTCGATTACCCACAAATCCAAAATAGTCCCTCTTTTTCTTTATCTTGCCAATTTCTAAGCATAATCTCGTTTTAAATCTAAACAAACAGTCCACCTTTTCCCAAAAAAATCTAATTTTCTCTTTAAAGAAAACAAAGGAATTTTCCCCTTCTTGCTGCTCTTTTTTTCCTTGAAATCATAACATTTCACTTTCCGATCTCAGCTCTGTTTTGATCTGATTACAAGACGCGTCTCAACCAGGTAAAGATTCTTAATTTTGTATTTACTTGCAAGATCTCACTTCTTTGCTCTCTTTTTGGTTTCTCCCTTTTAATTTTGGGAATTCAATCAGTTCAATTTCGTTTACTTTCATCATACTTGCAATCTATCTGGTTGTGTTTTCCAGTTTAAAGATTAGTGTTTGTTTATTGTTAAATCTTTTGAATGAAACAATAGGTATCATGAAGATTTCCAACATCCTTAGGTTACTCCGTTTCCTAAAACCATGGAGTATACAACTGCAGAATGATTCCTTTTCGCATTCCTTCTCTTTTACTGACAAAATGCCCTGAATCAAATGTGGCACTAGGAGGTCTATGTCCTATACAGCTTGGACAGGATTGAATTGGGTATAAAGATGAGATTTTTAGAAATTTAGGTGGACATAAGTAACATGTTTTTAACTGTGATCATGGATGTTATAAATATTTACTGTTAATTTAACAGTGGCATTTGTTTAATCAGGCATTGTAGAAAATCAGAAAAGTAAAGGGAGCTTTGTGTTGTAGGTGTTACTCCCTCTGTCCCTAAATGAATGTCCATTTTCACGAAATTTATTGTCCGTAAAAGAATGTCTTTTTTTTTTTTTTTTTTTTTTTTTTTTTGGAAAAAACCGTCTCTAAATGACTTTTTACCCAAAAAAAATCTCTAGTCTTTTTTATACTTGCAAAACTAAATGTTTGGAAATAGGATTACACGAATATATCTTAATCTTTGCCACTAAAATGTATGAAAAGTAGCTAGTTTCAAAATGTCCCTTAAAATGAAATTTGGACATTGATTTAAGGATGAGTATAAGATTTAGTTTTACTTTAAACAACTTGGTGGACTTTGTGCTGACTAGTATGTGTTTCATTGCAAGACAAGTCAGAAGTGATCTCGTGTTGTTTGTTACTTGTTGTTTCGTGAATCACTCTTTTTTATAGCTGCATTAGCACAATCCCTTTTCCTCTTGCATTTTATTAGGGCTGGCCAGTTGTACCAAACCAAACCAGCCTACCGAGTACCAGCCGAACCAAAGAGGTTGGTATACCGAAGTTCGGTATACCGAACTTTCGGTACGGTACAACCGTACCGATTACGCAATCTTGGTAGGTACACGGTACACATATATGAGTTTGGTTGGTATACCGTGTACCGAGTTTATTTTTATAAAAATAATTTTTATTATATATTTAATAATTTAATAGAAAAGTATATAAAAAAAAAAAACTAAAAATGTGTTATTTAAAATTCCAGTCAGTTTTTTGATTGTTTCAGTTAGTTTTTGACAGTTTCAGTTAGTTTTTAGACAGTTTCAGTAAGTTTTTGACAGTTTCAGTTAGTTGTTTGACAGTTTCAGTTAGTTTTGACAGTTTCAGTTAGTTTTTTGACTGTTTCAGTTAGTTTTTGACTGTTTCAGTTAGTTTTTTGACTGTTTCAGTTAGTTTTTTGACTGTTTCAGTTAATTTTTGACAGTTTCAGTAAGTTTTTTTTTTACTGTTTCAGTTAGTTTTTGACAGTTTCAGTTAATTTGTCTTCCACTTTTCCTTCTTTGGTAGAGGTGTAGTACCAACCGTACCTACCAAGTACCAACCGTACCAATAAGTTGGTATACCGAGTTTGTTGGTATGGTACTGGTACTCATTTTCATGTACCAACTTTATCTTGGTTGGTACTGGTACAAGGTAAAAAGAGTTGGTATACCTACCATGCCACCCCTACATTTTATAATTTTTGTAGTAAGCGAGTTAGACAATCTCTTATACTCACAAATAGCTATTGTGTACATACTGGCATATCATTATTTGATGGTATCTTGATGAGCCTGTCATTCTAGAATTTAAATTCGTCTAATTCCTATACTTCCCCCTTTCCTAGTTGTATTTTCCATTTTTCAGAAAAATGAATATCATTGATTTATAAATACAATTAATGAGGGCATTATGTGATTACAACTTTGAATTAGCCAGTATACTATATTAGGTTACTTTACTAACTTCACTAGTGACTGTACGCTTATTTAGGGGAATGAATTTTAGAAAATGGAAGTTCAATCTGGGACAGAGGGAGTGATACTTGTTGTAGTTGATACACGCACAAGTGTTCCTATGGGAACTCTAATTGAAACTAATTGTTGCATTTCCAGTTTCAATCTTTCAGCTTGACTCTTCTCTGGAAAGACTAAAGAGCATAGGCTATGGTCATAAACAAACATATTTAATAACGAGTTGACGTCTTCTTAGATCACTTTTATTTGATACCTCAAAGTGTTACATCCATAATTATAATGCAGAATCTAATAATAAAAGATGCTTTTGTTCTTTCATTGCATTTATTTATGTATTTGCATCTAGCAAAGTCTTGGAGGGAACTTGCGGAAACTCACTGAAGATATAATGCATGCATTTAGTTACGTCGTTTGCTGTTTTCATTCAACTTTTTTCTTTAAGGGATTGATTTTTTTTTTTTTAGCACATATTTTTGGTATGCTTCTGCATATATTTAGAAGCTTAGTGCATCACGTCTCCCTCTTTATATATTTGCAATTGCTAGGTTATAATCAAAAGAAGCTTTCTTTTCCAGTGACTACCACATGACCCATTATGGCTGATGTGGCATAAATGGAAGGGAAGGAGTTTATACCAGTTCCCAGAATACATCAGACTTTTGCTGGCGATTGATGTCTTGTTGTTCAATGGTAAATTTGAAACGGCTCCGTCGTCCAAGCATTTCATACAGGCCTATACGACCCTCCGATTTTGAGGCCCTTGTGAAAATCCATGGTGACCTTTTTCCTATTAGGTCAGTGATTTCGCTCTACTAATTATCGGCTATAGCCTTAATATGACACTTCTTCTCCATAAAGCATACTGTGCATTTTCATAGGTATGAGGCCGAGTTCTTCCAAAATGTAGTTAATGGCCGTGGTATTGTGTCTTGGGGAGCTGTTGACCATAGTAGGCCTGATGGTCAGAATGATGAACTTGTTGGTTTTGTCACCGCAAGGATCCTTCCGGCTAGAGAAAGTGAGGTGAGCCCTTAATGTAGGTGGATGTTGCAAAATCCAACTCTTTTGATAAGTTGCTGTTATGTAGATAGGTCTTTTAAAATGAACATGATTTTGGCTAAAACTATGTTCCTTAGAGAACACTAATCAAACTCGATAAACATCTGCCTCGCAGGTAGAAGATTTACTGAGATTTGACCCATCAAGATCAGATCAGACGCTTGTTTACATTTTGACCCTGGGAGTTGTAGAGTCTTATCGACATTATGGAATAGGTAAGAAAGGTTATATTTGTCATTTTATGATTCAAGTAAACTTGGCACAAGCAATGATGTGTATGATAATTTTATTTTTATTCTGTTATTTTTAATCTCATTTTTCTGAAAATGTTACTCCCTTCATCACTAAATGAGTATCCATTTTCTACTGAAGTTACTAATGTCACATTATAAACTATCATGTGAACCTCCTTGATTTCTTTGGGGATTTTTTTTTGAAAATAGACACATGCTTAGGGATGGTGTGAGTCTGATTTTTTGAGTTCTAGAGGTTTTGTGTAGTTATGCTTCATGGGTGGGATAAACTTGGTTGTAATTACACACTATAACCTTTGTGTGTGTATGGTAAATGGTAACTACTCTTTCATGGTTAGGGGTGGCATCCCCGATAGTGCTTGAAAAATACTCTCCCCTTTTTTTTAGTTCCCAATTTTCCTTGGAGTTAATTATCTAATGTTGGATTTTCAGCTACTTCACTAATTCGGAGGGTCATCAAATACGCGTCAAACATTCCAGCATGCAGAGCAGTTTACTTGCATGTGATTTCTTATAATGATCCCGGCATACATTTGTACCAGAAGATGTCCTTTTTTTGTATACGAAGGTTGCAAGATTTTTATTTCATCAATGGCCAACACTACGACGCGTACTTGTTCATCTACTATGTGAATGGTGGTCGGTCTCCTTGTTCCCCAATGTAAGTGAATTTAAGTGCCTTTTTATTCTACTCATATATATCGATGATAAATTGTATTGGTATAAGTGAATGGTCAAAATATGTCGTGGTGCCCATAAGTTTCATGATAATGTACTTTGAGTCTTGGACTTTAATCTGTCCCACAGAAGAGTTCACAAGTTACATTTTGACCTAGATCAAGTTCTAACCCTAACAGCTCGTTAAAAAATCTAAATCTAACGATATTGGCATGTGCCCCTCACATGTCCAATATTGAGGGGAAAGTGTGTCTTGTCACCAGTTTTGAAACCAATATCCACTACACAGGTTTAGTATTTTGGCATAGAAGTGTTTGAGATGCAATCATAAAGAAAAGTTAAAAAAATCTTCTTAGTATTGGACATGTGAGGGGCACATGTCCAATATCGTTAGATTTGTAACGAACCGTTAGGGCATGACGTGATTTTGGTCAATTGTGGACCTTATGTGGGAGTGGGACACATTAAAGTTCAAGACCCAAAGTAGGATTATGGTGAAACTGTGGGCAGGGTAACATATTGTATTGACCTAAATGATTTCTTGCAACTCTCAGCTCCATGTATGTACAGTTACATCCAGCTTTCGCATCATCATTTATCATTAGAGCTTTTATAATTGTCATACTTATTTTTAGTGTACGTAAGACTAACTTGTGAGAGTTTCATATACAATCCCCTTAATGTGCTTCTAAAGGTAAGTAGTTGTTGCGTGTTTTGCTAGAAGCACAATGCAGTAATGTTCACTAGATCAAAGAATTTAAAAAAAAATGAAACCAAAAAAACCTACGAATGCCACAAATATGATACTCTATGCTAGGCGAATAATTGTCAACAATTGCGATTTCGGGTTCCAGCAGAAATTCGTTTGTCATGTGTTGCTCTGAGCCAAAAGCCTGCCTGATCAACTTTTTGATAATTCCCATACTTCTGCCAACATTGTTCAAAAGCCTTATTTTTTGAGGGATAATTAGGACAAACTGCTGGTCTGAGCTGCAAAACTGTCATTCTAAAAGTATTTGAAACTGCGAGAACATGTAAATCTTGAAAATAGTCTGAAATTCCAACAGTGCTATTCTATATTTCTCAATAAAACTCTACACATCAACTTTATTTGGTGATTTTGGGTGGTTGTGGGAGAGGAGAGAGAAACAGGAGGTAGGCCCTGTGTGTGGTGTGTGTAGCTATGGAATTTTTGAGGTGGGTAACGGGAAAAAAGTTTCCTAATGATACATATAGCCCCTAATATTTAGAAAATTCCATTAGACCACCTTGGGTACTGAGGATAATTTCAAAAAAAAGACCAACGTAACGCCTAAATTCTAACATATCGACGGATTCTTGATAAAATTTGAATATTGAACCAAAATTGCTTAACCTGAAACATTGGGTCCTAATGACTCAGGTCACTCAGAAGCATGTTGCAGAACCTATAATTTGATGAGACTTGACTTGTGGGTAGATGGTTACAAAAATAATGTGGGAAAATGAAATGGCTTTTCAGGTACATTAGTTGATTCATCTTGATAGTTGTTGCACATAAGTTTTACAAAATCTATTTATGACTAGTAAATGTAATGTTGGGGGCTTCTCATTATGCAGAGAGCTGGTTACGGTTATTTTGGGTTGCATGAGGAAAGGAATTAAGTCGGTGGTTGCAAGAATATGGAAGAAGGACGAGAGGAAGGGTCCCAAGTGGGTGAGTTGTAAAGAGAAGGGATGTCTTTTGCCATTAACACAAAACAAGAGAAACCTTTCAACTGAGGCTGGTACTACTGCTTGTCAATTTTCTTGAATAATTGCATTTTGTTGTTGCTCGATAGAATCTTTTTTTCTTCCCATATTTGTGTCTGTACGATTTACTTGAAAACCCAAAAGAATAATGTCAAAATGAATGTGTTGAAATGAAAAGATAAGCACTAGCAGTACTTGTTTATATGCATTTTCCTAATATTAGAACACCCGATTTTTATTCATAATAACATTTGACTCTTTCTCAATCACTGCTTATCTATCGGGTGGTTGGTGTCAGCTAAATTTGTGCCACAAACAATAAGCATTGGTGTGTGCTTGCTTAAAACATCAATATATGGGTCACGAAAACAATTAGTATAAGAAATATAAATTGAGTTTTCCACGGGAATGGGAACAAGCGGATAGAAGATTTTGTAGTCCAAAGGCAAAAAGAAGAAGAAAAAGCGAAAAGAAAATGAAATCTTCTCTCCGGGGACGTCCTCTTCTCCTCCTCTCGAGCCTCCTCCTCCTCCTCCTCGTCATCATTCATCCTTCACACACGATTGCAGAAAAAGACTCATCAAAATCCGATGACCTCTTCTCCTACCACGACGGTCCTCTCCTCACCGGAAATGTCAACCTTGCCATAATGTGGTACGGTGAGTTTAGCGAAGGCCATAAAAACACCACCCTCACATTCATTGAGTCTCTTAACAATGATCGTGATGTCAACTTTGAGCCGAGCGTGGCTCAATGGTGGCATAAGGTGGAGAGTTACCAATTGGTGGCTAAGAAAGATTCCAAGACAAAAACTCCGCCCCCGATACAAGTAAAAGTTGTGAAGCAGGTCGATGATCCTAACTCTTCCCTAGGTGAAGAGCTTTCGTCTAAGCAATACCTCGATCTAGTCAACAAGGTTACCACCGGAGCTCCTCCCAACACGGTGGCTGTTATCTTTTCCGGCAAGAATGTGGTGGTTGAGGATACATGCTCCGGCCCTTGCTACCTTCACGGAGTCCAAGATAAGCAGCTCTACATTGTGTTGAGTTTGACTCCGGGATCCAACTGCCCCATCGGAAGGTGCAAATCTCCGTTTGTTTACGCACAAGAGACAGAACTAGTCCGATTGGTGGTCCGTCCTCCCCACGGTGATGATGACATGGACGCCATGATCATTCACTTTGCAGCTGCATTAGTTGCCACCGTTACAAACCCTTATTCGGACGGTTTTTATGGGGGGCCCGCCGGACCGCTTATCCAGGACAAGAAAGAGGCGGGAATTGCAGCAGCTAAGCCCGGAGAAGCTGCCACCGCGTGTTTTGGGGTGTTTGGAACAGATTCATTCCCAGGATACGTGGGAAGGACCCGTATAGACCCCATTACTTCGGGAGAGTTTAACGCTCACGGACTTAACAAGGAAAAGTTCTTGTTACCCGCTATCTGGGATCCGGTTAAGTCAGCTTGCTGGACCACTGTTTGATCTGTCACGTACATATGTGTTGTTCGATCTGAAATCTGATTGTTATTAATTATAATAGATAGCCCAGAATTGAAGTTGGTTGTAGAAAGTGAGGACTTAATTAATAATCTTATGAATACAGTATGTTTTGTGGAAACGGGAAAACAGACAATTGAACATGAATCAAGTGCTAGTTGGGGTGGGGTTGTGAGCTTCTGCAACGTGGTTTCCGATGACAGTGGCCATGATTTCAAGTGGTTTGGCCGAGACAAATGAAACATTTGCAGCATGTTGTTCGCTAACCTCGTACATTAACGTGTGTTTGATAACGCAGCTGCTTCCCTCCTTTTCGACAATCTGTATGCGGATGCCGTACTTATCAAATCCCAGATCCTTCAATCCTCCTTCTATCAACTCTGTTTCTTTTATTCGCTTTTCGTCATCGTTCCTTCTGAATATTTCCTTCATGTAACTCGGACCACCACCCGCTGATAATGAAAAACGTTAACAAATTAATTATCGTAATAATAATGATAAATTGTTTTATGAAATTGAAAAAAAAATGAGTTGACTATAAAATAAAAGTCAAAAGTGAGAGACTGTGTGGACACGAATGAATGGAATTGTTGATTATAGGTACAAGTAGAACCTTGAGGAGGGAAAGTGAGCTTGACGATGGTACCAACACCTCCATCACCTTCAATAACTTGAGTGGTGCCGACAACATCGGAAAGTAGCTCGTTCACCAACCGTGCCAGGTGGAGGCCTTCGTAAGCCGCCCACACAGCGGCCGCCGGAGCCTTCACCTCCACGTCCAATAAAACTTGTCCCTTCATTTCACACTTGATTTCCACAAGGATTAACTTGGGTGTATTTATACGGGAGGCGAAGAAACCAAAGAATTGCAAACGGACGGAGGGAGTAAACGACAAGCACTTGTAAATATCAACGGCACTGCTTAAATTGCCAATATTTTATATCTCAAACACATTATTACCCACCACTCCATGACAACGGGTCGGGTTCGGATCAGCCCTGATCCGAATCCGATCCGAACACTAGAACCCCTATTCCGAACCCGAATTGATCCGAACCCGACTGATACGAACTCCGATCGGATCTGAGCCGAGGCATTAAAAAAATGGTAATCTCTTCCATCTACTTTACACAAAAATAATCAAATTCAATCTACTCGCAAAATCACTAGCGTTTTTCAGATCCATTTCGTAAAATCCAGATTGAGAAAAATATGTTGAAATACTTATTCATTAAGGTACTAATAGTAGACTTAGAGAGAGAAATTACCTCAAGTAGAGAGGACGGCGACGGAGACGGCGGCGGCGACGATGCTGGACCTGGTCAATAGAACGGCGAATAGAGAGAGGCGAGGAGAAGGAGAGCCAAGAGAAGAGCGAACGGCGCCACAGACACTGACACCGGCACCTGCGCATAGAGAGAGAGTCATGAACGTCGTCACATATATATAGAGAGAGAGAAGCGAACTGCGAGAATGAGGGACATTAAAATCCTAAACCTAGATTTTTTCTTATATAGGGAGGGGGTGGTGTGTCTATTTCTATAACATGAGGGGGTAGTAGTAAAATATTTATAAACTTAATAGGTTCGGGTCGGATTGGAGAGTTTTACCAAACCCGATCGGATATTTAAAAATGCAAACCATACCCGAAATTTTCGGATCGATTTCCCTTCGGTACGGATCGGGTTCGGTCAAATTGTCATCCCTAACTCCAACTATAAACATCTCAAACTTACACTATACCCTCTTGAAATTATATATCAAAATTATATTTATATTTCTTCTCTAAAAAAATATTTTGTTGGATTTTTTTTTTTTTTTTGGTGAAACCTAGGAAAAAAATTGTTTGTGAAGGTAGAATAGTCATATGTGACAATGAAATTTACTGTCAATTACAAATGCGACAATTTAGAGAACAGACGAATATTAAAGGGATGGGCTTTTAAAGATTCATATCCCAGCAAGGAAAAAAAAAAAAAACACATTTTTTTTCTTTGTGCTACAAGAGAGGCCGGCTATTGCCGGCTGCCTTTATTTTTCTCTTTTTCTAATATTAGGGGTCCCGATAACATCAGTTAATAAAATATTGAAGAGTAAATTATTTTATTTTCCGATAACATTACTTAATATTTGAAAATAACATTATTTTTTTTTATTTTGAATAAAGTTACCATTTGTTAAATTGTGAATAAGAATAATTTTATAAAATGGTATTTTTCAACATAAGTTATCATAAACTTATCTCCTCTTTTTGTCGTTCGGGGTTAAATTATAACAAGGTTGATATACTGTACTTGTTTAGTGTCGGGTTAACCGTTCGCTTTGAATATTTTATTTAATTTTATCACCAGAATGAAAATACTATTTTCTCTGTTCAAATCAAATATAATTAATAATAAATTTGAATATTGATGTTACCAAAAATAATGCGGTTCACCAAGTTGGCTTTTAGTAGGTTAATTGGAATGATGATATTTAGAATCCTTCCTAATCCTATCACGCGTGAGGTTCTTGTGGACAGAAAGCACCGTGAGCCTTGCTGAGACTCGGGAGGATGTTTCGGCAAAAAACCTCAAATACAAGTAGGAGAGAACAAGAATGTATTGAAGACTTACCCAATAAAGAGGACGATTACCGATGATGTCACCCCAAATACCATGTTACGTGGAAGTCAATGTGTGATCTATCATGGTAGTGGCGTGAGTTATTGAAAAGTGAAAAGATGTGACTTGTGTTAGGATTGCAACTAGGCATAATTCCACAAGGCCCCTTCTCCCAGATCATTATTCCATAAAAGTCCACCTGAGATCCAAAAGTCCACCTCCACCTATTGTCCAAATCAAAATTCCATAAAAGCCCAAAAACCCATCACACACTACTCAGGTCAGGCTGCCCCCAAGCCCAATGCCCCGGCCCGATGTCCCGCCCCGGATCCAGAACTCAATGCCAGCCACCCCTTTTAATTAAAAGCAAAAATGTTGTTCCCAGGTTTCGAACCTAGGTCTTTTACAATAACAACCATGTCTTTACCACTAAGCCAATGCATTGCTTGTTTCTAATTTTGCAATATTTATTATTACTAACTGAAATCTGGACGAAACTAAATTACAAAACTTGAGATTTTACAATTAATTAATGAAAAACTTGAATATTCACAAAAACACAATTTTTTTAATATATGTTAGAATATTAAAAACATGATTTAAGAATATAAAATATCTAAAGTTTTTTATTAAAAAAATATGAAAGACCTAAAAAATAAATTAAATTATATTTGCGAAAACACATTATTTCATAATATTTTATAAGTTTTTAATTATCACCCTTCTGTTAAGGCATTTATTTACATAAATGACACCAACTAAGTCTATTATATACTGAAAATATGAGAATTATAAGAAAATAAACTAAATAACTCTTATACCTTAAATATAAGAGTAATTCTAGTCTTATATTTTAGGTATATAATTTTTTTAAAAAATGGGGATTTAATGTGAGAAAATTACTCTCATATCTAAAGTATAAGAGAAGAACTAGTCTTATACTTTCGGTATAAGAGTTAATATTAAAAATATATTAGAACAACTTGATTAATGTTTCACAACATTTAATAATAGAAGTATCATTCTTGCCAAAATAAATGTCAGCAATTAAAACTTTCCAATCAATTAATGAAATTCTTGATTATTCACAAAAACATTAAATTTGTAAAATAAATATCATTTTACATTAAAAAACATGATTAATTAGGTCTTATAATTTGTATCAAAGTCTTGTAAATTCTTATTAAACATGTAAATTGTCTCATATCAGACTCATGAGAGCCATTTACAAAGGTCTCATATCCGACTCATGAGTCTCTTAAATGTCTCATAAGTGATTTTTTAAGTCTTATAATTTGTATCAAAGTCTTGTAAATTCTTATGAGACATGTAAATTGTCTCATACCAGACTCATAAGTCTATTTACAAAGGTCTCATACCAGACCCATGAGTCTCTCAAAGGTCTCATAAGTGCATTTTTTAGGTCTTATAATTTCTATCAAAGTCTTGTAAATTCTTATGAGACATGTAAAAAAGTCTCATATAAGACTTATGAGGGTCTATTTACAAGGTCTCATAGCAGACTCATGAGTCTCTCAAAGGTCTCATAAGTGTATTTTTTAGGTCTTATAATTTGTATCAAAGTCTTTGTAAATTCTTATGAGACATGTAAAAATGTCTCATATAAGACTTATGAGGGTCTATTTACAAGGTCTCATAGCAGACTCATGAGTCTCTCAAAAGGTCTTATAAGTGCAAATAATGACAATTTGGTAATAAGGACTTAAATAGTGTCATTTTATATAAATAGTTTACTGGAGGGTGCTAGTAAAAAAAAATTAAAATTAAAATTCGATATTGCACAAAATTATAATTTAATTTATCTTTGGGTCTTTTATATTTTTTCTAATAAAATATTTAAATACTTTATATATTTTTTTTAAAAACTTGTTTTTCGTTTTTTTTTTTTTTTTTTTAACAAAAAGTTGATGTTTTGGGAATAATCAAAAAATTTATAAATTGATTTAGAATCTTGTTTTTTCTTCACTTAGTTTCATTTAGGTGCAATAGTGATAGAATATATTGCAAATTTTGTATCAAACAGTAGGCTGGTGTAGTGGTTAAGTTGTTAGTTTTCACAATAAGTCATGGGTTCAATTCCCATACCCAACATTTTAATTTTGCATCCAAACAGTGAGCTGGGCTGGGCATGGGCGGGCGGGCATGGGCATGGGCGGGCTGGGTATGGGCGGGCTGGGCTGGGCAGGGCATGGCAGGGCTGGGGCGGGTTGTGGGCTGTGGTGAGTTTAAATGGGATTTTGATCTGACCTTGTGTTTTTATGGCATTTGGATCTCACCCAGGGGGCCTAGAGTCCAAAGCCCTTGCAACTACACGTCAGGTTAAAGATAATATCCTTATAAATTTTACTACTAAATTATGACAAATTAATTTCATCAATCTATTTATATACTCCATCCGTCCCATTTGAAGCTTCACCATTTTGGTGATGACACACAAATTAAGGAAAGTGATGAGTGTAAGAAGGGTTGTGAAAGGGAAGAAGTTAGTGAGTATGATAAGTGGGGCCTACAATTTAAAGATGTGAAAGGGAAAAGTTAGTGGGTATGACAAATGGGTCCCATAATTTAAGTATGTGAGAGGAAGAAATGAGTGAGTATGACAAGTGTGACCTACATTTTTTACCATTCTAAGAAATGATGAAGCTTTTAACGGGACACCCATTTGGGTAAAAGGTGAAGCTTCAAATGGGAGTATCTGTTTATGTCAATTGAGCTCTTAATGCCATTCAAATCACATCAAATTAACCGTCTCGCCACTATCATCATAAGACCATCTACAATGGGGGAAAGTTGAGGGTGTTGAATGAAGATTCACACAAAAAAAAAAATGGTTTAATCCTTCCAATGGTTCGTTTAATGGGGAGGGAAATGCAATTTGGTTGAATAAATTCACACCGTGAATTGCAGAGGCTGTCGGGAGAAACGGACACGCGGCGCCCTTGAATTGGGCCGACATGGACGCGTGCACCACACGCGCGAGTGAGGCGCGTCAATCCAGGCGGCAGCCCTTTTTTTTTTTTCCTGGTTCCGCCACGCGTTGGCGAGTGATTGGGTGGCCATATTTTTTTTTTTACTTTTTATCCCAACTAGTGGGTAACCCGTGCTCTGCACGGGTAACTAATTTGCTAAAAAAAAATACATTTACTATTTTTATATTTTTATTTAATAAAGTAGCATAACAGTTTTTTATAATATAAATATATTGTATATAAAAATTATTTTTTAATTATAGTTAACTAAAATAGTAAACATCATCTTAACTAAAACCATTAATGGTAAAAATTAATCTATATCATAATATCAATAACTAATACTATTAATAATACTTATTAATATTTATAGTAACTATTATAATTAACTAATACTATTAATAATAATGTTAACCTATATAGTAACTACTATGATTAACTAATACTGTTAATAGTAAAAATTAACATATATTATAACTGTTATGATTAACTAATACTATTTATAGTAATAAATAATCTATAAAGTAACCATTATAGTTAACTTGTATAGTAACTATTATTGTTAATTATACTATTAATAGTAATAGTTATATATTATAGTTGACTAATATTATTAATAGTAATAGTTAACTACTATAGTAACTATAGTTAAGTAATACTATGAATAGTAATAGTTAACTACTATAGTAACTATTATAGTTAAGTAATACTATTAATAGTAATAGTTAACTTGTATAGTAACTATTATAGTTAACTAATACTATTAATAGTAATAGTTAACTTGTATATTAACTTGTATAGTAACTATTATAGTTAACTAATACTATTAATAGTAATAGTTAACTTGTATAGTAACTATTATAGTTAACTATTACTATTAATAGTAATAGTTAACTCATATCATAACTATTATTATGAGCTAATAGTATTATTTAATAATGAGAATATCAAAAGTCACACACATTTAGGATAGTGATGATGTGGCTTCACACAAATGAAGCTTTAACATAAGTTTGTCTATGTGTCAAAGCCATAGCACTCCTCACCAACTTTAATATATATATATATAGATTTTCACAGCTCAATTATTTGACCTTTTTTTTTTTCCACCAAAAATCCAGAATTTTTTTTCCCTATAAATTGAAATGAGTTTCATAGCATTCCAACACACAAAAAAAAACCATCTTCTTCTTGAAATGGATCACAATAATAATCTTTCCAACACTCAAAATTCAAGTAATCCTCATTTTCCCTACAACGATCCTAACAATTTTCAGTACGAAAATCCATCTTTCAACCAACCACGTCCTCAACATTTTCCAAATCCTGGTTTTCCACCAAATTTCATGCCTTCACCTATCCAAAATTGGAATCTATATTATGGGATGCCAATGCAACCACCCCCTTATAATCAATATCCTTATTTGTATTTCATTAAATGCGTCGCGAATTAAGCTTAATGTATTTTTTTTTTGTTTTAATAATAATTATCGTCATTTCTCAGAATTTTTATTATTAATTTTTTTTTTTCGTTTTTCGTTTATTTTTTATTAAATGCGTGATCGAAAAATTTTTATTAAGTTTTTCGTTTTTTTAAAAAAAATTATTATTATTATTATTATTATTATTATTATTATTATTATTATTATCATAAAAATAAAAAATATAAAATAAAATTAAAGTAGTGGGGTATAGGATGATGAGTGGGAAAAGTGTTGAATGGGAGATTAAACAAACCATTGTAGGGTGTTTTGTTGAATGAGTGTTGAATGAATGAGTTGGAAGAGAGAGAAGCTGATGTGAAGTGATAAAGTGGATGTTAAATAGAAATTTATTGTGAAACCATTGTATATGGTCTAATGCCATTCATCCACCCGCCACCATTATTGATCTTTTATCAAGTCAACCTCTCACTAGTCACTACCTACGTGCTATTAGCGGTCACCCACCACCCTTCTTGGTTACTCCATCCGGCCCAAAACAGCTTTCACTTTTTTTGAAAAGCACGGAAATTAATAAAATGTGTAAGAAAAGTGGGTGGTGTGAGAGGGAAGGAGAGCGAAAGTGGGGTAGAGAATATTAAATTGATAGTTGTTATGAGTGGAGAGGAGAGAGAAGTAGTGGGAATCTTTTCCATTTTGGAAAAGTGGGACTTACCAATAAGACACCCAAAAGGAAAATATGTGCAAGGTGTTTTGGGACGGATGGAGTATTCACTACCGCCGCCTTGCAACGTGTGCCTTTACAAAGCAAAGGCCCATACTCCTAACATCATAGCCTACTCCTAAAGAGTCCAAATCCTCTGTACCACTTTTGTGTGCCACTTCATGTACCACAAGTGATCTAATGGCTCACAGTTATTGAGATTTACATTATATTAATATTATCAAACATGTGAACGGTTAGATTACAAGTGGTACATAGAGTGGCACACAAAAATGGTACAGGAGATCACAACTCACTCCTAACATCATAACCTTGCTTTACATGACAAATTCTATCAAAAAATTTATGTAATCGGTAGGATAAAAATATGAAACTTTAGATATTAAAACTCACAAAATATACTCCCTCCGTCTCAGAGTAAGAGTCCTACTTTCCATTTTGGTACGTCCCAGAATAAGAGTCTTATTCCTAAAATGACAAAGAATCTTTACTATTCACCCCACTCATTCTCTATCATATTTTACTTTTATACTCACAACACCAATCAATTCACTATTTTCTCCCACTCATTCTCTCTCATAGTGTACTTTTACACTCACAACATTTATATCACTTCCGATATTTATTAAAAAAAATATTTATTAATAAGCGTGCAAATGATGAGTATGACTCTTACTCCGGGATGGAGGGAGTAATAAATTTTCAACCATAGCTGACGTGGTTGGGATGAGATAGTGCATAAAAATGTCATTTTGAAAGTTCATTTACTTTATTTGCTTTAAAAAAAGGTGTTCATAAACTTTAATATTTTAATCATAGGAATTAATTAGACCATCTTCTTCCTTAACCAACCAACCAACCATCCCAAAACCATAATCTTTCTTCTTCTCAATTTTCATTAATTCCATTATTTTTCTTCATTTTGTTGTTCATTCTTGTGGTAAGCATTCAACAACAACACATTTTTTTTAATCTCAACCTTTTGAGATTAAAAAATTGTGTTGTTGATTTTTTTCTAGTATTTCCCTTTTATCGTTTAATAAATTTCTCTGCATTGTGAGAGCCGTTATATTCTCTCTATCGTGGGAGCCGTTGTTTTCTCTCCTTTGTGAGAGCATATGTTTCTTTGTTTTTTGTTTGTTGTTTTTCATATTAAAATGACGATGGTTCTTGCATTTTCGCACAATGAAGTGGATGCCAATCGTCTTACTGCACAATGATGGTTCGCGGATTTTGAGATATCTGGTGGGCGTTTACTCGTCAACCTGAATTATGCATATGAAGGGCTTAGCGCAAAATATTGCCTGAAGGGAGATTTTTTAAATGCCGGTTTGAGGCAGTGTCCAATTTTAAGAAGGAGTAGAATTCGTACGTCTCAAGATTTAAATCGATACAATCGTTGTTGTATGTTAAGAAATAGAACCGCTGTTGTTATTCGGGGTGAGCCTTAGCTTTGTGGAGTGCCATCTCTTTTTAAGTTGCGAATGAAATTAGATTATCGTTTGCTCAAAATTAATTAGACCATCTTGTCCGCCCTTTAGGCTTTAGCTTAAACCCCTTTTTATCAACTCTGAAAGACCCTTGCGGTTGATATACTCCCTCTGTCCCAACTAGAGCCGTCAATTTGGGACCGTCCCGTCCCGATATATATATGGGACGGGACATTATATTCTTATCCCGAAAAAATGCGGGACTATTCGGGACGTCCCGTATGGGACGCGGGACAAAACGGGATGGGACGGGACGCATTTTAGATGGCATGGAAGATAACTGGTTTTTGAAGCTGCTTGTGTTGCAATTATAACTATCTACAACTGACCTAGTTATATCTTCTGATTATGTTAAAACTTAAAATATCCAAATCTTATGTTCGAAATAGGTATATCAAATCTTATGTTCAAAATAGGTATATCACCTATTGCTGTAGCAACATAATTATATATTTATTCAGCTTCATAGTCGTCTGTAAAGGAAATCAATTCCATGCTTTTCATATCATACGTAACATACATATACACAAACCCTAGCCGATATACTCGGATCTCCTACTCTAAATAGGATATGTACCTACCATACTAAAGAGATATACAAATCAACATATTGTTACAAAAGATATCCTTTCATATTTATCTATATTCTATCATACCCCCGCAGTCAAAGCGGGAGGAGACCGTATGTTTAGACTGTCCCGGAAATCATCAAAAAGTACGCGCGGAAGTTCCTTTGTGAAAATATCAGCTAGCTGGTACCGGGACGGTACATGTATGACACGAACGTGACCCTTCTCAACCTTCTCACGAACAAATAGAATATCCAACTCAATGTGTTTAGTTCGTTGATGTTGAACTGGGTTGCCAGATAAATAAATGGCACTGATGTGTTGGTAGTGGTGCCCTAGGCACGTTTAATAAACGTTGTAATTGTTATCATTTATTTCATATCAATAAAGAGATGTTTTGATTATTATTGTTGTTCATGTTTACTTATAATAATCTCCGTCCCTAGTACTTGTTAAGCACTAGTATGAAGGCTAAATGATCATGGAAAGATCATGTTAGATTTATGGGTACTTGTTTGGAACAAGGTTGTCGCGACCCCGAACCCCGCGGGCCCGAGACCGCGAGCTGGACGTCGACTTAAAACCAAAACTCTAAAATATAGAAGTTAAAAATTCCATTTTGACCCAAAAGATTGTTAATACAAGGTTTGGAAAATCCAAGTTTAACAACACCATAAAACAACTAGTGTAAGCTCCACAAGCTCACACCCAAGATACAAAATATTACAATTCTTAATGACGTCAATAATGGTAAAACTATCCCCAAAAGGTTATACATTTACATAATGTAAACCGATCCATAACAACCTGCCCCAAAATCTCAATCCTCTCGACGTCCTCCTCGATCCGCGAATCCTAATCCTTTTCCTCCTTGGGGGGGGGGTTAAGGAAAAACAAAGATGGAAATAAACGGGGTGAGATAAAATCTCAGTAAGTTACTAATGCAACTACATGACATGCTAATATGCAATGACCAATATCAATTAACATAAGATAGATAGCAGCGGAAATAATAAGTGACATGCTGTCAACAGTAACATCCAATAATCAACCATATAAATAAGCATATAACAACAAATGAGAGGCTCCCTATCGCCAACCGTCCCATACCGGTTGGAAATAACGACCAGCTCATCATGCAACACATAAAGCTGAAATAAACACTCATAAGTGGATACATAGCCAAGGTTTCACCCCACTGGAAGAACCAAATAAAGGTCGCTGCGCAGCTTCAATAATCAACAATCAACATCTTCATAGCAGCATGAAAGCTCGAAGAGAAAACCCCGGTACCGGAACCAAATAATAAAAGTGTCACAAGGGACAAGGACCATGACACAAAGTCATGCCCATTAGCCAGATGCATTCACAAAGGAACGCTGACTTATCCTTTCCAAGGCCAATCTGGAGAAGGGGTATAGTAAGGGCAAAACAATGGTCAACATTATAATGGACTTGGCTTTGCCATTATAATCCTTCCCATCGCCCGATGCAACAAATATGCCAGCTGGGCTTCTAATTAAATGCTAAGTAATAATATTTTAGCATGAATAACAACTTAAGGTTCCAAAGTAGGGAACCACACCAATTAATCACCATAAAGATGCAAACGATTACTCATGAAGAGTTCAACAACAACGAACACAAGAAGTTTCTCATAAAAGAGCACAACAACGATAAACGGAATTTCTCATAAAGAGTACAACAACATTGATCATTAAAACAAGATGATTCCAAGACAAGGCACGTACCAAATACGTCCTAAATATGGTACCCACAAGTTAATCATAAAGAACCCAACCCAAACGGTAACTCACAAATAGTACAAGGACTATGACCGAGACGACCATAAACATTTACTCATAAAGATATACTAGGACTATGAACTCAACTATCTCATCATACCTGGAATTCCAAAGTAGGAATCCAGAATGAATACACCTTAAGATTAATCAAATCGTAGGTACCCACTCGCCAATACACGCTTTACCTTCGTCCTTAACGAACCAATCCCAAAACCCTCAAACGAATCAAAAGGTTAATCTTAAGAACATGATCACGACCGGACAAAACCCTACACTTTGGTGTTCAACAACAACCCTCTAGGTACTATGGGACATCGCCTAAAACCTAGACCGAGTCTTACTCGAAATCAACTCGATTGGAACAACCACGAACACATCATAAGATGCCCAAACACCCAATAAAATCCCGAAGTATAAAACTTATAACTTACTGAAAACCTATACCATATTGTAGTACTCGAGGAGAGCTTCGAAACGATAGTTTACACGCCTAAAACGGAGTTCGCATGAACCCAATACGACTCTCGAAAGATTGGACCAAAAAGGGGAATAAATTCATAACAGGGGAGGGGGTGCGCTCGCCTCCTAAGGGAGGGATGCGCGCGCCTCCTAGATCAGAAGGGGAATCAAGTTGGGAGAAGGAGAGGGTGCGCGCGCTTCAAATAAATGGGTGCGTGCGCCTCCATCCGACAGAAGCACAATTGATTAAGGATGGCATAAGGGTGCGCGCGCCTCCTAAGGGAGGGATGCGCGCGCCTCCTTGCCCGGAAGGGCGATTTCCGGCCAAAAGTTCTGGGTTTCCACCATTAACTACCCCAAATCCGATACACACCAATTCTTTACCATTTCTAACACTACCAAGAAGGGAACTAAGGTACCTACACCATATTGAGCCAAAATAACTCCAATCAACATCAACTAAAGACCTCACTCAAGGGTGATTCAGATACCCAAGATTTCACAAAAATGAACAAAATGCAAATCACTCCCAAATTAACCCAAGATGCAATAAATGACATTCATAACATCAAATGAACATGGAATAGCATTTCTAGCATAAAATAGGGGGAAAAGCAACTTACCCAAATTCTCCAAGGTTGATGGATTTCAAATATTTTTGGCTTCCAACGATCCTATCGACGATCTAAACAATGTTCACGTTTTAAGAAATGAGAGAAGATGAGAGGAAGGAGGAGAAAATTAAGAGAGAAGGAAGAGAGAAATGTTTACCTTTTTCTTGAGGAGAGAGAGAGAGAATACTGAGAATGAGTTTGTGAGGGAGAAGGAGAAGAAGGAAGAAGGTGAAGTTAAATCGAAGTTACACTTAGGCCCCTTCCCCGCCTACTAACACAATACTACACTCCCTGCTAACAATTAAGACCCAACAATATTACACTAACCCGAATGACTCAAATAAAATGCTAAGCATAATTATGATGAAACATAAAATGCACACATAAATATTTAAATAATTAATAATTTAAATAAATAAATAAGCCAATAAATAAATAATAATTATTTAATTACTAATAAAATAGAGCCTAGATTTTGGGTCGTGACATTCACTCCCCCTTAAAGAAAATTCGACCCGAATTTTAACGAGACTTACCCGAAAGACCAAATAGCTACGGATACGATAGTTCCGCCATTTCTCACTTCCTCAATTGTCCAATCTATCCCACTACAAGGTAACCTTAAATAATGCTTACGATAAAACTACCTCTCGAACCGAATCATTCCATCATTATCTTCGTTACTAATCAAAACTCGTACTCAAAATCGAAGAACCCAAACTATTTCCACACATAATTCTCGAGATATCTCAAGCTCGCCTTATTCATAACCTTAATTACACTGCAAAGGTGTTTCCTTTTGTAAATCACATACTTAGTAATATTCCCCAGAAATTCAAAACATCACAATCCCGAGCCTAATTAGCTTTTAAAATGTGAGAGGCTAAAGAAATTTTCCATCCTCATAACATTCACCGAAGGCTATATCTCTAAGGATTACCATTATAGTGTCTTCACTTTGAGTTAACACCTTAAATTAATAGTACCATGCAAACCCCAAAATTTCTCGTACAAAGTTCCCACTTAAATCTATGTTATACTCTCATCCCTTCATTAATCAGGTCTTGAAGCCTAAACAATTCAATATACTCAATAGTCCGCAAAACGATCCAAAATTCATCTTCAAAAGATTTTCTCTAACTCCCATTTAAGTTATAATCCGTGCTCATATACCCAAAGGAAATCAATGAACTCTAAATTCAATAGCTAACCCCAGTTAGTCTTTCACGCATACATTTATTAACCTAATGATACTTAAGCTCAATGGTACTATCAAAATCATAAACCAATTAGCTAGCCTCATTCCAATAGCTCCATTACCAAATCACAATATTTTTTTAATTATGCCCAAGTATTGATACTCAACTTTCTTCACACACCCTTGATCCAATTCGGTAACGCCACCAAGAAGGGATTTAGAACCATAGAACCACTATCTAACCAAAATTTCAAAATGCCCTTAACATAGATTGAGAAATCATTACTCTCCCAAAATGTACTTAGTCCCTTCTAATTTAACACGCTTACCACCATTAATGATCATAACTCCTACCACAACTCATCATCCATAACAAATCGTACACCTCTCCATGTTAATCCATTCCGACACATTCACGGAGATGCACTAAAAGTGACCAAAATTTTCCCCAAGAGATCCTCATTGAATCCTCAACTCCTATAACCCAACCGATGTCATAAGGACATTGATCTAAATATTAACACTACAACCTTGTACCATAACAACTCAATTTAACCCAAGCTTCTCCTCAAACACTGGGTACTACTCGGAAGAAAACGAAAATCTTACGAATGATATATACACCCAACAAATTGACCGAAACTAAATACTCGGATTTCAATTAAGAAAAGATAGGTATAACTCTACCCAAAGGAACGGTCCCAAACAGTTTTTAGAAATTAGGAATGGAGAATATAACAATCCCCCTACAACAATAGACTAAAGCAATTGTAACATCAAAATCTTGTAATAGCAACATGGCTAATTTAGCAGGTAAGTTATATCTACCTTTAAGCACAACATGAGCACATAAGACTCCATCAGACATCCTACACTCCTCCATAGGAGTAGACACTGACAACACATAAGTCAAAGACTCAAGAGAAATAAATGCAACTAAATGCACACAAACATAAGAATGCGATGATCCTAAAATGCACGCGCTCGCTCTCACGACGCAAAATAATACCTCCCGAAATTTATCCGTTACCTGGTGAGTGCTGATTGGTCGCAATTATTCTGCCCTATACCTTAGGGTTCCCCGAAGCATCTCTCTTCTGACCCGGTGAAGTACTGGTTCCCGTTCCTGATGATTGAACCTTAAACCTCGGACAATCTTTTATGAAGTGACCCAGTTGACCACAATTGATACATTTTCCTTGTTTCTTCCAACACTTATCTTCTGAGTGTCCTTTCCTCTGACAGTAGCTGCAGACTTTTCCATTTCGTGTCCCCTTATTAGAACCTTGACTTCCTACTGTTGGTTGCCCTTGCAGTTGCCCTCTGAATCGAGTTGCACTCCAGAATTACCTCTGTTATCCGGATGTTGCCGTTGCGACTTACTCTGCCCTCCTTGCTTACCCGGGTTAACCATCTCAGTCTTCCTTTTGTGTTCCCCAATATCCTGCTCAATCAAGTAGGCTCGATCCACCGCATCCTGATAAGTCTGAATCCGCTGTGCTATAAACTGAGTCCGGATGGCTGTCTTCAAACCCCTGATTAATCTCATCGCTTTCTGCTCCTCGGTCCGCACAAGGTATTCACAACGCCTGACTAATTCTGTGAACTTAGCTGAGTACTGTGCTACTGACATCAAGCCTTGCTCCAAGCTGAGGAACTCGATCTCTTTCCGGTTTTGATCCACTAGAGAGATAAAATGATCCTTGAATTTCCTCACGAACCACTCCCAAGGATATGGTACAAGAGTCGCATCTCAACTGGTCTTCAGTGCCTTCCACCAATGTTCCGCAGCGCCCACGAGCTTATAAGCTGAAAACGGAACCCTATCCTCATTAGTGCAACCAAAGACATCGTCGATTTTCTCCATCGATTCTATCCATAACTCAGCTTTCTTCACATCAGGCTCACCGTCGTACTCACTTGGTTTCAACTTCAAGAACTGCTCCAACCCATATCGCGGAGGTGCTACATGTTCCTCTCTCGGCCCTTGGTCATGAATTGGTTTCACGGCCGCTTCAAACCTGTCCTGAAACACTGCACGGTTTTCTTCCCGTAGACCATTAAGATTCTGAGTCCCACTAGAAGCTTCATCAATTCTTCTTCTAGACATTTCGAACAAATACCTGCATAAAACCTTAACCGTTACTCACTCCGCACACAACTACCCACCTAGGTCATACTAATCCACCTAGACTTATACTTAGAGCCAAACCATGGCTCTGATACCAACTGTCGCGACCCGGAACCCCGCGGGCCCGAGACCGCGAGCTGGACGTCGACTTAAAACCAAAACTCTAAAATATAGAAGTTAAAAATTCCATTTTGACCCAAAAGATTGTTAATACAAGGTTTGGAAAATCCAAGTTTAACAACACCATAAAACAACTAGTGTAAGCTCCACAAGCTCACACCCAAGATACAAAATATTACAATTCTTAATGATGTCAATAATGGTAAAACTATCCCCAAAAGGTTATACATTTACATAATGTAAACCGATCCATAACAACCTGCCCCAAAATCTCAATCCTCTCGACGTCCTCCTCGATCCGCGAATCCTAATCCTTTTCCTCCTTGGGGGGGGGGGGGTTAAGGAAAAACAAAGATGGAAATAAATGGGGTGAGATAAAATCTCAGTAAGTTACTAATGCAACTACATGACATGCTAATATGCAATGACCAATATCAATTAACATAAGATAGATAGCAGCGGAAATAATAAGTGACATGCTGTCAACAGTAACATCCAATAATCAACCATATAAATAAGCATATAACAACAAATGAGAGGCTCCCTATCGCCAACCGTCCCATACCGGTTGGAAATAACGACCAGCTCATCATGCAACACATAAAGCTGAAATAAACACTCATAAGTGGATACATAGCCAAGGTTTCACCCCACTGGAAGAACCAAATAAAGGTCGCTGCGCAGCTTCAATAATCAACAATCAACATCTTCATAGCAGCATGAAAGCTCGAAGAGAAAACCCCGGTACCGGAACCAAATAATAAAAGTGTCACAAGGGACAAGGACCATGACACAAAGTCATGCCCATTAGCCAGATGCATTCACAAAGGAACGCTGACTTATCCTTTCCAAGGCCAATCTGGAGAAGGGGTATAGTAAGGGCAAAACAATGGTCAACATTATAATGGACTTGGCTTTGCCATTATAATCCTTCCCATCGCCCGATGCAACAAATATGCCAGCTGGGCTTCTAATTAAATGCTAAGTAATAATATTTTAGCATGAATAACAACTTAAGGTTCCAAAGTAGGGAACCACACCAATTAATCACCATAAAGATGCAAACTATTACTCATGAAGAGTTCAACAACAACGAACACAAGAAGTTTCTCATAAAAGAGCACAACAACGATAAACGGAATTTCTCATAAAGAGTACAACAACATTGATCATTAAAACAAGATGATTCCAAGACAAGGCACGTACCAAATACGTCCTAAATATGGTACCCACAAGTTAATCATAAAGAACTCAACCCAAACGGTAACTCACAAATAGTACAAGGACTATGACCGAGACGACCATAAACATTTACTCATAAAGATATACTAGGACTATGAACTCAACTATCTCATCATACCTGGAATTCCAAAGTAGGAATCCAGAATGAATACACCTTAAGATTAATCAAATCGTAGGTACCCACTCGCCAATACACGCTTTACCTTCGTCCTTAACGAACCAATCCCAAAACCCTCAAACGAATCAAAAAGGTTAATCTTAAGAACATGATCACGACCGGACAAAACCCTACACTTTGGTGTTCAACAACAACCCTCTAGGTACTATGGGACATCGCCTAAAACCTAGACCGAGTCTTACTCGAAATCAACTCGATTGGAACAACCACGAACACATCATAAGATGCCCAAACACCCAATAAAATCCCTAAGTATAAAACTTATAACTTACTGAAAACCTATACCATATTGTAGTACTCGAGGAGAGCTTCGAAACGATAGTTTACACGCCTAAAACGGAGTTCGCATGAACCCAATACGACTCTCGAAAGATTGGACCAAAAAGGGGAATAAATTCATAACAGGGGAGGGGGTGCGCTCGCCTCCTAAGGGAGGGATGCGCGCGCCTCCTAGATCAGAAGGGGAATCAAGTTGGGAGAAGGAGAGGGTGCGCGCGCTTCAAATAAATGGGTGCGTGCGCCTCCATCCGACAGAAGCACAATTGATTAAGGATGGCATAAGGGTGCGCGCGCCTCCTAAGGGAGGGATGCGCGCGCCTCCTTGCCCGGAAGGGCGATTTCCGGCCAAAAGTTCTGGGTTTCCACCATTAACTACCCCAAATCTGATACACACCAATTCTTTACCATTTCTAACACTACCAAGAAGGGAACTAAGGTACCTACACCATATTGAGCCAAAATAACTCCAATCAACATCAACTAAAGACCTCACTCAAGGGTGATTCAAATACCCAAGATTTCACAAAAATGAACAAAATGCAAATCACTCCCAAATCAACCCAAGATGCAATAAATGACATTCATAACATCAAATGAACATGGAATAGCATTTCTAGCATAAAATAGGGGGAAAAGCAACTTACCCAAATTTCCAAGGTTGATGGATTTCAAATATTTTTGGCTTCCAACGATCCTATCGACGATCTAAACAATGTTCACGTTTTAAGAAATGAGAGAAGATGAGAGGAAGGAGGAGAAAATTAAGAGAGAAGGAAGAGAGAAATGTTTACCTTTTTCTTGAGGAGAGAGAGAGAGAATACTGAGAATGAGTTTGTGAGGGAGAAGGAGAAGAAGGAAGAAGGTGAAGTTAAAATCGAAGTTACACTTAGGCCCCTTCCCCGCCTACTAACACAATACTACACTCCCTGCTAACAATTAAGACCCAACAATATTACACTAACCCGAATGACTCAAATAAAATGCTAAGCATAATTATGATGAAACATAAAATGCACACATAAATATTTAAATAATTAATAATTTAAATAAATAAATAAGCCAATAAATAAATAATAATTATTTAATTACTAATAAAATAGAGCTTAGATTTTGGGTCGTGACAAAGGTACTGGACATGACCCGCTCTATGAGATTTATGTCATGGTTTTGTCATACATATATCTCATATTAGTTATGTCATTTGAATCCTTAGACATGAAGTTATTATATCTTCCACTTGATGAACATTAATGTTTGACATATTCAAACTACCTTTTAACCGAGTAGTTATCAAATATGATTTCATAATCATCGTACGTAAAAATAAGAACTAAATGGATTTGTCACTCTTCGGAGAGATGTCAAGCTTGGGCCTTCATAAATTATGTATGAAATGTTCGGTTTTGTAAATCATATTATCAATATTCCGAGAAAGTCAAAAAACAATCCCGACCATGAATTGTTTCAAAATCGTGGACTAAAGATTTTCATTCATAAAGAAGTATACTCTAAGGATTAGTTATACTTCATTTGAGTTAGTATGACCATTTGCAAACCTAAAATCTTACAAAGTTTCATGTTATAACCCATCCCTTATATAATCAGAGTCTTGAACTAAACAATTCTTTAATAAAAATACCAAAATTTTGGAAAAGTTTTCACTAACTCCCACAAGTATATCGTTCATATACCGCAGGCAATTTTTCAATAGCGACCGCCAGAGTCTTTACGCATACATTTTTCCTAATGATTTAATCAATGGACTACAAAATCATAAATTGCTGTATAAAGCCCAAATTCGGCCAGCACTCTAGGCTAATGATTTTGTGAGTCTCAAAGAGTTTGAGGGAGGGTTTATTTTATTCTAAGACATTCTTGGTTGAAGAACAAAATAATACACAAAATAAATTCAAAGTTCTGATTGCGAAAAAGTGTTTCACAATTTGGTCTAGCAACCAAGATCAAAGAAGCTCCTTTGATATTCGTTCGAAGTGTGGATACCGCTAGAGGGTGAAAATCATCATCTTCAAAGTTCGTGTTCAAGCTTTGTGATCGTGATCAAATCTTCAAACCTCCACCAAAGACCAAGAGAGTTTGATAACCATCAAGGATCCTATTTATTCCTTTATCTTATGTTGGATTTGATTTAAATATTAACATCCAACTTGTTAAAATTTTAAAAGCTTTCCGCTCGCATGTTACCACGAAACCCAACAGTGGTATATAGCCCCGTTCAAATTTCAAACCTAGAATATGTTATGTGATATAAATGTTATGTGCCCATAATATGAATATTGGAATATGTTTTTATGTTTATGTGAATGTGGTTTATTACAACAATACGACAATCGCAATAAATAAATTATGGTGGATTCAGAATTGTTGGTTATTAATTTTTGATTGGATCAAAGTTTTAATAATCGGGGAAAACAACATTTTGAGACAAAATTCGAACTTACAAATTCTCACATTTGAACCGGGCGACCGACGAAATATACTGGGCGGCCGCACGGTTTTTGGGCGACCGCACAGGTCTTTTGGGCGGCCGCACGCCAAGATCAGAATGTCTGATTTTGCTCAAAAAATCAGAATTTGGAATTTTCGAGAGGTTCAACAAAACCAATAACAGAACCAATCCAGACCTGCTGATCTGGAATGGGTTTTGGGTAGTTGGTTTATGTGTGGATCTTGGGGTTTGATTTTCCTATTTGTTTTAGTCTTGTGATTCTAAGATTGGTTCAAGGTTTGGATGGCAAATCTGCGTTCATCGAGATTGTTTTTCCCAAACTTGATCGCAATCAAAGTTTCAAAGATGAAACGAACTTAGAATTATGAAGAGTTCATAATTGCTAAAATTGAGAAACAAAGTTCTTGATTCAAAGTTTGGAGATCCATGTGGAATTGTGAATGCAATTGGCCTACGTTCATCGAGACCATCTATTGCTTAGTTTCGGCCACATGGACTACTTTCTTGGTCTCTTGAATTAGTGCGGGATTGTGGTTGCCTAATGGCTTAGTTCGACCGCACTTCTTGTTGTCTTGATTTGGAGTTAATGACCAAAGTTGAAATAGTCTCATCCTTATAATTATAGAGAAACTAATGACACATAAATACCATGCTTAAATTAATGGAGATTAATTTAGTGGCTAAACTTGATGTGCAACATGTTTATATTATGTGCTCATAAATGTGTTATATGCTACATGTGATGAACCTTCAAAGAAAATTTTAAGTCTTTTATTGCCATGCCGTGATTAAAACACTTGTTAGTACATAAGTGACTCTAATGTAGATTCGCCATAGCGAGATGCATTAAATTTATTTATGTATGAGCAAGATAGATAATGTGGGCACGCCCTAGCGGGACACATTAACTATGCGTTTAAAATGGTTAGACTTAATTGGGCGTCAAAACAGTTTTGGGCCTAGGCAAGGATGAGGTTTAACATGCTTTTTGAAATTGGATTTCTTAAAGAATCTCATAAAAGGAACTAAGAGTCATATGAGATATGATTGACAAGAGTTGTCTACCTAATTAATTTGATTTTGTGTAATCCGCCTTAGCGGACTTGAAATTAAAATTAAAGTTGGATCTTAGCCCAATTAAATTATATTATACATTGGATGTATATGAAGGTTATATAATTTAGTGGGAGTATTTTGTTTGAGAAATACATTATTTATCTCTTTAATGAAAATCGTACTTATTAAATTTTGGAAATTTTGCATATTTGTAGATAATGACTAATAACACTCAATCAATGTCGTTGCGATCGATCCTTGAGAAGGATAAGCTCGAAGAGAATGGTACTAACTTTATGGATTGGATCTGTAGCATAAGAATCGTTCTTAGGCAAGAGGATAAGTTGTACATTCTCGATGGGCCTCTCCCTGCTGAACCACCGCCTACTGCCCCTATCGTAATGATTCTAGAGATGTAAGTTGTCTCATGCTTGCTGCTATGTGTTCAAAACTCCAACAAAGTTTGGAACATTTGGAAGCCTATGAGATAGGCGTGGAGTTGAGAACCATGTTTCAAGAGCAAGCTAGGCAAGAGAGGTACAAGACCATTGTTGCATTCACTACTAGTAAAATGAATGAAGGGCAGCAAGTGAGTCCTCACTTTCTTAAAATGAAAGGTTATGTAGAGCACCTTGAGAAACTTGGCTATCCAATCCCATTGGAGCTAGCCACGGATCTCATTCTTAATTCATTGCCGAAAAGTTATAATCAGTTTGTGATGAATTATAACATGCATGGAATGGATAAGAATCTCTCTGCGTTGCATGGGATGCTCAAAACTGCAGAGATGAAAATTGTGGAGAAAGGTTCTCCCGTGCTCTTGGTTCATGATGGGAAGAAGGCTAGTGCCAAAGGAAAGGGTAAGGCAAAAGTTGTCAAACCCAAGATAAGCAAGGCAAAGGTTGCCAAGGCTTCTGAGGCAAAACCTGATTCACAAAAGGATGCAATCTGTTTCCATTGTCAAGAAATTGGTCATTGGAAACGTAATTGCAAGGCTTTCTTGGAAGAGCAAAAGAAGAAGAAGAGCAGCAAGGCTGCGTCGACTTCAGGTATCTATATGATAGATATTCTCCTTTCTAAACTGATTCTTGGGTATTGGATACCGGATGTGGTTCTCACATTTGTCTAAATGTGCAGGGACTAAAGAATAGGAGACTGCTTAAAGAAGGTGAAGTAGATCTACGCGTGGGGAATGGAGCAAGAGTTGCTGCACTAGCCGTAGGGACTTATGAAGTCACTTTACCTTCCGGATTAATTCTTGTTTTGAACAATTGTTATTATGTTCCGGATTTAAGCAGAAATATTATTTCAATTTCTTGTTTGGATAATGAAGGTTTTAAGTTTTTTATTGAGAATAAGAAATTTTCTATTTATTTAAATGATGTGCTTTATGGTATTGCTAATTCATTTAATGGCCTTTATATCTTGGATGTCAAGAATGAAAATAATGCCTATCATGTAAATAAGAAATCTAAACCTAATGATGTAAATCATACTTATTTGTGGCATTGCCTTCTTGGTCATATTAATGAGAAGCGTATCTCAAAACTCCATGGGGACGGACTTTTGGGTTCATGTGACTTAGAGTCATATGATACTTGTGAGTCGTGTCTTCTTGGAAAAATGACTAAGACACCTTTTACCAAGTTGGGTGAAAGGGCAAGCGACTTATTGGGGTTGATACATTCCGATGTATGCGGACCATTAAGTAGCAATGCTAGGGAGGATTTCAATACTTCATAACCTTCACTGATGATTATAGTAGATTTGGGTATGTTTACCTAATGAAACATAAAAGTGAAGCATTTGAAATATTTAGAATATTTCAAAATGAAGTAGAAAAACAACTTGGCAAAAGTATAAAGGCACTTCAATCAGATCGAGGTGGTGAATACTTAAGTCAAGAATTTGATGATCATCTAAAGAATTGTGGAATAGTTTCACAATTGACTCCGCCCGGAACACCACAATGGAATGGTGTGTCTGAGAGGAGAAATCGGACTTTGTTAGACATGGTTCGATCAATGATGAGTCAAGCTGATCTTCCAATATCCTTTTGGGGTTACGCCCTAGAAACCGATGCTTTCACACTAAATCAAGTTCCAACTAAATCGGTTCCAAAGACTCCATATGAGATGTGGAGTGGAAAGAAACCTAGTTTATCTTTCATGAGGATTTGGGGTTGCGAAGTTTATGTCAAGAGACTTATCTCTGACAAACTAGCACACAAATCCGATAAATGTATTTTCGTGGGATATCCTAAGGAAACTAAAGGATATTACTTTTACAACCGAGAGGACAACAAAGTGTTTGTTGCCCGAACTGGTGTCTTTCTAGAGAAATAGTTTATCTCCAAAGAAATAAGTGGGAGTAAAATAAACCTTGAAGAAATTCGAGACCCAGAAAATAACATTGAACCAATAGTGGAACAAGAACAAGAACCACAAGGAGTTGTGGAACCTGTTCAAAATACACAAGCATCTCGCAGATCTAGTAGGTTACGATCCGAGCCGAGAGATATGGATTTCTCGTAACGGATAGTAATGAGGTAGAAATCATTGAGAATGATGAACCGTCAACCTACCAAGAGGCGATGTCTTCTCCTGATTCGGACAAGTGGATTGGATCCATGGAATCCGAATTGCAATCCATGCAAGACAATCAAGTTTGGAATTTGATTGATGCCCGAAGGTGTAAAAACCATATGATGCAAATGGGTCTTCAAGAAGAAGACTGACATGGATGGGAAGGTGCATACTTACAAAGCTAGGCTTGTAGCGAAGGGTTATAGGCAAGTTCATGGTATTGACTATGATGAGACCTTTTCACCCGTAGCAATGATCAAGTCTATAAGAATTTTGCTTGCCATTGCCGCATATCATGACTATAAAATATGGCAGATGGACGTCAAAACCGCTTTCCTGGATGGAAAACTCCAAGAGGATGTGTATATGACACAACCAGAAGGTTTTGAACAAGATTCTAAGCTATGCAAATTGGAAAGATCCATCTATGGATTGAAGCAAGCTTCAAGGAGTTGGAATCTCCGTTTTGATGAATCGGTCAAAGAGTTTGGTTTCATCAAAAACGAAGATGAGCCTTGTGTATACAAGAAGATTAGTGGGAGCATAGTGCTATTCCTTATTTTATACGTGGATGACATATTGCTCATTGGAAACGACATTCCTACACTTCAGTCTGTGAAGACTTGGTTAGGAAAGTGCTTCGCGATGAAAGATATGGGTGAAGCCGCATATATTCTTGGCATTAAGATCTATAGAGATAGATCAAGGAGGCTACTTGGTTTAAGCCAAAGTACATACATTGACAAGGTCATTAGAAGATTCCGTATGGAAAATTCTAAGAGAGGAACCTTGCCCGTGTTACATGGAGTTTCTCTAAGCAAGACTCAATGTCCTAAGACAAAAGATGAGCGTGAGAAAATGAATGATGTTCCATATGCTTCGGCAATTGGGTCCATCATGTATGCCATGATTTGTACTAGGCCGGATGTGTCTTATGCTTTGAGCATGACAAGTAGATACCAATCCGACCCTGGCGAAAATCACTGGATAGCTGTAAAAGCGATTCTTAAGTACTTGAGAAGGACTAAAGACTCGTTTTTGGTCTATGGAGGAATGGAAGATGATCTCGTTGTAAATGCTTACACGGATGCAAGCTTCCAAACTGACAAAGATGATAGCCGATCGAAATCGGGTTTTGTGTTTATGTTAAATGGTGGAGCTGTAAGCTGGAAGAGTTCCAAGCAAAGTACAACCGCTGATTCTACAACGAGTAAACTCCTTTTCCGCCCCTCGTACTATGGCCTCAACATCAATTTGACACTCGTACTATTGAAACAACAAATGTATGATGCGTACTATAGTTTTATTAGCAAAATTAACCAATTTACTATTCATTTGTTAAATTTTTTAACGAACATTATTTTTTTAACGGGCATTAATTTATTTTAACAAAACTAACTTTTGGGGCGATTTTTGAGATTTTCGCCGGATTTGCGCCGTCGGCCATATCTCCGTCACCGCTGATTATTTTACTGATCCCAACGGTCAATATGAGCGCCTGAGTGATGCGAACATACCCCAGAAATTTGACGACGATCCAACGGTTAATGAAGCGGGAATTTGATTTTTAATATAGCGAATTTTTGGAGATTTTCGCCAGTTTTCGCCGCCGGCCATTTCTCCCTCTCCGGCAATTATTTGGAAGATCCCAACGGTCATCATGTGCGCCTAGGGGATGCGACCAAAGCCCAGAAGTTTCACGACGATCCAACGGTTAACGAAGTCGGAATTCGATTTTTACATATGCGATTTGGTTTTGATGGAGATAACAAAAGTTAGTTATAAATTAATGCTCGTTAAAAAAATAACGTGTGTTAAAAAAAGTTAACGACTGAATAGTAAATTGGTTAATTTTGCTAATAAAACTATAGCACGCATCATACATTTGTTGTTTCAATAGTACGAGTGTCAAATTGATGTTGGGGCCATAGTACGAGGGGCGGAAAAGTAGTTTACTCATTCTACAACAGAAGCTGAGTATATTGCTGCATCGGATGCTGCAAAGGAAGCTGTTTGGATTAAGAAGTTCATAACTGAACTTGAAGTGGTTCCTAGTATTGCTAATCCAATAGACCTTTATTGCGATAATAATGGTGCTATTGCTCAAGCAAAGGAACCAAGAGCACATCAGAAATCCAAACACATACTTAGGCGTTTTCATATCATTCGAGAGATCGTTGATAGGGGAGACGTAAATATATGCAGAGTACCTACTGATGACAATGTTGCGGACCCGCTAACAAAGGGACTTCCACAAGCTAAACATGATGGTCATGTTAGGTCCATGGGTATTAGATACATGGGAGATTGGGCCTAGGGCAAGTGGGAGATTGTTGGTAACGTTGTAATTGTTATCATTTATTTCATATCAATAAAGAGATGTTTTGATTATTATTGTTGTTCATGTTTACTTATAATAATCTCCGTCCCTAGTACTTGTTAAGCACTAGTATGAAGGCTAAATGATCATGGGAAGATCATGTTAGATTTATGGGTACTTGTTTGGAACAAGGTACTGGACATGACCCGCTCTATGAGATTTATGTCATGGTCTGTCATACATATATCTCATATTAGTTATGTCATTTGAATCCTTAGACATGAAGTTATTATAGTCTTCCACTTGATGAACATTATGTTTGACATATTCAAACGCTACTTTTAACCGAGTAGTTATAAAGGGTATGATTGGCATAATCGGATTCACGTAGGAAGAATAATAAGCTAAATGGATTTGTCACTCTTCGGAGAGATGTCAAGCTTGGGCCTCTCGTAGGAATGATGTTGATGAAATGTTCGGCCGGACTCAAATGAATTGATTGGATCAATATCATTTGGATTATCAACATATTCGGAATCGAGAAAGTATTGAACAAAACAAGTTGACCGTTTGACCATGACTTGTGTTCAATGACATCGTGGACAAATGGATTATGACATATTCTAAAGGAATGCGAACTTGTATCTAGTTATACTATTTGGGTAGGTATGACGGTTTGCTAGAACCTAATCATATCTTACGGTTTCATGTTTGAACCCATTGCCAACTTAGTATAATCCTAGAGGGTCATACACAATAGAACGAATCTTTAAAAAAGGACTACATTGGAATTTTGGAAATTCTGAACATTCTGGGGAAGTGGGCGACCGCACAGTATGGACTGGGCGGCCGTACACTTAGCTCAGTTTTTGTACCAGTTTTGTTTCAGATAGTTGTGCGACCGCACAGAGGCTTTTGGGCGGCCGCACAGTACTGTCGGGTGGCAGATTCCTAATTTGATTAGGAAACGAATTTTGGACGGATTTTGACACAGGTTTCCTATTTGGAATAGGTCATACTTGTGTATAAAAGACCAAATTAGGCCAGCACTCTAGGCTAATGATTTTTTGAGTCTCAAAGAGTTTGAGAGATGGTTTATTTTGTTCTAAGACATTCTTGGTTGAAGAACAAAATAATACACAAAATAAATTCCATATAGTTCTTTTGATTGCGAAAAAGTGTTTCACAATTTGGTCTAGCAACCAAGATCAAAGAAGCTCCTTTGATATTCGTTCGAATTGTGGATACCGCTAGAGGGTGAAAATCATCATCTTCAAAGTTCGTGTTCAAGCTTTGTGATCGTGATCAAATCTTCAAACCTCCACCAAAGACCAAGAGAATTTGATAGCCATCAAGGGTTAGTTTATTCCTTTATTCTTATGTTGTATTTGATTTAATCATATGAACGGATCCATGGCTTTGGGTTTCAAAATTTTAAATGCTAAATTCCGCTGCGCATGTTGCCACGAAACCCAACAGTGGTATCAGAGCCCCGTTCATGTTGATTATTTCAATACCTAGATCATGTTATGTGTATATAAATTGTTTATGTGCCTTGCATGATATGAATATTGGAATATGTGATGTTTATGTGTTATGTGATTTTATGTGGTTTATTGTTTTACAACTTTAATCGTACGATTCAATCGCAATAAATAAATTATGGTGGATTCAGAATTGTTGGTTATTAATTTTTGAATGGATCAAAGTTTTAATAATCGGGGAAAAACAATTTTGAGACAAAATTTTCGAACTTAAAATTCTGCACATTCTGATTGAACCGGGCGACCGCACGAAATATACTGGGCGGCCGCACGGTTTTTGGGCGACCGCACGCCAAGATCAGAATGTCTGATTTTGCTCAAAAAATCAGAATTTGGAATTTTCGAGAGGTTCAACAAAACCAGTAACAGAACCAATCCAGACCTGCTGATCTGGAATGAGTTTTGGGTAGTTGGTTTATGTGTGGATCTTGGGGTTTGATTTTCCTATTTGTTTTAGTCTTGTGATTCTAAGATTGGTTCAAGGTTTGGATGGCTAATCTGCGTTCATCGAGATTGTGTTTCCCAAACTTGATCGCAATCAAAGTTTCAAAGATGAAACGAAGTTAGAATTATGAAGAGTTCATAATTGCTAAAATTGAGAAACAAAGTTCTTGATTCAAAGTTTGGAGATCCATGTGGAATTGTGAATGCAATTGGCCTACGTTCATCGAGACCATCTATTGCTTAGTTTCGGCCACATGGACTACTTTCTTGGCTTCTTGAATTAGTGCGAGATTGTGGTTGCCTAATGGCTTAGTTCGACCGCACTTCTTGTTGTCTTGATTTGGAGATAATGACCAATGTTGAAATAGTCTCATCCTCATAATTATAGAGAAACTAATGACACATAAATACCATGCTTAAATTAATGGAGATTAATTTAGTGGCTAAACTTGATGTGCAACATGTTTATATTATGTGCTCATAAATGTGTTATATGCTACATGTGATGAACCTTCAAAGAAAATTTTAAGTCTTTTATTGTCATGCCATGATTAAAACACTTGTTAGTACATAAGTGACTCTAATGTAGATTCTCCATAGCGAGATGCATTAAATTTATTTATGTATGAGCAAGATAGATAATGTGGGCACGCCCTAGCGGGACACATTAACTATGCGTTTAAAATGGTTAGACTTAATTGGGCGTCAAAACAGTTTTGGGCCTAGGCAAGGATGAGGTTTAACATGCTTTTTGAAATTGGATTTCTTAAAGAATCTCATAAAAGGAACTAAGAGTCATATGAGATATGATTGACAAGAGTTGTCTACCTAATTAATTTGATTTTGTGTAATCCGCCTTAGCGGACTTGAAATTAAAATTAAAGTTGGATCTTAGCCCAATTAAATTATATTATACATTGGATGTATATGAAGGTTATATAATTTAGTGGGAGTATTTTGTTTGAGAAATACATTATTTATCTCTTTAATGAAAATCGGTACTTATTAAATTTTGGAAATTTTGCATATTTGTAGATAATGACTAATAACACTCAATCAATGTCGTTGCGATCGATCCTTGAGAAGGATAAGCTCGAAGAGAATGGTACTAACTTTATGGATTGGATCCGTAGCATAAGAATCGTTCTTAGGCAAGAGGATAAGTTGTACATTCTCGATGGGCCTCTCCCTGCTGAACCACCGCCTACTGCCCCTATCGTAATGATTCTAGAGATGTAAGTTGTCTCATGCTTGCTGCTATGTGTTCAAAACTCCAACAAAGTTTGGAACATTTGGAAGCCTATGAGATAGGCGTGGAGTTGAGAACCATGTTTCAAGAGCAAGCTAGGCAAGAGAGGTACAAGACCATTGTTGCATTCACTACTAGTAAAATGAATGAAGGGCAGCAAGTGAGTCCTCACTTTCTTAAAATGAAAGGTTATGTAGAGCACCTTGAGAAACTTGGCTATCCAATCCCATTGGAGCTAGCCACGGATCTCATTCTTAATTCATTGCCGAAAAGTTATAATCAGTTTGTGATGAATTATAACATGCATGGAATGGATAAGAATCTCTCTGCGTTGCATGGGATGCTCAAAACTGCAGAGATGAAAATTGTGGAGAAAGGTTCTCCCGTGCTCTTGGTTCATGATGGGAAGAAGGCTAGTGCCAAAGGAAAGGGTAAGGCAAAAGTTGTCAAACCCAAGATAAGCAAGGCAAAGGTTGCCAAGGCTTCTGAGGCAAAACCTGATTCACAAAAGGATGCAATCTGTTTCCATTGTCAAGAAATTGGTCATTGGAAACGTAATTGCAAGGCTTTCTTGGAAGAGCAAAAGAAGAAGAAGAGCAGCAAGGCTGCGTCGACTTCAGGTATCTATATGATAGATATTCTCCTTTCTACCACTGATTCTTGGGTATTGGATACCGGATGTGGTTCTCACATTTGTCTAAATGTGCAGGGACTAAAGAATAGGAGACTGCTTAAAGAAGGTGAAGTAGATCTACGCGTGGGGAATGGAGCAAGAGTTGCTGCATTAGCCGTAGGGACTTATGAAGTCACTTTACCTTCCGGATTAATTCTTGTTTTGAACAATTGTTATTATGTTCCGGATTTAAGCAGAAATATTATTTCAATTTCTTGTTTGGATAATGAAGGTTTTAAGTTTCTTATTGAGAATAAGAAATTTTCTATTTATTTAAATGATGTGCTTTATGGTATTGCTAATTCATTTAATGGCCTTTATATCTTGGATGTCAATAATGAAAATAATGTCTATCATGTAAATAAGAAATCTAAACCTAATGATGTAAATCATACTTATTTGTGGCATTGCCGTCTTGGTCATATTAATGAGAAGCGTATCTCAAACTCCATGGGGACGGACTTTTGGGTTCATGTGACTTAGAGTCATATGATACTTGTGAGTCGTGTCTTCTTGGAAAAATGACTAAGACACCTTTTACCAAGTTGGGTGAAAGGGCAAGCGACTTATTGGGGTTGATACATTCCGATGTATGCGGACCATTAAGTAGCAATGCTAGGGGAGGATTTCAATACTTCATAACCTTCACTGATGATTATAGTAGATTTGGGTATGTTTACCTAATGAAACATAAAAGTGAAGCATTTGAAATATTTAGAATATTTCAAAATGAAGTAGAAAAACAACTTGGCAAAAGTATAAAGGCACTTCAATCAGATCGAGGTGGTGAATACTTAAGTCAAGAATTTGATGATCATCTAAAGAATTGTGGAATAGTTTCACAATTGACTCCGCCCGGAACACCACAATGGAATGGTGTGTCTGAGAGGAGAAATCGGACTTTGTTAGACATGGTTCGATCAATGATGAGTCAAGCTGATCTTCCAATATCCTTTTGGGGTTACGCCCTAGAAACCGCTGCTTTCACACTAAATCAAGTTCCAACTAAATCGGTTCCAAAGACTCCATATGAGATGTGGAGTGGAAAGAAACCTAGTTTATCTTTCATGAGGATTTGGGGTTGCGAAGTTTATGTCAAGAGACTTATCTCTGACAAACTAGCACACAAATCCGATAAATGTATTTTCGTGGGATATCCTAAGGAAACTAAAGGATATTACTTTTACAACCGAGAGGACAACAAAGTGTTTGTTGCCCGAACTGGTGTCTTTCTAGAGAAATAGTTTATCTCCAAAGAAATAAGTGGGAGTAAAATAAACCTTGAAGAAATTCGAGACCCAGAAAATAACATTGAACCAATAGTGGAACAAGAACAAGAACCACAAGGAGTTGTGGAACCTGTTCAAAATACACAAGCATCTCGCAGATCTAGTAGGTTACGATCCGAGCCCGAGAGATATGGATTTCTCGTAACGGATAGTAATGAGGTAGAAATCATTGAGAATGATGAACCGTCAACCTACCAAGAGGCGATGTCTTCTCCTGATTCGGACAAGTGGCTTGGATCCATGGAATCCGAATTGCAATCCATGCAAGACAATCAAGTTTGGAATTTGATTGATGCGCCCGAAGGTGTAAAAACCATATGATGCAAATGGGTCTTCAAGAAGAAGACTGACATGGATGGGAAGGTGCATACTTACAAAGCTAGGCTTGTAGCGAAGGGTTATAGGCAAGTTCATGGTATTGACTATGATGAGACCTTTTCACCCGTAGCAATGATCAAGTCTATAAGAATTTTGCTTGCCATTGCCGCATATCATGACTATAAAATATGACAGATGGACGTCAAAACCGCTTTCCTGAATGGAAAACTCCAAGAGGATGTGTATATGACACAACCAGAAGGTTTTGAACAAGATTCTAAGGTATGCAAATTGCAAAGATCCATCTATGGATTGAAGCAAGCTTCAAGGAGTTGGAATCTCCGTTTTGATGAATCGGTCAAAGAGTTTGGTTTCATCAAAAACGAAGATGAGCCTTGTGTATACAAGAAGATTAGTGGGAGCATAGTGCTATTCCTTATTTTATACGTGGATGACATATTGCTCATTGGAAACGACATTCCTACACTTCAGTCTGTGAAGACTTGGTTAGGAAAGTGCTTCGCGATGAAAGATATGGGTGAAGCCGCATATATTCTTGGCATTAAGATCTATAGAGATAGATCAAGGAGGCTACTTGGTTTAAGCCAAAGTACATACATTGACAAGGTCATTAGAAGATTCCGTATGGAAAATTCTAAGAGAGGAACCTTGCCCGTGTTACATGGAGTTTCTCTAAGCAAGACTCAATGTCCTAAGACAAAAGATGAGCGTGAGAAAATGAATGATGTTCCATATGCTTCGGCAATTGGGTCCATCATGTATGCCATGATTTGTACTAGGCCGGATGTGTCTTATGCTTTGAGCATGACAAGTAGATACCAATCCGACCCTGGCGAAAATCACTGGATAGCTGTAAAAGCGATTCTTAAGTACTTGAGAAGGACTAAAGACTCGTTTTTGGTCTATGGAGGAATGGAAGATGATCTCGTTGTAAATGCTTACACGGATGCAAGCTTCTAAACTGACAAAGATGATAGCCGATCGCAATCGGGTTTTGTGTTTATGTTAAATGGTGGAGCTGTAAGCTGAAAGAGTTCCAAGCAAAGTACAACCGCTGATTCTACAACAGAAGCTGAGTATATTGCTGCATCGGATGCTGCAAAGGAAGCTGTTTGGATTAAGAAGTTCATAACTGAACTTGAAGTGGTTCCTAGTATTGCTAATCCAATAGACCTTTATTGCGATAATAATGGTGCTATTGCTCAAGCAAAGGAACCAAGAGCACATCAGAAATCCAAACACATACTTAGGCGTTTTCATATCATTCGAGAGATCGTTGATAGGGGAGACGTAAATATATGCAGAGTACCTACTGATGACAATGTTGCGGACCCGCTAACAAAGGGACTTCCACAAGCTAAACATGATGGTCATGTTAGGTCCATGGGTATTAGATACATGGGAGATTGGGCCTAGGGCAAGTGGGAGATTGTTGGTAGTGGTGCCCTAGGCACGTTTAATAAACGTTGTAATTGTTATCATTTATTTCATATCAATAAAGAGATGTTTTGATTATTATTGTTGTTCATGTTTACTTATAATAATCTCCGTCCCTAGTACTTGTTAAGCACTAGTATGAAGGCTAAATGATCATGGGAAGATCATGTTAGATTTATGGGTACTTGTTTGGAACAAGGTACTGGACATGACCCGCTCTATGAGATTTATGTCATGGTCTGTCATACATATATCTCATATTAGTTATGTCATTTGAATCCTTAGACATGAAGTTATTATAGTCTTCCACTTGATGAACATTATGTTTGACATATTCAAACGCTACTTTTAACCGAGTAGTTATAAAGGGTATGATTGGCATAATCGGATTCACGTAGGGAAGAATAATAAGCTAAATGGATTTGTCACTCTTCGGAGAGATGTCAAGCTTGGGCCTCTCGTAGGAATGATGTTGATGAAATGTTCGGCCGGACTCAAATGAATTGATTGGATCAATATCATTTGGATTATCAACATATTCGGAATCGAGAAAGTATTGAACAAAACAAGTTGACCGTTTGACCATGACTTGTGTTCAATGACATCGTGGACAAATGGATTATGCCATATTCTAAAGGAATGCGAACTTGTATCTAGTTATACTATTTGGGTAGGTATGACGGTTTGCTAGAACCTAATCATATCTTACGGTTTCATGTTTGAACCCATTGCCAACTTAGTATAATCCTAGAGGGTCATACACAATAGAACGAATCTTTAAAAAAGGACTACATTGGAATTTTGGAAATTCTGGACATTCTGGGGAAGTGGGCGACCGCACAGTATGGACTGGGCGGCCGCACACTTAGCTCAGTTTTTGTACCAGTTTTGTTTCAGATAGTTGTGCGACCGCACAGAGGCTTTTGGGCGGCCGCACAGTACTGTCGGGTGGCAGATTCCTAATTTGATTAGGAAACGAATTTTGGACGGATTTTGACACAAGTTTCCTATTTGGAATAGGTCATACTTGTGTATAAAAGACCAAATTCGGCCAGCACTCTAGGCTAATGATTTTGTGAGTCTCAAAGAGTTTGAGAGAGGGTTTATTTTGTTCTAAGACATTCTTGGTTGAAGAACAAAATAATACACAAAATAAATTCCATATAGTTCTTTTGATTGCGAAAAAGTGTTTCACAATTTGGTCTAGCAACCAAGATCAAAGAAGCTCCTTTGATATTCGTTCGAAGTGTGGATACCGCTAGAGGGTGAAAATCATCATCTTCAAAGTTCGTGTTCAAGCTTTGTGATCGTGATCAAATCTTCAAACCTCCACCAAAGACCAAGAGAATTTGATAGCCATCAAGGGTTAGTTTATTCCTTTTTTCTTATGTTGTATTTGATTTAATCACATGAACGGATCCATGGCTTTGGGTTTCAAAATTTTAAATGCTAAATTCCGCTGCGCATGTTGCCACGAAACGCAACATGATGTTGTCACAATAAACTAAGGTCACTTTGGACAGAGGAAGGTGAAGCTCAAGAAGTAAATTCCGGAGCCAACATGATTCGGCCACTGCATTGGCAACCCCCCGATACTCCGCCTCGGCACTGGAACGAGATAAAGTGGGTTGCCGTTTAGAAGACCATGAGACTAAATTATCACCAAGAAACACACAATACCCGGAAGTAGAACGGCGGGTATCCGGACACCCGCCCCAATTGGCATCCGTATAGGCAGTGAGAGAAGAACAAGGAGACTTCGAAAGATGAAGCCCCATATCAATAGTACCCCGTAGGTATCGTAAGATCCGTTTGAGCACCGACATATGTTCGACTCGCAGATCATGCATATGGAGGCAAATTTGCTAAACCGCGTAACTAATATCCGAACGAGTGAAGGTAAAATATTGCAGTGCCCCAGCTAGACTGCAGAAGCATGTGGAATTATCAAGCACAGGACCCGAACTGCCCACCAAGCTTAGTGTCGACGGGCGTGTGAGATGGAGTGCATGAACTCATACCGGCCCGTTCCAAGATTTCCTCGGCATATTTACGTTGACACAAAAATAAGCCCCCAGTAGTATGAGTCACCGCAATACTCAGAAAATAATTTAAAATCCCAATATCTTTCATGGAGAATTCAGAAGCAAGTGTGGCCATAATAGAGTCTCGGAGCTGATCGGACGAGGAAACAAGAATGATGTCGTCAACATATAATAAGAGATATGCAGTATCACTGCCCCAATGATAAACGAACAAGGAATGATCAGAACGACTGTGTTGAAACCCCATATTGAAGACAAAATCAGCAAAGCGTGTATAACAAGCCCGAGGGGCCTGTTTAAGACCGTACAATGACTTCTTGAGTAAACAAACATGGTCAAGAAAATTCGGATCACAAAAACCCATGGGTTGATGCATGAACAATGTCTCCGTTAATTCTCCATGGAGGAATGCATTTTTTTACGTCCAACTGATGAATGGAGCAAGAGTTGGCCAGGGCAATACTGAGAACAGTGCGAATAGTAGCCGGCTTGACTACCGGACTGAAAGTTTCTGCACAATCAACCCCAACCTGCTGTGACCTGCCATCACCTACAAGACGGGCCTTATGCCTCGCAAAAGAACCATCAGTATTCTTTTTATGAGAAAAAATCCACATACATCGAATGATATTCACATTAGACGGACGAGGTACAAGTTCCCACGTCTTATTTTTAATAAGAGCATCAAATTCATCTACCATAGCAGCTTTCCAATTGGGGTTAGACAAAGATAATTTAGGATTAGATGGGAGAGGGGACGGAGAAACAGATGATAATAAATTAAACTGGTGCTTTGGTTTGACAATGCCATGCATGCTCTTAGTAGTCATAGTTCGATGTGTGTGAGAAGACGGTGGAGGAGAAATGGGATGAGGAGACAATCCCGACCCTAGAGGTGGACTAGGCGGACCAGGATTAGAGGATTCCATAGGGCCAGACTGTTGGTCCATACGAAATGGGCTGGAATGGTGAGGCAGTCCAGAAGCACCAGGCTGAGAAGAATGGGCCAAAGGAGATGGAGAGGACATCTGGGCCAGTGGGGCACCAGGAGACGGGGTTATGGACGAGGCAGGCTGGGCCAGTGGGGCTCCAGCGAGTGGACTAGTAGTCTGGTCGGTGGATTGAGGAGATGCTGATCCAGCAGTATGTGGGAAGAGGAAATGAGGAAAAGGCTGGTCCGAATTAGGAGAGGGAGATACCTGAGGTGGAGGGAATTTTTGTGTAGCGAACGGGAAATTCTTTTCATCAAAGACGACATGTTTTGGAATGATAATTTTCTTGGTCGAGAGGCCATAGCATTTATATCCCCTATGATTGGTCGGGTAGCCCAAGAAGACACATGGGGCGGATCGAGGATGAAGTTTATGTATTGTGGTGGATGGAGTGAGGGGGAAACATAGGCACCCGAAGACCCATAAATGTGTATAGGAAGGATCTCGAAGATATAGACATTGTGTATGGGATTTATTAAGGAGACCTTTGATGGGAATTGTGTTTAAGAGATAGGTGGCCATGGCCAACGCATGATGCCAAAAAGAAAATGGCATTGAAGCATGAGCAAGGAGAGTGCGCACTAAATTATTGATAGTACGGAATTTTCTTTCGGCTTTGCCATTTTGTGGAGAGGTGTGTGGGCAAGAAAGACGAAAAGAAAGGCCATTGGCACGGAAAAAAGATTTAAAATGCTCATTGTCAAATTCCCTCCCGTTGTCACATTGAAAACATTTGATCATTCGTTCAAATTGAGTGGAAATATGTTTGCTAAAGGAAAGAAATAAAGCAGGGACCTCAGATATTTTTCCAATGGGAAATGTCTATAGAAAATTAGTGTAATCATCAAAAAACAACAAATAATATTTGTGACCCGAAGTACTAGGTACGGGGAAAGTCCACAAATCACTATGCACAATATCAAACGGAAGGATAGTATGAGACGTAGACGGAAAAAAAATGGTAATTTCACGTGTTTCCCAAGAACACAAGAGTCACAAACATCCACAAAATGTGGTGGATTACAAGGAATAAAATTATTATTGCATAAAGAACGGAATACGGAAAACCCAGGATGTCCTAAACGATTGTGCCATAAACGAGGTCCAAGAGCAGAGAAAGTTGATGGAGAGGTGTTGGTGATATGGTACAAATCCCCGGTGCTATCACATCTCATTAGAGGTACCCCCGTTCGAATATCCTTCACAGAGAAACCAAACGGATCAAATTCAACACTAACATTATTTTCAGATGTGAAACGACGGACAAAAATGAGATTTTTGATTAATTTTGGAGCATGTAAGACATTAGAATGTTTAAGAGGGGGAAAGGGAGGAGATAAATTGCTTTGTCGATACCCAAGAATAGGAATGGTATTGCCGTCACCAACAATAATAAATTTGTGATGATTGCTCAGATTAAAATAAGATGAAAGATTACCTGAGGTTCCCGTCATAGTGCTGTGGCACCCGTGTCCATGTATTGGGTGGTGTCTGGAACGTTCAAGGACATAGTATGCATGGCGGCTTCAACATCCGTAGGAACATATGGAGACTGGGGGCCTGAAGTAAGGTAGTCAGTCGGCCCCAAAGCCTGATATGCTTGAGGAGGTCTCTGGCCCAACACCCCACTTGTGTTCGATGGAGGACGGGTCCAAGCTGAAGTGGGATATGGGCAAGGAGGAACGGGCCAGGCTGGAGACCAATTGGGCTGGAACCAGGCATGGAAGACCACCATGGGCCGCCTGTTTGAAAGTTTGGACGAGGTTGTCCTAGCGGTGTATAGCCTCTGCAACGAGACTGCGATCTGCCACCACCACCCCCGTCCTGTTGACGGCGATTCTGATCACGTTGTCCCTGTCCCTGGTTGTGTCCATTATTTCTTCGACCATGCCTGTGATTATTCTGACCACGGCTACCACCCGAGCCTGTACGATTCTGGCCACCACCAACGGGATTTGGTTTCACCTCTTCAAAACTGCCATTCGAAGCCACAAGAGCCGACTGAGAGGCAGCGGCTGCCATACTTGCCTGTTTAGCCTTCCTAGATTCCTCCATAACTAAACGCGAACGAACTTCATAAAAAGATGGAAGCGGATTGCTTTGTTTGTAACACCCCGAAAATTCTAATTTCCATAAATAACAAAATGTCACAATATACATTTCCAAAATACTATACAAAACAAAGCCTCATTACTAATAATTCTCAAATGCTCTATAAACTGCTCCGCCCCAATCCCTTCATCCCGATCATTGCTTAACTGAAAAACTGAAACTGGAGGGGGGTGAGCTGGGGGGCTCAGTAAAAAAGGGGATACACAATATCACAGAAGCCGATGGAACACAAACACCAAATAACAATGTCCATGAAATTATAAATATGGACATGCCAATAAGACTCGTTTCATAAACCGAATAACCGATCAATCATACTTTACAGTCCGATGTTCTAATTATATTCGGGTCCAGTGACTCAACCAAATTAACCGAATTATTGGCCGCCCTCGACGGATCCGGACCCAACACAAACACAATAACCGAATCCACTGCGACCCTGACATAATTAGCTACATCGATACTGTTCCATATAACAAATCTCATAATTGAGCATAATAACACATAAAGCATGCTTTCCAAATAACCGCAATATTTACGGACCAAATTCAATATCAAAACAATTATCAAATCACGCCGAACAAATGATATACGTATCAATAAAATGGAGTACTACAATAAGGCGGGTATAAAATAAAGTGACACGGAATCAATATTGCGTAGTCTCCCTTACCCAAAATACTAAAAATGGATCACCAATTAATTCTTCAGAATAAAACCTCAATGGCTCGCACTGTTCAAAACTCAGTTACTTTCCCACAATTGGTAATGGTAGTAATATCCGAAACATGAAATGCTATAAGAAGAAACTAAATTTAAATGAGTCATTCACTTGAGATCCACCTCATACTAACCTTAATATAAAAACTACACCTCCTACTTGCATTTTCACCTTCTGCCAACATAGCATTATCACACAAAATAATGGGTCCCACCACTTGACAACAAACAACTCAATTTCTTGAATCCTAATCCGCTCCATTCATATTTTTTTCTCAATCCGCCCCAAAATGTTGTGCTTAATTTCGGGATGTCACATTGTTGAATAAGTGTAGCAATACTGTCATAACATTTTGTCAAACCGGCAATCGTTTGAAGAACCATACGATTGTTAGAAACCGGTGCCCCCACATTTCCTAGCTGATCAGCCAGAGTTTTGATCTCTTTGCAATAATCAGAAATAGAAGAAAAATTCTCCAACAGAACCTGCGAAAACTGATTTTCGAGTTGGACCGCTCGAGAATGCTTGTTATCCAGGAAGATCCCCGCCAAACGTTCCCATGTGCGTTGAGCGGTAGACCCAGGTTCAAGAATAGTCTGTAACAAATCTGGTGAAATCGTGCCATAGATCCATTGGAGGACCAAAGCGTCCAGCCGGGTCCAAAGTTTCTGAGGAATCGCCTCCGATGTGTCCGCAGCCTTGCCCTTCTCATCCGGCGTAGGCGGGATAATGTGATCAATAACCTCAAATACCTGGAAATGAATGCGAAATAATTCCGCCCAGGTCACATACTTTCCAGTTTCAGGTTCAAGGGTAACCGGAATAAAATTTCGGATGTTATTGACTGTAAACGCCGGGTGTAACGGTTTTTTTTAGCCATGTGAGGGAAGAGAGAAGAGAGGAAGAAAGAAAGAACGGAGATGCGAAAAGAGAACGGCGGAAAGTTTTAGGAGGGGAGGCGCTGGATCGTACCCTAGACGAATGATACCATAAAGGAAATCAATTCCATTCCTTTCATATCATACGTAACATACATTATATACACAAACCCTAGCCGCTATACTCGGATCTCCTACTCTAAATAGGATATGTACCTATCATACTAAAGAGATATACAAATCAACATATTGTTACAAAAGATATCCTTTCATATTTATCTATATTTTATTAGTCTGTTTGCTCTTTTATCACACTTATATCTTCTAGTTCCTAAATTTTCGTTATGCAGTTTTTTGGTCTTGCAGCTCAGCAAAGAGATCTATTTGATCAAGCAGTTATTCCAATAGTAAATGAAGTTCTGGAAGGCTTCAACTGTACTATTTTTGCTTATGGCCAAACAGGCACAGGGAAAACTTACACCATGGAAGGTGAATGTAAGAGGTCAAAGGTACTGGGATTGTCTTCGTTTATCTAGTATTGTTATAATACTTATGTAAGGCAGAAAATTTGGGGAAAAACGCGTTTTTCACGCGTTTTAGTGTAAAACGTGTTTTTTCTATGCGGAGTGACATTTTTGTAAATAAGCGGAACGTTACTTAAAAGACGCGGTGGCATTGCTGTAAATAACTGGAACTTATAAAACTCATCAGGCACTTTATAACGCTACAGGAGGCATTTTGTAACACTACATGAGACACTTTTTATTACTAGGGCAGGCACTTGTTTTAGAACTTAGAAAAACTTGCCTGCTACTTACAAAAACTAACCAGACACTTTTTTACACTGTAGGAGACATTTTGCAATACTACATGAGGCACTTTTTAATACTAGGGCATACACTTGTTTTGAAAATTTTAAAGACCCACCAAACACTTGTTGACAATGTAAGAGACATTCTTCAATATTCTAAGAGGCACTTCTCAGCTGACACTTATAAAAGTTTTTTTAAAAAAAACTCAATAGGCATGTTTTAAAATTCAAGCAGGCACATATAAAAATGTCTGCTGAATATTAGAAGTGTCTGCTTGAATTTTAAAACATACCTGCTGAGTTTTTTTTTTTTTTTACAAGTGTCAAAAAAAGTGCCTACTCTAGGTAAAAAAGTGCCTGCTGTGAAAGTCCCAAAAAAAATAGTGTCTGCTGTAAAAATATTGAAAAGTGACTCCTACAGTATCGGAAAGTGCGTGCCCAAGAACCCTTCTATGTGGAAAACACGTTTTACACTAAGGCTAGTGTAAAACGTGTTTTTCACAAGAACGACTCTTATATAAGGACTAAGTATTAGTATTAGTATTTGTTGGATTTATTTCAAAATCGTTATTTTGTGATCGGGTGATTGCGTCAACTTATCCCATATTTATCCCGCGTCCCGAGATGATTTGAGATGGGACGGAGAATTTCCGTCCCGCGATAAATTCGTCCCGTCCCGTTGTCCCGAATTGACGGCTCTAGTCCCAACTTAAGAGTCAAAAAACTTTTGGGTTCAAGAATTAAAGAAAAAGTGATGTGTTATGAGTGTTGATAGTTAGGTAAAAGAGAGAAAATGGGGTAGGGAAGAGTTAGTGGATAATTGTTGTGAGTATGACATTAGGACCCACTTTCCATTTTTGGATTTTGACTATTAAGTTGGGACGCCATTTTGGGAAATTTTGACTCTTAAATTTAAATTGGGACTGGGGGTATGTTAATTATCGGACCCGAAACCGCTCCACCCAAGTTAGCTACACACCTCCACCCAACGGATCCGATCAAAGCCACATAGGCGAGCGGTTTGGGTGTGCGGCTAAGATGATTTCAATTTTTTGTGGGTCCCATCGAGTTCGGACAAATCTCATTCGTTGGGTGGGTGGAGCTATGAGGTGGCTCAGATCGAAACCATTGGCGGCAAAGAGTAAAATACAATGGCTTCAGTAGCGTTGAAGAAGAACTACTAGGGATGACCAACGCTGGTTCCGGTTCGCCATTTATGTGAACCTTAACCGGCCCTTGGTTACATCGGTTCCGGTTCCGGTCATCACAATCCGGTTCGGGTACGGTTCCGGTCAGGTTCCACACTACATTTTTTTTATTTTTTTTATCATACAATAATGAATAAACATGTTAAAATTTATTTAAAAACAAGGGATTTTTTTAATTTATCATATAATAATGAATAAACATGTTAAAATTTATTGAAAAACAAGGGATTTTTTTTTTTTTTAATGGAAACGCCGGTCCGGTTCCGGTTCGCCATTTATGTGAACCTTAACCGGCCCTTGGTTACACCGGTTCCGGTTACTCCGGTTCCGGTTAACTCGCCGGTTCGCTCCGGTTCCGGGCTTCTCCGGTCCGGTTTTACGGTTCCGGTCCGGTTCCGGTTCCGGGCCGGTTTGGTCATCTACCGTTTGCTTCCAGTCTCTGCAAAAATTCTACTCCGGCGCTGTCTCCTCCGACGGTTCTTTCATTGCATGTGCCTGCGACGACACTATTAAGATTGTTGATTCTTCAAATTCTTCCATTAAATCCACAATTGAAGGCGATTCCGAGATTGTTACTGCTCTAGCCCTTAGCCCTAACGATAAACTGCTCTTCGCCTATAGTTAAATTAGGGTCTGGGACCTCAAATGCTTGCGCTCTTGGAAGGTTACAAAGGGGTTGTTAATAGTATTCTGTTTCATCCCAACCCTAATCGACTACTTGTAAGTTTTCCTACAAATCATGATATGTATGCTATAAGCATTTGACCGTAAATTTGTTAGTTATTGATTTATCTCTTGTTTTCATCACAAGTCTGGATTTTAGCGTTTTATCTATTGATTAACCAAAACCCGTTCAGAAGCTGTTGACAGAAATTGATATTAACAATAAAACTTTGCCCAAGATTTGAATTTTATTGAATCAGGAACTCTTACTTTTAGCAAACAGCGTGCGTGTTGGGAGGATAAAACAGGAAATACATGTGTTCATATACTCTATACAGTTCAGTATGCAAGCATATTAAACTGCCCTGTTTGATCACACTAACACTGCCCCTGATTAGGTTTAGACAACTCAGAACTGAGTTCCTCATTCCAAGCATATTGCTTTATAGCTCATATGCAAATGCAAGTGGAGTACCATAAAGGAAGCATGCTAGCTAGAAATGAGATGGTAGATTTATTTTGTAGGTTCTCAGTAGGAATGAAGTGTGCTGGTGAGTTGTCAGCCAGTCGTAGGAATGACCATTGATCCAGAATAGGACATGGAGATGTTTGTGTGGTTAGGCGATTCAAACACGATCGAGCAAGAAGGGAAGCATTTTTCTGATTGCATCTAGGCGTTAGAGGCAGATTTTGTTTTAGTCCCTCAGTCCCATCTATGTTGGCCACTTTTGACTTTTGGTTCAACACAAGTGACCTTTGATTAAACATTAATGGAAGTCTAGTCATTCAGTGAAATTCTAAATATTGTTATTGATAAATAGTTAAGTGAATTATCAATAATCATTTTTTAAAATTTCACTAGATGAGACGATTGACATTAATGTTTGGTCAAAGTTCACTTGTGTGACCAAAAATGTCAAACGTGGCCAATAGGGATGGAGGGAGTATTTTATTTTATTATTATTTTTGTTAATGCGATGGTCCAATCACTGGACTTTACTAAACAGCAGGAAGAAGTATAAACCCATTCGGGCATCTATTTCCAAATAGAATTACACTTTCGTCGGAAGTCGAGACTTGAGAGCAAAGATGATGTAGCACGGGACGGAACTAGAGGAGGTCTGGGATACGGAACGAGAGAAGGCCTGGGGAACTCGACTGATTTTGCACGGCCGCGCAAGGAACAAAGCACGACCGTGCATAAAATCGGCTGAACACGGAAGGCTTGCGGCGGACTTGGCACGACCGTGCCTCTTTTAGAGCACGACCGTGCCCGGCAATTAGCCAGAATTTTATTGACGTCTTTCTGCTTTATTTTCAGCAACTTAGGTTAATTTTGGTATTTTGCTAAAACAATTTTAGGGTTTCTAGAATACTCCGTAGTAGTATAAATACTTTTGTTAGGGTTTTGTAATAGTTAGCTTTTTGATTAATAAAATTATATTTGCCGTTAGTGCATTTTTAGGGTTTATTCCCTGTAGCCGTTTGGCTTGTTGAAACCCTAATTCCTGGATTGGGTTAGGTCAATAATATCTTCGGTAGATTATTGGTATCTCTTCACAAGGATTTCCATCACGGTTATCCTGAAAGGTTGTATTCCGCTGCATCAAAAGATCTTTAGAAGCTTCATCTACACTGGATCTGGTGCTAGATGCATGAAATACTGAGCTGAATCAGCTTGAGAATGTTTCGTGGTATTGCGCATAAATAAGATTATGAAGTGTATTGTTAAATCGTTGGTTCCCTTAAGAAGTGTTGATACGTACAACTGCGGAAAACGTAAATATGCTTGCGGAAATAATAATGCGGGTAGGACTGGCGTTACACAAAAAACCACCAAGAATAATGGAATAGAGGAGTGAGGATAGAGACTAATTAAGGTAGGAGAGAACAAGTATTGTGGGAGCAAAAGTATATATATGGTCACTGTAGCTGACATCGACAACTGAGCCAGCTTTATATAGGAGTCAGTCTTTGTACGGATTCCGTACCGCACGTGATAACTCACGTGAGTCCGTGCCGTACGCTGGCAAACTCCCATTGGCTTGCTGTGTTCAGTGTGTAGAATGCTGCCGCGTGTCCCTCGTGGGGACCAGTCCCGCAATTCTCCTTTAAACCCTAATTAGGCCACGTGTATTCCCCCAATAGGGCCACGTGGCTAATCCACTATCCTAGCCTCCAAACCAAAACTCCTAGATGGTTCCCAAATGCGGAAGTAAAAGGGGCGCTCATGATCTTGTTCCAGTCATGATACCGCACATAACATAACCTTCTTTGCTCCCGCACTGCTATGACTGTGGGAGGAGCTCTGCAATTCTGGTTAGGTCGAAGAACTACTAAGAGTATAGTGATCACTCCCGTAGTATAGAATGATTATCGCGGGTGCAAAGGTGTCATACGTGCCACGTGGAACAGCGGCACCTAAGACACGGGTCCAAGTTATCCATAACATATATCAAATATTAACACGCGGGAGCCACGTGCTACCGTGCGGATATAGGTATCCTACAAGAAGAATGACAAGAAAATGTGGAATACATGAAATATTAGCTGAAGGACCTACATGCAAGTAGAAGCCTCCCTATTTTCTGAATCCAGCATGCAAGCATACATAGCATATTTGTGGTAATTTTGAAATAAGGATTTTTAGCTTGCTTATCTCTTGCTACTATACCCTCATTGCAGTTAGAAGATATGTATGTATTGACAGTCTGTTTCGCTGGGAGTCTCTGTCCTAGTTTCTCTTTGAAGTTTAATGTGCATTTGGACTAGTTTCGTAGCATATGATTTGATATTTTTGTGTCAAGCTTCAGCAAACAGGGTTAATGGGTGGCAGTAGTTGCACACATGCGTGCTTAATCGTGTAAAGGAATAGTGGTAAGTCAACTTTGCATGGTCAATAATGGTTAAAAGATGCTTAATGATAAAGGATAGCAACTGGTTAGAGTACCTAATGCATTTTTCTCTTCAATCTTTTGCTATGAAATCACTGGAGTCTTGTAAATCCAAGAGCATGATATGATTTCTTTATGAACACGGAAAATGTGAATAAGTTGCTTACTTAACAGCAAAGATAGTCCCACAATTTTTATCCTGACAATTTTCATTGGTTTGTAGTTAAATTCTTTTCACATTCTGAATTTCCAAACAGTACATAAAGCACTGTGCTTATGTGATTGCTGAAGACAAGGTTCAGTCGTCGTTGATTAGTTATACTGATTACTGAATCCGAGTTAACTACAAACCGATTAAAATTGTCAGTATAAATAATTGTGGGTCTATCTTTGCTTACATGAGAAGTAACATTTGCCACACAAAGACCTTGGTATATAGCAATTTTTCGAATACTAGATTGGCATCAGGAATTGAGGTTTGCTCCAATATGCACGTTAATTGCTGGTCATCAGTAGAAGGCAACGTACAATTTTTACATCATGACGGATATGTATCTTAGCAATATGAAAAGAAGAGAAAATTAGTTTACTAACATGTTGCTAACGTATATATGTGATGCCTACTAGTTGTTAGATTCGACAAGTGATCTCCATAGGCCTCTCATATTTCAAGAATTTACCTCCTTTATTTGTCCTTAAACAAGAGTGCCCTATTCATTTGAGACATCTCAAAGTAGGCTCCATTTTTCCTCTTGAAATATTTTATAAACCAGTAATGTAAACTACCCATCCTTCTCGGTTGTGAGATAGGAGAAGGATAGGTCCCATTGTTATATCTGGAGATAACTCGGGGGTGATAAAGGAAAAGCATATGTAGTTGATCCTTTTTTAAACTTACGTAAAATCAAAGTGGGTACTTACTTTGTGGAGGGAATGTAAGAAAAATTGTTATAAACATACCTTTCCTGTGCATTCCTGTTTTGTAATGCTTTTGTTTGTTTGAGCTCCTTGCTGAATTCTGTTTGATCCCTTTTATAGCTGATTTGATTGGCGCTTCTTAGTTGAAGTACTGCTAAATTCTTACTCCTGCAGTATGGATGTATTAGTTGGACCTTTTTGGTGGTTCTCACCTTTTCACTTTTCATTCACTAAACTAACTTCCATCCGTCTCTCTCCCTTTAAAATTTTAGCTTCTTTCTGGTAGTGATGACGCAACTGTGCGAGTATGGGATCTTACAAGTAAGAAATTTGTTGCAACACTGGAGAAGCATCTTTCTGCGGTGACTTCCATTGGGATAACAGAAGATGGATGGACCCTGCTGACTGCTGGTAGAGATCAGGCATGTTCCACCTTTTCTTCGTGCAGCCTTGCTGCATCAATCAACATGCTACTTGAAATGTCTTTGCATATAGATGTCTGTTGATTTAGCAGCCCTTTAGTCTGCCTATGAAATATGATATTTATTTATTATTATTACTTTTTTGATCAGTTCTCATGTTTTTGTGGTTTGAGTATGTTATGATGACATCCTCTTTTGTCCAGTTGGTAAATCTAGTTTGACCACTACATGTAGATGTACACTTAAAATTGCTTATTAGTGGTCCACAAATCTCCTTCAACTTGATTTTTTTAAATTGCACTTCTGACAAGTACAGTTTTGTTTGTTATGTTGGGACAATCCTGATTGTATTTTAGACTAGCTTCATTACTCGGAGTTAACTTGATAGAAGTGTACATCGTCGTGTATAAATTGTCGTCCGATGTAATTATCGGATGGATTTCATTGTGCTTTTAAAATCCATCTAGTGAAATTTAGAGGAAATGTATTCTTTTGCATGAAACAAATAATACTAGTTGCATTCTCCACTTGTTATATCTAATATTAGCATGTCTGAGCTGTCAGTCAGTGGCTTATTTGCAAATTCATTTCAGGTTGTGAATATCTGGGACCTTCATGACTACAGCTTCAAGACATGTATACTTACAAGTGAGGCTGTTGAAGTTGTGTGTGTCATTGGTCCCGAATCACCTTTTGCTTCAATTCTGGCTTCGCGTAGAGACCAGCAAGGGAAAAACAATGGAGATTCATCAGCAACCCAGTTTGTTACTGTTGGTGAACGTGGTATTGTGGGATCTGAAATTCTCAAGGGTAAGACATCATTGAGTTGAAGTACTTGAATATATTTCTTCGCGTAGTAATGTAAAAGTTACGCTTTATATCAGTATGAATTGGTAGAACAGACAAAGAGGACATTTCTGCTAGCAAGTTAAAAACTAGTTGGGCGTTACCTCATTCCCCACCCTAACCGAATATAATGCTAAGTTGCTAACTTAATACGCATTGTGTTTTACTTTAGTGATCTAATTTAACTTTACTATACATTTGTTGTATTGCTCTAAATTTGTATTTTGCTGTGATTCTGCAGAAAACAAAAATGCCTATTTGAGCAAACATCCTCTGATCTTACTGTTGGCTCAGGCGAGGAAGAAGTGAAGAGAGGCTTCACATCTGGTATGATGTTGCCCTCTGGTCAAGGATTGTTGTGTGTCAGTGCTGACCAGGAATTTCTTTTTTATTCCCTGACAGAATGTCCAGAAACTTGTTTGAAGTTGATTCTCAGTAGAAGGCTTGTGGGATACAATGAAGAGATTGTGGATATGAAATTCTTGGGTGACGAAGAACAGTTTCTTGCCGTTGCTACAAGTGTTGAACAGGCAGGTAGCTAGAACTTACACTGTTCTTGAATTTCCTGAGTTTTATCCGCCAGAATCCTCATCCTGATTTTTATGACTCTGATCATATTTAGGGTTTCTGGTGTTGCATATATGTATATTAGATTAACAAGTAGTCAAAATCTTCAACTTTATGCTGAATTCTTGAATCTTTGGAGCTTCATAGTAGTCAATCCGTTGGCAATGTCAGTATCCGTTGGCAATGTCAGTATGTTTAGGATTTTGGCTTTTTCACAAGGATGAGAAATGAATAATGGTGTTTATTCTTCACATATCTGTCCTCACGCTAGAGCACCCATCTGAAACTATCGGATTCTCTCTTTCTTATTTGTATGAAGACGGAGACCCTGTCTTTCCCTTTAAGTATCCATCTAGAGCAGTAATATCTTACAATGTTGCATATATGTGTATTTTCAGAAGAAGAGGCATCATAAATAGAAAAAAAAAGAAGAAGGGTTCAAAAAGACTCCAAACCCTCAATCTGATATATATTTATATAGAGATATATGTTAAGATACCATCCAGGGCCCGCCCTGAGCATGTGCGAGGTGAGTTCAGGCCCCCATTGAAGGGCCCATTTTCAGTTTTTTACCCTATACTAGGATCGTATTTGGACTAGTCTTTTACTTTTCGGTCCTATTAGACGATAACTAATCTATAGCTTTTTCAGTCTAATTAGGCATTTGTTTGAAATAATCTAATATTATATTATTATAACATACAATTTATTTTTGGTAATTAATTTTAGGGCCTAATTTAAATTCGAAACATGCCAAATATTAGGACTGGCCTTGATTACCCTCTTCATGTGTATCTTAACAAGTGGCCCATTATTTAGGGACATTGTTGGGTATGCTTTTTATAAACCACTCCTATTACCTAGATTTGATTGGTCCCATAACCTAATTTTATCTTTTGGTGGACTTTAGGATATATTGTAAGAAGTGTTAAACTTCATTTTTAGAATAGTCCACTTTGATAGTATAGGCTTTAGATTGATAGGCTGAAAATTTTCTAAGTCTGGAATTTTAGTGGTCAAGACCTTGACCGTGAATTCACTTGACCGTGGTAGACCACCCGACCGTGGAAGACCACTTGACCGTGAATCACTTGACCGGAAGTCAGTGACCGTGAGCTTTGTGGCATATCTTGACAGGTCACATCTGACCCCTCGACCGTGAGGCCTTGACCGCAAATGATGAAGTTGTCCAAGAACCCAAGTTTGTTCAAACTTAACCATGGTCAAACTATGGTTAGTTTAGAACGTTGCAGAACTTGGATCCCAAGTAATTCAAATTTGAAATTCATCTAAGTGGGACCACCTCTTATCTGCAAAAAGGACAAACTCAGATTGAGCTCCAATCAGAATTCAACAGCTCATTGTCCTTCAACTTGGAGCCCAAGTAAATCCAACAGCTATTTTCTCATTCAAGGCTATAAATAGCCCTTAAGTTCTTCATTGAACTGTGCTGAGATTCTAAGAGAGAAATTGCTGTTGAAATACTTGGTGATTGAAGATCATACTCAAGATTTCCAGAATCCTTTGAATCTTCAAAGAACTCACCTTCAAACCTTCAAAGATCTCCAGCAACATTCAAGTCATCTCAAGCCTTGTAACACTTAAGATTCATTAGGCTCTACAATCACTTAGATTTTAAAGAGCTTCTGATTCTTACACACACACTCACCCCAATTGATCAATCACATAGATTGCATCAAAAGGGATACACTGGTCTAAGTCTAGGATTTATTCTTCATAGAAAGTAGGTGTTGATTCAATACTTCATCTCTGTAATCTGTACACTCAAGAATCAATATATACCTCCATTCAAAATCCAAGACTGACCATCTTGGTAAAGGACGTAGATCTTTTAACAGATCGAACCTTTCCAAATACTTGTGTCATTTTACTTTCTGCAAATTTACCTTCAAGTATTGTTCATCTTGTTCTTCACTTGTTCATATTAATTTTGTTTGTCGTTTAGTGTTTGATCTTACAGATATTCAAACGTATTGTGAATTGTGTTTGTTTGTTCTCCACATTGCCTAAGTTAAAAATCTGACTAACTTATATTTTGCCAAAACTTCTAAGACAACAACTTTCAATCTCTCAACCATCTGACCACAAATCTCTTGACCGCATTTCTATTGACCGCACTTACCTTGACCGGACTCACTTGACCGCAACTTGGTTGACCGTGAGTGCTGGTGTTCCTTAGAGATTTTGTCAAAAACAACTCTACCTTATTTCCATCGAAAACTTCCGCTGTGCATATTACACCTTGACCGCGCGGTTTATTACTTGACCGCAAAACTCAAGATTGTAAGCACTTGGTTGTTTGAAAAAGGGTTGAAATTTTAAGTAGGCTATTCACCCCCCCTCTAGCCTCCTTTCATACCCTTGTTGTGTCTTTGGGACCAACAAGTGGTATCAGAGCAAACTTCTTTATAAAACTTCTGTTTTTCAAGCTTAACAGCTTGGGTGCCGATTCAAAATGGCAAGTCAGAAAACTATGGCAACGGTTAACTTCACTCACGTTCCAGCGTTCGACGAAGATAATTTTGACGTATGGAAGCACAACATTCTAACTCAGTTCTACTCCATGGATGAGCAACTTGGTGATTGTCTTACCATTGGACCATACTTCCCAATGAAAGCTAATCCGGATCCAGAAACCAATGGTGCAAATCCTACTATCAAGAAACCAAAAGCTGAATGGACCGATGAAGAGAAAAGACTGGTTGGAATGGATGTGAAAGCAAAAAGCATACTTCTAAGTACCTTGAGTACGTCACAGCGTCGACAGATCATGGAATGTTCTACTGCAAAAGAACTTTGGGATGCAATTGAAGATTACATCGAAGGAGATCAAGCTTGCAAGGAAAGCAAAAAGTTTGCAATTCAAAGAAGATTCAACAACTTTGCTAAGATCCCCGGTGAATCACTAAGAGCCACTTATGATCGTTATTGTGAGATCGTGAGTACTTATACAGCACTCGGAAAGAAGCTTACCAAGAAAGAAATCAATGTTAATTTTCTTGCCGCTCTTGGTTCGCAATATCTACACAAAAGAAACACTCTTGAAGATACCAAGTTACTAGATGATATGTCTCTCAGAAGCCTATATGCCAACCTCAAGGTCTTTGATATCAAGCTTAACAACATTGCTGAAATGGAAGGAAAAACAAAGAACTTATCGTTGGTTGCACAAAAGGAAGAAGTGATCGAGGAAGAAGATCCAAAAATCTCCACATCTGATTTATTAGATATGGATGATGATGACTTTGCTATGTTCGTGAAAAGATTCCAAAAGTTCAGAAAGACAGCAAGACCCGGATCATCAAGCAAAACTCCAACAAGGTTCTCAAGGAGCAACTCAACAAGTAAGAAAGAATACTCCAACTTCTCAAAGAAGAAAGAGGATCTCGTTTGTTTTAATTGCAGGAAACCCGGTCATTTCGCATCAGAATGCCCAATTCCCAAGTATGAGTATATGAAGAAGAAAAGCAACTTCAATCCAAGATACTCAAAGCAAAAGGGGATGGTTGCTGAAGAGGACTCTACCACAAAAGAGTTAGCTACCTGGATAGAGTCAGATTCTGATGAAAGCGATGAGGATTCTGAAGAAGGTCACATCTGTTTGGTCGTTCAGTCTGATGATGAGGATGATAATAAAAGTCGTCGCTCACCAAATGCAAAACCTAAACGCATAAGTTATACGGCCGATGAATTTGCAGAAAAGGGATTCCTAACTCCGGTTCAAAAGAATGGTGATCTTCTATTTTCAAGATGTGATGTGAGTGCAGCAAAGAAAGCTCTACTAAACCCCAAAGTAAAGGAAGTTCTGTCTACCACACCACAAGTCAAACTTGACATTTCCCCCGATGAACAAGAAAAGATGTTTGCAAAAGCTGAACAGGTAATTAGTAAATTCTCTGGCATGAAGGAAGCTTTAGCACTTTCAACTGAAGAAATTTCCCAGCTTAAGACGGAGAAATCTCTATTAAGATCTGAACTCACTCTCCTTAAGGAGCAGATCAAGAGTATGACTCCTCTTACTGATCGAAACCGTTTCTTAGAAGAACAAAATGCCATATTTAAGGTTAAAAACGAAGAATTGGTTGCTGAGATAAACGACCTGAAAAGGATCACTAATGAGTGGACCAATTCTCGTGTCACTATGGAACAAATACTAGAATCCCAAAAGTCTAGTGGTGATAAAGAAGGCTTGGGATTCCAAACTAGTGACAACTTTAAATGTGCATCTTGTTATGAAAGAGATGAGAAATTTTCCCAACAAACTTTGGAAGAGTCAAAAGCTAAACATCATGGTTCAAAGGGTAAAGGACAAGAACCAAAGAAGAAACTAGAGTTCCATTATGTCTACCCTAAGAATCAAACTGGAAAGGCTTTAAAGTTGAAAGGAAAAGCCATGGAAAATCCTACCAAAGAGGAAGACTCTTGGAAGGTACCTGATCATGACCGTGCTTCTACCTCAAAGCCCGGTCGAGTAGCCTTCCGTGGCATGTCGACCGCAAACCAAGGCAAAGCGGTCAAGTTCAAGAAATTGAACTTTGTTCGGGAGAGATTTTCCATACCAGTTAACAATGTTGTGCTCAAGACTTCAACGAAGTTTGTTAACCCTCAGTTGGGTGGCTTCCACCATTGCTCTGTGTGTGATGGTTATGGTCATAAGGCTGCTGAATGTCTTTTGAGATTCACACCAAATCCCAGAAAGAGTAACCCTCCTTCTGTGAGGCAGGTGTGGGTTGTCAAAAGTTGCTAACCCTTTGGACCCAAAAGAATAAAAAGGGGACCTTGTTCTTAAATGTCTATTTTGTAGGTCCTCTGCTTAATGGCTGGACATTCCAAGGATAAATCAAGCTTATGGTATCTCGATAGTGGCTGTTCAAGACACATGACCGGAGATATCAACTTATTGGAAGATGTCCGTGAAGAAAAAGGGCCATCAGTAACCTTCGGAGATAATAACAAAGGAAAGACTGTAGGATATGGAGTCATCCGAAAAGGAAAAATCACCATCCAAGAAGTCTCTCTAGTTACTGGTCTACAACACAATCTACTCTCAATATCTCAGTTCTGCGACAAAGGATTGCAATGCCACTTCACTTCAAATTTCTGTCTCATCAAAGATGGCATATCCGGCGTCACCTTGCTTAAAGGGATTCGTAAGAAAAATGTTTATATTGTTGATTTTAATTCATCTTGCATTTCTTCTAATCTCTGTTTTGTAGCAAAGAATGTTAGTGGGAATAGTTGGCTGTGGCATAAAAGACTAAGTCACTTAAACTTCAAGTATCTCTCCAAGATTGGAAGAGAAAATCTAGTTCGTGGTCTACCCAAAGTAGCTGATCACCACGATGAGAAGTGCACAGCATGTCAACTAGGCAAACAACCGAAGGTGTCTTTCTCCAGCAAGACCACACCCTCAACTTCTAGATGTTTGCAACTGCTACATATGGATTTGTTTGGACCTGTTACTACCGCAAGTATTGGAGGAAATAGATATACCTTAGTTGTGGTAGATGACTACTCAAGATATACGTGGGTCGAGATGATGAGCTCCAAAGATGATTGTTATGACATTTTGACCGCACTCTTTAGACAGCTCCAAACACAAAAGGAAGATGACATCGTTAGTGTTCGATCCGACAACGGTACATAATTCAAGAACAACGGTGTTGCTCAATACTGTGATGATCATGGTATTGACCACAACTTCTCTGCTGCTGGAGTTCCACAACAAAACGGTGTTGTGGAAAGGAAGAACAGAACGTTGATAGAGGCTGGAAAGACTATGATTGCTGAAGCAAAGCTACCTCAATACTTTTGGGCTGAAGCCGTTAACACAGCATGCTTCACTCAAAATAGATCCCTCATCAACAAGACCTACAACAAAACTCCTTATGAACTTTGGAGAGGAAGAACCCCCAACATAGCATACTTCAAGATATTTGGATGCAAATGCTTCATACTCTACAACGGTAAAGAACATCGAGGTAAATTTGCTCCTAAGGCCGATGAAGGTATATTTATTGGGTATGCTAAACACTCAAAAGCTTTTCGTATATTTAATAAAACCACTTTTAAGATAGTTGAATCTGTCCATGTTACTTTTGATGAACATTCTCTCCTTGAGCCACATATGGCTCCAAATGTTGCTGATGATTTTGTTGAGCTTAATGAGATAGGTACAAATCAACCACAAAATCAATCAACTCAAGGAAACCCATCTACCTCAACTGCACCTCCATCTACCTCATATGAAGCACCAGAAACTACCACATCTGCTGCTACCTCAAATGGAGTTGAAGTTGAAACACCCATCAATGTGGAAGAACCTATCCCTCAAATTACTTATGATTGGGATGGCACAAATGATGTACCACTAGAAGATTTACAACCACCATCAACTCAACCAGATATACCTCAAGAAGTTCGTGAGGTTAGAGATCACCCAATTCAGAATATCATTGGTGACTTGCATTCTGGTTTTCGAACAAGAAGATCAAACTATGATGCACTTACAGCATTTATATCTCAAGTTGAACCCAAGAAAGTTGATGAAGCACTCCAAGACTCAAGTTGGATTGTTGCTATGCAAGAAGAGCTCAACCAATTTGAAAGATGCAAAGTTTGGACCTTAGTTCCAAGGCCTCAAGATCAAGGAGTGATTGGTACAAAGTGGGTGTTCCGAAACAAGATGGATGAGAATGGAAGCATCACAAGGAACAAAGCTAGGTTGGTTGCACAAGGATACAGACAAGAAGAAGGCATTGATTATGATGAAACTTTTGCCCCCGTTGCAAGACTTGAAGCTATAAGGATATTTTTAGCTTATGCCTCTTTCAAAAGATTCAAGTTATATCAAATGGATGTGAAGAGTGCATTCCTCAACGGTGAACTTCAAGAAACAGTCTTTGTTGCTCAACCGCCCGGATTTGAAGACCCCAAATTTCCAAATCATGTCTACAAACTCCGTAAAGCTTTATATGGACTCAAACAAGCTCCACGTGCATGGTATGATACTCTATCTAAATTTCTCCTAGAGAAAGGCTTCAAGCGTGGTAAGATTGACACAACTCTATTCATTGCTAAATATCATGATCATACTTTATTAGTTCAAATATATGTAGATGATATTATTTTTGGCTCTACTAATGAATTGTTGTGTAAGCGATTTGAGAAACTAATGAAAAGCAAATTTGAGATGAGCATGATGGGAGAATTAACATTCTTCCTTGGCCTTCAAATTAAACAATGTGCTGAAGGCATCTTCCTCAATCAAGCAAAGTACACAAAGGACCTTATCAAGAAATTTGGACTTGAAAATGCAAAGGCATACGACACTCCTATGGCTACTGGTAACAAGCTAGATAAAGACTTGAAAGGTAAGAAGGTTGATCAAACCTTATATCGAGGTATGATTGGCTCTCTCCTCTACTTAACTGCTAGTAGGCCAGATATCATGTTTAGTGTTTGCGTTTGTGCTCGTTATCAAGCTGATCCTAGAGAAGCACATCTTATTGCTGTTAAACGTATTATTCGATATCTATCTGGGACTATTAACCTTGGACTTTGGTACTCCAAAGATTCAAATTTTGATCTTATAGGCTACTCAGATGCAGATTATGCAGCATGTACAATAGACAGGAAAAGCACAAGTGGAACTTGTCATTTCCTTGGAAATCGACTCGTTTCATGGGCAAGCAAGAAACAAGCCTCAGTCTCTGTATCTACCACAGAAGCTGAATATATAGCTGCTGGAAGCTGCTGCTGCCAAGTGCTCTGGATGAAGCAACAATTGGTTGACTACGGAATCAACGAAGAAAATTGTCCAATCTTTTGTGACAATACATCTACCATTGCTGTCTCCAACAACCCTGTCATGCATTCAAAAACCAAACACATTGATATCAAGTACCACTTTCTCAAGGATCATGTGGAAAAAGGTAATATCCATCTAGAGTATGTGAGTACTGACAATCAAATTGCAGATATTCTCACCAAGGCTTTGGATTCCAAGAGATTTAGGTATCTTAGAGGAGAAATGGGCATGCTAGAACTTTGATTACTTGTCCATATATTTTGATTGTGCTAATGTCTTATGTTCTATCCAAGTTCAACACTGAGTAGGTCACGGTCAACACCCTTACCGGTAAAGCAATCACGGTCGATTATATCTCACCGATCAAGTATCCGCGGTCGAAGTATCAAGATCCTTAAAGTGTTCTGACCGCATCTATGTTGACCACATTCAATATCGACCGCATGAAAGATGAAATTTGTTCAAAGGGCTTTGGAGAAGCCTACCGCATGAAAATGATGATATCCGTTCACTGCTTCAAAGAAGCATTCATAGGCCAAGGTAACTATCTTGACCGCAATAATCACGGTCAAGCACCTGACCGCAAAAAGCTAGATGACCAGGTAAGTGTTTCTAACTTAGCAAATTTTCAGGATCATCTTAGTCATCCAAAGGGGTAATTTTGTAATTTCCTCTTTTCCCTCGTTTTTATTTAATTCAAATCATTTGCAATTAATTTTGTTCCCTATTTATGTCCGCCGTCACTATCCATGCATTTATGGCAAAAGGACATCTCTGGTCAAATCCCTGAATTTTGCAGAGTTAACCTCCCACTTCTCTGTACAAACCGTTCCACTACTCTCTCCTCCACCTCTCTGCATATTCTTTTTATCAGAAACCCCTCCACTTTCTCTCTCTATTTTCTCTTTCTCTAATTCTCTCTCTACAAACCCAGTTCATCCCTCTCTCTCTCTTTCACCATTTCTTCTCACTTCCTCTATTTAAATGGCTCCTAAACCCTCTCAAACAACCAAATCATCTAAGAAATCTCAAGAACCACACTCTGAAGATACAATGGTATGATTTCTTGACCCAAAACTCTTCTATTTTCAGTTTTCATTTTTCGTTCTTGGCGGGTTTTTACAACCCTTCTTATTCTAATGTCATGATTCAATCTCTGGGTTATTATATGCTATGATAATGCTTATTCTAGTTCATTTCATGATTTCGAGTTCAATATAGTATTTAGATTCATATTCTAATTGATAAATCTCTCTATGCCATGTATATCTTTAAAGCTTTTATTCATACTTTGGTTTATTTTGCCCTTTCATATTCTGGTAATTATGATGTTTTGGTAATGAAATTGATGATATTTAGGCGTGTAATCGGTTTTTGTGCTCATTTTGATGTAATTTTTATGGATTTTCATGCTCTAAATCATTTTCTGGGTTTTTCGCCATGTACAGTGCTCTTCGTGCTCATATGATGATCTTCATGTTCTTGATACTGTTCACTTTTTGATCTTTAAATCTTGTTACACATAGTAATATGATGTTTGTGCGTGTTTTAGAGATTTCATTGAAATATTTCTAAGTATTATTTTTGTCGACCGTACTCTCTGTCTACCGTGACTTCCTTGTCGACCGCTTGTGTCTTTAACCGCTATGGTTACTTGACCGTGCATCGTCGACCGTGCTAAATACTTTCTAACTTCTCAAACTTTTGTAGGAAGAACAATCATTTATTCCTGGATGCATTATCAATTATGACGATCTTCAAAATGATGCCATTGGAAGGCACATAATCAAGAGAATGAAGAAATCTGGTATTCTCCATTATTTCACTATGAATCAAACCAGTCACTACCTTGCCGCAGTAGGTGAATTTTACTCAACCGCAAAAGAAGTCAAGGGATGTGATGAGCAGAACAAACCACTTCACTGGATTGAAGCTGAAGTTTACGGTCACAAAGTTGAAATTGACTACACAGACATTGCTGCCACTCTAGGCCTGGACATAGACTTTGATGCTCCTGAATCTCTGTCAACTGCCGAATATGATGGGTTAGCAGTAAGGCTGATTGGATCTGCTGACGTTTACAAGACTTACCGCAAAGCATTTCCTGAGGTGATGTACTACATTGGTCACTTAGTTGGTCATGGTCTGCTCTGCAAAAGTGGCAATCATGGGAACTTTAACACTACTCAATGGCACCTGTCAACCGCAATCTACTTGGGAAGGAAGATGAACTGGCCTAAAATCCTTTATGGCCTGTTAATCGACCACATCAATGATTACAAGAAGCAGTTGGCTGACAAAGCCCCCACCAAGTACAAGAAAAACTCCAGGTTTCTCTCCATGATCTTTAAGTTCATTCCTGAAACGAGAAAAGCAATTGGCAAAGACAAGGATGCCAAGGTACCTATTTCTCTATCTAAAGTTTTTGATATCAAGACCATGCGTTCTACTTTCCGCAATCGGTTTGGTGATACCCAGTATCAAGAGTACCTCACCCGTGATCCAAAAGAACCCTATGTTGCTCCAAACTACACCAAAGCAACAAGAATGGCTCTAGGTATTGATGATCCTGGAAAGTCAACTTCCATTCAGGATGAGGAAGAGACTGAAGAAGCTGAGGAAGAACAAGTGTCAAAAAGAATCAAAGGCAAAGGCGTTGCTAGTGCCTCGACCGCTCCTCCCAAAATCAGACCATTGACAGGAGTTGTTATCAAAGACCCTTCAACGGTCAAGCTCCCTTCCAGAATCCGTCCTACCATTCCAATCAAAACCAAGTCTACCGCACCCATCTCCAAAACAACTGTCTCCAAACCTGCCGTGTCCTCTCCGACCGCTCCATCCAAATCCTTCAAAACAAAGTCTTCTGCACTCCCTGTTCCATCTCAGGGGGAGAATTCCAAGAAAAGGGACCTCTCACTTAGTCCCATCCAAACCTCAAAGAAAACCAAGGTATCTCAACCACCTCCGTCGACCGCATCTCCTGTTTTTACTCCATCAGGTTCCCCTATGCAAGGCGACCGTGATGAGGATATTAATGTTCCCCCTACTCAACCGCACCGTCAAAGAGCAAAGCACACTCTTGACTTAGTTAATGTGGAGATAGTAGAATCAAGTGGTGAATCTGGTAATCAAGATATTGAAGGTGGTGATGTTGAACATGTTGAGAAAATTGTGAATATAGACAGTCCTGATTTTAGTGATAATGATCAAGTGCATCCTGTTGAGGCGACCGCTGAACAAGACAAGTCCACTGATGTTGAGCTTCAGGGTCACGGTCAAGATGGCGACCGTGTACCCAGTGACCATGATGATATTTTAACCAAGTCTCCTGCTCCCTCACCCCTTCAGTCTACTCAAGCTCCTCCGACCGCTTCTGGTACGGTCGATCAAATGGCTCACATTTTAACTGCTATTGAGTTCTTGACTCAGATCAACCTTGATACTCAAGGTGAGGTTGCAAAGCTTGCTGCAAACCAGATTAAGTTGCAGAATGAGGTTGATCAGCTCAAGACTTCTGTTGTTGAGACCATTAAGGGGGAGAGTCAGAATATTACAAAGGCTATTCTTGAAAGCCTAGCTACCGTGAACCCCAACACTGCCTCGACCGCATCCTCCTCAACCGCTCCTATTACCCATGCTGACCTAAAGGAAGAGCTCAAGTCACAATCTTTCGCTATTGACCGTTCTGTGGTCAAGATCATTGAAGGAGCTGGATTGGAGCTGACCAAGGCTATGTCCCATGATAAGAATTTTTTGTTTGAGAAAATGGATAAAGTAAAAAATCCTCTCTCAAGGCAGAGATCAATGCCTGTATTTCTGTAGGATTGCTATCGGTCGCTGATAAGTTTGTACCAAAGATAGAAGCTATGAGGCAAGCCATGCAAGTCCACACTCAAAGACTAGAAGGTCAAACCTCAAAAATTGATAGGGTTTATGAAATTTCTAACACTAATGTGCAGGAAGTGATTAGCAAGATTTCTACCCTACAATTGACCGTGAACAACCTTGCTAGCTCTCAAGGCTCCTCCTCTCAAAATCAAGCGACCGGGCATGGAAACAGGATTGCTAGAGAAGAAGAAGATGAAGGCGAAGATAGTTTTGAATTTCCGACCGTGAACAAAGATTTCCTAGAGATCAACGACCTTAAGGACCCCATCATCATTCCTGGAGTTGGTCTATCAAAGAAATTCGGCTACTTTGAAGGAGATCCATACTTTGATTAACCGTATCATTTGAACTGACCGTGTGTGGTCATGTTAAAACAATCTGTTAATGTTGTCTCAAAAAAATTTCTATTTCTGTTTGTTTTTTATTTGGGTTGTAAAACTTTAATCTCTTTTGTCTGCACTCCTCACTTTAATGCTTATATTTTTGTGGAGTGCCTCTTGAATGATAGTTTGATGCATTTGCTTACTGATTGTTATTTTCTCTAAAAATGCATTCAAACCTTATATGTCTATCTTGCTAGGATTAGTATTTTTTTATCCTTTTAGGCTGATAGAAATCTATGACACTGGCTTAGAGTGTGCATTGACTTGGGGCATGAAATTAATAAAATATTATTTTCTTGAAAACATGTTATTACCAAGTACAATGAATTAGCCTTTGTTATAGTAGGTAATGGTCTCAATCAAATAGGGGGAGATTGTTGGGTATGCTTTTTATAAACCACTCCTATTACCTAGATTTGATTGATCCCATAACCTAATTTTATCTTTTGGTGGACTTTAGGATATATTGTAAGAAGTGTTAAACTTCATTTTTAGAATATTCCACTTTGATAGTATAGGCTTTAGATTGATAGGCTGAAAATTTTCTAAGTCTGGAATTTTAGTGGTCAAGACCTTGACCGTGAATTCACTTGACCGGAAGTCAGTGACCGTGAGCTTTGTGGCATATCTTGACAGGTCACATCTGACCCCTCGACCGTGAGGCCTTGACCGCAAATGATGAAGTTGTCCAAGAACCCAAGTTTGTTCAAACTTAACCATGGTCAAACTATGGTTAGTTTAGAACGTTGCAGAACTTGGATCCCAAGTAATTCAAATTTGAAATTCATCTAAGTGGGACCACCTCTTATCTGCAAAAAGGACAAACTCAGATTGAGCTCCAATCAGAATTCAACAGCTCATTGTCCTTCAACTTGGAGCCCAAGTAAATCCAACAGCTATTTTCTCATTCAAGGCTATAAATAGCCCTTAAGTTCTTCATTGAACTGTGCTGAGATTCTAAGAGAGAAATTGCTGTTGAAATACTTGGTGATTGAAGATCATACTCAAGATTTCCAGAATCCTTTGAATCTTCAAAGAACTCACCTTCAAACCTTCAAAGATCTCCAGCAACATTCAAGTCATCTCAAGCCTTGTAACACTTAAGATTCATTAGGCTCTACAATCACTTAGATTTTAAAGAGCTTCTGATTCTTACACACACACTCACCCCAATTGATCAATCACATAGATTGCATCAAAAGGGATACACTGGTCTAAGTCTAGGATTTATTCTTCATAGAAAGTAGGTGTTGATTCAATACTTCATCTCTGTAATCTGTACACTCAAGAATCAATATATACCTCCATTCAAAATCCAAGACTGACCATCTTGGTAAAGGACGTAGATCTTTTAACAGATCGAACCTTTCCAAATACTTGTGTCATTTTACTTTCTGCAAATTTACCTTCAAGTATTGTTCATCTTGTTCTTCACTTGTTCATATTAATTTTGTTTGTCGTTTAGTGTTTGATCTTACAGATATTCAAACGTATTGTGAATTGTGTTTGTTTGTTCTCCACATTGCCTAAGTTAAAAATCTGACTAACTTATATTTTGCCAAAACTTCTAAGACAACAACTTTCAATCTCTCAACCATCTGACCACAAATCTCTTGACCGCATTTCTATTGACCGCACTTACCTTGACCGGACTCACTTGACCGCAACTTGGTTGACCGTGAGTGCTGGTGTTCCTTAGAGATTTTGTCAAAAACAACTCTACCTTATTTCCATCGAAAACTTCCGCTGTGCATATTACACCTTGACCGCGCGGTTTATTACTTGACCGCAAAACTCAAGATTGTAAGCACTTGGTTGTTTGAAAAAGGGTTGAAATTTTAAGTAGGCTATTCACCCCCCCTCTAGCCTCCTTTCATACCCTTGTTGTGTCTTTGGGACCAACAAGTGGTATCAGAGCAAACACCTTTATAAAACTTCTGTTTTTCAAGCTTAACAGCTTGGGTGCCGATTCAAAATGGCAAGTCAGAAAACTATGGCAACGGTTAACTTCACTCACGTTCCAGCGTTCGACGAAGATAATTTTGACGTATGGAAGCACAGCATTCTAACTCAGTTCTACTCCATGGATGAGCAACTTGGTGATTGTCTTACCATTGGACCATACTTCCCAATGAAAGCTAATCCGGATCCAGAAACCAATGGTGCAAATCCTACTATCAAGAAACCAAAACCTGAATGGACCGATGAAGAGAAAAGACTGGTTGGAATGGATGTGAAAGCAAAAAGCATACTTCTAAGTACCTTGAGTACGTCACAGCGTCGACAGATCATGGAATGTTCTACTGCAAAAGAACTTTGGGATGCAATTGAAGATTACATCGAAGGAGATCAAGCTTGCAAGGAAAGCAAAAAGTTTGCAATTCAAAGAAGATTCAACAACTTTGCTAAGATCCCCGGTGAATCACTAAGAGCCACTTATGATCGTTATTGTGAGATCGTGAGTACTTATACAGCACTCGGAAAGAAGCTTACCAAGAAAGAAATCAATGTTAATTTTCTTGCCGCTCTTGGTTCGCAATATCTACACAAAGGAAACACTCTTGAAGATACCAAGTTACTAGATGATATGTCTCTCAGAAGCCTCTATGCCAACCTCAAGGTCTTTGATATCAAGCTTAACAACATTGCTGAAATGGAAGGAAAAACAAAGAACTTATCGTTGGTTGCACAAAAGGAAGAAGTGATCGAGGAAGAAGATCCAAAAATCTCCACATCTGATTTATTAGATATGGATGATGATGACTTTGCTATGTTCGTGAAAAGATTCCAAAAGTTCAGAAAGACAGCAAGACCCGGATCATCAAGCAAAACTCTAACAAGGTTCTCAAGGAGCAACTCAACAAGTAAGAAAGAATACTCCAACTTCTCAAAGAAGAAAGAGGATCTCGTTTGTTTTAATTGCAGGAAACCCGGTCATTTCGCATCAGAATGCCCAATTCCCAAGTATGAGTATATGAAGAAGAAAAGCAACTTCAATCCAAGATACTCAAAGCAAAAGGGGATGGTTGCTGAAGAGGACTCTACCACAAAAGAGTTAGCTACCTGGATAGAGTCAGATTCTGATGAAAGCGATGAGGATTCTGAAGAAGGTCACATCTGTTTGGTCGTTCAGTCCGATGATGAGGATGATAATAAAAGTCGTCGCTCACCAAATGCAAAACCTAAACGCATAAGTTATACGGCCGATGAATTTGCAGAAAAGGGATTCCTAACTCCGGTTCAAAAGAATGGTGATCTTCTATTTTCAAGATGTGATGTGAGTGCAGCAAAGAAGGCTCTACTAAACCCCAAAGTAAAGGAAGTTCTGTCTACCACACCACAAGTCAAATTGACATTTCCCCCGATGAACAAGAAAAGATGTTTGCAAAAGCTGAACAGGTAATTAGTAAATTCTCTGGCATGAAGGAAGCTTTAGCACTTTCAACTGAAGAAATTTCCCAGCTTAAGACGGAGAAATCTCTATTAAGATCTGAACTCACTCTCCTTAAGGAGCAGATCAAGAGTATGACTCCTCTTACTGATCGAAACCGTTTCTTAGAAAACAAAATGCCATATTTAAGGTTAAAAACGAAGAATTGGTTGCTGAGATAAACGACCTGAAAAGGATCACTAATGAGTGGACCAATTCTCGTGTCACTATGGAACAAATACTAGAATCCCAAAAGTCTAGTGGTGATAAAGAAGGCTTGGGATTCCAAACTAGTGACAACTTTAAATGTGCATCTTGTTATGAAAGAGATGAGAAATTTTCCCAACAAACTTTGGAAGAGTCAAAAGCTAAACATCATGGTTCAAAGGGTAAAGGACAAGAACCAAAGAAGAAACTAGAGTTCCATTATGTCTACCCTAAGAATCAAACTGGAAAGGCTTTAAAGTTGAAAGGAAAAGCCATGGAAAATCCTACCAAAGAGGAAGACTCTTGGAAGGTACCTGATCATGACCGTGCTTCTACCTCAAAGCCCGGTCGAGTAGCCTTCCGTGGCATGTCGACCGCAAACCAAGGCAAAGCGGTCAAGTTCAAGAAATTGAACTTTGTTCGGGAGAGATTTTCCATACCAGTTAACAATGTTGTGCTCAAGACTTCAACGAAGTTTGTTAACCCTCAGTTGGGTGGCTTCCACCATTGCTCTGTGTGTGATGGTTATGGTCATAAGGCTGCTGAATGTCTTTTGAGATTCACACCAAATTCCAGAAAGAGTAACCCTCCTTCTGTGAGGCAGGTGTGGGTTGTCAAAAGTTGCTAACCCTTTGGACCCAAAAGAATAAAAAGGGGACCTTGTTCTTAAATGTCTATTTTGTAGGTCCTCTGCTTAATGGCTGGACATTCCAAGGATAAATCAAGCTTATGGTATCTCGATAGTGGCTGTTCAAGACACATGACCGGAGATATCAACTTATTGGAAGATGTCCGTGAAGAAAAAGGGCCATCAGTAACCTTCGGAGATAATAACAAAGGAAAGACTGTAGGATATGGAGTCATCCGAAAAGGAAAAATCACCATCCAAGAAGTCTCTCTAGTTACTGGTCTACAACACAATCTACTCTCAATATCTCAGTTCTGCGACAAAGGATTGCAATGCCACTTCACTTCAAATTTCTGTCTCATCAAAGATGGCATATCCGGCGTCACCTTGCTTAAAGGGATTCGTAAGAAAAATGTTTATATTGTTGATTTTAATTCATCTTGCATTTCTTCTAATCTCTGTTTTGTAGCAAAGAATGTTAGTGGGAATAGTTGGCTGTGGCATAAAAGACTAAGTCACTTAAACTTCAAGTATCTCTCCAAGATTGGAAGAGAAAATCTAGTTCGTGGTCTACCCAAAGTAGCTGATCACCACGATGAGAAGTGCACAGCATGTCAACTAGGCAAACAACCGAAGGTGTCTTTCTCCAGCAAGACCACACCCTCAACTTCTAGATGTTTGCAACTGCTACATATGGATTTGTTTGGACCTGTTACTACCGCAAGTATTGGAGGAAATAGATATACCTTAGTTGTGGTAGATGACTACTCAAGATATACGTGGGTCGAGATGATGAGCTCCAAAGATGATTGTTATGACATTTTGACCGCACTCTTTAGACAGCTCCAAACACAAAAGGAAGATGACATCGTTAGTGTTCGATCCGACAACGGTACATAATTCAAGAACAACGGTGTTGCTCAATACTGTGATGATCATGGTATTGACCACAACTTCTCTGCTGCTGGAGTTCCACAACAAAACGGTGTTGTGGAAAGGAAGAACAGAACGTTGATAGAGGCTGGAAAGACTATGATTGCTGAAGCAAAGCTACCTCAATACTTTTGGGCTGAAGCCGTTAACACAGCATGCTTCACTCAAAATAGATCCCTCATCAACAAGACCTACAACAAAACTCCTTATGAACTTTGGAGAGGAAGAACCCCCAACATAGCATACTTCAAGATATTTGGATGCAAATGCTTCATACTCTACAACGGTAAAGAACATCGAGGTAAATTTGCTCCTAAGGCCGATGAAGGTATATTTATTGGGTATGCTAAACACTCAAAAGCTTTTCGTATATTTAATAAAACCACTCTTAAGATAGTTGAATCTGTCCATGTTACTTTTGATGAACATTCTCTCCTTGAGCCACATATGGCTCCAAATGTTGCTGATGATTTTGTTGAGCTTAATGAGATAGGTACAAATCAACCACAAAATCAATCAACTCAAGGAAACCCATCTACCTCAACTGCACCTCCATCTACCTCATATGAAGCACCAGAAACTACCACATCTGCTGCTACCTCAAATGGAGTTGAAGTTGAAACACCCATCAATGTGGAAGAACCTATCCCTCAAATTACTTATGATTGGGATGGCACAAATGATGTACCACTAGAAGATTTACAACCACCATCAACTCAACCAGATATACCTCAAGAAGTTCGTGAGGTTAGAGATCACCCAATTCAGAATATCATTGGTGACTTGCATTCTGGTGTTCGAACAAGAAGATCAAACTATGATGCACTTACAGCATTTATATCTCAAGTTGAACCCAAGAAAGTTGATGAAGCACTCCAAGACTCAAGTTGGGTTGTTGCTATGCAAGAAGAGCTCAACCAATTTGAAAGATGCAAAGTTTGGACCTTAGTTCCAAGGCCTCAAGATCAAGGAGTGATTGGTACAAAGTGGGTGTTCCGAAACAAGATGGATGAGAATGGAAGCATCACAAGGAACAAAGCTAGGTTGGTTGCACAAGGATACAGACAAGAAGAAGGCATTGATTATGATGAAACTTTTGCCCCCGTTGCAAGACTTGAAGCTATAAGGATATTTTTAGCTTATGCCTCTTTCAAAAGATTCAAGTTATATCAAATGGATGTGAAGAGTGCATTCCTCAACGGTGAACTTCAAGAAACAGTCTTTGTTGCTCAACCGCCCGGATTTGAAGACCCCAAATTTCCAAATCATGTCTACAAACTCCGTAAAGCTTTATATGGACTCAAACAAGCTCCACGTGCATGGTATGATACTCTATCTAAATTTCTCCTAGAGAAAGGCTTCAAGCGTGGTAAGATTGACACAACTCTATTCATTGCTAAATATCATGATCATACTTTATTAGTTCAAATATATGTAGATGATATTATTTTTGGCTCTACTAATGAATTGTTGTGTAAGCGATTTGAGAAACTAATGAAAAGCAAATTTGAGATGAGCATGATGGGAGAATTAACATTCTTCCTTGGCCTTCAAATTAAACAATGTGCTGAAGGCATCTTCCTCAATCAAGCAAAGTACACAAAGGACCTTATCAAGAAATTTGGACTTGAAAATGCAAAGGCATACGACACTCCTATGGCTACTGGTAACAAGCTAGATAAAGACTTGAAAGGTAAGAAGGTTGATCAAACCTTATATCGAGGTATGATTGGCTCTCTCCTCTACTTAACTGCTAGTAGGCCAGATATCATGTTTAGTGTTTGCGTTTGTGCTCGTTATCAAGCTGATCCTAGAGAAGCACATCTTATTGCTGTTAAACGTATTATTCGATATCTATCTGGGACTATTAACCTTGGACTTTGGTACTCCAAAGATTCAAATTTTGATCTTATAGGCTACTCAGATGCAGATTATGCAGCATGTACAATAGACAGGAAAAGCACAAGTGGAACTTGTCATTTCCTTGGAAATCGACTCGTTTCATGGGCAAGCAAGAAACAAGCCTCAGTCTCTGTATCTACCACAGAAGCTGAATATATAGCTGCTGGAAGCTGCTGCTGCCAAGTGCTCTGGATGAAGCAACAATTGGTTGACTACGGAATCAACGAAGAAAATTGTCCAATCTTTTGTGACAATACATCTACCATTGCTGTCTCCAACAACCCTGTCATGCATTCAAAAACCAAACACATTGATATCAAGTACCACTTTCTCAAGGATCATGTGGAAAAAGGTAATATCCATCTAGAGTATGTGAGTACTGACAATCAAATTGCAGATATTCTCACCAAGGCTTTGGATTCCAAGAGATTTAGGTATCTTAGAGGAGAAATGGGCATGCTAGAACTTTGATTACTTGTCCATATATTTTGATTGTGCTAATGTCTTATGTTCTATCCAAGTTCAACACCGAGTAGGTCACGGTCAACACCCTTACCGGTAAAGCAATCACGGTCGATTATATCTCACCGATCAAGTATCCGCGGTCGAAGTATCAAGATCCTTAAAGTGTTCTGACCGCATCTATGTTGACCACATTCAATATCGACCGCATGAAAGATGAAATTTGTTCAAAGGGCTTTGGAGAAGCCTACCGCATGAAAATGATGATATCCGTTCACTGCTTCAAAGAAGCATTCATAGGCCAAGGTAACTATCTTGACCGCAATAATCATGGTCAAGCACCTGACCGCAAAAAGCTAGATGACCAGGTAAGTGTTTCTAACTTAGCAAATTTTCAGGATCATCTTAGTCATCCAAAGGGGTAATTTTGTAATTTCCTCTTTTCCCTCGTTTTTATTTAATTCAAATCATTTGCAATTAATTTTGTTCCCTATTTATGTCCGCCGTCACTATCCATGCATTTATGGCAAAAGGACATCTCTGGTCAAATCCCTGAATTTTGCAGAGTTAACCTCCCACTTCTCTGTACAAACCGTTCCACTACTCTCTCCTCCACCTCTCTGCATATTCTTTTTATCAGAAACCCCTCCACTTTCTCTCTCTATTTTCTCTCTCTCTAATTCTCTCTCTACAAACCCAGTTCATCCCTCTCTCTCTTTCACCATTTCTTCTCACTTCCTCTATTTAAATGGCTCCTAAACCCTCTCAAACAACCAAATCATCTAAGAAATCTCAAGAACCACACTCTGAAGATACAATGGTATGATTTCTTGACCCAAAACTCTTCTATTTTCAGTTTTCATTTTTCGTTCTTGGCGGGTTTTTACAACCCTTCTTATTCTAATGTCATGATTCAATCTCTGGGTTATTATATGCTATGATAATGCTTATTCTAGTTCATTTCATGATTTCGAGTTCAATATAGTATTTAGATTCATATTCTAATTGATAAATCTCTCTATGCCATGTATATCTTTAAAGCTTTTATTCATACTTTGGTTTATTTTTCCCTTTCATATTCTGGTAATTATGATGTTTTGGTAATGAAATTGATGATATTTAGGCGTGTAATCGGTTTTTGTGCTCATTTTGATGTAATTTTTATGGATTTTCATGCTCTAAATCATTTTCTGGGTTTTTCGCCATGTACAAGTGCTCTTCGTGCTCATATGATGATCTTCATGTTCTTGATACTGTTCACTTTTTGATCTTTAAATCTTGTTACACATAGTAATATGATGTTTGTGCGTGTTTTAGAGATTTCATTGAAATATTTCTAAGTATTATTTTTGTCGACCGCACTCTCTGTCTACCGTGACTTCCTTGTCGACCGCTTGTGTCTTTAACCGCTATGGTTACTTGACCGTGCATCGTCGACCGTGCTAAATACTTTCTAACTTCTCAAACTTTTGTAGGAAGAACAATCATTTATTCCTGGATGCATTATCAATTATGAAGATCTTCAAAATAATGCCATTGGAAGGCACATAATCAAGAGAATGAAGAAATCTGGTATTCTCCATTATTTCACTATGAATCAAACCAGTCACTACCTTGCCGCAGTAGGTGAATTTTACTCAACCGCAAAAGAAGTCAAGGGACGTGATGAGCAGAACAAACCACTTCACTGGATTGAAGCTGAAGTTTACGGTCACAAAGTTGAAATTGACTACACCGACATTGCTGCCACTCTAGGCCTGGACATAGACTTTGATGCTCCTGAATCTCTGTCAACTGCCGAATATGATGGGTTAGCAGTAAGGCTGATTGGATCTGCTGACGTTTGCAAGCCTTACCGCAAAGCATTTCCTGAGGTGATGTACTACATTGGTCACTTAGTTGGTCATGGTCTGCTCTGCAAAAGTGGCAATCATGGGAACTTTAACACTACTCAATGGCACCTGTCAACCGCAATCTACTTGGGAAGGAAGATGAACTGGCCTAAAATCCTTTATGGCCTGTTAATCGACCACATCAATGATTACAAGAAGCAGTTGGCTGACAAAGCCCCCACCAAGTACAAGAAAAACTCCAGGTTTCTCTCCATGATCTTTAAGTTCATTCCTGAAACGAGAAAAGTAATTGGCAAAGACAAGGATGCCAAGGTACCTATTTCTCTATCTAAAGTTTTTGATATCAAGACCATGCGTTCTACTTTCCGCAATCGGTTTGGTGATACCCAGTATCAAGAGTACCTCACCCGTGATCCAAAAGAACCCTATGTTGCTCCAAACTACACCAAAGCAGCAAGAATGGCTCTAGGTATTGATGATCCTGGAAAGTCAACTTCCATGTTTTTGAAAACCTTTAATTTTATTTGAAATAAATCATATATATATGTATATATTTACATATATAGATACTTGTTAAGATACCCTCTTCAAGAGGGTATCGTTACAACTCCATATATATGTGTGTGTGTGTGTGTGTGTGTGTGTATCTTATATATATGTATATATTTACATATATAGATACCTTCAAATGTTTTATTTGTTGAATTTGTCTTCTGATATAAAGTTCATTGAAAAGCCTTTTGGTTGGGTAAGTTTCAAAACTACAAAATAGATCATTCGTATTAACCCCCTTAATCATTACCTGTTTCAATAAACTTTAAAATCCAGATTTTTGTTTTTGAAAACCTTTAATTTTCTGTTAAATTTAATGTTCTGATGTCAAAGGTGAAGCCTTTTTGTAACATAAAATAAAAAATTAAAAATTGATCGTTTAAATTATCCACCCTGAATCACCACATATTTCAATATCATTTGCCACAGACAATAATTATCCAGCCGACTAGCATCCTGTGGATGGCTTCTAGAGCATTGATACCGTCTTTTGTCCTTATAACTCTTTTATGTGCCTAGTTGTTTTTTCCTGCTTTTAAATGAACCTTGAGTTACACAAACTTTCAACTGTAGTGTGCTTGCACTTAAAGCTCTATCTAGTGAGTTTCATGTAGCTTATTCCATGAAAATACTGTATCCTCTTATGAATACCAAGGAGCTCTACTTGTGCATTGGAAGGTAATGTGAGATATGAACTTCCATTTGTGGTCTTAAGTCTAATGCTATATTCATGCAGGTACGAGTGTATGATCTTGCCTCCATGTCATGCTCTTTTGTATTGGCGGGGCACACGGACATTGTTCTCTGTCTTGATACCTGTGTAACAAGTACTGGAACAGCACTTATTGTAACAGGAAGTAAGGATAACAGCGTAAGTTTTATTCCTAGCTCACCTCTTTTTATTTTCTCTTTATTTTTGGTGAAATTTCCTCCATCCTCCGCTGAGGCAGCAGAAGTTAGATGCATCTTCTTATTACGGGCCTATGTTCTATGTCCTGGTCTGCAACATTTTCGGTGCTCCTGTGAAGAACCACATACTACAATTTGGAAACATATTTCCTCTTTGGAAGGATTTGATTTTTGTTACATGAAACTGTCATGATTTGATCAAATACATCTGCAACATTCCATATTTAAAAAGAGAAGCTGAGGATTTAGGAGATCTGAGATGTACTGTCTAACGGATGGGTTTTCAGTGTTCTGTGCTTGTATTTTGGGTGATTGTGCATTTCACCTACTTTTTATATCCACTTGTCTGATACCTCATAGGTTAGGTTATGGGACACAAATAGAAGATGTTGCGTAGGAGTTGGTAGGTCATATGGGAGCCTGTTGGAGCAGTTGCTTTCTCAAAGAGATCTCGGAACTTCTTCATAAGTGGCAGTAGGTAAGTTCTATACATATGTAGTAAGGTTAACCCTTGACTACAAAATCTATATTTTGAGGTTTGCCATTGTGTACACTCCTTTAACTTAAAGTGTATCATCTATTATGTGGGGTAATCATCTGTAGCTCATTATCTCTTTTAACATTACAAACTATTAAGAGCTCCCTAGGGTTTGAAAGAGTACTTTCAGTAGGCGTTGTTATATTCAATTATATTGCTTCGAGGACATTACTCATAGTTTCCTTTTCTACGGTACTTTAGAGGTGGTTATGCCCTTCCTTTTGTTAAAAGATATTCTCACATGCACGTTGTGGCTGCTTATGCACATACCCATGTAGAAGTTGAGCGGAGACCTTATTTGGAATTTCTACCCCTTTGAGAAAAATCTGTTCATGTAGTCTCAATCTCACTCCCCCCCCCCCCCTTTTTTTTCAATTAATGTTTTGGACTAATTCTTTGCTTTTTTGTTATATTATAGGCAAGTGAGTTTTCTTTCTCATTAGGATATCACTATTTTCATATTATGACCTTTTGTTGGTTTTTTCACCCTGAAGTCCTGAACCATTTAATGTCCTAATGTTGCACGGCTCATTTTAACTTCTGCTGCAGTTGTAGCAATAGTTTCTTGTCACTTTAATTAAACTTTTGTCTCTATTTTTCATTTGTCATTTTTTTTTTTTTGGGTGGTTTATTCCAGTGATCGCACACTGAAGGTTTGGAGCTTGGACGGTCTCTCGTATGAGGATGAGACATCTAATCTGAAAGCAAAAGCAATTGTATCTGCCCATGATAAAAGATATAAATGCTCTAGCTATTGCACCAAATGACAGTCTTGTTTGTAGTGGTTCCCAGGTTCGTTGATTGCAATTACCATTTCTGCTATAAAGTTTAATTTGTGTGATTTTAGTTTTTAGCTGATAGGGAGATGAAACCAAGATATAAGAGGCAAAGTCTTCCCAATGATTTTGTAAGTTGCTGATTTCTTGCTCTCTCTCGTACATAATCAGGACCGTACTGCCAGCATATGGATGCTTCCGACTCTAGCTTTGGTTGTTACACTGAAAGGACACAAAAGAGGGATGTGGTCGGTAGAGTTTTCTCCGGTAGATCAATGTGTTATAACAGCCTCTGGAGATAAAACTGTAAAGATGTGGGCTATATCAGATTGTTCTTGTCTTAAAACATTTGAAGGCCACACATCAAGTGTATTTAAAGTATCTTTTCTTACACGCGGGACTCAGTTTGCTTCTTGCGGTAATGTAGCATGCTACTACATGATATGCTTTGTTAGAATTTTGATGTAGGAGTGTTGGTTTGCGCTGTTCTGACCATAAAAATGGGTTGTGTAGGTTCCGATGGGTTGGTAAAGCTGTGGACTGTGAAGAGTAATGAATGTATTGCGACATATGATCAGCATGAGGACAAGGTTTCTAAGTATATCCAGACTTAATAGTATTATTCAGAGTACTCGAATAGTACCTTTTGACTTTCATATTTACCATAGATTGCACAAATTTACACCTAACCCAGGAAAAGCAAAACCATGTTTTAAAGCGAAATAATCTTGAATAAATAATGAAACATGTGTAGGTCAACTTTGAAATGTGACTCTTTCCTTTGAAGGAAACAAATGAAGGTAAGTGTATAGGTACTTATTTTATTGATTAGATGTTGTAGTGTATCTTACGTGATCTAAACTAAAGGGGGAGAGCGTGTTTCGTCTCTTAAACGCTTTTGGCCCCTCTCCTATTTCACCCCTTAATAACCACAATCTCATTAACTTCTCCTTTTAATACCTTTTCTTTATTTTTTAAACCTAAAACTTCCACTATTGATGATGAAAAGTTCTCTCTAGTATATATAAATGGAAAATGGATGATTGGTCTCTTGGTTATTTTTCGGCCTCTCCTTATTTTTCTTCTTAATAATCATCTCATTAATTCTAATTCTCCTTCTAAGACATACCCACTCCGTCCCAGCTCAATGTGCACTCTTTCCCTTTCGGGTGGTGTCATTGATAAGCCCCACTTCCTAACTGGACAACTCTTATTATATTATTATATTTGCCTTATCCCACTTGTCATACTCACACGCTTATATTGTGTGTCCTACTTGCAAATCCTATCACACTATCATACTCGCAATCTCTTTTTCACTCACAATACGTTTTTTTTTAATATATATATATATATATATATACTCCCTCCGTCCCAGCAGAAGTGAGACTTCTTTCCCTTTTGGTCCGTCCCACCAAAAGTGAGACTGCCTAAAATGGAAATGTTTCAACCCCACTTATTCTCCCTCTTCATTTTCCACCACTCAATTTATTCAACCTACACTACTATTTACTCCACCCATTCTCTCTTCATTTTCCACCACTCAATTTATTCAACTAACACTACTATTTACCCCACTCATTCTCTCTCTTCATTTTCTACCACACACATACTAATTTTTCTTAAATATTGTGCACACTCCTCTAGTCCTACTTGTGCTGGGATGGAGGGAGTATAGGCTTAAATCGTCGGCCTCTCCTTATCCCACTTGTCATACTCGCACGCTTAAATTGTGGGTCCCACTTGTCATACTCACATACTTAAATTGTCGGTCTCTCCTTTTTCTTCTTAGTATTTCTTGTTTTTCCACTTATGCCCTGTTGTATTCTTAGTTGATGATTATATTGGCTTCACCCTGTTTTCTGTCACATTTTTCACCTCCAGGTTTGGGCCTTGGCTGTCGGTAAGAAAACCGAGATGCTAGCGACTGGCGGTAGTGATGCATTTATCAATTTATGGCATGATTCAACTGCTTTGGATAAGGAGGAAGCCTTTAGGAAAGAAGTGAGGCATCATATACTTTGTGCAATATTATTGTTTATTCAAAATATATCATAATGATCTCAATGCGGCAACCTAATTTGGAGTAGAAGTCTATATTCATGATGATACCAAGATTACGGACAGGAAGTGTTGCATGAAATTACTCAGTCTCCAATTTACTTTGTTAGATATTTCTATTTGAGTAGATGCAATAGGAGTTGTATTCTTGTTAGTCACAGATGGTGGTTGTGCGCTTGTGTTTGGTGGGTAAGATACCAAATAAAGGTTTTACGTAACGGGTGGAACTTTATAACACTCAATCACATTGTCTTCTTTTTAATTTATTATTGTGTGAAAATTTTGAACATTATATTGTCCGAGCTGGGTGGGTATAAGCATTTTGTACTTCACTTCTTCATGGAATTTTGCAAATGTGAATGCAAATGGGACACCTGATGGGGCTTGGACCTAGCACGATCACTTCTGTGGTGTTTTAAGAGGTCAAGAGCTAGAAAATGTTGTGTCTGACTGATAGTTTTAGGATTGTAGATATGGAAGAGGTTTATTGGGGAGGAGATGTGGCCGGACCACCACCCGTGGTGGTGGCCGGAGATTGAGAAGAGAACCGGAGTTAGAGAGATAAACGGGGAGAGAGAAAGTAAATGTGTGTATTGATATTTCTGATATAACTGATTACAATGAATGGCTGAGTTATATACTAACTCATACACTTACACATTTAACCCACTTGCTCTAACAAACTATGTAACAAACTAACAACAATTATAACAAACTAACTGACTTTTACAACTAAGTCCCTACACTTCCATTTATTACTATTTAATCCTTAATACTGACGCAGATTACACAAAGGCAGTCCAACTTGCTTTCGAGCTTCATAGGCCGCATAAACTTTTTTAATTATTTGCTGACCTCTGTAGGTAATAGATGTAACCGATATATATATATATATATATCTATATATATATATATGTATATCTTTCTCATGCTCTTTGTGTTGGAATTGGAGTCCTAAACATAAGGGGAAACCAAGGGGGAAAAGGAGTCTAAGTCAAAGGGGGGTGAAAGAGTCGAAGAGGAGATCAAAGCGGAGGAGGAAAATCTGGCAGTGGAGCGCGCGGGCGCCTGGTGTTCACCAGGCGGGCGCCTGCTGAAGGCAGTAGGTTCGCGTCTCCAGGAAACTAATTCAGGCGGGCGCTTGGTTGGTACCAGGCGGGCGCCTGGTGCCGCGAACTGGTTTTGGGAAAGTGCAAATTTTTCGGGATTTCTTCTTTGTATTGGCTTAGGACTTCCTTGTACTGCTATATAAGCATAAGTTCGTCCAGAATATTGTGTACCCAAAAGGAAAGAGTTAGGATATCAAGAGAGAGCACAAAGTAGTGTGTAGGAGGGGGCCGGGGGCCTAGGAGAGCCATGGGGGCGATCCTACAACCCGTCCATAGTCATACTGTTTGTGTGTTTATGGGGAGAGATAATAATATGTAGGAGAGGATTGTTCATGGGAGAGTATACATACTAGATCTGTGTGAGTGTATGTGTAAACTGTAACAAATCAACATATTATTATAGTGATATCCTGGCTTGGGGCCTCCGGATGTAGCCACGTGGGGGTGGTGAACCGGGTTAACAAATCATGGTGTTCTTGTTCTTTCCTATTATTATTCATGTGTTGAATTTATTTCTCCATGTTGATGACTGCTAGTATGGGCTAGTGGATGCGGTGATCCCCCCAATTCCCCAACACTTTGTTTGCAATATATTCATCTGAAACTGAGGCCTCTAATAGGAAAAGAGATGCTGAAGATAAGATTGAGATGGCAAGGAAGAATTCCACCTTTTGTTGGAATATGTCAGAGAATGGAATACAAAGCCAAAGCTCTGTCATATTGCACAGTTTGTGCTTTTTCAGGTTTTCAGCATCCTTCCGCCGACACAGATACTCGAGGTATTTCCTGTCATAGTCTAGGGAAAAAGTTGCATTCTAAACATAGACAGTTGAAATGGTTGCTCTAGAAACTTTTTGGCCTATCCTTTGTGGTTTCCTTGAGGGGTTCTGCTGGTGGCCTTTGAGCATGTTATCTACTCCTATATACTGGAAAGTCATTTAACAGGGGGTTAATGTTGATTAACCAAGCTGAAATCTGGTTTTGAAACTGACCTCAGTAATTCAGTATAGTAGATTGTGAAACCTAAGATATACTTTTGCTTAGTGATAATATGATTTATTGTATTTGTAATTGCTCTACGTACAGCTTGATCTTTTCTGTTTGTAGTGTGTATTCCCTCTGTTTCAGAACAATAGTCTTTTTTTTTTTTTTTTTAACCATATACACCGTGTGCAGATTGAGAAAAGTGGGTTGACTCCATTGTAGATATACATGGATGCCCCAAGTGTTCCTACTTTAGTACTGCTAGTGCACATTAAGACATGATAGCAAAGGTGTAGTTAGTATCTTCATAGCAACAGGGACAACTCATTTTGGACAATTTTTTCCTCAAGTAAGGGACATTCAGTTTGGGACAGGGAGACTACTTCACGGGTCACAATTGGAGTCTCTGATGCTCGGACTCTTGGGTTTACCCCGCCGTACCCGTGTCAGACACTCGTATTTTAGTCTTGTTGAGAAGTGTCCGGCGAGATAAACCAAAGAGTCTGAGCATCATAGATTGGAGTGACTCCATAGTTTGTTTCTTTAAAATATATTACCAAGCTGCTCAAACTAAGAAGAATAAGAAGATTTGTCAAATTATTGTGGGCTGTTGATTTTTTGAATAATGGCTTCCCAAATTTAATGATTGTATCAGGTAAAAGGTGTTGTGGAGAGTTTTTGGAAGGACTTATCCCATATTCCCAGAGGCACTTCAGTAGGATAGACAGGCTGCAAAGAAGTACATACTTGTTGGATTACACCCTAGCAGGAATGTCGGTCATTGAACCAGAAACAGGGGAGATAGAGTCCTCCAAAGACATGTATGTCGAGAATTCTTGGGGTGCAGATGTAGAGCAACTGGCAGAAACCACAGTGGAGGAAAAGGAAGAGGAAACTGAAGAACCCACAAAGGAGACTTGTGCCAGGAAACGGAAAAGGAATAGTAAATCAGGCAAGTCGTGCCACGATAAGAAAGTCAAAGGACTGTTTTCAATGAAGAGTTGAGTCATTTCAACAGAAGCCTAGGTGCTGAGTTTATGTGCCTCGAGTCAACAACAGCTTTGTTAGTCCATCTGTCGTAAACATGCAATACATCCTGAGAGTGGGTTTTTTTGGCTTGATGCTATGCGTCATTTGCGCCACAGTTTTTGTCACGCTACTCGAATGTAAAGAAGAATATTAAACCAATGGGACTGCAGTATTGATTTTGTTGTCGTTTAAAGAAATATGATTGCAGGAAGTCACTGAACAACTAGTACCATTTTCGAGTGAATGACCAATGATTTCCTAGGTGGCTGCTATTTACATTATCAGATGAACTTTGTTGCCAAAGAAAATGGTCTGCGCAATGGGTAATCTGCTTTTTCTTAGGATTTCTCTGCTCAGGAAGATTATATTCTTTGTACCGATGAGTCATTGTTTATTTAGCTTTTTTATTGTCTCGCTTGATTGGTGTTTGTTTTGTTAAAGCAGAGTTGTAAAGCAATCACATCCTGTTTGAAAGCAGCTTATCTCTTCCTGGCTGGCTGGATGGATATCAGACCCGCACAATGAACAGGCAAAGACCATTCTCTCCAAGGTGAAATCTATTTCCTTGTTCAATGTCACTACTTTTGATAATTTTTCCCCCTTACTTATTTTCTCAAATTGAATGAGTATTATTAATAAACACTATATTTGCAATATTAAAAGCTTAGAAAGTGGATAGTAAAAATTTCATAGACCCTTGTAACTAAATTTACAAATCAACTTTTTTTTTTTTCCCCTTGAGAATATCTAGTAATAAAAGACAATCATTCTGAGAGGAGTGAGTATTATTAATAAACACTCCCTCTGTCTCATAACAATGGTTGCCAAAATTAAATGCGCGGGAATTAAGAAAAAGTAAATATAATAGTGGTGATAGCGGAGTAGGTGTTGTGAGCATGAATAATAAAGTAGGAGAGAGAATGTGGGGTAGAAAATAGTAAGTAGAGTGTGGTTGTGAGTGAGCAAGTGGGTCTCAGTAAATAAATAAAAAAGTATTATCACATTTCTAATTTGGGTTAATAACCATTGTTATCAGTGGCGAAGCCAGGATTTTAAGGGAAGGGGTCGAAATTTAGCATAAAAAATTTTCCGCGCACAAACAAAATTTCATTGCAAGGGTCCAAAATATAAGATGCAGTACATTATAATTTGTTCAAAAGCAAAATCTCCACAAAATATACCCTCGAAACTAGGGCTGTAAACGAGTCGAGTCGAGCTTTGGGGTGTCGAGCTCGAGCTCGTTTAAAACTTATCGAGCTCGAGTCGAATCGAGAGCTGCTCGCGAACAACTCGAGTCGATATCGAACTCGAGTTTTAACGAGCCGAGCTCGAGCTTAGACATTTTTTTAAGAAAAATATGGTCTTAACGAGCTTATCGAGCCGAATTCGAGCTTATCGAGCCGAGTTCGAGCCGTTCGAAAACAAAAATTCAATTTTAATGAGCTTATCGAGCCGAACTCGAGCTTTTAACTAGCCGAACACGGTCGGCTCGATAACAAAAACGAGCTTGACAATCGATTCGAGCTCGAGATTTCACGAGCCGAGCTCGAGCCAGCTCGGTTCGTATAACAGCCCTACTCGAAACCTATCAATGAAAAAATATATTACAATTGCTTTCGGCTAGTACCCATTGTTTTTGCTTCGGTATTTTTAAGTAACCACTCCATTATAAATCTAGAAAAAGAAAAAAAAAATCGATGTAAAATAAAATTATCTACCTTTTATACAATTAAAAAGAAAAATGCCTAAATATTCTTGTTATCCAATTTCCAAACATTTAATTTAGAAAGTATAACGTGACTAGTGAAATGATTTTGGTAAAAAAAAAAAAAAAAACCATTCAAGGACAAAGGTTTTTTCAAAAGAAAAAACATTCATTTTGAGATGATTTTTTTTTTTTTAAAAAATGAACATTCATTTAGGGAGGGGACGGAGGGAGGAATACAATTATTGGGGGTATTTGTAATTCCCACAAACTCACTACGTCAAAAAAGTAACTCGGGAAGTAAATTTTATTAAAACAATTACAATTAACCCCAAATCTACATAAAGAAGGGGGGGGGGGGGTCAATTTAAAAATATAGTGCAAAATTTATTTTGGAGAAAGGTGTTGAGATTATACAAAATAACAATTTGACCTTATATTCAAAATATATTTACAAAAGAAACACTAGTAAAAAAAAAAAAAAATCTTTGGAAAAACCTTTGCTGTGCCTTTGCCCCTGATTGTTATTGTTATGTGAGGGTCGAAAGGAAATAAGAAAGGATTGTTATAATACGGAGGGAGTAGTTGATATTTTAGGGATTAGAAATGAGTGATAATAATAAAAAGAAGAAGAAGAAGAAAAGAAATAGCCCCGTAGAATACTACTAATATGTTGGTGTGATGATTGGAATGGGGTTAGAGAGAAATGATGAGAGTGTGTTGTGCAGTTGTAGATGAGAGGAAGGAAGGAAGCATATAAAAAATAGAAAAAAGTGGGGATGAATTGAAGAGGGAAAAGGCATTCAATAGTGATGTACTGTTTGAGTTTGAGTTTGAGTTTTAGGTGTTCAATTTTGTTCCATTCCAAAATATTTGACATTTTTCAATTATCTAGGAACTTTTGCCATTACTTACCAATTATACCATTTATTTAATAATTGACACACCCTTTGTAAATGCATTTAATTACCTAGGTAAATGAATTGTTATAAGGGTGTTTGAGTTTTTTTTATATGTAATAATTGCTTTTCTTAATCTAAGTGAAGAAGGTTAAAACGTTAAGTGTTACGAAATGGATGGAGTATAATTTAAAAAATATCTCTCCTTTTACGGCGTCAACTACCACCAGCACACGAATAACAATGCATTGCAAAAAGGGCAAGGCCTTGTGTTAGAGCATAATAAACATAAAAACGATGTCAAGCGAAATAATCAAACACGAACACAAGAATTTACGTGGTTCACCAACTTGGCTACATCCACGGGCGGAGGAAGAATATATTATTATTCAATGATTAATTACAATAGACGGTCTTCACTAATCTAGTTGCACGAATTATTTAGGCAAATAATTCCATCAACCTAAATCTAGATCTTAGATCTCTACTTGTATCTCTCAAAGATGACCGGCAAAAATAATGCTAGGGGAGGGGTTAGTATTTATAGGCATAAATACTAGAAACCCAAAAGGAAAATGAATCTTATTCCTTGTGTGCAATGTAATTGGAATCATATTTCTTATGTACAACGTAATCCTATTCGCATTAGGAAACGACTTTCCTAATTCTTGAATAATTCATTGTACCAATAAGAAACCTAATTAAACCAATAAACATTAATCCATGTACCAAAAGGATTTCTTTTCCTTGCCCAATTCAAATCCCAAAAATTACTCGACTTGTCGCGGACATATCCTTAACCAATAGGCATTGATTCAAAGGCACATTCCCAACAATCTCCACCTTGACTTTGAATCTCCCCGAACCATAATTTATATCCACGAACCAACCTCAACTCGACCTTGAGTTGAATCCTCCGCTTCCGAACATATCTCTCCACCTCCGCCACTGCCTTCTGTCTTTGTCAAGACACCATCTTTGTTCACTCAAGAACAACCACGTTTACTTAGTCAAGCAAACGACTTTTTCCGGCTCAACTTGTGCAATGATTTCTAGATTCCTAGAACCTTCACCACAACGTTGACCACCATATCCGAAATACCAAATCCACGTTCACCAAATTCGAATACCATATTACCCAGATGACGACCGTCGATCTTGTCTCAAACTTCAACGTGATTCGAACTATTCTTAGATCACCAACGAACACGGACAAACACCCTTGAATGACTTGAACATATCACTTCTCATTCTGGCAATGTATCTCGAACCCGTGACTACTTATTTGGATTTCTTCCCTATAAGCATCTGCACAAACGGAAATTGTACATGAACTGCACGACTGCGTGATGTCTGCACGAACTGCTACAATACTCCACTAACATGTGCTCTTACTTATCTTGTTTCTTCGACCTCTCCATAACGCCCATGAGAGCCAAGAAACTAGCATTGATGTCTCAGAAAGCCTTCTAGACCATCAACATAGTGTTTCGCCGAACACTTGAGACTGCACACCTCTAGAATTTAAGTACCTTCTTTGCCGACTGAACTTTGTGTATCTACTTCTAGCGCTTCGAATAGACTACACCTTAAATCCCCAGATTGTACCTTGTCTCGATTACTTTCTCAATCCCAATCCAATGATGAGCTTCGAACTAGTTCAGAGAGCTTCGAACCCACTCATTTAAAGGCGAATAGAATGCAATCTTGTGCTTTACCTCAAGCACCCTTTGTCACGCCGTACAACCTTGCTCCTCCCAAGCAACCGGACGATATGCTAAGCCTAGCATTCCTTAGTGCCTCTAGACCGCCTATCTAGAGCACCGCCCCTTCCGAGCGACTAACAATTTTTCGTGCTTGGCGAGTTCATTCGGCCTTGAACCTCGCCCACCGAGATAAACTGTCCCAACTCAAACTGCGGATAGTCATCTTGTACCTCAGGATCGGCTGCCCATCTACTCTTTCTTGTAGAAATCGGCTCCACCTTTTCCTCAACTATCTCGCTTTGCTCTACCCTTGGATCTAGAAGCCACTCATCCCCGCGCCGTGAGTCTTCTTCCACTATTAGAGCAAAATCACCATTGTCACTATTTTTCATAGCAACCTCCACGAGAACATCACCACCAAGACCTATGATGATTTGTGAATGCGCCTTCTCCTCCAGAGAATCCATCACTCCCTCGCTTCCCTTCCCCTCCTTGTAGAAATTACAAACTTCATCAGGTCTCGGGCTTCTATTGCTAGAAGATTTTTGAGAATTCTTCTTCTTACTAGAACCCTTGCGGCCTTCCGCAACTATCCCTGTTGAATCTCTGTCTGTACTAGATCTACTCGCCACGAGGGTGCCAATTAGCCTTGTTTCTTCAACACGACTTCTGTCTTGATGTGTCCAACCTAGACACCCAGATTTCTGCACGGACGCTGCACGTGGACTGTACGATCGCTGCACGTGAACTACACGTACACTGCACACGAACTGCAGGGCCTTCATCTTGATCTACCAAAGAATATAATACTATTCCTCCCATTAATCTTGTCGATCGATGATTCAATTCCTTGACCCATCTTCTTCTTTGCAGCGGAATTCCTAGATCTCTAACCAACCAACACCAACAAAAGAAATCGCAACAAGAACGCTTACAATCGAAGACAAAACCCACTACAGCTTCTGTCCGGATTAATTTCCCGACGCTACAGGCCTCCAAATACGATCTCCACCGTTCAGATTTAAGACCTATGAGTCCCGAAGCTACCCGCCAAAAATCAACCCGATCCAACGGTGAACGAACGCGCTACGCCTTTTTCTTCACAGCTGCGCTGAATAAAAAACAGACCAAAAACTGCTAACTTGTTTTTCTTCGATCTTGGACCTCTTCCGTCGATGCTAATTCTCCTTTTCAACCAAGCTCTGGTGCCACTTGTTAGAGCATAATAAACATAAAAACGATGTCAAGCGAAATAATCAAACACGAACACAAGAATTTACGTGGTTCACCAACTTGGCTACATCCACGGGCGGAGGAAGAATATATTATTATTCAATGATTAATTACAATAGACGATCTTCACTAATCTAGTTGCACGAATTATTTAGGCAAATAATTCCATCAACCTAAATCTAGATCTTAGATCTCTACTTGTATCTCTCAAAGATGGCCGGCAAAAATAATGCTAGGGGAGGGGTTAGTATTTATAGGCATAAATACTAGAAACCCAAAAGGAAAAGGAATCTTATTCCTTGTGTACAATGTAATTGGAATCATATTTCTTATATACAACGTAATCCTATTCGCATTAGGAAACGGCTTTCCTAATTCTTGAATAATTCATTGTACCAATAAGAAACCTAATTAAATCAATAAACATTAATCCATGTACCAAAAGGATTTCTTTTCCTTGCCCAATTCAAATCCCAAAAATTACTCGACTTGTCGCGGACATATCCTTAACCAATAGGCATTGATTCAAAGGCATATTCCCAACACCTTGCCTTATTTCTGACCCCACCTCCAGCCTCCACCCCTCTAATAGCATCCACAATGATAGAGCTCTTTTAAGGAGCTTTTTTGTGATTTCAATATGCCACATCTATTTCTAGTCAACAAATAAAAACTCAAAACAAGTTCTACAATGGCATAGATTTTTCATCAACTTTTTTGTGTCCCCTACATCCAACACTATAAAAAAAAATAAAAAAAATACTACTATTGGTTAATAATGGTCAACATAGGGAATAGGGAAATAGGTAAAAATTTAATGAAAAAGCTCTTGCAAAGAGCCCTTTCCACAATGAATTGCTCTTTAATAAGGAGCTCTTCTAACTTTTTCAACAACGGTAAAAAGCTCTAGTGAGCTTTTTCATAAAAACAAAAAGCTCTAAAAAAAACTCCCATTGTGGATGCTCTAAGTATTACTCCCTCCGTCCCGGACTATGGTTTTACACGGAGATTAAGAAAAAGTAAATATTGTGAGTATGAAAAATTAAGTAAGAGAAAGTAGGAGAGATAAAGTGGGTATGGAGTTTTTGTTGTGAGAATGACAAGTGGGTCACATGATCCATTTTAGGTAATAAAGCAACTAAGAACGTTAGTCTGGGACGGAGGGAGTATTAAAACAATCTAGCGAATAGCCCCCCAACCCAACACACCCTTTAGTTTACATACATGATCTCTTTCTTTTTCATTTCTTCTTTTTTCACTTTACTAGTACTACTCTCTCTCTCTCACAGCCCCATGTGTGAGAGAGATTATAGTAATAATAATAAATATAAATATAAATAGGGAGAAGTTTAGGTGTTAGTAGTCGTGGAGATCAACAAACGCTGGAATCCATCCATCCATCCTCCCTCTCCTCTCATCTTCTCTTTCTTTCATCTCTCTCCCTGTGGATCAATGGCACCGGCAGCAGCTGTAACTTGTTTGTTGGATTCATCATCATCATCATCCTGGAAGACAGTCTGCGTGATGGATGCCTCAGGCACTCTTGGCTCCTCTTTGGTTCACCGTCTCCTTCAACTCCGCTACTCCGTTCACGCTGCTTTCAACACCCTCCGTCAGTTCTCATCTATTCTATTCACTCCCTTTTTCTTCATTTCAATACCCACCATTACCCTCACACACTTTTTTTTTTTTTTTTTTTTTTTGTTAACGTTAAATTCTTGGTTGTTCAGCTGCAATGCATTCTTTTGAGAGCACCTATGGCGCCCCCAACAGTAACACCCACAACTTGAAATTGTTCCACTCCGACCCTCTGGATTATCACACCATAATGGAGGCACTTAAAGGTTGCTCCGGCATGTTTTACTCCTTCGAGCCTCCCTCTGATCACCCTTGCTATGATGTATGCAATCTTTCTTTACCCTTTCAATTCATATTCTCCTTCTCCCCCACCCTACCTAACTCCACACCTCCTCCTAACCCTTGTTTAATAATAATAATAATACAGGAATTCATGGCTGATATGGAGGTTAGAGCAGCACATAACGTGTTGGAAGCATGTTGGGAGTAGTAGTAACTTGAAACTTAAGGTAAACCCTCCCAATCTTTTCTAATTTTTCCATATCCAATAAAACCTAATTCACATTTTCTTAACTAACACAATTCCTCCCACCCTCCCATGTTGGGAGTAGTAGTAACTTGAAACTGTTAAAAGGTGTGGCTGACTTGACGAATTATGGGTGTGCAGTTATGGCACGGGCTGTCAAAAACATTGGCAGAAAGGACTGCTTGGGCATTAGCCATGGACAGAGGGGTAAACATGGTTTCCATAAATGGAGGGCTGCCATTGAGCCCTCAGGACCTCACCATCACCACTCCTTACTTGAAAGGAGCAGCTGAGATGTATGAAGATGGTGTGTTTGTGACTGTTGACCTCAACTTCTTGGTGGATGCCCACATCTGCGTGTTTGAGGATGTCTCTGCCACTGGTCGTTACTTATGCTTCAACCATGTCATTGACTGCAATGAGGAACTTGCCCACATGCTTTTACCCGATGAATGCACTAGTTGTGGGGACGGAGAAGAAATCAAGGAGGTCCAGCAACAACGGTTGAGCAACAAGAAGCTCTACAAACTAATGGTTGACTTTGGAGCGTTGTCATAAGTATATACCTATTCTTTTTGGAATGACTGGTGAAATGTATGTAGCCCGATAGATGATCATTCATACTACTAATAGTAATAATATTAAAACTATTTCCCCCTCCACCACGTTGCACTTTTAGGAATGAATCTGATTCCACTGGTCTCCATTTCTATTTCCTTTCAATTTTTAATAGTCAAGGGGCTCAGCTCAAATATTTGTCAGAGGAGGGGAGGGGTTAGTTAATTAATGTTAGTTGTACTACACTCATTTTTCAGTAACTTCTGGTAGTCAGATGCTGCAGCCGTTGACATTCTACAGATCCATTTTGGTTAATGTTATTTCTCTCCATCTACAAATCCTGAGAATCCACTTCAGCCTTCTCTATTTACCCTTTTCCGGATTGCTGTTTAGAAGATAGAAATTATCTCATCACTGTCTCCCTCCGCATCACATTGATCTTGATGATAAATGATGAGAATCCCAGTTTCACTATCAAGTCTTCTGATTTTAGACCAGGAGCAAGCAGCAGAAACATTTCATAGGTAAAGGCCAACAGATGCCATCAAGTAACCCATAAAACTTGATCATATACATAAATTTTCTTTCACTTGTTTCATCTTAACATCTTCCCACCCACAATATAAAACTATATAGCATTCTCAAGTATAGGTGATGTGACAACGGACCTAACTAACAACAAATCAAAGCATAAGACCAACCCTAGCAAGAGTTATATACTGCCCGGCACGCAACTTCAGGCACTTAGCGACATGGAAATGATTGAAGACAGCTTAAACTTACCTACTTTAGCAGAATCTTGTGGCTGAAACAAGGCCTCTGTACTTGATCTAACCGTTACTTCGGTCCACTCAGAAGATGCAGCCCCTTCACTTTGGTAGTCTCTATGAGAGTAGACAACTTGAAGCTTGGAATGAGCTGCATGGTGCACCACATGTAACGTTATTGACCACACATATTCCCAGCCAAATTACATAAAATTATGTCAAGCAAACTGTTCATGAGAGTTCAGCCTTTCCTAGCCCTGGTACAGAGTTCATAATTCAATTCCAGTACCATTAGACTTACCTCGTGTACAATTGCATAATAAGATCAGCATACTTTTTACTTGCGCATAAACTTTTACTTAGAGGTGACATAATTTTACTGAAGAAAAGCCAAACAGTTGAAACCTGAGAACATACATTTTCAAATAGATTGCAGTCCAACCAACCCAAAGGGTTATACTCCTGAACTAGGCGCTGGTCAAATCAATGTATTATTATCATTATTATCAAAGAAGCATACCGAATTAAGAAAATAAGACACTTTTTGGGTATAAGATATATTCCTTCTATCCAACAACCATACAAGAGAGGACAAACAGGTGATAGAGACGTACCTAGACCAAACATGCTTGTTCTTTGGACAACCAATCTGCTAACTTTTGATCTCTTGATATTTCTTAAAGCCTGAATATCATCTTGCTTTCCTTTGAATTCCACAAATTCTCCCAAGAGATACTTGTTACCTTTGAGCTCTAACCTGCATATCGAAAATAATTTGATTAGGCAAAAGTATATAGTGTGAGAAATTGGGAAAAGGCTGAATGCTCAACTAAAAAAACAAAGGACCATGCTATCCCGTAAAACTGTGTTTTTAAAACCAACAATCTAGCTGCTATCATCACGACACTCTAGTTTGTCTTTGTTACAATTTTTTACATCTGGCGTCAGGAATTGTCAACTTATACCCTCACGTCCAAAACCGCAATCCCAGAATCATGTGTATCCGCTACATTCCCACGTCCTAGTGAAGTCAAATGCATCAAATTTGTGATGTTACCTTTATTCGAATATCTATCATAAGCATAACATTCAAAACTAACAAAAGAATCTTTAGTCTCTAGCCATGTAAACCAGTCTTATATGGCAATTTTTAGCCTACGGCTATGAACATTTTGGGAGAACACTACACCAGTTACTAATAGAACAGCTTATAATATCAGGATGCAGCAGTAGTATCTGGATGAATGTAAATCGAAAGGTGACCTCAACATACCTATCCCACATTGGAGCAGTGCCGAGGACAAAACCAAGATTTTGCTGTATAGATTCTTGCATTTCTTTCTTTGTACTGCGAAAAGCACCCTTGATCCAGCCAGACAATATGCCCTTTTGTTCAGGCTTCATTTGTATCCACTGTTCATGAGTGACAACTTCAGATGGAAAAGAGCTCGGATTGATGGTACTGCAAGAATAAACAAGAAATTCGGGGTAAATGATATACCACATGAACCAAGAAAATTGGCATTGCAAAATGGAAGTCAATCTACTAAATGTATAACATCGACTATAACTTTAACGGTTAATACATGTTTGGTTGATACAAACCACCTATCACAACTTTTCAGTTGGATTTTATCATACGAAGTTTTAGATGGGTTCCTCCTAAAACTGAAATTTCCCTTTTCCTTCTCAAAAACAACATATCTACAAGTGCGGTTTCAGCACCTTTTATTTATGCAACGAAGCTATCAAGCATCAAGGTTTGAAAATATACATATCTCCAATGATATCCTAAATAAAAACCCAATATCATGGGTAAAAGATGAATGCAAAAAACTTGTCCATAAGTGTAATGAATGAGTAATTAATCATCATGTTTGACCTAATGGCGAAATTGGTAGACGCTACGGACTTAATAGCCATTATAACAACAAACACCAATAGTTTTAGGTTTGTACTTGTTAATGTAATTCCATTGCCTTCCTTATTGAGATGTTTAAACAGTGACTTTCTTTATCTGAGCAGCTGAAGACTTGAGTCTCAGTGAAAACAAAGTATATCCTGTAGGTTAATAAGCAGTATCATGCATGAAATGACCAATAGAAATCCATAAACAAAATGCATTGTTCGACGGAACCACAGAACTCGTCGAACTAGAAAAAACAGGAACTTCACAGCCAACTAAAAAAATTAAAATACTTCCGGAACAGCCCTCCCCCCTCCTAAAAAAAAAAAAAAAAAAAAAAAGAGCCAGCCAGAACTTCTAGTAGTCCTCTAGGCTTAAGTTAGAGCCTCCTCATTGACATGTATGAATCATGCTATATTTACCGAAGAAGAGAACGTTACAGAGAAAGTGAAAAAACGAATAATCTATTGCGTACCAAAAATTTGGGCTGGGACATACAATTTTGCAAGATAAAAATCCTTCTGGAAGTGAAACTCCCCTTTTTTCAAGATATGCTTCAAGAATCGCAACTAGAGTTTTGGCTTCAGCCACCTGATACAGAATAACGTAAACATGACATAAGAATAAAGACTGAAAGGTGACAGAAAAGTATTCCAATTAATTATATTTTTTGGCCAGACAACATAATAAGTACATTAACACTAATGTCAACATAAACGCGCATATTGCCGCCGCTGATGATAGATCATTGAACCAAAGATGTAAAAGTACTCTGCTTACAGAACTATTCACCTTGTCAAACACCCTTGATGTAGATCATGTATAGACAGGTATTTCCAAGCTTCAAGCCTTTAATATTTTCAGTTTTTTCAGCTTGAAGGGGGATATAAAGGAAGAGTGGGCTAATTGTAATACTCATTTAGATAAACGGTTGTTTGGGGACACTTTGTAACCATATGCACTTACGTGGTTGTTAGTATCTTGTTTTTAAGTTGGCAAGTTATAACATAAAGTAGTTAACAGAAATCAGTTAATATGAGACAGTGGCGGAGGCACAAAATTTTCAGAAGGGTGGCAAAATCATTTTCACTAATTAAAATGGTCAGTATAAAATTTAGAGCATTTTTTTCTTTACACGAACGGGAGCTAGTTTCAATAACTTGCACTGAAACCCCAAAATTCTTGAAATATTTGCACAAGACAAACAATATCAAATGGGGGCAATTGCCCTCATTAGCTCATACTAGGTCCGCCGGTGCTATGAGATGTATATATACGACTTTTGTGTCTGTAAAATTCATTAAAGAAATAAACCTTCCTTCTCTCACTCTCAGTGTTGTCTCAACTTCATATATTTCTACATTTTAAGTTTATCTCTTAGTTACCAACACATTCAAAAGTATAAGATACTCTACAGGGCCTTAACAATGTATATCAAGCTAACATTCTCCCTCACGTGTAACCCGCTTATGCTTTGAGAGATGAACAAATCAAAGGTGCCTCACTAGGGACAATGAAACCAAGCAAGGGCCAACACATGCATGCAGAATACTAGTGGTAACAAATGCAAGTGTGATATAATGTTAAATATGAAGAACCAGGTGCTTACAGGATCAGGAATGCGGTGTGTTTTGTGGGAGGAAGTAATAGAGCCGGTGCACACCCAACTTCCATCTCCATCCACGGAAACAAATCCAGATAAATTTTTCACAGAAATGACCACAGCCTCCCTGTAAAACAAGAGAAATAATAAAGTTACAAAAGATGGCTACAAAATGTGGCTTACAAAATGATGTGTCATAATTGTGTTGGTGTTTTTAATTGGAGTGTGTCGGGTCCACAATCGATATAGCCAATAAAATATCGCCACCACATCTTGTATCATTCATTTTGTAAACTTCTTTTGTAAGTCTAGCAATTGCCCGTAAAACAATACACAAATAAATGGGTAAAGTTAGCTTCACAAAGTTTAGTACTTGGAAGAGGAGCATGGCATGGGTAACTAATCCCTTTTGTTCATGAACAAAATAACCGAAATTGGGGTCGATGAACAAATAGACAGTTGTTTATGGACCAAAATGAGCGAGGGCGATATTTGTAGCAAGTGTAGGGATGGAGTAAAGAAAAAGGATACCCATGGGTGAGGTGAACCAAATCAATATTCTGAGGGGAGCCGGAATCAGCGTCTGGAATTCGAAGCCCGACATAGGCTTTACCGCCATATAGTTTCTCCAGTCTAACAAAAAAATTGCCCTCTTTGTTAGAATCAGAATCAGAATCAGAATCATTTGTTGGTGATGAAATGAAAAAAACAAGTAAAGGAATAGGAACAAGTACCGATCGGCGACGGAGAAGAGAGCAGTGGAATGGGAAGGGACGAAGTCGGAGAGAATGTCGGAATCATGGTAAAAGAAGAAACGACGAAGCAATTGGTAGATAACCAGACCACAAATCAGCTCTACCCACATCACACAATTTCTGATTTTGAGATTCAAGCTCCAAATTCAATCTTTGCATTTATATATTTCTTGTTTTCTCAAGCAAGCTTAACTGTTAAGCCTTAACACGCCGTATGATTCTAGTATCTAATTTATTTATTATTATTTTTTGAAAAGAACACCCATTTATTGACGGTAACAAACAGAAAAAGAAGTTGGCTATCCACAAACGGTGGTAGCTCAACCCAAGTTGTAGGGCTTGCATTCACAAATGCGGCCCTAGAAAAACAATCCGCCAAGCAATTGACTTTACGAGTAACCAAGCGAACTACAAAAGAAGGGTGTTCACGAAGGAACACCCGACATAAACCAACAATAACATCTAGTTCAGCACGGCCTAGTTTGGGAGAGTAGATCTTGTCATAAACCCTTTTGGAATCAATCTCAAACTCCACCTTCTCAAATCCTAATTCTGTAGCCCAAGACATGGATAAAAGTAAACCTTCTGCTTCCCCTTCGTTTGTGCGTAAAAGGCCTGGTCTACATTGAGCTCTTGCTGACAAGAAGGTGCCATTGGTGTCCCGGAGAACATGCCCATAACATGTCATCTTTTGGTTCGTATTGAAAAACGCATCTGAATTGATCTTAAGAAAGTCTTTGGGAGCGTGCCACTTCTCGCATCGCCCAGAACCAACAGTCACTGATTCATTCCTTTTTCCTTGGCTAAACTCCATTCATACAGATCAGACCCCGCTCGTCGAAGAATAACTGTCGATGGTTTCATGCTCCCACGCCAGATACGGTCGTTCCTTTCTCTCCATAGAGCGTACAACGTCATGGCAAATAACTATGTATCCGCAGATGTGAGCTTTGGTAGACTACCCAATATCCATGCCTGCAAAGAAATGTTATTCCTGGTAGCTTGTCCTTTATTTTCCCCAAATGGAGTTATATTCCAGGTGTCTTCTGCGACTGGGCAAAAAACAAACAAATGCATGGGATTTTCTTCTTGTAACCCACAAAACCCACAAGCCTCAGGTACATTTACCTCTTTAGAGATCAACCTATCTCTGGTTGGTAGGCACCCTCGCATCAAACGCCATATAAAATGCTGTACTTTTGGAGGGATGTTGAGACGCCACAATCGGTCCCATGAGCCATGAACACCGTCAGTCGCATCTAATGTCATAGAAGTAGCAAGGTGATAAGCACTCTTGACCGTATACTCGCCAGTGTTAGAATAGTGCCAAATTAAAGTGTCCACGGTATTGTTTTGTTGTAGGGGAATAGAGAGAATCTCCTCGACATCCTCCTGTTGAAAACAATCCCTAACACGGGCAACATCCCATTGTTGACAGCCTGGTAAAAAGAAGTCGCAAACTCGGACAAGGGGGTTTAAATGATAGTGTACGTTACCGACATAGAAATTTCCATCCCTTCGTAGCCAAGGCTGGTTCAAAGCCGTAACATGACTGCGATCCCCTATACGCCACCGTAAGCCACACTTGAAAAAGTCTTGAGGCTCCATTATACTTCGCCATACATAACTAGGACTATGCCCTAAATTGGCATTCAAAAAAGTGTCATTCGCAAAATATCTTGCTTTTAGAACTTGGCAGACTAATGAGTTAGGGTCGGTCAATAACCGCCACCCCCATTTCCCTAGCATGGCAACATTAAAAAGATGAAGACTACGAAAGCCTAATCCCCCTAGTGACTTACAAACACAAAGACGTCTCCACGCCATCCAATTTAACCCCCTCCTCCCGTCCCTATTATTCCCCCACCAAAAAGAGTTCATCATTTTCTCCAATTCATCAAGAAGCGAGTCCGGAATAAGAAACGTAAACATGCAATATGCTGGAATAGCTTGTGCTGGGATCTTCAATAAAATACATTAACCTGCTTTTGACAAAGATTTACTCCTCCAAGATTGCAACTGAGACCATAGCTTATCCCGTAAATACCGAAAGATAACCTTCTTATTTCCGCCTATTAAAGATGGAAGTCCTAGATAGTTTGAAGAAATAAAACCACCTGAGACTTCGAAGATCTGGAAAATCGAAGAACGAAGTGTTGCTGTAACATTTCTTGTCACGCCCCGAAAACCCGACTCTATTTTCTTAGTAATAAATGGCTATTTATTTATTTAATTGCTTAATTATTTATTTAATTAATTATTTATTTCTTATTTGATTGTTTAAATTATTATTTAATTAATAATTTATGTGTGCATTTTATGTTTCATAATATTCCCATGCCTAGCATTTAATTGGTTAATTGTGCTAGTGTAGAGAGTTGAGTCTTAATTGTTCGTGGGGAGTTATTTGTTTTGGGTAGAGTTGAGGAGGGGGTGTAAGTGTAAGTTTTTGAATAATCATCCCCCTACTCCCTCTCTTCTCCCTCACCTCTCCCTCACCCTACTCCCATTCCCAGCTCAATCTCTCTCCTTGGAAAGGTAATATTTTTTTCTCTCCCTTCTCTCTTCATTCTACCTATCTTCCTCCCATTATTTCTCATTGCTCATTTTATGAAAAGTGCTTAGATCGTCGATAGGATCGTAGGAAGCCAAGAAATTTCGAGTTCCGTCACCTTTGAGAAATCCGAGTAAGTTACTTTTCCCCCATTTTCATGCTAGAAATGTTCATCAATGGTTGTATGATGTTATTGTTGTTGTTTATTGCAATCTTGGATGAGTTTTGAGTTATTTCAATTTGTTTGATGAATTTTGTGAGAAATTGATGTTGGGTTGAAATCTCTTGGATTGGATGTTCTAAATAATGTCTTATGAGCCATTTTAAGTTTCCAAGTTACTAGGGTACCTTGGTTTTGATATCTAGAAGTATTAACCTTGGGGTTGTTGATTTGAATGTGAGAATGGTAGTTTTTGTGACCATTTCCGAGTTGAAGAACCCAGGAAGGAATTTTGGGTTTGCTGATAAACCTTGGAGGCGCTCGCACCCTCCCATAGGAGGCGCGCGCACCCTCTCCTCCTCAAATCTTGTTTTTCCTTCTGATCAAAGGAGGCGCGCGCACCCTCCAATAGGAGGCGCGCGCACCCATTTCTTTTCCAAAAATCTCACCTTCTGTTGTCGTGAAGCGCGCGCACCCTTTTATTTGAAGCGCGCGCACCCTCACTTCCTTTTTGGCGCAATTTCCTTCTGACTTCAGGAGGCGCGCTCACCCTCCCATAGGAGGCGCGCGCACCCTCTCCCCTGTTGTGAAATTTATTTCCCCTTTTTGTCCAATCTTTCGAGAGCCATATCTCCCTCATCCGGATTCCGTTTTAGGTGGATAAATTATCGTTTTAAAGCTCTCCTTGAGCTCTTCGAGATGAGTGAGTAGTTTTGGTTGTGTTCTTGAAGTTAACTGGACCTTTGTGATTAAATGTGATATGGGAAATGTGTTATTATTGTTGAGATTATTGGAACACTTTAATTGTGTGTTGTTGGTTCGTTTCACTTTCTTGGTGACTTCTTGATAAGGATTCCCTACTTTGGAATCAGTGGTGGTTTATTTAAGCTAGTGTTTATTACTTAGCTTTCATTTGAAAGTCCAGCTGGTTATTTGTGTATCGAGTCAGGCAATGGATAATGCTATAATGGCTCAAGCCAAGTCCAGTATAGCATCGCCCATTGGTCCTTGTTTCCTCATCCAGATTGGCCTTGGATGGGATGAGCTAGCTCCTTTTGTGAGTATTCTAGCTACACGTTTTGGAGCATGACTTTGTGGCATGGCTCCCGCCCATTGTGGCACGTTACTTTGTTATTGGTTCCGGTACCGGGGGTTTTCCCTTCAAGCTTTCACGCTACTATGAAGATGTTGATTGTTGATTATTGAAGCTGCGCAGCGACCTTTATTTGGTTCTATCAGTTGGAAAACCTTGGCTAATATCCTTTGTTAATTGTTTATTTCCGCTGCTATCTGTTAACTGATAAATGGTATGTGCTAAGTGATATTTATTATTGTTTATTGCTTATTGCATCATAGCATGTCATGTAGTTGCATTAGTGACTTATTGAGATTTATCTCACCATCTTTCTTTTATCTTTGTTTTCCTTAACCCCCCCCCCCCAGGAGGAAAGGATTAGACTCGCTGATCACGAGGAGGACGTCGCGAGGGTTGAGCTTTTGGGCAAGTTGTTATTGGTGGGTTTACATTATATAAATGTGTAACCTTTTGGGGAGTAGTTGTACCAAACTTGATGTCATTAGAATTTGTATATCTTATTATTTTGGGTGTAAGCTTATGGAGCTCACATTAGTTTATATTTTGTTGTTCAAGTTGAGTTTCAAAACTTTATGTTATCATCTTTTGGTATAAAAGGAAAATTTTATCTTCATTATTTTAGAGTTTATTGTTTAAGTCGACGTCCAGCTCGCGTACTCCGGGCCCGCGGGGTCGGGGTCTCGACAGTTGGTATCAGAGCTTTGGTTTAGCTCTAAGTATAAGTCTAGGTGGACTAGTATGACCTAGGAGGGTAGTTGTGTTCGGAGTGAGTAACGGTTGATGTTTTATGCAGGTAATTGTTCTCAATGGCTAGAAGAAGAACGGGTGAAGGTTCTAGTGGGGCTCAGAATCAGAATGATCTTCGGGAAGAGAACCGTGCTATGTTCCAAGGCATGTTTGAGGCGGCCATGAAGGCAATTCATGACCAAGGGCCAAGAGAGGATCATGTGGCTCCTCCACGTTTCGGGTTGGAGCAATTTTTGAAATTAAAACCAAGGGAGTTTGACGGTGAGCCCGATGTGAAGAAGGCCTAACTATGGAGAAAATTTATGATGTGTTTGGGTGCACGGACGAGGATAGGGTCCGGTTCGCGGCTTATAAGCTTGTGGGTGCCGCCGAGCATTGGTGGAAAGGAGTCAAAGCGAGTTGGGATGATACCCATACAGTGTATGCATGGGAATTGTTTGTGCGGAAGTTCAAAGTGCATTTTATCCCGGTAGTGGACCAGAACCGAAAGGAGATCGAGCTTCTCAACTTGGAGCAAGGTTTGTTGTCTATAGCTCAGTACTCGGGTAAGTTCACAGAATTAGCCCGGTATTGTGACTATCTTGTGAGGACCGAAGAACAGAAAGCTATGAGATTCATCCGGGGTTTGAAGACTTCTATCCGGACTCAGCTTATAGCCCAGCGGATTCAAACTTATCAGGATGCGGTGGACCGAGCCTATTTGATTGAGCAAGATATAGGGGAGCATAAAAAGAAGGTCGAGGTAACTAACCCTAGCAAGCAAGGAGGGCAGAGCAAGCCACAATCCCGTTCAGATAACCGAGGTAATTTTGGGGGACAATCTCAGTCCCGAGGGCAGCCGATCCCAAGGAACCCGGGTACTACTGCCGGGAACCAAGGGAACCAAAATAGGAGACTCTGTTCATATTGCCAAAGGGGAGGACACTCAGAGGACCAGTGTTGGAAGAAACAGGGGAAATGTATTAACTGTGGGCAGTTGGGGCATTTTGCGAAGGATTGCCCGAGATTCAGAGGTCAACCGACTAGGTTAGGAGCTGGTGCTCCACAGGGTCAGAAAAGGGATGCTACGGGAAAGTCCAAAGTCCAAGGAAAAGTGTTTGCAATGAATCAGCATCAGGCAGATGATCCCTCAGTGATTGGAGGTATTGTTTCTATATCTAATGTGAGCGCGCGTACGTTAGTAGATCCAGGATCATCTCATTCTTACATATCTGTGCAATTTGCTTCCTTGCTAAATGCTGCAATTGAGTCTTTACCTTATGTGCTAGAGGTGTCGACCCCTATAGGAGAGTGCTTGGTGACTGATGAAGTCTTTCGTGCTTGTGATGTGCTTATCTGTGGTCATGTCTTGTGTGCGGACTTGGTAGTCCTTCCTATTCAAGACTTTGATGTTATTTTGGGTATGGATTGGTTGAGCAAGTTTCATGCTTCTGTCGATTGTCGTAGAAAGGTCGTTAATTTTTCCATCCCTGATATGCCTAAATTTGTTTTTGAGGCTATGCCTTTGGGTAGGAATATTCGTATCATTTCTTATGTGAAAGCTAGGAGATTGTTGTACCGTGGTTGTGAGGGGTACTTGGCTAGTGTGCTTGATACTAGGAAAGAATCCCATAGTTTGGAGAGTGTTCGGGTAGTTAGAGAATTTCCCGATGTTTTCTCTTCTGAATATGATATGCCTCCAGATCGTGAGATAGAGTTTTGTATAGACCTTTTGCCGGGTACGGCTCCGATTTTAAAGGCACCGTATAGGTTGGCTCCCGCAGAGTTGAAGGAACTAAAGGTTCAGTTGCAAGAGTTGCTTGATCAAGGGTTTATCCGCCCTAGTGTTTCTCCGTGGGGAGTACCGGTTTTGTTTGTGCGGAAGAAAGACGGTTCCTTGAGATTGTGTATTGATTACCGGAAGTTGAATCAGGTTACAGTGAAGAACAACTATCCTCTACCTCACATTGATGATTTATTTGATCAGCTTCAAGGGTCCGTGGTGTTCTCTAAACTTGATTTGAGGAGTGGGTACCATCAGTTGAAGATTCGATCGGAGGATATTCCGAAGACTTCTTTTCGCACTCGCTATGGTCATAACGAGTTCTTGGTTATGCCGTTTGGGTTGACTAACGCGCCTGCCGTGTTTATGGATTTGATGAACCGGGTTTTCCATCCTTATCTTGATTCGTTCGTGGTGGTCTTCATCGACGACATTCTTGTCTACTCTAAATCTCGAGAGGAGCACGAGCAACACTTGAGGACAGTTTTATCCATTCTTGCGAGGGAGCAGTTGTTTGCGAAGTTTAGTAAATGCGAATTTTGGCTCGAGAAGGTTTCATTTCTGGGTCATGTTATTTCTAAAGATGGGATTTCTGTGGATCCTTCAAAGATAGAAGCCATAGTGGATTGGAAGAGACCCGAGACAGTGACCGAGATCAGAAGTTTTCTGGGTTTAGCCGGGTATTACAGAAGGTTTATAGAAGGGTTTTCGAGGATTGTTACTCCGATGACTCAGTTGACCCGGAAGGATGTACCGTTTGTGTGGAGTGAAAAATGTCAAAACAGCTTTGATGAATTAAAGAAGAGATTAACTACGGCTCCTATTCTTGCGTTACCAAATGGAAATGACGATTTAGTAATTTTCAGTGATGCTTCGAAAGAGGGTTTGGGTTGTGTTTTGATGCAGAATGGGAAAGTGATTGCGTATGCTTCGAGGAAGTTGACCCCTAGTGAACAGAATTACCCTACTCATGATATGGAGTTGGCTGCGATAGTCTTTGCGTTGCATAAGTGGAAGCATTACCTATATGGAGCGAAGTTTGAGATTTTTACGGATCACAAGAGTTTAAAGTATCTTTTCTCGCAGAAGGAACTTAATAACCGTCAGCGTAGGTGGATGGAACTTTTAAAGGACTATGATTGTACGATTTCTTATCATCCGGGGAAGGCGAATGTGGTAGCCGATGCGATTAGTAGAAAGTCTTATGTGGCTTCGATGATGGTTCGAGAGTGGAAAATGCTTGAGGATGTTCGAGATTGGTGTCCTCGTGAATCGAGACATGGGGCTATTTTTGCGAATATTTGGGTGTCTACGACCCTAATTCAGAGGATAAAAGAAGCTCAAAAATAAGACCCCGAGTTAGTGAAAGTAATGGGTAAAATGAAGGAAAAGAACTTTGAGGATTTTTCTATGAGTTCGAATGGGGTGTTGACTTTCCGTGGTCGTTTATGCGTACCCGATGTTGGTGGAATAAAGAGACAAGTTTTAGATGAGGGTCACAAATCGAGGTATACTATTCATCCGGGTAGTACGAAGATGTATCAAAATTTGAAACAACACTTTTGGTGGAACAACATGAAGAGGGAAATAGCCGAGTATGTTTCGAGGTGTTTAACTTGTCAGCAGGTCAAAGCCGAGAATCAGAGACCCGCGGGACTACTTCATCCGTTAGAGATTTCGGAGTGGAAATGGGAGCATGTGACTATGGATTTCGTTACGGGACTACCTCGTACCCGTAGGAAGTATGACAGTGTTTGGGTAATCGTGGATAGACTGACCAAGAGTGCACATTTCTTGCCTATTGACATTAGGTACTCGATGGAAAATCTTGCGACCCTTTACATTGATGAGATTGTGAGATTGCATGGGGTTCCGGTTAGCATTGTGTCCGATCGAGACCCGAGGTTTACTTCTAGATTCTGGAAGGCGTTCCAGGAAGCTTTGGGTACAGATTTGCGATTCAGCACAGCTTTTCATCCTCAGACCGACGGTCAATCCGAGAGGACCATTCAGATTTTGGAGGATATGTTGCGAGCTTGTTCGATAGACTTTTCCGATTCTTGGGATAGACATTTACCGTTAGTGGAATTCTCTTACAACAACAGTTATCAGGCTAGTATTGAGATGGCACCTTATGAGGCCTTATATGGGAGAAAATGTAGATCGCCTATCTGTTGGGATGAGGTCGGTGAAGCGAAGATCGTGGGTATTGATTTGCTTCAGGACTCAGTTGAGAAAGTTAGAGTTATCCGGGATCGATTGAAAACAGCCCAGAGTCGACAGAAGAGCTACGCAGATAACCGAAGGCGAGATCTTAGTTTTCAGACCGGTGATTTTGTGTTCTTGAAAGTATCTCCGAAGGTGGGTATTCGAAGGTTCGGGAAGAAAGGCAAATTGGCTCCGAGGTTTATAGGTCCGTTTGAGATTTTGGGAAAGGTGAGACTTCTAGCATATCGGCTTGCGTTACCATCTTCTTTGGACCGGTTACATAATGTTTTTCACGTTTCTATGTTTCGGAAGTATGTTCATGATCCATCTCACGTGTTACCGAGGGTACCGGAGGATATAGAGCCCGACATGACTTACAAGGAACGACCGGTTCGGATTCTTGATGCCAAAGTCCAAGAATTGAGGAACAAGAGCATTCCGTTGGTTAGAGATCTTTGGAGGAATCACAATGTTGAGGAATCGACTTGGGAGCTTCGAGATGAGATAGGGCGTAAATATCCGTGGCTTTTTAATTCGGGTAAGTCTCGTTAAAATTCGGGTCGAATTTTCTTTAAGGGGGAGTGAATGTCACGCCCCGAAAACCCGTCTCTATTTTCTTAGTAATAAATGGCTATTTATTTATTTAATTGCTTAATTATTTATTTAATTAATTATTTATTTCTTATTTGATTGTTTAAATTATTATTTAATTAATAATTTATGTGTGCATTTTATGTTTCATAATATTCCCGTGCCTAGCATTTAATTGGTTAATTGTGCTAGTGTAGAGAGTTGGGTCTTAATTGTTAGTGGGGAGTTATTTGTTTTGTGTAGAGTTGAGGAGGGGTCTAAGTGTAAGTTTTTGAATAATCATCCCCCTACTCCATCTCTTCTCCCTCACCTCTCCCTCACCCTACTCCCATTCCCAGCTCAATCTCTCTCTCTCTCCTTGGAAAGGTAATATTTTTTTCTCTCCCTTCTCTCTTCATTCTACCTATCTTCCTCCCATTATTTCTCATTGCTCATTTTATGAAAAGTGCTTAGATCGTCGATAGGATCGTAGGAAGCCAAGAAATTTCGAGTTCCGTCACCTTTGAGAAATCCGGGTAAGTTACTTCTACCCCATTTTCATGCTAGAAATGTTCATCAATGGTTGTATGATGTTATTGTTGTTGTTTATTGCAATCTTGGATGAGTTTTGAGTTATTTCAATTTGTTTGATGAATTTTGTGAGAAATTGATGTTGGGTTGAAATCTCTTGGATTGGATGTTCTAAATAATGTCTTATGAGCCATTTTAAGTTTCCAAGTTACTAGGGTACCTTGGTTTTGATATCTAGAAGTATTAACCTTGGGGTTGTTGATTTGAATGTGAGAATGGTAGTTTTTGTGACCATTTCCGAGTTGAAGAACCCAGGAAGGAATTCTGGGTTTGCTGATAAACCTTGGAGGCGCTCGCACCCTCCCATAGGAGGCGCGCGCACCCTCTCCTCCTCAAATCTTGTTTTTCCTTCTGATCAAAGGAGGCGCGCGCACCCTCCAATAGGAGGCGCGCGCACCCATTTCTTTTCCAAAAATCTCACCTTCTGTTGTCGTGAAGCGCGCGCACCCTTTTATTTGAAGCACGCTCACCCTCACTTCCTTTTTGGCGCAATTTCCTTCTGACTTCAGGAGGCGCACGCACCCTCTCCCCTGTTGTGAAATTTATTTCCCCTTTTTGTCCAATCTTTCGAGAGCCATATCTCCCTCATCCGGATTCCGTTTTAGGTGGATAAATTATCGTCTTAAAGCTCTCCTTGAGCTCTTCGAGATGAGTGAGTAGTTTTGGTTGTGTTCTTGAAGTTAACTGGACCTTTGTGATTAAATGTGATATGGGAAATGTGTTATTATTGTTGAGATTATTGGAACACTTTAATTGTGTGTTGTTGGTTTGTTTCACTTTCTTGGTGACTTCTTGATAAGGATTCCCTACTTTGGAATCAGTGGTGGTTTATTTAAGCTAGTGTTTATTACTTAGCTTTCATTTGAAAGTCCAGCTGGTTATTTGTGTATCGAGTCATGCAATGGATAATGCTATAATGGCTCAAGCCAAGTCCAGTATAGCATCGCCCATTGGTCCTTGTTTCCTCATCCAGATTGGCCTTGGATGGGATGAGCTAGCTCCTTTTGTGAGTATTCTAGCTACACGTTTTGGAGCATGACTTTGTGGCATGGCTCCCGCCCATTGTGGCACGTTACTTTGTTATTGGTTCCGGTACCGGGGGTTTTCCCTTCAAGCTTTCACGCTACTATGAAGATGTTGATTATTGATTATTGAAGCTGCGCAGCGACCTTTATTTGGTTCTATCAGTTGGAAAACCTTGGCTAATATCCTTTGTTAATTGTTTATTTCCGCTGCTATCTGTTAACTGATAAATGGTATGTGCTAAGTGATATTTATTATTGTTTATTTCTTATTGCATCATAGCATGTCATGTAGTTGCATTAGTGACTTATTGAGATTTATCTCACCATCTTTCTTTTATCTTTGTTTTCCTTAACCCCCCCCCCCCCAGGAGGAAAGGATTAGACTCGCTGATCACGAGGAGGACGTCGCGAGGGTTGAGCTTTTGGGCAAGTTGTTATTGGTGGGTTTACATTATATAAATGTGTAACCTTTTGGGGAGTAGTTGTACCAAACTTGACGTCATTAGAATTTGTATATCTTATTATTTTGGGTGTAAGCTTATGGAGCTCACATTAGTTTATATTTTGTTGTTCAAGTTGAGTTTCAAAACTTTATGTTATCATCTTTTGGTATAAAAAGAAAATTTTATCTTCATTATTTTAGAGTTTATTGTTTAAGTCGACGTCCAGCTCGCGTACTCCGGGCCCGCGGGGTCGGGGTCTCGACATTTCTGCTGAAAAATAATCCAGATTTAGCGTAGTTGTTAGGATTAAAGGTCCAACAATCACTTATCTAGAATAGATCAAAGCACTAAATAGCAAAGAGAAAGCAAAAGAAAACAAAGAACACAGAGATTTACGTGGAAAACCCTTCTAAACAAGAAGAGTAAAAAACCACGGGCGACGAAGAACAATCCACTATAATCAATGAGAGTACAAGGAGATTACAAGGTGATAATCAATCACACAATCTCACAATCACTCAATAATGAATAACCCTAGTTTTTTCTATTTCTCTCTGACTCAAGGATATGACGGCACAAAAGACTACACAAGGGTATTATATTTTTACCCTAAAAATAACCCTACCAGGAAACCAAGCAGTCCAGCCCGTCAACTTGGGCGACCGCCCAGAACCCATTTGGACGACCGCCCACATGATCAGATTGTCCTTCTCCTGGAACCGCAATGTGGGCGACCGCCCAGAATCACCATGGGCGACCGCCCAGAAGTCTGCTGTGCCGAATTTCGCCAAAACCAATTGAGAGTCACCCAAACTCAACAATTCTCCACCTTGACGATTAATCCCGAAAAAACTAGTAAACCAAGGGAACATCCCTATCTCCGCCGCCCCCGCCCCGAAGGGCATCAATGACTAGTAACCCCGACTAAGTCCCAGCAGTGCTCGAACTTAGCAATCTGCAATGGCTTTGTCAACATATCCGCTGGGTTGTCAACTGTACCAACCTTCTTTAGGACCACTTCACCATCCGCTATTGTAGTCCTTACGAAATGATATTTTATGTCAATGTGCTTCGTTCTCCTATGGAAAGAATTCTGATTCTTCGCCAAATAAATAGCACTTTGGCTATCACTGAAAACCTCAGGAGCACCTTGAACAATACCAAGTTCACGAACCAAACCACCAAGCCATTTGGCTTCCTTGACCGCCTCTGTTATAGCCATATACTCAACCTCGGCAGTAGACAATGCCGTGACTTCTTGCAATCCAGATTTCCAACTAACAGCGGAACCACCAAGACAAAATACATACCCCGTTGTAGATTTCCTGTCATCAAGATTTCCACCCCAATCTGAATCAACATACCCAACAAAACCATCACTGTTCTTGCCATACACGATGCACAAACCTGGTGTACCACTCAAGTATCGCAGAATCCACTTGACAGCATTCCAATGCTCTTTCCCTGGATTCCCCATGTATCGACTCACCAAGCTCACTGCTTGAGCGATATCTGGTCGAGTACACACCATAGCATACATAATACACCTAACAGCATTTGAATATGGAACACGTGACATATAGTCCATATCAAGACTTGGGACTATCTAAAGAAGATAACCTAAAGTGAGATGCCAAAGGAGTACTTACAGATTTGGCATTCCTCTTATTGAATCGTTCAAGAACCCTCTCTAAATACCTTTTCTGAGACAAGTACAAAAGTCCCTTCTTTTGATCCCGTTCAATCTCCATGCCAAGTATCTTCTTTGCAGCACCTAAGTCCTTCATCTCAAACTCACTTTGCAACATTAATTTCACCTGGTTGACATCATTGATATATTTTGCAGCCACAAGCATATCATCGACATATAATACAAGATAAATCAATGTGCCATCACTACATACCTTCAAGTAGACACAGCTATCAAATTCGCTCCTAGCAAAGCCATGGGTAACCATAAAAGTGTCGAATCTTTTATACCATTGTCGAGGTGACTCTTCAAACCATACAAGGATCTCTTCAACAGGCAAACATGATCCTCCTTACCCTCGACTACAAACCCTTCAGGCTGGCGCATGTAGATCTCCTCCTCAAGCTCCCCATGTAAAAAGGCCGTCTTTACATCTAACTGCTCAAGCTCTAGATCTTGCATCGCCACAATGCTCAACAAGGCGCGAATAGATGTGTGTCTCACAACCTTGCTTTGTACCTTGCTTCCTCAATACCCGAAGTACCTTCTTTGAACTTGTAGACCCACTTGCAGCTGACTAACTTCTTCTTTGGTGGTGGTCTCACAAGTTCCCATGTCTGATTCTTCATGAGAGATAACATCTCTTCTTCCATAGCAACCGACCATTTAGCAGATTAATTACAAGACATAGCTTCTTTATAAGAGACTGGTTCATGCACATTTACTGTTTCAGCAGCTGTTAGTGCATAGGCCACCATTTCTTCAAAACCATATCTAACTGGAGGTCTTTTATCCCTCTTACCTCTACCAAGATCACTGGTAGTCTCCACCTGCTTGCTTGTCTCCTCCTCTTGACCTGGAGCATCAATTAGAGTTGCTTCATCAGACATATCTTTTTCATCTAAGTCTATTTCCACCATTTCTTTATCATCTCCGTCTGTCTCCACCTGTTTGTGTAACCGTTCTGCAGAGCCCTTATTCTCACGGAGAAGTAGAGATTCATTAAACGTGACATCTCTACTTGTCAGGAACTTAGATGCAACTGGATCCCATAACCTGAATCCCTTCACTCCAGTAGTATAGCCAACAAAGACACACTTTTTGGCTCTTGGCTCCAACTTGTTTCCATTGTTCACATAAGCATAGGCGGGACACCCGAAAATACGCAACCTCGAGTAATCTCCTGGAGAGCCTGACCACATCTCCACCGGAGTCTTCATCCCAATACTAGAATTAGGAGAACGATGATGGAGAAAATCTCCCTCTAATTAAATTACCTAGCAAGTGTACTAGTTATCGGTGGTGTAGTATGCACAAGCAAGGGTCGAATCCACAGAGACTAGATTGGAAAACAAGAATGTATATTAAAACTAGAAAAATAAATAAATGGGGTTTTGGTTTTTTATTAATTTAACTACTAAAACAATAATTTAAATTAAACTAAGAAAATAAATAAAAGCAAGATTAACGAATAGATTCACGAATTGGGTTCACAAATACTTTCACTCTATGATATGCTCCTAATGAAAAGATCAATCTCTTTCTTGGGTTCGTTCACAAAAGTAAGAATTGGGACGGTGAGGCGGCCGGATTGCAATCTATTTCTCTCTAACTAATCACACTTCGCAAATCAAGTCCATGTAATTATTTAAAGAGTTATTACGTTCTAAAGAACATATGAACCTACACCCACTTGATTTCTATCACGGCATCAAATAGATCTAATTATCAAAATAGTGGTCAGTGTATCAATGCCCAAGTCACTGTAACAATAGATACCCAGAAATTCTAAAGCCAATTTATATCTTAACATATAACTGAAACTAAAGAATTTAGAATGAATAATATTTTGATAAACAAGAATAAGAAAGAATGGAAGAATTAAATCTATAGCATAGAGATCAAGTATTGTTACTACTAATTCATGAATCTAAGAAATTAGCTACTAATAAGAATAAAATCAAGAACAAAAAGCATAATAAAGAACATCAAAACCTGGGATTAAATTGATGAAATCTTGATTACAATATTGAATCTTGACTAAAAGTATGTACAAAGTATGAATAATAAAGTAGGCTAGAGTGTTATATTTATACAAGGGTTAAAGAGGTGTAAAAATAGGAAAAACCCTAGGATTCCTTATTGAAAAAAGAGAAATAAAGTGCTTATGGCCGGATTTCCCCAGGAGCCCCTGGTATTTTTGAGTTTCCAGAAAAGCACTCCAAAAATTCCCCAAAGGTCCTCCAGAAATTCCAGAAAGGCCCCTGGAAATTTGGAAATTCCTAAAAAGCCCCTCAAAGTTTGGATAATTCCAGAAAAGTCCTTGGAAAATTCCCCTAAGGTTCCTGGGAGAATGGGCGCTTGCTAGGGTGCAAGTGGGCGCCTACTTTGGTCAAAAACTGCGGTTTTTTCTGTCCAAAGACCAAGTGGGCGCCTGTTATGGACCAGGCGGGCGCTTGGTGCTTCGCTGATTATCGCGCAATCTTCCGGAGGCCATAACTTCTTCATACGAACTCCGATTTGGACGTGTAAACTATCGTTGGAAATATATTTTCGAGTACTATCCAATGGTATTGATTTCGCAGAGGTCACATCAATTTGTATTTATGTTCTGTCCCGTTCTTTATCCTTTCTTTTCGCACTTTAACGTATAAGAATCCGTACATTCTTTCGCTCCTTCCCTATACTCATAAACACTCCAAAAACCATCAAAATACCCAAGGTTGAGAATCTAATAAGTCATAAAAGTATATCATTTGGATGGGTAAAACACACATCCATCAAACGATTAGCCAAGTAAGCAGTCATACTAATCGCCTCCGCCCAAAATTCTTTACCTAACCCTGCCTGTGACAACAAACACCGAGACCTTTCTAACAACGTGCGGTTAATCCTTTATGCAACACCATTCTGTTGTGGTTTCCCCACACAAGTTCTGTGTCGACCAATACCTTCATTTTTACAAAATTCAGTAATCTCCTTTTCGACAAACTCAAGGCCATTATTTGTTCTCAGTTTCTTTATAGGTCTATCTGTCTGTTTCTCAACCAAAGTTTTCCATTGCTTAAAATTCAAAAGCACATCATTCTTGTGTTTCAAGAAATAGACAAACACCTTTCGCGAATAATCATCAACAAAAGTCAATAAATAACGAGAACCACCCTTAGATAATTTCCTAGACGGACCCCATAAATCAGAATGAATGTAATCAAGAATACCTTTAGAGTTGTGAACTCCCTTCCCGAAGCTAGCCTTTGTCTGTTTTCCAAGCACACAATGCTCGCAAAAGTCCATAGGCCCCATCTTCTGTCCATCCAATAAACCGCGCTTTGAAAGTTCTGTCATTCCCTTCAAGCCAATGTGACCAAGTCTCATATGCCACAACTGAGTAACCTCCACCTCAGTCATAGAAGCCTTTGCAACCGACACATTACCAACAACCGTGGAACCAATAAGCTCGTACAATGTCCCCACCTCCTTCCCTTTAAAGCCACCAAGTCACCTTTGATAGCCGATAGTTCGCCATTCACAATGGCTAAGCTATACCCAAGACTATCCAAAGTGCCTAGAGAAATTAGGTTCTTCTTCAATTCAGGAACATGTCTGACATTGTGTAATTTCCTCACTACTCCATCAAACATCTTAATCTGGATAGTCCCAATACCAACAACCTTGCATGCAGCGTTATTGCCCATCAAAACCACTCCACCAGTAGTAGCCTTATAAGAACAAAACCATGCCCGGTTGGGACTAATGTGATAAGAACAACCTGAGTCCAAAATCCAATTATCACGAATTTTGGTACCCGAATCACAAGCAGTAAGTGCATTACTATCACTGTCATCACTAGTGTCACTAAACACCACTCCAGCTTCACCCTTCTTACCGGTTGTTTTATCATCCCTTTTATTGGGACAAAATCTTCTAATGTGTCCCTTCTCCTTGCAAGCATGACATATCACATCTTTCAACCATTTGCTTGAACTGGATTGACCCGAGTTCTTTGCACTCGTTCCCTTCCCTGTCTGCTTGCCGCTTCTAGCTACTAATCTATCACCTTGAGATTCAGCACTTGGAGAAGTCAAGTGCGTCTCAATAACTTCATGTTGTAGCAAAGCATTCTTTATCTCTTCCAAAGAGATCTCATCCTTCCCATATAGAACCGTCTCACGAAAGTGAATGTACTCAGAGGGTAAAGAACATAGCAATTTGACCGCCAATTGCTCATCATCAATCACACCATCTACATTCTTTAGGTCTATGACCAAACCATCAAACTCATCAAGATGTTTTTCCAAGGACTCACCTGATTTGAGTTTGCATTCTTCGAGTTTCTTCATCAGTAGCAACCGATTACTAATGCTCTTCGTCATGTAGAGTTGTTCAAGCCTAAGCCAGAGCCCTGCAGCCGTCTTCTCGCTCACAACCTCCCTCAACACTTCGTCTTTGAGACTTAAATGCAAGAGAGACAAAGCCTTCTCATCCATGTCATCAAACTGTTCATCAGTCAAGCTTTCTGGTTTCTTTGCCTTACCCAGCAAAGCCTTGACACACTGTTTTCCCACCAAGATTGCTCGCATCTTTACTTACCACAACCCGAAATTGACCTTGCGGTCGAATTTCTCAAGTTCGTACTTCCCTGACATCTTCTATCGATAAGCAATACAAGAACCTCAAACCAAGCTCTTGATACCAATTGTTAGGATTAAAGGTCCAACAATCACTTATCTAGAATAGATCAAAGCACTAAATAGCAAATAGAAAGCAAAAGAAAACAAAGAACACAGAGATTTACGTGGAAAACCCTTCTAAACAAGAAGAGTAAAAAACCACGGGCGACGAAGAACAATCCGCTATAATCAATGAGAGTATAAGGAGATTACAAGGTGATAATCAATCACACAATCTCACAATCACTCAATAATGAATAACCCTAGTTTTTTCTATTTCTCTTTGACTCAAGGATATGAAGGCACAAAAGACTACACAAGGGTATTATATTTTTACCCTAAAAATAACCCTACCAGGAAACCGAGCAGTCCAGCCCGTCAACTTGGGCGACCGCCCAGAACCCATGTGGGAGACCGCCCACATGATCAGATTGTCCTTCTCCTGGAACCGCAATGTGGGCGACCGCCCAGAATCACCATGGGCGACCGCCCAGAAGTCTGCTGTGCCGAATTTCGCCAAAACCAATTGAGAGTCACCCAAACTCAACAGTAGTTGATAGCCTGTCCCGAAATTTGTTCGTAGACTGCCAAAATGGACTTAAGTGTCTGGCATTCTTGAACCGTTGCCCGACAAAAAAGTAGACAATCATCGGCAAACATGAGATGAGTAATGGTAGGAGCACCTCTGCAGATACGATTGCCATGAAGAAAATTACGTTGGGAAGCATCACGAATGAGAGCCGTGAGACCTTCTGCACATAGAATAAAGAGATACGGTGATATGGGATCTCCCTGTCTCAATCCTCTCCCAGGTATAATAGGCCCAACCGTATCGCCGTTAACCAAAAAAGAGTAACGGACAGAGCGGACACAAAGCATCATCCACCTAACCAAACATCACAGAATCCCAGCTTTTTCAAAACCATCTCCAAATAGTCCCAAGAAACTCTATCGTAAGCTTTGCTAATATCGATCTTCAAAGCTACATCACCCAACCTGCTACTTGATTTCCTTTTCATAGCATGTATGGTTTCAAAAGCAACTACCACGTTGTCTTGAATAGCACGCCCCGAAATGAATGCTGATTGTGCTTTGTCAACAAGGCCAGGCAACACACTCTTCAATCTATTGCAAAGAACTTTTGACAATATTTTATAGAGTACATTACACAATGAGATAGGCCTATAATCCTTTATTGTACAAGGATTGCTACATTTGGGAATGAGAACCACTGAAGTATCAGCCAGACCAGGCGGAAAAGAAAAATTATTTAACCATGAGAGACAAGCATGAAAGATATCGTTACCAACAGTCGACCAGCAGCGTTGGTAAAAACCAGGATTAAACCCATCCGGTCCCGGTGATTTATCCAGATACATCTGCTGCACAGCCTCACGGAACTCAATCACCGTAAATTCTAGCATCTAAATGTTAAAAGCATACCTACTATTGTATTTTCATTCTAACATTTCTATACTATTTTGAACCAAAAATACTAGTATACTACTAAAATTTTGATTAAAATAGTAATTTTAACCTATTACTCTCTCCGTCCCAAAATGATCTTTTCATTTGACATTTTTCATTGTCTTATTAAAAGTGAAACAAGTGGTCATATCCTTAAAAAGTTTGAATAATCAAACGTGAAAATCATTTTGGGACGGATGGAGTATATTGTAAGACTGTCTTAAATTGGGATATTATTATTCTGAATTTTTTAAACCAAAAATAAAGGAAGCAAAAGACATGACTACTGAAAATTGCAATTGCATGATCCACACATGCACATTGTTGGCAGCCATTTTTTGTTGTCGGCACCAGTTTTACTTACTACTATTCAACCTTTTGAAAGAAAGAAAGAAAGAAGGCACACCCAAAAGCTCCTATCAAGCTGCTATTATTTTGAAACTAAAACTCAGTTAACAAAGTAGCAGAAATGATTTACCCATTCCAGACAGTGAAAGCATATCAAGCTTAGAATACATACCTAAACCTTCCCCCGTGAATTTATGATAACAAGGGACTAAAATGAATTACAACTAAACAAAAACAAATTCATCACATACTACATGACAATTCCAAACATATGAATCAGTAAAAAAAACAAACACATACTATTAACTTCTACTTTTGGTTGCTTGTACCTTTCTTCTTCAGCAGGTTTCCAAACTTTCGTAGTAAAGGTTTCTTCTTTTTCAATTGCTGCTGCTTTGATGGTGAAGTGCCACCATTACCTTTCTCTGGGTTGTTTTCTGTTTCCTGCCCACTCTCTTTCTCAAGTGACACGTCTTCTTTGTCTTCAATCTTCAATTCCCCTTCTACTTTTGCCAATTTCTCTTCCTCCTTTTTTACCCCATTCAGATGTACCATCTCGAAATCATTTTGCACTGTTTCCTTTTGCAGGAAATTATTCTCTACCTGATGATTGTCTTTTGAAGGATGCTCGAAATGCTGTGGTGGTGGTAGCTCAGTATTGGGCTTCTCTTCTCGCCCACCACCATTTTGTTCAGACAACTCTACCACCTTAGGAAGCATGTCATAATCTTTTTCACTATCTGTCATGTCACCGTTTTCATTCACTTCCCTTTTCGCCTTGGCATCTTCTAATAATTTGGATAACTCTTCAATCTTCTTGAGAGACGCCTCTTCTCTGGTTCGAAACTCCTCATTCTCCTGAATAATACTTTGCAACTCATTTTCTTTGTCTTGTAAACTCTCCGTCATTTTCATGCTCTCTGCTTTTGCCTCTCCAAGAACCTCCTTAAGATAAATCGCTTCATATTCAGCTTCCTTCACTGTGTTCTTCAGATGAGCTCCTTCCTCTTTGGTGGCAGAAGCTTCTTCCTCGGTTTGTTTAAGCAAATCAACCATCCTGGTTATTTCTCTTTCCAGTGAAGCATTTCCTTCTTCAGATTTCTTAACACGATCCACCAAAAGGTTCTCCTTTCCTTTCCATTCAGCCTCAGATTCCTGGTAATCATGCTTAGCTTGTTTGATTGAATGCATTAGCATATTAATTTCATGTTTGGAGATGTCAAGCATGTTCTCATACTTCTCTTTTGTTGCTTCAAGTACATGCTTTAGATCATCTACTTTGGCCCCGCGATCTTCATGCTCGCCTTGACTAGTCAAAAGCTTCTCCTTGGCTTCTCTTGCTTCTGAAGAAACTTCATGCAAGGCCGAAGCAAGACTTTCCATGGCTTTCTTGATTTTCTCCTCTTCATTCCTGCAACTTTCCAACTCGTTTATGAGTTTGTTTTTCTCTTCCAATAGGGTCTGAACACTACCAGCTGCAAGCTTCTCATTGTTCAAGGCCTGTATTTTCTCCTCCTTGACAGTTTCAAGCTCAGATGTAAGCAATTCAACCTTTTTCGACAATTCAGAAGCTTCTTCTTTTATAATCCCAAGACTACGCTCTGACTCTTCCAGATCTCCTCTCTGCCTTCCAGTTGACATTTCCAACAAACCCACCTTCTCCTTAAGAGAAGCTATTTCAGATTCTGCATCGTGCAACGTGTCATTGCTTTTCTCTAGTTTTGTCATAATTGATTCAAGAGACTCAGATGCAGATCTCTCCAATCTCTTAGCTTCCTCAGCCTGTAGATCTAATTCTTCAATCCTTGTTTTCCACTCCTCCATTAAGCTGTGTGCGTACGATTCAGCCATTCTTGAAGCTTCCAGTTCCATATTAAGATCCTCGATGTTTGCCTCCCTTTCTAGTAACTTCTCTTCACAAGCGTTTGCTTTCACTAGCTCTTGTTCCAGAGTTTTTATCTGTAATTTCAGCTCGTCCTCATTAGCGTTTGCTTTCTCTAGCTCTTGTTTCAAAATCTCCATCTGTAATTTCAGCTCATTCCCATTAGTGTTTGATTTCTTGAGCTCGCGGGTTAGAGTCTCTGTCTGTAACTTGAGCTCATCCTCATCAGCTAGTGCTTTCTCTAATAGTTGGTTCAGAGTCTCAGACTGTAACCTCAGATTTCCCTCGTCCGCTTTTGCTTTCTCTAATTTTTCGTACAGACTATCTTTCTGCAATTTCAGATCATCCTCAAACGCCTTTGCTTTCGCTAGTTCTTGTTTCAGAGATTCGATTTGTAGTTTCAGCTCAGACACCAACTTGTCACTCTCATCATCCCCCTTATCAGATGCAGAATCGAGCAACGCCCTCAAGCGAACCAATTCAGCGGATAGAGTCTCTACCTTTTGTACATGAATCTCAGCAATCTTTGTTGCATCATCAGCATGGCTAAGAGCTTGATTTTTTGCGTCACAATTCATGGCAAGCTCTTGCTTTACCCTGTGGAGCTCTTGAGTGGAAGAGAGAAGAGCAGCCACATGAACAGCATGCTGGTTCCTCACATCTTCAACCTCTTTCTGCCAACCCTCTTCCTTGTTCTGAGCAGCCTCAATGCCTGCCTGTTCCATCTCAACTGCTCGAAATTTCTCGATTTCACAACTCTCCTCTGCTAGCTTTTGGGCCACCATAGCCTCCTTGAGCTTTTCATTGGCTTCCTCTGACAATTTCTGCGCTTCTTTCAGTTGGTTAACAGCCTTTTCTCTTTCTTTCTCAACCAAAGTCAACTTGTCTTTGGCCTTTTTAAGATGTTGTTGAAGAGCGGTGAGTTGAGCCTGTAATTCTGATCCCTTGAAGATCCTCGGAGTTTGTTTCTGTGTAGTGTATAAAATAAAAAAGAAAGAGGATCACATAAAAAGTTGAGAGAATTCCTGTTTGATGACAGATATCTCTACTTTGTGCATTACCATGTCTCAATAGAGCGACTGATTTACCGGAAATCCATGCTGATAATACTGTATGTCTACACAAGAGTGAAAAGCCGGAAAAAACAAAAGGTAGACATGTTCAAGTCAAACTATTGGTAGAATCTTGTATTTACAACATTAGCCCCACCCAGCAAGTAAGATTGGGTGACAGGATTTCGTATACTAGAGTAGTAGTAGTAGCATTTTACAAGGGAGAATTAAACTGGGAATGAAGTCATAAGCTAAAAGATGAAAATAAGGACATTCCAAATCCAACAAGAAAAGATGGGATATTTGCAAGTGAAGTAATGGTTGGCATAATTATCTTGAAATGAATTGAAGATGGTGTCCATTAATTGTTTGAAGTGAAATGGCGATGGGATTGAAGAGAAGACAAATTAATAATGAAGCAATCAGTATCAGTACGTAAAAGAAAAATGAAAAAATAGGCAAGTTACATACATGATCAGAGGTAGGGGTAGGGGGAGTGGAGGAGAGGTTGGGAGAAGGTCGATGATCCAAGGCAGGCTTAGGCTTAGGCTTAGGAGTAACAATGGGGGAATCACCATTGTTATGATCCAATCGTCTAGGAGTTGCTGCTGCTGGGGAGGATGATTTTGATTTTGATTTTGCGTTAGTATCAGATCTGTTCCAAGTAAAAGTAGAGAAAATGTCAGATCTAGGGGCAATATAAGTAAGTAAAAATGGAATCTTGAAATTAATTGGAAATGAAAGCACTTAAGTTAACAATGGCAGCAAAAAAACTTACTTGGATTTGGAAGACATGATGATAGATGATGACAAGAGGCTTGTGCTAGTGACAAGAAGCAACCAAATTTTAAAGCACGGCATGCTCTCTACTTCTCTTCTATGTTTCTAACCATTTACTCTTCTCTCCCAAAAACTACTCGCACAGTTTGATCAAAATTGGTTACACTTTGTAAAAGATTTAATGATTCTAATAAAAATCTAAAAATTGTTATCTATAATATTTTTGATAGTGAATTATTAATAACTAATTTTAAAAATTTTATTAAGATTATCATTTTTTTATAAAGTCTTGGTCAAATTGTATTTAAGTTGACTATTTTGATGAAAATGATGCAAGTTGTTTTGGGAGGGAGGGAGTATTAGTTTTGAGTGTGTGTGTCTCTCTCTCTTAAAAGACTACTAACTGCTATCCACCCACACACAGTCGACAAACAATAAACTAACCCAACCTTTCCCTCTACACCTTCTATCTTTATACTCTCTCCTCAATAAAAATAATTACAATAAGGTATTTTGAATTCTTTCCTTAAATCAAATCGTAATAAAGTTGCTTAAGTACTTAAGGTTAGAAAAAGAAAATTAATGTTTGATATTCCATTCGTCCCAAAATACTTGTAATTTTAGAACACGTATTAAAAAAAACAATCAATAAATATCCCTTTAAATATTGCAAGTATCTAAAAATTAGAGTATTATATATGTATGTGTGTGCGCGCGTATATATATATACTCCCTCCGTCCCACCCAAATTAGGATTTTTGGGTTGGGCACGGGGATTAAGGAAAAAATGTTAGTGGAGTAGGTGTTGTGACCATGAAAAGTGAAGTAGGAGAGAGAAAGTGAGGTAGAGAATAATGAGCGGAAAGTTATTGTGAGTGTGAATGTGAGTCTCATTAAATAAATTATTTCATTTTTGGGTTGTCCTAATTCGAATAAGACACCAAAATAAAAATTTGTCTTAATTCGAGTGGAACGGAGGGAGTATATATATATAAAGATGATACATGGCATACCAACCAAAGTCGATATTGTATACCGTGTACCAACCAATTAGACAAAAATGTTACGGTACTACCTACCAAAGTTCGGTATACCGACTTCTTTATACCAATTATAATTGGTACGGTTGTTATACGGGTTGGTTCGTACGGATGAGTACAATTTCTCACCCCTAACTCCCTCTGTCCCAGACTAAAGTTCTTACATTCTTTTTTGGTTTGTCTCAAACTAAGGTTTTTAGTTGCTTTATTACCTAAAATGGACAATATGATCCACTTGTCATTCTCACAACAAAAACTTTATACCCACTATATCTCCCATACTTTTTTCTATTTTATTTTTCATACTCATAATATTTACTTTTTTCTTAATATTAATGTAAAATCAAACTAAAAACTTTAGTTTAGTCGGAAAGGGTGGGAATATGATCCAAAACAATGGACAACTCACCGGACGTTACATACATCTCTTTCAATTCTCACATAGTATATCGTGTGAGCTGGGGTCCACGCACCCACCCATCCTATCTCTTTCAAATTCTCACTTTTTCTTTTACTTTTCCATTTCCTGTCTCCTTCTCTCCAGTCAAAATGCTGCCTGCCTCCACAGCCCACATGGAATGAAAGGAAGGAATTTTTACCTTTTTCTGAGCATGTAATAAAAAATCAAACAATTTTTACAATTTTAGGGAGAAAAAAGACGGTGCCATAATAATTTTGTTAATATAACTAAAAATATTACAATGAGGCGACAATCAAGTTTTTCCCTCTTATAATGCTAGGGTACACAAAATGAGCCTTTACCTCAAAATTACAACATTAATCTAAATTCTATTCCAATTTAAATAAAACTAAACTATGCTACAAATACAAAATAATGCTAAATATTACATTTAACTTACTTTGATCATTCGCTTCTGTTGAATCGTCGAAAAATTCTTCGTTGAAAGAAAACTTGAGTTCTTGTTGTCTTTTTTCCACTTTGACCCAATCATTCATTAAAGTTAGATTTTCCAAATTTTCACAAGTCAAATTTGTACGACGATCATCCAAAATATTTCTACCAACGCTAAATACACTCTCGACGGAAACCGTTGATGCGGGTGAAGCTAATACCTCTTTTGCAATCATAGAAATAATAAGAATTGAGTTGTTTTACTCGCCCACAAACGTAAAATTTGTACGATGATCATACAATTTATTATTATTATTATTATTATTATTATTATTTTGAACTGAAAATCCTCCAATAAGGAGGTCAAAATCGGTCAAAACTGACCAAAAAGTCAATTTAGCCTTTATTAACGGCTATTCTGGACCAATTGCCTAACAGCTAGTAACGGGAAGGAAAGGAAAGGGGCCAACGTCTATTAACAGCTAGATTTGAATCTAGTGACAATTGTTCGGTTCCCGTTCCCGTTCCGTTCTCAGTTTCGATTCTCGGTTCTAAAACCAGCAGTTCCTCGGTTCTAAAATCATTGGACCCGTATTTGAACCGTCTCAAGCCGGTTTTCGGTTCGGTTCGGTTCCCAGGGTCTACTTGCCGGTTCACGGTTTTTTTTTCTTAGCATGTCTAGTTGTAAGCAAGAATGAAAATGAAAATCTTGCTATTCACCTCTTGATCAACTGAGGTACGTTTTTAATTAATTTATTTTTTTCAAATTGTTAAGACATAAAGTCTGAAATTACAACTAAAATTTGACTGGATTCATAAACAGCAGCGCCTGAAAAGACTAATTTCGTGTTATTCACTTTGTTAACATTTTTATTTAGATGTGACTGAATGAGACCTATCCCTGATAACCTGCTACTAATTATTCTTCTGCTTAGAGCCTCTTAATTGAAAAGAAAAGGGACACGAGTATTGCTTCCTTACTATATCCTCCTTAATACTCTACCTAGGGAAAATATAGAAATATGCCCCTGTACTTAGGTTAAGGATGCAGATATACCCTTATACAAGTTAATTGCCACATATGCCCCTGTACTTAAGAAAAATGTGTGGATATTTGGACATCGTTAAATTTCCGTCCAAATTTTAACAGAATTGCTGACTAAGGTGCTTATTTGGCATGTAAAATTTTATACGTGGAAAAAATTTGTCCAAGTTGAATTTGCTGAATGGGATGGGTTCCAAACTACGCCATTTTGCACTTATTAGAACTAAACTACGTCGTTTTAATTGAAGGGGGTAAAATGCGAAAATATTAAACTATCATCCAAAACAGTATTTTACAATAGTGATGGGTTACAATTTAAAAACTTATTTACAGTTAACACCACTCATAATTTATCCCTCATCACATTTAAATTTATATGAAAAAAATGAAAATAAAAACAATAACCCTAACTTCTACATCGTCTTCTTCACACAACCCCCAGTGACTCCTCCACCACCGCATCATAACACACAGTCACAAATGTGAAATTCAAAAATCTCTTCACCAAGTTCAGGAGAAGTTTGTGATTTATAATCTAGATCTGAAACAAATTTGCTCAATCCAGATCCGAAAATGATCTAACCAAATCTGAACTAAAACTTTGTAATTTCTTAAATCTGACCGGCCTCTCTCTCTCTCTCTCTCTCTCTCTCTAATTTCGAGTGTTTCTTTCAGATTTTCTTATTTCTATGAATCCCGTTTGTGGCCATTTGAGGAAAATTTCGATCTTTCTCCGATGACTACTGTTTGGCAAAGAGAAGAGAGAGAAGGGGTGGGGGAAGAGCAGTGGGGGTGGTGAGTTGGTGGGATGGATTGCTGGAAGGGTTTGATTTCTTCTTATCTATCTTAATCTGCCAATTTATTGAATTTGTGTTGAGATTATGGTGGTGTTGATTTGGTTTTGATTTTGTGTTGTTAATTTTTGTAGTGATGGTGGTGTTGAATTTGGGTGGCGATGGTGGATGATGGTGGTGACTTGTGAATGGTGGGTAGGTGACGGTGGTGCTGGTGTTGGAGATGATGAGGATGATTAAGAGAATTGATATTTTTAACAGACTTGCTAACTGAGGTCTCAAATAAAATGTTATTTCATCAATTATTTAACACATCCGTTAACTACTTAACGAGCATTGGCCTTCTAATTTAACTACCAAAATGACGTAGTTTCGAACACAACAAATTCCACTAAGGCATTTTTTTTCGGAATTTTTCCCCTAGGGCCCCTGGGCCGAGATTTTATTACCCATAAACCCTAGCCCAGATCAAATGCCAGATAAGGGCTTCACCCGAGATCAAAATTCCACCCACACCCCTAGCTTCATTTAGCTTCCTTTGACTGGTCAAACATAACACCTAAATACCAAAACTACCCCTAACCCCAACAAAACCCTCCTCTCTCCTCCCTCCTCTCGCAATCTCACGCTTTGCAGATCTCTCTCTCTCTCTCTCTCTCTCACATCTCTCTCCTGCCCTCCGTTCTCCATCCTCCGACCGGTGAGATCTCATCCGGCTAACAAATCTGCGACATCGGCGTCTTTATCTGTCAAATCCATCCGTCGTTTGCTCATCGCCGGCGTCGGATCTGGCTCCAATCGTCAGATCTGGACCCACGCTCTCGGACGCCGACGCCGAAGCCGTCGATGTTCATCTTCTCAGGCACATCACGGCGCTCTCCGATTCCGGCGCATAAGCGTCGCCCACACTGCCAGCGCCCAGATCTCCCAGATCTGAGTCATTCTTTTACCTCCGGCGTAGATCTGTTTCGATAAACCCCGGCGACTCCGATTTCTCCAGATCTAGGCCATCTCTAACGCCCTCATCTTCTCCGGCGAACTCCTCTACCACGTCTGACCTCCGTCTCCGTCCATCTTAACCCCGGCGACTCCGATTTCTCCGACGCCGTCGGGTTTCTTCATTTTTCTCCGGTGCGTCTCGTCTTATTTCTTCTGGACTTTTTGTGTTGGGGAGTTGAGGAAGCATTTTGTATCAAAACTCTCATTGATGTGCAGTGACTTTAAAAAAAAGTCTTATAATATGAAAAAAAAAATTGATTCTTAGTCTTATACCAGTAATATATAAGACTTTACACTATTATATAAGAGTTTTTGCTCAAACAAGACTGAAAAGTCTCATGAACATGATCTGAACCTGGATTGCATTTGTACCAACTACTGGATTGCATTTGTACCAACTACTGGATTGCATTTGTACCAACTATTATATAAGAGTTTAAACTTTTAAGTTGTTCATAAGATTAAAGTCTTATTGAATCTGTTTATAAGACTTTGCTGACTAATAATATGTATTATAAGAGCTATTTTCAGTCTCATTAAAACATGTTCATTTGAAACCTGTGTTCATAAGACTAAAAGTCTTATTGAAACTGTTCATAAGACTTTTCAATCTCATTAAAACATGTTCATTTGTATCAAAATAGGTTTAATAAGACTTTAGTCTTATGATCAGGTTCAGACCATGTTCGTGTGAGACTTTTCAGTTTTGTTCGAGCAAAAAGTCTTATTAATGTTTATAAGAATTTTTGACTCTTATAAGAGTCAGTTATAAGAGTTTGACTGCTGTTTGACCAAGTTTGACTAAATTTTTTTTTTTTTTTGTAACAAAATGGAAAAAGTGTTTTTTTTTTTTACTCTTATGTGTTAGTTATAAGAGTTTGACTGTCGTTTGACCAAGTTTGACCAATTTGATTAAAAAAATTATTATTTTTTTGTAAAAAATGAAAAAAAATAATTTTTGTAACTCTTATATGATAATTATGTCTTAGTTATAAGAGTTTGACAGCTGTTTGACCAAGTTTGACCAAAACATTTATTATTAGTTTTGTAAAAAAATGGAAAAAGTGAAATTTTTGACTCTTATGTGTTAGTTATAAGAGTTTGACTACTGTTTGACCAAGTTTGACCAAATATTATTAATATTTTTTTCTAAAAAAATGAAAAAAACAAATTTTTTTACTCTTATATGTTAATTATGTGTTATAAGAGTTTGACTGCTGTTTAACCGAGTTTGACCAAATTTGACCCAAAATAATATATAGTTTTTTTGTAAAAAAATGAAAAAAAGTATTTTTTTGTAACTCTTATATGATAATTATGTGTAAGTAATAAGAGTTTGACTGCAGTTTGACCAACTTTGACCAAAAAAATTGTTATTTTTTTTGGTAAAAATGGAAAAAGTGATTTTTTTACTCTTATGTGTTAGTTATAAGAGTTTGACTATCGTTTTGACCAAGTTTGACCAAATATTATTAATATTTTTTTTCTAAAAAAATAAAAAAAGTATTTTTTTTTTACTCTTATATGTTAATTATGTGTTAATTATAAGAGTTTGACTTCGGTTTGACCGAGTTTGACCAAAACAATAAAAAAAATTCTAAAAAAAATGAAAAAAATAATTTTTTTGACTCTTATATATAATTATGTGTAAGTTATAAGAGCTGACTAGGATTTGACCAAAAAAGTAAGGATGGGATGAGATATGAGGGCATTTTAGTCTTCTTGCATCTTTTTGCTGGTGAGGGGTGGGAGGAGATATGAGGGCATTTTAGTTTTATTGCATTTTTTTGCTAGTGAGGGGTGTATGAGGAATTTTTCATCTGGATTTTCCTTATTTGAGTTTGAATCTGGGCTTAGGGGCCCTAGAGTCCAAGCCCCTTTTTTTTTCCACGTAGGAAAGTTTACATGCCAGCTAAGACGCCTAATCAGCCAATCCGTTAAAATTTTGACGGAAAGGTGACGGTGTTCAATTATCCCCACATTTTTCTCAAGTACAGTGGCATATGTGGCAATTAACTTGTATAAGGGTATATCTGCATCCTTGACCTAAGTACATGGGCATATGTTTATATTTTCCCACTCTACCTATATTCACACTTAGAAAATGATCTAACTGTCATTACAAAAAGCAGAAATATGTCTACAAATTAAATGAGTAACAACCTCTTGTAAAATCAACCACGTTTATCATCAAATCTCTATCATAATCATTATTCTCAATTACTACTAATTAATCCATATATCTTTCCCGTATAATTAGTATTGCTCTTTCTTCTAAACCACTTTCAAAATAAATGTCTTGTTTTTTCTAATTATAAGAAAATAATATTTACAAGTCAACTGCAGCTCTTATTTATACATAAAGTACATATGGAGTACGCATATTGTGTTCACATGTTAAATATTGCAAGTAAAAAGATTATATTATACATATGGCTACCTTTGATTTATTTATTTTTTATAGTATTGTACCAACCTAAATACTTCCCATTATACACTTTCCGCAGGAGTCGAACTCAGGACCTCCATTAAAAGAGACCTTGTAACACAACCACACATACTACTATTACTGAACGATAAGCTCTTATGTTATGGCTCCATTTGATGATTTCAATAGAAAAAAAAAATCGATACCGTACCATAAGATTTGTCGGCAAAAGGAGAATGGACATAGGATTGAGTTGACCCGGTCCAACGCATGCTCAGTTGCACCAAATCATTCACCTTTCCTACCTCATTACCAATATCTGCCTTCCATATCAGATTAATATTAGTACATCTATCTCTCAGAAAGACAGTCCACTTTAGATTTTTGACGGTCAACATATGTGAACTTTGACCAAAGATTATTATCAATCTAATCATCCTAATGTAATTTTAAAATTTGTCATTGATAAATCACTTGATGATTAATCAATAACAAGTTTTAGAATTTCACAAGGATGGTTAGATTGACAATTATATTTAGTCAAAGTTCACTTGTAAAAGTCAAAAGTGGGCCATCGACGAGTATTTAATAATAACTTAATGCCTAGTAAAAATGCAATATCTCTCAAATTTGCTAAACCATTCTTTCACCCATGCTTTGTTTCCACCCCCTCCCTCCCTAGCCAAAATGCAATCTCTCTCAAAAGACCAAAATCCTCCATGTTTTATTTCCAATATATCACCACAGCACCACAGGTAGGGATGACAATTTTTTATCCAATCCATTAGTCCATCCATTAACCCATTATAAAAAGACCTTATTGGATGTTATCCATTAAACCCAATAGTAGTAGTGGGTATAATGGGTAAACACCCATATATACCCACAATATTAATGGATTAAATGGGATTTTACCCGGATAACCAATGGGTTTATCCAAAAGTTTTGCACCAACCAATACTACACCTCTAACACCCTCTTCATCCATTCTATCCACCACCCCCCCCACCCCACCAAAAAAAAAAACTTCTTTTCACTCATATTAAAAAAAATGAACATCTCCACCACCCCCAACTAACCCAGCACCCACCCTACCCCACCCCACCCAAAAAATAAATAAATAATCTTTTCACTCATATTTAAAAAAATAAAAAAATGAACATCTCCACCACCCCCAACTACCCCAGCACCCACCCCAACCCCACCCACCCTACCCCACCCACACCCACCCCACCCAAAAAAAAAAAACAAAAAAAAACTTCTTTTCACTCATATTTAAAAAAAAAATGAACATCTCCACCACCCCAACTACCCCCAGCACCCATCCCAACCCCACCACCCCACCAAAAAAAAAAAAAAAAAAAAAACTTCTTTTCACTCATATTTTAAAACAAAATGAACATCTCCACCACCCATCACCCACCCCAACCCCACCCTACCCCACCCACCCACCCACCCCACCCAAAAAAAAAAAAAAACTTCTTTTCACTCATATTTTTTTTTTTAAAAAATGAACATCTCCACCACCCCCAACTACCCCAGCACCCACCCCCACCCTACCCCACCCACCCCACCCAAAAATAAAAAATCTTTTCACTCATATTAAAAAAAAAAAAAATGAACATCACCACCACCCCCAAAACTACCCCAGCACCCACCCACCCCCCAAAAAAAATAAAAATAAATCTTTTCACTCATATTAAAAAAAAATGAACATCTCCACCACCCCCAAAACTACCCCAGCACCCACCCACCCACCCCACCCCCCACCCAAAAAAAAAAAAAAAAAACTTATTTTCACTCGTATTAAAAAAAAATGAACATCTCCAACACTACCCCAGCACCACCCACCCACCCCACCCCCCACACCAAAAAAAAAAAAAAAACTTATTTTCACTCATATTAAAAAAAATGAACATCTCCAACATCTCCAACACCCCCAACTACCCCAGCACCCACCCCACCCCCACCCTACCCCCACCAAAAAAAAAAAAAACTTCTTTTCACTCATATTAAAAAAATGATAAATGTGGAGGTGTGAGGAAATAAAGGGCGGTGACGGCAACAATGGCTGTATTGGAATGGGACGTATGTGTGTAATAGTGGTATTGGGTATACCCGGGTAATATCCGTTAGCTAATGGATAAATGTGGGTATTATCCATTTATGCCCATTAACGTTAATGGGTATAATGGATAATACCCAAATCTACCCATTAAGTTAATGGTTAAACATGAGTTTTACCCATTTCTATCCGGGATACCCATTTTGCCACCCTAGCCACAGGGCATCTTTCTTCAACTACAGCCACATCTACTCATGTACCAATTCCACGAGTAAAAACACAAATTTGTAAGGAGTAAATTTTCATGAAACAAAAACTTTAAGCTACTAATTGTCAAACTGCTTCCTACAGGAACATGCACAAAACAATGTGGTATAAACTAAAAGGAGTACTCCTAAATCCTAATACAATTACCAATAGCAGCACAAACAAAATCTATTTATAAACATAAAGTGGGGCCCATAAGGAACAAAAGCTGTTCTCAACCAGATTTGGAGATATACTTCTCTCTCTCTCTCTGTTGCCAGCCAGACTCAAACCCCCTCATTGCAGATCCAGATTTTTGTACCCATTTACAATTATCTGTTTGTCAGAGTATGTGCTGCACCACCACCACACGCACCTCATGTGCTCACCCTCTTTTCTACTCCCTCATTCCCATAACAACTTTCCGTTGTAACAAAAAAAAAAATAATAAAAAAAATCCCATAACAACAACAACAATAACAATAACAACCACAAAAATTTCAATTGCGGCCAGAATTAATAGTTTCATACTCCATCAAAAGTAATATTTTTTTTTAAAAAAGACGTCTCATTTTAAGAGTCAAAATCCTAAAATCATGTCATACTCACAACAATTATCCACTAACTCTTCTCAACCCCACTTTCTCTCTCTTACCCAACTATCAACACTCACAACACATTATTTTTTCCTTAATTCTTGAACCCACTCATTTTTTTTTGTCTCTTAAAATGGGACGGAGGAAGTATATCACATTTTAAACTGCAAAATTTACCAATTTAGTTATCCCACTCAAAATAGAAACTTTATTCTCCCACTGTCACTAAAAGTCATACTTCTCCTTTTTAGTATATTCCACGGTAAAAGTCTCATTCCTAAAATATCAAATGATGAAGAGTGTTTTATACTTTCACTTTTAGTAAATCTTAGAGTAAAAGTCTCATTTCTAAGGGCATGTTTGGTAACCCAATTAAACTCTTAATTTGGAACACTTTAAGAGATTAGAAAATTAAGCTTGTTTGGTAAGGGAAATTTCAATGGATAGTTGAAAGAAAAAACTAAAAATTAAGTGCTAAAATATCTTTAAGATTAAAAAAATTAACATTAAAATTAAAATTAAAAAAATGTGGGACGTCTCGTCCCATCCCGTCCCGTCCCGCTTTGTCCCGCGTCCCAAACGGGATGTCCCAAATAGTCCCGCTTTAATACGGGATTAGAATATACTATCCTATCCCGTCCCATTTATATGGAGGGACGGAACGTCCCGACGGGACGATCTTAAATTGACGGCTCTAGTCAAGGTTGGTCACTTCGACAACTAGACATTAACAATGCCTTTCTTCAAGGCACACTCCATGAAACTGTGTATATGACTCAACCTCCTGGGTTCACTGATTCCAACTCTCCTACTCATATCTGTCGCATTTCTAAGGCAATCTACGGTCTCAAACAAACTCCTAGGGCTTGGTACACTGAACTCAAGAGCTACATTCTCTCCTATGGTTTCTCCTCCTCCATATCTGATCCCTCTCTCTTTATCTATAATAAAAACTCTCATCATCTCTATCTACTTGTCTACGTTGATGATATTATTGTTACTGATCCATCCTCTACCTTTCTTAACTCCTTCATTGCTAGTCTCTCTTCACGTTTCTCTCTCAAAGATCTTGCTCCTCTCTCCTACTTCCTTGGTGTCGAGGTCACCCCAAATTCTCATGGTCTTCTTCTGTCTCAAACAAAATACATTCATGATCTTCTCTCTCGGCATAACATGTTATATTCTAAACCTTCACCCACACCTATGGCTACTTATCCACCCCTTAGTTCCTCCCAGTCTTCACCTATTTCTAATTCCTCAGAGTATTGTGCCATTGTTGGTGCTCTTCAATATCTCTCATTCACCCGTCCAGATATCTCCTTCTCCGTTAACAAACTCGTTCAATTCATGAAAAATCCCCAGGAACATCATTGGGTCTCACTGAAACGTCTTCTCCGTTATCTTCACGGCACCCTTACTTTGGGTATCCAACTCTTTCGTCATAAAACTCCCACTCTCCATGCCTTTTGTGATGCCGATTGGGCAGGTGATAAGAACGATTATGTCTCCACCTCTGGGTTTATCATTTACCTCGGCCGAAATCATGTTGCTTGGTCATCCAAAAAGCAATGAACCCTTGCTCGTTCTTTTACTGAGGCGGAATTTTGTGCCGTTGATGATGCCGCTGCTGAGATTTTATGGCTTAAAAACCTTCTATCTGAACTGCGTTTTTCCATTCCTCATCCTCCAGTTATCTACTGTGACAACCTTGGAGCTACTCACTACTATGCAAATCCATTTTTTCACTCTCGAATGAAGCATATTGCTCTCTCATTTCATTTTGTCCGAGAACAAGTTCAACTCGGTCATCTTCGAGTTCAACACATCTCTAGTGGAGATCAACTAGCCGATGGTCTGACAAAACCGCTTCCCCGTGCTCGGTTTCATTTACTCATGTCCAAGATTGGCCTTATCCACGGAACGTCCATCTTGAGGGGGCCTGATAAACATAAAATGGATAGTCAAACATCCATGTCTCCTTAACTCTCTTCAAGTTCATGTTCATCCAAGACTTTGTAAATACCTAGGCAATTTAATACTTTGTATAGTTTATCTCTTACATTGTTTTCATCTCCTGTACACACTATATATACTCAACTCTTATGATTAATAAAATACACTTTTCCTCATTCTTTCATAGAGGAGTAAATTTTGGTGCAAAACCAAAATTTTATATGTTCCCGCATTAGGGACACCTATAAATTGCATTTTTTTTGCCTAATAAACAAGAGAATTAATTCACAAGTTGTTGCAGAAGACGAACCTATAACATGATGTCTATTGCCCATCTGTTACTCACTTCTTGTAATGTGTTATTAGGTCCTTATCCTCCCATATATATTGTTTGGGGGTAAAAAAAGCTAAACTGTTCTTCAACATGTTGGGCTACTCAATTTGTCTCAATCAACTTATAGCTTGAACTTACAAGTTGCTGCTATGTACGACTTACAGGTATCTTTTAATAGTGTCTTATTTAGATAATGTTTTATCTCCTAATTTTCAGGAACACAAGCCGAATTATGGAATTTGATCCATAAACAACATGTGACTAAATCGAGACTCAAAGACTAAGTCAAGCTCATCTCCTATCAACATCAAAGGGATAAGAGACTAACTAACTGGCCGAGAATTATGGGAGCAACCTTCAATCCGTTAGCAATTGTGTAGTATAAATAGAAATGATAAACACTTGTAACAACACACATTCCCACTGCATTGAAATTTTCACACATTCTTTGTATTCTCTCGATCTCAAAATCAATACTAACAAAGTTTTCTTCCCCGAGGTTTTGTGCCGGCGAACAAGTTGTTCAAGGGCTTTCCTCGTTAAACTCTTGTGTTCATTTCATTCTCTAGTTTCTTTACAATTACATTCCATTGTGCCCAATAATCTTACTTAAAGTTGAATTGAGAAATTTAACCAAAATAATTTGGCACCGTCTGTGACATGCCCCAAGTCCCGGGATTCCCTAATAGAACCTCGAACCTGGTGCGCGTAACTAACAAGAAACAAGAAACTAACGGGAAACAGGAACAATACCTGTTAAAAACAAAAATGACATGATATATATACTCAAGAGTAGGGAGCTAAGATAGCTCACACGAGTTCTAGACCAAGAAAATTAAAACCAAATTGGTTACATACAGCGGAAGACATGCCTAGCAAATAAGCTGGCATCAAGAACTGTCTAGGGACAACAAATACTACCCCAATACAAGCCCAGAGTTTATTAACTTATACAAGATCGTCCTTACCAAAATATAAAAGGACACTAACTTCAAACAAGAATATCCTGCTGAGTAAATTCCCAGCTAAGTCGAGCCTCACTGCGTACTATCCCCTGCTTTCCTGGGGGGGGGGAAACAATTAAACAAATAAAGGGTGAGATAAATCTCAGTAAGCTATTAACATGCAACTATATGTCATGTTATCAGGTAATACAAGTAGATACTCAACTAAACATATATCAAGTATCATCAAGTAACAAGTATAGGAGAGGCTAAGCCAACTCAACAAGTAATCAAGCTCAAGATATGATTAGGTAACAAGTAGTCAAGTAGTGCGAGAGGCTAAACCAGCTCACAAGATGCACATAGGCCTATCACGCATTGTACCTGAATCCTTCCTTATTTCTCCCAAGAATACCATTTGTTGTCGATGCTTTTCTAGCTGAGGACAACCAAGAACAGGAACAAGAACTGCTGTGCAGTATATAAGAAGACCTGGTAACCAGTGTCATCCACAAGATACAAAATCCACGTGGTGAACAAGACGGGAATTAGCATTCACTTAGGTCAGGCTTATTGCTCCAACCAAGGAAGCTATGCCCTTACTATGGCCGGTAGTAAGGGGTCGGGCGGAAATACATAGGGACCCGATTGTCACTTAAACCCCAGCTCTCGCGACAAGCGTGAACCTATATATTTTCGAACAAGCAAGGAGAACCAGCTGGACTCACCAAGAATGCACAAGTAGATATTTACTTGAACTACAGAACAGAACTCAGTCCCTTATTAGTGGACTACTCTTTATGCACCATGTAATCATGTGCTCACGAGAATATGCACCATGTAACTATGTATCATGTGCTCACGAGAATATAAGTACACGTACTCAATTATTGCGAATACCAATCAAGTTTAACTATGGCACATAAGTGTCCATGTAACACGATCAATCCAAGTAAGAGTCCATTTATAACAGACTTCAGTCAATTAGTAGGGTATATCACTTGTCACATGCCAAGTTTGCACGTACATATTCATATCACGTTTAACACATTAAAGTGTCTATCACTATACCCTTACTATCAAATAGAGCCCAATACCTTAGACTCTAAACACGTAGTAGAATAGGTCACACCATACCTAATCACTGTCATATCTCACGTATATGTATCGTTAGTAATCGAATACATTTTCTAACACATATTGTGTTCTGTAGTTATTCTTATTACTTAAATCGTAATATTCACGATTATATGAATTATCTTCATATTACACTAGTCCCTATTTTCTTTAGGAACCATTTCAAGACAAGATATCTTCTTTATATTTTATATACTTCATTGAGTATATACACGATTAAAACTAAATCATTTACACTTTAGTGATTATTTATAGCACTTCCAATATACACGTATCAAGTTCAAGTATGTAGTAGAGTTAATCATTCTCTATCTAGTTCCATAACCCAATTCTTTGGTTATTCATACCATGTACCAATCAATCAAGAAGCCACATTATATCAAGTAAATATATGCAAGATTTGCATATACACATCAAGACTCTTTCAAGTTATTACCATATTCATGTAATGGTTTCAAGACATTCAATCATGTATAAGAGTTATACAGTTTACTCTTACCAATTCTCAATCCTATTCTTAGGATGTTCAAGTTCAAAACATTGTTTATACCCCTAAGGTACACAAGACGTTGATTTCCCAGACACATAAGAGCATTCATACTCTTATACTCAAGTTCAATGTCCTAAAACACCTATCTAGGTGCTCTAGACAATCACTTTAAAACCCCATTAATTTATTCTTTGAATAGCCCTCTAAGTCTAGGTTATTCAGCTTCTTTCGGATCTTGATTTCGACTTTCCTATAGAAAGTTATGGAGGAAACAAGTCAAGAAGGAAAATCAGAATTTCCACTTGGCACGACCGTGTGTGCAAAATTGGCACGACCGTGCTATCAAGGTCGAGAGGTTTTCACACAAAACTCATTTTCGGCACGACCGTGCCCATAAAAGTCGCACGACCGTGCTAACACGGTCGAGGAAATTTGCCTAAAGGTGATATTTGGCACGACCGTGCCAAATAAAGGCGCACGACCGTGCGGTACAAATTTTGGCCCTTTTCCCCTGAATTCAAGTTTCATTAATTCTCCGTCCCACACGTAGGAGTAACATTTAACTAACACTCCTAACATTCCAGGAGTATACTAACAAGTTTAGAACTCCTATTTCAAGCCCAATTCATTTCTTTTACCGTCCCATAAATAATAGGATAATTTCCTTTTATTCCACTTAAATATTTCACCGTCCCAAAAGTATAAGTACAATTTTATATTATACTAATATACCCATCTAGGGATACTTCCATTCATTTTCCCGTACCACAAATAATGGTACAATTTTTCTAATAATATTTAAATCAAGTTAATATTTCTCCGTCCCACGAACAGGAGTATAAATTCCTAACATATATTTGCAAACCCATTTACTAGGTTCTCTGTACTAATAGTATAGAAATACTCCCTTCGTCCCAATTTTACAAGTATCACAAAAATTGCTCAAAACACAATTTTAACAAGAACAAGTAGCGGGAATAACATATATACATGTTATTACAAGTAAGGGGAAGCTAATAGCTTACCTAGTCAAAAATCAAGTTGACACAAATTAATTTATGATCGGTCTGGAACGCTCTATTCAACGCCACGAATATTTATCCGGGACCAGAATCACGAACAGAGGAATAATTAAGCTCGAGGAGTCGAGAATAGGAAGAATCCTAACCTTGGCTTTAGAACAGAAGGAGACGTACAGAGAATTGGGGAAGAAATACTTCCTCCAGCAAACCAAAACAAGATATACTTGGAACTTTCCAAAAATTGCAATTTGGCCCCTCAAGTTCTAACTTTGACAAAAAGGCCCCTAAACTTTCAACTTTGACATTTAACCACCTTAACTTTCTAAAGTAGTTAAATAATTAACTCAAATAAAATAACATATAAATATGCTAGTCAAGAATTTAACAAGAAAGTCAAGAATTTAACAAATAAGTCAAATATTTAACGAGATTAATGATGGGCGTTACATCCTCCCCACCTTAAAGAAAATTCGTCCTCGAATTTTTACTAGATCAAGATTATAACATATATAATCAACAAGTAGAACTCAAGAGCAATCAAGAATATACACATATACTCACAAATATTTCATGCAATTTAGATGTATCAATTATAACATCAAAACACATAAATTCAAGCAGACTCGATTAGTCAATCCACTATATCGGTGAAACTTGACATATCCACTAGAATAATAGAACTGGTCATATCCTCCAGATTACTGTAATACTGGTCAAATCCACTAGGCAATCTCAGATACTGAAGTCGTGGTTATCCATCGTTTCAATATTCAGAACTGATTTTACGTATATCAATCCATCAAGACAATCCATCAAAAGATGTAGCTCTCGGTGTCAAATAATTAACGATAGAGCTGCCCTCGGAATTCATTAATGAATCTCTAACAAGACCAAGAAATCTCAAGAACACACGTACCTTGGTTGTTTCCACTTATAGGTCAACACAGATACTCATTTCAGACATCCACTACAAGGTAGATATATCCTCTATAAAAAAAAATTCTCAAGTTGAATCTTCAACTCTTTTAACTCAATCAAGGTCAAGAACATTAATCCAGATGTCAGCACTGTATTCGCACTGTAACAACTCAAGATAACCCAGTTTCTCATCAAGAATGGATACATCCATCTGGTTTGGTACAGAAATTCCACTATCAATCACATAGGTTAAATACCCAGTACAATCTCAAGAACCCTTTCTAGACTTTCAATTCAGAACATAAAGGTTATACATAAAACTATCATGCTCACATAAATAGTCAAGCATACTAGCAGAGAATTAATTACCATCTATTATGGTAAACAAGATTGGCCTAACACATAGAAAGCCAAATCATAACACGTAAGAGCCAAGCCATAACACGTATCACATCAATGTCCCATTTAGGTAACATGACCAAGTTAACATAGAACGTATAGGGTGTTATCACCCACACTTCTATCAAGCTCTTATACATAACGATATCAAGCATGTAGTCTCTTACTAGAGAATACACTTTCACATAATTCACGAGATAAGGACAAGCATGCATATATAGCACGAAACCATGTCCACAAGACAAGATAGATACGCCTAAGTCTTTGAAGACTCGCACTCTCGATTCTCGAATCATCTAATCCAATTGGATCAACACTATCAACACCAGTCCTATGCCTGGTATAACAACAAGTAACGAAGCACTCAGCGTCGAAAACACACCCAAGACTAACCCAACCTAGGCCATAGACCCTATCCAGGCTAAGAGCTAAACCATAGCTCTGATACCAACCTAACACGCCCCAAGTCCCGGGATTCCCTAATAGAACCTCGAACCTGGTGCGCGTAACTAACAAGAAACAAGAAACTAACGGGAAACAGGAACAATACCTGTTAAAAACAAAAATGACATGATATATATACTCAAGAGTAGGGAGCTAAGATAGCTCACACGAGTTCTAGACCAAGAAAATTAAAACCAAATTGGTTACATACAGCGGAAGACATGCCTAGCAAATAAGCTGGCATCAAGAACTGTCTAGGGACAACAAATACTACCCCAATACAAGCCCAGAGTTTATTAACTTATACAAGATCGTCCTTACCAAAATAAAAAAGGACACTAACTTCAAACAAGAATATCCTGCTGGGTAAATTCCCAGCTAAGTCGAGCCTCACTGCGTACTATCCCCTGCTTTCCTGGGGGGGGGGGGAAACAATTAAACAAATAAAGGGTGAGATAAATCTCAGTAAGCTATTAACATGCAACTATATATCATGTTATCAGGTAATACAAGTAGATACTCAACTAAACATATATCAAGTATCATCAAGTAACAAGTATAGGAGAGGCTAAGCCAACTCAACAAGTAATCAAGCTCAAGATATGATCAGGTAACAAATAGTCAAGTAGTGCGAGAGGCTAAACCAGCTCACAAGATGCACATAGGCCTATCACGCATTGTACCTGAATCCTTCCTTATTTCTCCCAAGAATACCATTTGTTGTCGATGCTTTTCTAGCTGAGGACAACCAAGAACAGGAACAAGAACTGCTGTGCAGTATATAAGAAGACCTGGTAACCAGTGTCATCCACAAGATACAAAATCCACGTGGTGAACAAGACGGGAATTAGCATTCACTTAGGTCAGGCTTATTGCTCCAACCAAGGAAGCTATGCCCTTACTATGGCCGGTAGTAAGGGGTCGGGCGGAAATACATAGGGACCCGATTGTCACTTAAACCCCAGCTCTCGCGACAAGCGTGAACCTATATATTTTCGAACAAGCAACGAGAACCAGCTGGACTCACCAAGAATGCACAAGTAGATATTTACTTGAACTACAGAACAGAACTCAGTCCCTTATTATTGGACTACTCTTTATGCACCATGTAATCATGTGCTCACGAGAATATGCACCATGTAACTATGTATCATGTGCTCACGAGAATATAAGTACACGTACTCAATTATTGCGAATACCAATCAAGTTTAACTATGGCACATAAGTGTCCATGTAACACGATCAATCCAAGTAAGAGTCCATTTATAACAGACTTCAGTCAATTAGTAGGGTATATCACTTGTCACATGCCAAGTTTACACGTACATATTCATATCACGTTTAACACATTAAAGTGTCTATCACTATACCCTTACTATCAAATAGAGCCCAATACCTTAGACTCTAAACACGTAGTAGAATAGGTCACATCATACCTAATCACTGTCATATCTCACGTATATGTATCGTTAGTAATCGAATACATTTTCTAACACATATTGTGTTCTGTAGTTATTCTTATTACTTAAATCGTAATATTCACGATTATATGAATTATCTTCATATTACACTAGTCCCTATTTTCTTTAGGAACCATTTCAAGACAAGATATCTTCTTTATATTTTATATACTTCATTGAGTATATACACGATTAAAACTAAATCATTTACACTTTAGTGATTATTTATAGCACTTCCAATATACACGTATCAAGTTCAAGTATGTAGTAGCGTTAATCATTCTCTATCTAGTTCCATAACCCAATTCTTTAGTTATTCATACCATGTACCAATCAATCAAGAAGCCACATTATATCAAGTAAATATATGCAAGATTTGCATATACACATCAAGACTCTTTCAAGTTATTACCATATTCATGTAATGGTTTCAAGACATTCAATCATGCATAAGAGTTATACAGTTTACTCTTACCAATTCTCAATCCTATTCTTAGGATGTTCAAGTTCAAAACATTGTTTATACCCCTAAGGTACACAAGACGTTGATTTCCCAGACACATAAGAGCATTCATACTCTTATACTCAAGTTCAATGTCCTAAAACACCTATCTAGGTGCTCTATACAATCACTTTAAAACCCCATTAATTTATTCTTTGAATAGCCCTCTAAGTCTAGGTTATTCAGCTTCTTTCGGATCTTGATTCCGACTTTCCTATAGAAAGTTATGGAGGAAACAAGTCAAGAAGGAAAATCAGAATTTCCACTTGGCACGACCGTGTGTGCAAAATTGGCACGACCGTGCTATCAAGGTCGAGAGGTTTTCACACAAAACTCATTTTCGGCACGACCGTGCCCATAAAATTCGCACGACCGTGCTAACACGGTCGAGGAAATTTGCCTAAAGGTGATATTTGGCACGACCGTGCCAAATAAAGGCGCACGACCGTGCGGTACAAATTTTGGCCCTTTTCCCCTGAATTCAAGTTTCATTAATTCTCCGTCCCACACGTAGGAGTAACATTTAACTAACACTCCTAACATTCTCAGGAGTATACTAACAAGTTTAGAACTCCTATTTCAAGCCCAATTCATTTCTTTTACCGTCCCATAAATAATAGGACAATTTCCTTTTATTCCACTTAAATATTTCACCGTCCCAAAAGTATAAGTACAATTTTATATTATACTAATATACCCATCTAGGGATACTTCCATTCATTTTCCCGTACCACAAATAATGGTACAATTTTTCTAATAATATTTAAATCAAGTTAATATTTCTCCGTCCCACGAACAGGAGTATAAATTCCTAACATACATTTGCAAACCCATTTACTAGGTTCTCTGTACTAATAGTATAGAAATACTCCCTTCGTCCCAATTTTACAAGTATCACAAAAATTGCTCAAAACACAATTTTAACAAGAACAAGTAGCGGGAATAACATATATACATGTTATTACAAGTAAGGGGAAGCTAATAGCTTACCTAGTCAAAAATCAAGTTGACCCAAATTAATTTATGATCGGTCTGGAACGCTCTATTCAACGCCACGAATATTTATCCGGGACCAGAATCACGAACAGAAGAATAATTAAGCTCGAGGAGTCGAGAATAGGAAGAATCCTAACCTTGGCTTTAGAACAGAAGGAGACGTACAGAGAATTGGGGAAGAAATACTTCCTCCAGCAAACCAAAACAAGATATACTTGGAACTTTCCAAGAATTGCAATTTGGCCCCTCAAGTTCTAACTTTGACAAAAAGGCCCCTAAACTTTCAACTTTGACATTTAACCACCTTAACTTTCTAAAGTAGTTAAATAATTAACTCAAATAAAATAACATATAAATATGCTAGTCAAGAATTTAACAAGCAAGTCAAGAATTTAACAAATAAGTCAAATATTTAACGAGATTAATGATGGGCGTTACAGTCTGTGGGAATCTTTGGTCTTATAATTGTTAAAGGAATTCGAGATGTCGACTGCATTGTCTTCAACCATGACATCAGTTGGTTTGATGCCAACTATGGAGACAATTCCAGCTTCATCAGCCGTGATATCTTCAACTCAGAACATGGGAGGTGTCTCAAGACCAATCCAGACTCAGGATGGATAATCCACTACCGCGAATCAAGAGATCCCTATTGACATCGCTTCCAACTTGACTTCCATGCTACGTGAAGTGAGGAACCAGATTCAAGTTCAGAATGATACCTCCACCATGCTGATGAATCAAGTTTCCAGGTTGCAGCGCGAGGTGACTTCTCTTCAAGGTGGTACACGGGCGATGCAGCAGACCAGCTTGCCTAGCATCTTTCAGTCTGTTGCTCCAACTGCACCTTCCAATTTGTACTCTCCATATCAACCCAGAAGGCTTACTTTCGTTAGTGACATTGCTGGATCATCTAGATTGGGTGGAATCACGCCAACCACTAACCTGACCACCAACAGCACGATAGTCAATCCTGAAACTATTACTCCAACCTCAGCAACATCTGTGACTCCTACTTCGATGGCGACAGGGAGTCTTAACCCTCAGTTTCAATTCGATTATCCTAATAATTGTCAATTTGTTGCTGCTAACAATGATGCAGGTAGCTTGCTTAGCCGTCAAATGCAGGAGTTGAAAGAATTAGTCATGAATGTTCCAGGGATGATTATGCCACACAACCAGGCGTCTCCAACATGTTACAATGAATCTCGCTTCGCTCCGGCCATAGCCAACGTGGTCATACCAAAAAAGTTCAGTCCACCCCACATGAAGCAATACGATGGGACAACGGACCCAGCTGAACATGTTGCATTGTATCAGGAAAAGATGGATGTGGTCCATATTCCACCTCAGTTTAAGGAAGCATGCTTTTGCAGGGGTTTTGGTTCAACTCTAACAGGAGCAGCTCTGAGATGGCTCATTAGTCAACCTTTGGGTTCCATCGGATCATATGCTCAACTTATCAACCTATTCACTAATCAGTTTTCATGTAACAGGGTGTTCGAGAAACTGACAAGTGATCTATACAGGGTGGTCCAGCAACCTGACGAGCCACTTAAAGACTACCTGAGCAGGTTCAACAGGGAGGCCGTGAACATCTCTAACCTAGACACTGTAACTGCGATTGAACAAGAAGGACTCTCCTTATTATGATGACCTAGTAATAACACCATGCAAAAGACTGGATGAGGTCAGAACCAGAGCTTCCAAATTCATCAGGTTGGAAGAAGACAAGTTGCTCCAAGATAAAGCAACCAAGAAGAATGCGACCCCAGAATATTCTAGTGGCAGGACAGATTCATCCCATTCTGGTGGCAAGATGGAACGTCTCATGCCAGATCTAATAGGGGCAAACCCTACTCTAAACCTGACTCTTCTAGAATTCATGTTGTTGAAGATAATGATGAGGATGATGATTCTTCCTATCCTAGAATTGATGACTATTGTTTCTTTGTTGATATTGCAGGATTGATCAATGCCATGGACAACCTGGGTGAGAAAGCAAAATGGCCCAGGAAGGCAGACAAGCCTTCAATTTGGAAAGACAAGTCCAAGTGGTACGCCTATCATGAAGACTTTGGGCACACTACTGAGAATTGTATTGCACTCAGGAAGGAGATTAGCTACTTGTTGTCCAAAGGTCTTCTCAAAGAGCTACTTGGTAGAAGGCAGAGGCGCACTGAAGATCGTGATGGCAACCAGGAGAAACTACCTGAGAACCCACCACCTCATCCACCTCCAACTAGAGTGGTCAACATGATCAGTGGTGGCTCGGATATCTGTGGTACAACTTATTCAGCCGCCAAGCGTCGTGCTGCAGATGCGAAGGAGGACAGGTCTTATTTGCCTTCAAGATCCGTCAACAAGGCAATGGGGCAGGAAATCTCTTTTGATGAGGATGATAGGGTCAGCATCCAGGATCCACATCATGATGCCTTGGTAGTGAGTCTTCAAGTTGCAAACTGTTTGGTGAGACGCATCTTGATCGATAATGGAAGTTCAGTTAACATCGTGACAACTGATGGTTTGAAAGGAATGGGCATCCCACTTGAGAATGTGACTAAAAATTCATCTGTCTTGGTTGGATTTAGTGGTGAGACAAAGCATACGTTTGGGGAGATTACTTTCCCAGTATATGTTGAAGGGATTAATTCTATGGAGAAGTTCTGTGTGATAGAATGTCAGTCATCTTATAACATCATCCTGGGCAGGCCATGGATTCATAACGTGAAAGCTGTACCTTCAACATACCATCAGTGCCTCAAGTTACCAACACCTTGGGGAGTAGTCAAGGTGTCAGGAGATCAGCAGATTGCTAAGGAATGTTACAAGGTGTCCATGAAGGTAGCAAGCAGTCCTAGGCAAGCATAGCAATTACAGAGAAAGGCACGGGATGTACTTGAAGCTGCTGAGTTTGATATTAAAGAGGTGCAACTTGATCCTTCTGATCCCGATGTCAAAATTCTTATATGCGCAGACTTACCTCCTGATATAGAAGGAGAGATCATTGAGTTTCTGAAGAGCATAATGAAATGCTTTGCTTGGAAGCACGAAGATATGACTGGAATCAGCAAGGATGTTATCACCCACAAATTGAACATTGACCCAAATGCCAAGCCTGTCCAACAGAAAAGAAGGAAATTTGCTCATGAGCGCAATCAGATTATCAGAGAAGAAGTAGAGAGGTTGCTAAAGTCCAAGATGATCAGAGAGGTTGACTATCCTAAATGGTTGGCCAACGTGGTGGTTGTAGAGAATAAGAATGGGAAATGGCGAGTCTATGTGGACTTTACAGACTTGAATAAGGCGTGCCCTAAGGATCCGTTTCCCTTTCCTCACATTGATGCCCTAGTTGATGCAACAGCTGGCCATGAGGTCTTGACGTTTATGGATGCTTCTTCAGGATTTCAACAGATTCAGATGGAACCTTCAGATCAGGAAGACACGGCGTTCATTACTCCAGATGGTATATATTGCTTTATTGCCATGCCTTTTGGATTGAGGCATGCAGGGGCAACCTACCAGAGATTAGTCAACATGATGTTTAAGAACCAGCTTGGAAATACTATGGAAGTATACATTGACGACATGGTGGTGAATTCTAAGTGTATTGAAGATCATGATCGAGATCTAAAGGAAGCTTTTGACATCCTGGAGACGTTCAACATAAAGCTAAACCCATCAAAATGCAACTTTGGTGTTAAGGCTGGAAAGTTCCTTGGCTACATGGTGACCAAGAGGGGCATTGAAGCAAGTTCAGAATAGATCAAAGCCATCATCTACTTAGAGTCTCCAAAGAGTATTAAAGAAGTGCAGAGGCTCACAGGCAAAGTTGCTGCTCTAACCAGGTTCATCTCCAAGTCGTCTGATAGATGCAAGTTGTTCTATGACGTGCTGAGGAAAAACAAGTTGTTCCAGTGGACAGAAGAACATGAAACAGCCTTCAAACAACTTAAAGATTACTTGGCGACTCCACCACTACTTTCCAAACCAGAAACAGGTGAAGCTTTTGTACCTGTATCTCTCAGTATCAGAAAATGCAGTCAGCGCAGTCTTGGCAAGAGAACAAGATGGAACACAACTCCCTGTTTATTATATAAGTAAGTCTCTTTTAGATGCAGAAACCAGGTACTCCCATCTTGAGAAACTTGTTCTTGCTTAACTGCTTCTATTAAGTTGCGCCATTATTTTGAAGTTCATCCTATTATTGTGAGGACTAACTATCCTGTCAGGAACGTGATGAGAAAACCTGAGATGTCAGGCAGGATGGAAAAATGGTCTGTGCAACTTAGTACATATGATATTCAGTATGAAAAAAGGACTGCGATCAAGTCACAAGCCCTAGCTGACTTTGTGGCAGATTTCAGTCCCAACCTTCAACCTGAAGTTGAACTCGAAGTCCAACAACTTGAAGGTTCAGACTCTCCTAGATTTTAGACAATTTTTAAAGATGGAGCATCAAATATAAGGGGCACAGGTTTGGGTATAGTCTTGAGATCCCCCCTAGGAGAACTGATTCCACAAGCTATAGCTTGTGAGTTCAAGGCGACCAATAATGAGGCTGAATATGAAGCCCTCATCATGGGTTTGCTCACTGCTTTAAGTTTGAATGTTAAATGTCTCAATGTTTATAGTGATTCCTTGTTGTTGGCTAACCACTTCAATGGATCTTATACAGCAAAGCATAGTAGGATGTCAAGTTATCTGCAGCATGTTAAATCCTTGGCTGGACAATTTGAAGAATTAACTTTCCAACAAATCCCAAGGGATGAGAATGCTGAAGCTGATGCATTGGCCATCCTAGGATCGAGTTGCAGGAGCATATTGAACACTGCCATACCTATAATCCACATCCTGCATCCTGCAATTGATCAATCAGAAACAAACCAAGTTGAAGACCAACCTGATAGGTCGGGTAGCTTCTCGAGTGAAGAGGCATCTTGGACACTGCCTATAATAACATTTCTGCAGGATGGAACAGTGCCACAAGGTGTAAAAAATGCAAAAGATTTCAGGATAAAGGTATCTAGATTTATATTAATCGATAATGTACTTTTTTGTAAGTCATTTACAGGTTTGTACATGAGGTGTCTAGAGCCACAACAAGCTGAACAGGTTTTAAGAGAACTACATGAAGGTGAATGTGGTAATCATTCTGGGGGCAAGTCACTATCCTCCAAGGCATTAAGAACAGGATATTATTGGTCAACTATGCGCCAGGATGCAATTAATTATGTTCAGAAATGTGATGCTTGTAACGCCCATCCTATTTCTTGTTAAATATTTGACCTATTTGTTAAATACTTGAACTTGCATATTATGTGCTAGTTTTACTTTGGTTAAATTTTTAACTGCTTTAAATAGTTAAGGTGGTTAAATGTCTAGTTTTGACTTTTGGGTCATTTGTGAAATTTTGACTTTAGGGGCCTTTTTGTTAAAAGTAAAACTTGAGGGGCCTAAGTGTCAATTCCCGAAACTTGAATGTATATCTTGTTGGGTTTTGCCTGAGAAAGGCATTCTTCCCCAAATTTCTTACGCACACTCCCTCTGTTCTAAAAAGCTAGGTTAGAATTTTCCCTATTCCCGACTCCTCGAGCTTAATTATCCCTCCGTTCTTAATTCCGATCCCGGATTAATATTCGTGGCGTTGAATAGAGCGTTCCAGGCTGAACAGAAATAAGTTTGGGTCAACTTGAATTTTGACTAGGTAAGTTATTAGCTCCCCCTTACTTGTAATAACATGCATAAATGTTATTCTCAATACTTGTGATTGTTAATTTTGTGTTTGGGGTGATTTTTGTGGTACTTGTAAATTTGGGACAAAGGGAGTAAATTTCCCCTGTGTAAACTAATGAAAGGAAATGAAAGAATTGGTTTTAAGCTTGTTTATTATTTTGGGGTATGTTGAAATTGTTAGTAAATGTTACTCCTACGTTTTGGGACGGAAATAGTTCAACCTGGGAAAGAAATGAGAATTTCGCATTTTAGTACACTGTGCGACCGCACAAAAATGATTGTGCGACCGCACATCTTTCTGAAGGGTTTTTCAAAGAAAGTGACCTGCTTGTGTGCGGCCGCACAGTCCATTTTGGGCGACCGCACAGTCGTCTGAAAAACAAAGATTTTGTTTAAAGTTTGTATAAGTTGGAAGTAACCCTAGTTAAGGTATATAACCTTAGTATAAGATGTCCTAGAAAGTGTTGTGATACTTTAGGGGCATCAGACTTGGTCTTAAACATGTATACTCATTGAATTAAAATGAGAACATAAGTATAAGAGTAGTATCTCTTCTTTATGTCTTGAAAGTGCTATGAACAAGCACTAATGTGTTATACTTGTTGTGAATCCAATGATTGTGCACCTTAGAGGTATTAGCATAAGGTCTTAGACTTGAACATCCTAAGAATAGGAGTTGGATTTTGTAAGAGTAAATGTATAACTCTTATACTTGTTTGAATGTCCAAAGATTGGAAGTTATAACTTGAAGTATAAGACATTAAAAGCTTGTACATGACTTGAACATCCATAGAAATGGATTAAGACTTGAATATAAGATAATAAAATCTTGTACTTGGCTTGACACCAATACATGTGTATGGTAGTGAACTTGAAAGTGCTATGAACAAGCACTAACGTGTATGAGACATGTTCTTGTTGTGTATATGCAAACATTGCATACATTTGCTTGATACAAGGTGACTTCTTGATTACTTGAAGCATGTTCCTTGTTGAGCTAGTCCACTACTTTTGGATTAGTTCTTCTCCCGTTGTTCAAGTAAATATCTACTTGTACTTTCTTGTGTGAGTCCAGCTGGTTCTCCTTGCTTGTTCGAAAATGTATAGGTTCACGCTTGTCGCGAGAGCTGGGGTTTAAGTGACAATCGAGTCCCTATGTATTTCCGCCCGACCCCTTACTACCGGCCATAGTAAGGGCATAGCTTCCTTAGTTGGAGCAATAAGCCTGACTTAAGTGAATGCTAACTCCCGTCCCGAACACCTCGTGAATAATCATGAGTACTGATATTGAGAATGACACTGGTTACCAGGTCTTCTGATATATACTGAATAACCAGTTCCTGTTATTGATCGTGATGTCAAAGTAATACAAGCTTCGACAACAATGGTATTCTTGGGAGGAATAAGGAAGGAAGCAATATCCTTATAACTTGCTTGTTTAGCCTTATGTGCTATTTGATGAGTGGATTATCCTCTCAGATACTTGTTACTTGATGATACTTGAGATATGATTATTTGAGTATCTATTTGAATTGCATGATAACATGTCATGTAGTTGCATCTAATAGATTACTGAGATTTATCTCACCCTTTATTTGTTTCCCCCCCTAGGAAAGGAAGGATAGTGCGCAGTGAGGCTCGACATAGTTGGGAGCTTGCTTCGCAGGTCGTGATTATTTTGGGGCTTGTGTCCTTTTACACTTGGTGAGGACGATGTATTGGGTTGTATAACTCCTTATTTTGGGGTAGACAGTCTTGTTCAGTTCTTGTTGTCACTAGACATCTTGTATAGTACTACTAATGCCAGCTTATGTGCTAGGCATGTTTCCGCTGTGTATGTATTAAGTTTGGGTTTAAATTTTCTTGTCTAGAACTCGTGTTGTGAGCTAGTATAGCTCCTTACTCTAGAGTATATATATCATGTCAGTTTGTTAAACAAATGTCATTAAGTTTCTTGTTAAGTTTCTTGTTCCTCGTTAGGCACTCCATCCAGGTTCGAGGTTCTATTAGGGGATCCCGGGACCTGGGGGCGTGTCAAGTTGGTATCAGAGCTACCCTGGTTTAGCTACCATGTTTAGCTACCTTGGTTTGCTCTAAGTCTGGATAGGGTCTATGGCCTAGGTATGGGTGAGTCTTGGGGTGTTATTAATAACGTTGAGTGTTTACCTACAGGTACAATGAGTTCTGAAGGTACTAGTGGTAGTAATCAGCTGAGATCTATAACTCCTCAGGAAGAAATGGTTGATAATGTTGACTGGGATTATCCTAATCGCCTTACAAGGTTCTTGAAGCTGAAACCTCGCAGTTTTGACGGGGAATTTGATGCTAAAAAGGCAGAGGAGTGGATTGAAAGCATTGAGAAGATCTTTACAGCCTTGAGATGTGCAGGTGGTGATAAGGTAACCTTTGCAACCTTTAAACTTGAGAAAGCCGCTGAACATTGGTGGCAAGTGTTGAGTAAAAGTTGGGAAATGGAAGGTGTACCACAGACATGGGAGAATTTTCTTAAAGCTTTTAAGTCACAGTTTATTCCAACAGTGGTCCAAGATAGGAAAGAGATGGAATTTCTTAATCTGGAGCAGGGAAGTCTGACCGTGGGGCAATACTCAACCAAGTTCACAGAATTGGCAAGGTATTGTGACCACTTAGTTCCAAATGAAGCTAAGAAGGCACAGAGGTTTGTTAAAGGGTTAAGGACTGAGTATAGAAAGCAACTTCTTTCTCTACAGCTCACTAGCTATCAGCAAGCAGTGGAGAAGGCTTATACCATTGAAAATGATATCGAAGAACACAAGGTGAAGTTGGGAACAACCATGACTGGTCGTGTATCAGAGAAAACTCAGGGATCTGGTTCTAAAGGTGGTAAATCTGGCCGCCAAGATCGTCGATTCCGACAGCCAACCGAAAGCAAAGGTAGTGTATCAACTGGTTCGAGGACAACAGTCCAAGGTCCCAGGAGAGTATGTGGCTATTGTTCGAAAGAAGGCCATTCTGAAGACAAGTGTTGGCTAAATCAAGGAAAGTGTATAGTGTGTGGTGAAGCGGGGCACTTTGCTAGAAATTGTTCTAAAAGTAAAGTAAATCAAGTTGGGGGTACAAGTCAACCAGCCTCAGGTTCCAAGAGGGATAGTGGGGGTCGACCAAAAGTTCAGGGTCGAGTGTTTGCTTTAGATCAGCAGGGTGTAGCTGAGTCTTCTGCGGTCATAGGAGGTATTATATTACTTTCTAGTACGAGAGCGCGAGTCTTAATAGATCCAGGCTCATCTCATTCTTATGTGGCATCTCATTTTGTGTCGCATTTGCATGTTCTTCCTGATTCTATGCCTTATGTGCTAGAAGTATCTTCCCCTATGGGAGATTGCATGTTTACTTCTGAGGTTTACAAGAAATGTGAGGTTCTTGTGGGTGATCATTCCCTTCTTGCCGACCTAGTCGTGTTACCTATAAGGGACTTTGACGTGATTCTTGGCATGGATTGGCTATATGTGCATCATGCATCTGTTGATTGTTATAGAAAAGTAGTAACTTTTTCTATTCCTGGTTTGCCTGATTTTACCTTTGAAGGTGATAGGCCTTTATGTGCTATACATGTTATTTCTGCTTTAAAAGCTAGAAAACTTTTATCTCGTGGTTGTGCCGGGTATCTCGCATGTGTACTTGATCAGAGTTTATCTGTTCCCAAGATGGAGGATATTCCTGTTGTGTCTGAATTTTCAGATGTGTTCTCTTCTGAGTATAGCATGCCACCTGATCGAGAGCTTGAGTTCTGTATTGAGTTATTACCAGGTACAGCACCAATCTCTAAAGCACCTTATAGAATGGCTCCAGCTGAGTTGAGAGAGTTAAAAACACAGCTTGAGGAATTGCTTGAAAGGGGCTTTATCAGGCCTAGTGTATCACCGTGGGGTGCACCAGTGCTGTTTGTCAGAAAGAAAGATGGGACTCTGCGATTGTGTATTGATTACAGAGATCTTAATCAGGTAACTATCAAGAACAAATATCCGTTACCTCATATTGATGACTTATTTGATCAGCTTCAGGGTTCAGTAGTGTATTCAAAGCTTGACTTGAGAAGTGGTTATCATCAGTTGAAAATCAGATCTGAGGATATACCAAAGACAGCTTTCCGTACCAGGTATGGGCATTATGAATTTATTGTTATGCCATTTGGTTTGACAAATGCTCCAGCTGTATTTATAGATTTGATGAACCGCATATTCAAGCCATATCTTGATTGTTTTGTGGTGGTATTCATTGATGACATTCTTGTGTATTCTAAGTCACTGGCTGAGCATGAACAACATCTCAGAGTAGTATTACAAGTTCTTCGTGAGAAACAACTATTTGCAAAATTCAGCAAATGTGCTTTCTGGTTAGAAGAAGTTTCATTCTTGGGGCATGTTGTATCTGCTACTGGTATTGCAGTAGATCCTTCCAAAGTTGAAGCAGTTGTAAACTGGAAGAGGCCAACTACAGTGACTGAAATCCGTAGTTTCTTGGGCTTGGCTAGTTATTATCGGAGGTTCATTGAGGGATTCTCCAAGATTGCTACTCCATTGACTAACATGACTCGAAAAGCTATTTCTTTTGAGTGGAATGACAAATGTGAAGAAAGTTTTCAGGAGTTGAAAAGGCGTTTGACTACAGCTCCAGTCTTGGCTTTGCCTAATGGTTCTGAGCATTTCATGGTTTATACTGATGCTTCTAAAGAAGGATTGGGTTGTGTTCTGATGCAAGATGGCAAGGTAATAGCTTATGCTTCTCGAAAATTATCTCCTTATGAAAAGAATTATCCTACTCATGATTTAGAGTTGGCTGCGATTATTTTTGCTTTGCATAAATGGAGGCATTACTTGTATGGAACCAAATTTGAGGTTTTCACTGATCATAAAAGTTTGAAGTACTTGTTTTCTCAAAAAGAACTTAACATGAGGCAACGTAGATGGATGGAGAAATTGAAGGATCATGATTGTACTATCCTTTATCATCCAGGAAAAGCAAATGTTGTGGCAGATGCACTGAGCCGAAAGACTTATATTTCTTGCTTGATGATTCGTGAATGGAAGATGTTTGAAGATTTGTGTGATTGGAATCCTTGTGAATCAAATCATGGAATTATCATTGCTAATATAAAAGCTACTTCAGATTTACTCCAACAGATCAAAGAAGCTCAGGTAATTGATTCTGAATTGCAGAAAATCATTAGTGGAATGAATGAAGGAAAGCAACCAGATTTTTCTTTTAATAGTGATGGAATTCTTACCTTCCGAGGTCGAGTTTGTATTCCAGTTGATCCTGAAATAAAGAAGAAAGTTCTTGAAGAGGCTCACAAAGCCAAGTATATTATTCATCCTGGAAGTACTAAAATGTACCAAGACTTGAAGAAACATTTCTGGTGGAATAATATGAAAAGAGAAATTGCTGAGTATGTTTCCAAATGTTTGACTTGTCAACAAGTAAAAGTGGAACATCAACGTCCAGCAGGTTTGTTGCAACCATTGGAAATTCCAGAGTGGAAATGGGAGCATATTACTATGGATTTTGTGACTGGTTTGCCACGTACCAGACGAGGCCATGATGCTGTTTGGGTTATAGTGGACAGGTTGACTAAATCAGCTCACTTCTTGTCTGTTTCCATGGGATATTCATTGTCTCAATTGGCATCTTTGTATGTTCAGGAGATTATCCGACTGCATGGGGTTCCTGTGAGTATTGTATCTGACAGAGATCCTAGTTTTACTTCTCGATTCTGGCAGGCTCTGCAGGGTGCTATGGGTACTAAATTGAATTTCAGTACTGCTTTTCATCCTCAATCTGATGGGCAATCTGAGAGACTTATACAGATTCTCGAGGATATGTTACGTGCTTGTGTTATTGATTTCAAAGGCAGTTGGGATACTCATCTTCCTTTGGCTGAGTTTGCTTATAATAACAGTTTTCAGTCTAGCATTGAAATGGCTCCATATGAGGCTCTTTATGGCAGAAAATGTAGATCTCCTATATGCTGGGATGAAGTAGGAGAAGCTAGACTCTTGGGTCCTGAAATGGTTCAACAATCAGTTGAGAGTGTGAAACTTATTCGAGATAGATTGCGTACAGCTCAGAGTAGACAAAAGAGTTATGCAGATCATCGTAGAAGGGATCTTGAATTCCAGGTAGGTGACTTTGTATTCTTGAAGGTCTCTCCTCGTAGAGGTATAAAGAGATTTGGGAAGAAAGGAAAGTTATCTCCTCGTTATATCGGTCCATTTGAGATTCTTGAAAGAGTTGGTAAGTTGGCTTATTGAGTGGCTTTACCTCCTTCTTTATCTGGTATTCATAACGTGTTCCATGTATCTATGCTTCGCAAGTATATGGCAGATGAATCACATGTTCTTGAGTATGAGGCTATTCCATTTCAGCCTGATTTGTCTTATGAGGAACAACCTGTAGAAATTCTTGACTGGAAAGAGAAAGTATTGATTCCTATTGTGAAGGTCCTTTGGAGGAATCATGAAATTGAAGAGGCTACTTGGGAAACCGAGAAAGAGATGCGAGATAAATACCCGAGCCTATTTGAAAATCTTGGTAAGTAAAATTCGTGGGCGAATTTTCTTTAAGGTGGGGAGGATGTAACGCCCATCCTATTTCTTGTTAAATATTTGACCTATTTGTTAAATACTTGAACTTGCATATTATGTGCTAGTTTTACTTTGGTTAAATTTTTAACTGCTTTAAATAGTTAAGGTGGTTAAATGTCTAGTTTTGACTTTTGGGTCATTTGTGAAATTTTGACTTTAGGGGCCTTTTTGTTAAAAGTAAAACTTGAGGGGCCTAAGTGTCAATTCCTGAAACTTGAATGCATATCTTGTTGGGTTTTGCCTGAGAAAGGCATTCTTCCCCAAATTTCTTACGCACACTCCCTCTGTTCTAAAAAGCTAGGTTAGAATTTTCCCTATTCCCGACTCCTCGAGCTTAATTATCCCTCCGTTCTTAATTCCGATCCCGGATTAATATTCGTGGCGTTGAATAGAGCGTTCCAGGCCGAACAGAAATAAGTTTGGGTCAACTTGAATTTTGACTAGGTAAGTTATTAGCTCCCCCTTACTTGTAATAACATGCATAAATGTTATTCTCAATACTTGTGATTGTTAATTTTGTGTTTGGGGTGATTTTTGTGGTACTTGTAAATTTGGGACAAAAGGAGTAAATTTCCCCTGTGTAAACTAATGAAAGGAAATGAAAGAATTGGTTTTAAGCTTGTTTATTATTTTGGGGTATGTTGAAATTGTTAGTAAATGTTACTCCTACGTTTTGGGACGGAAATAGTTCAACCTGGGAAAGAAATGGGAATTTCGCATTTTAGTACACTGTGCGACCGCACAAAAATGATTGTGTGACCGCACATCTTTCTGAAGGGTTTTTCAAAGAAAGTGACCTGCTTGTGTGCGGCCGCACAGTCCATTTTGGGCGACCGCACAGTCGTCTGAAAAACAAAGATTTTGTTTAAAGTTTGTATAAGTTGGAAGTAACCCTAGTTAAGGTATATAACCTTAGTATAAGATGTCCTAGAAAGTGTTGTGATACTTTAGGGGCATCAGACTTGGTCTTAAACATGTATACTCATTGAATTAAAATGAGAACATAAGTATAAGAGTAGTATCTCTTCTTTATGTCTTGAAAGTGCTATGAACAAGCACTAATGTGTTATACTTGTTGTGAATCCAATGATTGTGCACCTTAGAGGCATTAGCATAAGGTCTTAGACTTGAACATCCTAAGAATAGGAGTTGGATTTTGTAAGAGTAAATGTATAACTCTTATACTTGTTTGAATGTCCAAAGATTGGAAGTTATAACTTGAAGTATAAGACATTAAAAGCTTGTACATGACTTGAACATCCATAGAAATGGATTAAGACTTGAATATAAGATAATAAAATCTTGTACTTGGCTTGACACCAATACATGTGTATGGTAGTGAACTTGAAAGTGCTATGAACAAGCACTAACGTGTATGAGACATGTTCTTGTTGTGTATATGCAAACATTGCATACATTTGCTTGATACAAGGTGACTTCTTGATTACTTGAAGCATGTTCCTTGTTGAGCTAGTCCACTACTTTTGGATTAGTTCTTCTCCCGTTGTTCAAGTAAATATCTACTTGTACTTTCTTGTGTGAGTCCAGCTGGTTCTCCTTGCTTGTTCGAAAATGTATAGGTTCACGCTTGTCGCGAGAGCTGGGGTTTAAGTGACAATCGGGTCCCTATGTATTTCCGCCCGACCCCTTACTACCGGCCATAGTAAGGGCATAGCTTCCTTAGTTGGAGCAATAAGCCTGACTTAAGTGAATGCTAACTCCCGTCCCGAACACCTCGTGAATAATCATGAGTACTGATATTGAGAATGACACTGGTTACCGGGTCTTCTGATATATACTGAATAACCAGTTCCTGTTATTGATCGTGATGTCAAAGTAATACAAGCTTCGACAACAATGGTATTCTTGGGAGGAATAAGGAAGGAAGCAATATCCTTATAACTTGCTTGTTTAGCCTTATGTGCTATTTGATGAGTGGATTATCCTCTCATATACTTGTTACTTGATGATACTTGAGATATGATTATTTGAGTATCTATTTGAATTGCATGATAACATGTCATGTAGTTGCATCTAATAGCTTACTGAGATTTATCTCACCCTTTATTTGTTTCCCCCCCTAGGAAAGGAAGGATAGTGCGCAGTGAGGCTCGACATAGTTGGGAGCTTGCTTCGCAGGTCGTGATTATTTTGGGGCTTGTGTCCTTTTACACTTGGTGAGGACGATGTATTGGGTTGTATAACTCCTTATTTTGGGGTAGACAGTCTTGTTCAGTTCTTGTTGTCACTAGACATCTTGTATAGTACTACTAATGCCAGCTTATGTGCTAGGCATGTTTCCGCTGTGTATGTATTAAGTTTGGGTTTAAATTTTCTTGTCTAGAACTCGTGTTGTGAGCTAGTATAGCTCCTTACTCTAGAGTATATATATCATGTCAGTTTGTTAAACAAATGTCATTAAGTTTCTTGTTAAGTTTCTTGTTCCTCGTTAGGCACTCCATCCAGGTTCGAGGTTCTATTAGGGGATCCCGGGACCTGGGGGCGTGTCAATGCTTGTCAGAGACATAGCAACATCTTGCACCAGCCTGCTGAACCACTTCATCCTATACTATCACCTTGACCCTTCATGCAGTGGGGAATGGACATCGTTGGAAAGTTTCGTAAGGCACCTGGGGGAAAAGTATTTATGTTAGCCTTGACTGATTACTTCTCAAAATGGATCGAAGCTGAAGCCTTCGTTCAAGTTAGAGATAAAGAAGTAATTTCGTTCTTGAAGAGAAACATTCTCAGCAGGTTTGGAGTCCCTTCAGAAATTATTTGTGATAATGGTTCTCAGTTCATCAGCAAGAAAACTCAAGAGTTCTGCACAAGGTGGGGAATCAAGCTGATTACTTCTACACCGGTACATCCTCAAGCTAATGGACAAGCAGAATCAAGCAACAAGTTGATTGTGAACAACTTGAAGAAACGTTTAGATCAAAAGAAAGGAAGATGGGCTGAAGAGTTGCCACTAGTACTATGGGCAGATAGGATAACTCCTAAGAATGCAACCGGCCAAACTCCCTTCTCCTTAGTTTATGGGACTGAAGCCGTAATTCCAGTAGAATTTTCTATCCCAACAGCTAGATATGGTTTAATAACTCTAGAGGACAACAAGATAATACTTGCAGAAGATCTTGACACTATTGATAAACTAAGAGATTTGGCCAAGATCAGGATGGCAGCCTATCAACAGAGAATTGCTAAATCTTACAACAAAAATGTGCGCATCAGGAGATTTCAAATTGGAGACATGGTGCTCAGAAAAGTTTTTCAGAACACAAGGGAACTGAATGCAGGCAAACTTGCAGCCAAGTGGGAAGGTCCCTACCTTGTTGATGCAGAAGCTGGTAAAGGTGCATATTGGCTCTCCACCATGGATGGAATTAGAATACCAAGGAGTTGGAATGCAGTCAATCTTAAAGCTTATTACATGTAAGTTGTAGCTTGTCCACTCAATTCCAAAGATCAGGTATGATTTATTTGAGCTTTATTTCAATTTTGTTATTTCAAATCATTAATCTTTCTTGAACACTTACTGACTTAAGCATCGGAGGGGTGTTAGCCAAGCTAACACCCACCCCTAACATGTGTTTGTTTTGCCAGGCAACTCAAAATTCCAACACAGGTCAACTAGGTTAATATGTTCAGACGAATTGCCAGAGACAATAACTTGGATTGTTCAAGATGAAATCAGCCAAACTTGCTGACATCATGCTGGATGAAAGCCTAACTTATACGAATGTTCAAGTAAGCATATTAATGTTAAATTTTATGATTCATTTTCTGAAGTTTGTACTAAGGTTTTAAAGGTTTTCACCTTTCAAAGGTTTAAAGATTATACGTCTTTCTTAAAAGTCTAAGGTTCATACACCTTCGCCCTTGCGCACGTTTTTCACATTTATCTAAATTGTAAGTTGGCCAGTGTATTTATTACATATTGATTACCATCTTGCACTTAGACAAATTGTGAACTCAAGTCATTTACAATTGTTTGTAACATTAACATGTTACCAAGAACAAAAGTTTAAAAGATTCAAACATCTATTCATTCCTACTGTTGGCTTTAACATGTTACATCTTGCATTACAAAAGTTAACAAGCTACATCTCTATTTCTACCTTGCCTACGTTACCAAAAATGTATTGTCCTGGGAGGCCAATCATTTTTACAACCATGATAACCAAAGAAAGTTCAACAAACTGAACTATTTTAAACTAAACCATTCAAAAGGTCTAACCCATGCTATCACAAGACATGAGTTGACCACAGTAAAACATGAAACTTGTCCAAAAAACCAAATTACATCCTAGATTATCTAAATTGTTTACGAGGACATCCCCCCCTCGTTGATAAAACCTAAAAACATAAAAAGAAAATTGTTCTTGACATCATTCCCTGCAGGGCAAAACAAGAAAAAAGGAGTTACCTTTCAGGTGGCATCTCCAACCTTCCCCTCCTGGTTGTCATCAACTTGTTCCACCTTGTCAGCAATGGGCATTTTGGAAGTAACTTCTTCACCATCAATTGTTTCCCCAGTAATTTTCTTCAAATTGTCATACTCCTCCTCCAAATTCCACTCAGAATACTTACCAGCTTGGTGCTCTTTGATCATTTGTATCCTCATTTCAAACAAAGACTTAGCAGCATCATTTATGCATTGATTATGCAGGACCTCCATCTCCTTGCCGTGATCTTGATTCACCTTCACTAGCCTCATTGTCATATCTCTAACTTCTTTATCTTTCTCATCTAACTCTTTTTCAGCAGCCTTGGCCCTTTCCTTGGCTTCATACATCTTCTTGAAAGAAGCCTCTGCTTTCTCTTTCCAAACTTGAACTTCATTGACCAAGAATCCAACAGCCTTCACAACCTGTATACAGAATCGACTTAGAATCAAACCTGAACAGAAATCTAGCTAAGATATTGCCAGTTGATAATTACCTTCTTCTCATACTTTCTTTCAACATGAATAGCAGTCTCTACATCCACAATCTCTTTGGCCTTCCTCTTCTTATTCACCTTGTCTTCTCCTGCATCCAACTTAGGCACTGGAGGCTTTCTACCCTCAACCTTCACCTTACTGCGAACCATTGCCATCAAGTCCTTAGCACCAAACCCAGATTGAGAACGGGTAACTACAAAAATGGGAAAAAATTAGACATCTCAGAGCTACAAAAGTGAAATACAAGTTAAGCTAATTAGTACCTGAAGATGTCTTGTGGGCACAAACTGAATCCTCCTGTTTATCCTCTGGGTTCTCCTCTTCACCACTTGAGTTTTCTACAGGCTTAATAAACCTACGCCTAGCAGGAGGCAGTGCACAAATCTTCTCCACTTTCACCAGTGTGTCCGCCTTTTTAGGAAACAGCTCCTCCAACTTGGTAACTGCAAGATGCAAGAAATGTTATAAACTCTCGAAATCCAGCAAAACTCAGAAGAAGAAGCAAAGGCAAAACTACCTTTACTATTCCATTCTGAAACCAGACCTTCACCTCCCTCCAAACTACTTTTCTTAACATAGAAGAACTTGTTTTTCCAACCTCTATCCTTGTCAACAGACTCAACTACCAAGCTATATGCTTTGTTTTTAACCCTAAATCCATACCTAGAGTTCCCATGAGCCCTTAAGACATAACAAAAAGCCAATTCTTCAAGATCAACCTGAAGCCCAGTCTCTTCGCTAAGCTTACCCAAAGCTGTTAGAGCCCTCCAACCGACAGGCATAAGTTGGGCATAAGCCAATTTAGAAGACTCGAAGAAACGAGTAATGAGAGGGGGAAAAGGGAATTCCAAACCTAATACAAAGGGATACTCGAAAAAGCATACCCATTCATCAGACACAAAATCAGAAGAAAATAAGGGATTCGGAGCCATAAAATCAGCATTCGAAGGAAAAGCTTTTTTTAGGGTTTCAACATCAGACATAGACAATTGACACCTCTCCTCATCAGGATGTTTGATGAGCTCCAAACATCTAAAGCCTTTGGGAATTTCAGGAGCTTTCTTAGCTTTGCCCATTTCTGAACCCTAGAAATTAAGAGAGAGAGTAAGAAGAACTCACCAGGGAAATTTTGGAGGAGATCCTTATGCTGCGTAAATGAGGAGGGTGGTTGAATGAGACTTCTTAAAGAAATAAAATTAGACGGTTCCAGATTCCTAGCTCTACTCAAATGCATAGACCCTAGACTCCTATTGATTGCTCCTCACCGTCCACGTATAAGTCTCCCATCAAAGATAATTTTCGACTTTAAATCTTCTTCTTTAAAACTCAAAAATTGGGGGCAATTGTTTGGGGGTAAAAAAAGCTAAACTGTTCTTCAACATGTTGGGCTACTCAATTTGTCTCAATCAACTTATACCTTGAACTTACAAGTTGTTGCTATGTACGACTTACATGTATCTTTTAATAATGTCTTATTTGGATAATGTTTTATCTCCTAATTTTCAGGAACACAAGCCGAATTATGGAATTTGATCCATAAACAACATGTGACTAAATCGAGACTCAAAGACTAAGTCAAGCTCATCTCCTATCAACAGCAAAGGGATAAGAGACTAACTAACTGGCCGAGAATTATGGGAGCAACCTTCAATCCGTTAGCTATTGTGTAGTAGAAATAGAAATGATAAACACTTGTAACAACACACATTCCCACTGCACTGAAATTTTCACACATTCTTTGTATTCTCTCGATCTCAAAATCAATACTAACAAAGTTTTCTTCCCCGAGGTTTTGTGCCGGCGAACAAGTTGTTCAAGGGCTTTCCTCGTTAAACTCTTGTGTTCATTTCATTCTCTAGTTTCTTTACAATTACATTCCATTGTGCCCAATAATCTTACTTAAAGTTGAATTGAGAAATTTGACCAAAACATATATGTTTAATTCATCTCATGAACAAGACCGTAGAAAGTAGTGCAAAACTTCTAATTAACTCCTTGCAAATACTTCAGGTAAAGTCTGCTAGCCCTACAGTTTTGAATGTCCGTCTATGGCTAATCCACAAAATGAAGTAGAAAGATTTGGATACAGAGAAAGCAAATCCTGGTGCATAATACTGATCAGGCCTGGACTGCCTGGTTATGTCATTCTTAGCTTCCCCCTCCCTCTCCTCCCCCGCGGGGGAATCATGTGTATCCGTATTCCTTTTACCACAAATAACTGCTATGACAAGAATTAATAGCAATAATTATTTGCCTTAAAAGAAATAGCTGTTGGCTTACACTAATATGGTAGGTTCACACACCACCCTGCTAGATCAAGATACAACAAACAACAAAGCCTTGGTCTAGAAATGAACTTGGGTCTTCTAACATGAATCGCCATATGGACTCTGAAACTATAAAATTAAAGCGTACAATCCAATGAAACTCTTAAACTGCAATCAAAGTAATCCAAATGTCCAAGTCAACCCATAACTTTGTACTCCCTGCGTTCTGAAATGAATGTTCGAAAACTTTCAAAATTGCTCTTGGCCAAGAGTAAATTTGAAAAAAATTCGGACATTCATTTAGGGACAGAGGTAGTAACACATAATCAACCATCATTTCTCACTGTCACCTAGCTTATTCTCCAACTAGATATGTGTGTGAGGCTTGAGATGTACTTCAATGAACTGATCAGCAAGCCTGGCAGGGCAGGGAATGACAGCAAATTGAAGCTGCCTTATTCTCCACTTTACTAAATTCGGGCTTGCCCCATTATCTTCTCCATACCCAATTGATGTGATTAATAACTATGAAGCTGAAAGAAGACAATGGAGGTTGGTTTGTGTCACGATTATCATCCAGCGAAACACTTACATATCCGTCCAATAAACACACTGCAAACCTTATCACCTTGGGACTAAACTAACACCTCCTCACACGAGATTTCTCAACTATAACTTCATTAGATTCGTTAGTAGGGGTTGATGTGAAAAATGCAAGGTGATGCAGTTTTTCTTTCAGTAACAATGGTGATATACTAGTTCTTTTTAATACTCCTTTTGTCCCATAAAGTTTGTCTCATTTTGACTTTTTATGGTCAATAAATGAACTTTGACCAAACATTGATGTCAATCAATCTAATGCTTGGTCAAAGTTCATTTGTGATGACCATATAAAGTCAAAATGAGAGCAATTTTCCAGGACAGATGGAGTAGATTGAAATTTAGCATAAGCAATTAGTCCTTCCTCCTCCTATTAGCTGTAAACAAAACCAGCAGCACAACCTTGGTGTCATCATCCCATCAAGAACCAATAGTTGCACTTTAACATCACAACCAGCACCACCACAAATTTCACAGCAATGCCACTAGCATTCTCATTATCTCATCACTATTATCAACAGAGAACTCCTGACAAGAGTTCAAGCTGAGATTTTACTGCAATGCCACTAGCATTCTAATTATTTTATCACTATTTTTGGTTCAACTGATGATTGTTGATGTAATGCCAATAGCAACAACAAAAGTAAAGACGATTGCTAAAACGTTAAATTCTCCTTGAATTACTACATCGGTCTCCAAATAAGTATCCATGCATGAATCTTCGTGATCCATGAACATAATGGATCCTTATACTAGGACAAGGGAGTTACTTATCTACTCCCTCCGTCCCAAAATGATCTTTCTACTTTTTTCGTTGTTATGCGAATGTACTTTGAGCAATAACTTTAGGTTGATTTAGTTGTCTCAATTGAAAATCTAAAACTTGTTATTGATAGTATTACTGATGATGTGTCATTAACAAGTTTTAGATTTTTATTGGTATAATTAAATCAACTTAAAATTATTTCTCAAAGTTCTTTTGTAACGATGGCGAAAAAAGTATGAAGATCAGGTAGTATTTTTGTTTCAGTTACAAGATCATAATAAGCTGCGAAGCTAATTGATTAAAAGTAAAAGTAGGCAGTGAAGCTTAAAAACTAGTAGTAACTGAATTGAATTAAATACTCCCTATGTTAATCCCACTTTTTTCGTTGTTACTATACAAAGGAACTTTGAGCAATAATTAAAGCTACTTTAAATTATTATAATGAAAATGTATAAATTGTTCTTGATACACCATTATAATTACTATCAATATCAATTTTTAGATTCACATTAAGATAAATAATGTAGCTTTAATTATTGGTCAAAGTTGTTTCGTAATAACAACGAAAAAAGTGAGACTATCTTTTCGGGATAGAGGGCGTACTAAAAAGAGGCATGAGAGAATACTAAAAAGGGGCATGAGGCATTCATGTTTGATGAGAAAGCGGCAGATAAAGTGAATAGAATAGATTAGTTGCAGGCGTGATTGATAGAATAGAGCTAGTGAGTGTTAAGGATAAGGAAAAGGAAACCAATATCAATTCCTAATTTATGTGTATATAGTTACCTTATTAACTTAGGTTTCCTTTGTGTATAGTTTTCCTAATTAGAATAGAATTCTATAGTGTGCTCTTCAAGCAATCTCTTGTATATAATCTCTATTGTGAATACAAATCAAGCCAAGACTTTTATGCACCAAATTACTTTCTCTCATATCTATTACATGGTATCGAGCATAAGTTCCTAGGCCTCTTCCCCTACCCGCCTCCCTTCCTTCAAACTTCTCAAACCCTACCCACTGATCAAGCCGCCTATGGCTTCCTCGTCCGAATTTTCCCTTATTCCCAACAACGATGAACCCACCAAACCACTTATCATGGTATCCCTCACCCACATTCTTAAACTTACATCCACCAATTTTATTGCTTGGAAAACACAACTGCAACCCTTCTAGGGCTTGATCTTTACCAATACCTTGATGGCACTTTACCCGCACCAGATGAAACTCTTACCATCACCACACCCGTTGTCGCTGCAACTGCTGATACTCCGGCCAAACCGGCCACCACCATCACCACACCAAACCCGGCCTACAAATCCTGGTTCAAACAAGACAAACTCCTTCTTGGTGCACTCTCAGGTACTATTTCACCCTCTCTAGTACCCTTAATCTCTTTGTGTAAAACAACCAACGCAGCTTGGCTTACTCTCAACAATACCTATGCCAACCCCTCCAAAGGCCATCTTAAACAACTTAAAGATCGCCTTCGCTCCATCACCAAGGGTACTAGAACTATTACCGACTTCATGAATGACATCAAAACTTGTGCCGATCAACTAGCATCTTTAGGCCGCCCTCTAGATCCCGATGACATCATTGATCGCATTCTTGACCAAATTAATGACCCTACTTATGACAATGTCATATCCGCAGTTCAGAACAGAGAATCACCCATTACGTTCGATGAGCTACATGAGAAACTCATTAACCGTGAACTCACCATCTCACTCAAAAACCGTGTGGCCCCATCCTTCCCTGCCACGGTTAACCTTGCCGCCAAACCGACCCCATCCAACAACAATCGCCCAACCGCCAACTACACCAATAACCGCAACACTAACCCTCCCAACCGCACCAACAACACCAACACCAATCAGTCCCGCAACACCTATCAAGAACGATGTCAATGGTGCAAAGAATATGGACATTCTCTTAACTACTGTTCCACCTTCAAAAGCCAGTTTCCCAATGCCAACATCCCACCCCCACCACCACCCTCAAACAACCGCAATAATCCACCTTTCCGCCAAACAAACAACCCTGCCCTCTATGCCGCTACCACCTCCTCCTCAACCCCTCACCCTAATTGGCTTCTCGACAGTGGTGCTACTCATCATGCCACCAACAATCTCAATAACCTCTCCTTACACTGCCTGTATGATGGTACTGATGAACTCTTCATTGGTGACGGCTCTGGTCTTCCCATCACCAACATAGGTTCTACTTCTCTCCTTACTCCTTCCTCCATATTCAAACTTAATCATGTTCTTCATGTTCCTACTTTATCCCGTAACATTATTTCTATATCTAAATTGTGTCAAGATAACAATGCCTCCATCACCTTCTTATCTAATTCCTTTGTTGTGAAGGACAATCAAACCGGGGCAATCCTTCTCCAAGGTCATCCTAAATCTGGCGTCTATGAATGGCATCCATCTCACTCCGCTGTTCATTCTGCATCGCTCTCCACCACCTCTCGTTGGCATCACCGCTTGGGTCATCCGTCTGTTTCAATTTTAAGTCATCTTAAGAATAGTTTTCAGTTAGGAATTTCTTGTTCTAGTGATTTTCATTGCAACTCTTGCGATTGTAATAAAATTCACAAATTACCTTTTTATAATAATACCATTCGTTCTTTTGGTCCACTTGATGTAATTTATAGTGATGTTTGGACTTCTCCTCTTCTCTCTCATGATGGCTACAAATACTACATTATCTTTGTTGATCACCACTCTAAATACATTTGGTTTTACCCCCTCAAACACAAAAACGATGCTCTCACTGTGTTCACCACCTTCAAACCCATGGTGGAGAAACACTTCAGCCACCCCATTAAAACCATCTATAGTGATAATGATGGCGAATATCTCGGACTTCGTCCTCTTCTTGCCTCTCATGGCATACAACACCTTACCTCTCCCCCTCATACACATGAACACAATGGTTATTCTTAAAGACGTCATAGACATATTGTCGAAACCGGTCTCTCGCTTCTCACTCATGCTTCTATGCCGCCCACTTACTGGACACATGCCCTATCCACGGCTTGCTATCTCATCAATCACATGCCTACACCCACTCTCAAACTCCAATCTCCCTTCTTTGTTCATCACAAACAACATCCTAACTATCTTAAACTCCGAAGCTTTGGATGTCTATGCCACCCTTGGCTCCGTCCCTACACCTCACATAAACTTGATCCTCGGTCTGCCCCATGTGTTTTTGTTGGCTACTCTGCCACTCAAAGTGCGTACTATTGCCTTGATCCTATCTCCAACAAAATTTACACCTCCCGTCATGTCAAGTTTGTTGAGGCTGTCTTTCCCTTTGCCACTCGCCTCACTTCATCCCCTTCCAATCCCACTATCAACGAGTGGTGTCACAACTCGCTTCCGCTCATCTTATCTACTCCACCTCCGCAAATCGCACCCTCTCAAACCGCCCCCCTCAAACTGCACCTCTTCAAACCGACCCCTCTCAAACCGCCCCCCTCAAACTGTACCTCCTCAAACCGAACCCTCTCAAACCGCCCATCCTCAAACTGCACCTCCTCAAACCGACCCCTTTCAAACCGCCCATCCTCAAACCGCACCTCCTCAAACCGCACCCCCTCAAACCGCACCCCCTCCAACCGCTCCTTCTCAAACCGCACATACTCCAACCGCACCACCAGCTGCCCCGCGTGGTCCGGTCACCCGCTCAAAGCACAATATTCACAAACCTATTCAGAAATTAAATCTGCAGGCCTCCCTTCAGTCCACTGAACCTACTACAATCACTCAAGCTCTCAAGAACCCCATTTGGCGCACTTCCATGCAAACTGAGTTTGATGCCCTTCTCCGCAATCAAACATGGGACCTTGTTCCAGCCGCCTCTGCTCACAACCTTGTTGGCTGCAAATGGATTTTCTGTACTAAGTACAATCCTAATGGTACAATTGAGAGACATAAAGCACGCCTTGTTGCTAAAGGGTTCCATCAACGTCCCGGTATTGATTATTCCGAAACATTTAGTCCGGTTGTTAAACCTGCTACTGTCCGCACCATTCTTACCATTGCTACCGTTCGCGGTTGGTTTCTTCGGCAGGTTGATATCAATAATGCATTCCTTCAAGGCACTCTCACTGAGGATGTGTTTATGAGTCAACCACTGGGCTTCATTGATCAATCCAACCCATCTCATGTCTGAAAACTGCGCAAGGCTATCTATGGGCTAAAACAAGCACCGAGGGCATGGTACAACGAGCTTCGCACCTATCTCCTCCACCTCGGCTTCAAGAACTGTGTTTCAGATTCGTCACTCTTTACTCTTCATCAGCAGCAGGGCACTATCTATCTACTAGTCTATATGGATGACATTATTATTACTGGCTCCAATAATGATTTGTTATCCTCATTTATTGCCAAGTTCTCATCCAGGTTTTCTCTCAAGGATCTTGGAGCCCTGTCATACTTTCTTGGCGTAGAAGTTTTGCCACACTCTCACGGTATTCTTCTCAGTCAACAGAAATACATCACAGATTTATTGACTCGCACCCACATGACTGAAGCAAAACCGGTTCCTACACCTATGCCTCCTCAACCCGCCTTGTCGGCTCATCGTGGCACGCACTTAGCTGATCCATCCGAATATAGGGCAATTGTGGGAAGTCTGCAGTATCTCTCTCTCACGCGTCTTGACATCTCTTTTGCCATTAATCGCCTTTCTCAATTCATGCAACAACCCACAGAGGATCATTGGTTTGCACTTAAACGTGTGCTTCGTTATCTAGTCGGTACTGCTTCTCATGGACTTCTTATTCAGAAAGATTCACCGCTCACACTTCATGCCTTTACCGATACTGACTGGGCAGGTGATACTGACACGTTTACATCTACTACCGAGTACATTGTGTATTTGGTTAAAAATGCTATTTCTTGGAGCTCTCACAAACAGCGTACTCTTGCTCGGTCCTCTACAGAAGCTGAATATAGGGCAGTTGCGGCTACTACTGCTGAGATTCTATGGGTTCAGAATCTCCTTCTCGAGCTAGCCTGTCCACAAGCTTCAGTGCCGGGCATTTTTTGTGATTATTTAGGTGCTACGTATGTTGCTGCGAATCCCCGGTTTCACTCTTGTATGAAACATTTGGGTCTGGACTATCATTTTGTGCGGGAACTGGTTCAGAACAACAAATTAAGAGTTTCCTTTATCTCGAGCAATGATCAACTAGCTGATATTTTGACTAAACCACTTCTCCGGGCACGGTTTCAAACATTAATGATCAAGATTGGACTTACTCAACGGTCGTCCATCTTGCGGGGGCATGTTAAGGATAAGGAAAAGGAAACCAATATCAATTCCTAATTTATGTGTATATAGTTACCTTATTAACTTAGGTTTCCTTTGTGTATAGTTTTCCTAATTAGAATAGAATTCTATAGTGTGCTCTTCAAGCAATCTCTTGTATATAATCTCTATTGTGAATACAAATCAAGCCAAGGCTTTTATGCACCAAATTACTTTCTCTCATATCTATTACAGTGAGGAGTATTAAATAGAAAAGGGGAAGATTCAGATAATAGAATACCGTTTCTTCTGATCATCATGACGACTGCAGATGAAGAAAGAGAGATGAAAACGGCATGAAGAGGGAGGGTTGCACCGACGGCACACCACTCCACCCATTCCTTTCACCATTTTCATTTTCTTTCCTTCCAAACACAATTCATTAATTAATTCAGTGAGATAATTGCAAAAAAAAAAAAAAAAAAAAAAAAACTTGAAATTGCATTTTTCTAAATTATGTTCCCTCCGTCCTACTAGAAAGATGTTCCACTTTTGACTTTTGATGATCGATACAAGTGAACTTTGACTAAATATAAATGTCAATCCAACTATCCTTGTGAAATTCTAAAACTTGTGATTGATTAATTATCAGGTGATTTATCAATGACAAATTTAAAATTTTTATTGCGATGATTAGATTGATAATAATCTTTGGTCAAAGTTCACATGTATTGACCGTCAAAAATTCAAAGTGGACTATCTTTTTCTAGGACAGAGGGAGTACGTATTTAACTAGCTGAATGAAAAAAGGTTTAAATTGTAATAGGAATTTATATACAAAGTTCTTTTTGTAATTTATTTGAGTTAAGTACGTATTTCGGGAAAATACTAAATACAGGGAATATTATATACAGGGAACGAAATATTCCAAATCTGCCCTTGCCCGTTTCGTGTACTTTTACACGACATTGCCTCTATGATCTCGTGTAACTTTACACGTGATGAATCGTGTTTGCACACGAGATATCTCGTGTACAAACACACGAGATTATAGAGGCAATCTCGTGTAAAGGTACACGACATGGTGTCTGAACCTGCATTTTCACAACAGCAACATCAAAAGCAACAAGAAACAGAAGTAGATCTGAAATTTGATTGTTAAAATGATAGCACATCTCCACAAAGCAGTGGGAGGGACCAATAGACCATTACACATATACTATCGCCAAATTTGATAATTCATACAAACTTGATAATTCAAAAACCATTGCACATATACTATCCCCTACGTAATATTTCTCTTCTTGCATCGTTATCTTGATCATAGAGTTCATTGAATGCTTCTATCCTATCTCGGTATTGGAGGATCAGTTGACTTGCGCTTGGATCACAGTTTTCCCTCCAAGTGTTCGGTGGTGGTGGTATTGGGTAATCATTGCCTGACATGTGCAACTGCAAAAGTAATAACAGTTAAATACAACGAATTTAAGTAACACAATTAAATATAACTAATATAGATGAAACAGTTAAGTATAACGAATTTAAGTAATATTATTAAATTTAACGAATTAAAGTATCATACCAATATAAAATGGTTTGTCACTTGTCCCAACACAACTGTGTTTATCGGTGGTCCTACTCTTGCTGGTACAGTCACTGGAAGGCATAAGTTGCCACCGCTAGCCGATTACGAAATGAACGCCACATTATACCTCGTGGCAATGATGTGTCCAAGATCTGGGAGGTCCATCCAATAAGTATTGTCCGGTGTCGGCCGGACATAAATAGCAATCCTACGTAAGTGTTCTTTTATATCTATCCAAGTCAGAACTCTTCGATAAAGGTCTTGGCGAGCATGCACCTCATTGTAACATTCTGTGCGCACTCGAGCCCATATCTACTCATCTCCGTATATATGTGATGCTACGGCTCTATAGCCACAATGTCCATCAGATGCCACATCTGTGATGCCTCCAATAAATGGGATAATGAAAGGCGGAAAAGACGTCATATACGTAGTGCTGTATATACTAGTGTGATTGGGTTGTCCATATCCCTCTCCACGACCCTGACCCTGATCCCGTCCTCGTCCTCGTCCTCGACCTCGCCCTCGACCCCGTCCTCTCCCACGACCGGAAGCAGCTAGTGGTGGATGAGACGTAGGAGTACAAGGAGGGGTAGATGTTGTGGGTTCTGAAGATGATTTCCGTTTGTGCGTGGACTCCGAACTAGATTGGATTGATGCAATGAATGCAGATCTAGACCTGAAATATGGCAAAGAAAAGAGTGAGAAGCATTCATACTATCAGCATAAAAATCAAATCTGTACTGGGCTATAAAGAGCAGACACATAACTTAAACCACATAATCAACAACAATATTAACAAACTCATATCAAGAACGTAATCAACAGTGTGAGCCACAAATGAATGAAGATCTATACCCTTTCCTAGTCGAGGATGGTGTAGCGGGGACTCGAAAAAATTTGTTAGTATGCTCCCAATCTGACGGTTCTCTGGAACTTCCGGTCCGGGGTTTATTCGCCTTTGAAATATGATCTGGCTCGTAAGCATCTCTCGTATGGTGATTAAGCCCTTCTTCCATCGTTTTGAATAACTTTCTCCTTACTGGTTCAGGTGCTTGCTCAACTTTATTCAACATAGCTTGAAAATTGTCTTCATTTATTGAAGGCTCAGATGGAGGGTTGTCTACTTCAATGTCCAACTTCTTCCAAAAATCATGAATCGAGGACAACTCAATCCGTCCCCCACAGTCCTCTATCCGTGCAATCTCGTGACTACATAGAAGTTCATGTGTTCGCCTGTAGTAACACCCGCAGGCAGCCTCAGTGATGACATTACCCCCATTACGACCCCGCTGGTTTCTAATGATTTTCTGAATACGAGACCGCTCTTGTCTGATATTGCGCAAGGCTACCGTTGACACTTTAGTCAATATGTTCTGATACAGATTACCGGTCCTCAAATCAATTGGAGTTCTGGTCTTTGATCTATTCATACTCTGTTTGATATTTTTTAGTTGGATATCCAAGATCGTGTGTTTATACACGAGATGTCTAGACCCTAAACACTAATCCCTAAACCCTAAACCCTAAACCAGATGTTGAGAAAATGGTATACAGCTACCTAGTTTATGTTTTTTTTTATTTTTTTCTACATTCTAAATGACATTTAAAGTGTTGTTCATTAGTATGACTTTCCTCAAAATCCAAATGGAAATTGAGTTAGAAATTTGTGCCATTTGTGCCATTTTTTAGGGTTTTAGGGAATATGACCCGATGTTGTGAAAATGGTATACAGCTACCTAGTTTTTTTTTTTTTTTTCTACATTCTAAATGACATTTAAAGTGTTGTTCATTAGTATGACTTTCCTCAAAATCCAAGGCATGTGGAACGAGTTAGTCTCAGGAGACCACCGTTCCAAAAATGCCGTCATCAACGCGAAGTTAGGCCTCTGAATGGTGGCATCGTGCAGCTGCTGGAGGCCCGATGAATCAACGTGGGTCAGCGAGGCTCTATCAGTATCATCTAGATCACCACGCTTGAACCTGTTTATTACAAACAAAAAATATAATCAATACTCGAGTTCGAGAAAAGCATGGGATGAATGGAATTTTTATAGTGTGTGCAAAATAACTTCAATATTTTAATAGTTTCACATTAATGATTATCTTACTTGTGCAGATGCTGCAGTCTCGTATGGAAAGTCACCACTGACTCACTAGTGGCGTCCCTCCAGATCTCTCGGGCTCTGTGATCACCAAACCCGTATATAAGAGTAACAACCTCTGGGCCGCCACCTGGGTCACTCTGAATCTGCCATGATGGTGGCTCCTCCTCACCCGCAACCTGCCTCCTCCTCCGTCCCTGCCCTCTAGCCACATTCGGACCCCCCCCCCCCCGCCTCCTCCCATGCCTCAAAGGTCTAACATCTATCTCCTCCTCCTCCTCCTCATCCTCATCCTCCACCTCATACTCATCCTGCCCCTCCCCCTCCTGCCCCTCCCCCTCCTGCTCGTCATCCTCACTATCCCCCTCCTCCTCCTCCCCATCCTCACTATCCCCCTCCTCCTCCTCCCCATCCTCACTATCCCCCTCCTCCTCCCCATCATCACTATCCCCCTCGTCCTCCTCCCCATCCTCACTATCCCCCTCGTCCTCCTCCTCACTATCCCCTCCCTCCTCCTCCTCCTCTTCCTCCTCAACATCATCAGATGCTACCGCCTCCTCCTGCCTTCTCTTGCTCCACATTTCTTTTCTCTGCAGATGCGTTGCAGCCTTCCTCTTTCTATTAGACGCGGTCATACGTTCATGTGGCTACAAAAAAAAATAACAAACAATAAATAAGCTTTTTACTACACTGAGACACATCTCGTGTTGTTAAACACGAGACACATCTCGTGTTGTCCAACACGAGATGTGTCTCGTGTTGTCCCACACGAGATGTGTCTCGTGTTGAACAACACGATAAAATACTCGATTGAGTTCAGAAGCCATTAAACCCTCAGTTCATACAAAAATGATTGAATCAATTTGATATAATCAAACAAAAATTATACATTGGGAATTTGGTGAGTGTAAAATTAGGTTAAAATAACATTTTAATTTACATTACCTTTTTTACGGGAACGGTGCTAGATGAAGCTCCGGCGGCGGCGATGGCAGTGGCGGTAGAGGCGGCGGCGCCGGCAGGAACCTTGGGAATTTTTACTCTCGCCATTGTCGTCGTGTGGTGGTGGTGCGCGGCTCGTCTTCTTCGTCGTTGGTAGAGATGTCGTTTAGGAGAGATAGACTGGAAAGAGGGGAGAGGGAACGATTGAAATCAAAAAAATCAAATTAAGTATATAAAGGGGTATTTGGGTAATTTACTTGGTTCCCTGTATTTTACCTTCCCTGTATATAACTATATCCGTATTTCGTCCATCAAGCTGCCGTTAAATGATGCTAAGATGGAACAATGACGTCATAATTGTGCATACGGGAACCATACATCATGAATGGTTGTTGACATGGAAATATAAAGGAGTAAAAGTGTGTATTTCAAAATTATTGGACCCCAAATATCATTTAGCTAAATATTAAGGACCGTAAATGTAAAATTACAAAACTAAAAACCGATCGAATACAACGCTATCCCTCTCCTCCCTAGTATCCTCAAACGGCATAATTCCATGAGGCCCCTTCTCCTAGATCTTTTTTCCATAAAAGTCCAAATGAGATTCAAAATTCCACCTCCACCCAATGTCCAAATCAAAATTCCCTAAAAGCCCAAAAACCCATCACTGTTGCCCACTTAACCACCAAGCAGTCCAAGCCCAATGCCCAGGCCCGATCCGCCCACCCGCCCCGGATCCAGAACCAACGACCAGCCCGCCCGTCGCCCCGGATCCAAAAGCCACTCCAAGCCCCCCTTTTTTAATTAAAACCAAAAATGTTGAGTATGGGTTTTGAACCCAGCACCTTTCCTAGGCCAACCATGTCTAAACCACTAAACCAATGCATTGCTTTGTTCTCATTTTGCAATATTTAATATTAGTAACAGCAGTCTGTACGAAACTAAATTACAAAAATTGAGATTTTAAATCAATTAATGAAAATCTTGAATATTCACACAAAAACAAATCTTTTAATATATATATATTAGAATATTAAAAACATGATTTAAGAATATAAAATATCTAAAGCTTTTTATTAAAAAAAATGAAAGACCTAAAAAATAAATTAAATTGTAATTGCGAAAATACATTATTTCAGAAACTTTTATAATTTTTTAATTATTACCTTTCTGTTAAGGCATTTATTTACATAAATGACACCAACTAAGTCTATTATATACTGAAAATATGAGAATTAGAAGAAAATAAATTAAATAACTCTTATACCTTAAATATAAGAATAATTCTAGTCTTATATTTTAGGTATATAGTTTTTAAAAAAGATGGGGATTTAATGTGAAAATAATTACTCTCATATCTAAAGTATAAGAGAAGAACTAGTCTTATACTTTCGGTATAAGAGTTAATATTACAAATATATAAGAATGATTTTTTAAAATGTGAAAAATTATTAAATTATTAAAAAATAATTTAATAACTCTTATACCCTAGATATAAGATTAATTCTTGTCTTATACCTAAGTATATGAGCAGAATAAATACAAAATATGAGACTTTTTTTTTTTTTTTATGTTTTTTAAGAAAATTTAAAAAATGTGATTTTATTACTTTTATACCTTAGGTATAAGAGCAATATTAGTCTTACATTAGGTGTAATAGGAATTTTAGTCTTATACCTTAGGTATAAGGTAATTGTAGTCTTATACCTTGGGTATAAGTGTAATTTTAGTCTTATACCTTAGGTATAAGTGTAATTGTAGTCTTATACCCTAGGTATAAGAGTAATAACTAGTCTTATACTTTCGGTATAAGAGTTAATATTAAAAATATATGAGAATGATTTTTAAAATGTTAAAAATTAATAAAGTATTAAAAAATAATTAAATAACTCTTATACCTTAGGTATAAGATTAATTCTTGTCTTATACCTAAATATGAGCGGAATAAAAATAAAATATGAGACTTTTTTTTTTAATGTTTTTTAAGAAAATTTGTAAAATGTGATTTTATTACTTTTATACCTTAGGTATAAGAGCAATATTAGTCTTACCTTAGGTGTAATAGTAATTTTAGTCTTATACATTAGGTATAAGTCAATTTTAGTCTTATACCTTAAGTATAAGAGTAATTTTAGTCTTATACCTTAGGTATAAGAGTAATTTTAGTCTTATACCCTAAGTATAAGTGTAATACAAGTCTTATAACTTAAGTATGTGATGAGTGCAATGACAATTATATAAATAAATGCCTAGGCTGGTATTTCAGTAATTAAAGGAGTTAAATGGTGTTATTTATGTAAATAAACGCTTTTACTGGAGGATAATAATAAAAAATATATGAAAAAATATATTCAAATACGATATTGCACAATTATAATTTAATTTATTTTGTTAGGTATTTCATATTTGTTTTCTAATAAAAGATTTAGATACTTTAAACTTTTTAATCATGTTTTTCATTTTTCTAATTTTTTATTTTACAATTTTTTTTTTAATAATCAAGAAATTTATTAATTGAATGAGAATCTCATTTTTTTTTTCATTTAGTTTCGCCCTTGCGAAGATACTAATAGAACATATTGCAAAATATTAATCAAAAGCTGACTTGGTTTGGTGGTTAAGGCAAAAGTTTCCATAAAATGGTTTGGGGTTCGAATCCTAGGTGCCACATAATTCATTTTTATTAATCAAACGGGCTGGGCTGGGTGGGCTGCGGGTCTGGGCTGGCTGGGCTGCGGGTACGGGCTGGACTGGGTGGGCTGCGGGTCTGGGCTGTAGGTGCCACATAATTCCTTTTTATTAATCAAACGGGCTGGGCTGGGTGGGCTGCGGGTCTTGGCTGGGTGGGCTGCGGGTACGGACTGGACTGGGTGGGCTGCGGGTCTGGGCTGGCTGGGCTGCGGGTACGGGCTGGACTGGCTGGGCGGCGGGTACGGGCTGGGCGGGTTAGGTACGGGCTGGGTTGGGAGTGGGTTAGCTCTGGAGGGGCTAGATGGAATTTTGATCTGACCATGGGTCTTTATGGGTTTATGATCTGGCCCAGGGGGCCTAGGGTCCAAAGCTCATCCTCAACCCGCTTCTTCTTCTCAGCGCCGTCGCCCTCATCCACTCTCTTACCTCCGTCCACTGTCCACTCAGTCAGGTCATTGCCTTCCTCACCAGCTAATTCCGGCGCCATCCCAACTACGGCGAAAAATACAACAACAAAGTCACTCCTCTGTCATTAACATCAGCACTCCAACCACCACCATTCCACTATAGCCACCATCACTACCACTACTGTTAACATCACAAATATTCAAAATTAAAAGCATATATACAATCAACACACCATAGGGATAGGGAGAAACTTTTTAGAAGCAGCAATCTTATGTGCATATTCGTTTCAACTTTTGATTTCATCCTCAAATTCGAAGTCAGAAACACATAATCTGGTTCTGCAAGCACTCAGATTTTCTTATCTACAGTGTACACCAATAGTTCCTTTCTCCCCTGATATTACAGCACCATTTTCTAAAATCCATGGGTACTTAGGCGGTCACTGCCCCCAATTTCCAGATCTGCAAAAAATAGAATCCCTCACCATCTGTTTATTCCAAAAGAAAAAAAAGGGACGATAAAGAGAGAATGATGTGGCTGACAACAGGGGAAATAGAGAAATGAGCGACTTGAGAGGGTGAGGCAGTTAAGGGGCGGAGGGGGTTTAAAACCCAGATCTGCTTCTAAATAAAAAAAACACCAGAGAAAGAAACGATCTGTTGGAGGTGTGTGTGACGTGAGGCGGCGGCGGAGGAAGAGCATGGCAGCGGCGAGCTTGGCCGCGGACTTGGATGAGATGATGGTAGCCGTGGGGTGGTGTGGAATGGAATGGGGGTGGAGGCGTGAAAACTAGGAGATAAAGAGACGATAAGTCTTTTTTTTTTAAGCGTTGTTGATTTTGATTGTTTTGATGTTAGGTTAACCCCTTTTAATTTATAGAAATACCTTTATAGACCTCATCTATATAATCAACTTAGCATTAGTGGTTCCAAATAAGCAAATTGATGACATAACCGTGCCACATCAGCATTTTAACGGAGATTTGAACACCCAATTGACAGAAGGACCACATAATCCATGAAACATGAAAGTCAAGGATGAAAAGGTAAAAAAAAAAATTGTTTACTGACGAATAGGTAAAAATTTAAATAGTTTAAGAACGAAATAGATACTTAACTCTAATTTATTTGACGAATAGGTAAAAATTTAAATAGTTTAAGAACGAAATAGATACTTAACTCTAATTTATTTATATTGAAAGTTTAAATTGCAAAAAAATAATTGGATGATATCTTTTTTTTTTTTTTTTTTGGCAATCTCTTAATTCGTAGCACCTCCTTTGTAATCCATTATTTTGTAAACCACATTTTATGGCACTTTTCTGTGACATTATATTACTTTTTTTTTTTTTTTTTTTTTTTTAAGGAAAGCCTACTAGTAGTACATGGTATGTCATCGCTCCCTCATTATTGGCTTTGAAAATTAAGTGATTTTAAAACTTTAAATTTAGAGATAAGATTAACTTTTTGTGTTAAATAAAAAGAAAAAAATGAGACTATCCTAATAAAATACGTAAAAATAAATATTTTCTTTACCATAAAATCTTGTGCATTATCTTCGACATACAATATGACTTTAAAACTGTGTTGTAGTATAAAGTAAAGTAAATATCATTTGAGAATTGAGAGTTACAATGGAAAAAAGAAAGAGTGCAAATGAGGTTGGACGTCTATTACAGGGTAGGGGTGAGCACGGATCGGTTTGGATCGGTTTTAGGATAAAACCGACACCAAACCAATAGTTATCGGTTTTATGTAAATCGAAACCATTAAACTTCGGTTTCTTAATGGTTCGGTGTATCCGGTTTCGGTGTGGTTCGGTTTTTTAATGGATTGTTGGGCCTTAATGGGCTTTGTTGGGCCTTAATGGGCTTTGTTGGGCACATTGAGAGATTTTGTCATTTTGAATTTGAGATTCAGCAACACAAAAAAAAAAAAAAAAAAAAAAAAAAAAACAAACAAACCAACCAACATAAAAATAAGTAACATTCATCCATCCATATATCCATATGTAAGATTACATATAAAGCTTAAAAGTGTGATGTTTGAAATGATCATCAGAATATTTAAAAGTTAAATTCATCCATCCATATGTCAAAATAAGTTGTTAAACATAATGAGAATTACAAACGTAAATTTCTCCTCTTCTCCAACACTTCAAAAGAGACCTTTTCAACACTTCAAAAAGTCTGCATTCCTGCATAATTGAAAAGTAATAAGCTTTATTAAAACTTACTCAATGAGATGTTGCCAACCAGTTAAATTTTTAACAAATATACAAACAAATTAATTAGGACTCTTACTCTGCAACTCTGACTTTACAAGGAAAATAAATGGATAAAGTCTCTGTTGCACAAACAGCTGGTGAAAGAAAAAAAAACTACATTCAAATCACATTTTCTCAAGTTTAATGAGACGAGGGCGATTGCTGAGGCAAATAACTACCTACAAGAGGTTCCCTCAGAAACCATCTCCCCGTCCCAAGAATAAAGATTCCTACAAGGGTACGGTTTAGCAGTTCCAGTTATATATAAGTGCATAGCATTTCCATAGAAGATAATATGAAGTCCCCAATGGATATAAAAATCTTTAGAAGTGTTCATAGTTACAGAATACAAAATAAAATATACAAGGAATTTCATTATTCTGATATTTAGAGAAAATCAGTAGGACTAGAGTACAAAACACAACTCTTGATTGAACGAAGCAAGTAATCTAGTTTTGGTATGCCATTCCATTTACTCCCTTGAAAATTTAAAGACTAACTGATAATTCGTGAGAAATGAGTGGAAAGTAGAAGTAAAGAAGTAGATACATGTTGGTGTTATCATAGAACCTAACAGAAAAAAAAAAAAAAAAAACAGAAAGAAGATAATTATTACTACGTCCCCCCCCCCCCCAAAAAAAAATAAATAATAAAAAAAATAATCAAATTTGCTCTTGACCGAGAGTAAATTTGAAATCTTTTTGGACATTCATTTGGACGGAGATAGTAGTATCTACACCCATAAATCATCTAATTATTGTGCCAAAGAAGGAATAATCAATGATTTGCGGACAGATACAAGGGCAGAAAAGAAAATCTGATCTCCATAAGTCATAACCCAAGAATATCAAGTAATTTTGTAACCAGTAAATTATCAGTAACAACTTTGTTACACATTTACTATGTTTTAATTCTAAACCTTCAAGCATTGCAAGAATATCAAGTAATTTTGTCAATAATTCCAAACTAGGTTATATGAAACAAAAACAAAACAAAATCAAAATCCAAAGAGTTGAAACCTTGATAAAAAGAAACTAAGAAAGAGGGAGACATTTACCGGAAGGTTCGACGACGACGGAACGGAACGGAACGAAATCGGTGAAGATGGGTGTCGCTGTGTCGGCGGCTCGGCGGACGGCGCAGATGAGAGATCTAGGGTTCTGGATTTAGGCGTGGACTGATTGAAACTAGGCGGAAGGTTCGCCGACGACGGAACGGAATCGGTGAAGATGGGTGTCGGTGGTCGTCGCAGACGAGAGATCTAGGGTTCTGGATTTAGGCGTGGGACTGATTGTGTAATAACCCGAGCTTACCTTTTATTTTTGTTATTGATTTAAACTCTTAATTATAAATGGGCCAAACTTTAATAATTAGTTTAGTTTAGTTATTGGGTCAAAAGTACAAAGCCCAATGCATTAATTAAGAAGGATTAGGAGTCCAATTTAAATAGGGATTTGGGGAGCCCCATTAATATAAATACTCCCTCTTAAAACCCTAAAGCTATTCCCAGTTACCGCAAGGAAAGAAAAAAAAAAGAACGGAGAGTGCGAGAGAGAGAGAGGGCGCCGCACAGGAGAGTGATCGGAGAAGGAAAAAGGGAAGAAGAGAGGCGGCCACGTGCATCGGAGGTAATCCTAGAACCCTTAAACTCTTCTCTTCATCTTTGTAAATCAAATTGTTGGATTAAGAAACCCTAAGATAGGGATCGATCAACTAGGGTTCATTAGTATGCAATTAAGGAAGAAAATAAGGACTGTGGAAGTGTGTGTGCTGCGTGTGTGTGTGTGTTGGTGTGCGTCTGGGTGTGCGATGTGTGTGTGTTGTGTGTGTGTGTGTGCGGCGGCAGGGACTGCCGAGTGTGTGTGTGTGTGTGTGTGTGCGTTATCTATTCTCTGTGTGTGTGCGTATTTAGTGCAGTAGATGGTGGGTGTGTGTGTAAAGTGTGGGTGTCTAAAGTGTGGGTGTCTGAAGTGTGGGTGTTCAGAGTAGTGGGTGTACCAGAATGTGTGTGAATCAGAATGGTGGGTGTGTCTGTCAGTAGGTGTACTCAGTAAGTGTGTGCAGAAAGTGTGAAATCAGTGTGTGTAATTTGTGTAGTGAAATTGAGAATTGGGGATTGACTAATAAAAACCCTAGGGGTGTTGTGGTCATTCTTAAAGTTATTGGTTAGCTAGGAAAGAGGTGGTAGATGACTAAACCCTGGAATTAATTGAGTAAAAAGAAGTAAATTGGGACGGAAGTAAAATAGTATTGTTCTCATGTCTAAGGCTAGACTATTTCATGTTGTAGATTGCCCAAGCGGAGTAAAGCAAGCTAGTAGAACACGAAGCTAAGGTAAGGGATTACGCTCTTAGCTGTGTATTGATTCTTAATCCTTTGTTAGGATTCCCAATCTCTGTTTTTATAAAGTAAACTATCTGTGTGGCTAGATAGTCTTTTAAACTATTCCGTTCTGCGAATTGTTCCGTCTTTTGTTATCCACTCTATTGATATGGTTATTGTTCAATAGGGTTATCATGTGTATGATTGATTTTGTAACCTTGGTGTCCAAGTGAGATGTGTATCTTTTAAAAAGTGATCAAGTAAAGTTGTAAAGTTAAGCTTTGTGTTGTAAAAGCTCTTTAAAGTGAATTCTTATAATAAGTAAAGTGACTACAGTTATCCATAATCCCGAAACGGATAAGTGGACCCCTTACAGTTATCCATAGTTCTAAGTTGAACATGTGGACCCCTTTGCGTTGCTTGATGAAGTAACGTAGGTTATCATGATATACCGATTTTGGGTGCGGTCAGTAGAAACCCGAGCCCTGGGTACAGCACGTGCTTAATCCCTAAATGAAGTAAAGTAAAGTAAAGAAAAGTAAAGAGTGAGTAAAATGTTGTGTTTTGGAAACTACCTCTGAAGCCACGTGTTTTCAAGTAATGAATTGTTTTATCAAGTAAATGTTTCTTTTCAAACTGAGTGTTAGTTTGATCCTTGAGTTATATCCGTTCATTGTAATTTATTGTTACCGTTCGTTTCGGTCATCTCCTCTTAGTACCCGAGGGGATACCGTATGAACTTACTGGGCATTGTTCGCTCATTCCTTTCATCTTTTTCTCTCTCCAGGTTATAAATAAGCAGATCAAGAGTCGCAAAGGTGCGGCGGCTTAGGAGTTATCTTTCAAATAAAGTTAATTAGTGGTTATGTTTCCGTTACGGTTAAGTTATAAACTTTACTTTCAGTTAGTTACCGTTGAGCTAGTGGTTTGTACTAGCCGTTGTGGATTTGAACGTTGGTTAAAGTTTGAATTGTGGTTATTTGTAGCCGTTGGGCATTCTGATTATGGGAATTATTCGTATTAAGTTATTATCTAATTGTAGTGAAAAGTTGGGGTGTTACAGATTGAAACTTGAAAGTGACGAAAGTGGTAGGGGACTGGGGGGAATATCGAAAACGTATATATATATTAGTAATAGAACGACGTCGTTTCCATCTTATCGGTTCGGTTCGGTGTCTACTATCGGTGTAAAACTACACATCCGAAACCGAACCGATATTTTCGGTTTTTCAATTTGCAAGAACCGGTCCAAACCAATAGCTAATTGGACCGGTTTTTCGGTGTTATTGGTGTTTTCGGGTTTTTTCGGTTTTTTTCTCACCCCTAACAGGGGTTATAAGAGGAGAAAAGGTAAATACAGTACATGGGTATAAAACAAAAAAATATACTGTGTATATAAACCACACGTTATCCACCGTTGTCGGGAGGGATGAGGTTTAATTGGGCTATGGGTACCGGACCGAGTAACATAGATTCCGGGAGTTGAGATTTTCATGGTGAACAACAAACCACGCAATCGAAGGCGGAGTCATGTCTTTCTCTCTCTCCTCGTTATCCACCACCGCCTCCTCCTCCTCCTCCTCCTCCTCCATTGTAGTAGCATCTTCTCTACGGAGGCATCTCTCTCTTCTATCGCATCCTTCTTCCAATAATCACCACCACGTCGCTGCTACCCTCAATTCCCATTCCAGTTGTTGCTATTACCTTCCTTCCATGTCGATTCCCACCCGTACCCTTTCCCCCGTTTCTTCCTCCTTTTCTTCTTCCGGCTTTAGCAGCCCTGACCTCTCCGCCGCCCCCAACGGCCTTGACGACGACGACGACGACGACGATGATTTTGCTCCAGATGCTGAGGATAAGGTTCATTCTTTGCCTGACAGATGGGACGTTTTGGGGCTTGGCCAAGCCATGGTAATTATCACCTTCTTCTGTTTGTTTGGATTGCTACCTTTATATTCAAATTCAAATCTTACATGCTCAATGAATTGTTTTTAGGTTGATTTTTCAGGCATGGTTGATGATGATTTTTTGGAGAGACTGGATATTGAAAAGGGTACAAGAAAAGTTGTGAATCATGAGGAGAGGGGTAGGGTTTTGAGAGCAATGGATGGATGCAGTTATAAGGCTGCTGCTGGTGGATCCCTTTCTAATAGCCTCGTTGCATTGGCTAGGCTTGGCGGTCAGCCAATCGGAGGTCCTCCTCTCAATGTAGCCATGGCTGGCAGCATTGGAGGTGACCCCTTGGGTGGATTCTACAGGTATAAACTTGTTTTTCTTTTGCACCTATTTTCTGGTTTTATCTATGTTGTGAATCTATGCTTTATACATATATAAATTTTCATTATTTACGATCTATACTTGCTATAAGTTTCGTTATGGAAGTGATTAAACCAAACGTCTGGGGTTATTGGCTAGATTCTGATATCAATATCATGACTTGTTATTGTCTTTGATACTTCTACTGGCTAAGAACATTGATTGTTTCTGCGAAAGATTTTAAAACATGTTCATGTTGTCCCGTGCATTGAAAATTGTAATCTTCTTTGTAGAACCAAGCTCCGTCGAGCCAATGTGAATTTTCTTTCGGCTCCAGTCAAGGATGGGACAACTGGGACAGTCATAGTTCTAACGACATCGGACGCTCAGCGTACAATGCTCTCGTATCAGGTGACATACATATTCACTGACAGAACTTTGGATTTGATTCCCACTAGGTTATTAGTTTTATTCAGATTGCAACGTATAGGAGTTTTAAGCCCCAACACTAGGGTCAGTTCACAGTTCCTTGATGATTTAGACTAACCTTGGTAAACAAATAAGTTCTAACATATGGTAAGAGTGGATGTCTTACTATCAACTATGATCCTAATAAACCGTTCTGTGTGTTTGTTTTAAACGTCATTTTCACTGTGAGAGTGTGATATTCTAATATGCACTTGCAAAATGTTTATGATGCCAGGGTACATCTTCGATGATTAACTATGATCCATATTTGGCGAACATTGTTTCTAAAACAAGTATATTAGTTGTTGAAGGATATCTGTTTGAATTTCCTGATACAATCAAGACAATTATAAGAGCATGCGAAGATGCCCGTAGAAGTGGTGCTCTTGTTGCTATTACCGCATCGGACGTATCCTGCATTGAGAGACACTACGATGATTTCTGGTGAGTTTATTTACTACTTGCTTCAGTATACACTTCTTGTTCTCTTGATAACATATTTGATATTACGGTTGTATGTAATCAGCGGCAGTGGCTACGCACACCCACTGTTATAGAGAGGGGGGGGGGTTACACCTCACCCCCTTTTGTTTTGGGAATGTGAAAGTTCACTGCTTCCAAGTGTAGAAAGTTGATATTTATACCAATGAAACAGTGATTTTATCAATTTTGACCCCCAACTTTTTAGAAACTCTCACCCCAATTTGAGCCAAGTTCAATAGTTCATATACTACTCCCTCAAAAGAAATGGTGTGTTTTCCTTTTTGGTCTGTCCAAAGTCAATGTCTTGTTTCTAGAAAATGATATAGTTTTAGTGCAATTATTCAATGGGTACAAACAAGGTGGAAATAAGCTAAGCACCATCCATAAAGTGTTTGTACAAGTCAATGGTGACACTTATTTTGAGACAGGTGGAGTCACATGAATTTTTGTTATCTAAAAACAACCTTGAAGCTAAATCTTGGCTGGTCCCCTGATTGCTTATAAGATGATGCATATGGTGGATGACTGGAAAAACCTCAATTGTTACATCTTTTGGTCAAAATGCTCCGACTGACAACTCAATCTTTAAAGACAATCTTGTAATATTTGAGCATATTTACTTGTGTTTTCTCCAGGGAAGTTATGGAGAAGCATGCGGACATCTTGTTTGCAAACAGCGATGAAGCCAAAGCTTTTTGTCATTTCTCTCCTAAAGAAAGTCCGGTTTCATCGACTAGGTGCCTAAGTCATTTTGTACCGCTAGTTTCAGTGACAGATGGGCCTAGAGGGTCCTACATAGGAGTGAAAGGAGAAGCTTTGTACATACCTCCGTACCCGTGTGTAGCAGTGGACACATGTGGGGCAGGGGATGCATATGCTTCGGGTATGTTGTATGGGATTTTAAGGGGCATGTCAGATTTGAAAGGTATGGGTAGTTTAGCAGCTAGAGTTGCATCTGTAGTAGTTGGGCAACAGGGAACTAGGCTTAGGGTACAAGACGCTGTTAAATTGGCAGTGTCGTTTGACAACTCCACCTCCTCCTCCCCCGTTAGGGAAGATGTGGCTTCTGATCAAATCTCAAGTTTATGATTGATAGCTTATTCCTTTCTTTAGACTGATTTTTTTTTTTTTTTTTTTTTTTTTTTTTTTTGCTTAGATTCGTATATTTACCTTGATTGTAAATTATACATACATAAATAAGAACCATATCCCACTCGTTATTCATATTATTTTTGTATCATTGTTTTAGCATCCTCCTTGACATCATTCTATGATGTTTACTACTAGTATTATTAATGAATGCAGATGCAGATGCAGATGCAGTAGTTGAGGTGTAGCAGCCAAATATGATGAAGTAGTATCCAGAATTGGATGTAAAATCCAGCAAAACAAGGTGAGATTATTTATGTATGTTAAAAACCACAAGTACCTAGTGATCAAGCCAGCAAGGATCACGATTGTTTTAGGATATCAACACTTGCTTCACTAGCCATGTTGTGCTTATCAACATTTAAGTCTAAATATGAACAACTTTTTGGGACAATGAGAAATGGCAAATGAGAAGATCATTTTGGTTTGAGACGGAGGGAGTATTATAAAATATGGGATGGGATATCCTGGAAAAAAGGACATTCTAGATTTCAACACCACCTCTTCAGGTACAAAATTTTGATTGTCCGAGAGCTATGGCTCTAATTAAACTGATAGCAAACTTAAGACAACAATTAGATTATGAAATTCGCACTCCTGTAACCCAAGTTTATCCTCAATGCAGTTTTGTTTTGTTATATTACTTCACTCGCTATTTTTTTGTTAATTCAACCTTAGTTATCTTTATGCAATAAAGATAACTCAATGCATTTTGGTCCGGACGGAGGAAGTAATTTTTTCACGCTCATTTTTTATTTTTTGAGACGGGAGGGAGTATTAATCTTTAATTCATTTACGTCAATAAGGGTATGTTGGCCTTAAAGAAAACAATAAAGCAAGACAATAGATAAAAATTAAAAATAGCAATATCTGTTAATGCGAACTTCATAAGTTGTCCATCTATTTTTTTATTTTATTTTTTTTAAGGAAATTAATCATTTATTGACCATGACAGATAGAAATGAGTTGACTATCCACATAGTTCGAAAGTTCAACTCAAATTTGAGAGTTGTCAAGAGTACAAAAAACTCTAAAAAATACATCCGTCATATTGTTCGCACTATAGTTTAAATAGATTACTAGAAGAAAACATGACATTGAAAACGATTTAATTACAAACCAAATTCAAAAATCGTCATCAAATCATAACCACAGATCATCACATATTTTGACTAATTCTCTCGGGCCTATCTTCCATCGAACCTTAGTCCTTGCAATATCTTGAAATGCGCAGATACCCCTCTAAAAGAAACTTAGACACTGCCTCATATTGGCATTCAAAAATCCACACATGTAAAAGATTTGGCTCTGAGCACACTAGTAATTAGTGCATCTGGATTGCCGATAAGCCGCCTACCGAGCCTCACAAGCATTGTAGAAATAATCAACATGGAATACATAAATACAAATTACAAACACATAAAAATCTTTCAACAAACCACAGAGAATACAACTGTTCTCAACAAACGGAGAGAATACAACGACTCTCAACAAATGGAGAGAAAACAAGAGATAATAAAGGATTGGTAATATACATTCGATTTCATTGAAGATGCTAGATTATAGTAGAACCATACAATGCTTTTACTCTAAAATACTACGCGTGGTTGACGAGGTCTTAGCGAGTGAGCTCTGCTCGAGCGTAGTCAGCCAGCTTCATGACTTCCCATCATTGGACAAAGAGGTTCGAGGCAGCATCTGGAAGAGATGAGCTAGTTCTCGATCGACAGAGAAAGTTTGATATGACCTGCACGAAGGGAGAATGGGTCGTACATTGGCCTATACGGATGCTACGAATCTGGCGGGGCTGGGCGCGTCCTTACACGGCGCGTTCTTCGAGCCCTGCTGCTATACCCTCTACCTATCGATCTCCTTCTCGTGAACAAGTGCTTTGCCACTACCGTAGCTGGCGGAAATAGCGAATCTGGTGGTCGACAATCGTTCGGACCCCCGTCTCAAAATGAATGTCCAAATTTTAAATTAATGGACATTTTAAAATTTCTACTTTTTTATATAATTTAGTGACAAAGACTTGTAGTATATTCTTGTAATCTTCTTTTCAAACATTTAATTTTGCATGTAAAAAAGGACTAGTGAAAAAAATTTTGAATAAATTTTTATTTGGAGATAAAGTTATTTTCAAAAAGACATTCATTTTGGGACAAAAATATCTTGAAAACAGACATTTATTTTAGGACAGAAGTTTAAAAGAACGACTTATTTTTTTTAAGACAGAAAAATGGCAAATGTAAGACTATCTTAAGATGAGATAGTAATGAGGGCTAATTGCAATTTGGTAACCTGTGTTTGTATCACTTTTGCAGCAGTTTGGTTCCCGAGTTTGTAAATGTTGCAACCTGATTCCTGTGTTAGTCATTTTGTTGCAAATTGATATAAAAACTAACCAAATGTTATTTTTTTGACGAATAGTCACGTGCATATCACATGACTTTCTTTAATGGTATAATTGTTATTGCAAGCGGAGGGGTACAAGGTACATGTGTGTTATGTGTAAATAAGGGATGGTCCGTCGTCACCTTTTCATTAAACGGCAACAACCTCACAATTCCTCTATTAATGGTGGAATTAACCCCCACACAGTAAATATCAAATGAGAAATAATAAAGTTACAAAAAATGGCTACAAAACGTGGGGCTTACAAAATGATGTGTCATAATTGTGTTGGTGTTTTTAATTAGAGTGTGCCGGGTCCACTATCGATATAGCCAATAAAATATCGCCGCCACATCTTGTATCCTTCATTTTGTAAACTTCTTTTGTAAGCCTAGCATTGCTCATACCAAATCTCTCGCTTTTCTCCTTCCGAAAGGAGCAATTCCCTTCAACCCTTCTACCCATTAACCATACACTTGAGAAATGACAATTATACCCTTAAAAGGTCATGTTATATGCATACGATTGTTTTTAATTAAAAATCTAACAATTTTGTTAGTTTTTATATCAATTTACAACAAAATGACAAACACTTGCAAAAGTGATACAAACACATTGATGGGTTGGTTTTCATATATATTATCTCCATATTTCCGATTCATTTTAGTTGACTTTTGATGTAATTTAGACTAGGTTTGATATGATTTTGAGTTCATCTTGTATTGTGGAATTATGTGGGAAATCAGTGTAATAGTAGTGATTTTATTAATGTTATGATATTCCTGCATTATGGTGGAGGCTCATTTGTCAAAATCTTGTCAACGGTCAAGATCGGGTCAAAGTTAAGGGTCAACAGGAGTCAAACTAGTCAAGGAAAGGAAGAAAAGATGAAAAAATGAAGAATAAGGTTCCAGGGACTTGGGCGGTCGCCCACTTTTGCATGAAGGCGGACCAACAAACTGTCATTCTGGGCGGTCGCCCACTCCAGTTCTGGGCGCCTGCCCACTCCTCCGCACCAGATTTTCGGGACTCCTTTCCAATACGGGATTTGGTCTTATTTTCCAAGTTTTTACCCTAGTTTCTCTCTAGTATTAATATTAGACTTCAACCACTTTATTTCTTATGCTTTATTCTTAGGTTTTCTTTTAGTTTTGAAAGTTGTAATCAAGATTGGAGATTTTTATCATCATCAAGTGTAATATCCAGGTTTATGATTTCTTATTATTTTCTTGTGATTTTTGCTATGTCGATGAGCAGCTAATTTCCTCGTTCATGGATTGGGAGTAGCACTATCGGATCTCTATGCTAAATTAGGTTTAACTAATATCAATCTTGTTCTTGTTCATTGGAATAGTTTTAATTCGTTTAGAGATTTCAACAATATAATTTGATATTATTGGTCTTTAAATCATGTAGGTATAAATTGTTTCACTAGCGTGGACAGTTTATACATTAACTGTATTCCTTTGATTAGATTTAATTGAGGACTTAGCGGAAATCAAAAGAACCTAAAATCAATTGTTCTTTGGATCTTAATACTCCCTCTGTCCCTAAATGAGTGTCCATTTTCAAGAAATCTTTGTCCCAAAATGAGTGTCTTTTTTTAGCATAACTTTGTCCCTAAATGTTTTTTTTCAAAAAAAAATTCACCGATCTCTTTATACGTGCAAAACTAAACGTTTGGAAATGAGATTACAAGATTATATATGAATCTTTGCCACCAAAGTGTACAAAAAGTTGACATTTTCAGATGTCCCTTAAAATAGAATTTGGACACTCATTTAGGGACAGAGGTAGTAAATTATTTGTATGTGTTGTTGACTTAGCGGAAAACATCACATAGAGGTAATAATAGGGTTGCAATCCGGCAACCGTCCCAACCCTTAACTAAGTGAACGATTTCTTGAACAAGTTTGGTAACTTTATTATTAAAAATAGCATAGAGTGAAGATAGTTGTGAACCCCAATCTGTGAATTCTTGTCATCCTTGAGTACCATCTTTGCGTTCTTCTGCAGTTAATTTAGTTTACTTTTATTGCTTAGTAGTTAATTTGGTTAATCAACAATCAAAAACAAAAACCCCCTGGTTACTTTAACACTAATAAAATACACTTGTTTTCACCAAGTCTATGTGGTTCGACCCTTACAAACGTACATTGCTATTTCGGTACTTGTATACTTGCAAGGTTTTATTACATGTGAGATTTTTCTCCATCACACATGTTACCAAATTGCAATTTGCCCTATTAATAAACACCTTATGATGCAAATACTTGAGCATACTGCATTTTCCTTCAACACCACAAAAATTCTCTAATGTGTGGTTTTTGTCTATGTATCATTTTCCTTCAAAACCACAAGGTAGATCCCACCAAGATCAACAGAGTTGATATGTTTCACTTCTGAAGAAAAATTTGAGCTTTATGAAATATAAATTCATGTAACAAAATACAACTCGCAGCTGACAATGCTAAGTTTGACAAAAAAATCTTACGACAACACAAGTGCACTTGCTTTACATTAAATTTCTAAAGATTTTGTTTCTCCACCCCCAGGCATTTGCATTTGCATTTGATTCAATCTAAAAGGTGGCTTCTTCTGGGTGGTCGGTTTCAACTGAAACCCCGCCTCCTTTCAACCGTGAAGCAACATTGTCAATGGCAGAGTTGAGTTGGTTTATTTTAGCATTCAACGTCTGCCTAGCACTCTGCATTTTCATTTTCAAAATATGTCGGTCACAATCAAACACTATCTCAATCAATCATTCATGATATATGATGTAAAAGTGCAAAGTCAACACACCTCTAAACTATCATCCTGGTAGACCCGTTGTTTTGGCCTCCGAAACCCATATTCATCTTCATTAAGTAGTGATCTTCTTATCTGTAGTATAGTAAAACACTCACAAGGTTTACAAAATAACAAGAACCAACCTAACTCCTTTCTGGATATTAAATGAAGCAGCAAGACAATCAGCGTAAACTCCTACTATCAACAAGTAATTTCAATTAACATAACAGGCCCACACACCAACCTTGCTTTCCCCCAGAAACATATAATGAATAAGCAAAAGCTTCCACAAATTCTGGATAATACTGACATAACCAATAACAGACAAATCATCCAAAATCATTGCTAGTCTTAATAGGCACACCAAATAAAAGTCAAAATCACATGTGTACTACTCCCTCCGTCCCGGAAAATTAGTCCCTCTTTTTTTGTTGTTAGTTTGGATAATTAAAAGTAACCTAATTTATTGCACAAAGTTCATCCAAACTAACAATGAAAAAAAGATGACAAACTCTCCGGGACAAAGGGAGTACTAATGAAGATCAAAGAGAAACCATCCATTGAAATAGCAATGGAGCAACAAGCATAAAGATAATTAAATTTAAGATTTTGTATTTTCTTCACAGATAACGAAAAGTGTGAAGATTCATTAATCTTAGTTCTCAATGAATAGATAGCACCTTTCGGGGCTATTGGACCCCACCTGACTATTCAGCTTTGATTAACTGGGTGGGGAACTATTAATATTTAGGCAAGAAATCTAGCCACTCTTTTGCAGATAAAGCTAATACCCCAAAGAACTGCTAACATTTCTAGAATAAAGTACCCTAAACAAGTGCTGATCAATGATGTCCTAGCCGTAAAAATTACAGCCAATTTACTTTTGTACATATTAAATACCTATCAATCAATGCGGCAATGCGCACGTCTAACCACGCTAACAATATCCAAACCAATGCCTCACCCCCCTTATGCATGTAATAGAGGGGAAGTTTGAAATACTCACTCCGCCCAATAACAACTTGCACCAAATTTCTCCGACACGGGAAATAAGGAGAATTTATATATATTCTAAAGTATTGTGTGTGAAAGTGGTTGTGAGTATGATGATTTGAGTATGGGATCCACAATTTAAGTGTGTGAGTATGACAAGAGGGAGAATAAAGAACGAACAAGAATTGGACATTATTATAGCAAAGTGGGACTTACCAATGGGACACTTGAAAAGGAAATTGGTGCAAGTTGTTATGGGACAAAGGGAGAATTTTGTGAAGGTTGTACGTGTACCCACCTAAAGTATATATCCTGGTTCTACCACAGCCTTTCAGATTTTTCATAAGGGAGATAACAAGATATTTCTTTGGATTAAATAATAATCTGGTCCTTTAATTTGGCACTTTTTATTAGTTTGGTCCTTAATGAATACTCCCTCCGTCCCACCACAAGTGAGACCAACTTGTGGGGCACAATAATTAAGAAAAATGTAGTATATGTGTGGTAGAAAATGAAGAGAGAGAATGAGTGGGGTAAATAGTAGTGTTTGTTGAATAAAATGAGTGGTGGAAAATGAAGAGAGAGAATGAGTGGTTAAATAGTGGAGTTGGTTGAATATAAATATATTAAAACATTTCCATTTTGGGCAGTCTCACTTGTGGTGGGACGGACTGAAAAGGAAATTAGTCTCACTTGTGGTGGGACGGAGGGAGTATTTTTTTATTAGTTTGGTCCCTCATTGGATTTTTTTAACAGTTTGCCCCTTTCGTTGGTGGAGTATTCAACAGTTTGCCCCTTTTTTTTAACATTTAGTCCCTTATGATGATTTCTTAATCATTTTATCCCTTTTCTATATTGTGCTACTTTCTAATGCTTCCATATTCAAAATACCTTATACCATGAAATAGATTATTTTTTTCAAAATGTTTGATCCAAATTATAAGAAATGTAAAAAATTGATCCACAAATTAACTGCTTTAGGGGTATTATAAATATTTTATATGGATTTAATGGCTAAAATTGACAATAACTGATGAAATATGCAAACTATTATTTACGAAGCAAACTATTGTTTCAAGGGTATTGTAGATATTTCATATGGGACTAGACTAATAAAAGTTGTCATATTTAAGGACCAAAATTTTATTTAATTCAAGGGTAATAGAAGGGGCAAAGTGGCATAAAAAGCCAACATGAGGGACCAAACAAATAAAAAATATTCACGAGGGACCAAACTAATAAAAAATGTCAAGTCTAGGGACCAAAATATTATTTAATCCTATTTCTTTCAATTTCAGAAGGCAAAACTGATATTTTGGTCATTTAACAATATACTCCCTCCGCCCCATTTGAAGCTTCACCAATTACCCAAATGGGTGTCCCGTTAAAAGCTTCACAATTTCCTAAAATGGTAAAAAATGTAGGCCCCACTTGTCATACCCACTCACTTCTTCCTCTCACATACTTAAATTATGGGGCCCACTTGTCATACTCACTAACTTTCTCCTCTCACATATTTAAATTGGAGGCCCACATGTCATACCCAATAACTTATTCCCTCTCACAATCCTTTTTACACTCATCACTTGACATAATTTGCGTGCCATCACCAAAATGGTGAAGCTTCAAATGGGACGGAGGGAGTATACAAGTTTCTCAAATGTGGTCATTGATGTTTATTTTTTTGGAAAGTCCTCACCCCACTACCATTTTTTTGTAATGCCTCACTCCGTTAACAAACCGTTAGTATTATTAATAAAATATTAAAATGTGGTAAAGAAAAAACTTACACCCGTTAAAAAATCAACGGATCCATTAATGGAGTTATCACAAGTTTAACAAGTCCGTCCATCATTTATACAGCGTGTTTCTTTTACGTTTTGCAAAGCTTTTGATTTTTTAGGGCCGAGCCACACCCACCTCCACCACCAACCCTCAGCCTCACTAGCTGCGGCCACCAAACCCAAACAACCACCATGCAGCAGCCACCACAGTAGCAGCCATCCACCACCTGGGTATAATCACTTCTTTTTTGCTCAACTAATGTTATAGACAAGGTAAGAAATACCTTCAACAAAATCCAAAATTATGTATCTTGAGAAGATGATTACTCCGTCACTAGTAGAAAATTGCAGATCAAATGGAATAATTACAGCCCAGATTAGATAGATCACGAACCATCAACAACTTGGACATTATTTTACCCAAAACAAGACAAAAATCCCCCATTATTTCTCCTTGAGATTGGTCGAGCAAACAGTAATAAGGCACCCAAACAAGAAATAAGCATCTAGCTTTCGTCACATTTGGCAAGAAATGAAGAAGAGGGAAGCAAAATCAAAGAAAAACGAGCCAAATAAGTCAGATCTGAATGTGAAAGAAATTAACACAGTGACGATATTAAGAAGATGAAAAAAAGAAGAAGAAAGAAAAGTGAGGCATCTATGAAAATTTGTGTCTCCAATTGTGCGAATTGGATTTTTCCCATGATTGTCGGCTACGACACGTCCGAAGAAAATTAGAACTTACAAAGGAGCACAGATTGGTGATTAAAATAGTTGTTGCCATAGAGATAAAGGGGGTCTCACTAGAATCAAAGTGAGAAAGAAAGGAGGCAGAATAACTGGGAGAGGGAGGTGGAGGGGAAGAGAGGGGCCAATGTAGGGGGCCAGTGGGTATGGGAAATGATGGTTGATTCTTTTTTTTTTTTTTTTTTTTTTTTTTTGGGGGGGGGGGGGTGTAAGTGGAGAAATAATATGGGTAGGTCTGTCATTTGCTATTTAAAATTTGAGGTATATAGGTCATTTGATGCTTCAATTAAATTTGAGTTATTCCAATGATGAAACCATAGTTACCAGGAACGTGGGACGTTTCGGGACGCGGGACGGGTACGGGAACGAGGAACGTGACTTAGTAAATTTTGGGTACGCTAGGGGTAAGATCAATTGGGAACGTGGTACGCTCTATATTGAAAACACATCACTAAGTTGAGTATAATAACATATATATACACACACACACTTACATATATTTATATATATAAACTTTTAGGGAGATAAAAGAGTATAATGTAAAGGCGGATAACCATAAAAGATTGTAAATGCAGACAAGATTCTACGTTGATGACCGTTTATTTTCCGGTACGATTGTTTGAGTAATTTGGGTCGAGTTCCCTTGTGAACCCGGGACGCGTGTTCCCGGGACGTGGGACGAGGGGGGTTGGGAGTTCCCGGTAACTATGGATGAAACCATTAAAAAAATTAATTGTGTGTTAGTCACATGATAGCACGTGATTACAATTCGTTAAATGATTGACAGCTACATTAACAGAATGAGAACATTGCAAAAAATTGGTAGTTGGATGAGGACATTCTAAAAAATAAACATCAATGACCACAATTTTAAAACAATTTTATTAAGGTGACCAAAGTAACAGTTTTTCCTTCTGATAATTTAGAAGTTGCCTACAAAACATATTGAAACTTAGAAGTAAAGGATTAGTCACCTGTGGAGCATATATATATGCAAGAGCTCCACATAAAGCACCCCCCAGAAGGAAACCAGCAATAAATTCACCACCACCTCCACCACTACGATCACTGCAAATAAGTCCCCCCCAAAAGGAGAATTGGAGACAAAACAAATCACAAAGGTGATAATTACGTTGAGTTATTTGGTAATAATGCCTGGAAAAGCAGATGGGAGAAGGGAGGGATGGTTTTTATACATATATCCACAGAGATTTCTACAAGTCCTAATACCATGCTTGTAAATAAGATAAAGGTGGCTATAGATGGGTTAACATGAAATACCCATTCTTTTAAGTACACTCCATCACTTGATGAACAATTCATGCCACAAGCCAACACAGCTACTTCATAATTGATAATGGAAGACAGAGTAACTCTGAGCTTGGGATTTCAAAGAATTTTACTTCCATCAATCACTAAACCATTTGTGCCAACAATCAACAGAGCTTACCAGTCAATGACCACAAAAAAGAATGTGATAGTCAATGAGATCTAAAAATCTAATAATCATCTTTGCATCAATAACAAAACAAAAGGCTTGTTTCGTAACAAAGTACTTCCTCTGTCCCAAAGTGTCCTTATGGAAAAAAAGTTGTCACAATATGAATGTCCCTTCTCGGATAGAATTAATTAGATTCACCTTCGCTAGCTATAATGTCTCAAATGTGCAATTATTAATGCTAATTTGTGGATTCTGTTTGGTTTGCAATAAAGTCTATTCTTTACCATGATAATTTCATATTTCCTCCATCCCTGAGTCAATGTCAATTTTTAGTTTTGAGGACATATACGGAAGTTGAATTTTAAGTACTCTTAGTAGCATAAATACCTGAACACCTTAATCTTGATTGATATGGTAACTTGATTGTGAGTGACAAGGGAGGGTTTAGTAACTTCACCCAAGAAAATGGACATTCATTTAGGGACAAAGCGAGTACATATTTCATTCCATGATAGCGTGAATAAAATGGAAAAGAATCAAGAATCCTTCATACCAAATGAACACTGAGTGCAAGTTTTGGCATGCAGCAGTCACCATTTAATTCCATCTTATTTACGCTATCATGCAATGAAATGTGTATTAAGACATCATGGAATGGAATGATCGTCTGCATACCAAACCAACACAAAGTGTATATATGAATTTATGTTACTGAACTTGCTTTAAAAATCAAACCAACATCCTTAATTTCCATGAGAAAGAAAAAAAAGACACTTTTAGGGAAGAGTAGAAAATATAAAGACAGATGGAGCAAATTACTCCACAGTTGAGTTAAAAAATAGGAACTTAACAACCATGAGTGCATACTTTGTGCCTCTACAAACATTCAACTTCTACTTTTCAATGTGCATAAACAATCGTTTTCTTTAAAGTTTTAAACTTCAACGCAAAGCCAGGGGCTGGAGTAGTCTTACTTGTACTCAGCGCGGACAGACAGCTTTTGGGTGGCTCGTTGTTGGATCATTTTCCTTTGAAATGTCAGACTAGTTGCTCTAGGATACAAACAAGACTTTACCGAACAAAGATCACCAGCCTTAAAACTGACTCCACCTGCATGAAGATGAAGATGGCCAGAACAGACCATAAAGTTAAAATCTGTTCCCTCCGTCCCAAAATGATGTTCCCACTTTTTTGTCGTTACTACGAATGAACTTTGGGCAATAAGTTTAGATTAATTTATTTATTTTTAAGAAAATTTATAACTTCTTATTGATAGTATTGTTGATGAAAGTTTTAGATTTTCATTAGTATGATTAAATCAAACTAAAATTATTGTTCAAAGTACATTCATGAAGAAAAAAAGTGGAAACATTATTTTGGGAGGAATGGAGTATCAAATAATAAAAGACAATAGTTAGTCAAGATAGGCAACTCCTTAAAACGGCAATTTTAAATCGATTAAACTTGTTAGCATTCTCCTAAAATGACCAATAGCAGAAATTTGTATCACAACCAAACAAGAAGTGGTCTTCTTCTTATTATCCGTCGTCCCAAAATCATAGTCCCATTTCCTAATTTAGTTAATCCCAGATAGGTAATCTCATCTCCGATTTCCTAATCTGATTAGGTAACCTTAAATGTTTGAAAAGGTCAAATGGGATTATAATTTTGGGACGGATGGAGTATTATTTTGGGAAAATAACAAAAATCAACCAGTACTACTGTAAGAACACAATTGTGGAGACAGTGAATGGTCTGGTTGGGTTAACTAGGCCAACTACCTTGTTTTGTTTTTCAATTTCAATTGAAAATTCGTGTTTATACATGAAAAAGTAGGACTAACGAGGTCGAAATTCGACCGAGAGTGGGAAGGAAGATCAAATGAAAAATGTGAGCGCAGTCGAAGACAGAAACAGTACATGATTGAATCGATTGGAATTAACAGAAAAAAAAGGGGGAGAATGAGGATGGGAAATTACCGGAGATGGAAACAGAAGACATGTTCTTGTTTAGGGAGGCGAAGGAACGATCGATATTGAATCGATTGATCTTTCTATTTATTTGCACACAGATGAGATCTCTACACTTTCGAATACCATCATAGTATTATATTAAGTCCGTCCGTGTGAATTTTTTTTTTTTTTGAAACCAAAAGAAAACATATTATTAATGATAATAACAAACGTTTAGAAGTTGACTATCCACACAATTCCGAAGTTGGACCCAAACGGTGGGGCTCGCAATTACAAATGTTGCCCTGGATATTACATTTGCCAACATATTGGCATTTTGACTTGTCAATTGCAAAGAAAAATGAATATTCCTACTAAGTCCATCTTTGCAACAAACGATCTTAACAAAACCTGACTTCGAAAGATTCCGCAATTGAAAACGCTGGACTTCAAAAACATCTTGATGAAGTGTTGCGTCCCTATCCCTCAAGTCAGATTCAAACTTTCACATGATCATAGAAACAACAAAAACAATACACAAAGCTCTCACTAATGGAGGGGAATCACACGCCCTCACCAACGGTGGGAAAACACAGGCCCTCACCAACGGAGGGAAAACACATGCTCTCACATATGAGTATGGAGAGAAAAACAACAAAACAAATATAACAACGATAAACATAATTAAAAACTAGATTTAAAAACGAAAATTAAAAACCTGATTTCACATTTATTAATTGCCAAATAACAATTAATAAATGTGGAATCGGATTAGATGAATCAATACAGAACAAACAAGATGAATAGATTGAAGATTTCCCCCAAAGATAAAAGACGGATATAAGTGTTGGTGTTGTCACGACCCCAAATCCGGACCCTATTTTTTTTAATCATTATTTGAGTAATTAGGTGCATTATATATTTACTTGCATTACATTATTACTTGACAATTATGTGTTAGTTCATTTCATCTAGCAATGTGTCTAGCATCATTAGGATAATCTTTGATTAAGTTAGAATCTAGGGGGCCTTAGTGTAAATGGAGTGCAGGGGCTTAATTGTGTCTTGCCAATCTTGGGGGATCTCTTTGATACTTGATTGGGGATTAGGAGGGGAAAGATCCCAGCTTCCCCCAAACTTTCACTTTCCCTTTCTCCTTCTTCTTCCTAGTGTTAGTGAGTGTTGAGAGAAGAAGAAGACCTCTCCATAAGTTCCTCCAATTTCTTCATCATCTCTTCCCCAAATTAAGAGTTGATTGCATCAAGATGTTCCTATAAGAGAGTAAATCATTTCTATCCGATCAAAGTTCATCATATTCAACTTTTAGCTTGGAAGAGGTAACTTACTACCCCTTTTTTCCTTTAGGATTGTTCATGCATTGTTTTGGAGTTATTCTTGTGATTGCATGTTGTTTGTGATGTTTTTGGAACTAGTTGGTGGTATTGTGTTGAGAGATAAAGAAAGGTTGTTGTAGGAGTAAGCTTGATACAGCTGGGTTTTGGGTGATGTTTGGTCTGTTTGTACCTTAGGCTTAGGATGTAGGTACCCTTGTTCACAAACCCAGGAAATTTGCAAGATAAAGCTGAATCGGGAAAGGGGGCGCGCGCTCATTTTTAGGGAGGGCGTGCGCTCCCTCTTGTGCACTCAAAAACCAACATTCTGATCAAAGGGGGCGCGCGCTCCCTTTTATGGAGGGCGTGCGCACCCTCCTCTTTCGCAGTTGTCCTTTTTACCTTCAATCTTCTGGAGGCCATAACTTCTTCATCCGGACTCCGTTTTGGACGTGTAAACTATCGTTGGAAACCTCTCTTCGAATACTATGCAATGGTTTTGTTGGCCGTATGGTTATATAGAAATATAGAATGGTTCTGTTCGACTTGATTAGGCAAGGCGTGGCTAGGCTTTGGGTTTTACCTTATGGTACTCCGATAGATGTTTTAGGGTACGAAAGTATAGGAATGGTCCGTTTGTGATCGAGTTCAAGATATGTAACCGTGTGGAGTTAAATTGGTGTTGTGATCATCCTTATGAAGCATTTGTTGGATTTCCTACTTTGAAATCCTTTGGTTGAGAAATGTTTATATTGCACGATGTTGTTGGGTTCTTTATGATCGATTTATCATATTTATGATGTGTTTGGCATGATTCCCTCTTTTGGAATTATGTACTTTTTGTGCAATAGTTTAGAAAAGTCCAGCTGGTATATGTGTATCGGGCAATGGTTGAAAGTTATAATGGCACCCGAGTCAAGTACATTATAAGGTTTCTCCATTGGTTTCCCATTTTTAACCCCTTCCTTTGGGCCACAGGTTGGGCATTTGGGGATATGACTTTGTGTCATTTCCCCCCCCCCCCCCGTTGTTGTTTGGTTACTGTTTGGTTCCGGAACCCCTGCTTCATTTATTGAAGATGTTTGTTGATGCGGTTTGTTGAAGCTTCAGAGTTTATATCCTTACGGAAAATCTTGATTCAGTATCCTTTGTAACGTGTTTAATTCCGCTGTGTGACTATGTGATACTTGTTTATTATTTATTATGTGTTATGCATTTTACCATGCCATGTAGTTGCATTAGTAACTTACTGAGATTCTTTCCCACCCCGTTCCTTTCAAATTTGTTTTCCTTAGTTCACAGGAAAGCAAGCGATAGTCCGTTGTGAGGTCTGTTGTAGCAGGGAGTTTTTGAGCAGGGTAATCTGTATTTTGGGTAAAGGCTCTTCTGGGTTTGTATATGTTCCGGTTGTGAGGCCGTCAGTTGTATTGAGTTGTTTGGACTTTGTATTTTGGGTAGTATTGTATTATATTTGTGGAGTAGAGTTGTATGTATAACTCTCATAGGTTGTTTAATATTTTGACCATTAGTCGATTAAGTGAATTTAATATTTATTTATACAGGCTTCGGTATCAGGGTTGGTTTATAGCAAGGTTAACGCGCCTGGTTCGAGGTACCAAATAGGACCCCAGAACTCGGGGTGTTACAGGTGTTGTATGCTCTAGGCACGTTATTTGAACGATTAATGTTATCAATTGATTATATATTAATAAAGATATTAAATGTTTGATTATTATATCTTTTGCATGTTTATTATAATAATCCCCGTCCCTGATAATTATGATTAATTATTAGTATAAGTTTAATAGATAATCATATGATGATTATGGTGTATGGGATACAATTAAACTTATAGATATTTGTTGGAGAACTAATATTGGACTGACCCATATGAGATTTATGTCATGGTCACAGTGTCATAATTAAGTCTCATATAATAATATCACTTGAATCTTTAGACCTGAGATTATTACAGTCTTCCACATAGTGGAGATCATATTTGACATATTCAAACGTTACTCTTAACCAAGTAATTATAAAGGATATGATTCGCATGATCAAAGCTATGTAGGGAAGAGTAATAAGTCAAGATGGGATTTGTCCTTCAATATGAGAGATGTCAAGCTTGGGCCCCTTGATGAATAGTATTGATGAAATGCATGGGCCTGCTCAAATGAATTGATGAGATCGATATCATTTGTGTTATCAATATATTCGGGATCGAGAAAGTATTGAGCATTGTAAGTTAACCAAGTAGTTATACTAATTGGGTAGGTATGACGGTTTGCTAGAACCTAATCATATCTTATGGGTTTATGCCAATTGCCAACTTAGTATAATCCTAAAGGGTCACACACATTAGAACGAATCTTAAAAGGACTATATTGGAATTAAGGGCCGAAGGGATTTTGAGGGATATTAGGAGTTAGAGGGACAAAGCTGGAAAACAGGAGGGTCCGGCCGGACCAGGTAAAGGACCCGTTCGGACCTCCAGGTGATCCGGGCGGACCAAGGCAAGGACCCGGCCGGACCAGTCGGTTTCGGCTGTGAATTTCCTAAGTCCGTATTGTCTCGGGTTTGGACACTTGTTACCTATTTGGAATATGTCTAATGAGTATAAAAACGAGCTCTAACAGCCCTAATCAGACTAATGCAATTGTGAAAGCCTCCAAAGAGTTTTAGAGAGTTTATTCTTGTTCTAAGATCTCAAAAGTGAAGAACAAGAACACATATATTATTCCATATAGTTCTTTGTGGTCTAGCAACCAAGATCAAGTGATTCTTGATATTCGTTCGTGGTGTGGATACCGTTAGAGGGTGACGATTATCATCTACAAGTTCGTGATCTTGTTCGTGATTGTTCGTGATCAATTTCGAAAGGCTCCACCGAATTCAAGGTTGTTAAACACACGCTTCAAGGGTTAGTATTCTAGTATTCATTGTAGATGTATTTGCTATAATCATATGAATGGATCTATAGGCTTTGAGTTTCATTAAATTTTAAATGATATATTCCGCTGCGCATGTTGCCACGAAACCCAACAATCAGTTGAAGAAGTTTGAAGAAGAAGAAGATGGAAAGTTTGAGAGAAAATAAATTAGAGTAAATAAAAAAAAGTCAATTCTGTGTGAAGTTAATGGGTATATATGTGTCTCTTCTTGCCCAAAATACATTTCGCTACACTCAATTTGTATTATTTATTAATTTATTTTCCCATAACCCCATCCCTAATGACAACAACTTGTGTGAGACGGTCTCACACGTGTGATGGATCTCATTGAGAGAGTAAAAAGTTTGCCTCTATGGACGGGGAGGAGCAAGCCCAATTCCTCTCTCATCGAGATCCGTCTGATGTAAGAGACCGTCTCACATAAGATTTCCTCATCCCCTAATTTCAGTTAATTCCATTTTATCACAAATCATGATGTACATTTACTTTGTTTTTTTAAGCAAACAAATGAGCACTAACTTCTCCTTCTTTGTATGAGTGTGCGTGTGTTGTGAATCATTGTCATACCCACGGAGAATGCGAAGGATTTGATAAAAAACAAAAGCTTGTGTGAAACAGTTTCACATATGAAAATGCCTCTCCATATTTTCGGTCTATTTACGTGTATAACATATCTTTCTTAGTTTAGGTGAATGTTTTAATAATTTGATAGAACAAAAGCACATCGAAATTGCTTTTTTTTTTTTTTTTATTTCTCTTGATTAACGATTGTGTACAACAAGTAAATATGCTTGATTAATGATTGTGTACAAGAAGTAAATATGTCTACAACCCTTCCTCAATTACTCGTCTATGAATAAGGAAAACAACACGGGGCAACTACCATTTAGTCCTTGATCTTAATGGAAACTACCATCAAAGACGAGGAATTTCAAATACAACCACCTAGTCCACAAATTACTAAAATAACACTCATGTCCTTACTAAATGATGGAAAATTACATTAGTGCCACTCCCTCCATCATTTCACTCTCTCTCCAACCACCATGACCACCTTTGGCAACCCATTCCCACCTTCTCCGGCGACCATTTTCCGGCAGCCACCTCCGGCGACCATTCTTCGGTGATTGTTTCCGGCGACCATTCTTCGGTGATTGTTTCCGGTGACCATTTTCCCGTGACCACCTCCGGCAACCATTTCCCGGCGATTATTTTCTAGCGACCACCAACTCCGGCAACCAAACAACTGAGAACTTATTGGTAAGTTTTCAATTGACAACTAAACTCCTACGAACACGATCAACTCACGCGACCACCAACTCCGGCGACCAAACAACTGAGAACTTATCAGTAAGTTATCAGTTGTCAACTAAACTACTAAAAACACGATCAACTTTGGGGACCACCAACTCCGGTGACCAAATAAATGAGAACTTATCAGTAAGTTTTCAGTTGTCAACTAAACTACTAAGAATCGAGCTCGAGCTTTTATCGAGCTCGAGCCCACTTGTTTGTTCGAGCTCGCGAGTTGCTTGCGAACAACTCGAGTCGATATCGAACTCGAGTTTCAACTAACCGAGCTCGATCTTAGGCTTTTTTTTTTAAAGAAAAATATGTTCTTAACGAGCTTATCGAGCCGAGTTCGAGCCGTTCGAAAATAAAAATTCAAGTTTAATGAGCTTCTCGAGCCGAACTCGAGCTTTTAATGAGCTAAATGAGTCGAACATGGTCGGCTCGATAACCAAACGAGCTTGACAATTAGTTCGAGCTTGACTCGCGCTACACCTCGAGCTCACTCGAGCATGAGCTTTTACGAGCCGAGCTCGCGCCAGCTCGGTTCGTATAACAGCCTAACCACAAATGGAGAAACCGACGTGGTCGTAACTTGCGTCGCCGCCTCATCCTTTCTCGACTTCGATGGCGACTTCTGCAACGAGGGAGGAAGATGACTTGCCTTTCCTCTTCTCACTCCTGGTCGGGGTAAGGGAAGGGAGATGGTCGTTGGGGTTTAGAGAGGGAAAAGGTTGCCGTAGGTGGAAAGGAAGGGTCGTCGGAGGTGGTGGAAGGGAAGGGTCGCTGGAGATTGGGAGGATGGGTAGCTACTGACAGTGGAAGTATAGAGAGTGAATGCAATGTGTTGCGAGGAGAAGGGTCAAGGTGGGTTTAATTGGATAAGGGGTAATTTTGGGATTTAAAACTATTAATGGACCCGATGGTAGTTTGTTTTCAAATGTTGGATTAGGTGGTAAATTAAAATATTTGAGTGGATTAGGTGGTTGTTTTGCTTAGGATGGCGGATTAGGTGGTAATTTTCCAATTTATATTTGAAAAAAAGATGAAGTTGACAAAAAAATTATGGAGAAATGGAAGGAAAGAGAAGAAGGAAACAGGTATATTTAGTAGGATACTGGTAACCAGTATGGACAAGGGAAGGGTAATATAGACAAGTTAAATCGTCACCAAGTTATGGAAATTTCTCACCATTCTTTTTCCCAGTCAAACATTAATACATGGTGTAGCATTATACTGACGATAATGGTAGGAAGGTAAAACCATTACGATAAGCACACTTCCCCAAAGTCTCCTTTCTACTATCCGTCAAACTTTGCATGCTTCCTCTTTTTATACAATGGAAGGAAAGAAAAAACTATAACTATTGACTTGCAAACAAAAGAGAAAGGGGAAAAGAGAAAAGCAAAAAACAAAAAAGAGTAAAATTATGAACAGATGGGTTGGTAGAAGTAGAACCAATCCAATGAAAGATCATTATTCATTCATGAGATCCCTTTATGGTAAATTAATGTACAGTGCTTTATCTTCTACTGGTCCGAGAAGCCTCCAAAAACGACCACTCAGGATTGCCATTCTGGTTTCCCAGCACAGCCACTTCCTTTTCCGGTACTGGAAATGAAAGAGACAGTGATAGTGCCTCCTCCTCTTCCTCCTCCTCCTCGGGTGGTTCTTCATCCAGATTTATGTCAAATTTACCGACTCTGGACGTTTTCACTTCCTCCTCCTCTTCAGGTGGCTCAACATCCAAATTTATGTCTATTTTACAAACTCCGGATGTTTTCAGTTCCCCCTCCAATTCTTCCTCAGGCTCTACATCCAAATTTATGTCTATTTTGCCAATTCTGGATGTTTTAAGTTCACCCCCTAAAGCTAGTTCAAGACTTGGGGTGTTATTCCACTCAAAAGGACCAGTATTATTATTAGCTGAATTACACGCCACTTTCTCTCTCATTGGGGTGTCCGCACTTGGAGTTTCCAGAGATACTTGAAGCTCTCTATCCACCTTGGTATCAGAATTAATATCCACAAGCTGTAAGAAAGAGGACCAGCACGTAGTCAGTCATTTTCAGTTCCCAATAGCCAGTAAATCATAACGCTTACCAAACTCACAAACATCATGCTAGAAAGGAGTCGGGACATGAAATATGCAAGACCAAGAAAAGTAGACATCTAGAAAAATATAATCCCTCCCTAAATGAATGTCCTTTTTGAGACAAACTTTGTCCTAAATATTTTATTAACAAAACAAAAAATCACTGGTCATTTTATATTTGTAAAACCAAATATTTAAAATGTGAATAAAAAGAATATTATGCATAGTTGTCATTAAATTATACAAAAAGTAAACATTTTCAGAATGTCCCCTAAACGAAACTTGGGCATTCATAACAAACTATAAAGCACAGACAAGTAGCTGCAAATGCAACTTAAATTTTCAGCGCCTGAAATACATTCTGAAGTTTAAGCCTCAATTCATGAAACACCAACTTTGCAGCTTTAAGCAAAGGGTCAACCAAAAGTTAACGCCCAATTACGTTACTGAGACAAAGGCTCCGTTAGTTTCAGGGAAAATGGCTTCCGGAAAATGTTTTCGGTAAAATTGGAGAACGTTTCTGGAAAATGTAATGAATTTGTTTTCAGATATTTGGTAAATTTTAGGAAAATGTTTCGGAAAACATTTTCAGTAGTTGGTAAACTGTGAAAACGCTTCCAGAATAGTTATTTACGAAATCATGGACTGCAATTTAAATACAAGTAACAATAACCATTTTTAAGATGGGGAGGGGGTGCATAGTTGGGGGGGTGGGTGGTGGTGGGTGCTAAGAATAAATGTAAGTATGAGAAACAATATTTTTTAATCCGGGTTGGGGTGGAGTAGGAAATGGAGTTGGGGGTTAGGTAGGGTGGGTGGGTGTACCGAAGGGGTAGGGTGGGAGTTGGGGGGACAGGCGTGGTGGGTCGGGAGTGGAGAAAAAATAATTTTCTCTTAAGGAAGCAATTTAAATAAGAGGACAATAATTTTTTAGACAGGGATGGCGGTGAGGTGGGGTGGGTGGTAGGGGCTGGGGGTGGGGGGTGGGTTGGAGTTAATAATATTTTTTTTTAAAAAATATTCATTTCTAGAATTGGTGGGGTAGGGGTGGGGGGTGGGTTGTAGTTAATAATATTAATAGAAAAAAATAGCCGGGGTGGGCTTGGTGGGTTGTTTGTAGTTCATAATAATTTATTTTTTAAAAAGAATCTTTTTAGACAGGGGTGGGGTGGTGGGTGGCATGGGAGGTGGGTTGTAGTCAATAATAATTTATTTTTGGAAATAATTTTTAGACGGAGTGGGGTGGGGTGAGGGGATGGGGGAGTTAATAATATTTTTTTTTTGAAAGAAAAATAAAGTTCTTTTTGACAGGTTGGGGGATGAGGGTGGGTTAAGTTTGGGGTGAGTGGTGCCAGTGGGGTGGGGTGGGTGGGTGTAGGGGATTAGGGTGAGGGTGTTGAGAAATAATTTAATTTGATGGTGTTGGAGGGATTGGAAAATGAATTACAGAGGTCATCGTAAGTAAGTCATTTTACTTGGGAAATGCTCTTATTTTCCGTTGACCGGAAAATAATTTATGTTGACTATAATATTTTGTCGTTACCAAACATTTCCCAAAGACAAACAGAGCCTAAAAGAAGCAAACATGCGTATCAAGATTCCATATTAGGTGTTGAAGGAGAACCCAAGGATTAAGGAGGTCCAGTAAAGTCGGGCGACAATAACTGTTTCCACAGTCCAGAGAAAAATATAGTCATCAACATACAAGTAGTACCTGAAAACTAGAATGTTGGAACTCACAATGCTAAAATGAGCAGGACGCAAGTTCCTTACCAAAGGAACACAGACGGACCTAGTTGGGGGTAAGGTCACATAGATACCTGAAAGAACAAGTGATGTTCCTGAACTTTCTAAAATATTTACTGGCATTAGAAGAATTCAATAATGATTTTGAAAAAGTAAAGCAAAAATCCTATGGTCTGTCCAAAATGTACAAGTCTTAATCGCAGTTAGAGAAACATATCGAATGCAGCATCAATGTAAGAGCCACCACAATAGAGAGAGAGAGAGAGAGAGAGAGAGAGAGAGAGAGAGAGATAACGTTACCATCATTGGGCTTGACTCATCAAGCCTAATATGAGTAGATGCTGAGGAGCTTGGGTAAGGTTTACAATCCTGTTGCTCCACATTCTTAGTTTCCTCTGACGAGAAACTAGGCAAATCTACCAAGGCAGGAGCAGGAGCAGGAGCAGGAGCAGGAGCAGTAACAGCCACACAATTTGATATATCAGGTACATATGGCTTCTTCGGAGAAACAGGCGCTTGTTGTAAGCAGCTCTCCTTCTTTCCTCTGAAGACACCCCAGAAAAAGTACAACATATTCCATCCTGAAATAATGTGCAAAATATCTGAACCAGATCAAGCTATCACAAAACAATTCATAAAAAATGCCTTGACATATACTCCCTCGGCCCCAAAAAAGTTTGTCTCATTTTGAATCTTTTGGTCAACACATGTTAACTTTGACCATATATTGGTGTCAATCTTAGTGATCTCAATGAAATTATAAAGTAGACTGCCTAGTCATTTCAGATGCTTAAGGTAGGAGTATGGTGCATGAGCAGCGGACCAGGCTTCTTGAATCAGTACATCTTCTATAGATTCCTATGGTTCCTAATTCTCACAGATAGGCTACTCCTTCAAACTCTGTTCATGCTTTACTGGGTCTTTTCTGTACGTATTCTTCTAGCTCATGCTCATTCTATTTTTATCTCTCAAAATACTTTTTAAGGGATAAATTCACCAAAGTTGAAAACATTCATACGCTGAGATTTCTCAGGAAGCTGATTGGATGGAAATATCAGGAGCTCAACGCCATCAATGTTCCCTCTTAGAGCTAGATCACTCCTCATCATTCTCTCAAGCAAAACCTTGTAGCTTCTGTCATAGCTGTACATAAAATACAGAGAAAATGAAAATATCTAACGAATTAAGATGAAAATTATGATCAAACAGTTACGACTTGGCAATAAATTGTTACCTCTCATACTCCCTAGCAAAGAAATACAGCGCAATGTTACCCTCTCTAACACCACATTCCTCGAATTGTATGGGCCAGGCACTTAAGCGAGGTACCTCATTCAGCAGAACTCGGCGAGGAAACTTGTTCACAGCTTCAATAACTTTGGGTGACGCACAGGTTGATAAATGCGCCTGAAATCCATCCCACAGCTCAGGGGTTTTTCTACCTCTGTGGACATCGAAACTCCCTCTGCATATATTTACATGAAAAGTCAACTTATAGGATGCCACGTAGGGATGGCAACGGGCCGGGTACGGGCCGGGTTTTACCAAACCCGAACCCGAACCCGAGGTAACACTACTAGCACCGAACCCGGCCCGGCCCGATTATGGTAAACCCGCGACCGGCCCGAACCGTCTCAATTTTTTTTATATATATATATATATATATATATATATATATATGTAAATGAAAGTATGAAACCCTAGATATGTGAAAATGGTCTTATATATTCCAGGTTGGAAGGTGATTATGGCTTGTATTAAGGGCAGAATAGGAATAACACATGTAATAGTGCTAGGCGGGTCGGGACCCGCCGGGTTTGACCAAACACCCGAACCCGACGGGTTTAGAAAATTCACTACCAAACCCGCCCGTCCCGGGCCGGAATGTCTCGGAAACGGGTCGGGTTCGGCGAAATTGCCATCCCTAATGCCACGTACTTGAAACATTTATATAGCGTTGAAACCCAAAAAAGAAAGAAAAATGCAACTCAAGAAGGAAAGAAAATTCGTACTGCCAAACATATTCATGATCAGGAATGGCTGACATCTGCAAAAGGAGAGACCTGGCAATAGAAGCATGACTAGAAAGCTCCATGTAATGCTTTCCATCAGATGTGACCATTGAGCTACCATCTCCGGAACTGGTATTAAGAGTCTCGCCAGGGATTACCATTAATGGCTTCGTGTCGGTGCCATTCTGTAGTTTACTCAAGTTGGCTTCAGAGTTCCGCTCAACAGAATTCATGATCCTCACACTACTTGAACTTGATAGCTGATCTTCAAAAGCTGATCCATTATTCATGCTTGAGACTGAAATCTCATCAGATTGAGAAGGATTTCTGTTCTTTCTGTAAATACTGGGCTTTTTAAGCATTGCTGCTTCAATTGCAGCTTTCAACTTGTTACCTTTATTTATCTCATCTCTTGAAGTTCTAGTAACAGACGAATCAAAACCAAGTGAACGGTGGCTGTCAAAAGTGCAAAATTGTGTTGAGTGACCAATCTCTTTACATTTCTGGCAAGGAGCACTACTAGCACCAGCGTCAATGCTCTGCTTCGGGTGGCTGATAGAACTATCCGTTGCTCTCTCAGATAGATAAGTTGATTCTCGAGCCCGAGGTAATTCATCCTCACCTGTGTGCAACAAACAACAGTTAAGGCAAAGTAAGCACAGAGAAACGAAAATATGCTACACACAGACAGACAATGATTCACACCTGTAGATGCAGGGCCTTCTGCAGCCCTATGAATGCCATGGTTAAGTGGTTTTGTTGATATTGATATACTGTCGGATTGAACAGCCTTTAATTCGGTATTGTTTGTTGAAGTCAATGAAACAGACTCACCACGGTATGTAAATTTTGAATCACCTTTTGGTACAGAGATAGTGGAACCAGATATAGTTGGATTAATTGATGTCCGTTGTGATCTGAATGAATTCTTCCTTTCAAAAAAGTTTTTCTCATTTGTGTGCTTTGAGCCTTTAAGATCCTGAGCATGAGAAATTTTAGGGGACAACATCTTAACTTTTGATTCGCTCCTAGAGCTTGCCGAATTTATAGATTTGAACGATAAAGATTTGCCTATCCCTCTCACAGCTCCTTCTTTTGCATCACGCGAAGTGGCTTCTTTACTTGATCTATACTTACGAGGAACTTCGTCTACAAGCTTAACTTTCGATTTTGCGCTTGAAAAGTTGAATGAATTAGATTTGAGGAAACCACCTGCAACACGAATTACAGCTAAATATTATGATACAGCTAGGATTAAAACATACATTGAGATTAAATGAATGAAGCACCATTATCTGTTTACCTCCAGTAGTCTGCAATGTAGTAGGAGAGTGTGCAGCTTCAGAAGTATCACTAGAAAAATGGGTGGGCTTCACTTTTCCGCGATCTAAGCTCTTAAATGAGCTATCGCGAGAGAGTGACCGTACTCTGCTAGGATGAGCTGGCTTTGGGGATGATATTACTGGCTCAAGCACCTGCCGTTTGGAAGCTGGTGAAATTTGTGTGTCATCAGCCTTTCTCTTATTAGAACCCTTTGCACATGAAGGTCCTTTATTAGGTCTATTTCCTTCAACATCTGAGACTTTTGCATCCAACTTATTAGCACGGACACTAGCAATCTCGATGTCTTCCCGTCCACAACGTAAATCTTTTTCAGCTCGATCTTCTGTACCACATCTATCTTGCCTCCTAGCATCAATTTGCTCACAAGAGTTGCATTCTTCACATAGCCAATCACCTTCGGGTACTTTATCCAGCCTTTCTCGCATGCAATAACTGATTGACGGGAGTATACATTTTTTAAAATTATTTCAATAGAAAAGAGAAACACCAAGCACAAAAATATGGGATTAATCTCCAAGCTTACGTGTGTTCAGCACCATCAGTACACCTACAGCATATAGCCAGTAAATCCTCCCGTCCGGCATCTCCACAGATGTCACAAACTTTTACCTGTCCCCAAACAACAAAATACTCAAGAAGCGGCTATGTGACATAATAATAACAAGAGTAACTAACAAAAACCACAACAACAAAGCCTTATTTCCAAAAATATTTGGGGTGAGCTAACATGAAAAGCCCTACAGAAACATCAATGAAGAAGTGAGAAATCAATGAAAAAGTGAGATGTTTTTTATATTATTAAAAAAAGAGTTTATACTTGGATGTACAAAAAATGAAAACATAGATTAGAAGAAAAAAATCATAACCACTGTGAAAACTAAGAATGTATTTAAAAGAAGAAATAAGTGTGAAGAACAAGAGAAACGGGATTTTCTAAAAAAATACATATATGAGTATCAATATATATAAATATACATATATATACTCCCTCCGTCCCAAAACAAAGTACCCATTTTGCCATTTTGGGTGTCCCAATGGAAAGCACCACATTCCCAAAAAGGAAAAGATATACTCCCTCCATCCCATACTTATTGCTACTAAATGAGATTGACGGGGATTAAAAAAATATGTTGGAAAAGTAAGTATTGTGAGTAGGTAGGAGAGAGAAAATAAGTTAGTGGATAGTTGTTGTGAGTGGATATGAGAGAGAAAAATGAACATTTTGGGTAAGTAGCAATAAGTATGGGACGCCCAAAATGAAAATTAGTAGCGATTATGGGACGGAGGAAGTAATACTTCATTATTAGTGGCACCCACTTGTCATACAACAACTATCCACTTACTATTCACATCCCACTTTCTCTCTCCTTCCCACTCACTCACAACACCTACTTTTCCAACATTTTTCCTTAATTCATGTTCCCAAAAGCAAATGGTACTTTGTTATGGGACGGAGGGAGTATACCTCCGTCCCAATTGAAACTACACATTTAGTTAGACTTGAGCCCGAGAATTCAGGAAAAAAGTTAGTGGATTAGGTGTTGTGAGTATGAAAAGTGAGATATGAGAGAGAAAGCGGGTAGGAATAGTAAGGGGAAAGTTGTTGCGAGCGGGGAAGTGAGTCCAATTAAATAAAAATATATTGTAAACTTTCCATTTTTTAAAGTGTATAGTTTGTAATGGGGCACCCAAAAGGGTAATGTGTAGTTTCAATTGAGGCGGAGGGAGTACATATGTATATACGAATGTGAATATATATATATATATACATGTATATATATATATATATATATATATATATATATGTATATATATATGTATATGTATATATATATGTATATATATATATATATGTATATATATATATATATGTATATATATATGTATACATCATACCCCATAATCAACAATAATCTTATGATTATAGTGGATGATGGGAGGAGGGAGGAGGCTACGCAAAGAAGGAAAGGGGAAAGGGCAAAGGGAGGACGAAGAAGAAAAGTGCTAAAAATATGTAGTAGCAACAAAGAATTCCCAATAGAAATAGACCTCAAGTCACGTGTCTTCTGTTTACCAGCACTGCATTCAAGCAGTTTACAAAATGAATCTAACGAAACAGATGGGATTACCTTAAACAAATACTTGCAAGTACCAACTTTATAAGATATAAACAGGGAAAGCAATAATATACATCTAAGCGCTTGCACATAATGATCTCGATTATGAGGACAGAAGAATTAACATGAAGCACAAAATCAAAAATGATCTCAAAACAATAATAGTATATATAGGTAACTAGTACTACCTCTGTTCCTAAATGAATGTCCATTTTCAAGAAACTTTTGTCCCAAAATGAACGTCTTTTTTTCGAAAATTGTCCCTAAACGCTTTTGTAGCAATTTTTTCACTAGTCTCTTTATACTTGCAAGACTAAACGTTTGGAAAGAGGATTACAAGAATATATGAATCCTTGCCACTAAATTGTATAAAAAGTAGAGATTTTCAGAATTTCCTAAAAATGTAATTTGGACATTCATTTAGGGACGAAGGGAGTAGCAAACAAGTCGAACACAGTTTTTCTACTCACATCATGCTCCACAATATCAGCTTCATCGCTCTCATCCGCATAATGTGAATGAAAAGAAGTTGCCTTGGCCTCAGGCAAGCTCAGGAAATCTCCAACATTCTCAACTTCTCGAATTTGTTCTTCACATAAAGCTTCATCAGGCGAATCACCAACATCATTCCTAGTTTCTACTTCTACCTTCTCGTCAAAACCAACTTTACTATTCTGAACATCATCAGAAATGTATGAGGCAGGTTTCTGCAAGTCACATACTTCCCTGCAACCACTTTTCGTGCTTCCATCGACATTAAATATGATCTCCAGAGAATCTGAAGCGGTTTGAAATAGTACACCTTTTCCACGGCTCTCTAAAACTAAACTATCAGCAGGCAAATTTATATTATCTGTCTGGCGAACAGAGATTGAACTATTGTTAGTTTGCTCAGCTCCACTCACAGACGAAATATTGTCATCATGGCCTTCTAAAACCCTTGAATCATCAAACTTGATTGCAGCATAATTCTTATTTGGTAAACACTCTGATCTCAAAGAGTGGTTATCGCCACCGAGAATTTCACAAGTTGACAACTTAGCAGAACTAACATTTCCAGATGCATCAGACAAATCAGACGTCCTCAAGTGGGCTTTACTTTGTGCATTCTCTGAGAACGAATCATGACTTGAATCTGAATTCATTAAGTAGCTAGCTTCACTAGTAGCATGTTGCCCAATTTTAGATCTTCTACGTTTTACAGTGTTTGCAACATCAACAGAATAACTTAAGGTATTTTCTCTATACGGTTCATGAGAGAAATCTTTAGTCTTCGACCGCATGAGAGCTTGAGCAACAAGCAAAACAGATGAGCAAGGAGCAGAGCAGACGTTACACGCCCCAAATTCTGCTGTCACTGCAACTTTTTGACTTTTGAAAAGCCTACTAAATTATTCATCAGTTAGAAATAGCACCTACCATTAACAACCATATAAAAAATAAGTAAAAAGGAACAAATATATTGCCACAGAAAAGAAAGGAAGAGGAAAAAAAGATAATGAAAAAGTCAAAAGGAAGAACAAGATGGAGGGGGGTGGGTGGAGAATCCTTCGAAAAACAAATGTACAAAACATACTAATCCTTCAAGAGCATCTAACATCTTAATCAGAAAGTAGCACGAATAAATTAACTACAGTGAAAGGTAGTGCTGTTCATAGTTATTAAAGGCCCAAGGCGCACCCAGGCGCAAAAGGTGTGCCCGGAGCCTAGGCGCGCTTTTGATAGCTATGGTGCGTCACGTAGTTATTAAGGCCCAAAGCGCACCAAGGCGCAAAAGGTGTGCCCGGAGCCTAGGCGTGCTTTTGATAACTACGGTGCTGTTCTTGAGGTCATTCAAATTCCCACAGCCAATCCCCAATGACTGGATAAGTCAGGGTTTCTCTCTGATTCATTCATTCAGATTAGGGCTTACTAATGCCTCTTCTAAACCCTCCCCAACTAAGGTAGGTTTGCGTCAGATTAAGGTCCTGTGTGAATTTAACAAACTTATGGTAATCTATACTCTACTTGAATCTCTTAGGATGCAATAGCATCTGATGCCCTGCTTGCAAAAATCAAGGCTGATTATTCACCACACTGAACATATTACATACTCAATAACCTCTCCATCCCATCAAACAGAAAATGAGTAGTTTACAGAGTTGATGATTTCACATCAGCAGACAATTTTGAGAGTAGTATGCCCAAAAAAATAAAATGAATCCAAGTCCCATCGCCCACTCGGCAGGGGTCAACAAAAGCAACAAAGGTTAATAGAGGATATACACCCAAGGGATTCTGTGAGAAATGGAGCCACTAAAGTTGGCATCCCACAAACAGTAATCCAATGAACTTGCTCTCTTTATGCCAAATAGACTGTTGCTCTACAGAAACTTCCAGAAGCCATTTACCAACAAGAGAAACACTCCAACACTAAAGCTTCCCTAGAGTTAACCTGCCTTCCTAAGGCACACTATCTCTCAAGTCACATCTTTCTCCCTCCCTTGACACTTCAGATGAAAAATCTCTCATGATATTTTCAATTCTCTCAGTAAAATGGGTTTTGAACAAAGAAAGGTACTATGGACGGCTACTTGAAAGCTGACAGACTGGATCTATTAGGAGCAGTGTAAGAGCCCCCCCCCCCCCCCAGAGAATTATCCTTTTCCCAAAAACAAGGAGTTTAGACTTTAGCCACCCTTTCCACCACCGGACCCCAAAATATGGTAGTCATTACTCACTAGAGGAATACCTCAGTAAAAAACCAGTCATGCAAGGACCTTACACACAATATTAGATGCATAAACACCAATCTCACCGAGCTTTAAGTAAATATCTGCTATACCACATATGCACACACTTAGCCAGATTCTACTTTATTTTTTTTAAGAAATTAAGTATTCTTATAGGGGGAAAAAATGTAAGATCAGATGCACAAGAAGTCCATCACAATACAATCAGAAAACAATCAGCCTATACTAAGTAATTGCTGCAGTCTCCGATTCATTTCAAGGCTGATAAAGAAAATCCCCGATTTATCCCCTTTCGAATATGCCCAAAAAGAAGCTAAGCAAACAACTCTGTCAAATAATTGGGAACTAACTTGATAGGTAATGATCCTTGAATGATACTGGCATAAAGTCAGTCCAAATACACCCCAATAGAAAAAAGCAAATACCCCACACTAGAGAGAGAGCCCAACAGCTAAAATCAGAACAAGAATGTTAAAACAGCATAAATTTACCCTGTTATATCAACGTATTGGTCTTGAAGTAGGGTTCTATTTCATCCACGGACCCTTGAATCCTCCCTCCAAAGACTGGAGTGATCTGAAAGTAAAGCAAACAATATCATCTCATATCTCTCTCTCTGAGTTTTTGATCAATAGAGCATGAACTTTATCGCATGTTTTTTGGGTTTAACAGCAGTAGCGCATGGTTAGACTGAAATGGTCAGTAAAATAAGTGTAAGGTACGCAGACAAGCAAGCTAGGAAATGACAGCATAGCATAACCAGTAGTCACACAAAAACCACAGGGGGAACAAAGGGGAAAAGTTTTTCATTTCTCAAAACACAGGCAGTAGAAATTATTAAGCCAATTAATTCAGGAACACCAAACCCTAGCCTTCAAATACCAGTACAAGTATCAACTTTCAAAATGATAATTAAAAAAATCAAGTGAATTGCAACTACTGCAGATGCTGATGTCCATAGAGCAACAATATGCAATTAAACAGTTAAAACCGCAATAGGAAAGAAAAAAACAGGGTATAATTTAACAAAAAAAAGTGTAGAATACCAAATAGGGAAAAGAAAACAAAAAGAATGAAGAAAACCCTAAAAATTGGGGAGGGATTAAAGGGGATAACAAAAAATAAATAAAAAAAAAGGAAAATTGCATGCCTTGGGTTAGGGAATGATCTGGGTTGTTGGTTGAATCAGGACGGATGATCGATCAAACACGAGTTGGTTGTATGGTCGGATATCAATAAATGAATGATGGAAACCAAATATGCACCTCTAAGTATGGATTGGGGCAAATGGAAGCAATATCTACCGCCAGCAGCCAATTGGAGTAGCAATTAACAACGAAAGCCAAATTGAAGAGAGGGTAGTAAGCCAAGGTGATTAATTTAATTGAAGATAACTGCAAATTAGATAGAAGAAGAAGAAGGAGGAGAAGATGAGGATCTGCAGGAGAGTCTTAGAGAATGGAAAAGGGTTAGGGTTGGGTCCGCTCAGTGGACGTTTGGTTTTGGGAAGACCGTAGAACTAGAAACAAACGCGCACCTTCGTCTTTGCTTGCTCTGCTCAATTGCTTATTTCTCTTCTTCATCAATAACTAAGTACTACCCTAAATGAGTCTCCATTTCCAGAAAATTTTTGTCTTAAATTAAAATAAGTATTCATTTTGGTTATAACTTTGTCCATAAATATTTTTTTAAAAAAAAAATTTTTACATGTCTCTTTATACTTAAAAAAATTGTAAAAAGGATTATATGATTATATATGAATTTTGCCACCAAATTGTACAAAAAATTATGTCTCTTAAAATGAAACTAGTGCGAACCCGTGCTACGCACGGGAAAGTTGAAGGTTTGATAAATAATTTTTATTTTACTATAATAATTTTTATTTTATTATATTAACAATTCTAAAATAAAAAATAGAAGTAAAAAAATGTGAAATATTTGAGTAAGTGTCAATCACTATAGAAGACCTTCTTTATTTATTTTTCTAAAAAAAACAAATTGGTCCTTGAAAATATATTTTGAATTAACTATTGAACCACTTTTGATTACCAATTGTTATCTAATTTATTTCTTAACCAACTGACCTAATTCAAAAGATTAAATTGCTCTTAACTCAATGAGGAATGGCCATGATTTTTTATATGATTTTAAGAGATGTAAATCATATTCAAATGAATAAAGTTACAACATGCTAGTCTTAGATTAGTTGCTGCCAATAAAGCACATCAGTAAAAGATTGGAAAATTCAGTCATGAAAACGAACTCAAATAGAAAAACTCAAAACATGAAAGTTGTAGATAAAATAAAAATACATGAAATTCGGAGTTTTTAAATTCAGAAAATTAGTTTTGATCAATTAAATACATGGAGACATTTAAGACCTCAAATGGAAACACATTTTGACAGATTTTATTGTCATGCAAGATGGGTGAAAATAAATATGTAAATTATACATAAAATTATGTGAACATCTAGGAACATACTTTTATGGGTTAAGAAGAGTTTTCAGTTTACAAATCTCAAAAATTCCATGTATATATTTTACTATAATTATTGCAAAACAAAGCAGACCTTCATAGTGCTTCATGGGCAGATTTTTGTTACTTCAAATTTGTAGTCCAAAACCAAGACAAATGAATGAAGATTGTAGACGTTTCTGCAAATAGATAAAGAAGAATCAGTGATAGCCAACAAAAGTGTATGTGATATCAAAAAAATATATAAAAACAAAAATAGAAACTTAAAGAAACAACGTGTAAAGCAATGAATCTTACAACTTTGAACAACAACAATTTCAAATGTATCCACGTGGGTAGCTGCAAGAAATAAAAACATGACAAAATTAATAAAGCTCATAAATTTTCATCAACAAAATCAATCAAAAATATCACACAAACAAAGATAAGAGAAATACAACAACAACAAAAACAAATTTTCTTTCTCATATTTATATTTCCATGCAAAGACTGTACACATTCTTTTATTAAAAGTGATTAAAAAGTATTTATATCATTAATTAGGGAGTTGAAGGAAAGGAAACTAAAAATACATGAACAAAATTCATTCAAACATAAATACTAGAGCGACTCTCCTGTGCGGCTGCCGCATGGCGTGCGACGGCGCCAGGAGCCGAGCTGCCATTTTTTTTTTTTTTTTTTTGCTTTTTTTTTTTTTTTTGCAATCCCATTTTTTTTTTCCTCCCAACAAAAGTAACACTTCTTATAACGAACTGTAACACTTTTTTTCTTCAAATGTAACACTTTTTTTTTTCCAAAAATGTACCACAATTTTGCTTTAATAAATTAAAGATTGACAACTAAATTAGTGTAACACTTTCTATAAAGGAATGTAACACTCATTTTTTTCAAATGTAACACTTTTTTTCACCCAAAATTAACATATGATTGACAACTAAAACTAATGTTACATTTTATAAAAAATGAATGTAACATTTTTTTTTCAATTGTAACAGTTTATATTCTTAAATGTAACATTTTATATGAAATGTAACAATATTTTATTGAGAAAGTAACAATTGGAATGCAAACCCATTTTTTTTGTTGTAAAAAACTGCTGTTACATTTAACAGTTTTCGTGTTACATTTTGAAGATGAATTTGTTACTTTTATCAGAACAGAGTGTTACATCTTAGCTGAAGGAGCAGCTCAAACTTTTTATGTGTAAAAAATTATATATTTTTTTTAAAAAATCAAATCATATCATGACCTATGTAGTTTTATTCGTCTCGTCGAGACGAACACAGCGGTATTTTTATTTTTTTTCTGAATAATAAATCTCAAGATATAGCATTTTAAAGTTAATGGAGTTTTTTTTTTTTTAATGACACGTGTCACAACGGGAGAGGGGGAAGGAGCCGGGCGGGTCGGCCCATGGGCCAAGCCCGCCGCACGCCATACACCGGATGTATGAAAGAATTTGTCTAAATACTCCTATATCTTTCAAATTCTTGGGTGGTTATATATGAATGTGTAAAGCATCTTTTAATGAATGTCTAATGTATGACCTTTCACAATCCATACGGGTCTATGTATGTATATGTAGTGTTAAATGTAATAATTAACATATAATGTAATTATTATAATTAATTAATAATTACCTAATAATATTAATAGTAATTTTAAAAATGATTAAAAAATATTTAGATTTTCATGCAAAGATTGTATGCATTCTTTTATTAAAAGTGATTAAAAAGTATTTATATTATTAATTAGGGAGTTGAAGGAAAAGAAACTAAAAAGACATGCACAAAATTCATTCAAACATAAATACTCCTATATCTTTCAAATTCTTGGGTGGTTATGTATGAATGTTTAAAGTATCTCTTAATGAATGTCTAATGTATGACCTTATAATCTTTCATATTCTTTATCAGTTTTCTTTTTCAATTAGGGGTAATTATTGTAATTCATGCACCGAATTTAAATGCAATGAGTCTTATCCTATAATTTGATTAGTGTTTTTTTTTTTTTTTTTTGAAGGATATAACTTGATTAGTTGAAAAGTCACACATTTAAATGCATTCCCTACCTAGTCTACATTTATATTCTATATATAAGAGTATGGGTTCTATTATATACTAACATGTTCTTATAGAATACTCTTCTCTTTATATATGTTCTTTACACAACTTTTGTAAAGAGAAAAGTGATTCAAAGTACCTAGTTACATACCTATTATGATCAACTAATATTATTACATAGGTAGCGAAATGTCAAAAGACATTGGAAATGAAACAATCATCCTACATGGAAGCCTCACAATCAAGATAAACCATTTTATTGCTTACGTGTCATACCTAGAATTGTTTTCACCAACTTTAAAATACTATAGTATTGATTTAGACACCCATTTAGGGACAAAAGCAGTACTACCTCTGTCCCTAAATGAGTGTCCAAATTTCATTTTAAGGGACATCTGAAAATATCAACTTTTTGTACACTTTGGTGGCTAAGATTCATATATATTCTTGTAATCTCTTTTCCAAACATTTAGTTTTGCACGTATAAAGAGACCGATGAAAAAAAAAATTGAAAAAAAACATTTAGGAACAAAGTTATGCTCGAAAAAGACACTCATTTTGGGACAAATATTTCTTGAAAATGGACACTCATTTAGGGACAAAGGGAGTCCCTCCCATTCCGATAATAGTGTGCATAAACTTCGTATTTATTAAAAAGTACTAACATTTTGAATTTTTTTAAATGTAAATTTTAGATTACGTTCTATTATTTAATTAATGTTATTCATTTGTCATACTTATAACAACTATCTATTACTATTCTCTACTTTACTTTTTTTTTCCTACTTCACTTTCATACTCACAATGACTATCTACTATTGTTCTTTCTTTAATTTCATTGCACATTTTAAACTGTGCATATCATTGTGGAACAAAAGAAGCATACATAAAAATTTCACCATTACCCCTATGTCATACTAATGATTAACGTTCTTCTTGAAACTCGTCTAAAACATTTCTAAACGATTCGCTTGCAAAATAATCGGACAAATACTCAAAATATCAAAAATAAATACTATGGTCCATTAAAGGTAACGACTTTCCATAGATTATGGAATCATGTAGTGTTCTTTGTTGAGTCTAGGGGCTTGGCTTACTCTTTTCTATTCGCATATACTTTTTTGAAATCTAAGCATCAAAGATATATGTTTTTGATCTTTTCCTTCCCTGACCAATCGTGCTCATGTCGTACGAACCTTTCAAAAGAAATCCACATTGGGGGCTATTCTCTTCGCCCCTTACCCTCACTACAAAGTTTGCTACCTCTTCGATATAATGCCTAACTCATTCAAGCCCAATATTTTGTATGTCTCTCCCCGAATAAGAGACAAATTACTCTCGTGTCTGAGTTATCTTTGAGTACATACTCTTTAAAAAAAAAAAGGCGCAAAAGGGATGTCTGCTAGATTAAAAACCCAAAAGGGCGATCTAGGAAAAAGTCAGGGTGCATCACAAATCATAATCAAAGACAGAGGGAAAGCATCATTCAAATATTCTTTTTCGATCTTCCTCAAATCGAAGAAGCACGAGAGCATTCAGCTTATCCACAAAGTCATCTACAACATACAAGATTCTTGAGGCTTGTGGTAGACCAACACATAAGATAAACTTGGGAGATAGATCATGTTTCTCCTCACCTTCTCTAGAGACTTTCAGACATGGAATCCTAGAGTTGTTCAAAAGTACGCTCGGTCGATTAACAGCTTGCATACGGATCAATATGAATGGTTGTCAGATCGATAGTCGTCTCCTTCATTCTCATGACATGACAAGGCTCAAGGAAAATGATCTGGACAACTAGTCTCGTGCGAGAGCAGTTGTCTCGTACGAGACAACCATTACAGAAACTCTGTAGCAGTTTTGCGAAAAACCTAATTTGTTCCTGTGAGAGCCCGCGCCCATACCCGCGTAGGGATCCGTGCGAAACCCGGCTGGAATCCGCTCGGTTTCTCAAAATGGTTACCCTACTTTGGTTTTGAAAAGAAGAGTTGCCACCTCATTTTATTTAGGAAAATAGAGATAAAACCTTTTTGATTGAAAAGTGGGTTCGGGGGCTATGTTACGAGAGGAGAAGGTGTTAGGCACTCCGCTCGCCCTTTCGGTCTCTAGCATGCTTCCGCCTACGCTTCACTTTAGTTTGCCTTTTTAAAATGTATTTTATATCCTAACGTTGAGAAAAATGTGTTTTGTATGTACAAGGAGTCTTCCTAGTCTAGGTCGATTTACTTGATCGCAACCGGGAATCGGTTTAGGTGGATTCCCGATTGGTTTTCGAAAAGGGTTTTGAATCAAATAGACAAGCAAGACAATTAAAGGGGAAAGGGGGAATATTGTACAAATAATACATGTATATGAAAAGAATGGGATAAATCCCATGAAAGAATAAATGTCCACGTCGCGGTTTCGACCATTGGATACGACGCCATTCTCCGTCCCCGAGCTTATGTACCTGGCTTAGACTTATTCAAATCCAAAACTAGAAATTGGGATTTACTCCCAGATTGTTAGAGATCATTGATTAGTTCTTTGAGCTCAAATGATAATAAGAACAATAATCACAAGGAGCATTCAGCACAGGAAAGTCATGACCTTCATACATTCAGAACCAATTTACTGCCTCGAGACTCATGAATCTTGGAAAACACAAAGAATGAAAGTTGAACAACACGTTCGATACATGAAGTAACCCAAATATTAGGTTCAGATGATGAGTTTAAGTGGTTCAAATTATCTCTGACATTTTGGTGTCAGAAGCTGAGAATGCCAATTCTGGAATTTGGAAGTTTGAAGGAGGGACGAAAAAGGGGACTTTTGGAGATCTAAAAAATATGTAAAAAGTATGTACACTTTTCTGGATTCGTTGGGAACAAAATTTGTGTTTTGACTTAAGCCAAAAAACCAGGTTTTGACAGAGTTTTAAATACAAGAAGGCAGCATGGTACAGAGAAAGATACACTGGACAGCACATCTGGAACTCAAAGATAAGCATGGAAACCTAAGCTAAACATGTAATATGAACATGAAACTCCACGAGAATGAACTTAAACACATTATGAACAACTTTCATGCTTTGACTTAAGCCTAGAAACCACTTTAAGATGGAATTCCAAGAGCATGGAAAACATTAGCTCAGACATAGTATGAAAACTGCTTGTTTAAGTCACAAAGAGGGGTTTCAAAACGTGACCAAAACTTAAAACCAAGTTATGAAACTCGTGGAATTTATTATTTAACATGTTAAGATAATTATCAAAGGATTATTTTACATTAAAAGCTAATCTAAACATGAATATACATAAGAATGGGAGAAGAGGGCAGATTCATGGAAAGATGAGAATTTGCATGTATAACTTGGAGAAATGAGCATATTGACTTTAATGAAAGCATGCAAACTTGATGAATTAAATATTAACAACAAAGATCCCTCATTTACATGGCCATATCATGAGTTTTTACATGGATGAAAGCATAAAAATGAGGGAGACCTAGCCATTAGTTGACTAGGTCCCAAACCAAGTTACATAACTATTTACATTGCTAAGGTTTCAAAGTTTACCTAGAGGTCTTACCTAGCTCAAGAGGTGGGGTTGTGCTTCCTTTGTCTACCAAGGGAAGACTTCCTTTTGTTTTGATTGAGTTGAAGTTGTTGTTGTGGTTGTTGTTGTTGTTGTGGTTGTTGTTGCTTGTTGTTGCTTGTTGTTGTTGCTTGAGTGTTTGGGGTGAGTTGTTTGAGGTGTTTTATTGGTGTAGAAGTGGTGGAGATGTGGTGGAGGAGTGGTGGTTGAGTGGTGGTGGTAAGAACAAGGGTGTAAGTTGGAGAGAATAGTGTAGGGAATGTGTATATTGAATGAATGTGTATGAAGTTCTCTTTTTTTCTTGAATCACCCCCCCCCCCTCTCGGATCAACCAAAGGAGTATATGGAGGTGGGAGGTAAGTTTTCTTGGACCAAAATGCCCTTGATTGAGGGTAGAAGAGGGAGGACCGAATTATTGGTGATGTGTGTCAAGTTTGGCAATGATGTTGTCTTGAATAATTGTGGAGCAAGGGAAAAATCTGCACATAAGGGAGTGCCCTTGATTTCTTTTCTTCATTATGCCACGTGTCGCGCCATGATTTGTTGATCCAACATGACTCACCCCATTTGTTGAATTCCCCCATAGCCAGCAAGCATGGGTCATTGACGTGCTTGTGTGGCTTTCATTTCGGCTCCGTCTTTCCGCTCCGCAACTGTTCCGTCGTGCGTGCTTCGGTGTCCCGGTTGTCCGCGGGCCCAACATGAAAGTTGCTCGGAATATTTTTCTGGTCAAGACGGTATGTCTAAAATATGCTAAAAAGTAAGGAAATACCATAATATAATTTTAAATGCACAAGATGACCGGTAAAAGGCTTTTTATGGGTGCGGGACCCCGTTCATGGGTCCGCGCACGCGAATTTTTTAGAATGTGTCTGTTTACTCAGTTTTGAGCCCTGATCATGAATCCGGACATGGTTTTTCCATCCGATGCACCGATAAGGCGTACGGTAATCCCGAACTGCCAAATCTGGGGTTTTAGGTCAATTATTGCGCTTAGACCAATTTAAAGGTTTGGTTTTAGGGGTGCGAGATCGGGGTGTCTACAGTTCCTAACTTGTCAAATACAAGTCCCCAAACCTACACAAATCTACCTATACAGTTCATACAAGAAAATATTAAATAAGGGAAAGACTTTATACTCTTTAATAATGCACTCGTTTTTAATAGATTTTGATATAAAAAAAAATCTAATTGAATCTATTTATTTTTAAAATTTTGAATCTCATTTTTGTTTTTTTTTTTTTTGAAAAAATCTTTTGCATCTTTTGAAGCAACCATCACAGGCTGCCATGTGACTTTATGACGTGGAATTCCATGTGGCGCGCTCTGAAAGCAGAAAATGTTTTCGCTTTAATATATTATATGGATGGATGGATGATAAAAAGTCAAACAATATTGTTGTTGTTGTTGTTGATTGTATGCCATTACTTCTTCATCTTCTTCATGTTCTCCCACATTTGACCACCAAGACCCCTATCAAAATAGGAATAGTAATCATTATCAAAAATAAAATAAAATTCATGCATTGGTGGTAGTGTTGGTGTTGGTGTTGGTGTTGGTGGGCGAGATGAAGCTTTCTAAAAAAAAGACATTAAATAAAAATAAAGGGGACAAATGGAAAATATAGGACAGATGGAAAATATGGGACGGATGGAAGTTGGAGAATGGGTGAAAATTTGAAATATGATTTCTGAGTGATGATTTGAGCAAGAGAATTGAAGAATGTGAGTAATTCCGTCAGAGAGGGGTAAGAGAAAGTTAAAGAGTGTATGTAGAAAAATAGTGCAAGGAGGGGAATGATATTTATAGGTGACAAAAAATGTAGAAATTTGATTAATATTTTTTTTAGGGTCTGCAAATCCTCCAAAAAGAGGGTCAAAATTGGTCAAAACTGACCAAAAGGTCAGATTTTCTACCAACGCCTATAACTGATTAGAGTGGAGGACATGGGCAACGACTACTTAACGGCTAGGATTCTGGTCTGGTGGTCTTGCAGAAACTGGAAAACGACGCCATGTGACTGTTGGAACCGGCGGTTCCCTGGTTACCAGGTCTGTCTCCACAGCAAGAACCGCAGGGTCCACAGTTCTGGGCATTGACTAGTAGAATTCGATCTGAATTCCCACGGTTCCCGGTTCCATCCGGTTACAGTTCTTGGGCGGGTACGGGATTAACAGTTCCGGGTTCCGGTTCTTCACGCCGGGTCCGGATACATTTTGGGCATGTCTATCCATACCGTGTTAACCCCTATCCATATAGGCACAACATCCATGTCCTCAAGAAACTCACAAAGGAAAGGATCTACCCCTCCCCCCGCCCTTTTTTTATTGACTTCATTGAAAAAAAAAATCACAGGGGTAGATTGGAGGGAATTCTCTTAAAAACCTCCGTCGCCTCTAACTGTTTCTGAACAGTTTCCGACTTCTTTAAAATGTCCAGAACAGTTTCGGTAGGCTGAGCACCCCTTTCAAGAGGGGAAGTCTCAACCCTAACTGGAATTACATGTGGAAGAACACCACCCTTGACGTACTGTATTCCCGTACCTTCATTTTTCCTTTCCAGGCAGCCTCAGAGATAAAAGTCAGCTGATACTCAGGCACAAGACTAGCAATTGTGGCTGCAACATAAACAAATAACTCAATCAAGTAGAATTAACGATACAAATTCGAGACTGTACGGTATTCTTCTCTTTCAAAACAAGATTCAAGAATTCTTATGTTTACTTGAACATGCATACATAGTAGAGTTGATAAGGTTAAGACTGAATTCATGTAAGCAGTTTGAACAAAACACGAATTACATGCTTTGATTATATAAATGTCGTGAATTTTGCACAGAAAATCATTTGAAACAGGTCCAACGGTTAAACTTTCTATATGCTACAATAACAATAATAGCTGCAAGCTTCGTACTTAAGGAGCCAAAAAAAAAAAAAATGGACATTTTTGCATGAGCCAGCAAGGTGCTCCAAAGAACTTCTCCTCCGCCCAGTCTTGCAACAAACTTGAATATCAGGCCATTCTTCCATAGTCTTTTCTCCCATTAGAGGAAGGTGGGATGGATGTAGAGGGATGGTTGCCCCTACGCCCTACAAAACAACCAAATACAGTATATGGTTAGAAAGTTTGCATGTCTGGTCTTCAACTACAAATAAGCTACTACTACCTTCGTCCTGGAAAGATAGTCCCATTTCAAATTTGGTGGTCAACGCATTTGAACTTTGACCAAATTTTTTATGAACATTTGATTTTCCTCATGAAATTTTATAAATTGTCACTGAATGTATTCTTTGTACTGTATGAATAACAATTTTTTAAATAACACGAGGATAATCAGAAGTTCATAAAAAGTTGGTCAAAATTCAGATGAGTTGACCATTAAAATTGAAATGGATTATCTTTCCCGGTGGGAGCTAGTGGCCAAAGTGAAACTTGCAGATATTCTCTAAATATAAGGTTGGGTTATGAATGTACCCCATGGTGTAGCATTGCTTCCGGGAGAACGGGGACCACCCCCAGAATTAAAGTTGGAAAGAGGAGGAGCCTGGACCTTCATATGATTTGTTGTTAATCTCCCATGACCAAACCGCTGCTGCTGTCCCAAACGATTTGGTGAAAAATGAGGCAAGAAATGTGATGATCGTTGTTCATTGGATGAGGGAGAACAGGGACCCTCTGCATGCTGAACCGGTCTGCATATTGTAAAATAAGCATACTTGAAATTTACATACACACTTCTATCCTAAATACCAAATTTCATCGCACATGAGCAACAATATAAATAAAAGATGTTGCTAGACATAAAAAGCTCATGCAAATAAAAAAAATCACAGAAAGTTATGATGCCAGTAACATAAATTTGAACATCCATTAAAACGTCAAACACTAAATAGTCTTGCAATTAGAAAGTAAGAAGACAACATAGGGGCAACAAAAGAGTTGTGCAAAGTGTAAACATAGAGGAAATGGGAGCACCCCTTGAACATTTCCTATGAAAACAATATATTCTAGGACCTTCTAATCTAATACTCCCTCCGCCTTTGAAAAGTAGTCCCATTTGGTATTGGATGGTCAATACAAGTGAACTTTGACCAAGCATTAACGCCATTCCAATAAACCCAACGAAATTCTTTAAGCTGTTATTGATAAATAACTTAATGATTTATCAATAATAATTTTTAGAATTTCACTAGGATAATTAGATTGACATTAATATTCAGTCAAAGTTCATATGTGTTGACCATTAAAAACCAAATATGACTATCTTTTTAGGACGGAGGGAGTATTTGAGAGTCACAGGGGTCATAAATGTTCTAAACACGTAAATAGGAGCAATGTAAATATCAATGATAACCCCTCAACTAAAAGCCAACATTCACGAGCACAGAAAAGATTTACGCTGCTGTTTAGTACAAACATGTCCTTTAACGCAATTCACAGAGCTGCTAACAACACGTATAAACGACAGTGACGTCTCTCTCTCTGTCGTGGCCCTCTTTAGGTGGTATCTCTTCCTCTCACTGCCCGGCAGTTGGCTCAGTCACCGTTGTCTCTATCGTGTTTGTATCTCTCTCTCTCTCTATATATAAATATATAATCCCGCCGTCCCATACTAAGGGACACAAAATTGGAAGTGCACTGGAATTAAGGAGAGAGCATAAAATATTGGTAGTAGAGTAGGTGTTGTGAGTATGAAAAGTGAGGTAGGAGAGATAAAGTGGGTAGGGAATAGTAAGTGAATAGTTGTTGTGAGTATTACAAGTGGGTTCCATTAAATTAAGAAGTATTATTAAGTTTCCATTTTGGGTAATGTGACTTATCAATGCGCCACCTAAAAAGGAAATTTGAGCCCCTTATTATGGGATGGAGGGAGGGTGGGTGGGTGTGTGTATCACATAACGGAAGACGATGCGGGGAAATGAAGTTGGATATGAGCTATCACACCATAGTTGTCAAAGGCGTCCGCCCGCCTCGCCCGCCTCGCTATTTTCGCGCCTTGCGAGGTCGAACGCCTTTCTGAAATCTGGCGGTCGTTTATGTTAGCGTATTTTAGTTTTTTTCCTAAGAATCCTCGCCAGTTTAGGAATCCTCCTCAGTTTAGGAAAGGGCCTGACTTGGTATAAACGCCCTAATTTCTTGACAAAAAGCTAGGACATACCGTGAAATTGTCGACGACGAGAAACCCAAAGTACGAATTGCGAAGTGTCTGGCTGCGAACAGCGACCTCCAAGGCTTCAATTTCTGCGACATCGGCTCTTCAATTGCCGACCTCGGCTCTTCAATTTCTGCCGACATCGGGTCTTTAATTTATGCCGACATCGGCTCTTCTGGTAGCGTCCGTCTGTCTCGTCTCTGTTCTCTTCTCGTCTTACTTTCTATTTCTTTTTATTTTTATTGTTTGTTGCAAATTTCTTTATTCACTCTCCTGATAAATGAAAGATAAATTGATTGTTTTCTTCTTTTACATTCAATCAACATAAAGCTGCCTTTTCCGAAAATTTGATGGTATCTATTCTTACTACTTGTTTAATTTAATATAATTCTTTGATTTCTAATTGAAGTCAACAAGTCAACATTTTTATTTAAATTATGTTATGATACTATTATTTAATATTTTATTTTTGTTAACAAAACAATTTTAATCTATGTTTATATGTTTTCTATTTTGTTTTCTAATATTTATTAAATTTTTGTAATTTTTGTACTATTTTTCCGCCTTGCTCGCCTTTTTGCCGCCTTTTCCGCCCGCCTCGCCTCTCGCCCTTTTTCTGGTACGTACCGCCCGCCTCCCACCTTTAACAACTATGTATCACACTAAACAAAATGTTGTTATCTCAGCCCCAAAACAGTTTCAACCAATATTTTTCAATATATATGGTCGCGCTCCAATGAGAACCATTTAAAATGAAAACCGTGAGAACCAAGCATAACCGTTTGATTAAATACAAAATCAAGGGTCCAGATTATAGATACAGTGGATAAAGTAGCTAATTTTCAAAATACACTTGGATACATTAGTCATTTAAGCTACTGTATCCAAGTGCAATTTTCAAAAACACTTGGATACAGTAGTTATTTAGCTCCTGTATCCAAGTGCAATATCAAAATTTAGGTATTGTATCCACTGTATCTATAATCTGGACCCTTGATTTTGATTATAATCTAATGGTTATGCTTGGTTCTCACGGTTCTCACACAATTGTGGTTCTCATTTGAGCACCTACATACATATATATACATATAGGGTTTTGTTAGGATACCCACTTCAAGAGTAGGTTAACAATGAGCCCATTTTTCTTGGACCAAAATATCCTTTTATTTGTTTAACAAATAAACTATTCTAGAGGGTATAGCAGTAAATTTAAAAAAAAACATGCGTCTCTCTCCCCTCGTCTCTTAAAATCCGGCATTTCTGAGAATTCCATTATCTTCATCCTTCAACCAACTCTATTCACAAACCCATATGTGTCTCACAGTGTCGATTCATCTCTCCGCTCTGTCGTCGGCACAGCTACAGAACCTTTATCTCTACAGCATATTGTGAATACCATGTATTATATGATTACCTGTAGCTAGTATAATTATCTAAGTTTCTTTCCTCTCTATGGATCTCTTAGGGGGCGTTTGGTTCGGCAGAAAAAAAATGAAGGAATGGAATGGTCAATGGAATGGGAATCTTGAAGGAATTGGAAAGGAAAATAATTGGTCAAACCTTGTGTTTGGTTGACACGGAATGGAATTGAATTTCCATTCAATTCCTAGGTAATTCATGTTTGGTTTCAAGACAAAAGTGTTGGAATGGAATAATAATAATAATAAATAATAATAATAATAAGAAATAATAATAATAAATAATAATAATAAAATAATAATAATAATAATAATATTAATAATAAGAAATAATAATAATAATAATAATAATAAGAAATAATAATAATAATAAATAATATTAATAATAAGAAATAATAATAAATAATAATAATAAATAATAATAATAAGAAATAATAATAAGAAATAATAAGAATTAATAATAATAATAATAATAATAATAATAATAAGAAATAATAATAAATAAATAATAATAATAATAAATAATAATAATAATAAAAATAATAATAATTTTATTATTGATTATTATTATTACTATTACTATTATTTATTATAATGATAAATTATTATTTATTATTATCACTATTATTATCACTATTATAATAATAATAAACAATAATAATAAAAATAATAATAATAAAAAATAGTATTATTATTTATTATTATCACTATTATTATTATTATTATTATTACTATTATTATTTATCTATTATTATTATTATTATTTTTTATTGTTATTATTTATCATTATTATTTATTATTATTATTATTTATTATTAACATTATTTCATATTATTATTATTATTATTATTATTATTTATTTGTATTAATATTATTATTTATTATTATTATTTATTATTATTATTATTAGTTATTATTTATTATTTATTATTATTATTATTTGTTATTATTTATTATTATTATTATTTATTATTTTTTTTTTATTATTTATTATTATTATTATTTATTTATTTATTATTATTATTATTATTATTATTATTATTATTTATTATTATTATTATTATTATTATTTATTATTATTATTATTATTATTATTATTATTCAATTCCATCAATGGAATGATTTTGGTGGAATTGAACTTTCCATCGATTTTGTGAAGGAATGGAGAATTCCTTCATTTGAAGGAATTGACCATTGCAATGGAATGAAAATTTAAAAAAAATTGAACCAAACATGATAATGGAATTGGTCAACCGGAATTCACCATTCCCTTCCCCCCTTTTACCACCAACCAAACGACCCCTTAAAGAAAAAAAATACAGTATGCTTGCAACAAATACAACTCCAGTGCCAAATCTCAAATTTTTGAGGGACTTTCGAACCCAAGATCAGTTAGTCTCCATCTTTCATTCACGCTCGAGGTCAATCAGAAATTTAAAGTTAAGTATTCATATATCCTTAAGATTTTAATATTTAATTGAGAATAAGAAAATTTGGGGATCTTAGAAAACCATAGTCTTTTTGCAAAGTTTACAGGGAAGGAAAGGGAATTGATGTCAGGGGTATTGAATGGTGGACCATTAATAATGGTGGGTTGTTTCCACCTCCACCGGACATGGTGGATTGGTTTTGGATTGTCGAGCTTAAGAGTAGAGAAAGGGGGTGGGTAAGATGCAGATGAGGCAATGGGCCTGTGATTTGAAAATTACTATACTATTCCATGGGGAACAACTGGTTGTTCTTTAAAGTTGGGGGTATTTTCGTCAAAGAAAAATGGGCTTAGTGTTAACCTACCCTTGAAGAGGGTATCCTAACAAAACCCATATATTTATATATATATATTATACTCCCTCCGTCCCAGCACAAGTAGGACTAGAGGAGTCTTCACACTAATTAAGAAAAATTAGCAAATGTGTGGTAGAAAATGAAGAGTGAGAATGAGTGGAGTAAATAGCAATGTTAGTTGGATAAATTGAGTGGTGGAAAATGAAGAGAGAGAATGAGTGGGATAAATAGTAGTGTTGGTTGAATAAATTGAGTGGTGGAAAATGAAGAGAGAGAATGAGTGGGGTTGAAACATTTCCATTTTGGGCAGTCTCACTTTTAGTGGGACGACCCCAAAGGGAAAGAAGTCTCACTTATGCTGGGACGGAGGGAGTATATATATATTCATTCCTTAATTCTTGTGCCCAACAGTAACCGCGATTATTAAGCTGGGACCGAGGGAGTATTCAAATGAGATGCTAGTGAATATTGAGGGGTATAAAATATGCTCAACCTTTAACAGCTACACATATTTGAGATCATATAACGCAGACAGACCCTCAGTAATCTTTGGCTAAACCTTGAGAACGGTAGATGATATTTGCCTTAAAATAAAAAGGAGGAAAAACAAATTAAACCAATTGACCAACCAACATAAGCAAACTCCAACCTCAGGAAGCCTAGTCACAGTTATTTTCAAACGTGAAGTCGTGAACAAAGTCTTCTGCAATCTTTTCACCTATCAGTCTCAAAAATAAGACAAAATATGTAGTATCATACTAAAAGGATTTTTTTTTTTTTCATGTCTAAACTTGTTGCAATTCCCACCCCAAAACAACAAAATTGAGCCAGATAAGGTTTACTGCAGAAAACACCAAGAAACTACAAACAATTCTATAGATACTGTAACGAACATGAAAATCTAAGTTAAGCGACAACTCACCTTTGCGCTGATATATTTGAATTTGTGTGAGGGATGCGGTTAAACCTCCTGACATCAACAAAAGATTCTGTGGGAGTAAACACTTGACCAATATGCATCCCCTTGCTGAACTCGGTTGTCATGCTGTTCAACTCCAAACCATCCTCTTGCAGAAGTAATTCTTCACTGAAACAAAAGGTAAATAAATATTATCAGCCTACATAATCAGGATTTCATCAAGTGGGTCCAGAGTTGTGAAAAAACCATTAGCTACAAATTATATATGGGAAATGTTTTAATCACTAAGAAGGTTTTGGGCCTATGTGGGCAACTCTATCATGAAGTTTTGGGTCCATGTGGGCAACTCTATCATGGTTAGGGAAAAATAATCCAAAATTGACGCTTATTCTGAAAAAGGCAAGGTCTTGAACAGGAATGATGAAGGACAGTCTATGGGAACGCTCCGCCAAGATTATTGAGATCCACACCCACTAAAAGAATGTGATCCACATTAGAAACTGCTTAGAATAGTCCTCTGAAGCAAACATAGCCATGAAAGTTTATCAAAATGACCTTACACACTCCCTAAAAAATAATACATAACTGGATCATAATTGCTCCTGAAGCAAGGGGCATGCTGGAATGCTTTGACAGTTGATACCAAAGTGCAGGCACCTGGCCGTTCGACAGGAATCTTTCTTGCAGATTTCATTTGTTTTCTTCATAGTTATAGACATACAGTAGGAAATCTCAGCGACACAATGCTCCCAGAGTAAACAGTATACTCCCTCCGTCCCAGCTCACTTGACACTTATTTCCATTTTGGTCCGTCCCAGCTCACTTGACACTTCCCAAATTAGCCTACTTTTTATAATAATATATTCACACTACCCCACCACTCATTCTCTCTCTTTATTTTCCACCACTCAATTTATTCAACCAACACTACTCTTTACACCACTCATTCTCTCTCTTCATTTTCTACCACATACTGTCCTTATTTTATTCTTTTTTCTTAGTTAATGTGCCCACCTCTTGGGTGTCAAGTGAGGTGGGACGGAGGGAGTATAAGTTTTGCTAGGGTTTACACCTATCAAAACCTGATAACAGCAATATGTCAGAGACATTGATGTGCAACAATTTCATGCATTACAACGATGCCTCCTCGTACTCGTAGACATTCAAGAAGTAAAAAAGTTAACTACTTTGCCAAATCGTCTTTCACTAACATAAAAAGAAAAAAAAAAGGGAGAATGTAGCCTCAATCCTAACCTGTAATTGGGATCCCAATCTCCAGGATCAGGCAGCGAGTTACTAGCCTCAGGTTTCTCGTGAACGGAACCCTTTTGATGGGGGAACGGTACACTGGAACCATGTGTTGACAAACTAGAAAAGTTATTGTTAGAGTAACAAGCAATGTTTCCACTGCCTCCTTGTTGCTGCCTCCAGCTGGCAGAATTTGAGTTCGATGGTAAATGATGTGGAGTACCAATTGAAGGAGAGTTTGTCTCCGTTTGACTGTGGGGATAAGATGAGCTATCATGAGTGTGTAAATTCCCAGAATAACCCCAATTTTTTTTCCTGTTATACTGATTGACCGCTTTTCCTAGAGGTGATCCCTGACAATTTCCCCGTGCCGGGGAACTTGGACCATAGTGTCCGGGAGAACCAGCTGTAATTTGACTGTATGAACTTGGAGGAGTGAATTGGGACGGACTCGAGCCGAGGGACATTGGTGCGAAATTTCCAACTGGGCTAACACCAAGTCCGCTCCCGTGCGGTAGTTGCATCATTCTTCGTCTAGCATCAGGACTAGTTCCAAATATTGGCATATTTCCCTGTGCATGGATATTCATTTGAGACGGACCCACGGGAGAATAATATGCAAGCATGTTACTATTATCCCCATAACTTCCATAACTGCTTCCATCATTATAACTACCATGGCTTCCCAAACTGCCAAAGCTACCTCCATGCATGTAAGGTACCACTTGATAATGTGGGCTAGTGTGCATGGCCACTCGGCTTCCACCTACAATCTACATAGATGGGCATACGGTTGATACAAAGTAAGGTCCACCCGAATCAATTACTCCCTCTGTCCTGGAAAGATTGTCTCATTTGACTTTTTATGGTCAATAAAAATGAACTTTAACCAAACATTGACGTCGATCTAATCATTCTAGTGAAATTATAATATTTGTAATTGATAAATCATTAAGTGATTTATCAATAATTTTTTTTTAGAATTTCATTGTGATCATTAAATTGACACCAATGCTTGGTCAAAGTTTACTTTTGTTAACCATAAAAGTCAAAATGGGACCATCTTTTCGGGACAGAGGGAGTATTTGAACATGTCAACACTCTCAAGTTAATAACAGAGAGAAAGAGCAAATATATCAAGCAGCGGAGCTTACATTAGGCGAAAGACCAGCAGCGAACCAATGGCCTGCAGCTGGATGATGATCCACCTTTACATTATGAGAAACAGGCTACAAGGAGAGAAACAAAAATGGAAACTGGTGCCAGTTAGATGTAGTTTTAATAAATGTATCATAAAGCTGTAAAATTAATGAGAGAGATACGCTTCTTACGGCATGCATATATATATATATATATATATATATATATATATATATATATATATATATATATATATATATGGTGATGTTAAAACGGATAGACTGGCTCACTAGCAATCCTTACCCCACTATCAATAATCACAAAACCTCAATGTTATATACTTCTCCTTAATTTCGGTGCACGACGATGCTTTTGCAATTTGAAACGGGACGGAGGGACTATACGTTTTTCAGATAATTACCATAGCTTTGAAATGAAACAAAAAACATTGAAAATGGAAATACAAAGCTATAATAATTGTATAATAGCGGCTCTCTCTTTGGGAGGGGAAAAAAAACTCCCTCCTTCCCCCAATGAACGTCATAATCCATTGTCATAATTCACTCATACACGCTGCTGAATGTATTTTTATCTCCCACAACTACACCTACAGTTGATAATGAAGAAAATGTTTGATATACGAGAGAGAGAGTTTGGGATTCTGCTGACTTTGAAAAGAGAAAAATGTGGAGGCCATGCAATAAATGGATGAAGAGTTTAATGTCTAACGCATCTCACTAAGCATATTACTCCCTCCGTCCCAAAATGTTTTTCACTCTTTTTTTGTCGTTAATACGAAGGAACTTTGAGCAATAATTTTAGGTTGACTTAATTATATTAATTAAAATCTAAAACTTGTAATTGATAGACCATCAACAATACAATCAATAACAAGTTTAAGATTTTCATTAGAATAACTAAATCAACCTAAAATTATTGCTCCAAGTTCCTTTGTAGTAACGGCAAAAAAAGTGTGACGATCATTTTGGGACGGAGGTAGTATTGTATTTTATATAAAGTGCATTATAAAAAAAAATCTGTGAGGATATAACTGGATCCATGGTAAAAGTTGTTAATAAAAAAAAAAAGAAGGAAAGAGGACTATATTTTGGACAACCCAAAAAATAAAATAAAAATAGAACGTTAATTATGGGACTGAGTGAGTAAGTGGGACTTTATTTTTGGGATAGTGAGTAACATTTACCAACGCATACGACCAAACTATTGGACGAACGTAAGTATTCTAACAACGTAACTTAAAAGCATAAAGGAATCCAGAGAAATTTTCCATAAAATGCAGGGGAGTTAATCTCGCTTTACTACCCCATTGTTTACATGTTGTATTGGTTAGGGGACAATAATTTTATATTTCTCACTTTAGGGCCCAGACTATCGTTTTTGTATCAATTCAGAGCCCAGGCAAGAGTTTTGCTAGATTTTAAACGGAAAGTTAACATGTGTCATCTAAAATCTATTTTCTCTGGGTTTTTTTTTTTTGGTCTTTTCAAATCATTAGTATATGGGTTAATTGGAATTTAGACCCTGAAGTATGTTACCACCCTTCCAATCGAGCCCTGACTGTCTTTTTTCATCAGATCAGACCTTGGGGTAATTCATTTTCGCCAGTTAGGGCCTTTTTAACGGAATTCGTTAAAAACTCAGTTAAAAAGCATGTGCCATGCACGTGACTAACTGAATTGGGTTGTTTGAAGTTGATGTTTCTTTTAAGGGGCTTAGTGAAAATTCCAAACTTAAAAGGGTTAAAAATTAAAATAGTAAATAAAAGGGTTTTTAAAGTTATTTTCAAAATATTAATAATAATAAAAAAAGGGCAGCTCGGTGCACGAAGCGTCCCCGCAAGGCGAGGGTCCGGAGAAGGGTCCCACCACAAGGGTGTATAGGGGGCAAGCCTTCCCTTACCAATTAAATTGGCAAGAGGCCGCTCCTAGGACTCGAACCCGTGACCACTGGTCACACGGCAACAACTCTTACCGCTGCGCCAAGGCTCCCCTTCATTTTCAAAATATTAATAAAAAATAAAATTAAATAAGAATTTTATTTTATAGAAAAAAACAAATTTTACATTTACCAAAAAAACACATCCAATAAATATTCAACATTTTATAATTTGTAATAGAAAATAAAAAAAAATTAAGACATTAATATATTTACTTTTTCTTCACCCACATAATTTAATGTTTTTTATTCAATCCTTATTATTTATCATATTAACAATATCAAAATTAATAAAAATAGAATATTTTTGACAAAAATATATTAAATAGGAAATCAAGCATTATCAGTAGTATTTTTTTATAAATTAGCTCAACCAAACAAAAAAAAAAAAAAACAAAGGAAGAAGAAAAAAAAAATATTCAACCCTTCTTCCCCAGTTTCCTCCCCCACCCCATATACATCATCACCCCATGTTCATCCCCCTCAAACAAAAAAAAATGGAATCACCAGTAGCAATGGAGATCAACTCCTCTCTGCTTCTCCTTTCTCTGGCACCCCATCTGCCGGTCGGCGTCGCCGGCAACGCCTCTCTGCTTCTCCTTTCTCTGGCGCCCCAAGTGCCCCGTCGCCGGCGGCTCCACGTCTTCTCTGACAAAGCTCCGTCTCCGGCGAAAATGCTCCCCTCAGATTTGTTCGGAAGCCTCATCCAGAGTGCTCCAGATCCGCCTCTCTCTCTCTAGATCCTTCTCCGCTGAAATCAACACCGGTTAGAGCTTCTTCTCCGGCCAAACACATCAAATCGGGCAAACTTTTGTTCGGAAACCTCATCCAGAGTGCTCCAGATCCGCCTCTCTCTCTCTAGATCCTTCTCCGCTGAAATCAACACCGGTTAGAGCTTCTTCTCCGGCCAAACACATCAAATCGGGCAAACTCCCTTCATCTCCGCCGGAGAAAGGAGAAGCAGAGACGCGCCCATTGCTACTGGTGATGCCATTTTTTTTTGTTTGAGGGGGATGAACATGGGGTGATGATGTATATGGGGTGGGGGAGGAAACTGGGGAAGAAGGGTTGACTATTTTCTTTTTCTTTTTCTTTTTCTTTTTCTTCTTCCTTTGTTTCTTTTTTTTTTTTTTTTTTTTTTTTTTGCTTGGTTGAGCTAATTTATATTAAAATAAAAATAAAAATACTACTAGTAATGCTTGATTTCCTATTTAATAATTTATTTTTGTCAAAAATATTCTATTTATTTAATTTTGATATTGCTAATATGATAAATAATAAGGATTGAATAAAACACATTAAATTATGTGGGTGAAGAAAAAGTAAATATATTAATGTCTTAATTTTTTTTATTTTCTATTATAAATTATAAATGTTGCATATTTATTGGATGAAGATTTTTTTTTGGTAAATGTAAAATTTGATTTATTTTGTTTATAAAATAAAATTCTTATTTAATTTTCTTTTTTATTAATATTTTGAAAATAACTTTAAAAACCCTTTTATTTACTATTTTATTAATTATTTTTATTTTCAGCCCTATTAAGTTTCGAATTTTCACTAAACCCCTTAAAAGAAACATCAACTTTAAACAACCCAATTCAGTTAGTCACGTGCACGGCACATGATTTTTAACTGAGTTTTTAACGAATTCCGTCAAAAAGGCTTTAACTGGCGAAAATGAATTACCCCAAGGTCTGATCTGATGAAAAAAAACAGTCACGACTCGATTGGAAGGGTGGTAAGATACTTCAGGGACTATTTTGCAATTAACCCTTAGTATATTTAAGCTTTTAAACCCTCGACTTATGAAACACTGTTCCAAACAAAAAACTCATAAAGTAATTATTTCTTATTTATTTATTTAAAAAAATATTTCCCCAACAATTTAATAGAACCAAACAAACTGTTCAGGAGTTAATATGAAAGTTCCTTTAATTGTGAGTATTCTTTTTTTTTTTTCTTTTCCTGGGTATGACTATAACTTAAAAAGAAAGTAGCAACATCAAGCATATACTAGTTATCACACATAAATTGAAAACAATTACAAAAAACAGTAGTATTAATATTTTTTTTCTTGAGAGAATTATAATAATTATAAAATCCCAAATCCCAAAATTTTGAAAGAAAAAAGTTAATTTAAGAACTACCCAAACATCAAAAGAGTACTATCAGAACACGAACAGACTGACTTAAAGAAAACTCATGATTCAGTTGATCACTATTGGTATTAAAATGAGTGATAATTTGAGCAACAACATCACCGAAACTCCCAAATCAAACCAAAGCTAATGAACCTGAGATTGATTTGGGTGTACTGCCAAACTATTTTGGTTCAACCATTATTCTTGTGAAAATATCAAATGCCCAAGAGAAAATAGGTGTTAGGATGTGATATTCCCACTTTCTATTTAAAATATAACGGAATGTTTGTTTAGGCCCTAGATTGATGCGAAAATGAAAGTTCAGGCTCTAAAGTGAGAAAAATAAAACTATAGGACCCAAGTGATACAACATGTAAACCCTGGGGTAGTAAAGTGAGATTAACCCTAAAATGCACCAAACTTAAGACTTGGCCTAGTTGTTGGGGGTGGGGGTGGCGGGCTTATAACAAACATTAAGGTGGCAAACTTAAATGCTTATAGAATATCAACTTACCACTCGAGGGGTCTCAGGAACAGGCTTATATGGGCAAGTAAATGGTTCCCCAGTTACAAAAGGGTGTTTGGAGGCCTGCAACAAAAATCTTCACAATGTTGGCATCAAAAAGTTAACAATTAATATCAATAACAGCACAAATTAGTGACAGTGAAGGTTCTAGAAGAAGTGTTTAGGAAACAGTTCAACTAATTGAGGACTTAGTTTAACATCTATTTATGTTTCTCTTATAAGCTCATGAAGCTGATTATGATTAATACCCACAAAAAGGGAGAATGTCGTCGCGGAAACAGGGGGTGGGTCGGATTCAGTAAAAAAAAGGGAGGTAATACGTGGATTTCAGCATGAACTCATCAGGGATGAGTATCATTGCCTAGGGGTTGAACGCCAAAGTCTAGCTTGCCTCTGAAAAAGATGAACCCAAAGTTCACCTGGGATTTTCATATCTCCTCTAGGGAGACACCAAAATTATTGCTGAAAAAGAAACCATGAGACTCAAAGCTGTTTGAGTGTGAATGTTTTGGACATCGAGAAAACAAACAACAACACATAAACCACGTGTAACCCATTATCCTAAATGCACGCACACCAGTCACAAAGTATCAGGGGAAAAAGAACTTTTCTATAGATGAACTAAACAAACTTGGAGCATTGAGATTGTAGTATTAACGCTTGGAAATGGATAGTCGAATTGACTTATTCACTATTCTTAGTTCGCAGTCATTCCATGGAAATCATCCTCCAGACAGCCACATGATTTAGTTCTCTAACCTCTTTTTTCCTGCAATTCTTTTTTTTTTTTTCATCAAACTTTTCCAAGCAATTCTTCAATTTCTTTGTTTGCTATACCTAATTTCTTTTCCCTGGATTTTCTTATCAGGAAGCTTTTCTGGAATCAAAAACAGTTTGGATCTTTCTCTCTCTCTCTATCTCAATATATATACTCCCTCCGTCCCACCCGGAATAGGATTTTGGTAAACTTGACTTTACTTTGACCAAGTCTTTTGAAGAAAATATAATAATCCAAATACAAAATAAAAAATTGTTATTGTATCACAATAATAATACTCTCAATAATATTTTTAAATTTATATTAGGATAATTATCTCTTATTTAAATTACATAGTCAAAGTATTAAAAAGAAGTATATTAGGTGAATGAGAAAAAAATAATAAAAAAAAATAACAAGATCTACAAAATCACAGCAACGCAATCCTGCTTCAAATCCGAAAATGACAATCCACCAAAAGCTCCGTTGCACATGCCCAAAGAGAAGCTATATAAACCACTTGCTCCCACAATAAATGTTTTGGGAGACTTTTATTTCTAAAAATCTTGTTTCCACAGACACCAAAACATAGCTGAAATACCACATTCCCATAAATGGACTACATCCTTGTCTCTCATAAACCCTCAGAAATGAATTTGCCAAAAGAATTCCACGAACCAGGACACACTCAATTTTCCCAACTCACCTAAAAAACCGATTTCAAAATAATCGAGTAACACTACAATGGATGAATAAATGATCATGCGAGGGGTCAAGGAAAAGCAAGCATAAGAAGTATCCCTCTGTCCTATGATATACTCCCTCCGTCCCAGCTCACTTGAGACTTATTTCCATTTTGGTCTGTCCCATCTCATTTAAGACCTCCCCAAAATAGCCAACTTTTAATAATTTTATAATATTGAATCTACCTCACCACTCATTCTCTCACTACATTTTACATCACTCAATTTATTCAACCAACACTACTATTTACCCCACTCATTCTCTCTCTTCATTTTCTACCACACATTTTCCTTATTTTATTCTTTTTCTTAGTTATTGTGCCACCTTTTAGGTCTCAAGTGAGGTGGGACGGAGGGAGTATGTCGCATTCCGCATTTTTTCTGAGTGCTGGACTGCGACTTGATATAAGGGACATGCAGCCATTTAGTTGATCAATTGCAAATTTTTTAGTTAGTTATTTAAGTTTATAACTCACTGGCTGCCAGATTTGACTGATGTTGCGTCCTTTTTTATTTATTTTTCACACATTTTTTCTCATTAAATCTCTTCTTAGCTTTCAATTGTTATTATTTAGAAACTTTGTTGATGTTTCCAAATGATGTTTCCAAATGATGATTCATGTTAGCCGACCCCAAATCATTTTGGGACCTAGACTTTGTTGTTGTTGTTGTTGTAGTAGTATTAGAGACCGTCATAATTTCAAATAGAACCAGAGATCAAAATGCAAACAAAAGAATGCAAGAAGCTTCAAAATTTTAATATTGCATTTATTTTTCTTTCAGAAATGTAGAATGTTAAATAACCTGCAAAGGCGACCACCGCTTTGCTGGATCAAACTCAACAAGTCCCCTCAAGAAATCAATCAGTGCTAGTCGTACTTGACTCTCTGCGGCATTGTTCATGATAGAATTATTACATAAGATGTTGTCTTCAGGGATAGGCAAAAAGAACGAAAATATAACATTTTAAAATCATTTAAGGAAGCTAACCTTTAGCCAGATCCTCATCTTGCAAATTTTTTCTGTAAGGATACCTTCTGACAATTGCTTCAAGGTTCATATGATTGAAGTACTCCTTTCCAATCGATGGTTTTTTCAACTCCCTCTGATTGAAGTAAACAGCATAATGAATTAAACATGCTACAGTCAAACTAAAGATTTGAGACTTCGAAAATAGTAAAACAACCACCAAATATCTGAAGTTAGCAGAATTGTATTGAGTTGTGGTGAAAGCTCACAACGTGATCATGAATCCAGGGTTAACAAAAACTAAAACCGTAACAAGTGGACACTCCTGAAAAGCAAAATGCAATTTGGGCTAGAGCAGGTAGTTTTTCGGGAAGTATAGGAGGATCGGTTGCATATAAGATTCTTCTACCCTGATAAGGATTCTTTGCAAAAACAACTTACGGGCAGGGCCGTGAACATGAGATGGGCATTATGCCACCAGTGATGTCCGGTCTGAGGGTTATAGCCTAATTGAAACAGTGGCCATGAGTACTTTCAACAGTGGAGAGATGAAGTGAAATTCCAACAGACCATGGATTCTGCTATGCCATCAAATTATTAGTCTGTGTTCCCAATCGTTCACGAATTCTGTACAGGAGAGTATTTAACCTTACAGTTGGTATCATGGGCACCATTTCACCCGAAAAACTACAAAGGAGTTGTTGGTGTACATTAACTACAAGCAACATGTAGCATGGACTTAACCCCACTAATACTTTTTCAGAAAATATTGACGAGATGCTAGTAAGTTTTCTAGACTTACCTTTTGGTTACAGAGGGTTGAAGCAGATCGTCACCATGACTAAAAATAGAAAGACGAGTTAATCTTTACAAAACATTGGCTCTTTATGGGATCCTCTCAGCCTATTCACAAGTAAACTAATACTGGATAACAAAATGAAATTAACACGGGGAGGATACAAAACAGATGGCAAAGAAAGGGAAGAGTTTAGCTGGACACGACCCCTCCCCTTAATAGGAGCAAACGAACAAATAAGTGAACTAACACTAGGTGATTCAGAAGGACTAGACAAGGAATAATACGATTATTACCATTCATATATGGTTCTATATGTAATAACCGGCCCTTTGGTCCAATTATTTTATTTTATTTTGAGGAACTCTTTTATTATTTTCGGGCTTAAATAATTAATGAGTAAGAGTTGGATTTTACTTTAGGCCCAAGTCTTTAAAACCTAGCAAAGGTTAGGAAACCTTTTTATTCTAGGAAATTATAACCCTAGACTATATATACTCCCTACAACCCTAATATTAGTATTATTCACAAACAAAAGTTTAGAACGAGAAATAGGGGAGAGGGAGGCGGCATCTGTGAAACCGCAAGAGGGAGAGGAGAACACGAGAAGAAAGAGAAGAAGAAGAAGAAGAGAAAGGAAGAGGGAAAGCGTTTAAGGTAAAGACACAACCCTCTAATCTTTGACTCTCCGTTTTGTCACTTAGATAAATTCGAATATAGATTTGAAACTCTAAAACCCTAACCCCAAAAGTGATCTAGGGTTATAAGAATGATATTATGAGGGAATATTGGTTGAGGTTTGATAAATACCACTAACGTGCGGAGTGCGTGCAGTGTGTGCGTGCGGTGTGCGTGCAGTGTGTGCGTGCGATGTGCGTGCAGCGTGTGTGCAGAGTGTGTTTGTGTGTGTCGTGTGTGTAGGAATAAAAGTTAGGGTTTTGTGTGTGTTTGTGCATGTGTTGTGTGCGTTTTGACTAATGAAAACAGTGAATAATAATCTGCGATGAATAGTAACAGTGAATAGTAATTTACGCTGTGAATAGTAATTTACGCAGTGAATAGTAATTTACGCTGTGAATAGTAATTTACGCTGTGAATAGTAACTGGTGCAGTGAATAGTAAAGCTGTGAATAGTATTTGGTGAGTATAATGGAACCCTAAAGCATATTAATTGGGAATAGGAACAATGAAACCCTAGGGGTATTTTGGTAAACTAAAAGGGTATTTTGGGAATACAAATAAAAGGGTAGTACAAACCCTAGAATGAATATCAAACTTGAAAGGGGTTTAAGAAGATAAACTCATGAGGTTAAGAAAGTAAAAGAAAGTATTTGGGGACGGAAGTAAATAGTATTACTTGTCCTAAGACTATTTTATGCATGATTGTAGATTCGTGCACGAGGTTTGCTAAGTGGAATAACGCAAAGCCAAGGTAAGGGATTACGTTCCTTAAAGTATTTGAATATCATCCTTTGAAATAGGATCCCTTTTATTCTTTCAAGTGTAGCTACTTATGGCCGTAGCATTTGAACTCTTATGACTCGAACGTCTTTTGAACTATCTTACCCATGATATGTGTTGTTCATAGGGTATCAAAGAGAATTGAAATTGCTTTAAGTATTCTTGTACCTAGAATGCTTTGTGGAACATTGCTATATCTAAAAGAAACGGGTATAGTTAGCTTAGTCTGATAGAAAAGGGCTTAGCTAGAATTAGTCTGACTGAAAAGGGCTAATTTAGATAGTCTAATTTGAGAGAAAAGAATTAGACGCAACGCTACTTGATGAAGTGGCTTAATGATCATGATCAAAATTAAGAGGGAGCACCGTGAGAAGGTGTAAGGTCCCTCGACACCCTGAAAAGGTGTAACACCCTGAAAAGGTGATGAATGTAACTATGGAATTGACGGACCTGTATTAGGGCCATAACTTCTTGAACTTGATAACTGTGCTTTCGTATATATGTACAGTTAAGATTATTGATTTTAGCCTTTCATTGAAGATATTATGTTGGCTCCGTTCTTTCGGTCATCTCTCCTTAGTACCCGGAGAGATCCCGTATGAACTTACTGAGCATTGTTCGCTCACCCCTTCTCCTATTATCTTTCCCAGGTAAAGATTAAGGACCTAGAAGGATTGCAAGGAAGGGCAGTCGGTGGTCAAACGAAGGGTTTAAGATACTTTTATGTTTTTATATTGAGCTAGTGGGATGTACTAGCCGTTAGAATTTAAATGTTAGTTACGCTTCCGCACTATTTTGAATTATGGTTAGATTAAACTAGCCGTTGTTGTGAACGTTGGATTTGAATTATGTTTGACGTTTGAGATTTCCCATGGTTTATGGATATTATTTATTATATGAAAGTTTGGGTCGTTACAGTTGGTATCAGAGCTATGGGATTAGAGCTTAAGGGATAGGAACTCTGATATTGAATAGGTTTGATTTAAGCGTTTTAGGAAGACTAAGATTGCTTGAAGTCAAACTAGTTAATTATGAAAACTTACTATTTTAGAAAAGAACCTAAGATAAGAATTCCTCGAGAGATATGAGGAATATAAGTGAACACTTTGGGAGTGAAACTTGAAGGGTTACACTAGAATGTCATTCTTTTAAGTTGCTTATGCAATTGATGATTATAGTCATATACCTTTAAGTATATGGTACTGATAATGGTTATGTCTTGATTGGACGGACTTAGAAGAAACATGAAGATGAACTTGAAACACATAATAATCAAGAAAAAAAGTGATCCAGAGGTAGACACTCAAGATTCAGAGGTTAACTGAAGACTTGGAAGCTGAAAAGACAAAAGTAAGCTTTATACTAGGGAAGTGAATGCGAGATAGGAAGGCATTGCTAGGCACTCGCAAAGACTTAGAAGAAGTCAAAGAGACCATGACTCAGAATGAAAAGTACTATCATGAAACCCGAGAACGGGCGTACTAGTGGTACTACGAATTGAAAGACTTAAAGGAAGAAAGAGCTAGGGAGTCAGAACCAACAACCCCCATAGGCAATGAAGCGCCAAAGGAAGATAATTGGTAGCTGAAGAAGAGATCAAGGAAGTAGAAATCAACCTTGGGGACAATGAAGCTACCCCAATTGTAATTGATGATAATGAACCACCAATGGTACCAGTTCGTAGGTCCAGAGGTAGACCAAGAGGCTCTAAGAAGACTCCAAAGGTGCTTAGTGGAAGACCTAGGGGAAGGCCTAGAAAGGTGTCCATGATTGAAAAGTGGAACATAGAATTTATATCATTCATAGTATTGATAGTTAGTTCTAGTTAGAGAAAATACTAGAATTTTTTTTGTTTTGTTTACTTTTATTCCAAGAAGATCCTCGTAATAAAAGTTTATAATTTATTCTAAGCAAATGGCTTTGTTTAGTGTTTCGTTCTTAAATGTTAAAGCGTGTGAGCTAGTCTAGAACGAGAAAGTATGGGTCAAGTGAAAAGACCTTAAGTATAGTTGGCTTATTGAAACGGCCAAGTGAAATTAGTTTTGGTCTAGTAAAACGATCGAAACAAGAATAAAGTGACCTATTGAAACGGTCAAAAGTAAAAGTAATTGGCTTAGTAAAACGGCCAAATGTGAATGAAAGTAGGTCTAGTGAATCGACCTGCGATGAATAAGTAAAGTCTAGTAAAATGACTTCCCTAAGTAGAATTGGTCTATTGGAAGGACCAGAAATCTAGTAAACCGATCTTTGGTAAAAGTTACGTCTTTGGGGACGGCCTATTTATGTGAAAGTATTAAGCATAGTACAATGCTTGTGTTGGTGTGAGTAATAGTGTTAAACGTGCGAGTTAACCTGGAACAAGTAAGAATGGTCTATTGAAACGACCAATGAAAGTGATTATGGTCTATTGAAATGACCGATGAAAATAGAAATGGTCTAATGAAGCGACCAATAAATCTAGTAAAGTCGACTAATGGAAATAGTGATGGTCTGTTGAAGCGACCAATGGTTTAGTGAATGACCTATAAATTGAATGTTAGTCTGTAGAGACGAGCTATAGTATGAGAGTGCGTGAAAACGTCTCGTATTCATGATAACTAATGATAGTATCATATTATCCGAAAAGTGTTCAAAACGCCAGAGTGGCTGAGTTATGATGCTAACTCAAGGAAGTATGACGGTGAACGACTATAGTGCTAGATTCACCGAATTGCTAGAAGTTGCCCTAACGTTCTTCGATGATGAAGCGCAAAAGGCTCGAAAGTTTGAATCTAGTTTGAGTAATTGGATTAGATATAGAATCACTCTGTTAATGCTACCAACCTATGATCAAGTGTTAGATAGGGCAAGGATAGTGGAGAAAGAATCAGATAGTTATCGCAGTAAGCGAGAAGAGAAGAAGAGTCAACTGAGAAAGAGTCGACTGAATCCAAAGGAAGCTGGAACCGCGATGGGAACAATAATAAGTGGAAGGCTACTGACGATCGTGAAAAGGAAGATACTACAAGTAAGTACCAGAGTAAAGGCTATGGCAATAGAAATGATGGTAATAAGAACGACGCCAAAGGGCAAGGTTCTGATGAGAAGTGCCAAATGATTGCTTGGCTAAGAATATGAATTTAGTTCTGAGGCGTTAGAGAATTCTTTAGTTATCGATATTCAAACTAGAGACTCGATCCCTATTACATCTATATCTAGGAATGTCCTTTGACATTGGACGAGAAAGAGCTTGAGGTTGATCTCATTAATTTGGACATCGAAGAATTTGATGTGATCTTGGGAATGGACTGGTTGGCTGCATACCATGCCCATGTGGATTGTTTTAAAGAAAGAAGTCCACTTCAGATTACTATCTAGAAAAGAGGGATGTTCTCAAGGAACGAAACCTAGAACCCGATCGAACCTTATATCAGTAATGAAGGCTCGTAAGCTTTTAAAGAAAGGATGTGAAGGATTCTTGGCGTACATTGGTGATACGTGCAAGAAGGGAGTAACCGTAGAATCACTTTCTGTGAGTAGAGATTTCAAGGACGTGTTTCCTGAGGATTTACCGGGAATACCTCCATAAAGAGAATAGAATTTTCTATTGATTTGGCACCGGAGACTTCACCAATATCGAAGGCGCCGTATAGAATGGCTCCGTCAGAATTGAAGAATTAAAGGAGCAACTGCAAGAGTTGTTGGATAAGAGTTTGATTAGACCGAGTGTATCACCATGGGTTGCACCGGTGTTGTTTGTGAAGAAGAAGGATGGGTCGATGAGGTTATGTATCGACTATCGTGAATTGAACCGCGTGACGGTAAGGAATCAATGCCCGTTGCCAAGAATAGATGACTTGTTTCATCAACTTCGTGGAGCGTATTAATTCTCGAAGATAGACTTGAGGTCTAGTTATCATCAACTAAGAGCAAAGAAGAATGGTATAGCTAAGACAGCCTTTAGAACAAGGTATGGTCATTATGAGTTTGTAGTGATGCCGTTTGGATTGACTAACGCACCGGCAGCGTTTATGGAACTAATGAATAGAATATTTCAGAAGTTCTTAGACAAATGTGTGATTGTATTCATTGATGACATTTTGATGTATTCAAATACTAAGGAAGATCATGAAGAGCACTTAAGGCTAGTGCTGCAAATCTTAAGAGAGCAGAAGTTATATGCTAAATTAAAGAAGTGTGAATTCTGGTTGGAGGAAGTAGCATTCTTAGGACATGTGGTGTCAAAGGATGGGATTTATGTGGATCCAACGAAAATAGAAGCTATTGTGAATTGGGAAAGACCAACTTCGGTTAGTGAGATAAGAAGTTTCTTAGGTTTGGCTAGCTACTATAGGAGATTCGTACAAGGTTTCTCGAAGTTGTCAGTGCCATTAACGAAGTTAACTCAGAAAGGAGCAAAGTTTGTTTGGTCAGAAGAATGTGAAAAGAGTTTTGAGGAATTGAAGCGACGATTGGTGTCCACACCAGTTCTTGCTTTACCATCGGGATCGGATGAATTTGTAATATATAGTGATGCTTCGCTCAAAGGACTAGGCTGCGTGTTGATGCAGAATGATAAAGTTATAGCATATGCATCTAGGCAATTAAAGAACCATGAGAAGAATTATCCAACCCATGATCTAGAGTAAGCTGCAGTGGTGTTTGCTTTGAAGATATGGAGGCACTATTTGTATGGGGTGACATGTCAGATTTATACGGATCACAAGAGCCTTAAGTATATATTTACCCAGAAAGAACTTAATATGCGACAAAGAAGATGGTTGGAGTTATTGAAAGATTATGATTGTATGATTTTGTACCACCCTGGAAAAGCTAATAAGGTGGCAGATGCGTTGAGTAGGAAGAACCGTGGAACGCTAGCGACGCTAATTTCTAAGGAAGAAAGTGCGTGGAACCGCATTGAGATTTCAAGCATGGAAGTGCAAGTGAAGGGCTATTTGGTTCAAATGAGTGCTCAGCCAACGCTTATGGTAAGAATTAAAGAAGCACAAGGGATTAACGAAGAAGTAATGAAAGTACATGAGAGTATCGCTAAAGAGAAGGCAAAATACTTTCGTGTGGGAGAAGATGGAATCATGAGGTACCAATCTAGGGTATGGGTGCCAGACAATGAGGATATTATGAGGGAGATTTTGAAAGAAGCTCATTGTTCGAGATTCTCCTTACATCCTGGAAGTACAAAGATGTATAGAAACTTGAGAGAACGTTCTGGTGGAACAATATGAAAGGAGATATAGCCGAGTTTATATCAAAGTGTTTGGTGTGTCAACAAGTAAAAAGTGAACACCAGAGACCGGCAGGATTACTACAGTCATTACCTATTCCTGAGTCGAAGTGGGAACATATAGCTATGGATTTGGTAGTAGGGTTACCAAAGACGTTGAGAGGCTACAATGCAATTTGGGTTATTGTGGATAGGCTTACGAAGTCGGCTCACTTTCTAGCGATTAAAGTGAATGATTTGTTAGAGAAATTGGCCAAGTTGTATATTGATGAAGTTGTGAGATTGCACGGGATACCAGTTTCGATAGTATCTGATAGGGATACGAGATTTACATCAAAATTTTAGAAAAGTCTACAACAAGCTTTGGGTACGGAGTTGACGATGAGTACAGCTTTTCACCCACAAACATATGAACAGTCAGAAAGGATTATTCAGACTTTAGAAGATATGTTGAGAGCTACGACTTTGGATTGGCAAGGAACTTGGGATGAACATTTGACATTGGTAGAGTTTGCCTACCACAACATTTTTTCGTGTTAGTATTGGAATGGCACCGTACGAAGCATTATATGGACGAAAGTGTAAAATCACTTACTTATTGGGACGAAGTCGGTGAAAAAAGGAAGTTAATTGGACCGGAACTTGTCCAAGCGATCGTAGATAAGGTGCAATAGATTCGGAAGTGGTGGTTGACCGCATGGAGTAGACAAATTCGTATGCGGATCGCCGAGGGCGCGATTTAAAGTTTAAATTAGACGAACATGTATTCTTGAGGATTTCGCCAACGAAAGGAGTCATGAGGTTTGATATTCGTGGGAAGTTAAGCCTAAGGTATGTTGGACCGTTTGAGATTTTAGAACGTGTGGGGATGGTAGCTTATAAGTTAGCTTTACCGCCTGTGCTAGCTGGAGTGCACAACGTGTTTCACGTATCAATGTTGAGGAAGTACATTTCCGATCCTAGTCATGTGATCGAGTACAAGCAACTCAGAGTTCGAGCCGATTTGAGTTACGACGAGGAACATGTGAAGATTGTAGATCGGAAAGATCAAATCCTGAGGAAAAGAGTAATTCCTTATGTGAAGGTACAATGGAGCAACCATACTGAAAGAGAAGCTACGTGGGAGCTCGAGAGCGAAATGCGAGAGGCATACCCCGCGTTATTTTCTGATTAAGGTACGTTTAGTTTGGTGGACCAAACTCTTTTAAGGAGGAAAGAATGTAATAACCGGCCCTTTGGTCCAATTATTTTATTTTATTTTGAGGAACTCTTTTATTATTTTCGGGCTTAAATAATTAATGAGTAAGAGTTGGATTTTACTTTAGGCCCAAGTCTTTAAAACCTAGCAAAGGTTAGGAAACCTTTTTATTCTAGGAAATTATAACCCCTAGACTATATATACTCCCTACAACCCTAATATTAGTATTATTCACAAACAAAAGTTTAGAACGAGAAATAGGGGAGAGGGAGGCGGCATCTGTGAAACCGCAAGAGGGAGAGGAGAACACGAGAAGAAAGAGAAGAAGAAGAAGAAGAGAAAGGAAGAGGGAAAGCGTTTAAGGTAAAGACACAACCCTCTAATCTTTGACTCTCCGTTTTGTCACTTAGATAAATTCGAATATAGATTTGAAACTCTAAAACCCTAACCCCAAAAGTGATCTAGGGTTATAAGAATGATATTATGAGGGAATATTGGTTGAGGTTTGATAAATACCACTAACGTGCGGAGTGCGTGCAGTGTGTGCGTGCGGTGTGCGTGCAGTGTGTGCGTGCGATGTGCGTGCAGCGTGTGTGCAGAGTGTGTTTGTGTGTGTCGTGTGTGTAGGAATAAAAGTTAGGGTTTTGTGTGTGTTTGTGCATGTGTTGTGTGCGTTTTGACTAATGAAAACAGTGAATAATAATCTGCGATGAATAGTAACAGTGAATAGTAATTTACGCTGTGAATAGTAATTTACGCAGTGAATAGTAATTTACGCTGTGAATAGTAATTTACGCTGTGAATAGTAACTGGTGCAGTGAATAGTAAAGCTGTGAATAGTATTTGGTGAGTATAATGGAACCCTAAAGCATATTAATTGGGAATAGGAACAATGAAACCCTAGGGGTATTTTGGTAAACTAAAAGGGTATTTTGGGAATACAAATAAAAGGGTAGTACAAACCCTAGAATGAATATCAAACTTGAAAGGGGTTTAAGAAGATAAACTCATGAGGTTAAGAAAGTAAAAGAAAGTATTTGGGGACGGAAGTAAATAGTATTACTTGTCCTAAGACTATTTTATGCATGATTGTAGATTCGTGCACGAGGTTTGCTAAGTGGAATAACGCAAAGCCAAGGTAAGGATTACGTTCCTTAAAGTATTTGAATATCATCCTTTGAAATAGGATCCCTTTTATTCTTTCAAGTGTAGCTACTTATGGCCGTAGCATTTGAACTCTTATGACTCGAACGTCTTTTGAACTATCTTACCCATGATATGTGTTGTTCATAGGGTATCAAAGAGAATTGAAATTGCTTTAAGTATTCTTGTACCTAGAATGCTTTGTGGAACATTGCTATATCTAAAAGAAACGGGTATAGTTAGCTTAGTCTGATAGAAAAGGGCTTAGCTAGAATTAGTCTGACTGAAAAGGGCTAATTTAGATAGTCTAATTTGAGAGAAAAGAATTAGACGCAACGCTACTTGATGAAGTGGCTTAATGATCATGATCAAAATTAAGAGGGAGCACCGTGAGAAGGTGTAAGGTCCCTCGACACCCTGAAAAGGTGTAACACCCTGAAAAGGTGATGAATGTAACTATGGAATTGACGGACCTGTATTAGGGCCATAACTTCTTGAACTTGATAACTGTGCTTTCGTATATATGTACAGTTAAGATTATTGATTTTAGCCTTTCATTGAAGATATTATGTTGGCTCCGTTCTTTCGGTCATCTCTCCTTAGTACCCGGAGAGATCCCGTATGAACTTACTGAGCATTGTTCGCTCACCCCTTCTCCTATTATCTTTCCCAGGTAAAGATTAAGGACCTAGAAGGATTGCAAGGAAGGGCAGTCGGTGGTCAAACGAAGGGTTTAAGATACTTTTATGTTTTTATATTGAGCTAGTGGGATGTACTAGCCGTTAGAATTTAAATGTTAGTTACGCTTCCGCACTATTTTGAATTATGGTTAGATTAAACTAGCCGTTGTTGTGAACGTTGAATTATGTTTGACGTTTGAGATTTCCCATGGTTTATGGATTTATTTATTATATGAAAGTTTGGGTCGTTACACTATACACCTGAGTCAATGACCGCAATACGATGAAGAGACTAAGTAGGTTGCCTTGTCCAAAGAAGAGTAACACTAGTTGCAGTGGAAGAGAAAAAGAACTGAAACTGCGATAAACAGCTAACTCTACTTCTGACATCATAACCATCTTACTCAACTTGCCAAGACGGTTATAAGACAGTTCCTGAAGTTACAGTAGCAGACCCCCCCACCCCCGAGAGGTTTTCACATAATCTCTATACTTATATTTTCAGGAATACACAACAGAAACCCTTAATATTGGCCCGCAGATCAACCAGTCTCTCAAGTTTCAAAATAAGCACAATGACCATTCAAGTTTTACAACCGAGACAAAGAAACTTGAAATTAATGTTTAAGAAAAAGTGCATGAAAAAGACTTGGCATCAGAATCTTGCCAGAGGTGGCAGATAGAGCCAAGTGTTTTCTGCAACAGCAGTGTAGTCATAGAGCTCAACTCTGTCATTTCAGTCAACCCGCTTTTGTGCCAGGAGCATGTCATCAATTAATGTCCAAAATACAGTACACGAAAAAGACAGTACAACTTAAGCTCGCAGCATCCTATGTGCTACCAGCCATCGTACACCACTCAGAAAGCGGCTGAACTTTCTGAAACCCTTGCACGTCCAAGGGAGTCAATGATTCACCAACAACCCTCCTGGGCTGACTTGATAGACATAAATGGCAATGCTCCAGTTTAGGATATTCATCGGGACAATAGAGGGAGGGAGGGAGGGGAGAGAGAGCAAAACAGCTAGAGGGATTTAGCGCAGGTCTAGATCAACATTCTTGCTCCAATACCCATTTTAGTAAGAGAAAAAAAGTGGTGAAAGTTTCATTGGAATCCTAAATGTCTAGGGGCGTCGCTGAATACATGTATACTACTGAAAAGCACCATACAAAGATCGAGTTGTCTATTAGTTTGAAAAAATCCCTTCCCCATATTTTATTTTTTGGTGTAAGGAGTCAGTGTTGACTTCTTATCTTTCTCTTGTAGAGTCTCTGGATAGTTTTGTGGTTGGCAAGGTGCTTTAGATGAGTATACTCCTAGTGTTCAAAGGCTGCGTCACCTGATTTGGCGCTTTTTGTTAATATATACATCTTCACCTATCAAAAAAAAAAAAAAAAATTGCAGTCCAGTTTGACACATTCTGAAACCAGACGGACATTGTTTGAAATACCCACTCCATTTCACTCTATGGATCCACATTCATTTTTAACACTTTTTTATAAATACACTTAGTTTCAACAAGAAATTAGAAAATTTTTGTGAATATTTTTAAGTGTACTATACCAAAGGTAAATTTTATAGCTCTTGACAAAATGTTAAGCCTATCATACCTTTTGTTATCCATAAAGATACTCCTGTTTCTAAGACTACAGCTATAAGCTTCCATTAGTTCGACGTTTCTTTTTTCCTTTCTTTTCAAAATTATGATTTTTCTCCTATGTGCCATACAGTATAAATTTAGTGCAACATAAAAGAATAAAAGTAAAAATACAATTTATAGTATGTTTGAAATATGACATTTTCAGAGGGCATAAAACAATAAATTGTTAGTTTTTTTTTTTCCTATTTTTTTGGATAGAAAGAAGAATATAGTGAGTGAATATTCCTCTAGTATTCTTTGGTTTTTATCAACGCAGGTATAGATCATGACAATGGTTTTACTCCTGCATTTAAGCAGAAGCACTTATAAGCTTTGATCATAACCAATAGTAGCACTTACAGCTTCATATTCTTCTTCAGTAAGAGCCAGGTAAGCACTGCTTGCACAAGTAGAAACCTGACGACTCTCACAATTGATACTTCCAACGCATTTGAAGAATTTGCTGGTGTTTTTGGCCTCCTGAAGTACATAATCAGGGGGTTGCTCCCTGGAAACACAAAATCTACAGATGATGCGATAGTTCATATTATAGCACTAAGCACTTACAATTAAACTAAATCATAGAGGGGAAGGAGGAGATTGCAAAACCAGCAACAAAGTGACAAGACACTGCCACAAAGCATTACAGTATTGCAGTTAATATCGCATGCACGTGGCTGCAGGCATCAACTACCATTGAGCAGCGTACAAACATTTCATTTTATATTGATGATGGTCCCGAAGCAGTGCTGCTGTTAGCTAAATGCGCGTTTCAGCATCATTACAAAATTGCAGCATAAAACATATACCCAACCTCTTTCGAGTACAAATCTGTGTAATATACTCCCTCCGCCCATAACAAATGTTACCAAAATATAAAACACGGAATTTAGAAAAAGAGGTATATATTGATAGTGGAGTAGAGTTGAACGTATAAAAAGTGGGGCATGAATTGTGAGTGGGGTAGGAATTGCGAGTGAGATAGTTGTTGCAAGTATGACAAGTGGGTCCCATTAAATATAAAAGTATTATAATTTGTTCACTTTAGGTGGTAAAATTTGTTATGAGACAACCAAAAGGAAAAGAAGTAATGGACAGAGATATTATCATCTTTCAGAATTTTCAGGTCAATAATTTTATCTTTTCTAGTTTCATTAATAACATAAAGAAAGAAAGAATATGCTAGACTAAAAGGAGAAAAACGTACAAGAAGAATCGATGAACATAAGGAACAAAATAAAGGTAGGGAAAAGGCGATAAGTTGTCCCAAACTTATATTAGAGTAAATAAAATTGGCATCTCTATGCTGTTTGATTAGGACAGTTATGTGCTTGTTTGTAGGTAGTCTTTAAGGGGGTTATGTCGCGTGTGTCTATAGATGGCATTACATAAATCACCGAAGAGAAATAGAGAAGAGGAGCGGGAACAGAAACTAGCTCGGACAAGGAGAAGTCAAGGATTTCGGGACAAGTCGAGCTGAAAGCACTATAGGAGGCCATAATAAATGACCTGGGTATTTATAGGTGTTGGAAAGTGACCCCACGTGAGGAATCACGTAGAGTCTGTACCATGCAGTGGCACTCCCCTATTTGCTTGTTCGTACGGAATCGCGGAAATGCGCTGCCCTTGTGGGGACCATCCCGCAATACTCCTCTTTCAACCTAGGCAGGCCACGTGAAATCCTGCAATTGGGCCATGTGACTTGCTTCACTATTCCAGCCTCTACAAATATTCAGATGGAAACCCATAATCTGGATCCTTGTTAGGAACCCTTACACTAGATTTGAATATCTTTTTCTATACAAACATTGAAGTGAATTTAAGAAGGATCTTTACAAACTTTCAGATGAAAGATCATATGCAACTCTTGGTGTTTAATCTCACATTTTAAACCAGCCACTTTGAGGTAGTATGTAAATTTGGATATTTAATGTGCTTCCCTAAAACAAGCATGGGATACAAAAAGTATATAATCTGAGGACTTTAAAGCAATACCAGATTTCACATAATCAAGGTTAATGGATTCTGACCTTCATGTGTCGTTGACTATTATATACTCAAATATAGCATGGCAACATAACTTTTTTATAGAACTGACTGCTTCAATTGTCAAAGAGATTGTCACGTACCAAACGGGAACACAAATTATCCAAGAAAACAGAAAATATATTGTGAAAAAAGGTGCCTAACACAGAAACAATAATATAACTACTTAAGTTATTCTCCAATTTCAACACAACATCAGCATACCCAAGTATTTTCAGCATCCTCCTCAAAAGATCAAATTCAGATGCTCCTGGAAAAAGGGGCAGGCCAAGAAACAATTCAGCAACTATGCACCCAAATGACCACATGTCGATAGCAGTCGTGTACCTGAAGAGGGTTAAGGTCTACGCTAAAAATAAAATCCATGTGACATTACAGACATAAAAACATGTCATAAATGATTAACATTCAAATAAATCGGGAACAAAAAAGACCATGACCAAATGACTTCTGACAATTTCAACTTACAAGAGAGAAGTAAAGTCTCGTAATTATCATCGAAATGGTGAGGTGTTGTGATGTGAACCTTGCCTAACCCAACAAGACCCAACGATCCAATGGAACCCTAGATCGATGTTGTCAGGGGCAAAGGCAGGAATTCTCTTAAGGAGGCAACAGGATAATACAACTCAAATCAGCCTTGGTCCCATATTAGTTCCACCAAGCGATCCTCTGGTATATTCAGATAAGGAAGATTCCTAGCATCTAGTATAATCAGAAAAGATGTGTATGAAGCATCATTAAGTATCTCCTGGTAAACCAGTACAGTGTTTTGCATTCTCTCTCCCACCCCTTGAATCTTTCTAGATCATGTTCAACAGTTGAATTTGACTTCTCTCATTCTTATGAAAGAATGATGAAATATAAAACAGATCTTCCTTTGATTCTAATGGCCCTTTTTGTCATATACGCTCCTCACCAGGGAAACAAATTCAAAAGCAAATGAATGTTGGCGACATTTTCCGTTGGCGTTGTTGCCTTAGGGCCATCCATATTTGTAGTAGGGGTGGCAAAACCCACTAATCCATAAAATTGATGGGTTAATTTGGATATTGTCCATTATACCCATTAATATTAATGGGTATTGATGGATAATATCCAATTGTATCCAATAGCTAACGGATAACACCCGGATATACACATTATTTTATTTCGAACTAACAACACCACACCTTATCCTATCACCCAACCCCTACCCCTCCCCCACCTTCACCCCCACATAGCCCAACACGATAAATAATACAGTAAATCGATGAATTAAGTGTTGTACAGTACATATTTTTAATGCAAATTGCACGTAAATATACGTAAAGAACCTGTTCCTGATACAAAACCATATATATACCAAACAAGTTTGCGATAATCTGAGATAATCTGAGCAGCCAACTTGGTAATATACCCCTGATAAACTTTCCATTTGCTTGGCCTTCTTTCATGTTTGGCTTCTGCTGTTGTTCCTATTTTAATTACCGTTTTAACATATAGTCACTCCGTCCCAAAATAACTATCCATTAATAAAAAATCCAAACTACTGTCCATTTTTTACGAAATTTACTACAATAAATTTTAAAAGTACTCCCTCGTGCACAAATAAATGCCGATGGTAGTGTTCATTGTTAAGGGACGGTGGTGGCAGTTTGTAGTGGCTGTTGTGGAGAGGGTTCATAAACATCTTGCTAGTTGGAAGAATGCTAATTTCTCTTTCGGAGGTCGTATTACCCTTATTCGTGCGTGCCTTTCGAGCATCCCTCTCTATTTTCGGTCTCTATTTCATATTCACGTTAGCGTAGCTAATTGTATAGAGCAGATTATGAGGAACTTTCTTTGGGAAGGTGCGGCGGAGGGTAAGCGTGACCACCTAGTGGCTTGGGAGCAGGTGTGTCGCCCAAAGGAGGAGGGGGGTTTAGAATTGGGTAATTTGGTCAAGAGAAACAGGTGAGTAAGTGGTTGTGGCATTTTCCTCGAGAGTCAAATTCAGTTTGGCATAAAGTGATAAAGAGCAAGTTTGATATGCACATCAATGGTTGGGACTCTCAGTTCCGACGTTCTAGTACCCATAAAAGCCCGTGGAAATATATACATCAGTGTCACCATCTCTTCCATCCCCATATTCGTCTCAGGATAGGGAATGGCGCTCGGATTCGATTCTGAGAAGATGTGTGGATAGGTAACTCTTCATTGTGTCAGTTGTTTCCTCGGTTATATCATTTATCCTTGGTTCATTCAGCTCCTATTCTTGATTTTGTGGTTCCGGGGGCCGGATTTCAAATCTCGTGGGATTTTCATTTTTTTCGTATCTTAATGATAGAGAATCTGTTGCGGTGAGTGTTCTTATCAATTCCTTATCTTGTGTTCGGTTGTCTCACAATCCAGATTCTAGAATTTGGGTCCTCGAAGAGTCAGGTACATATTCTTGTAAATCCTTGATGAAATTCTTTATTAAGAGTCTCAATCCTTTTTCTTTTCCCTTGGTTTCCTTTCTTTGGAAGTCAAAAACTCCTTTTAAGACCAGGGCCTTTATGTGGACTGTTGTGCTTAATAAACTCAATACTAATGATAAGTTACGGATTCAACGACCTCTTATGTGTCTCTCGCCTAATTGGTGTGTAAACTGCAAGCTTTCAGATGAGTCGCGTGATCATTTATTTCTTCATTGTGACGTAGATCGATTCCTTTGGAATAAGTTATTTGAGGTCTCTGGAGATAAGTGGTTGTGTCCTAGTTCGTTGAGCAACTTTTTACTTATCCATTTCAGCGGATTTGGGAGGGACGAGAATGCACGCCAGTTATGGGATTGAGAGTTTCAGCTATCTTTTGGTGTCTATGGATGGAAAGGAATTACAGGATTTTCCGTAATCAATTTCTTTCGAAGACTTTGTTGTGGGTGCGAGTAGTCTCTACTGCGTCTCTTTGGGCATCAACTAATGGTGCCTTTAAGGGATTGTCTATTTCGGATTTGAAGCGGGATTGGACTGTGGCTATTGTTTAGCTCTTGTTTCTTATTTTGTTTTCTCATTTTCTTTTATTTTGTTCTTTTGATGGACTTCTTGTCCATCGCTTGTATTCTTTTTTTTTTTTGCTAAGTAAATATGTGCATTAAAAATTCACCAAGGGGGCGAACCCATACAAAAGAAGCAAAAGGCTTTACAAGATAAAAAACCTACATATGAAGAAACAAAGAAAGCAAGCTAAATACCCCAAAAAGAGTTAATTACCCAGTCTCGTCTCCCCCAAAAAATCCTCAAACGGGATGAGTGCATTGGGTAAGTACTCATACAGCAAAAAAAAAAAAAAAAAACAAAGTACTAAGCATTAAAAAAAAAGTTTACGAGTAGGCAATGCGGTTCCTTCGAAGCTTCTCATATTCCTCTCTCGCCAAAGAGTCCACATAACACAATGTGGAATGGCTCCCCACAGCTTTCTTTTTGCCCTTGGAATGCGAACGCCAAACCAGGCATCCAAAAAGCTCTTCACTGAAATAAGCATATTCCACGAGATCCCAATTAAGGAAAACACAACACTCCATAAACCCCTAGCTATATCACAATGTAGCAGTAGATGATTAACTGTCTCATCGCTCTTCAGACACAAAAAAAGACACTTTAAGAGGTGCTACTGACCTCCAAATTTTATACCACCGAAAAGAGGATGGACTCCCAACGAGATATTTATAAAAGGACTTCACTAAAAATTTCCCACTGGAACTCGCATTCCGACACAAGTAATCAACTCCTTAGTTAGTTTTAGGAGCACCTGCCAAGACACCCAAAAAATCGTCTACCAGCTCCATTTCCCAGTCATGGAAATTTCGACGAAAACTGGGATTCCAAACATGCTGACCATTCATTATAGTAGTTGAATCAGCTATAGAAACCTCTTTGTCCGATGAAATTTGGTACAACTCTGGGAAGGTTGAACTGAGAGGAGAGCCTCCACACCAAAAATCAGTCCAAAAACGAATTCTGTAGCCATTGCCCACCTTGAATTGGATACAATTTCGAAACATATCCCACCCTTTGGCTATGCATTTCCACAATCCAACTCCGTATCGAAAACGACCCTCTTTTGACATCCACCTATGGTCACTAATGCCGAATCGACTGACTATAACCTGTTTCCATAGGTTATCTTGATCTTGGGAGAACCTCCCTAACCACTTAGTAAGGCTTGATTAAACAATCGGAGATCCTTGATTCCCAAACCGCCGTGAGAAATTGGCTTGCAAACTAAATTCCACTTGACAAGGGGGAATTTAAAACTTTGATCATTACCCCTCCAAAGGAAGTTTCGCATTAGACTATCTAGCTTCCTTTTAACCTAATATATTTATTTTCTTATCGAAAATAAAAATAAAAAATGGCCGCGGCGGTGGCTACTATTATGGCGGCAACAATGCAGTTGTGGTGGGGGACGACGATGGTAGTGTTAAGGATGACGGTGATGTGTTGGGAGTAGCGTTAGTGGTGGCTGTTGTGGTGGTGGTGGTGGGTGGTGGGCCGCGATGGTGGTGTTGGGAGTGGCGGTGAGGGGTGGTGGTGGCGGTGATTGGGTGATGGCAGCCATGGCAAGGATGGTAGTGGTGAGTGGTGGTGTAGTTGCTTGTAATTGTATGGGTAGACTATTGGGTAACCCATTGGTTATCCGGATAAAAATCCATTTTATCCATTAATGTTATGGATCTTTATGGATTTTATCCATTTGAACCCAATAGTTTTATAGGGTATCTAATGGATAACCCAATAAGTCATTTTATATTGGGTTGATGGATGGACAAATGGATTGCGTAAAATTTGTCACCCCTATTTTGTAGTAAGAAGATAATTAACTATCAAAGATAGGCAAGTTCTACAAATAGATGGACAACACCGCGAAGGAACGATAAACCAATGAAGGACCTACTCTCTTCAAATTGAAGTAATACTCCAGGTAAAAAGGAAAATGACTTACTCGTTGAGCTCAGACCCAGAGTTTCAATAGTAAAGCAATACACTATGTCCAATACAAATCAACTTGTTAAAGCCACCAAAGAGAGGAAACAAGTTAAAGAGAAGCAATTGTTCAAAACTAAGGATACTGATATCCGAGAAGAACTTCAGGGGATCTGTAATACCGACTCTGCAATAGAAAGGTGGAAGTATTCAGATTGAGAAAATAAAACCAGGCAAAGCCAAGTATGTTGAAAGAGATTTAACAAACCTGGATATAGGAGTAAACAGTGCGATCTTCCATGCATGCTGATCCAAAATCAATAATTTTGATTTCGGCCGGCTTCGCGCTATTCATTTAATTACGCACAACTGTTACTTGGAAAAAAAAAAAAAAAAAGATAGCAAGAAAATTGCATCCTATGAATAGCTTACCTTGTGCATAAAAGAATGTTCTCTGGCTTCAAATCACAATGGATTATACCAGCATCTTTCATCAAAGCCAGACCACGTAAAATCTAATTTCAAAACCATGTCAATGGTTTAGGAACATCGACAGTTGTGGACATCGTAATATTATGAAATTAAGATCCTAAGATAAACCTGTTTTGAGAACAACTGCACAATGCTCAATGATAATCCCCTAAAATGGTTTAGCTTTATCAGCTCATACCTGTAGCGACAGGGGGGGAGGAAAGAAGAGAAGAAACAGCACAAATATAAATCTTATTACACACACACATATATACACAACATATATATAGTGAGATACAGAGAGAGAATTGTCTCACAGATTAGTGTCTAGCAATTCGAAAGCAATGCACAGGTGACGTTGATATACAAAATAATCATAAATACGAACGATATGATGCTTATCCTCAGGATCGAACTTCTTATTTAACTGCAACATCAAAGTAAATTTCACTAAGGCAGAGAAAATTATATTTAAATTTATTACAAGCAAGAACCAGTAGAAGTGAATAGTTTTACTGATGTCAGAATAGACACTTCAACCAAAGCCTGTTGATAGTATGCAGGTTGATTTTTTATAATTTTCACAGCAACGAAACTGTTAATTTCCGCGACCCAGCACTTAGCAACTTGCCCAAATGTTCCTTGGCCAAGAATATCTTTTACCGTATATCTGCAAAGTGATCATGAGCAACAAATACTAGGAAGGTCAATCAAAGCACTAAGAAAGCAAAAGTATTATTTGTTTGCTAGATTAATCAAACAAAAACGAAATAAACATGCACAGCCGCAACCCTATATGAATAAACACAGTATTCAGCTAGCACAATACCGACATTTCACGACAGCCTGACCTTATCAACCAACCATTCTAATTCCTAAAGGTCACACACCGACTGCAAGGTTGCATTGGTGCCAAACATAATGTGGATCTAATAGTTTGATACATCTATTGTGTAAAGCATAAGCATTGTGATGGAGATATATTAGGATAAACAATAATTTAATTATGGTTTTCATTGATTTGGAGAAGGTGTATGATGAAGTACCATTCAGTGGGTTTTAGCAAAGGAGGACGTTTTGAGGAAATATGCTGACATCATCAAAGATATGTATGGGAGAGTTAGTACAACTGTGCATGCTAGGGTCAAGAATGCAAAGAGTTTCCTATTACGATTGGAATGCATCGGGGTTGTGCACTTAGTCTTTACTCTTTGAATTAATCATAGACAGATAAACAAGGTCAATTCAAGACAATATACCGTGGTGTATGATCTTAGCATGTAATTCTGTGTCGACACAAAAGAAGGTGTTGAAAGTAAGTTGGAATAATGGAGACGGACATTGGAATCTTGAGGTTTTAGGTTGAGCAGAAGTAACACCGAATATCTAGAGTGTAAGTTAGCAGGGCTGGAAGGGGCTGGAAGGGACAATCACCATAGATGGCACAATTGTCCAAGATTCTCTATATTTCGCTATCTCGGATTGATTATCTAAAGAGCTGTAGAACTGGATGGAGATATAACTCCGCATGCCCCACGGCAATAGCCATCGGCTGTTATATGACAAAGTGTTGGCTCGTGAAATAGTGTTAAGTTCATAAAAAGATATAAGAGGAATGTAGCAGAGATGTGTGTGCTATGTTGATGTGTGGTCATACAAAAAGGTACCATTGCAAAATGAGGTGATAGGGGAGAAAGTAGGTGTTGCGTCTATTAAAGTATTAAAGATAAGACGAGGAAGAATCCCCTAAAATGGTTTGGCATGTGCGACAAAGACTATGTGCACCAATACGAGACCTGAATAGTAAAGAATTGATAAGATGGTGAGGGTAGGGTAGGGTAAGGTCAAATAAAACTAATTCTTTGAAATTGATTCTATTTCTAAACGTCTTCTACTTAGCTTTCACAACTTCTATTTTACTGTTTATTTTACCATCGCTACACTTTTTAATTGTTTTCTCTCTTCTTTGACGATTCCATTTGACAATTCATGTTAGCCGGCCCCAAATCATTTTGGTACTAAGGCTTTATTCTTGTTGTTGCTTAGATCGAGGAAAGTAGGGAGATATAGTCGAGTCTTTGATAAAGTGAGTTGTCAATTCCTAGATTACATTTTTGAAGCTTCGATAAGGTTACGACATAAGACCCTCTCTCTCTCTCTCTCTCTCTCTCTCTCTCTCTCCATTTTTGTTTACCTTGGTAGCGAATGGCTTGAGTAGGTTTTTAAGTAGATGTGGGGGTGGGGTATTGTGGAGGGGTGTAAGGTGGGTAGCTAAGGGTACTTCAGCTAGAGATATATCAAAGAGTTAGTACATTGATGACACAATGTTATTTCTAGCCGAGGGTGTTGTTCCAAAGAAGGTGCTCATTATTCTTCAACCTTTTAATAGTGTGTTTGGGTTGAAAATAAATAAGGCCAAAAGTGGGATTGGTGGGTTAAAATTTGGGAGAGGATGTGAATAAAAGTTAAGCGTGGTCGCCAAGTTCTCTCTTGGCCCTTATCTTATCATGGGATTGTTTTGGGTGGAAATCCAAAGAAAATATGCTAGAGTTAATAAAAGTCGTCCTAGATCGAAACATGGTTAATCTTTGAGATGGCTCGTTATATTGGTGAGCTTATCTATCTAGCATTTCGCTTTCCTATCTCATCCCCTTTAAAGTTCAAATGTTGTGGTGAATACTATTTTCGAGTGTAATGAGATTTTTTTGTGGGAAGACTCAAGGAAGGAGGAAAAAGATAATCTAGTGGCATTGTATAATGTGCACGGTCCAAATGAAGAGATCCGTGAGAATATCCCTTTAGTGAGTAAACAACTCTAGAGGTTTCCTTGAGAACCTAATGCTTTTTAGCGGTTCAGGTTCGCACAAAAGCCCGTAGAAATCTATAACGCAATGTCACCCCCTATTATATCATGTCATTCAGTTAAAGGTAGGTAATCGAACCCACATTTGTTTCTAAGAAGATACTTAAGCCATGAAGATACTTAGCCATGTAATCCTTAAGGGATTTATTTCCTTATGGTTTAAATTCATTTTCAACCACTGTACTTTACATGAGCTTCACTTCAACCGCTATATTTTTTATTTAGCACGAAAACTCCAAAATTTTAGGAAAACGAACATTTCAGCCACAAATTCACCCATTAGGGAACAGACTAGGCACGAATTAGCCACAAATTTGGGGCTAAATTTATAGTTTCTCAAAACTTTTGCGGTTTTCGTGGTAAAAGAAAGTATAGTGGTTCAAGTGAAAGTAAGGAAATATACAATGGTTGAAAATGAATTGAAACCTTTCCTCGTTTGAATAATCTTTCTTCAATTTATTAAGTCCTTACATTTGTGTTTCGATTGCTTGGGGAGGGAGGATACAATTTATCTACTGTAATATTCCGCATTCTAAATTATAGAGGGTTTGCTCATGTTGGTGTTCTTCTTTATCTCCAATTCGAATGTCAAAAAAAAAAAAAAAAAAAAAATAGCACGATCCTCGGGCTTGGATTTTAGAGGGCTCACGAAGTTGTCCTTGTAAATCTTTTCTTATCTTCTTGATTCGAGGCCTCTCTCCATCTTCCTTTCCCTTGTTTCGTAGGTGTGGAGACAGTAGCGAAGCCAGAAATTTTCAAAAAAGGGAGTCGAGGTTGCTTTTGGATAATTATTATAGTTTAGGTATACAAATTTAGTATATAAGGGGGTCAAAATAATAATAAGCGCACTAGTTTATCAAAATTAAGAGTGTAAAAATGAAAAAAACTCATCGTATTTTGTAGTAGTGTCATTTTCTAAAAGTTAGAAAGTGCTAAAATTGAGACACTCCAAAACTGAAGGGGGTCGAATGACTCTTATGGCATACAAGTGGCTTCACCACTGTGTGGAGGTCAAAAACTCATTTCAAACATTCAGGCATTTATGTGCTTCTAGCACTCAAAAAACTCAATACTAATGACAAACTTCAAATTTGTAGGCCTACTAATCGTCTATCGCCAAACTGGAGTGTGAATTACATGAAGTCGAATGAGTCACATGATCACCTACTTCTTCATTGTAGCATCATCGATTGTTATCTTTGGAATCATTTGTTTGAGGTAGCTAGAAACATGAGAGTGTGTTCTGGTGTTATTTAGTCTTTTCTTTACTGGAGGAGATGTGAGACGTTTGTGGAATTGTGGGTTTTTATAGTATGTTGGTGTCTTTAAATGGAGAGGACTCTAGGATGTTTAAGAATCAAAATTACCGAAGCATCTTCTGTCGTAAAAATGATGTCATTAGTTTCCCTTTCAGCATATGCCAATGGTGCCCTCAAATGTCTATCGCTGAATGATATTGAGGAGAGACTGGTTGCTTTGATTTCTCATTTCTTAATGCCGTTTTCATGCACTATTTATTTTTGGGTTAATTACAAATTAGGGCCTAAAGTCTTATATGAGGTCCCCAATCGGGGCCTGACTTTTTTTAAGCGATTTAGGGCTTGTATTGACATTTTTTGCCCAAACTAGGGCTTTTTGACGGAAATCGTTACAAAATTCAGTTAAATGGCATGCGCCGAGCACGTGATCAGGAAACAAGTTTAAATTGAAATGAAAATTAGCTATTAGGGGTCAAAATGAAATTATTTTAATTTAAAAGGTTAAAAGTTCAATTTCAATAATTTATTTAATTTTAAAATTCATCAATATAAATATTTTATGCATAAATAAATTAATGATATTATTTCAAGATATAATACAACACTAATTTTATATATATTTTAATTTTTAATCCGCTTATTCATTCAAAAAAATTCACTTATAATAATTTAAATAAATCAAATAAATAAAGCTATCATGTATTAACTAGTAGTAATTCTTAACAATATTTATGTAATGTATTAAATTTTGTTGAGCTCACCCAAATGAAATTTCTCCTCAAAATAACAAAGAAACAAGTAAGAAAGGAAAAAAAACAAAAAAACAAAACAAAACCCAGAACCAGATTACATCTCCCTAACTCTCGTTACTTCCTTTCTCAGCCTTCCGACTTCCGTCATCCCCTCCGGCCGTTCACACCCCAGCCCCATTCACACCAGCGATCACCGTCTCTAGCTGCATCTCTCCCTCTCCGACTTTCCTTATCTTGCTCCGGCATCCATCTTCATCTCCAGTGTCTTCTTTCAACCTAGATTTCAATCAGATCTGGCAAAACCCTACGCTGCAACTCCATCTCCGGCGCTCTCGTCTTCTCTTCTCCGGCCTAATATATCTTCAGATTTACGAAATTCGCGGCCATGGGATCCTTCATCGACGACCACATCGAGCTTGTCCCGCGTCAAATGCTCCAGATCTGGTCGTGAATTATGGGGAAGATGAAGGTGGTGGGGTGGGGTTAGGGATGGGGTTTTGATGGGTGGTTTTTGGTGATGAACCTGATTATGTTGGTGGTGGTTGTGGCAGCAGCTACGGTGGTGTTATGGTGGTGTTTTTGGTGATAGTGGTGGCTGTGTGGATGGGTTAGATTTTGGTTGATGAGGGTTTGAGTGGGGGAAAAAGAAATAACTATTAACCTTTTAAATTAAAAGAATTTCATTTTGACCCCTAATAACTAGTTTTCATTTCAATTTAATCTTGTTTTTTGATCACGTGCTTGGCACATGTCATTTAACTGAATTTTTGTAACGATTTTCGTCAAAAAGCCCTAATTTGGGCAAAACATGTTAATACAGGCCCTAAATCGCTAAGAAAAAAAAGTCAGGCCCCGATTGGGGACCTCATATAAGACTTTAGGCCCTAATTTGTAATTAACCCTTTATTTTTCTCTCTAGAATCTAGATGGACTCATTTCCATCCTTTTTTACATTGAGATTCATCTAATGCAATATTTTTTACTATAAAAAACACAAAATAAAAAGAAGGAAAAATTGCAAAAAAATACTCATTTATTCACTTTTTTTGGATTTGATCATCAAACTCACTTTTTGGCAACCAACACATCCAACTCTTTTTTTTATTGTGTCCATAGTCACTGAAACTAACCCAATTAGCTACTTTTCGTAAAACATTCATGTGACTAAATTTTGTAGGATAAAATAGAAAATTAAAACAAAATAATAAAAATAATTATTGAGGGCTCAATATGAAGAAGAATAATAATGTGAACGGCAAAGTAAAAATCTTTTTCTAAGGGCCTAACTTAAACTAAGAATTTCTCCCCAAATACCACTTACTATCAACATGTCCTCCCACTCCCACTCCCACCCCACTCTCTGGCAATACCATCTTCCTCATTTCCGACGTCCCACTCCCACTCCATCCCGTCCAATCCGGCACATCTTTCAACCCTCCCAACCTAGCACCACCCTTCCTGTTCTCCTCGAAGAAGGTGAAAAAACAGAAAGTTAACTGGGTTCCATCTCAAATCTTTGCTGCGTAATCCATACCCATTTTCAATCAATTTCAGATTTCATCATTGATTTTAAACCCATATTGTCCGGCCTTCACCATTAACGCCGACAAAGACCGACATCACTTGTGTAACTACAAATCTAAAGCCGGAAAAAGAATGCCTCAACCAACCCGCAATCTCTTTCGAACCTCTCTCCCTTTAACTTTTTCAATTTTCTCTTTGCAAGATTTACAAATGAAAAATTAGATCTAAAACCCAGAAAATATATACATATATATATATATTTGATTTTCCTTTTTTCTTTCTTCGGCTGGGATTAAATAACATCCTTCACTTGGAGATTGGATTGTCTAGGTAGAAAGGAAATGAAAACAAATTTGTCTAGTGGGTTTCAATGAAATTCTTGTCTGGGAGGGGAAAGGTCAGTGGGTGAGGGTGTAAGAAAATGGGGATAGTGAGGGCTGAATGGGAGAGATGTTGACGACTGGGAAGAGGTGTGTGAGAGAGAAATTTTTACACTTAAAATTAGGCCCATGGAAAAAGATACTTTCAGTTTGTAAGTTTACATATTTAACCTCAATAATTATTTTCATTTAGTTTGCTTGAAACTTCCTGTTATACCCTTCAAACTTTAGTCACACGCACTGCACATGACATTTTAACAGGAAAAAACTTAGTGCCAGTGACTATGGACACACACAAAAAAAGAGTTGGATGTGCTGGTTGCAAACAAAATGAGTTTGGTGATCAAATCCAAAAAAGTGAGTAGCTGGGTGACTTTCTTTTGCAATTTTTCCAAATAAAAAAATAAAAAAATGCAGATCCAAGATCTGAAACAACATCCAAACTCAAGAATTCATATATAACAATGTAAGTGACCGCATTAGCTCATGCCATAATTCCAAAATTCAGCCTAGGTATGTGATGAAATATGTTTCAGGAATGTTGATTGGATCCCTGCCCTCACTGATCCCCTTGGATGTGATTCGATTCGAGCAATCCATTACTGTGATACAATGCTTTGGCGCACAAATGGAAGATAATAAGATTCTAAAGCACACATTGCATGCCCAAAGCTAAACGAGCTGAATAATATTTTAACAAAAGAGGTGACAAGCAATATCGATATTCAAATGTTCTTAATACCAAAGTGCTCAAGTAGTCTTTATGAACAAGCACTGCCCAGTTGCTTGTTATCTTTGGAATATGATTTTTGAGGTGGCAGGAGAAATTTGGGTGAGTCCAGTAACTTTGACTTGTTTCGGTTAGAGAGAGATAAAGATGCAGTCCAACTTTGGGAATGTGGTGTTTCAGCTATATTTTGGTGTGTGTGGACAGAGAGAAATAACAGAATTTTTCGGAACAAACATCTTTTGAACTACTTACTTTGGGAGCAAGTGACTTCTACTGCTTCTCTTTATTTCAAATTTAAAACGGGATTGGGATGCTGTAATTGTGTAGTTCTTGTTTGGCTTCGTTGTCTTTGTTTTCTTGTATTTTTGTAATTTGTTGGACTTTTTGTCCTTCTTTTGTATATTCTTCTCTTTTATTTAATATACATCTTTTCCTAAAAAGAAAAAGAAAAGTATAAGCAGAAAATTATAGTGTCGCGAGATTAGGAAAAGATTAACCACTGCAGCCATACTGGGCAAGATAGACCAATGATTTTGAATAGTACGACATGGTGATAAAAATAAGATGGCGTAAATATGTTACCTTCGCTGCGTCTCTAAATTAATCATTGTGAAATTTGCACTTAGAATAAGGTCCGAGTTCTCATTGTCATAACCATCATTGGAAACACCGGTGGATGGGCTTGTCAGGAACCGCTTTGGGTTCAATTCTTCTGAATAATGAAACTGTGGGTTGCATGTCTGGTACGTCTCAACAATCTCCTTGGTTAATCTTGAGATTAACTGCAAAGTGCATAATAGCCAAATGTCACCTGGAGTTAAGCTTGCAACCAATATCATACATAAGAAATGAGTGCAGTAATTCTAAGAGCTAAAACACAGCAATAGCATGTCTACATGTTTGGTACAGCAGATGAGTGCAGTGGTTCCAGAGACCAGGAGACCTGCAGAAGCAAGGGTCTAGCTACGTGCTACTTCATGGGCAATTTTGCTTTTCCAATTTCACTTTTTGAAGAAAATGAAGAGGAACACCTAAATCTTAAATCCGACAAAAGTAAGCATAGGGAAGGCAGGCGGCACAACTTTACCTCTAAGAAACATGTACACAACGGGGACTAATACCAAATGTAATAAACAGAAGGAAACACATACTGGGGCCATGGCTGACACAACATTAAAAAATTATGCAAATAGGCTACTGAACTTTATAACTTTCCAAATGGGCCGCTATGCCCAACTTATGATTGTGATTTGGCCCATTTTAGCAAGCCCTTCTATTTTTCTGTTACTGGCTGCCAAATCCACTTTTACCCTTGAAAATAAATTTCTTTTAGAGAATAATACTAATCAAAACTAATTCTATTCAATTTGACAATTTATGTTTACATCAAATTTGTGACATCACATCCCCTACCGCTGATGAGCCATATTACAAACAGTTATATGAATAAGAAGGTAATTTGGACCTTGCGGAGGGAATGCCCTATAGAAGGTATAAACAATATGATTGTTAACATGTCTGCCCAACAAAACCTTGTAAAATGGGAACCTATGGTGTTGTTTGTGGGGGCGGGAATTATGGGTTTGGACACATTACTGGTTACAAAGCAAGTTTCCTTTTTGGTACGTCCCAGAGTAAGGTTCACACATTATTTTATTCCTTAAATGGGAAAAGATGAATAGTGTTTTGGGCATTTATATCCTCAACTTTTTGGATAATTACAAGAAAACCTATACTCCACTAACCTACTTTTCACCCACTTGCATCATGAATAGTGTTTTGGACAATAATATCCCTAACCCACTTGACTTTTTACCCCCTTTTCAATGTTTCCTTAATAAGCGTGCAAAGTGTAGGTGTGAACCTTACTCCGGGACAGAGGGAGTAAAAGATTTGAATATGTGCAAGAGCCCAAAAAACACACAAGGTATAATGAGTTGAGCTGGCTTAGCAATTCAACATTGAAGATCAACCAAGCTAAGTATGTGATAACAATATGAGACAAACTTTAGCTCGAGCCTCTAACTATCAAACACATCTGGGCCGGGCCTCAAACATTCTACAACGTAACTATATATACCTGCTAGGAATTTGGACACTTAGCAATGTATGAGGAGAAAAATAAACAAGCAAATAGAGACGAAGAGAACACGCAAAAACACAAGGATTTGCTAACCCAGTTCCGCACAACAATTAAATATGTCTACGGGCGCTCTAGGAGGGGGGGTGCCAAGCCAATATTCCACTATAATATCTCTATGTTGTGTTACAATCACCGCACACACAAGCTCATCATGTGTGACTTCACTCTAGAACACACACGCAGCTTTGTAGCAGAGTGTCCTAGGCACTTCCACGCCCGCACACATGCTATAGACTCTCTGGCACTTGCACACAATGTTCATGGACGTCACTATATTTATATAGGAATACTACAAGCCCTAAAAACTAATGACAAGAGGAACCCCGAAACTGCCCAAATACTGAAAAATGGCACCATGCGCATCACATCCTGCTTCTCATGCGCCCACATGACCTCAATCCGCAATCTTGTCCCGTTTTTACTCTTCCTCACACGCGGCTTTGGCTGCTAGCCCCGCCCTAATCTCCATCGACTAAAGTAGTACAATGAAAATGTAATCCAAAAATAATCTACCAAGACGGGAAAAGCAAGAACCTCGCATACCCCCATGATTTAGCCCATGGAGAGGCCTAGAATACCACACAATGTCATAACAGATTTAAAGCTACATTTGTCAAAGTCAAAGATTTTAGAGTTCCCATAAATCAAAATGTAATAGGAAAGACGGGACAAATTGTTTGACTAGCACGGGAAGTATAACTTGTTGGCCTTGCACCCCACCCATTCTAGTCGAGTCCAACTAAATCCTAATTACTTGGCGCCAAATGAAGCCAATTAAAGAGGAGAACATTGTAACCATGTTACGATGTACAAACTTTTGATTGAAAAAGATCATTTGATAGTACTAATGAAATCTCTCACACACTCATAAATAATAAATTGGGACACACACTCCTCACCCGCCATTGCTCCCTCTTGCCCTCGCTGACCTCTAACCAAATGAAATCTCTCACCAATGTTTAAATGTTACACCATCATAGACTACCATTTCCTAGATCACTACAATAACTAACTCCAAGTCAGGTGCATTCAAGGAGTACACATACCTAAAAGAGCTATAGCACTTGGGGAAAGCTTCCCAGACAAGTCTTGTTTGTGCAACTTAAAGGAAATAAGTATGGGATCAAGATATCCAGACATCACGTGAAGGAGATGTAAAAATAAAATTGATTCACAGTCAAAAAGTATAATGTGCAATGATCCAAACGGAAGTCTTTACAGGGATAACCGTTATAGGTTCTTCATAAAAATAATATCCACCTATAGTTAATAAGAGAACATGAAAAGTTTCATCCAGTCCTCCTTCCTTTTCTTTTACAGCAGTTCTTATATTTCTTAAGAGCTTCTTCTCTCAAACAGACACCATGCTTGAGGAGGTAGGACAGAACAATCAACTTCTACAAGGGATTGAGTACATGGAAACCTAATTGGGATCCCTTTGGAATTTAAGAAGATTGTTTTTTTCTGCAATACTGGGCTTTAGATAAAAAAGAATACTCCCTCCGACTCAGGTTAGTGTGAACTTAATTCTTTTTTCTTCCGTCCCAGGTTAGTCAATTCGTGTGAACTACCCAAAATAGCAAAGAATTTTTATTATTCCTCCCACTCATTCTCTCTCCTACTTTACGTTTACACTCACAACACCAATCAACTTACTATTCCTCCCACTTATTCTCTCTCCTATTTATTTTTTCATACTCACAAACACCTCCTTCCACTATTTATCTCTCCTACCTTTCCTTAATTTGTGTGCCCAATTTTTTGGTTCACACTAACTTGAGACGGAAGGATTATATATTTATTGCGAGGAAAGAAAGTTGATGACATTGGTCACAATCTCGAGGATTCCATGTGAATCCCTCGATGTATATCCAAATGTACTTTCACATCTGCTTTTCTTCCATGACTGGAAATTGTTTCCATGTAAAACCAAGAACATGGTCATTGACAGTTCAGTGTAAAAAGATGGTATGGAGTGGCTGACAGTCTCAAGCCTTCCGCTGCAAGACCTTCGATGGACCACTTGTTCTTTTAGTAATCTTAGGAATCGAAAATTTAAGGGGCTTCCTTATATGTTAGTCATCTCCTTTTTCACTTCTATCACTTTGATTTTCCAATAAGCTTGTAAAAATCTTCCTATTCTTATTCCTATTTATTTGTCTCATAAAAGGTTTAATGCAACACCGAAGTCCCTACTTTTTGTTTTGTTCCTCCTTTACTTCAAATTTGATGGTACATCTATGTTAAGTGTTTTCGATGGTCACACGTGCCCAAGTGACTCAACACTAATAATTAGAACCAAAAGGCAAGAGAAGGTGACTAGTGCTACCTCAAAACTTTTGAAATCATCTGTGGATATTTAGACTCGGTGTAAAAGTTGATTGCCCCTTATTGCAAGGCTAGTTTAAATGAAATAGGAAATACTCTAAGCAAATTACAAGTTTTATGCCTGAGCAAAAAGGATGTAACTCGTAAGTATATCTTGTATGAGCAGTCCAAGAAATTGATCTCTTGTAAACAACTTCCTACAAGTTTCTTGCATACAATTTTGTTCACCTATGCCCACAAAAAAGGGTGTGAAACACAAACAGCAGTACCCACTGGAGAAAACACGGGGATGAATGATATGAACAGAAATGCTTTCAGTGTACTCAACAAGATATAGAAAATGCCTTTGACAAAGGTGATGGGTGTTGTAATTCTCACATGCAATCAGTAAGTAAATACTCCATAAGAAAGGAAATAATAGGAGAGGGATATACTGTATTGCTTACAGGTTTTCTGACAAGGACACTCAAAGTTGGAGTCTTTGCATAAGTATGAGAAAATGGCGAATAAGGACGGAAAGCAAGCTGAGACGGACGCCATGGTACATCCACCACTTGAGAAGGCTGAGGATCACCTTCCTTTCCAGTACTGACCTCATCCATGAGCCCTTCCTCAACCCAAAACCACCAACTCCACACAGCTTCAATTCAATAATAAGAAAGGAAAGGGAAAATCAAGAAAAAGAAAGACCAAGGATTCAGCAATTTGATTGCTGCCCCATCATCGGATGCATTAATCTTCCAGTAAATTCAAGGAATTCACCAGAAGACTGCAATCCCATTCTCATCCACCAAAACCCTCTATCATAACACCGCTAATTTCAGGTTTAGATCCATCGCCGTGGAGAATCTCAATCAATCACACCAACTCTTCCCCTCTAGATTAGATATCCGGCTCGAATTTCGAATTAGAAAATAAAGTCGCTGTGATTTTTAATACAACTGGGGCTACTCTCTCGATCGATCAAGGCTAATTTACCCAAATTTAATACCAATTGAGAACGATCGCAAAGATGGATAATTCAGAGATACACGTTCCCTTCGTATGCGTGTGTTGACGGGAAGAGAGAGAGAGAGAGAGAGAGAGAGAGAGAGAGAGTGTGTGTGTGTGTGTGTGTGTGTGTGTGTGTGTGTGGGTGGGCGTAGTGAAGTAAAAGGTAAATTCCCAGAGCCACCGTCGCTTACATCCAAATAGGATTTTGATTTTCTTTTTCTCGGTTCTGTCACCTACACTACACAGCACAGGGCACCATTGTTTTGATGTGTGTGTGTGTGATTTTCCTTTTATTTTTTTCATCGTTTCATTTTAAATTGCGAAAAATCATTGTTAATGAGAACTACAGGAGGAAAAGAGAAAAAAATAATACTCCCTCTGTCCCTAAATGAGTGTTCATTTTCAAAAAATCTTTGTCCCTAAATGAGTGTCTTTTTTTAACATAACTTTCTCCCTAAACGTTTTTTTTCGAAAAAAATTTCACCGATTTTTTATACGTGCAAAACTAAAGATTTGAAAAGGAGATTACAAGATTATATATGAATCGTTGTTACCAAATTGTTCAAAAAGTTGAGATTTTCAGTGTCCCTTAAAATAGAATTTGGATACTCATTTAAGGACAGAGGGAGTAGAAAAGGAGTGATGTGATTTGAGTGTAAATAATTTGTAGGAGAAAGAAAATGAGGTATTGAATAATATACTATTGGTTAGTTAATGTGAGTATGACAAGTGAGTGACACTAATTAAAATTGATTAAAAATTTTCTATTTTTTAATTTTACAATTGCTACAACACGCTTAAAATGACAAATTTTCTGATGTAGGGTGTATTGTTTTTTTGGCACACCGATAACATGTTGAGCAATGCCGAAAGCACAAAATACAAGAACAACAAAGCTTTAATCTTAAAATAATTTGGGATCGTCTAACATAAATTTTCATATGTCATCGAAAAAGTAAAGATGTAAGAAAAAATAGTTAAAAGAGGAAATAATTGGGATTTTTTTTCTTAGAAAATGAAGTAGAGAAGAAGGAAAAAATAGTGATAATAAAAGAATAAATACATAATTGATAGGGAAAATGAAATCCCCATTACCCACATGAATTTTTGCTCTTCACTCCGGCATCTTCAACGACATATTTTCATAAGTTCATAAAATTTAGGTTATAAACTTAATTCGCAGCCACTGATTATTTTATTTTTTTTAAAAAAAAAAACAAGTTTTTGAGTAGATTTAAGGAAAAACGAGATTAAAAAAAGGTGAATTACAAACTAGGGCCTTAAATCATGGTGTGTCTCCCAATCGAACTTTGATGTTTTTTCTTGACATATTTGGGATTGAAATGCAATATTTTCACTAATTCAAGTTAATTTTACAGAATCTATACTATCAAGGTTTCCGCAATTTTGCACACAGTGAGGGGTATTTTCGCCAATGTGGGCTGGAAGTCCCTGCTACACGTGGCCAGCTTATCCCCTTTTGTTTTGTTTGTGATGATAACCCATTTTAAATTTCAAATAGCTTCTTGAGCAACCTGCTTTGGTCGACACGTGGCAGGTGTTCAGGACATTTGTCCATTGTAGGGTTGCCTCATTTCAAATTTCAAAATTTTTCTTTCTCCTCTCTCTTTTATCCTTAACCCACTTCTCTCATTTTTCAAGACACACACGTTCACGCATAACACACAAACCAAGTTGGTCACTGATTTCATTTTTTATTTTTATTTTTTTGCAAGGTCACCGGAGTATACGAACATGAAGGAGAAAGATTTACAGGATGATTGTTGGAGATGTAGGAAGCTGGGGCGGTGTAGAAGAAACTGGAACACCTAGCGTAAAGAGACCAGGGAGGAAGAAAAGGGAGCAGCGATGGCGGTGACAATGGTGATGACGGTGGCCATGGTCGTAGCGGTGGCTGTGTGCACCTAAACGGAAATGTAATTCCTTTTCCATCTCTACTTTCTACTCGATCTTGTGTGTGTGTGTGTGTGTGTGTGTGTGTGTGAATTTGTGGTGATCGTGGTGTTTGTGGTGGTGGTGGCTATGGTGGTGTCACGGCTGGTGCATTGATATTCATATAAAGAGAAAGTGAGATGTAGAGAGAAAAACAGAGAGATGTGGAGAGAGAAGTACAATCGCCATTATCCTCCTGTCGTCTTTCTAAAACGCAACAAAATAGATGTCGGCAAATCAGCAAAGGCCAGGAAACTCTGTTTCGAGAGATCTATCTATAACTCAAATAATGTGAAAAATCCTTATGCAAATCCAAGAAGACATGTTCGATTTTGAAAGCAAAGGATGTGGTTCACTGCATACCAAAACATGTGAAGAGCGAGAACAATTAAACGATCAGATCTAGCCAAATTTGATAATTTCCGGTCGGATCTAGGCGAAAAACAAGGTGGCGGAGGAGGGGAACTATTGTAGGCGATGGTGGTCCAAAAAGCAGAGAAAGATGGTGGAAGGGACAAGCGATGAGGCGGAGGTTGCCGAAAAAGATGGCGGATGATGACGAGCGCAGGGAAAAGGTAGGGATGAGGGACGGTGACGAGGAGAGGGGGCTTATTTTCTTGAGAGAGAGAAAAAATACCTTTGATCTGCAACTATGGGGAGAAGTGATGTAGAGGAGGAGTGGGGCCATTGAGGGGTTTTGGGGACAGAATGTGAGATGAGAGAGAATAAGAAATGTGTGGGCAATTTTGTCAATGAAAAGTAAAAATAGCCAAAACGTCAGTTAAATTGGAATAAGATTCCATCCCTAAAACGTCACTTATAATGAAACAGAAGGAGTACTCATTAATTTTAATTTAATTATCTATAATTTCAAAGGAAATTGAGAGAATTGTAGATAGAAAAATCAAGGGAGGTTTGTAAAGGGATGGAGGATATGTAGAGAGACGTAAAGGAATGCATAGACGGAGGAGACATAATTTGGCAGCTAAACGGAGGAGACATGCTGCATTGTCTAATTCCAAAATTTTGAATATGGTCTGACTCTCCCCTTGCATTATTAATATTTAGATAATAATGTTTTCTTGTCTTTTAATAATTGTAAATATTTATTAATAAGATTTTTATTTGAGACAGAGTGAGTATGCTATTAGTGTAAAATAGTTTTGTCCTACTCCCTCCGTCCCAAAATACATGTAGTTTAAAGGGTTGAAATTTGTCCCAAAATATTTGTAGTTTTTCTTTTATCTAGACATCTTTGACATTGTTTGTCAAATATACCTTTATTTATGATGGTGGTTGTCATCATAAAAGCATTTAATTATCTTGCTACTTGAAATATTTCAAGAGTAATTTAGTCCATTAGCCATACATTGAATGATTTTCTTCAATTTTCTTAATTTGTGTGAAAATCCTAGAACTACAAGTATTTTGGGACGAATGGAGTATTAACTAAGTTATTTTGAGGTCTTGTACCTAAAAATATATTTGCTGGATCTTAAAAAAAAAAATTTTTTTGCAAGATTCGCTTGAAAAATTGTATGTCTGGATTATACAAATAGATGAATATGAAAGTTATTGATCATTTCTATTTGTAAAGAAGCGTTTAATTTTATTTTTTTTTAACAATAGAGATAAGTATGGGTTCAAAAAAAGAAGGATGTAAACTCATATCACAAATGTTGTAAACTAGGTATAAAAAGGTCAAAACTTATTGCTAACATACTAAGATATCACTTAAAGGTGGAATATCATGGTTAATCAACTTTTAATGTGACGTGTAGTCAATTACAAAACTCTTTAACTTGTGTTTCAAAACTATGTGCTAACCAATAATGTATGATATTAACTTATATCACAAACGTTGTAATCTAGGTATCAAATGGCCAAAACATATTGCTAACTTACTAAGCTATCAAATAAAGGTAAAATATCATGGTTAATAAACTTTTAATGTGACGTGTAGTCAATTACAAAAGTCTTTAACTTGTGTTTCAAATCATGTGTTAACCATTAATGTATGATATTAACTCATATCACAAACGTTGTAAACTAGGTATAAAATGGCCAAAAGTTATTGCTAACATACTAAGCTATCAATTAAATGTGGAATATCATGGTTAATCAACAGTTAAGATGACGTGTCGTTTCTTGGAAAAGTCATTTAGTAACGTTATAAAACTATGTGTTAACCCTTAATAAATGATATTAACTCATATCATAAAAGTTGTAAACTATGTATAAAATGGCCAAAATATATTGCTAACTTACTAAGCTATAAATAAAAGGTGAAATATCATGGTTAATCAACTTTTAATGTGACGTGGAGTCAATTACAAAAGTCTTTAACTTGTGTTTTTTTATAAACCATGTGTTAACCATTAATGTATGATATTAACTCATATCACAAACGTTGTAAACTAGGTATAAAATGGCCAAAACATATTGCTAACTTACTAAGCTATCAATTAAAGGTGAAATATCATGGTTAATCAACTTTGAATGTGACGTGTAGTCAATTACAAAACTCTTTAACTTGTGTTTCAAAACCATATGTTAACCATTAATGTATGATATTAACTCATATCATAAATGTTGTAAACTAGGTATAAAATGGCCAAAACATATTCCTAACTTACTAAGCTATCAATTAAAGGTGAAATATCATTGTTAATCAACTTTTAAGGGGACGTGTCGTTCCTTAGAAAAATCATTTACTAATGTTATGAAACTATGTGTTAACCCTTAATGAATGATATTAACTCATATCATAAACGTTGTAAAATAGGTATAAAATGGCCAAAACATATTGCTAACTTACTAAGCTATCAATTAAAGGTAAAATATCATGGTTAATCAACTGTTAATGTGACGTGTAGTCAATTAAAAAAGTCTTTAACTTGTGTTTCAAAATCATGTGTTAACCATTAATGTATGATATTAACTCATATCGCAAACGTTATAAACTAGGTATAAAATTGCCAAAACTTATTGCTAACATACTAAGCTATCAATTAAAGGTGGAATATCATGGTTAATTGGTAGGCTCAGTCGCACACCTACTAAATTTTACCTAAACTCGGCCACTAAAAATGTAATTAGGGTAAGTCAGGGTCGATCCACGAAGAACAGTGATTATTTGCGAACAGTCACTTGACCAGATTGGGGGTTTGATTTGATTGGATTAATTCCTAAGACGAGAAAAATAAACTAAGTGTTTGAAACAATAAATTAAAGAAACTTCAGACTTGATACTGTCACCGGATTTTAATTCTAATATCACTGATAATTCTATTCTCCGTAAATTTTTTTCACTTGATTACGAGATGTATTTCAATCTCTGTCTCTTCTTTCAGTATGGTTTATAGCAGTGGCATACTCACTATAAACCCTAATTAAAATTAAACCTAAACTGGCACAGAAAAGGTCTAAAGATTAATTGATGATGTTTTAAGAGACTAAAATCAAGAACGCTTTCTAAGGTTAATTAGATAATCGTCTAATCTTGCCTACTTCCCGAATTGACATGGCACATACACAATTCGTGAAGATGCTATAGTGAAAACCCTATTTCTGGCACAGAACGAGTAATCTAGCAAAGATCAATAAAGAGGACAAGTGAATTGGCCAAATCCACAAACCCTAGAAATCAATCTAAATCAATACAAGCAAGATTATGAACAAGAATTAATTAGGAAAAAGAAATACCTCAATAGAAATAAAAACCCAGATCAAGATCTCAAATCCAAAGTAATGGAGTTTAGTTCTCCATGGAAAAGCTCAACACCAGAGAGAAAAGAAAAGAAAAGAACGTAGTTTTTCAAAAGTCAAGAGAGAGTTCTAATCTCATCCCATCCCCTAACTAATAATCACTATTTTCTAATTAAAAATCCCTAAGGGATAATGAAAAGGAATAATAAAAAAAATCAAAAATCAATTCATCACCAAGACCTGCTGCTTCACGTACAGAATTACGGAGGCAACTTTCACAATTTGCATTACAGTCCCTGGAGTTTTAGTTATTTGCAGTTTGGTCCCTGCAGTCTTTTAATTCTTCACAACAAACCCTGGACTTTTCAACAATGCGAAACAGTACTTCAGCTTCAAGAAATTGCAGCTTCATCCTATACTCCTCCGCTTCGGTTGACTTCGACTTTGCCTTGACTTTGACTATTCTTGACTTTTTGGAATATGACTTTGAAGCTCATGAAATAATACATCCGGATAACACTTAAAAAAAATTAAACTACCCCCGGATTATATTAAAGCCCAACCATTACATAAATATCCCAAGTTACATCAAAACTAGTCTAAAGTACATGAAAATGAACCAAAATACATAGGAAAATAAGGGAATTAACATATACAAAATCCGCCACATCAAATTCCCCCACGCTTAGACCGTTACTCGTCCCTGAGTAACATCCTAACCCCACTCTAAACTCCGGTCTATAAAGCGTAGCATGGGAGAAAATGACCCCTAATCTCCTCTAACCTCCTCAGTCAAAAGTCAACCAACACAAACAACTCGGAGTATAAGAAAATCCATCCCCATTATCACCAATAACAACAAATATCAATGGCCTTAGCCCGATACTAACTCCAAAATAGTGAAAAACTGTATCCGGACTAAGTCCCACTCATAAAAGCCACGGGGAACTAAAATATCCTATGTTTCCCCCACGCTAGTCTCACACTACAAGTCTCCCTCATAAAAATAAGAAGTTGATGCCTAGAAAGTGTTTCCGGACATAACTTACCTCGTAAAATCACCAACGCCCCCTTATTACTCCAAGAAAGAACGAGGGTTTCTATCCTAATCACCTCTAACCGAGCCTCCTACTCCAGGTATGAAAATCCTAACCCGAGACTCCTTACCCCCCCTTATGACTTCTCTCCGGTGAATAAATGATAAAATCACTCAAAATCTCACCTTTTGCCTAAGCGCCCTTTCGGGTTTTCACTTAGCCTCTCTATATTATTTTTTCAGTTTTTTTTTAAAATAAGAAAATTAAAATAAATGCGTAATATACATAATACAAACCCTCCCCCACGCTTAAACTACACAGCGTCCTCAGTGTGTGCGAAACAGTAAAAATAAAGGACAGTAAAAGCGTAAGGAAAAAGGGTGTACCCTCACTGTGGTGGCCACTGCCACGTGGCCTGAGAATTGGAACCCTCACTTTGAATTTGGGCCCGTCTAGTGTCGTGTATAGTCTCCTCGCAGATTTTCTGTCTGCCATCCGTTTAGAAAATTGAGCAGGAACCGGCGGAAGATCCCGAGGTTCTGATTGTTGCATCCACATCATCATATGTAACTGGTTCTTACTGATTGTGGTTACCTCATCCTCAATAGCTTCAATCCGGTCACATGTCTCCTCCCATCTCCTATCTTCAAGAGCATATCGGTCCGGCCTAATACGATCCTCGTAAGCATATCAGGCCTGCTGCATACTCATCATCTCCTGAAGCTGGTCACTCCGGAAGGCACTAGACCCGGCTGCCTGGTCATCCATTTCCTTACCAGCTCTTACCACTTCCTCATTATCATTACCTTCAACAGGCACAACCTTCGGATTACATTAAAGCCCATCCATTGCCTTGACTTTGACTATTCTTGACTTTTTGGAATATGACTTTGAAACTCATGAAATAATACATCTGGATAACCAATAAAAAAAATTAAACTACCCCCAGATTACATTAAAGCCCAACCATTACATAAATATCCCAAGTTACATCAAAACTAGTCTAAAGTACATGAAAATGAACCAAAATACATAGGAAAATAAGGGAATTAACATATACAAAATCCGCCACATCATTAATCAACTTTTAAGGTGACGTGTCGTTCCTTAAAAAACTCATTTATTAACATTATGAAACTATGAGTTAACCATTAATGAATGATATTAACTCATATCACAAAAGTTGTAAACTAGGCATAAAATGGTCAAAACATATTGCTAACTTACAATGCAATCAATTAAAGGTGAAATATCATGGTTAATCAACTTTTAATGTGACGTGTAGTCAATTACAAAACTCTTTAACTTGTGTTTCAAAACCATGTGTAAACCATTAATGTATGATATTAACTCATATCACAAATGCTGAAAAGTAGGTATAAAATGGCCAAAACTTATTGCTAACATACTAAGCTATCAATTAAAGGTGGAATATCATGGTTAATCAACTTTTAATGTGACATGTAGTCATTTACAAAACTCTTTAACTTGTGTTTCAAGACCATGTGTTAACCAATAATGTATGATATTAACTCATATCACAAACATTTTAAACTAGGTATCAAATGGCCAAAACATATTGCTAACTTACTAAGCTATCAATTAAAGGTGAAATATCATGGTTAACAAACTTTTAATGTGACGTGTAGTCAATTACAAAACTCTTTAACTTGTGTTTCAAAACCATGTGTTAACCATTAATGTATGATATTAACTCATATCACAAACGTTGTAAACTAGGTATAAAATGGCCGAAAGTTATTGCTAACATACTAAGCTATCAATTAAATAGGGAATATCATGGTTAATCAACTTTTAAGGTGACGTGTCGTTCCTTATAAAATTCATTTACTAACGTTATAAAACTATGTGTTAACCCTTAATAAATGATATTAACTCATATCACAAAAGTTGTAAACTAGGTATAAAATGACCAAAACATATTGCTAACTTACTAAGCTATCAATTAATGGTAAAATATCATGATTAATCAACTTTTAATGTGACGTGTAGTCAATTACAAAACTCTTTAACTTGTGTTTCAAAACCATGTGTTAACCATTAATGTATGATATTAACTCAAATCACAAACGTTGTAAACTAGGTATAAAATGGCCAAAACATATTGCTAAATTACTAAGCTATAAATAAAATGTAACACCCAAACTTTTAGGGAAACCATATTTATTTTGAATTGTATGTTCTTCTTGAATATCAAGTACAAAATTTGAAATCCAATTGGAACTTATGGAAGAGGTGAAGAAATGGATGCCTCTTCTTTTCCAAATTCAAAATATTACACCTAATCTCCCACTAAATTCAACATCCTCAAAGAACCTAGCTTTTCTCATTTCAAAATGTTCAAATTTTCGGGTTGTAAAATTTATATATCCCCTAGATCTCTCGGCTTACCTCATGAATAACTACTAACAATCTTATGTCTAACTTGCCCTTAGTAGACTTATAAGGTCTACCCTTATGTTAGACAACCCCATAAATGAAGATGATTTAAGGACGTGTTCCTTATTCGTCCCAAAATCATAAAAGGTTTTTATTAGTAGCTTAGAGGGAGCTTTAATGAGAATAAGGGTTGCGGTTTTAATGTATCGCCCATAATGAGTGAGGTAAAAGAAGCACAAAACATGCTTATTACCATTTTCTTAAGGATTTTATCATGTCTCTTGTGTACATCATTCATGCTAGCCGTACCCGGCTTAATGTAGATGGAGACAATCCCACACTCTTCAAAATAGCGAGTAAAAAGGACCTAGACGTTGTTCCTTTTAACAATCATTCCAACCATGATATACTCTATCATGATTGGACCTAATGTTCTTAATAGTCTTTCAAAGTTGATTTCCAACTTTGACCTCATAAGACTTGAAAACGTCCATAACTTGAGTCTTTGCATGAAGTAATAAATGCATCCATATTGAGAGTAGTCATTTATAAACGTAATAACTATTGTTGACCTTTCCTCGAAGGAATAATGAATGGCCCACAAAGTTCATATGTATTAGTTTTAAAGACACTTGATACTCTCGAGAATACTATTCTTGTAATGTTTGTAAATTTCCTTTAAAGCATTTAATGCAAAAGTATTTTTCAAAATATCAAGTTTGTTCAAGATTTCCTTTAACATAAGCTTATCAATTTTCCTCTTGGAAATATGACCCAAATGCCTATGCCTTAAAAATTTACTTGATAACTTTTGCTTTCTAGTTTTGGTTTCATTATTTATGGGATTCATTTATTGTGTAAATAAGGTCAAGTGAATAAAGACTACTTGACAAAGTACTAGTACCATCAACATTGGAATAAAAATAAAAATCACATTTATAAAATTGAACAAAATAACCTTCTTTGTTCAATAGTGTGATAAATATTAAATTCCGTCTAAATGACGGTACAACAAATGTAGTATTTATACAAATATTACTAAGTACTTTAACAATAACAAAAATTCCCGATGACTTGCACTTCAACCGGATCCCGGCTTCCATATAGATGAATCCTTCATCTTTTCCAGGACTTCGGTATTTCAGGCAATCCTACATAAACTTCCTTTATGTGAGTTGTCGTTCCAATATTCAACCACTATGTATATGTAGGAAATGAAACCAAATTACCCTTTATCACTAACAAAGACCAAATGACATACCTTTCTTAGCACGCCAAGCGTGATACTTAGGGCAGTCGTACTTCATGTGATTGAGGTCCTTGCAAAAGAAGCATTCTTCATAATCATTAGATGATCCCTTACGCTTCTTATTTCTTGCAACCGCAACATCCTTCCCTTTTCTCTTTGTCCCATGAGAAGAGGTAGATGCCAAACGTTCCTTAAGCATATCAAGGAATGTTTTAGCATCAATATCCTTGCAGATACCGGTCAAAATGGTCTCCGGGACAACTATATTCATGATCATTAGGCTCACACGATTGGAGCGTTTCCACTTCTCCTCATTTAAGCAATCTTCTTGAGTGCTTTCATTAGAGAGAGGAAGAGGAAACGGCTCCCTTAATGCATGATCTATGTCCATATAGCCTAAGATCATCATCAATTTATTTTTCCAAGTTTTAAAATTAGTCTCATTAAGCATCGGTAAGGTACTCATAGCAGTAATCACGGATGAATCTATAAGTAAATCTGTTGGAATTTCGAGAACAAGAATGAATACAAAACATGTATAATATACTACATAATGAAAAATGATTAATTATATCAACGAAATCCATCAACAAGACAATCAACATGACATCAAAACTAATATTTGGATTGCGAGTTGACTCATAAATGATTGCCTTAGGTAACAAGTAATTTGAACTTATATTTTAATAAATACTTAATATTCCTTTGGGCCGACATAAGCATCTAAGAAAAGACACTATTCATTTGAAGAACTCGAATCGTCCTCTAGAATCATAGAAATTCAAAAACACAAACAAACCGAATCAACTAGGACATTCACAAAAATATACACAATTGATAATACCGAAATTTACTTGTTACCACATGAATGCCCAAGTTTAGTCAAATGTCAAGATCTTCTTTGGAAAATTCAAGCCATTCACATATCAACTCAAACATCCAACACTTTACAATTTTAGGGTTTAAATAACGTAAATCACTTAGGCGACAATATTATTTAAACAATGAATAAAATTATCAAAGCATATAATTAATCAAAAACTTTAAGGTTTGAAAATAATTATGGTTTTGTTCAAAAGGGAAAACAAAATTGTGCAACATCTTGAAAAAGGCAAAAATTCTGTGAATAGTGAATATGCGCGACCGGGCAATGCTTAATACCCGACCGGGCAACATACAATGCCCGACCGGGCGGAACCAAAGACCCGACCGGGTAAACACATTTAGTCCAACCGGGTGGAACATAAGACCCGACCGGGCGGAACATAATACCCGACCGGGCTAAAGCCACCGTTTCATGCATTTTTGCTGCACTTTTTCCATATTTTGTCCCAAAAGGCATGAATAACAAGTAGATCCACATGGTATGTACATAAAACATAAAACCATGTTATTTAGGATAATCTTGCTTTTAAAATTAACGGAATCAAGTAAGTAGATCCACATGGTATGTACTTAAAACATAAAACCATGTTATGAATGGATAGTCTAACTTGAACCATTTTAATTTAATGAACAAAACACTTTCAAACCATTTTCTGAATTTTAGATGATGATTATCAGTACTCTATGAACGAATTAGAGTCCCCAATCAACATTAAAACTTAATGATTCAACAGGGAAAATGAATCAAATTGAAAGTACAAAACTTTCTCAAAGAAGAACCCAAACTTAAACCAAAATGAACCAGGCTCTGATACCAATTGTTGGAAAAATTCTTTATATCCCTGAATGCCACACTCATTTTCAGAATAAGAATGAGGAAGAAGATGAAGGTGGAAGTGAAATAATACCTGTTGAATCCATTACAGATGTTGTAGAGAGAATAATAAGAAGAAGAAGAATTAAGGGGACGGAGTTCTTCTAAATGATTGTGCCTTTTCTCTCTAATGTCTCTAGCAATATGAAGATTATTTAGGAGAGAAAATAAAATGAATGGAGTGATTTCTAGGGTTGAAGGAGAACCCTTTATATATGAAACCAATAGGCACCTCATTTAGGGACTACACCCTTTCAACATTTAGTGATGTTAAATTACCACTTTGTCCATCAAAAATAGGTAATATTACATCCAGTAATTCTACACATTATTTTAATTCACTACACTTTATATTAACATTATAGGTATGATTTCATGTATGGAATTACTAAATGACTTGTGTTGCAAGCCATGTTCTTACAATTTACTCATATCACAAAAGTTGTAAACTAGGAATAAAATGGCCAAAACATATTGCTAACTTACTTAGCTATAAATTAAAGGTGAAATATCATGGTTAATCAATTTTTAATGCGACGTGTAGTCAATTACAAAACTCTTTAACTTGTGTTTCAAAACCATGTGTTAACCATTAATGTATGATATTAACTCATATCACCAACGTTTTAAACTAGGTATAAAATGGCCAAAACATATTGCTAACTTACTAAGCTATAAATTAAAGGTGAAATATCATGGTTAATCAACTTTTAATGTGACGTGTAGTCAATTACAAAACTCTTTAAGTTGTGTTTCAAAACCATGTGTTAAACATTAATGTATGACATTAACTCATATCACAAATGTTGTAAACTAGGTATAAAATGGCGAAAACATATTGCTAACTTACTAAGATATAAATTAAAGGTGAAATATCATGGTTAATCAACTTTTAATGTGACGTGTAGTCAATTACCAAACTCTTTAACTTGTGTTTCAAAACCATGTGTTAACCATTAATGTATGATATTAACTCATATTACAAACGTTGTAAACTAGGTATAAAATGGCCAAAACTTATTGCTAACATACTGAGCTTTCGTTTAAGTGTGAAAAATCATGGTTAATCAACTTTTAAGGTGACGTGCCGTTCCTTAGAAAAGTCATTTATTAACGTTATGAAACTATGTGTTTAACTCTTAATGAATGATATTAATTCATATCACAAAAGTTATAAACTAGGTAAAAAATAGCCAAAACATATTGCTAACTTACTAAGCTATAAATTAAAGGTGAAATATCATGGTTAATCAACTTTTAATGTGATGTGTAGTCAATTACAAAACTCTTTAACTTGTGTTTCAAAACCACGTGTTAACCATTAATGTATGAAATTAACTCATATCATAAACGTTGTAAACTAGGTATAAAATGGCCAAAACATATTTATAAGTTACTAAGCTATCAATTAAATGTCAAATATCATGGTTAATCAACTTTTAGTGTGACGTGTAGTCAATTACAAAACTCTTTAACTTGTGTTTCAAAACAATGTGTTAACCATTAATGTATGATATTAACTCATATCACCAACGTTTTAAATCAGGTATAAAATGGCCAAAACAAATTGCTAACTTACTAAGCTATAAATTAAAGGTGAAATATCATACTTAATCAACTTTTAATGTGACGTGTAGTCAATTACAAAACTCTTTAACTTGTGTTTCAAAACCATGTGTTAACCATTAATGTATGATATTAACTCATATCACAAACATTGTAAACTAGGTATAAAATGGCCAAAACATATTGCTAACTTACTAAGCTATAAATTATACATGAAATATCATGGTTAATCAACTTTTAATGTGACGTGTAGTCAATTACCAAACTCTTTAACTTGTGTTTCAAAAGCATGTGTTAACCATTAATGTATGATATTAACTCATATCACCAACGTTTTAAACTAGGTATAAAATGGCCAAAACATATTGCTAACTTACTAAGCTATAAATTAAAGGTGAAATATCATGGTTAATAAACTTTTAACGTGACGTGTAGTCAATTACAAAACTCTTTAACTTGTGTTTCAAAACTATGTGTTAACCATTAATGTATGATATTAACTCATATCACCAACGTTTTAAACTAGGTATAAAATGGCCAAAACATATTGTTAATTACTAAGCTATAAATTAAAGGTGAAATATCATGGTTAATAAACTTTTAACGTGACGTGTAGTCAATTACAAAACTCTTTAACTTGTGTTTCAAAACTATGTGTTAACCATTAATGTATGATATTAACTCATATCACTAAACGGTGTAAACTAGGTATAAAATGGCCAAAAATTATTGCTAAAATACTAAGCTATCAATTAAATGTGGAATATCATGGTTAGTCAACTTTTAAGGTGACGTGCCGTTCCTTAGAAAAGTCATTTATTAACGGTATGAAACTATGTGTTAACCCTTAATGAATGATATTAACTCATATCACAAAAGTTGTAAACTAGGTATAAAATGGCCAAAACATATTATTAACTTACTTAGCTATAAATTAAAGGTGAAATATCATGGTTAATCAATTTTTAATGTGACGTGTATTCAATTACAAAACTCTTTAACTTGTGTTTCAAAACCATGTGTTAACCTTTAATGTATGATATTAACTCTTATCACCAACGTTTTAAACTAGGTATAAAATGTCACGACCCGAATTATAGGCTCTATTTTATTAGTAATTAAATGATTTTTATTTAATTATTTGCTTATTTATTTATTTAAATTATTATTTATTTAAATAATTATGTGTGCAATTTATGTGTTATAATATTTATGCCTTGCATTTTATTTGGGTCATTTGTGCTAGTGTAGATTTGTTGGGTCTTAATTGTTAGTAGGGAGTGTAGTGTTTGTGTGTAGTGTAGTGGAGGGGGCCTAAGTGTAACTCTTTTAAATTATTTCCCTACTCCCTCCCTACTCCTCCCCTTCTCCCTCTTACACTCCATCTCCCTCACTCTCTTCTCTCTCCCAGACACTCTCTCCAAGCTTTTGGTAAGTTTTTCTTCCTCTTCCTTCTCTCTTCATTTACTCATTCTTCCTCTCATTATTATTCATTTCTTAAAACGTGAAACGTGTTTAGATCGTCGCTAGGATCGCGTAGAGTAAAAAAGATTTGAAATCCATCAACTTTGAGAATTTGCAAGTAAGTTACTTTTCCCCCATTTTAATGCTAAAATGTTCATATCATGTTTAGATATTGTTTGATGTGTTACATTTGAAGTTTGGATGAGTTTCGAATTTGTTTGGAATTTATTTGGGTTTTTGATCAAAAATGGTGATTTTGGAATGTTGGGTTTGATTCTTTGTTTTGGGTTGATGAATGGTATATTGGAGTCCCCACCCTAGTTATAAATGGTTTTGGTACATTAGTACATGAGTTGGAAGTTGGGATTTTGATTAAATGTGTTTTGGGTTGAAAATGGAAGAACCCATGTTGTTCTTCCCGATTTCTGGCGATTCCGGCATATTGGGCGACCGCCCAAAATCGTATGGGCGACCGCTCATCTTTCTGAAAGCTTTTGTGCTTGGTTGAGGGCCTTGTTGGGCGGCCGCACAGTCCCTTTTGGGCGGCCGCACAGAACCCCTGAAAATTTACATTTTGTTAATTTGTGTGAGTGAAGAACGTGCTTTGGTCTAAGTCTTGGGTGTCCTTTTAGTTGACCCTAGTGATCATTGTAGTACACTTTAGTGATAGAATTGGGTCCTTTGTGATCAAGGTTGTGTTTGAAATTCATTAATTGTTAATTGGGATTCTGGAGCACCTTTATTGTGCATTGTTTGTTCATTTCACCTTCTTGGTGATTAATTGGCATGATTCCCTACTTTGGAATCCTTTGTTGTTTATCGTGCTAGTATTTTATTACTTAGCCTTTACGTGAAAGCCCAGCTGGCATTGTGTGTGTTTCGGGCGATGCGAAATATTATGATGGCACAAGCCAAGTCCATTATGATGTTGACCATTGTTTTGCCCAATTATTACCCTCCTCCAGATTGGCCTTGGATGTGAGAAGAGCTAGCTCCTTTGTGTGCATTTTAGCTTCTTGGAGCATGACTTTGTGGCATGTCTCCCGTCCCTTGTGACACTTCTTTTATGGTTATTGGTTCCGGTACCGGGGTTTTCTCTTCGGCTTTCATGCTATTATGAAGATGATGATTTGTTGATTATTGAAGCTGCGCAGCGATCCTTTATTTGGATGTTCCGGATTGGAAAACCTTGGCTATATCCTTTGTTATGTGTTTATTTCCGCTGCTATCTGTTATGTGATAAATGCTATGTGCTATGTGATATTTATTATTGCTTATTGTATATTGCATCATAGCATGTCATGTATGTCACGACCCGAAACCCGCCCCTATTTTCTTAGAAATAAATATTTAATTATTTATTATTTCTTATTTATTTATTTAAATTATTTATTTATTTAAATAATTATGGGTGCATTTTGTGTTTCTTAATAATTTATGCCTAGCATTTTATTTGGGCCATTTGTGCTAGTGTAGAAGTGTTGAGTCTTATATATTAGTGGGGAATATAAGATGATTGAGTTAGTGTGTAGGGGAGGGGGTCTATGTGTAAATTCCTTAAATCCTCCTACTTACTCCCTCTTTTCCCCTTTCCTCCCTCATTTCTCCCTCACTTCTCTCTCTCTCCAGCACACACACACACACTCAATCTCTCTCTCTCCTCCATGGTTAAAAAAGGGTAAGAAACTCTCTCCTCCTCTCTTCTTTTTCTTCCTCTTCCTCTCATTATTTGTCATTTCTTAAAACATGAAACATGTTTAGATCGTCGATAGGATCGTAGGAAGCCAAGAAATTTCGAGTTTCGTCACCTTTGAGAAAATCCGGGTAAGTTACTTTTCCCCCATTTATGTTAAAAATGCTCATCTTTAACACTATTGATGTTCTTGTTGATATCTATGTCATTTTGGTTGAGTTTAGAAATTATTTGGAATTTATTTGGATTTTTGGTTAAAAGTTGTGATGATATGAATGTTTAGATTAAATCTTGATTTGTGTGGTTAAATGTTGTTATCTAGGTCTCCTAGAGGTTTATATGTTGTTTTAGTACATTGTTAAGAGTATTAGAAGTGTTGATTTTTGGGTGTTTATGAACTAGCAAGATTTTGGGTTTGATTTTGGTAAGAATGTGTTAAAACCCAGCTGATTTCTGCCCAGCCCGACGACCGGGCGCCCGCCCGCCCCCTGCCAAGCGCCCGCCCACTTCCCCCTTTTCTGACCCTTAGCTTCTGTTATAATGGGCGCCCGCCCGCCCCTATTCAGGCGCCCGCCCGCCCTGTTTTTCTAGAAATCACATTGTGTTTGTTTAAAACTAGGTTGTATTTTAGTTTGGGTTTTAGAGACGCATGAATTGAGTTTTCTTGTCTTTAAATGTTAGGATAGAAGTATATATAGGTACTCCTAAGATTTAGAACGAAAGGAGTGAAATTCGGAGCTAAAACAGGGATTTTTCTCTTTGTCCGGCCGAACACTTTTTATTAATTGTCCGTTTTACGTTTAATCTTCCGGAGGCCATAACTTATTCGTCCGGACTCCGTTTTGGACGTGTAAACTATCGTTGGAAAGCTCTTTTCGATTACTACGCAATGGTTCTATTGGACGCATGGTTCCAGACCATAATGATTGTCTTATTGTTGAGGTTTAAGATCAAGGTGTAGTCTCGGTCTAGGTTCCATAGTACTATTCTAGTTGACTTAGTTGGGCACCGTGGAACACTTTCGTAATTAAAATTGGTTCCTTTGTGAACAATGGTATTATGTAATTTGATCAAGTATTGTTTGGGAATGTTTGGGCATCTTATGATGTGTTCGTGATTGTTCCAATCGAATTGATTTTCGAGTAAGACTTGGTCTAGGTTTTAGGCGATGTCCTATAGTACCTAGAGGGTTGTTATTGAACACCAAGGTGTAGGGTTTAGTCCTGTCGTGATCATGTTCTAATAAGTGTAACCTTTTTGGATTCGTTTGGGGTGTTTAGGATTGGTTCGTTAAGGACGGAGGTAAAGCGTGAATTGGCAATTGGGTACTTACGGTTTGGTTAACCTTAAGGTGTATTCATTTTGATTTCCTACTTTGGAATTCCAGGGTGATGAGATGGTTGAGTTCATAGTCCTAGTACATCTTTATGAGTAAAACGTTTAGGATAATTTTGGGTTATAGTCGTTGTACTATTTGTGAGCGACCGTTTGGGTTGTGTTCCTTATGAATAACTTGTGGGTATCATCTTTGGAATGTATCTAGTATGGTTCCTCTTTATGGAATTATCGTATTCTAATAGTCTTTGTTGTTGAGCTCCTTATGAGCAATTCCGTTTATCGTTGTTGTGCTCTTTATGAGAAATTCCGTTTATCGTTGTTGTGCTCTTCATGAGAAACTCTTGTTATTGTTGTTGTTAAACTCTTCATGAGTAACCGTTGCATCTTTATGGTGATTATTTGTCATGGTTCCCTACTTTGGAACCCTAAACTGTTTAATTAAGCTAGTATTTATTACTTAGCATTTATTTGGAAGCCCAGCTGGCATATTTGTTGCATCGGGCGATGGGAGAGATTATAATGGCAAAGCCAAGTCCATTATAATGTTGACCATTGTTTTGCCCCCTTCTTTACCCCTTTTCCAGATTGGCCTTGGAAAATTCAAGTTAGCGTTCCTCTGTGAATGTATCTAGCTACCGGACATGACTTTGTGTCATGGTCCTTGTCCTTTGTGACACTTTTATGGTTATTGGTTCCGGTACCGGGTTTCTCTTCAGCTTTTATGCTACTATGAAGATGGCTTGATGGGTTGATTGATTGATTGGTCGGTTCTGACGGGGTTCTCATCAGTTGTTATACTGCTATTGTTGATTGGTTGATCGGTTGGAGCTGCGCAGCGATTGTTCTATCAGTTTGGTGAAACCTTGGCTAAGTATCCTTTGTTACGTGTTTATTTCAGTCTTATGTGCTGCATGATGAGTTAGTCGTTATTTCCAACTGGTATGGGACAGTTGGCGATAGGGAGCTTCCTCATTTGTTGTTATGTGATTTACTTGTTCAATTATATCGTTGACTTGCATGATATTATGCCATGTAGATGCATTTAGTAACTGACTGAGATTTTATCTCACCCCGTTTCTTGTTTCAAATTGTTTTTCCTTAACCCCCCCCCCCCAAGGAAAGCAAGTGGTAGCGTTGTGAGGTCCGTTGTAGCGGGAATCTTCTGAGCAGGTTGACCGCATTTGGGGATAGTTGCTCTTCGGAGCCTTTATGTATTTTATTTTGGGTTCGTAGTCGTTCAGTGTTTTGTATATACGGTTGTACTTTGGGTATTTTTGATAATAGTTGTTCTTGCTTCCGCATTTGTTTCTAGTCTCCGAGTTATAATCTCGTTGAGGTGTTGTTTGATGGTATTGGTTTATAGTTGAATTCACGCGCCCGGTTTGGTATATTACATTTTGGAGATGTACATTTTGTAAAGTTTGTTTTTTTTATTTACGGATTTTTGAGATTTCCGGGGCGTGACAATGTAGTTGCATTAGTAACTTATTGAGATTTATCTCACCCCCTTTTCTTTCATCTTTGTTTTTCCTTAACCCCCCCCAGGTGCTAAGGATTAGTCTCGCTGATCACGAGAAAGAGGACGTCGAGGGTGGATCCGTTCTTTTGGGGAAGGTTTTTATAGGTTGGTTTACATTATGTAAATGTGTAACCATTTTGGGATAGTTGTACCAAACAATGACGTCGTTAAGAATTGAATAATTGTATTTTGTTGTGCATAAACTTGTGGAAGTTTATGATAGTCGTATTTGGTTTGTATTAAACTTGGTGTTGTAAAACTTTGGAGCATCACCCTTTCGGTATCAAATGTAATTTTTAACTTCGGTATTTACAGTTTTGGTTTTAGAGTCGACGTCCAGATCGCGGTCCCGGGGCCCGCGGGGTCCGGGGTCGCGACATAAAATGGCCAAAACATATTGCTAACTTACTAAGCTATAAATTAAAGGTGAAATATCATGGTTAATAAACTTTTAGTGTGACGTGTAGTCAATTACAAAACTCTTTAACTTGTGTTTCAAAACTATGTGTTAACCATTAATGTATGATATTAACTCATATCATTAAACGTTGTAAACTAGGTATAAAATGGCCAAAAATTATTGCGAAAATACTAAGCTATCAATTAAATGTGGAATATCATGGTTAATCAACTTTTAAGGTGACGTGCCGTTCCTTAGAAAAGTCATTTATTAACGTTGAGAAACTATGTGTTAACCCTTAATGAATGATATTAACTCATATCACAAAAGTTGTAAACTAGGTGTAAAATGGCCAAAACATATTGCTAACTTACTAAGCTATAAATTAAAGGTGAAATATCATGGTTAATAAACTTTTAATGTGACGTGTAGTCAATTACAAAACTCTTTAACTTGTGTTTCAAAACTATGTGTCAACCATTAATGTATGATATTAACTCATATCACAAACGTTGTAAAGAAGTTATAAAATGGCCAAAAACTTATTGCTAACATACTATTCTATCATTTAAATGTGGAATATTATGGTTAATCAATTTTTAAGGTGACATGCCGTTCCTTAGAAAAGTCATTTATTAACGTTATGAAACTATGTGTTAACCCTTAATGAATGATATTACTCATATAACAAAAGTTGTAAACTAGGTATAAAATGGCCAAAACATATTGTTAACTTACTAAGATATAAATTAAAGGTGAAATATCATGGTTAATAAATTTTTAATGTGATGTGTAGTCAATTACAAAACTCTTTAACTGGTGTTTCAAGACCATGTGTTAACCATTAATGTATGATAGTAACTCAAATCACAAACGTTTTAAACTAGGTATAAAATGGCCAAAACATATTCCTAACTTACTAAGCTATTAATTAAAGGTGAAATATCATGGTTAATCAACTTTTTATGTGACGTGTAGTCAATTACAAAACTTTTTAACTTGTGTTTCAAAAGTACGTGTTAACCATTAATGTATGAAATTAACTCATATCATAAACGTTGTAAACTAGGTATAAAATGGCCAAAACATATTTCTAACTTACTAAGCTATCAATTAAAGGTCAAATATCATGGTTAATCAACTTTTAATGTGACGTGTAGTCAATTACAAAACTCTTTAACTTGTGTTTCAAAACCATATGTTAACCATTAATGTATGATATTAACTCATATCACCAACGTTTTAAAGTAGGTATAAATGGCCAAAACAAATTGCTAACTTACTAAGCTATAAATTAAACATGAAATATCATGGTTAATCAACTTTTATTGTGACGTGTAGTCAATTACCAAACTCTTTAACTTGTGTTTCAAAAGCATGTGTTAACCATTAATGTATGATATTAACTTATATCACAAACGTTGTAAACAAGGTATAAAATAGCCAAAACCTATTGCTAACATACTAAACTATCAATTAAATGTGGCATATCATGGTTAATCAACTCTTAAGGTGACGTGCCGTTCCTTAGAAAAGTCATTTATTAACGTTATGAAACTATGTGTTAACCCTTAATGAATGATATTTACTCATATCACAAAAGTTGTAAACTAGGTATAAAATGTCCAAAACATATTACTAACTTACTTAGCTATAAATTAAAGGTGAAATATCATGGTTAATCAATTTTTAATGTGACGTGTAGTCAATTACAAAACTCTTTAACTTGTGTTTCAAAACCATGTGTTAAACATTAATGTATGATATTAACTCATATCACCAACGTTTTAAACTAGGTATAAAATGGCCAAAACATATTCCTAACTTACTAAGCTATAAATTAAAGGTGAAATATCATGGTTAATCAACTTTTTATGTGACGTGTAGTCAATTACAAAACTTTTTAACTTGTGTTTCAAAAGTACGTGTTAACCATTAATGTATGAAATTAACTCATATCACAAACATTGTAAACTAGGTATAAAATGGCCAAAACATATTGCTAACTTACTAAGCTATAAATTAAACATGAAATATCATGGTTAATCAACTTTTATTGTGACGTGTAGTCAATTACCAAACTCTTTAACTTGTGTTTCAAAAGCATGTGTTAACCATTAATGTATGATATTAACTTATATCACAAACGTTGTAAACAAGGTATAAAATAGCCAAAACCTATTGCTAACATACTAAACTATCAATTAAATGTGGCATATCATGGTTAATCAACTCTTAAGGTGACGTGCCGTTCCTTAGAAAAGTCATTTATTAACGTTATGAAACTATGTGTTAACCCTTAATGAATGATATTTACTCATATCACAAAAGTTGTAAACTAGGTATAAAATGTCCAAAACATATTACTAACTTACTTAGCTATAAATTAAAGGTGAAATATCATGGTTAATCAATTTTTAATGTGACGTGTAGTCAATTACAAAACTCTTTAACTTGTGTTTCAAAACCATGTGTTAAACATTAATGTATGATATTAACTCATATCACCAACGTTTTAAACTAGGTATAAAATGGCCAAAACATATTCCTAACTTACTAAGCTATAAATTAAAGGTGAAATATCATGGTTAATAAACTTTTAACGTGACGTGTAGTCAATTACAAAACTCTTTAACTTGTGTTTCAAAACTATGTGTTAACCATTAATGTATGATATTAACTCATATCACTAAACGTTGTAAACTAGGTATAAAATGGCCAAAAATTATTGCTAAAATACTGAGCTATCAATTAAATGTGGAATATCATGGTTAATCAACTTATAAGGTGACGTGCCGTTCCTTAGAAAAGTCATTTATTAACGTTATGAAACTATGTGTTAACCTTTAATGAATGATATTAACTCATATCACAAAAGTTGTAAACTAGGTATAAAATGGCCAAAACATATTACTAACTTAGCTATAAATTAAAGGTGAAATATCATGGTTAATCAATTTTTAATGTGACGTGTAGTCAATTACAAAACTCTTTAACTTGTGTTTCAAAACCATGTGTTAACCTTTAATCTATGATATTAACTCTTATCACCAACGTTTTAAACTAGGTATAAATTGGCCAAAACATATTGCTAACTTACTAAGCTATAAATTAAAGGTGAAATATCATGGTTAATAAACTTTTAAAGTGACGTGTAGTCAATTACAAAACTCTTTAACTTGTGTTTCAAAACTATGTGTCAACCATTAATGTATGATATTAACTCATATCATTAAACGTTGTAAACTAGGTATAAAATGGCAAAAAATTATTGCTAAAATACTAAGCTATCAATTAAATGTGGAATATCATGGTTAATCAACTTTTAAGGTGACGTGCCGTTCCTTAGAAAAGTCATTTATTAACGTTATAAAACTATGTGTTAACCCTTAATGAATGATATTAACTCATATCACAAAAGTTGTAAACTAGGTGTAAAATGGCCAAAACATATTGTTAACTTACTAAGATATAAATTAAAGGTGAAATATCATGGTTAATCAATTTTTAATGTGATGTGTAGTCAATTACAAAACTCTTTAACTTGTGTTTCAAAACCATGTGTTAACCATTAATGTATGATAGTAACTCATATCACAAACGTTGTAAACTAGTTATAAAATGGCCAAAACATATTGCTAACTTACTAAGCTATCAATTAAAGATGAAATATCATGGTTAATCAACTTTTTATGCGACGTGTAGTCAATTACAAAACTTTTTAACTTGTGTTTCAAAACCATGTGTTAACCATTAATAAATGATATTAACTCATATCACAAACGTTGTGAACTAGGTATAAAATGGCCAAAACTTATTGCAAACATACTAAGCTATCATTTAAATGTGGAATATCATTAATCAACTTTTAAAGTGACGTGCCGTTCCTTAGAAAAGACATTTATTAACGTTATGAAACTATGTGTTAACCAATGAATGATATTAACTCATATCACAAAAGTTGTAAACTAGGTATAAAATGGCCAAAACATATTCCTAACTGACTAAGCTATAAATTAAAGGTGAAATATTATTGTTAATAAACTTTTAACGTGACGTGTAGTCAATTACAAAACTCTTTAACTTGTGTTTCAAAACTATGTGTTAACCATTAATGTATGATATTAACTCATATCACTAAACGTTGTAAACTAGTTATAAAATGGCCAAAAACTTATTGCTAACAAACTAATCTATCATTTAAATGTGGAATATTATGGTTAATCAATTTTTAAGGTGACATGCCGTTCCTTAGAAAAGTCATTTATTAACGTTATGAAACTATGTGTTAACCCTTAATGAATGATATTAACTCATATCACAAAAGTTGTAAGCTAGGTATAAAATGGACAAAACATATTACTAACTTACTTAGCTATAAATTAAAGGTGAAATATCATGGTTAATCAATTTTTAATGTGACGAGTAGTTAATTACAAAACTCTTTAACTTGTGTTTCAAAACCATGTGTTAACCTTTAATGTATGATATTAACTCATATCACCAATGTTTTAAACTAGGTATAAAATGGCCAAAACATATTCCTAACTTACTAAGCTATAAATTAAAGGTGAAATATCATGGTTAATAAACTTTTAATGTGACGTGTAGTCAATTACAAAACTCTTTAACTTGTGTTTCAAAACTATGTGTTACCCATTAATGTATGATATTAACTCATATCACTAAACGTTGTAAACTAGGTATAAAATGGGCAAAAATTATTGCTAACATACTAAGCTATCAATTAAATGTGGAATATCATGGTTAATCAACTTTTAAGGTGACGTGCCGTTCCTTAGAAAAGTCATTTATTAACGTTATGAAACTATGTGTTAACCCTTAATGAATGATATTAACTCATATCACAAAAGTTGTAAACTAGGTATAAAATGGCCAAAACATATTGTTAACTTACTAAGATATAAATTAAAGGTGAAATATCATGGTTAATCAACTTTTAATGTGATGTGTATTTAATTACAAAACTCTTTAACTTGTGTTTCAAAACCCTGTGTTAACCATTAATGTATGATAGTAACTCATATCACAAACGTTGTGAACTAGGTATAAAATGGCCAAAACATATTGCTAACTTACTAAGCTATCAATTAAAGGTGAAATATCATGGTTAATCAACTTTTTATGTGACGTGTAGTCAATTACAAAACTTTTTCACTTGTGTTTCAAAACCATGTGTTAACCATTAATATATGATATTAACTCATATCACAAACGTTGTAAACTAGGTATAAAATGGCCAAAACTTATTGCAAACATACTAAGCTAACATTTAAATGTGGAATATCATTAATCAACTTTTAAAGTGACGTGCCGTTCCTTAGAAAAGACATTTATTAACGTTATGAAACTATGTGTTAACCCTTAATGAATGATATTAACTCATATCACAAAAGTTGTAAACTAGGTATAAAATGGCCAAAACATATTGCTAACTTACTAAGCTATAAATTAAAGGTGAAATATTATTGTTAATGAACTTTGAATGTGACGTGTAGTGAATTACAAAACTCTTTAACTTGTGTTTCAAAACCATGTGTTAACCATTAATGTATGATATTAACTCATGCCACAAACATTGTAAACTAGGTATAAAATGGGCAAAACATATTTCTAACTATCTAAGCTATAAATTAAAGGTCAAAAATCATGGTTAATCAACTTTTTATGTGACTTGTAGTCAATTACAAAACTCTTTAACTTGTGTTTCAAAACCATGTGTTAACCATTAATGTATGATATTAACTCATATCACAAACGTTGTAAACTAGTTATAAAATGACCAAAAACTTATTGCTAACATACTAATCTATCATTTAAATGTGGAATATCATGGTTAATCAATTTTTAAGGTGATGTGGCGTTCCTTAGAAAAGTCATTTATTAAAGTTATGAAACTATGTGTTAACCCTTAATGAATGATATTAATTCATATCACAAAAGTTGTAAACTAGGTATAAAATGACCAAAACATATTGTTAACTTACTAAGATATAAATTAAAGGTGAAATATCATGGTTAATCAACTTTTAATGTGATGTGTAGTCAATTACAAAACTCTTTAACTTGTATTTCAAAACCATGTGTTAACCATTAATGTATGATAGTAACTCATATCACAAACGTTGTAAACTAGGTATAAAATGGCCAAAACATATTGCTAACTTACTAAGCTATCAATTAAAGGAGAAATATCATGGTTAATCAACTTTTTATGTGACTTGTAGTCAATTACAAAAAATTTTAACTTGTGTTTCAAAACCACGTGTTAACCATTAATGTATGAAATTAACTCATATCATAAACGTTGTAAACTAGGTATAAAATGGACAAAACATATTTCTAACTTACTAAGCTATCAATTAAAGGTTAAATATCATAGTTAATCAACTTTTAATCTGACGTGTAGTCATTTACAAAACTCTTTAACTTGTGTTTCAAAACCATATGTTAACCATTAATGTATGATATTAACTCATACCCCCAATGTTTTAAAGTAGGTATAAAATGGCCAAAACAAATTGCTAACTTACTAACCTATAAATTAAAGGTGAAATATCATGCTTAATCAACTTTTAATGTGACGTGTAGTCAATTACAAAACTCTTTAACTTGTGTTTCAAAACCATGTGTTAACCATTAATGTATGATATTAACTCATATCACAAACATTGTAAACTAGGTATAAAATGGCCAAAACATATTGTTAACTTACTAAGCTATAAATTAAAGGTGAAATATCATGGTTAATAAACTTTTAACGTGACGTGTAGTCAATTACAAAACTCTTTAACTTGTGTTTCAAAACTATGTGTTAACCATTAATGTATGATATTAACTCATATCACTAAACGTTGTAAACTAGGTATAAAATGACCAAAAATTAATGCTAAAAATACTAAGCTATCAATTAAATGTGGAATATCATGGTTAATCAACTTTTATGGTGACGTGCCGTTCCTTAGAAAAGTCATTTATTAACGTTATGAAACTATGTGTTAACCCTTAATGAATGATATTTACTCATATCACAAAAGTTGTAAACTAGGTATAAAATGTCCAAAACTTATTGCTAACTTACTTAGCTATAAATTAAAGGTGAAATATCATGGTTAATCAATTTTTAATGTGACGTGTAGTCAATTACAAAACACTTTAACTTATGTTTCAAAACCATGTGTTAACCATTAATGTATGATATTAACTCATATCACCAACGTTTTAAACTAGGTATAAAATGGCCAAAACATATTGCTAACTTACTAAGCTATAAATTAAAGGTGAAATATCATGGTTAATAAACTTTTAACGTGACGTGTAGTCAATTACAAAACTCTTTAACTTGTGTTTCAAAACTATGTGTTAACCATTAATGTATGATATTAACTCATATCACTAAACGTTGTAAACTAGGTATAAAATGACCAAAAATTAATGCTAAAAATACTAAGCTATCAATTAAATGTGGAATATCATGGTTAATCAACTTTTAAGGTGACGTGCCGTTCCTTAGAAAAGTCATTTATTAACGTTATGAAACTATGTGTTAACCCTTAATAAATGATATTTACTCATATCACAAAAGTTGTAAACTAGGTATAAAATGTCCAAAACATATTTCTAACTTACTTAGCTATAAATTAAAGGTAAAATATCATGGTTAATCAATTTTTAATGTGACGTGTAGTCAATTACAAAACTCTTTAACTTATGTTTCAAAACCATGTGTTAACCATTAATGTATGATATTAACTCATATCACCAACGTTTTAAACTAGGTATAAAATGTCCAAAACATATTGCTAACTTACTAAGCTATAAATTAAAGGTGAAATATCATGGTTAATAAACTTTTAACGTGACGTGTAGTCAATTACAAAACTCTTTAACTTGTGTTTCAAAACTATGTGTTAACCATTAATGTATGATATTAACTCATATCACTAAACGTTGTAAACTAGGTATAAAATGGCCAAAAATTATTGCTAAAATACTAAGCTATCAATTAAATGTGGAATATCATGGTTAATCAACTTTTAAGGTGACGTGCCATTCCTTAGAAAGGTCATTTATTAACGTTATGAAACTATGTGTTAACCCTTAATGAATGATATTACTCCCTCCGTCTCAAATTATATGTCGTTTTGGAGTGTTTCACACATATTAAGAAATACAATTAATGCATGTGAAGAAGACCCAAATACCCCTAAAGTAATTCAACTACCTAGGTAATTAAATGGTTAGGTAATAGATAGTTCACTATCATTATTAAGGGTATAATTGGTATAGTGCAATAAAAAAGCTTTGAAAATAGTGAAACGACAAATATTTTGAGACAAAATTTTCCTTCCAAAACGACATATATTTTGAGACGGAGGGAGTATGTCGCGACCCCGGACCCCGCGGGCCCCGGGACCGCGATCTGGACGTCGACTCTACAACCAAAACTGAGAAATACCGAAGATAAAATTTCATTTAAAACCAAAAGGTGATAATCCAAAGTTTTACAAAACCAAGTTTGATAAAGATTAAATACAACAATCATAAACTTCCACAAGTTTATGCCCAACAAAATAAAAATATACAATTCTTAGTGACGTCATTGTTTGGTACAAATACCCCAAAAGGTTACACATTTATATAATGTAAGCCAACCTATACAACTTTCCCCAAAAGAATGTTTCCACACTCGACGTCCTCTATCTCGTGATCAGCGAGACTATTCCTTAGCACCTGGGGGGGGGGTTAAGGAAAAACAAAGATAAAAGGAAAGGGGTGAGATAAATCTCAATAAGTTACTAATGCAACTATATGACATGCTATGATGCAATATACAATAAGCAATAATAAATATCACATAGCACATAGCACTTATCACATAACAGATAGCAGCGGAAATAAACACATAACAAAGGATATAGCCAAGGTTTTCCAAACCGGAACATCCAAATAAAGGATCGCTGCGCAGCTTCAATAATCAACCAATCATCATCTTCATAATAGCATGAAAGCCGAAGAGAAAACCCCGGTACCGGAACCAATAACCAATGAAGTGTCACAAAGGACGGGAGACATGCCACAAAGTCATGCTCCAAGTAAAGCTAAAATGCACACAAGGGAGCTAGCTCTTCTCACATCCAAGGCCAATCTGGAGGAGGGTAATAAGGGGGCAAAACAATGGTCAACATCACAATGGACTTGGCCGTGCCATCATAATGTTTCGCATCGCCCAAACACACACAAAATACCAGCTGGACTTTCACGTAAAGGCTAAGTAATAAAATACTAGCACGATAAACAACAAAGGATTCCAAAGTAGGGAACCATGCCAAATAATCACCAAGAAGATGAAATGAACCAACAACACACAACAAAGGTGCTTCAAAATCTCAATTAACCATTAATGAATTCCAAACACAAACTTGATCACAAAGGACCCAATTCTATCACTAAAGGGTACTACAATGTTCACTAAGGTCAACTAGAAGGACACTCAAGACTTAGACCAAAACGCATCCTTCAATCACACAATTTTAACAAATGTAAATTTTCAGGGGTTCTGTGCGGCCGCCCAAAAGGGACTGTGCGGTCGCCCAAAGAGACTCAAAACAAGAACAAAAGCTTTCAGATAGTTGTGCGGTCGCCCAGGATATATTGTGCGGCCGCCCAACCTTCCGGATTGCCAGAAATCGGGAAGAACAACATGGGTTCTTCCATTTTCAAACCCAAACCACATTCAACCCCAAATCCAACCTTCCAACTCATATACTAAAGTGTAAAAACAACTTATAAGTCTAAAAAGGCTCTTAAAACAACATTTAACAACCAAAATCAAGAATCAAACCCAACATTCAAGATTTCACCATTTTTGATAAAAAACCCAAATAAATTCCAAACAAATTCAAAACTCATCCAAACTTCACATACAACACATCAAACATTATCTAGGCATGATATGAACATTTTAGCATTAAAATGGGGGAAAAGTAACTTACTTGAATTTTCTCAAAGTTGATGGATTTCAAATCTTTTTGAGTCTACGCGATCCTATCGACGATCTAAACAATGTTTACGTTTTAAGAAATGAGAAATAACTAGAAGAAGATAAAGAAAAAGAAGAGAGAAGGAAAGCGAAAGAAGCTTACCCACAACCAAGAGAGAGAGAGAGAGTGTCTGGGAGAGAGAAGAGAGTGAGGAAGATGGAGTGTAAGAGGGAGAAGGGGAGGAGTAGGGAGGGAGTAGGGAAATAATTTAAAAGAGTTACACTTAGGCCCCCTCCACTACACTACACACAAACACTACACTCCCTACTAACAATTAAGACCCAACAAATCTACACTAGCACAAATGACCCAAATAAAATGCTAGGCATAAATATTATAACACATAAATTGCACACATAATTATTTAAATAAGTAATAATTTAAATAAATAAATAAGTAAATAATTTAAATAAAAATCATTTAATTACTAATAAAATAGAGCCTAGATTCCGGGTCGTGACATTCACTCCCCCTTAAAGAAAATTCGACCCGAATTTTAACGAGACTTACCTTAAACAAAAAGCCACGGAAATTTCCTCTCGATCTCATCTCGAAGCTCCCAAGTCGACTCCTCAATATCATGATTCCTCCAAAGAACACGAACCAACGCGATGCTCTTGCTCCTCAACTCTTGGGCTTTAGAATCTAAGATCCGGACCGGTCGTTCCTCATAAGACATATCGGGCTCAATATCCTCCGGTACCCTCGGTAACACATGAGACGGATCATGAACGTACTTCCGAAGCATAGAAACGTGAAAGACATTATGCAACCGGTCTAAAGATGGCGGCAACGCAAGACGATACGCAAGAAGTCCCACCTTTCCCAAAATCTCAAACGGACCAATAAACCTCGGAGCCAACTTGCCTTTCTTCCCAAAACGACGGATACCCACCTTCGGAGATACCTTCAAGAATACCAAATCACCGGTCTGAAAACTAAGATCTCGCCTTCGGTTGTCTGCGTAGCTCTTATGTCGACTCTGGGCTGTCTTCAATCTATCCCGGATAACTTTAACTTTCTCAACCGAATCCCGAAGCAAATCAATACCCAAAACTTTCGCTTCACCAACCTCATCCCAACAAATAGGCGATCTACACTTTCTTCCATACAAGGCCTCATACGGTGCCATCTCGATACTAGCCTGATAACTGTTGTTGTAAGAGAACTCCACTAACGGTAGGTGCGAATCCCAAGAATCAGAAAAGTCTATCGAACACGCTCGCAACATATCCTCCAAAATCTGAATAGTCCTCTCGGATTGACCATCGGTCTGAGGATGAAAAGCTGTACTGAATCGCAAATCTGTACCCAAAGCTTCCTGAAACGCCTTCCAGAATCTAGAAGTAAACCTCGGGTCTCGATCTGACACAATGCTAACCGGAACCCCATGCAATCTAACAATCTCATCAATATAAAGGGTCGCAAGCTTCTCCATCGAATATCTGATATCAAAAGGCAAGAAATGGGCGCTCTTGGTCAATCTATCCACTATTACCCAAACACTGTCATACTTCCTACGGGTACGAGGCAGTCCCGTAACGAAATCCATAGTCACATGCTCCCATTTCCACTCGGGAATCTCTAACGGATGAAGCAATCCCGCGGGTCTCTGATGCTCGGCTTTGACCTGCTGACACGTTAAACACCTCGATACATACTCGGCTATTTCCCTTTTCATATTAATCCACCAAAATTGTTGCTTCAAATCCTGATACATCTTCGTACTACCCGGATGAATAGTATACCTCGATTTGTGGCCCTCATCAAGAACTCTCTGTTTAATTCCATCAACATCCGGTATGCACAAACGACCACGGAAAGTCAACACCCCACTCGAACTCAAAGAAAAATCCTCGAAGTTCTTCTCTTTCAGTTTACCCATTATCTTCATCAACTCGGGATCCTCTTTCTGAGCTTCCTTTATCCTCTGAATTAGGGTCGGAGACACCCTAATATTCGCAAAAATAGCCCCATGTCTCGATTCACGAGGAGACCAATCTCGAACATCCTCAAGCATTTTCCATTCTCGAACCATCATCGAAGCCACATAAGATTTTCTACTAATCGCATCGGCTACCACATTCGCCTTCCCCGGATGATAAGAAATCGTACAATCATAGCCCTTCAATAATTCCATCCATCGGCGCTGTCGGTTGTTCAACTCTTTCTGGGAGAAAAGGTACTTCAAACTCTTGTGATCCGTAAAAATCTCAAACTTCGCTCCATAAAGATAGTGCTTCCACTTGTGCAACGCAAATACAATAGCCGCTAACTCCATATCATGAGTGGGGTAATTCTGCTCACTAGGGGTCAACTTCCTCGAAGCATACGCAATTACTTTCCCATTCTGCATCAACACACAACCCAAACCCTCTTTCGAAGCATCACTGTAAATCACTAGGCCATCGCTCCCATTAGGCAAGGTCAAGATCGGTGCGGTAGTCAACCTCTTCTTCAATTCTTCGAAACTCTTGCCACATTTCTTGGTCCACACAAACGGAACATTCTTCCGGGTTAACTGAGTCATCGGAGTAGCAATCCTCGAAAACCCTTCAATAAACCTTCTGTAATAACCGGCTAAACCAAGAAAGCTTCTAATCTCTGTCACTGACTCGGGTCTCTTCCAATCCACTATGGCCTCAATCTTCGACGGATCCACAGAAATCCCATCTTTCGAAATAACATGACCCAGAAATGACACCTTCTCAAGCCAAAATTCGCATTTACTGAACTTCGCAAATAATTTCTCCCTCGCAAGAACGGATAAAACTGTCCTCAAGTGCTGCTCGTGCTCCTCTCGGGATTTAGAATAGACGAGAATGTCGTCGATGAAGACTACCACGAACGAATCAAGATAGGGATGGAAAACTCGGTTCATCAAATCCATAAACACGGCCAGCGCGTTAGTCAACCCAAACGGCATAACCAAGAACTCATAATGACCATAACGAGTGCGAAAAGCAGTCTTCGGAATATCCTCCGATCGAACTTTCAACTGATGGTACCCACTCCTCAAATCAAGTTTAGAGAAAACCACGGACCCTTGAAGCTGATCAAAAAAATCATCAATATGCGGTAGAGGATACTTATTCTTCACCGTAACCTGATTCAACTTCCGGTAATCGATGCACAACCTCAACGAACCATCTTTCTTCCGCACGAATAAAACCGGTGCTCCCCACAGGGAAACACTAGGGCGGATAAACCCTCGATCCAGCAACTCTTGCAACTGAACCTTTAATTCCTTCAATTCTGCGGGAGCTAACCTATAAGGCGCTTTCGAAATCGGAGCCGTACCCGGCAAAAGATCTATACAAAACTCAATCTCACGATCGGGAGGCATCTCATACTCGGTAGAGAAAACATCGGGAAATTCCCGAACTACCGGAACACTATCAAGACTAGGGGATTCTTTCCTAGTATCAAGAACACTAGCCAAATACCCCTCGCAACCACTATGCAATAATTTTCTCGCTTTCATAAAAGAAATTAAGCGAACCTTCCTACTCAGAGGACTAGCCTCAAAAACAAACTTAGGCACATCGGGAATAGAAAAAGTAACAGTTTTCTTACGGCAATCAACAGAAGCGTGAAACTTGCTCAACCAATCCATACCCAAAATGACATCAAAGTCTTGGATAGGAAGAACTACCAAATCCGCACAAAGGACACGACCACAAATAACCACATCACAAGCACGAAAGACTCGATCAGAAATCAAGCATTCTCCTATAGGGGTCGACACCTCTAGCACGTACGGTAAAGACTCGAATGCAGCATTTAACATGGAAGCAAATTTCACAGAAATGTATGAATGAGATGATCATGGATCTACTAACGCTCGTGCGCTCACATTAGACACAGAAACAATACCTCCAATAACGGATGGATCATCGGTAGCTTGTTGTTGATTCATGGCAAATACCCTTCCTTGGACTTTGGGCTTCCCGGCGGCATCCCTTTTCTGACCCTGATTAATACTAACTCCTGACCCGGATGCTTGTCCTCTACCTCTTGGACAATCTTTTACAAAGTGACCCATTTGTCCACATTTTGTGCACCTTCCCTGCTTCTTCCAACACCGGTCCTCAGAATGACCTTCCTTTTGACAATACGAACAAAGCCTCCCAACTTGGCTCCCTTGGTTCCCTTGGTTCCCGGAAGTGGTACCCGGGTTCCTTGGGATCGGTTGCCCTCGGAACTGAGATTGTCCCCCAAAGTTACCTCGATTTTCGATCCTTGGTTGCGACTTGCTCTGCGCTCCTTGCTTACTCGGGTTGGCCACCTCGGTCTTCCTCTTATGTTCCCCAATATCTTGCTCTATCAAATAGGCTCGGTCTACCGCATCTTGGAAAGTCACAATCCGTTGAGCAATCAGTTGAGTACGGATGGAGGTCTTCAATCCCCGAATAAATCTCATAGCCTTTTGTTCCTCGGTCCTCACCAAATAGTCGCAATACCAGGCTAATTCTATGAACTTAGCCGAGTATTGTGCTATAGACAACACACCTTGCTCCAAGTTGAGTAGCTCGATCTCCTTTCGGTTTTGATCAACAACCGGAATGAAATGCTCCTTGAATTTGCGCACAAACAACTCCCACGCATAAACCGTGCGAGTATCATCCCAAGTAGCTTTAATACCTTTCCACCAATGCTCGACGGCTCCCACAAGCTTGTAAGCCGCAAACCGGACCTTGTCCTCATCCGAACACCCAAATACATCATAAATCTTCTCCATAGACTCAATCCATAACTCAGCTTTCCGAACATCAGGTTCCCCATTGAATTCAACCGGTTTTAACTTCAGAAATTGCTCCAATCCATAACGGGGTGGTGCTTGCTCTACCCTCGGACCTTGATCATGTATGGCCTTCATGGCCGCCTCAAACATGCCTTGAAACATGGCACGGGCTTCATCCCTTGTATCATTCTGATTCTGTGTCCCGCTAGCACCTCCTCTGTTTCTTCTTCCAGACATTGAGAACAATTACCTGCATAAAACATCAACCGTTAATCACTCCGCACACCACTACCCACCTATGTCATACTAATCCACCTAGACTTATACTTAGAGCTAATGCCATAGCTCTGATACCAACTGTCGCGACCCCGGACCCCGCGGGCCCCAGGACCGCGATCTGGACGTCGACTCTACAACCAAAACTGAGAAATACCGAAGATAAAATTTCATTTAAAACCAAAAGGTGATTATCCAAAGTTTTACAAAACCAAGTTTGATAAAGATTAAATACAACAATCATAAACTTCCACAAGTTTATGCCCAACAAAATAAAAATATACAATTCTTAGTGACGTCATTGTTTGGTACAAATACCCCAAAAGGTTACACATTTATATAATGTAAACCAACCTATACAACTTTCCCCAAAAGGATGTTTCCACACTCGACGTCCTCTATCTCGTGATCAGCGAGACTATTCCTTAGCACCTGGGGGGGGGTTAAGGAAAAACAAAGATAAAAGGAAAGGGGTGAGATAAATCTCAATAAGTTACTAATGCAACTACATGACATGCTATGATGCAATATACAATAAGCAATAATAAATATCACATAGCACATAGCACTTATCACATAACAGATAGCAGCGGAAATAAACACATAACAAAGGATATAGCCAAGGTTTTCCAAACCGGAACATCCAAATAAAGGATCGCTGCGCAGCTTCAATAATCAACCAATCATCATCTTCATAATAGCATGAAAGCCGAAGAGAAAACCCCGGTACCGGAACCAATAACCAATGAAGTGTCACAAAGGACGGGAGACATGCCACAAAGTCATGCTCCAAGTAAAGCTAAAATGCACACAAGGGAGCTAGCTCTTCTCACATCCAAGGCCAATCTGGAGGAGGGTAATAAGGGGGCAAAACAATGGTCAACATCACAATGGACTTGGCCGTGCCATCATAATGTTTCGCATCGCCCAAACACACACAAAATACCAGCTGGACTTTCACGTAAAGGCTAAGTAATAAAATACTAGCACGATAAACAACAAAGGATTCCAAAGTAGGGAACCATGCCAAATAATCACCAAGAAGATGAAATGAACCAACAACACACAACAAAGGTGCTTCAAAATCTCAATTAACCATTAATGAATTCCAAACACAAACTTGATCACAAAGGACCCAATTCTATCACTAAAGGGTACTACAATGTTCACTAAGGTCAACTAGAAGGACACTCAAAACTTAGACCAAAACGCATCCTTCAATCACACAATTTTAACAAATGTAAATTTTCAGGGGTTCTGTGCGGCCGCCCAAAAGGGACTGTGCGGTCGCCCAAAGAGACTCAAAACAAGAACAAAAGCTTTCAGATAGTTGTGCGGTCGCCCAGGATATATTGTGCGGCCGCCCAACCTTCCGGATTGCCAGAAATCGGGAAGAACAACATGGGTTCTTCCATTTTCAAACCCAAACCACATTCAACCCAAAATCCAACCTTCCAACTCATATACTAAAGTGTCAAAACAACTTATAAGTCTAAAAAGGCTCTTAAAACAACATTTAACAACCAAAATCAAGAATCAAACCCAACATTCAAGATTTCACCATTTTTGATAAAAAAACCCAAATAAATTCCAAACAAATTCAAAACTCATCCAAACTTCACATACAACACATCAAACATTATCTAGGCATGATATGAACATTTTAGCATTAAAATGGGGGAAAAGTAACTTACTTGAATTTTCTCAAAGTTGATGGATTTCAAATCTTTTTGAGTCTACGCGATCCTATCGACGATCTAAACAATGTTTACGTTTTAAGAAATGAGAAATAACTAGAAGAAGATAAAGAAAAAGAAGAGAGAAGGAAAGAGAAAGAAGCTTACCCACAACCAAGAGAGAGAGAGAGAGAGAGTGTCTGGGAGAGAGAAGAGAGTGAGGAAGATGGAGTGTAAGAGGGAGAAGGGGAGGAGTAGGGAGGGAGTAGGGAAATAATTTAAAAGAGTTACACTTAGGCCCCCTCCACTACACTACACACAAACACTACACTCCCTACTAACAATTAAGACCCAACAAATCTACACTAGCACAAATGACCCAAATAAAATGCTAGGCATAAATATTATAACACATAAATTGCACACATAATTATTTAAATAAGTAATAATTTAAATAAATAAATAAGCAAATAATTTAAATAAAAATCATTTAATTACTAATAAAATAGAGCCTAGATTTCGGGTCGTGACAGGGTAACTCATATCACAAAAGTTGTAAACTAGGTATAAAATGGCCAAAACATATTACTAACTTACTTAGCTATAAATTAAAGGTGAAATATCATGGTTAATTAATTTTTAATGTGACGCGTAGTCAATTACAAAACTCTTTAACTTGTGTTTCAAAACCATGTGTTAACCTTTAATGTATGATATTAACTCATATCACCAACGTTTTAAACTAGGTATAAAATTGTCAAAACATATTGCTAACTTACTAAGCTATAAATTAAAGGTGAAATATCATGCTTAATAAAATTTTAATGTGACGTGTATTCAATTACAAAACTCTTTAACTTGTGTTTCAAAACTATGTGTTAACCATTAATGTATGGTATTAACTCATATCACTAAACGTTGTAAACTAGCTATAAAATGGGCAAAAATTATTGCTAACATACTAAGCTATCAATTAAATGTGGAATATCATGGTTAATCAACTTTTATGGTGACGTGCCGTTCCTTAGAAAAGTCATTTATTAACGTTATAAAACTATGTGTTAACCCTTAATGAATGATATTAACTCATATCACAAAAGTTGTAAACTAGGTATAAAATGGCCAAAACATATTGTTAACTTACTAAGATATAAATTAAAGGTGAAATATCATGGTTAATCAACTTTTAATGTGATGTGTAATCAATTTCAAAACTCTTTAACTTGTGTTTCAAAACCATGTGTTAACCATTAATGTATGATAGTAACTCATATCACAAATGTTGTAAACTAGGTATAAAATGGCCAAAACATATTGCTAACTTACTAAGCTATCAATTAAAGGTGAAATATCATGGTTAATCAACTTTTTATGTGACGTGTAGTCAATTACAAAACTTTTTAACTTGTGTTTCAAAACCATGTGTTAACCATTAATATATGATATTAACTCATATCACAAGCGTTGTAAACTAGGTATAAAATGGGCAAATTACCCTTTATCACAAACAAAGACCAAATGACATACCTTTCTTAGCACGCCAAGCGTGATACTGAGGGCAGTCGTACTTCATGTGATTGAGGTCCTTGCAAAAGAAGCATTCTTCATGATCATTAGATGATCCCTTACGCTTCTTATTTCTTGCAACCGCAACATCCTTCCCTTTTCTCTTTGTCCCATGAGAAGAGGTAGATGGAAAACGTTCCTTAAGCATATCAAGGAATGTTTTAGCATCAATATCCTTGCAGATACCGGTCAAAATGGTCTCCTGGACAACTATATTCATGATCATTAGGCTCACACGATTGGAGCGTTTCCACTTCTCCTCATTTAAGCCATCTTCTTGAGTGCTTTCATTAGAGAGAGGAAGAGGAAACGGCTCCCTTAATGCATGATCTATGTCCATATAGCCTAAGATCATCATCAATTTTTTTTTCCAAGTTTTAAAATTAGTCCCATTAAGCATCGGTAAGGTACTCATAGCAGTAATCACGGATGAAGCTATAAGTAAATCTGTTGGAATTTCGAGAACAAGAATGAATACAAAACATGTATAAGATACTACATAATGAAAAATGATTAATTATATCAACGAAATCCATCAACAAGACAATCAACATAACATCAAAACTAATATTTGGATTGCGAGTTGACTTATAAATGATTGCCTTAGGTAACAAGTAATTTGAACTTATATTTTAATAAATACTTAATATTTCTTTGGGCCGACAGAAGCATCTAAGAAAATAACCTAATGTTCATTTTACTTGTTACCACATGAATGCCCAAGTTTAGTCAAATATCAAGATCTTCTTTGGAAAATTTAAGCCATTCACATATCAACTCAAACATCCAACACTTTACAATTTTAGGGTTTAAATAACGTAAATCACTTAGGCGACAATATTATTTAAACAATGAATAAAATTATCAAAGCATATAATTAATAAAAAACTTTAAGGTTTGAAAATAATTATGGTTTTGTTCAAAAGGGGAAACAAAATTGTGCAACATCTTGAAAAAGGCAAAAATTCTGTGAATAGTGAATATGAACGATCGGGCAATGCCTAATACCCGACCGGGCAACATACAATGCCCGACCGGGCGGAACCAAAGACCCGACCGGGCAAACACATTTAGTCCAACCGGGTGGAACATAAGACCCGACCGGGCGGAACATAAAACCCGACCGGGCTAAAGCCACCGTTTCATGCATTTTTGCTGCACTTTTTCCATATTTTATCCCAAAAGGCATGAATAACAAGTAGATCCACATGGTATGTACTTAAAACATAAAACCATGTTATTTAGGATAATCTTGCTTTTAAAATTAATGGAATCAAGTAAGTAGATCCACATGGTATGTACTTAAAACATAAAACCATGTTATGAAGGGATAGTCTAACTTGAACCATTTTAATTTAATGAACAAAACACTTTCAAACCATTTTTTGAATTTTAGATGATGATTATCAGTACTCTATGAATGAATTAGAGTCCCCAATCAACATTAAAACTTAATGATTCAACAGGGTAAATGAATCAAATTGAAAGTACAAAACTTTCTCAAAGAAGAACCCAAACTTAAACCAAAATGAACCAGGCTCTGATACCAATTGTTGGAAAAATTCTTTATATCCCTGAATGCCACGCTCATTTTCAGAATAAGAATGAGGAAGAAGATGAAGGCGGAAGCGAAATAATACCTGTTGAATCCATTACAGATGTTGTAGGGAGAATAATAATAAGAAGAAGAATTAAGGGGACAGAGTTCTTCTAAATGATTGTGCCTTTTCTCTCTAATGTCTCTAGCAATATGAAGATTATTTTGGAGAGAAAAGAAAATGAATGTAGTGATTTCTAGGGTTGATGGAGAACCCTTTATATATGAAACCAATAGGCACCCCATTTAGGGACTACACCCTTTCAACCTTTAGTGATGTTAAATTACCACTTTGCCCATCAAAAATAGGTAATATTACATCCAAGAATTCTACACATTATTTTAATTCACTACACTTTATATTAACATTATAGGTATGATTTCATGTATGGAAATACAAAATGACTTGTGTTGCAAGCCATGTTCTTACAATTTACTCATATCACAAAAGTTGTAAACTAGGAAGAAAATGACCAAAACATATTGCTAACTTACTTAGCTATAAATTAAAGGTGAAATATCATGGTTAATCAATTATTAATGTGACGTGTAGTCAATTACAAAACTCTTTAACTTGTGTTTCAAAACCATGTGTTAACCATAAATGTATGATATTAACTCATATCACCAACGTTTTAAACTAGGTATAAAATGGCCAAAACATATTGCTAACTTACTAAGCTATAAATTAAAGGTGAAATATCATGGTTAATAAACTTTTAATGTGACGTGTAGTCAATTACAAAACTCTTTAACTTGTGTTTCAAAACTATGTGTTAACCATTAATGTATGATATTAACTCATATCACTAAACGTTGTAAACTAGGTATAAAATGGGCAAAAATTATTGCTAACATACTAAGCTATCAATTAAATGTAGAATATCATGGTTAATCAACTTTTAAGGTGACGTGCCGTTCCTTAGAAAAGTCATTTATTAACGTTATGAAACTATGTGTTAACCCTTAATGAATGATATTAACTCGTATCACAAAAGTTTTAAACTAGGTATAAAATGGCCAAAACATATTGTTAAGTTACTAAGATATAAATTAAAGGTGAAATATCATGTTTAATCAACTTTTAATGTGATGTGTAGTTAATTACAAAACTCTTTAACTTGTGTTTCAAAACCATGTGTTAACCATTAATGTATGATAGTAACTCATATCATAAACGTTGTAAACTAGGTATAAAATGGCCAAAACATATTGCTAACTTACTAAGCTATCAATACAAGGTGAAATATCATGGTTAATCAACTTTTAATGTGACATATAGTTAATTACAAAACTCTTTAACTTGTGTTTCAAAATTAATGTATGATATTAACTCATATCAAAAACGATGTAAAATAGGTATAAAATGGCCAAAACATATTGCTAACTTACTAAGATATAAATTAAAGGTGAAATATCATGGTTAATCAACTTTTAATGTGACGTGTAGTCACTTACAAAACTCTTTAACTTGTGTTTCAAAACCAAGTGTTAACCAATAATGTATGATATTAACTCATATCACAAAAGTTGTAAACTAGGTATAAAATGGTCAAAACATATTGCTAACATACTTAGCTATAAATTCAAGGTGAAATATTATTGTTAATCAACTTTTAATGTGACATGTAGTCATTTACAAAACACTTTAACTTGTGTTTCAAAACCATGTGTTAACCATTAATGTATGATATTAACTCATATCACAAATGTTGTAAAATAGGTATAAAATGGCCAAAACATATTTCTAACTTACTAAGCTATCAATTAGAGGAGAAATATCATGGTTAATCAGCTTTTAATGTGACGTGTAGTCAATTACAAAATCTTTAACTTGTGTTTCAAAACCATGTGTTAACCATTAATGTATGATATTAACTCATATCACAAAAGCTGTGAACTAGGTATTAAATAGCCAAAACATATTGCTAACATACTAAGCTATCAATTCAATGTGAAATATCATGGTTAATCAACTTTTAATGTGACGTGTCGTTCCTTAGAAAAGTCATTTACTAATACTATTAAACTATGTGTTAATACACCCTTAATGTATGATATTAACTCATATCATAAAAGTTGTAAAATAGGTATAAAATGGCCAAAACATATTGATAACTTAATAAGTTATTAATTAAAGGTGAAATATCATGGTTAATCAACTTTTAATGTGACGTGTAGTCAGTTACAAAACTCTTTAACTTGTGTTTAAAAACCATTTGTCAACCATTAATTAATGATATTAACTCATATCACAAACGTTGTAAAATAGGTATAAAATGGCCAAAACATATTTCTAACTTACTAAGCTATCAATTAAATGTGAAATATCATGGTTAATCAACTTTTAATGTGACGTGTAGTCAATTACAAAACTCTTTAACTTGTGTTTCAAAACCATGTGTTAACCATTAATGTATGATATTAACTTATATCACAAACGTTGTAAAATAGACATAAAATGGCCAAAATATATTGCTAACTTACCAAGCTATAAATTATAGGTGAAATATCATGGTTAATCAACTTTTAATCTTACGTGTAGTAAATTACAAAACTCTTTAACTTGTGTTTCAAAACCATGTGTAAAACATTAATGTAAGATATTAACTCATATCACAAAAGTTGTAAACTAGGTATAAAATGGCCAAAACATATTGTTAACATACTAAGCTATCAATTCAATGTGAAATATCATGGTTAATCAACTTTTAATGTGACGTGTAGTCAATTACAAAACTCTTTAACTTGTGTTTCAAAACAATGTGTTAACCATTAATGTATGATATTAACTCATATCACAAAAGTTGTAAACTATGTATAAAAAGGCCAAAACATATTACTAACATACTACGCTATCAATTCAAGGTGAAATATCATGGTTAATCAACCTTTAATGTGATGTGTAGTCATTTACAAAACACTTTAACTTGTGTTTCAAAACCATGTGTTAACCATTAATGTATGATATTAACTCATATCACAAAAGTTGTAAACTATGTATTAAATGGCTAAAACATATTTCTAACATACTAAGCTATCTATTCAAGGTGAAATATCATGGTTAATCAACTTTTAATGTGACGTGTAGTCATTTACAAAACACTTTAACTTGTGTTTCAAAACCATGTGTTAACTATTAATGTATGACATTAACTCATATCAAAAAAGTTGTAAACTAATTATAAAATGGCCAAAACATATTGCTAATATACTAAGCTATCAATTCAAGGTGAAATATCTTGGTTAATCAACTTTTAATGTGACGTGTAGTCATCTACAAAATACTTTAACTTGTGTTTCATAACCATATGTTAAATATTAATGTAAGATATTAACTCATATCACAAAAGTTGTAAACGAGGTATAAAATGGCCAAAACATATTTCTAACATACTAAGCTATCAATTTAAGGTGAAATATCATGGTTAATCAACTTTTAATGTGACGTGTAGGCATTTACAAAACACTTTAACTTGTGTTTCAAAACTATGTGTTAACCATTAATGTATGATATTAAATCATATCACAAAAGTTGTAAACTAGGTATAAAATGGCCAAAACATATTGATAATATACTAAGCTATCATTTTAAGGTGAAATATCATGGTTAATCAATTTTTAATGTGACGTGTAGTCATTTACAAAACACTTTAACTTCTGTTTCAAAACTATGTGTTAACCATTAATGTATATAATTAACTCATATCACAAAAGTTGTAAACTAGTTATAAAATAGCCAAAACATATTGCTAACATACTAAGCTATCAATTCAAGGTGAAATATCATGGTTAATCAACTTTTAATGTGACGTGTAGTCAATTACAAAACTCTTTAACTTGTGTTTCAAAACCATGTGTTAACCATTAATGTATGATATTAACTCATATCACAAAAGTTGTAAACTATGTATTAAATGGCTAAAACATATTTCTAACATACTAAGCTATCATTTCAAGGTGAAATATCATGGTTAATCAACTTTTAATGTGACGTGTAATCATTTACAAAACACTTTAACTTGTGTTTCAAAACCATGTGTTACCATTAATGTATGACATTAACTCATATCACAAAAGTTGTAAACTAGGTATAAAATGGCCAAAACATATTGCTAATATACTAAGCTATCAATTCAAGGTGAAATATCATGGTTAATCAACTTTTAATGTGACGTGTAGTCATCTACAAAACACTTTAACTTGTGTTTCAAAACCATGTGTTAAACATTAATGTATGATATTAACTCTTATCACAAAAGTTGTCAACTAGGTATAAAATGGCCAAAACATATTGCTAACATACTAATCTATCAATTAAAGGTGAAATATCATGGTTAATCAACTTTTAATGTGACGTGTAGTAATTTACAAAATACTTTAACTTGTGTTTCAAAACCATGTGTTAAACTTTAATGTAAGATATTAACTCATATAACAAAAGTTGTAAACTAGGTACAAAATGGCCAAAACATATTGCTAACATACTAAGCTATCAATTCAAGGTGAAATATCATGGTTAATCAACTTTTATTGTGACGTCTAGTCATCTACAAAAACACTTTAACTTGTGTTTCAAAACCATTTGTTAACCATTAATGTAAGATATTAACTCATATCACAAAAGTTGTAAACTAGGTATAAAATGGCCAAAACATATTGCTAACATACTAAGCTATCAATTCAAGGTGAAATATCATGGTTAATCAACTTTTAATGTGACGTGTAGTTAATTACAAAACTCTTTAACTTCTGTTTCAAAACCATGTGTTAACCATTAATGTATAATATTAACTCATATCACAAAAGTTGTAAACTATGTATAAAATGGCCAAAACATATTGCTTACATACTAAGCTATAAAATCAAGGTGAAATATCATGGTTAATCAACTTTTAATGTGACGTGAAGTCATTTACAAAACACTTTAACTTGTGTTTCAAAACCATGTTTTAAACATTAATGTAAGATATTAACTCATATTACAAAAGTTGTAAACTAGGTATAAAATGGCCAAAACATATTGCTAACATACTAAGCTATCAATTCAAGGTGAAATATCATGGTTAATCAACTTTTAATGTGACGTGTTGTCACGACCCGAAATCCCGTCTCTATTTTCTTGGTATAAACATTTTATTATTTATTATTTAATTAATTAAATATTTATGTGTGTATTTTATATCTCATAATATTTTTATGCCTAGCATTTTAATTAGTCATTTGTGCTAGTATGAAGTAAGGGAATTATTAGAGAAGAGGACATTAAGGGTAGTAGTAGTAGTGGTAGTAGTAGTAGTAGAGGGGGCCTAAGTGTAACATTTTGAAAATAATTCTATTTACTCCCTCCCTCTCCCTCACCTTCTCCCTCACAATTCTCCTGCACACACACACACACACTCATTTCACTCTCTTTCTCTCCATTGTTGGTGAAAGGTAAGAGCTCCATCTCTTTTCTTCATTTTGATCATCTTCCTCTCTCTATTTATTATTGCTCATTTTATGAAAAATGTTTAGATCGTCGATAGGATCGTGTAGAGCTAAGAAATTTCGAATTCCGTCATCTTTCATAAATTCCATGTAAGTTACTTTTCCCCCATTTATGCAAAAAATGTTCATCCTTAGCTCATTTGATGCTCTAGTTGTTATATATTGCTTTTTGGGTTGATTTGGAATTGATTTGCGTTTTATCAATTTTTGTGAAATTTTGATGTTTGAATCATTTCTTGATTTGAGTTGTTTAGATGTTGTTTTATGAGTCCTTTTAGGCTTATTTGTTATTTTGGTGCTTTGGCATACTTGATAGAAGTTGTAGTAGTACTTTTGAGACGGTGAAGCGAAGGGAGTATTCATCATCAGCCAAATTTGTGCTCCAGGCCTGATTACACGAGTCGTGTAAGGTTACACGAGTCGTGTAGAGAAAAAAAATGCTGAAATGGTGAAAAGTTACACGAGTCGTGTACTGATACACGACTTGTGTAGTAGCTGTTACACGAGTCGTGTAAGGGTACACGAGTCATGTAAAGGCCAAATTCTGCACTTGTATATTTTACGTGCAATCTTCCGGAGGCCATAACTTCTTCATTCGGACTCCGTTTTAGACGTGTAAACTATCGTTTTAAAGATCTCCTTGAGTACTTCGAGATGAGTGGGTTTATTTAATTGAGTTTCAGGTTTAGATTAGGTCTAGATTTCAGTAAGTGTTTCATAACACAAAAACATTTAGAATTGGTCTAGGTTTTGAGTACTATTCTAGTTGACTTAGATGGTCATTGTGGAACACTCTAGGTTGGTAAAATGGTTCCTTTGTGAACAAATATGTTATGGAATTTGATTAAGTATCGTTTTGGGAATGTTGAACATCTTTGATGTATTGTTTGGATTGGTTCATCTTTATGGTGATTTATTTGGAATGGTTCCCTACTTTGGAATCATTGGTTGTTTATTTAAGCTAGTATTTATTACTTAGCATTTATTTGAAAGTCTAGATGGTTAATTGTGTTTGAGTTAGGCAATGGATAATGCTATAATGGCACAAGCCAAGTCCAGTATAGCATCGCCCATTGGTCCTTCTTTCCTCATCCAGATTGGCCTTGGTTGGGATGAGCTAGCTCATTTGGTGAGTATTCTAGCTGGTCGTTTTGGGTATGACTCTGTGTCATTTCCCCTGTCCTTTGTGACATGTTACATTGTTATGGTTCCGGTACCGGGGTTGTTATCTTCAGTTGTTTATGCTACTATGAAGATGGTTTGATTGGTTGATTGGTTGAAGCTGCGCAGCAATTGTTCTATCAGTTTGGGAAACCTTGGCTAATATCCTTTGTTACTTGTTTATTTTCGCTGCTATATGTTAACTGTTACTTGCTACGTGCTATATGAGATTTATTACTGTTGTTGCATCATAGCATGTCATGTAGTTGCATTAGTAACTTATTGGGATTTATCTCACCCCCTTCTTTTTATCTTTGTTTTTCCTTAACCCCCCCAGGAGGAAAGGATTAGGACTCGCTGATCACGAGGAGGACGTCGAGAGGGTTCGTAGCTTTTGGGCAGGTTGTTGTTCTGTTTGCATTACTTAAATGTATAACCTTTGGGAATAGTATTACCCAACTGTGACGTCATTTAGATTTGTAATCTTTTGTATTTTGGTGTAAGCTTGTGGAGCTTATACTAGTTGTATTTTTTTGTTGTTAAAAATGGATATCTAAAACCTTGTGTTACATCTCGTGGGTTAATAAGGAATTTTTATCTTCTGTATTTTGGTGTTTTAATTATTAAGTCGACGTCCAGCTCGCGAGTTCCCGGCCGCGGGGTCGGGGTCGCGACAGTTGGTATCAGAGCTATGGTTTAGCTCTAAGTATAAGTATAGGTGGACTAGAATGACCTAGGAGGGTAATTGTGTTCGGAGTGAGTAACGGTTGGTGTTTTATGCAGGTATTTGTTCAAAATGACTAGAAGAAGAGCTGGTGAAGGTCCCAGTGGGGCTCCAAATCATAATGAGATACGCGAAGAAAATCGTGCGATGTTTTAGGGTATGTTTGAAGCGGCTATGAAAGCAATTCATGACCAAGGGCCGAGAGAGGAACATGTAGCACCTCCACGATATGGGTTGGAGTAGTTCTTGAAATTGAAACCGGTCGAGTACGATGGTGAGCCTGATCTGAAAAAGGCTAAAATGTGGATAGAGGCGATGGAAAAGATCTACGACGTCTTTGGTTGTACGGATGAAGATAGAGTTCGGTTTGCGGCCTATAAGCTAGTGGGAGCTGCTAGTGGAAGGCACTTAAGGCAAGTTGGGATGCGACTCTTGTACCGTATACTTGGGAGTTGTTTGTGAGGAAATTTAAGGAACACTTCATTCCTTTGATTGATCAGAACCGGAAGGAGATCGAGTTCCTAAGCTTGGAGCAGAACGTGTTGACCGTAACTCAATACTCGGCTAAGTTCACAGAATTAGCTAGGTATTGTGACTACCTTGTGAGGACTGAAGAGCAGAAGGCGATGAGGTTTATCAGAGGCTTGAGGACAGCTATCAGGACTCAGCTTATAGCTCAGAGGATTCAGACTTTCCAGGATGCTGTGGACCGTGCTTACTTGGTAGAGCAAGACATCGGGGAGCACAAGAGAAAGACTGAGGTGGTTAACACGGGTAAACAAGGAGGTCAAAGCAGGTCACAACCACAACCACGTTCGGATAACCGAGGTAATTCAGGAGGACAATCTCAATTCAGAGGTCAACCAATCCTAAGGAATCCGGTCACTACTCCGGGGAACCAAGGGAATCATAATAGGTGACTTTGTTCTTATTGCCAGAGGGAAGGACATTCAGAGGATCGGTGTCGGAAGAAGCAAGGGAAGTGTATTAATTGCGGTCAGTTGGGGCACTTTATGAAGGATTGTCCGAGGTTTAAGGGTCAACCATCGGGAAGTGGAGCTGGTACTGCTCAAGGTCAGAAGAGAGATGCAATGGGGAAGCCTAAGGTTCAAGGAAGAGTTTTTGCTATGAACCAACAGCAGGCTACCGATGATCCTTCAGTGATAGGAGGTATTGTTTCTGTGTCTAGTGTGAGCACTCGTGCATTAGTAGATCCATGATCATCGCATTCATACATATCTGTGCACTTTGCTTCTTTGCTAAATGCTTCATCTGATTCCTTACCTTATGTGCTAGAGGTGTCAACTCCTATGGGAGAGTGTCTGGTGACTGATAAAGTATTTCATGCTTGTGATGTGCTTATTTGTGGTCATGTTTTGTGTGCGGATTTGGTAGTCCTTCCGATACAAGACTTTGACGTTATTTTGGGTATGGATTGGCTGAGCAAATATCATGCTTCAGTTGACTGTCGTAGGAAGGTTGTTACTTTTTCTATTCCTAATGTCCCTAAGTTTGTTTTTGAGGCTATTCCTTTGAGTAGAAATATTCGTATAATTTCTTATGTGAAAGCTAGGAAATTGTTGCATCGTGGTTGTGAGGGTTATTTGGCTAGTGTACTAGATACCAGGAAAGAATCACCTGGTTTGGAAAGTGTTCGGGTAGTTAGAGAATTTTCTGATGTTTTCTCTTCTGAGTACAATATGCCTCCCGATAGAGAGATAAAGTTCTGTATTGATCTATTACCAGGTACATCTCCGATTTCGAAAGCACCTTATAGAATGGCTCCAGCAGAGTTGAAAGAATTGAAGGTCCAGTTACAGGAGTTGCTTGATAGAGGATTTATTCGGCCTAGTGTTTCACCGTGGGGAGCACCTGTTTTGTTTGTAAGGAAGAAAGATGGTTCGTTGAGGTTGTGAATTGATTACAGGAAGTTGAATCAGGTAACGGTGAAGAACAAATATCCTCTACCGCATATTGATGATTTATTCGATCAACTTCAAGGGTCAATGGTATTTTCTAAACTTGATTTGAGGAGTGGATACCATCAGTTGAAAATTCGATCGGAGGATATTCCGAAGACTGCTTTTCGCACCCGATATGGTCATTATGAGTTCTTAGTTATGCCGTTTGGGCTGACTAATGCACCTTCCGTGTTTATGGACTTGATGAACAGAATTTTCCATCCTTATCTTGATACGTTCGTAGTGATCTTAATTGATGATATACTTGTCTATTCTAAATCTCGAGAGGAGCACGATCAACATCTGAGGACAGTTTTATCAGTACTCGCAAAGGAACAGTTATTCGCGAAGTTTAGTAAGTGTGAATTTTGGCTCGAGAAAGTTTCATTTCTGGGTCATGTTATTTCGAAAGATGGGATTACTGTGGATCCTTCGAAGATAAAAGCTATTATTGATTGGAAGAGACCCGGGACAGTGACTGAGATCAGGAGTTTTCTGGGGTTAGCCGGGTACTACAGGAGGTTTATAAAAGGGTTTTCACGGATTGCTACACCAATGACTCAGTTGACCCGAAAGAATGTTCTGTTTGAGTGGACCGAGAAGTGTAACAACAATTTTGAAGAGTTGAAGAAAAGGTTGACTACTGCACCGATATTTGAATTGCCTAATGGGAACAACGACCTAGTGATTTATAGTGATGCATCGAAGGAAGGCTTGGGTTGTGTTTTAATGCAGAATGGGAAAGTTATTGCGTATGCTTCGAGGAAGTTGAGTCCGAGTGAACAGAATTATCCTACTCACGACATGGAATTGGTAGCTATTGTATTTGCTCTTCATAAGTGGAAGCATTACCTTTACGGGGCGAAGTTTGAGATTTTCACGGATCACAAGAGTTTGAAGTATCTCTTCTCCCAGAAGGAACTAAATAACCGACAGCGCAGATGGATGGAACTTTTGAACGATTATGATTGTAAAATATCATATCATCCGGGGAAGGCGAATGTTATAGCCGATGCGATTAGTAGAAAATCTTATGTGGCTTCGATGTTGGTTCAAGAGTGGAAAATGCTAGAGGATGTTCAAGATTGGTGTCCTCGTGAATCGAGACATGGGGCTATTTTTGCGAATATTAGGGTATCTCCGACCCTAATCCAAAGAATAAAGGAAGCTCAGAAAGAAGATCCAGAGTTAGTGAAAATAATGGGTAAAATGAAGGAGAAGAACTTCGAGGATTTTTCTATCAGTCCGGTTGGAGTGTTGACATATCGTGGTCGTTTGTGTGTACCCGTCGTTGATGGAATAAAGAGGCAAGTTTTAGATGAGGGTCATAAATCGAGATATACTATTCATCCCAGTAGTACGAAGATGTACCAAAATCTGAAACAACATTTCTGGTGGAACAACATGAAGAGAGAAATAGCTGAGTATGTGACACGCCCCCAGGTCCCGGGATCCCCTAATAGAACCTCGAACCTGGATGGAGTGCCTAACGAGGAACAAGAAACTTAACAAGAAACTTAATGACATTTGTTTAACAAACTGACATGATATATATACTCTAGAGTAAGGAGCTATACTAGCTCACAACACGAGTTCTAGACAAGAAAATTTAAACCCAAACTTAATACATACACAGCGGAAACATGCCTAGCACATAAGCTGACATTAGTAGTACTATACAAGATGTCTAGTGACAACAAGAACTGAACAAGACTGTCTACCCCAAAATAAGGAGTTATACAACCCAATACATCGTCCTCACCAAGTGTAAAAGGACACAAGCCCCAAAATAATCACGACCTGCGAAGCAAGCTCCCAACTATGTTGAGCCTCACTGCGCACTATCCTTCCTTTCCTGGGGGGGGGGGAAACAAATAAAGGGTGAGATAAATCTCAGTAAGCTATTAGATGCAACTACATGACATGTTATCATGCAATTCAAATAGATACTCAAATAATCATATCTCAAGTATCATCAAGTAACAAGTATATGAGAGGATAATCCACTCATCAAATAGCACATAAGGCTAAACAAGCAAGTTATAAGGATATTGCTTCCTTCCTTATTCCTCCCAAGAATACCATTGTTGTCGAAGCTTGTATTACTTTGACATCACGATCAATAACAGGAGCTGGTTATTCAGTATATATCAGAAGACCCGGTAACCAGTGTCATTCTCAATATCAGTACTCATGATTATTCACGAGGTGTTCGGGACGGGAGTTAGCATTCACTTAAGTCAGGCTTATTGCTCCAACTAAGGAAGCTATGCCCTTACTATGGCCGGTAGTAAGGGGTCGGGCGGAAATACATAGGGACCCGATTGTCACTTAAACCCCAGCTCTCGCGACAAGCGTGAACCTATACATTTTCGAACAAGCAAGGAGAACCAGCTGGACTCACACAAGAAAGTACAAGTAGATATTTACTTGAACAACGGGAGAAGAACTAATCCAAAAGTAGTGGACTAGCTCAACAAGGAACATGCTTCAAGTAATCAAGAAGTCACCTTGTATCAAGCAAATGTATGCAATGTTTGCATATACACAACAAGAACATGTCTCATACACGTTAGTGCTTGTTCATAGCACTTTCAAGTTCACTACCATACACATGTATTGGTGTCAAGCCAAGTACAAGATTTTATTATCTTATATTCAAGTCTTAATCCATTTCTATGGATGTTCAAGTCATGTACAAGCTTTTAATGTCTTATACTTCAAGTTATAACTTCCAATCTTTGGACATTCAAACAAGTATAAGAGTTATACATTTACTCTTACAAAATCCAACTCCTATTCTTAGGATGTTCAAGTCTAATACCTTATGCTAATGCCTCTAAGGTGCACAATCATTGGATTCACAACAAGTATAACACATTAGTGCTTGTTCATAGCACTTTCAAGACATAAAGAAGAGATACTACTCTTATACTTATGTTCTCATTTTAATTCAATGAGTATACATGTTTAAGACCAAGTCTGATGCCCCTAAAGTATCACAACACTTTCTAGGACATCTTATACTAAGGTTATATACCTTAACTAGGGTTACTTCCAACTTATACAAACTTTAAACAAAATCTTTGTTTTTCAGACGACTGTGCGGTCGCCCAAAATGGACTGTGCGGCCGCACACAAGCAGGTCACTTTCTTTGAAAAACCCTTCAGAAAGATGTGCGGTCGCACAATCATTTTGTGCGGTCGCACAGTGTACTAAAATGCGAAATTCCCATTTCTTTCCCAGGTTGAACTATTTCCGTCCCAAAACGTAGGAGTAACATTTACTAACAATTTCAACATACCCCAAAATAATAAACAAGCTTAAAACCAATTCTTTCATTTCCTTTCATTAGTTTACACAGGGGAAATTTACTCCTTTTGTCCCAAATTTACAAGTACCACAAAAATCACCCCAAACACAAAATTAACAATCACAAGTATTGAGAATAACATTTATGCATGTTATTACAAGTAAGGGGGAGCTAATAACTTACCTAGTCAAAATTCAAGTTGACCCAAACTTATTTCTGTTCGGCCTGGAACGCTCTATTCAACGCCACGAATATTAATCCGGGATCGGAATTAAGAACGGAGGGATAATTAAGCTCGAGGAGTCGGGAATAGGGAAAATTCTAACCTAGCTTTTTAGAACAGAGGGAGTGTGCGTAAGAAATTTGGGGAAGAATGCCTTTCTCAGGCAAAACCCAACAAGATATACATTCAAGTTTTGGGAATTGACACTTAGGCCCCTCAAGTTTTACTTTTAACAAAAAGGCGCCTAAAGTCAAAATTTCACAAATGACCCAAAAGTCAAAACTAGACATTTAACCACCTTAACTATTTAAAGCAGTTAAAAATTTAACCAAAGTAAAACTAGCACATAATATGCAAGTTCAAGTATTTAACAAATAGGTCAAATATTTAACAAGAAATAGGATGGGCGTTACATCCTCCCCACCTTAAAGAAAATTCGCCCACGAATTTTACTTACCAAGATTTTCAAATAGGCTCGGGTATTTATCTCGCATCTCTTTCTCGGTTTCCCAAGTAGCCTCTTCAATTTCATGATTCCTCCAAAGGACCTTCACAATAGGAATCCTTTTGGTACGCAATACTTGCTCTTTCCAGTCAAGAATTTCTACAGGTTGTTCCTCATAAGACAAATCAGGCTGAAATGGAATAGCCTCATACTCAAGAACATGTGATTCATCTGCTATATACTTGCGAAGCATAGATACATGGAACACGTTATGAATACCAGATAAATAAGGAGGTAAAGCCACTCTATAAGCCAACTTACCAACTCTTTCAAGAATCTCAAATGGACCGATATAACGAGGAGATAACTTTCCTTTCTTCCCAAATCTCTTTATACCTCTACGAGGAGAGACCTTCAAGAATACAAAGTCACCTACCTGGAATTCAAGATCCCTTCTACGATGATCTGCATAACTCTTTTGTCTACTCTGAGCTGTACGCAATCTATCTCGAATAAGTTTCACACTCTCAACTGATTGTTGAACCATTTCAGGACCCAAGAGTCTAGCTTCTCCTACTTCATCCCAGCATATAGGAGATCTACATTTTCTGCCATAAAGAGCCTCATATGGAGCCATTTCAATGCTAGACTGAAAACTGTTATTATAAGCAAACTCAGCCAAAGGAAGATGAGTATCCCAACTGCTTTTGAAATCAATAACACAAGCACGTAACATATCCTCGAGAATCTGTATAAGTCTCTCAGATTGCCCATCAGATTGAGGATGAAAAGCAGTACTGAAATTCAATTTAGTACCCATAGCACCCTGCAGAGCCTGCCAGAATCGAGAAGTAAAACAAGGATCTCTGTCAGATACAATACTCACAGGAACCCCATGCAGTCGGATAATCTCCTGAACATACAAAGATGCCAATTGAGACAATGAATATCCCATGGAAACAGACAAGAAGTGAGCTGATTTAGTCAACCTGTCCACTATAACCCAAACAGCATCATGGCCTCGTCTGGTACGTGGCAAACCAGTCACAAAATCCATAGTAATATGCTCCCATTTCCACTCTGGAATTTCCAATGGTTGCAACAAACCTGCTGGACGTTGATGTTCCACTTTTACTTGTTGACAAGTCAAACATTTGGAAACATACTCAGCAATTTCTCTTTTCATATTATTCCACCAGAAATGTTTCTTCAAGTCTTGGTACATTTTAGTACTTCCAGGATGAATAATATACTTGGCTTTGTGAGCCTCTTCAAGAACTTTCTTCTTTATTTCAGGATCAACTGGAATACAAACTCGACCTCGGAAGGTAAGAATTCCATCACTATTAAAAGAAAAATCTGGTTGCTTTCCTTCATTCATTCCACTAATGATTTTCTGCAATTCAGAATCAATTACCTGAGCTTCTTTGATCTGTTGGAGTAAATCTGAAGTAGCTTTTATATTAGCAATGATAATTCCATGATTTGATTCACAAGGATTCCAATCACACAAATCTTCAAACATCTTCCATTCACGAATCATCAAGCAAGAAATATAAGTCTTTCGGCTCAGTGCATCTGCCACAACATTTGCTTTTCCTGGATGATAAAGGATAGTACAATCATGATCCTTCAATTTCTCCATCCATCTACGTTGCCTCATGTTAAGTTCTTTTTGAGAAAACAAGTACTTCAAACTTTTATGATCAGTGAAAACCTCAAATTTGGTTCCATACAAGTAATGCCTCCATTTATGCAAAGCAAAAATAATCGCAGCCAACTCTAAATCATGAGTAGGATAATTCTTTTCATAAGGAGATAATTTTCGAGAAGCATAAGCTATTACCTTGCCATCTTGCATCAGAACACAACCCAATCCTTCTTTAGAAGCATCAGTATAAACCATGAAATGCTCAGAACCATTAGGCAAAGCCAAGACTGGAGCTGTAGTCAAACGCCTTTTCAACTCCTGAAAACTTGCTTCACATTTGTCATTCCACTCAAAAGAAATAGCTTTTCGAGTCATGTTAGTCAATGGAGTAGCAATCTTGGAGAATCCCTCAATGAACCTCCGATAATAACTAGCCAAGCCCAAGAAACTACGGATTTCAGTCACTGTAGTTGGCCTCTTCCAGTTTACAACTGCTTCAACTTTGGAAGGATCTACTGCAATACCAGTAGCAGATACAACATGCCCCAAGAATGAAACTTCTTCTAACCAGAAAGCACATTTGCTGAATTTTGCAAATAGTTGTTTCTCACGAAGAACTTGTAATACTACTCTGAGATGTTGTTCATGCTCAGCCAGTGACTTAGAATACACAAGAATGTCATCAATGAATACCACCACAAAACAATCAAGATATGGCTTGAATATGCGGTTCATCAAATCCATAAATACAGCTGGAGCATTTGTCAAACCAAATGGCATAACAATAAATTCATAATGCCCATACCTGGTACGGAAAGCTGTCTTTGGTATATCCTCAGATCTGATTTTCAACTGATGATAACCACTTCTCAAGTCAAGCTTCGAATACACTACTGAACCCTGAAGCTGATCAAACAAGTCATCAATATGAGGTAACGGATATTTGTTCTTGATAGTTACCTGATTAAGATCTCTGTAATCAATACACAATCGCAGAGTCCCATCTTTCTTTCTGACAAACAGCACTGGTGCACCCCACGGTGATACACTAGGCCTGATAAAGCCCCTTTCAAGCAATTCCTCAAGCTGTGTTTTTAACTCTCTCAACTCAGCTGGAGCCATTCTATAAGGTGCTTTAGAGATTGGTGCTGTACCTGGTAATAACTCAATACAGAACTCAAGCTCTCGATCAGGTGGCATGCTATACTCAGAAGAGAACACATCTGAAAATTCAGACACAACAGGAATATCCTCCATCTTGGGAACATATAAACTCTGATCAAGTACACATGCGAGATACCCGGCACAACCACGAGATAAAAGTTTTCTAGCTTTTAAAGCAGAAATAACATGTATAGCACATAAAGTCCTATCACCTTCAAAGGTAAAATCAGGCAAACCAGGAATAGAAAAAGTTACTACTTTTCTATAACAATCAACAGATTCATGATGCACATATAGCCAATCCATGCCAAGAATCACGTCAAAGTCCCTTATAGGTAACACGACTAGGTCGGCAAGAAGGGAATGATCACCCACAAGAACCTCACATTTCTTGTAAACCTCAGAAGTAAACATGCAATCTCCCATAGGGGAAGATACTTCTAGCACATAAGGCATAGAATCAGGAAGAACATGCAAATGTGACACAAAATGAGATGCCACATAAGAATGAGATGAGCCTGGATCTATTAAGACTCGCGCTCTCGTACTAGAAAGTAATATAATACCTCCTATGACCGCAGAAGACTCAGCTACACCCTGCTGATCTAAAGCAAACACTCAACCCTGAACTTTTGGTCGACCCCCACTATCTCTCTTGGAACCTGAGGCTGGTTGACTTGTACCCCCAACTTGATTTACTTTACTTTTAGAACAATTTCTAGCAAAGTGCCCCGCTTCACCACACACTATACACTTTCCTTGCTTTAGCCAACACTTGTCTTCAGAATGGCCTTCTTTCGAACAATAGCCACATACTCTCCTGGGACCTTGGACTGTTGTCCTCGAACCAGTTGATACACTACCTTTGCTTTCGGTTGGCTGTCGGAATCGACGATCTTGGCGGCCAGATTTACCACCTTTAGAACCAGATCCCTGAGTTTTCTCTGATACACTACCAGTCATGGTTGTTCCCAACTTCACCTTGTGTTCTTCGATATCATTTTCAATGGTATAAGCCTTCTCCACTGCTTGCTGATAGCTAGTGAGCTGTAGAGAAAGAAGTTGCTTTCTATACTCTGTCCTTAACCCTTTAACAAACCTCTGTGCCTTCTTAGCTTCATTTGGAACTAAGTGATCACAATACCTTGCCAATTCTGTGAACTTGGTTGAGTATTGCCCCACGGTCAGACTTCCCTGCTCCAGATTAAGAAATTCCATCTCTTTCCTATCTTGGACCACTGTTGGAATAAACTGTGACTTAAAAGCTTTAAGAAAATTCTCCCATGTCTGTGGTACACCTTCCATTTCCCAACTTTTACTCAACACTTGCCACCAATGTTCAGCGGCTTTCTCAAGTTTAAAGGTTGCAAAGGTTACCTTATCACCACCTGCACATCTCAAGGCTGTAAAGATCTTCTCAATGCTTTCAATCCACTCCTCTGCCTTTTTAGCATCAAATTCCCCGTCAAAACTGCGAGGTTTCAGCTTCAAGAACCTTGTAAGGCGATTAGGATAATCCCAGTCAACATTATCAACCATTTCTTCCTGAGGAGTTATAGATCTCAGCTGATTACTACCACTAGTACCTTCAGAACTCATTGTACCTATAGGTAAACACTCAACGTTATTAATAACACCCCAAGACTCACCCATACCTAGGCCATAGACCCTATCCAGACTTAGAGCAAACCAAGGTAGCTAAACATGGTAGCTAAACCAGGGTAGCTCTGATACCAACCTGACACGCCCCCAGGTCCCGGGATCCCCTAATAGAACCTCGAACCTGGATGGAGTGCCTAACGAGGAACAAGAAACTTAACAAGAAACTTAATGACATTTGTTTAACAAACTGACATGATATATATACTCTAGAGTAAGGAGCTATACTAGCTCACAACACGAGTTCTAGACAAGAAAATTTAAACCCAAACTTAATACATACACAGCGGAAACATGCCTAGCACATAAGCTGGCATTAGTAGTACTATACAAGATGTCTAGTGACAACAAGAACTGAACAAGACTGTCTACCCCAAAATAAGGAGTTATACAACCCAATACATCGTCCTCACCAAGTGTAAAAGGACACAAGCCCCAAAATAATCACGACCTGCGAAGCAAGCTCCCAACTATGTCGAGCCTCACTGCGCACTATCCTTCCTTTCCTGGGGGGGGAAACAAATAAAGGGTGAGATAAATCTCTGTAAGCTATTAGATGCAACTACATGACATGTTATCATGCAATTCAAATAGATACTCAAATAATCATATCTCAAGTATCATCAAGTAACAAGTATATGAGAGGATAATCCACTCATCAAATAGCACATAAGGCTAAACAAGCAAGTTATAAGGATATTGCTTCCTTCCTTATTCCTCCCAAGAATACCATTGTTGTCGAAGCTTGTATTACTTTGACATCACGATCAATAACAGGAGCTGGTTATTCAGTATATATCAGAAGACCCGGTAACCAGTGTCATTCTCAATATCAGTACTCATGATTATTCACGAGGTGTTCGGGACGGGAGTTAGCATTCACTTAAGTCAGGCTTATTGCTCCAACTAAGGAAGCTATGCCCTTACTATGGCCGGTAGTAAGGGGTCGGGCGGAAATACATAGGGACCGATTGTCACTTAAACCCCAGCTCTCGCGACAAGCGTGAACCTATACATTTTCGAACAAGCAAGGAGAACCAGTTGGACTCACACAAGAAAGTACAAGTAGATATTTACTTGAACAACGGGAGAAGAACTAATCCAAAAGTAGTGGACTAGCTCAACAAGGAACATGCTTCAAGTAATCAAGAAGTCACCTTGTATCAAGCAAATGTATGCAATGTTTGCATATACACAACAAGAACATGTCTCATACACGTTAGTGCTTGTTCATAGCACTTTCAAGTTCACTACCATACACATGTATTGGTGTCAAGCCAAGTACAAGATTTTATTATCTTATATTCAAGTCTTAATCCATTTCTATGGATGTTCAAGTCATGTACAAGCTTTTAATGTCTTATACTTCAAGTTATAACTTCCAATCTTTGGACATTCAAACAAGTATAAGAGTTATACATTTACTCTTACAAAATCCAACTCCTATTCTTAGGATGTTCAAGTCTAATACCTTATGCTAATGCCTCTAAGGTGCACAATCATTGGATTCACAACAAGTATAACACATTAGTGCTTGTTCATAGCACTTTCAAGACATAAAGAAGAGATACTACTCTTATACTTATGTTCTCATTTTAATTCAATGAGTATACATGTTTAAGACCAAGTCTGATGCCCCTAAAGTATCACAACACTTTCTAGGACATCTTATACTAAGGTTATATACCTTAACTAGGGTTACTTCCAACTTATACAAACTTTAAACAAAATCTTGTTTTTCAGACGACTGTGCGGTCGCCAAAATGGACTGTGCGGCCGCACACAAGCAGGTCACTTTCTTTGAAAAACCCTTCAGAAAGATGTGCGGTCGCACAATCATTTTTGTGCGGTCGCACAGTGTACTAAAATGCGAAATTCCCATTTCTTTCCCAGGTTGAACTATTTCCGTCCCAAAACGTAGGAGTAACATTTACTAACAATTTCAACATACCCAAAATAATAAACAAGCTTAAAACCAATTCTTTCATTTCCTTCATTAGTTTACACAGGGGAAATTTACTCCTTTTGTCCCAAATTTACAAGTACCACAAAAATCACCCCAAACACAAAATTAACAATCACAAGTATTGAGAATAACATTTATGCATGTTATTACAAGTAAGGGGAGCTAATAACTTACCTAGTCAAAATTCAAGTTGACCCAAACTTATTTCTGTTCGGCCTGGAACGCTCTATTCAACGCCACGAATATTAATCCGGGATCGGAATTAAGAACGGAGGGATAATTAAGCTCGAGGAGTCGGGAATAGGGAAAATTCTAACCTAGCTTTTTAGAACAGAGGGAGTGTGCGTAAGAAATTTGGGGAAGAATGCCTTTCTCAGGCAAAACCCAACAAGATATACATTCAAGTTTTGGGAATTGACACTTAGGCCCCTCAAGTTTTACTTTAACAAAAAGGCGCCTAAAGTCAAAATTTCACAAATGACCCAAAAGTCAAAACTAGACATTTAACCACCTTAACTATTTAAAGCAGTTAAAAATTTAACCAAAGTAAAACTAGCACATAATATGCAAGTTCAAGTATTTAACAAATAGGTCAAATATTTAACAAGAAATAGGATGGGCGTTACATCCTCCCCACCTTAAAGAAAATTCGCCCACGAATTTTACTTACCAAGATTTTCAAATAGGCTCGGGTATTTATCTCGCATCTCTTTCTCGGTTTCCCAAGTAGCCTCTTCAATTTCATGATTCCTCCAAAGGACCTTCACAATAGGAATCCTTTTGGTACGCAATACTTGCTCTTTCCAGTCAAGAATTTCTACAGGTTGTTCCTCATAAGACAAATCAGGCTGACATGGAATAGCCTCATACTCAAGAACATGTGATTCATCTGCTATATACTTGCGAAGCATAGATACATGGAACACGTTATGAATACCAGATAAATAAGGAGGTAAAGCCACTCTATAAGCCAACTTACCAACTCTTTCAAGAATCTCAAATGGACCGATATAACGAGGAGATAACTTTCCTTTCTTCCCAAATCTCTTTATACCTCTACGAGGAGAGACCTTCAAGAATACAAAGTCACCTACCTGGAATTCAAGATCCCTTCTACGATGATCTGCATAACTCTTTTGTCTACTCTGAGCTGTACGCAATCTATCTCGAATAAGTTTCACACTCTCAACTGATTGTTGAACCATTTCAGGACCCAAGAGTCTAGCTTCTCCTACTTCATCCCAGCATATAGGAGATCTACATTTTCTGCCATAAAGAGCCTCATATGGAGCCATTTCAATGCTAGACTGAAAACTGTTATTATAAGCAAACTCAGCCAAAGGAGATGAGTATCCCAACTGCTTTTGAAATCAATAACACAAGCACGTAACATATCCTCGAGAATCTGTATAAGTCTCTCAGATTGCCCATCAGATTGAGGATGAAAAGCAGTACTGAAATTCAATTTAGTACCCATAGCACCCTGCAGAGCCTGCCAGAATCGAGAAGTAAAACAAGGATCTCTGTCAGATACAATACTCACAGGAACCCCATGCAGTCGGATAATCTCCTGAACATACAAAGATGCCAATTGAGACAATGAATATCCCATGGAAACAGACAAGAAGTGAGCTGATTTAGTCAACCTGTCCACTATAACCCAAACAGCATCATGGCCTCGTCTGGTACGTGGCAAACCAGTCACAAAATCCATAGTAATATGCTCCCATTTCCACTCTGGAATTTCCAATGGTTGCAACAAACCTGCTGGACGTTGATGTTCCACTTTTACTTGTTGACAAGTCAAACATTTGGAAACATACTCAGCAATTTCTCTTTTCATATTATTCCACCAGAAATGTTTCTTCAAGTCTTGGTACATTTTAGTACTTCCAGGATGAATAATATACTTGGCTTTGTGAGCCTCTTCAAGAACTTTCTTCTTTATTTCAGGATCAACTGGAATACAAACTCGACCTCGGAAGGTAAGAATTCCATCACTATTAAAAGAAAAATCTGGTTGCTTTCCTTCATTCATTCCACTAATGATTTTCTGCAATTCAGAATCAATTACCTGAGCTTCTTTGATCTGTTGGAGTAAATCTGAAGTAGCTTTTATATTAGCAATGATAATTCCATGATTTGATTCACAAGGATTCCAATCACACAAATCTTCAAACATCTTCCATTCACGAATCATCAAGCAAGAAATATAAGTCTTTCGGCTCAGTGCATCTGCCACAACATTTGCTTTTCCTGGATGATAAAGGATAGTACAATCATGATCCTTCAATTTCTCCATCCATCTACGTTGCCTCATGTTAAGTTCTTTTTGAGAAAAACAAGTACTTCAAACTTTTATGATCAGTGAAAACCTCAAATTTGGTTCCATACAAGTAATGCCTCCATTTATGCAAAGCAAAAATAATCGCAGCCAACTCTAAATCAAGAGTAGGATAATTCTTTTCATAAGGAGATAATTTTCGAGAAGCAAAGCTATTACCTTGCCATCTTGCATCAGAACAAACCCAATCCTTCTTTAGAAGCATCAGTATAAACCATGAAATGCTCAGAACCATTAGGCAAAGCAAGACTGGAGCTGTAGTCAAACGCCTTTCAACTCCTGAAAAACTTGCTTCACATTTGTCATTCCACTCAAAAGAAATAGCTTTTCGAGTCATGTTAGTCAATGGAGTAGCAATCTTGGAGAATCCCTCAATGAACCTCCGATAATAACTAGCCAAGCCCAAGAAACTACGGATTTCAGTCACTGTAGTTGGCCTCTTCCAGTTTACAACTGCTTCACTTTGGAAGGATCTACTGCAATACCAGTAGCAGATACAACATGCCCCAAGAATGAAACTTCTTCTAACCAGAAAGCACATTTGCTGAATTTTGCAAATAGTTGTTTCTCACGAAGAACTTGTAATACTACTCTGAGATGTTGTTCATGCTCAGCCAGTGACTTAGAATACACAAGAATGTCATCAATGAATACCACCACAAAACAATCAAGATATGGCTTGAATATGCGGTTCATCAAATCCATAAATACAGCTGGAGCATTTGTCAAACCAAAATGGCATAACAATAAATTCATAATGCCCATACCTGGTACGGAAAGGCTGTCTTTGGTATATCCTCAGATCTGATTTTCAACTGATGATAACCACTTCTCAAGTCAAGCTTCGAATACACTACTGAACCCTGAAGCTGATCAAACCAAGTCATCAATATGAGGTAACGGATATTTGTTCTTGATAGTTACCTGATTAAGATCTCTGTAATCAATACACAATCGCAGAGTCCCATCTTTCTTTCTGACAAACAGCACTGGTGCACCCCACGGTGATACACTAGGCCTGATAAAGCCCCTTTCAAGCAATTCCTCAAGCTGTGTTTTACTCTCTCAACTCAGCTGGAGCCATTCTATAAGGTGCTTTAGAGATTGGTGCTGTACCTGGTAATAACTCAATACAGAACTCAAGCTCTCGATCAGGTGGCATGCTATACTCAGAAGAGAACACATCTGAAAATTCAGACACAACAGGAAATATCCTCCATCTTGGGAACATATAAACTCTGATCAAGTACACATGCGAGATACCCGGCACAACCACGAGATAAAAGTTTTCTAGCTTTTAAAGCAGAAATAACATGTATAGCACATAAAGGCCTATCACCTTCAAAGGTAAAATCAGGCAAACCAGGAATAGAAAAAAGTTACTACTTTTCTATAACAATCAACAGATGCATGATGCACATATAGCCAATCCATGCCAAGAATCACGTCAAAGTCCCTTATAGGTAACACGACTAGGTCGGCAAGAAGGAATGATCACCCACAAGAACCTCACATTTCTTGTAAACCTCAGAAGTAAACATGCAATCTCCCATAGGGGAAGATACTTCTAGCACATAAGCATAGAATCAGGAAGAAACATGCAAATGTGACACAAAATGAGATGCCACATAAGAATGGATGAGCCTGGATCTATTAAGACTCGCGCTCTCTAGTACTAGAAGTAATATAATACCTCCTATGACCGCAGAAGACTCAGCTACACCCCGCTGATCTAAAGCAAACACTCGACCCTGAACTTTTGGTCGCCCCCCACTATCTCTCTTGGAACCTGAGGGCTGGTTGACTTGTGTACCCCCAACTTGATTTACTTTACTTTTAGAACAATTTCTACTAGCAAAGTGCCCCGCTTCACCACACTATACACTTTCCTTGCTTTAGCCAACACTTGTCTTCAGAATGGCCTTCTTTCGAACAATAGCCACATACTCTCCTGGGACCTTGGACTGTTGTCCTCGAACCAGTTGATACACTACCTTTGCTTTCGGTTGGCTGTCGGAATCGACGATCTTGGCGGCCAGATTTACCACCTTTAGAACCAGATCCCTGAGTTTTCTCTGATACACTACCAGTCATGGTTGTTCCCAACTTCACCTTGTGTTCTTCGATATCATTTTCAATGGATAAGCCTTCTCCACTGCTTGCTGATAGCTAGTGAGCTGTAGTAGAAAAGAAGTTGCTTTCTATACTCTGTCCTTAACCCTTTAAAAAACCCTCTGTGCCTTCTTAGCTTCATTTGAACTAAGTGATCACAATACCTTGCCAATTCTGTGAACTTGGTTGAGTATTGCCCCACGGACTGCCACCCTATCAGATTAAGAAATTCCATCTCTTTCCTATCTTGGACCACTGTTGGAATAAACTGTGACTTAAAAGCTTTAAGAAAATTCTCCCATTGTCTGTGGTACACCTTCCATTTCCCAACTTTTACTCAACACTTGCCACCAATGTTCAGCGCGCTTTCTCAAGTTTAAAGGTTGCAAAGGTTACCTTATCACCACCATTGCACATCTCAAGGCTGTAAAGCTTCTTCTCAATGCTTTCAATCCACTCCTCTGCCTTTTTAGCATCAAATTCCCCGTCAAACTGCGAGGTTTCAGCTTCAAGAACCTTGTAAGGCGATTAGGATAATCCCAGTCAACATTATCAACCATTTCTTCCTGAGGAGTTTATAGATCTCAGCTGATTACTACCACTAGTACCTTCAGAACTCATTGTACCTATAGGTAAACACTCAACGTTATTAATAACAACACACCCAAGACTCACCCCATCCTAGGTACCATAGACCCTATCCAGACTTAGAGCAAACCAAGGTAGCTAAATATGGTAGCTAAACCAGGGTAGCTCTGATACCAACCTGACACGCCCCCAGGTCCCGGGATCCCCTAATAGAACCTCGACCTGGATGGAGTGCCTAACGAGGAACAAGAAACTTAACAAGAAACTTAATGACATTTGTTTAACAAACTGACATGATATATATATATCTCTAGAGTAAGGAGCTATACTAGCTCACAACACAGAGTTCTAGAGACAAGAAAATTTAAACCCAAACTTAATACATACACAGCGGAAACATGCCTAGCACATAAGCTGGCATTAGTAGTACTATACAAGATGTCTAGTGACAACAAGAACTGAACAAGACTGTCTACCCCCTACCCCAAAATAAGGAGTTATACAACCCAATACATCGTCCTCACCAAGTGTAAAAGGACACAAGCCCCAAAATAATCACGACCTGCGAAGCAAGCTCCCAACTATGTCGAGCCTCACTGCGCACTATCCTTCCTTTCCTGGGGGGGGGGGAAACAAACAAAACAAGGGTGAGATAAATCTCAGTAAGCTATTAGATGCAACTACATGACATGTTATCATGCAATTCAAATAGATACTCAAATAATCATATCTCAAGTATCATCAAGTAACAAGTATATGAG